>OY292319.1:6839180-9251839 GCA_958496155.1 Sisyra nigra
CTGACAGAAAGACAAAGACCAAGAGACAAGATTGAGTGAAGAAATATTTCAGCTAAGAACCCTCGAGCAATTTACGTAGCTTTTCGTGACTATCACTTATATCGATACTGATTTGGAGGTGTTTAAGCACTGGTTAACCAGTTTGTAACTCGAGTGAACTTGTCACTTAATGTTTTTCACTCACTCTTGTCTCTTGGTCAATGTTGTCTTGTTCTGTGTCTGTTTGGCAGTGTTTGAACATCAATCAGAAGGACAATTGGAACAAACCTCATATAATATACGCTTATGCCATGAATGTTGAACGCTGAATGCTTAGCATAGATCAGAGAGCCTGATGAACCCCAAATATATGATGCATGAACTGATATTCTCGGTGCATTTATTGTAAAAAAATCCTGATCCTTTACCCTTCTAATTACATCTATCAATCAAATGTTAATATTAGACCAAGTCAAGCATTTTTATAAATTATTTCATTTCCAAGTTAAAATATTTAGTTTCACTCATTGCACAAAATATCCAGCTTCTTGACTGGATGATTCTCTCATTTTTATGTGGAGCACGCCTTTTCTCTTCAGTTAAGTTAATCCGCACACATACAGGTCTTACACTTCAAATTGAATATTTTACAAATGAAATTGAACAATACTCATAAGGGGTTTTTTGTACACAGTAATTATACAATTATTAATGAAAGTCTTATGCCCAGTTTCGAAGTGGCTGTTTAAACGTAAGTTGAAGCTGAAGCTGAACTGGAGTTCAAAGTTGAAGTTTAAATCATCCAGTTTCAGATTATAATGAAAACCGCAGTTCAATTGAACTGCGGTTTTCATGCTTTTTAAATGCCTTTTTTGGTAGAAAATAATTTTAAATTAATCTCATATCTATTTTTTATGAAAAACTCCACTCATAAGGGGTTAAAAATTAGGGATGAAATTATCAATTTTTCCTGGCTAACCCGATTTTGATAATTTTATTTTCTATTACGTCGTACCTTTAAATTGTTCACATTTCAGTTTGAGGAAAAAAGATCCACCCTCTAAGAATGCAAATGGGGGATGAAATAGTGACGTTTACCGAATCATCGAATTTTGATGTGTTTTTTTCTTACGAAAAGAGTATTTCACATAGTTCTTTCATTACATGTAAAAGCAAAAAATTTCAACCCTTACGAGCAAAAGGGGGTGAAGTAGTAATTTTTAACATTTAACGGCGCTGCCTCATATAAGCAGCGCGTTTAGTAGGTTTACCCATATTCAAAGAAATAAAATCAGTTATCAAACTTCAGATTCATTAAAAATTGAGAAATAAAAAAAAATTATAACATGAAACACGGACTTCAAAATAAATAAAAACTCTTAAACAAAAAAATGTATTAACAAATAATTGCGTATCCTTGCCGTGTCTGCAACTTACTAATTATTAGAATGATATAATGTACAACTGTTGTTATTTTTGGAGTTGGTGTCAGCCAAGGTAATGCGATTATATTGGTACTTAGCAATAAACGAGAATATCTTATGACGCTTTTTTTTTTCAAATAAACTTTTATACAATATACTAGTACTGTGACAATATCTAGCGACCTTTAAACTACAAAATACCAATAACCAACTAAACCTTTTCACAAATTATCATTCATATTTATTTTATGAATAAAGTTGGTAACATTGTATGTGGTTTCTGACAAGTGTTGTATTATTTAACATTGTAGGACATCATTGATATAACTTTTTATCATTTAGTTACGTTTTCACTTTACCTTAATAATCAAAAAAGGATAATGAAGATAATATAAATAAACGCTGGTTTATTGGTTATGTAAAAAAAATCCAGTTGTCAAACGTTGAACTGTAGTTTAAACGGAAGAATTCCGCGGTTTATTTTTTTCAACGACAGATTGAATTCTATATCTTCCAAACTTGGACAGTTTGTTGGATCCACCACAGTTTCACTTTGATTTCTACTTTAAATTTTTCATAGGCTATAAGGATATAGAGAATATTGAAATCTTTAATCTGTGATTACAAAATAAAAATGTTTCAGTTAACAATTTTGTACACATTGCTTTTTTTGAACTTGGCCACTCCTAAAATAAAAACTGGATACGTCCATGTTCCCCACTTATCCTACATTTTTTCCCTGTACTTGTTTCCAACAAGATTTCCAATTAGGATCGATATCCAACCAGACCTCGGGATGAGGCGTTTCTGATCTATAGGGACGCTTGCTGCGTTTACAAGTATTTACACGGGGTTGTAAAGTAAAAGCCTTTGACAATCCATCCCGACTAGAAATAATAGTATAGAGCCACGTAATTGAAATAGGGGGGTTCATAATAGTTTTGTAATACGAAACAAGGTTGCCGTTATGAGCGTAAGGGATGTTAAAGGATATATATAAGGGAGTAAAAAAAAAAAACTAGGGGACGCAAAAAGTGTCAATAAAAATCAATAAATTGGACTCGTCTGGACATATGACAGGCAGTTTCATTTCGCGTGGTATCCTTCCTGCAGGTCTGCATGATCCCTTGGGATAGTGTCTCGCTCGTAAACATAGACGAGCAACTTTTAACACTAGTTCTGAACGATGATATTAGAAAAGCGGCTTTCCTAAGTTATTTGGAGAAAACTAATATAAGCTAGCTACCTGTTGGAAGAGGGAAACTCAGTTCTGTAACTAAGAAACGAACGCAGAATGAATATATAGGTATATAGATATATATTGTGTGTGTATATATACGTCACCCTCCAGCTTGTAATGAAATTACGAGGGTTGTCCATATAATAGAAGATCTATGTGGAAACTTGTTGTATTATACAGGGTGGCCATAGCCCTGGAAATCCTGGAATTATCAGGGCATTTTTTCTGTAATTAACACATTTCAACTGATACTGGAACAAAATAAAAAATTAAATTGAATTCACCGATAGGTTATTAAGCACAAACTTATAAGCCATTTGAACAGTTTTATGCCGTTTTGTTCACAATTTTACAAAATTTTATTTCCTAACATTAAGACCAACATTTATCCAAATGTTAACATTCTGTTTCTTACATCTTTTAGAGTTTAAAGTATTCGAAAGCTTTATGTAAATTTAGGTGAATTAAATGCAACCTGGAAGTATTCCGAATAGTATCAGGAAATTTAATCGTGATATGTTAAAAATATTTGAAATAACTTGTTTAAATATCTTGATTAACATATAAATACAATTTTCAAACTAGTATCGGGTTCGATCCCTGTCGAATCCCTCGATTTAAGACGTATGATCTTATGGCATAGAAACATTTTCTGTGTTTAAGACAGTCGTGATATGACCATAGATGTTAAAGTAACTTACAAAAAAAAAAAACTGAGTGTGTTTGTAACTGTATACATAGGTTTGTTCCAATCGTCCTTCTGCTGATGTTTAAACATTGACCAAGAGACAAGAGTGAGTGTAGAGCTGTTTCAATTTAGGTCGAGGGTCGACAAGGCAGTGCATAAGCATCGTCGAAACAGTGTCGATTAAAGGGTTATTCCCGGGAAAATTTTCAATTTTCACCTCAAATTTAACATTTTTTAAATTTCCCGGGATTCCCGGGAAATGCATTTTTAAATTTCTCGTGTCCCGGGAACAAAAATAATCCGGGAAGAATAACCCTCTAGTGTGGTAATAAGCGCTCGTCACGCCGTTGCACGAAAATGCTAACGGCTGGATGGTCGCACGGAACGAACCTGCTGAAACAGTTCTTCACTCACTTTTGTCTCTTGGCCAATGTTGTCTTGCTCTTTGTCTGTTGGTCGTGTCTGTGCATCGCCATTGCTGGATGATTGGAACAAGCTTTATTTAGCATGGATTTTCACATATAAGTCAATATTTACGATTTTTTTATTCATTAATTTCATTATCGGTTACATCAATAATTACTGTGGTAGATTGAAAGACTGAAACAATTGGCTTATGATAAGAATAACGGACAATTAGAAAAAGAAAATGTACGGGCTTGCTTTCTCCTACAGTGCATCTAGATCTATGTAAACTCTCGACTCTCAGTTAAACTCAATGTTAGTAACTCTAAACTTAGTAACTACTAACAATGTTAATAATTTAGTAGTTCAAAGTTAAACTCAAGAGTTGGGACACACGAAGATCCGTACTAAAGGGAATCGGAGAATAGGCCTACACTCTTATTATATATAATATATATATTATATATTGGTATATATACCTAGGAACGTAACTCTCTCTCTCTTTTTATCTTTACCAACGTATACCAACTCCTTTCTACTTCGGTCACACTTTTCGTAACGCTTCTATAACACATCCACCAGTTTACTCCCCAAGTCCAGCGCGCGTTAAGAAGTTATACTTCAAATAATTCAAACCATGAAAAAATATGTGAAATATTCTACAAATCCCGAAATACCAACGAAATTTGAAATTATTTTCTTATGGCCACCCTGTATAATACAAACGCCATTCGTTTCGAGCACAAGCAAACGAAAGCTTCGCCTTCATCCCGCTTTTCGTTTTCATTCATAATCATTTCACGGGAATGACGGGGACTGTTTTAAACGGGAACGCGGTGGCTTCAAGGAAAATCGATTAGTGCCGTTATTCATCATGTTAAAAGCTCTCGGTTACAATTACAAGTTTTCAGCTCGTGTTAGGTCGAGACACAGTGTCGCCATTTCGGTAAACTACTATACTTTAGCCAGATCCACTCCCCCAGGTGCATTCCTGCTGCCAACACCGGCGAAATGACTTGAATAAACTTTTATACCATGACAGCATTTAAGTAAATGCAAACAAGTTTGGCACATGCGATGTGCATGCGATATCAGCCCGTTTTCTCCCATTAAATCGTCATTTTCCGATAAATCTTCACATAAATCCCGATTTACACGCTACCTTCCGATCTAATTACATCAGTTCGAGACGCTACACAACGACTTAAGAACATCTTTTAATAACGACTATCTACGATTTAATGATCACACTTTGATTATTAAGTTGACACTCCAATTAATTATCCGGCTCGAAGGATCATGTCAGACTGATTGAAGTATATTAAAAAGACAACAATTGATAATTTTCCGAACTTAATTTTCTCAAATATTATTTCTTATCCATTTATCAGAAAAGTAGAATTTAACGTAATGTAGAAATTTGATAGAACCCCAGATCTTATAGATCAGGTGAAAGAATATTTGTTAATTTAAAGTTTAATCCCGCATTACACAACTTCCGGGCGTGAGTTCTAGCCCCACTTGTTCGCATGGTTTTCTTATAATAATATTAGTTATAGTTTCATTATTGATTTTAGGAAGCATTTGAATTTATTGTTTTGAATATGAGCTTTAAATGAAGATGCTCTCATGTGGTGATCTCGGTAATATTGGGTGTCTAGAAAATTTCCCTGGTCGTTTTGGATGATTAAGACGTAAAATGGCAACAAGTACACATGTTGATGAATTTTGATGCTTCAAGGTCGTCCAATGTGTGATTTTTCGGACTCGGTCCCACCTCAGGAACTATTTATAGACATTTACATATCTTACTGATTCAGTTATACGCTTACTATTTGTATGGTCGATGAGCTCATCATTGATTTGTATAAACATTTACTTTTACTAAATCTTGAAATTTTTTTTTCCATAATTTCATATTATCTATATTGTAGTAATAACTAAAAAGCTCGTGTAGATTTGCTAATGCATCCGATCGAGTCTTTAATATTTAATTAGTTGAAATGTTGTGTATCAAATCTGGTTATAGTTGTAACAACTGTAAAATGGACAAGCGTCTAAAATTTCTCAGTCGAACTGTTTTGACAGTTGAGAACCTTGAAAGCATTCCTGTTCTTTTACCAGTTATACCCTGATTATGTCCATATCATATCTCAAATGTATACCTGTTATCAAAGCGTACGTTTGCCTCTATTTTATTCGTTAAATAGCCGTATTTTAAATTATTTATCTTTCCCGCCCAATACTTTTAATTAAGGTACATTATTACGGTTTCGATTATACGAAAAAACGAGAGGGAGATAAACTATGTCTCAATAGGAACTTTAAGGTTGGATATTCTTTTTATATGGAGCACCCTGTATATAATACTGAGAGTTTAGTCAAATAGGGGTTCAAATTCGGAAGGAAAGATAATATGCTGGACGCGTCTTAAATCTTTTTGTTTTTATCCTTTTAAAAGTATCAGGTCTTTTGGGATCACATGTACCCATGCCAAGATATTCAAGTTCACAAATTCCAAACGTTTCTAAAACACTCGTTTCGTGTGCTTTCTAGGGTATTTTAAACTACAGTGTTACCTCGAGATACGAGCTTAATTCGTTCCGTAACCGTGCTCGTATGTCAATTTGCTCGTATCTCAAAGCAATTTTCCCCATTGAAAATAATGGAAATGCCAATAACCCGTTTCAGCCCTCATTAGATAGGTTTGTTACAGATGAAAATAAGACTGTACATTGTACGACATAATGGTCATGTGCCATAATGTCATGCTACGGTCATGTGTTTATGCGGAATATGGCAGCTTTTTTATTTTGCTCATGATCAGGGTCGTAACGAAGCAGGGGCAACCGAAGCACTTTCACAGGGCCCAGATCAAAGAAAGATCCAAAAAGATTTCTCAAAAAACATCTCAGTTATTTCCTTTGCTTGTTTGATATACAGTGATACTTTTGATTGTTTGTATGTCGATTTGCTCGTATCTCAAAGCAATTTTTCCCCGTTGAAATTAATCCCTTCCTGCCCCCAAAATGTCGCCCCAGCTATTTTTGCTTATGTTTCACCTTGCTCTTTTTTTCCTATGATTTCACGCTTTAATTCAATAGACATTATCTTCTTCTGAGCACTGACTGTTCCATTCACTTTCTTCGGGCCTATGGTTATAAAAAAAATGTGATAAAGTACTGTAAATACAGAAGAAGCACAATGGTCACTTAGTGGTGTGGTTGACTAGACAGTTGCCCTATATGCCAGTGGCCTAGGATCGAATCCCAATGAAAGCCTAAGATTTTTTCATACACGGAAAAAAATGTGTTGTAGTTTTAACAACATTCCTTGTTAATTTTACTACATTAACTAGTATTATATAGGATGACACCACGTGTGGTAACGTTTACCAGTCAAGTGTAATTAAAAAATTGTAGCATTGTTAACAACACGAACTAGTAAAAATGTAGCTGAATTTTTGACACTTGCATTTATTTGTCAAAATTATTGGTTATGTTGTTCGCGCCGCATGTGCAAACGCCAAAATTTGTTAATTGTACAACACTCAGCAGTTGTAACAGCTACATATATTTTCTACACTATTGTAGTAAAAAATACTATTGAGCTGAATACAACACAGTGTGTTATCTAATGTTACATTTGTGGTTATAGTGAACACAAAGTGTAGTAAAAATATTACAAGTCTAGTGTTGTAAATCTTACACCACTATTTTTTTCGTGTAGGTTTTCAGATTCGCCAGTCGAAAATGACCATGGTAGTTGATGCAATCTTAAATAATTTAAAAAAAAGCACAAAACGCGAGCATAACTTATCAAAGATGCTTCGACAGCGAGACAAACAAGCGCACTGATTGAGGCGAGTCGGGTACAGCCGGCTGACCCGCTAAACCGGTGCCTCGTATCTCAAACGTTGCTCGTATTTCAAAGCAAAACATCGCTCGCTCGTCGGCTCGTATCTCAAAAAACTCGGGCACTTGTATGTCGAGAATTTGTATCTACAAAATTGAAAAGCATCAAATTTCCTACATATTTGCAAAAACAATCAATTTGAATGGTAGGAAATTTTGTGCTCTACAAATTTGTAAATAACTGAAAATGACGTTTAAAGCACAGTAGACGCGGTATTTACAAAAGTTTAATTTTTGGAGTTTTTCCAGTTTCGTTTGAAATTTGACTCAACATATTCTAAAGATGTGGTGATTAATTTTTGCAGTGTTTTGTAGGATAATCAATTTAATTTGTGAGAAATTTGTTTTTCCTGTGCGTTTCTTTTCCGTTTCTTGATCGACTTTTTTTTCTTCGAAATCCAGTTAGTTAAGAACATGCTCGTTCTAATTGTCAATTAATTCTTCATTTAATAATGACGCTATGCTCGTTAATTAAAAAAAAAAAACGAATGCTACTTAGTGTGTGTATAAGTATGACTATGTGGATTGTAGATGAAAATGCATTAAAATTCATGTTATTAATTTTAGCAGCGTTACTTTGTAATGATTTTTTTACTTTTTGTAGTTTATTTTTCGGGAAAATCAAATATTTTCCAATTGGAACCATAACCATTTGGAATGGTACTCGTTGTCAGTGGCGTAGTGTATGGGGTATATACCAAGTGGTATAAGCTTTCACTATGCCAGTGCTCGTTGTGGTAAATGACTCGAATCAGATCACTTCATTTTTGGTTTTGTGGAATTATAATTAATTCACCATTAAAACACAGTTGCGGCTTAAATATGGAGGCAAAAGTTAGTGGCCGTTTTCCAATAACCGCATTTAACATAACATTCGTTCGCGGTACTGATAGTACTGATCCGGAACTGTTAAAAAATAGAGAGCAATAGAGAGAGACAATCTAAAAGATTAGATAGGATAATCACCAAACGCATACACGCTTATGAACTGATTAAGGGTTATTTTCCCGTGAACGATTTTTAAAATGTTCGGAAGTTAACGAATTAACGAAAAACTCAAAAACATTTGCAACACTATCTGTAAAAATATAAGGTTCAAATTGTTTTGTCGGCCATTCGCTCTACTATACTAAGAAAAAAATTTCTTCTGACAACTAAATTTCATTAATGCCAAAAAAATTATTTGAAAGCCCCTAGCCAATCAAATATTTAATATTTCTCGGATTTTTTCTCGGTGTAGTGTTACGCGCCGATACTATTCAATAATTATTTGTAGATGTAAAATTGTAAAATATGTGACGTCACACTAAGGAGGGGGGTTTCACAAGTGTGACCAACTGTGACAAGGACGGAGGAGGGGGTCAAAAAATATGAAATTTGTGTGACGTAATTTATAGATGACCTCTTAGTGGTGCAGTGTTTAGAGCAGTTTGCTCTCTCTTGCTTGGGTTCAATCCCCGTCGAATCACTAGATATAAGATATAAGATCTAAGACTTACATGACCTATAAAAATTTTGTGAGAGATGTTAAAGCGACTTCAAACACCAAAAACCAACTTCAAAATATATAAAAATTCTAAAACAAAAATGCACTAAAAAGTAACAAAATAATGGCGTATTCTTGCAGTATCTACAACTTACAAATTATTAGGATGATACAATGTACAACTATTGTTATTTTTGGAGTTGGTGTCAGCCAAGGAAAAACGATATTGGTACTTAGCAAAAAACAAGAATACCTTATGAAAATTATTTTTTAAATGAACTTTTAAACAATATACTCGAACTGTAACAATATCTAGCGACCTTTAAACTACAAAATACCAATACCAACTAAACCTTTTTAAAGTTTTTAAAAATTACTATTAATATTTATTTTATTGACTGACACCAACTCTAAAAATAACAATAATTGTACATTGTATCATCCTAATAATTTGTAAGTTGTAGATACTGCAGGGATACGCCATTATTTTGTTACTTTTTAGTGCACTTCTTGTTTAAGAATTTTTATATATTTTGAAGTCGGTTTTTCATTTTTTTATAATATTTATTTATTTTTCGCGTTTTAGTGATCTGAAGTTTGATAACTGATTTTATTTTCTTGAAAATGGTTAACCTTCCAAACGCGCTGCTCATATGAGACCGCGCCGTTTAATATTAAAAGTTACTACATCATCCCTTTTTGCCCTTAAGGGTTGAAATTTTTTGCTTTTAAATGTAATAACAAAACTAAGTGAATTATTCTTTCCAACAGAAAAAAAATTATCAAAATTCGGTTAAATGTCACTATTTCATCCCCTATTTTCATCCTTAATGGGTGGATTTTTTTCTTCAAATTGAAATGTGAACAATTTAAAGGAACGTTGTACGTAATAGAAATAAAATTATCAAAATCGGGCTAGCCAGAAAAAAGTTATAATATTATTTCATTTCTAATTTTTAACCCCTTATGAGTGGAGTTTTTTTTAAATGGATAGGAGATTAATTTAAGGTTGTGTTCTACAAATAAAAAAAGAATTATCAAAATCGAGCTATCCAATAAGAAGTTAGTATTTCATACTTTAGTTTTCAACCCCTTAGAAGTGTACGATTTCCTTCAAATTAAAATTGAGCCACACGAAAAGCACTGGCTTTCAAATAAAAAAATAATTTTCAAAATCGAGCCATCCAATAAGAAGTTAGTATTTCATCCCTTAGTTTTCAACCCTTTAGAAGTGAACGATTTCCTTCAAACTAAAATTGGGACCATTCGGGAAGCACCAGCTTTCAAATAAAAAAAGAATCATCAAAATCGCTTCACCCAGTCGGAAATGCTGAGGTAACAAACATAAAAAAAATACAGTCGAATTGAGAACCTCTTCCTTTTTTTGAAGTCGGTTAAAAAAAAATAATTTTATGAATTGATAAAATGTAATCTGTATAATTTAAGATATGCAAAAGTTTCCCCCTCCCAATTTTTTTTGTCTCTGTTCAAATACAATTGATGGCACTAATCCAAAAAAAAAACTGCCCGGGAAAGATCGGAATTCGGCCTTGCACACGGGTAACAAAGAACAATTTAGTGAACGTAGCATATATAAAACAGAGCGAAAGCACCAACAAAGAGAACAACGTATCGTTTACGCATTGGCGATTTTGTTTGAATGGTCACTAGTTACATTCCGTCTTCGTCCGTGTTGTTCCATGCTGGTCACTCGATTGCCCACTATGCCCCAATCTGCTCCACTTTGTCCAGTTCAATTCGATCTCATTTATCGAACGAGCGTAGATCCATTACCGTTATCGCATAATTAAATGCGAATTATATTTCTTTATAATTCAATTTCGATCGAAAAATTCAATTTGAATTGATAATAGCTTCGTTCGCTGGTATCACTCTGAACCGATTGCGAATCAGTTATGAACAAGGTCAGGATTTTTTTCCCGCGAACGATTTTAGAATTGTTCCGAATTAGACGAGGGCAAACGAGAACCCACGAAAAGTGTTAATTGACAGCGAAACTTTCTCCTGGTTTATTTCGAATTTCCCAGGATTTAAGTCGTTTTGAAATATAAAGGTTTCAAAGAGTAATTCAAGACCGGTTCATTGTTTTGTATAAAATAATTCTGTGACATTTTGACATTTAAGTATTGTAAATATGAAAAAAAAAAAATGGCGTAGGTTTCAAAATGCTTAGGTCCGTATTGGAAAGTTTTGGTTTTATCGTGGATTTTCTTGTTGTCTTTAATGTAATAGGTTTATTTAGTTGTCCTTATCAGAAATTTTCAGAACTAACTGATTTCATTTTGTTTTACAAGGACTTATTTAGTTAGAAATTATATGCAAAAGGAACTTTTATACTATTGACAATAAGTATAATGATCTCAACTCAGTTAGTTTAGTAAGCACCCCTTGCTTGTTAAGGATGTTTAAATTTGAAAAAAATCCTTAATCTTGTGCGTAAAGTTCGGGACGGATGTATTTTAATAGTGGTCTTGTTGAATAGCGAGACTATTAAGGGATGAAAAAATCCAATACATTTGTGCGTATACTATTTCAAAGCTGAAACACCCTCGAAAACTTGTCAAAGCTCTCGAGCTTTAAATCGAACTATACAAATACATACGTACGAACGGGGTGACATATTGTCAGGATAACACTCGCACTCCCCAACCCCTGTTTTTTCGTTCGAACTAACCGACGACCAGCCGTACCACACCTTTTTCATGTTGTCATCTTTCTCATCGACTTGCTACAACCCCCGTGTCGTACTTGTCAACAAATCGAAGGGGTTCGACACGTATTGGACACCCCCGCTTACATATAATTATTTTCTTTTGCCAAACTGGTTTTGAAGGTTAATTTCAATAGCGACAAAAAATCGGGTGCATGATGTTTCGTGAAAGTTTAAGTGAATGAAATGACAGCAAAAGTAACAAAAATGGAGAAATTACATTTACGTTTAGCACTGTATATGCAACTCGCTGTTGCCCGCCCGCTTCGCTAAGTATGCTATTATTAAAGTAAATGATAATTATTATTTCCTTCTTGAGGTTTTCTGCGTCGGAAAAATGGTTTTTGGAAAGTGGTCTCTGTGTGTGACAGCAGAAATAAGTAAAAGGGGGGGGGGGTATCATCATAATGTGACATTGTGTGACAAGGGGGCGGGGGTCAAAAGCTTTGTAACGTCACATGTTAAAATTTAAAATACTAAAACGTAAAATTTATATGTGAATAAAAAACTCTATATTTGTGCATACTTTAGCACTCTCTCTATAAGATCTCGGGTCGCCGGGTCTGGGGTCGCCGTTCCATATATTTTCCCCCCACCCACCGTGCCCTGGCGTTCTCCTCTATCAGTCTCTTTTCTCTCATGTCTTCTGAGACACAGTTCTTCCATCTCTTCCTCGGTCTCCTTCCTTCCACTTGAATTCTGTCCACTCGCTTCCCCTTATCTCCTCTTTTCGTCACATGTCCATACCACTGCAGCCGCCTTTCCTATATTTTCTTTGAGCACTCTACCACTCCAACTGTCTCTCTTATTCTTTTATTCCTGGTCCTGTATTTTTTCCTGTCTTCCCCAGCATCCATCTTAGCATTCTCATCTCTGCCAAATCCAACTTCTTCTCGTGGGCCCTCATGGTTACTCAAGTCCCACTGCTATAGATGAGCGCTGGCTCACAACCGTTTTGTATATTTGGCTCCTGACCTTACTGGCTATTCTTCCATCACACAACACTCCGGATATTCTTTTCCAGCTCCTCCACCCCACCTGAATTCTGTGATTCACTTCTCTACTGAAGTCTCCATCTTCTGTTACGAACGACCCCAGATATTTAAAAGAGTTTACCCGTTCCAATTTCTTTTCTTGTAGCTCTACATCCCCCTTGTTGCCACTTCCTTCAAACCACAGGTATTCAGTTTTCGTCCTGCTGATCCCGAGCGCGCCATCTTCTATAGCCTTCCTCTCAATTTCTTGTCGTTCCTCAACTTTCTCTCCACCAACACAATGTCATTTGAAAATCAATGTCATGACTATTTTTAAATTTCCATTTGTTTCTCAAATGATGATTGACACGTTAAGACCCGTTTTGACTGATTGAGACAGCGGTGGGGCTTGTCCGCGTATAAGCATTAATATACATTACATTGGAAGTTATTCTGAATGCTTATAAAAAATTAGCATTACCAAATTTCTAAAGGGTAAGTTCCCATAGGAGCGTAACGAAAAGACGCGAAAAATGGAAACAATAACACAGTGTATATTGAGGGAAAAAAATGGGATATTCATTGGAAAAACGTAAGTTTTCCTTGGAAGTTGAGTGGACAGCCGGCCTAGTGGACAGATGAATGAACGAATATTGATTGGTGAACTGACGCTAAATATATCTGAGAGCGTATTTTTTCTCCGTTAACACTCGCCGATATATTCAGGGGGTTGTTCCAACCCCCACGTCAAATTCCTTGACAATGGAGCAAAATGTAATCATTCGATTCACGCAATTCGAATTGAGTTCGGGCGTCTTCAAATTGCTTTTTTACGCGTTTACGTTCTTTTGAAGTTAGAAAGCACTCACGTTCATATGCGGTCCCCGCACTCGACGACAAACAGAGCATGTTTCCTCAGCCGTTTTCTATGGTTTACTTACGCACACCCCCCCCCTCCCCGCACATCCCTCACACCACATACTTTTTCGTCTCCATTCAAATACTTGTCCTTTTCATCGTGCCGTTTTTTCAATCGATAAGAATTAATTCGACACACAAAACATTTTCACAAGAACCAATTTTATTTTGCCAAGTACACTTAATGTGATCAAAAAAGCGACATATTGAAAATCTGATCAAATCTCTTGTTTAAGTGTAGCTTTGTCAAAGTTTCACTAAAAATAATTTTCTAAGAAAAAAATTTTTTTAGAAGCTTTTATCTTTAATACTAGTTAAAATTGCTGGACACTGCGGACTGAGAAAGCATCTGCAAACTATTGGGGTGTCTTGACAAGACCCCAAATGCAGACTGTGTGGGGATGAGGAGGAAAACGCGACCCATGTCATTTTTGACTGCAAAGCCCTTACAAAGTGGCGACAATTGAATGGGATAAATGACGCCCAAACTGGCACACATTTCGTAAAAGTACAGGGACTGCTTCTTCTAGGCATAATGCTGAACCTGGAATAAGCAAAAAGTCTTGTCATACGAGAATACATGAGTAGAACAGGAATACAATAAGCCTAAGGCTGTAGTGCTGGGGAAACGAGCCCTAACCTAATTTTTTGCTGGAAAAAAAGAGTTAAATTGAGTTATAGCTCGTGAAAAACGCTACTAGTCAAAATATTCATTGAACTGTTTACGTTGTCTACCTTATACCGGTTACCATATTAGGTTTGTTCCAATCGACAAGCCTTGGTTGTGCACGAGGATCAGGTCGGTCGACCTGCAATGTCTCACCAAAACTAGAATTGGTTACCACGTATTCCGATACGACCGCCATAAAGCGACAAGTTCGCTTGAGTTACAGACTCACCCGCTCAAGGCACATGTATAAATACGATCAGGTAGAGATGGAACGGCTTTTAGACGTTCGTACACGGTGGTGTACAAATGGTCGGCTTAGATGTCACTTGGAACGAACCTACTATATCATACCCCTATCGTAGTTAACCATCGGAGGTTACGGTGGAGAATTTTCAACTGGACCACCTTCTTTTTTATATGGATCTTCCACTGTTTTTCCTGTAAGCAGAAAAGCAGGTCACGATTCATCCCTTCCTGCGTTACAGCCTTAGGCGTATTGTGCTCCTAGTCAGCTAAAATATTCTTTTATTTAAACATGCATTTTCTACTTATTCAAATCCAATATTCGACAGCTTCGTTCGAATTACAAATCAGTTCAAGATAGATTCAAGATTATTGTAGAGCGCAGGCCCAGTTAGGAACAAGTTCAGGATTTTTTTCCCGCGAACGACTGTAGCATTGTTCCGAATTAGACGAGGACTAACAAAAACCTACGAAAATTATTGATTGAATTGAACGTTGAACGTTCTGGACTCGATCTATCAAATTGCGCATGATTAAGATAGTCGACTTTTTCGTCCTTATAAAAACTCGAGTATCGCTAGAATCAATTCAGAATTGATAACGAACGCATTTCGTGTAAAGCACGAACGCGAAACGCGAATTTTTAAAACACGCATGCGAATAGTACTGAATTAGTTCAGGATCGCACCCGCAAACGAAGCTTATATAAATCATACAGGTTGTACCTGAAAATTAAATCGAGTCAATCTAAACAGCGACTTGTTAAATGCTACCACCTGTATCAATTAATCGTGGTTTATATTTGTCAAAAATTTATTCCCGTTTTTTTTTTTTTTTTTTTTTTTTTTTTTTTTTTTTTTTTTTTTTTTTTTTTTTTTTTTCATTGTAAGCATCAACGTCAGACCCGATTAAAAAACGAGATGCCATTGGGTTGATCGTTAAAGTATTTTTAGCGGAGTTTAAATGCAAGTAAATCATGTTGGGGATGTGCTCTGTAGAGGGATGCGAAATAATTGGTTCAAAATAATGATTTTCGAAAGAAAATACTCTAAAAACTTTTCACGATAAACGACTAAGTTTTCCGAACACTCCCCCACCTTTTTCATCCCGGTCTGTTGGTTCGACTGACATCAACACATAAGGATTAGGCAATGCTTTTCTTCGTTATAATGTCACCCTTATATTTCGTCCCTTTAGGTCAATGAGCTATGACAGTGGTTCCGAAACTTTTTTTTCCGTCACCCTATACATACTGGGAATTGTTTTCCACGATGTTCCAAACCAACTTGAACTTATCTAAGTATCTAAGTTTGTTCCAATCGTCCTGCCTTGGTGGTGCATGAACATTGACTACTTTGTGCGTAAGTCTACCATCAGCTTAGGCTGGGGATCGACTTTAACGACGCCGCATCAAAATCTAGAATCGGTTAGCATGTGTTTAGATCCGCCCATAAAGTGACAAGTTTGCTTGGGTTACAAACTCACCCGCTCGAGGCACGTGCATAAGCACCGCTAAAACAGCCAGGAACGGGATTTAAACGTTCGTACACGTAAATGTTCAAAAATGGTCGTGTTTCGAGTTGCTTGGAACGAACCTTCTATATCAAAGCCATGAAGCAGAGTTTGGGAATCATCGACGATATTATTATTTTCTCTATGTGAGACAAAAGGGACCGCATCTTGTTTATACGTGAATGTTGTGTCTATATTTGTCATACCTTTAACGCCCTTTGTATTCGCAGACACTTTCCTCGCTTTTATTAATACGTACTTGTAGTTCGATTTTTTTATTTATTATTTGTTCAACATGAAAATTGTCTGGCAATCAATTTTCCCTCGTTCGTTTATTTGTTTTGCCGAATCGATACTTCGAACCGCTTCAGTTCAGGCAAATCAGAGAAAACTATTCAACACTAACGGTTTATGTCCGTTCAATTCGAATTCGTGATTTTCAATATCAATATCTAGCAATTATGGTTTCAAAGGAAAACATCATCCGTGCCCCAATGGCTCGAAGGGCATTCCTCTATTCACTTACCTATAACTGTTTGTAAGCCAATAACCATTCTCATATCCCATTTATCAATACCGTCGAGTGTTTCTTCGCCAACCCCCTATATATATTGATCCCCTTCATAAAATGACTGGCATCTACAAGTTGACCGGAACATTGACGCCCAAAGGCAAAATTTAGATATCTCTCATGAAGGGACATCCAAATCATTTCCATGTATATTATTTGACTATTTGTTACCCGCCCGTTTTGCTAAGCGTTCCTGAACTAAGCGATAATTAACTTTTTCAAATAAACAAATGTTAAAAAGTTTGAAATAATCACTTAAGAAGATAGACCAACGATATTAAAATAGTTTTAATGGAAGTGTTTGTAAAAACCACAACATACCTAATGAAATATTGAATATTGAAAACTCATATCAATGGGAGTTTGAGAAAATTTACTTTGAACCAGGAAGGGATAACTTTCAACTTCGTAATGAGAGATAGTTTACTAGAAACAAGAAACTTTTGAAAATACTTTTGCTTTTAGTCTAAGCTCCCACTGCGTGATTACTACACTCATAATGTAGCTTAATCTATCAAATTAAATCTCGTTTTTTCTGTGTTTGATGATGTAAAGGTGCCCATCTAAAAGTGCCCGCAAATAAGCGAAAATAGCTGTTAAATATGGTGTAAATTGAAGATAAAGTGAGAGAGCGAGCAATGACATTTTTCAGACAAGAATAGCGAATGTTAGCCTCGCGAGTTTTTAAACCCTTTGCGTGTCTAGTTAGATCAAGACACGCCATCGAGATAAAATTTGTACCGCAACCACTCGTTCTCGTCTGACAAATGTCGCAGCGCGTTAACTCTCCCTCACGTTATCTCATTTTTAACAGCTATTTTCGCTTATTTGCGGGCACTTTTACATTGGCAACCTTATATCATTATGCACCGAAAAAAAGAACTTTAATTTGATATATAAATGATTTAGTTATATTATGAATGTAACAATCATGCAGCGGGATCTTAGACTAGTTCACATGCTGAAAGTAGTTGTTTCAAATGGATCATAAAAGCTTCAATTTTTTTTTTTTAAAAACTTACCAAAATTTTGTTTAGTGCTTTTAAGTATATTATGAGTCATTAGCAAAATTATACAGCAAAAATTTTTACTTTTGAAAATTTTTTATTTGTTTTCGAGAGAGAGTGCCATAAATGTCGTATGTTGCATGTCTTTGTAACAAAATAGCATCTAGTTGTTATTAACTAGTAGTTGCCCGTTGCATTCGCAACTAAAGGTTTTATCTCAATAAAATGTTTAATATGAGAATAATCTTGTAAATAGCCGGTTTGAGCAAATAGGCATGTTTGAATGCCGTGTGTTGTGTCAACTTACCCCTAACAACGTTTTGAATGCGTAAGTAAGAATAAAGGAGAGAGTTGTCTTACTGAAACACGCAGGGCAAGCCTGTCAGTCATTAAGTTGGCATAGCGACATCCCATTCTGCACGGACGCACGTCAAGAAAGGAAAGTTATATATATGAAGAGCCAACATTTCTTAATAAACTATGACTGTATTATAAGAAATGATGGACAAATACTTCTGAAAATGTATTGACTTTTGTAATACGCTTATGGTCCTTTTTTTTGAGAGGAGGGAAATCTTCAAAAAACACCAACACGATGTGATTTGATTTAATTTCTACTCACTAACACCCTCCTTTTTGTAGTATCCAATGCCACGGAACCGCGTTAGCATCACTTCATGGCACCAATACTCTTCCAGCCTCCCTACGTTATGTAGGCTTGTTTATAAGGCCACGTGGCAACCCGTGACTTCGTAACATCTGACAAAAAAGTAAACAAAGACTTTTCTTAAAATTGTTTTTTTTTTATAAAAAGAGAAATAATTAAGATAATAACACTTAAAAATTTCATCTTCAATAGTTTAGCCGCCTGTGTGTCTGTCAGTCAATCAGCTTTTTCTTTTATATATAAAGATTTTGTTGTCACATTTTTGGTTCTCTCGATACATTATACGAAAAGTTTCTAAATAGTAAATTTGTGGCAAATTTATTGTTCTACAAGTTTGTTAATAACTCAAAATCTCCTGAAAAGCGTAGGAAGAAAGATATTTACAAAATTTCATGGAATATAGAAAAAAAAACGTTTAATTGATTTTATGAAGAGAACAATTAACAAGCTTTATAAGAAAATAATTAGGAGCCGTTTGAGTCAAGACGAAGCTGTTTGAAAGTGCGCCTACGATCGGAAAATTGCACTCGAATAGGAAACTGTTGAAAGCTCGAAAGCCTGGCTCCTCGGTGTTGTCGGAAACAAAGAGATGACGGATATCACGTTGTTTGTTGAGCTTAGAAACCTCATGCGACGGTACGTGAAAATTATGTCACGCACACTTGAGATGTTTACTATAGCCATTTTCCCGTTTGATCAAATCGAATTGAATATTTGACGACAATCATGGCTCGAGTCTGTTGGTACGAGAAAATTTCGCCGTTAATCATAGGCCACGGGGTGGTCGATTGCATGTAGCCATCGCGTGAACTCGTTTGGCTATGTGGGGTGTACCCCGTGTATCGCGCGATGTACCCTTCAACTAATTCGATAACAATAGCACTGACAATTAACTGTCCATACAATAGATTTGTGTATTTATCAAGTGGGGGAAGGGAATATTTTCGAGTCAAGCTAGATCAAAGCCTATGTACTACACCTCTACGAAATTGCATTCGGCCAAATCGTTGAACAGCCTTATATTCGATATACTGACCAACAATAATAGCGATGAATGAGAACATATCCGGCACGCTATTCCTTTTCAAAAGAATTACGAAATTCAATTCCTGTGCCGGTTTTCCTATCATAAATGTTTGTATGTTAGTGATAATTTTCAAATTTAGTCATCCTAGTTAAAAATTACTATTACAATTACTTAAAATATACCGTCAGTTTGAACATAGCCTATATTACATCCCTGAAAAATCCATAGTTCCTGTAGGAAAGAAAATGAAAAAGTTTGATTTTTTTCATTAGGATACCAAAAACGTACACGCTTGATATAGTAGGTTCGTTCCAAGCGACTCAAAACACGACCATTTCCGAACATTGGCGGTGCTTAGGCACGTGCCCCGAGCGGGTGAGTTTGTAACTCAAGCGAACTTGTCACTATATGCTGGTCGTATCTAAACACGTGGTAACCGATTCTAGTTTTTGATATGCATCGTTTAGGTCGACCCTGAACTGATGGTAGACTTGCCCACAAAGTAATTACCAACAGTTCTTTCACTCGCTCTTGTCAATGTTCGTGCATCACCAAGGCAGGGCGATTGGAACAAACTTAGTAAATCATCACTGAAATTTGTTTGTTCATTGTAATGAATCAACTATCATAATACTCAACGACTCTTTATCGGTACTTGATCACTAAAGAAGATTATGAACATTTAATCCCTCTAATGGTCTTGGTTAAGTGTTATCGGTTCTATTAATAAAATAATGAGGTACTTCACAGTTGGCTTTTAAATACCTCAAATATCAATTTTATGAGTTAATTTCGAACCAACTGCGTTCTATTTCCAACCGTAATACTCAACTTGAAGTACCTATGGAAATTGATAACTGAACAATTAGTATTAATCAGATTAGCAGTGAATGTTAAAACTGAAAAATTCCATTAAATATGTCCGGTAGAATGTAAGAATTACTCTTAAATACTTACTTTGAGGTTACGAAAGACCGTCGGGTCATTGTGACCTTCCCTCCAAATCAGTTAAAAAGGTGATCTTTCAGATTGATAGTGATGGTAGCACCTCTAGGAAGGCAGAGTGAATTTAAGAAAGTTTAAATGTTTTTTCACATTTTTAACCCTTCCTCTGAAAGTAGTTTGAAACATCGAAGGCTTTCGGGATAGACGAACGTTTTTCTGAGAACCAGGCGAATCGATCGACATATTAATTGTTAATATGTTTAAGCTACCTTAGTGAAGGGAATGTTACAATCAGTTCTGATCAGACTAAAAAAACAATGCGAGAAACATTTTTTAGAAAATTTTTTTTAAGTTGGTTACTTCTACTACTAGTCGACCATCTAAATCGTCACTTTCATACGTTGAGTCTCTGGCTTAGTTGATCAGTTTTTAGAAAAGACAAAGTTTATCTTTTATAAAACCAACAATGGGGTTGTTCGAATAATCGGTTCAATTAGAGTAAGTTTGGGTGTTTTTTGCGCGTATGCTTGGAAAGTTGGAAACTCGTTGGAATAGTTCTCCACACCCATCCGACCAACAAGGTGGATGTATCCTGTGAAAACTTTGATGCATCCCGGAGAACTCGACTCGCTCTTGTTGAATGTTTGGATAGTAATAATAATGATGCTGCTGCTGATGACGATAATTCTGCGTGTCGTATAGAATGCTGGGTGTACCGAGTAGTCGAGACTGGGGGGTGGGTGAAACGTCGACATTACCGTAGAACAAAAGATGATGTTAGGGTTTCCTCAAATCCCGGCATTACTCTGTCAAGTTTGTGCAAACGTTATTTATGTTTACTGTCACTAAACAGAGTGCTACCGCTAGCACTGAGTGCTTGCTTGGTCTTCAATACTTCCAATACCTGCAGGCGTCTGAATATCCGACGCAAATTGGAACCATGGGGGGTGGAGAGTAAAACAACGTGTGTCTGATCGCCATTGCCACCCGAACTCGTTTCATTCAACCCTCGCCACGATACGATCGATATATTTAGATGTATTCCGATATAAAACCCCATCCCGAAAACATTTCAAGTACAATTAACCAAATATTCGAGACAGAAAATTGATTGTTTCAATCCCGAAAAACCTCCACCCCTTCAGCATTTCTTTCCCCCATTTGCTACGGTATTAGTTTTCTATTATACTACGGTATTAGTTTACCAAAAGAATTTTTTGTACCGGATGGCCAAGCGGTTGGACATAAAGGTCAAAACTGAAATATAATATAAATAATCTTCAATTTCTTGAATATGATGTGAGCTTTAGAAATAAAACCTCAAAGCACTAAAAATCAGATTTTTGTAAATATCTTATATTCTGTGTTTTTAAGAACATTTTGAGTTATTTGTAAAATTATAGAGCCCTAAATTTCCTATCAGTTTGGTTAAGGGCAAATTATCGAGATAGGATGTGAAAGGTGGGAATATATCGGAATCCCTATTTATGACTCTTTCACGGTATTTTTAAACTTTTTTTAAGTTGACTTTTGGTGTTTTAAGTTACTTTAACATCTAAGGTTATATCACGACTGTCTAAACACAGAAAATTTCTGTAGGTCATTGGTCTTAAAATATATAGGAATTAACGGGAATCGACCCGAGCACCAATGATGAAGGAGCGGAGATCCAACCTCTTCACCATTAAATGGACTTGATTTTATTATTATATACAAAACTACAGTTTTGAGTCGGCAAAAGGTTGTAAAAAGGGGGGGCATTTGGGCAGTTGTGGATCTAAATGGTAAGCATTTTAGCAAATGCTGACTAGGAGACCTCCTCCCTCCCCAATCGCGTCCCTGAGAACCCCTTGTGGGTCAGGCATAGTGAACATTAAAAAATCGACGTACGAACGACTGATGAAAATTACCACCAGATTCACTGTAAATTCTACCTCAAAAATAAATCTCATATTGTACAACCCCTGTCATTTAAACTTGAGCCATCTTGAGTCCATGGACTTTGAGCCCACTCCTTTAAACACTTAGATTAAAATAGATTTTAAAATGTGACGTCAAGAAATTTAGGACCCCTCCCATCACCTTGTAACCCGTTGTTGACCCCTCCCTCCCCATTAACGTGTGACGTAATTTATGGATGGTCCCTTAGGGAATTTCATGCGAATTAACACCGGCCTACATTGAGAAATGTACTCGCAAATTGGAAATGGCGAATATCTTGCGGGGGGCCGCATGTGGCCCGTGGGCCCCTGGTGGCCGACCTATGAAATAAACAATGATTTTGAATAATATTTTGTTTTTTGTGAAAAATTATTTAAAACACTCTAATATACAATTTGAATGCCCCTCTTTGAAAGGTATCAAAATGTTGCTATGGGGCGTCAATGCTCCGACTACCCTGTATAGTTTTAAGTGAAACAACTTAATAGGATAGTAACTACTATGCAAAGTTATACGTAATGATTTATGAGACCCTTAAAAAAAGGTGCTCACATTTTTTAAGGGCGATTTTCAATATGGCCCGTAAAAAATAATCAAGATGTTGTTTCGGAAGGGCAATATTTCGGTCATCCTGTATTAATACTTTTGAAGTGAAACAACTTTATGAGACCACTTAATGGCGCAGCCGTTAGAGCAACTGCTCTCTTCGCTAGGATTCAAGACCTATAGACATTTTCTGTGTGTACCTAAATCACTATAGATGTTAAAGCTACTTAAAAATACCAAAAAAAAAAAATGAGGTAAATAGTACCAAGTATGGAAAATGCTAAGGAAGTTTTCCTTTAAAAAAAATGTACTTAGATTTAAAAAAATCAATCATATGATTGAATGTTTGGCAACCTCATTTCACCATCAAACACTATGAATATAAAGTGGTAGGTTTTTCGTTAGTATTCTGTTACAGTTCGAGGGTTTTTCCAGCAAATTTTCTTTTCGCGTTTGACGTCATTTTCTTCAGTTTGATTCTCGCCATTTTCACCTGATCTATAGTCACTTTTTCGTTGATTTCCCGTTCACCGTCGCCCAATAATTATGTACATTGAATGCATCTCGGCGTAAATCCTGTTAAATTCCCGTTCGACTGCAATTGTTCGAATATTTAATTGTCTATCCCGTAAATTTCCGGGATAATAAATGAAACAACTCGGCATCCGGTCTCCGGCGATTCCTTCGAATCGACTCGCACTCGCTATCGGTGCTGCATTAACCAGATACAATCACAGCTGAAAAACGGGAATAAAAAACAGGACGACGAAAAAAAAACAACCACCTCGAAATTCACGGGAATGAATCGTATCAAGTCCCGGATTTACGGCACGTTAAAACCCTTTATAGAAACTACAGATTATGGAGGGAAATGTTCAAGTGGTGTAATTAAAAAAAAAAAATAAACAAATACGGTTAGGACGAAGGAAATTCAGGGAAAAACTTGATTACGACACTCTTATCAAATGGAGAATGGCCGAAGATACACGGGGAATGAGAATGGCGACGTGGTGGAGGTGCACTGTATATAGGGACTTTGCATAACACGAAGCTTGCAGTCCAACGGGTTTTAATTCAATTTGCAAACGAAACGAATCTGTTTCAAATAGAACTATTTCTAGTTGGAAAATGAGGAAATGGATTTCCACATTAACAAATCGAAACACTTATTTGATTTACCTACGTTTTACGGTGCTGAACATTTAGATAAATCTCAAAGCAATTTTTCCACAGCTTAACAATGCAAATGTTACAGATTCTTTAGATCTACTAGTTCTAATTAGAAATTATAGAATCAAAGAGGTATATTCGGGAAAAATTTAAGGGAACAGTTTAGTAAGCGTTGCCATACCAAATTTTCACAAAATTTAAATAAATATCGGTCGAGAAAAGAACCGAGCGGCTACTTTTCTTTAGCAAAAACTTTAAACCTTCTGAAATGTCAAATTAAAATTTTTAAGGGTGGTACGATCATCTACCCCTTCAAATTCGTGAACCACACCTATAAAACGTTGGCTTTATACCAGAGACAAACCCTAAGTAACATTGGGGTGCTCAATCAATATATAATTTTGAACGGGACACCCAGGATCGTAACTAGACGGAGGCAACTGGGGCACTTACTCAGAACCCAGATCGAAGAAGTGCCCAGAAAAAGATTTTTATCTCAGTTAGATTTTTTGTTAATCTCCATATATAAAAGAGTAGACGGATTGACTGACACACGCTAACGGCTAAACCATTGAAGATAAAAGTATGGATTTTAAAAATGTTCTTACTCAGTATACTGGGATTCCCATTAAGGAGTTACTTGACTTGATGAATCCCTAGTTATGGGGCCCTATTTTTGAAATAATCATATAAAATCTCGCATACTTATACTTTCAACTTCCACCTTATATAATGTACTAGACCGTAGGTTTGTTCGCGGATCTAATACTGAACCGATAGCGAATCAATCCAAGTGGATTTAAGATAATCGCCAAGCGCATACACGCTTATGAACTGATTAAGTTTGAAAATATTCGGAAGTATGACGAAGATTAACGAGAACCCACGAAAATTGTTAATTGAATTTAAAGTTGAAAGAAAAGGATAGAGAAACGAGGTTTTGGATCTAGATTCTTGGGTTTTTTAGGACGAAAAATTCGATTCTCTTACTCATGCGCAGTTTGATAAAATCTGGCTAGATTTTCTTTCCTTCGCTCTCAACGTTAAATTCATTTAACAATTTTCGTGGGTTCTCGTTAATCCTCGTCTTACTTCCGAACATTTTCAAACTTGTTTACAAAAAAATAACACTTAAACAGTTCATAAGCGTGTATGCGCTTGGCGATTATCCTAAAGCCACTTGGACTGATTCGCAATCGGTTTAGGATGGGATCCGCGAACGAACCTCGTGTTTCATGCGGGAATTATCTCTTACTTCGTTACAAGTCGTTTAGATCCTTCCAGACCAATTTCGAGCGCTCGAGATGCATTTGATAGAGTGAGACATTTGATGAAATACGAGGTTTGTTCCATACGACTAGCTATGGTAATCCTCAAACACTGACAGACAGACAAAGAGCAAGACACATTAACCAACAGACAAGAGTGAGTGAAGAACTGTTTCAACTGGTTCGTTCCGTACGAACATCGAACCCTATCCAGTTAGCACAGCCATTTTCATGACGGGCGCTTATATCGACACTACTTGGTTGACCCTCGGCCTAAACTTAATCAGTTCTTCACTCACTCTTGTCTATTGGTCTAAATGTTATCTTGCTCTTTGTCTGTTTTCATGTCTGTGCATCGTTATAACTCGACGATCGGAACAAACCCGCGATCACCAGGAAAGCATCACTGGACTTTGTTCTACTCTATGCAAATGTTTCACAAAAAAAACTTATAAAATGTACCAAAGACTTCAGGTCCATAGTAAATTGGATCCAGTTCATGCCCAGCCTATTTAAAACACACGTCGAACCCATGTAGAACCCATCCTAATCTAAATCCATGTTTTCATTGAACTACTTGATACTAGTATTTGAATCCAGATCAGACAGATCTGTATTGGCTATAATGGTCCAATACAAACCAAAATAAAGCTCCGTCCCACGAAAGTGTGCAAGAGCCACAAAATATCCATGCTAAACCTGGATTTTTTTTTTTTTTTTTTGGTATATTTAAGGTCGCATCAACGTCTATGGTCATTAGCGACCGTCGAATCCGAAAACCCAGAAAAATCATATTAGGCTTTCATTGGGATTCGAACCCTGGAACACTGGCGTATAAGGCAACTATCTATTCCACCACGTCACTAAGTGACCAAAAACCTGGATAAATCGTACAATGGGTTCAATTTATGATGCTATTGCTAAACAGAAATCATTGTTTCCAGAATCAGTCACGCATGGGTAGTGGATGGGATGTGCGTGGGCTGGGTTTGTTGTAGACATTGAAGTAGAAGACACCCTATGGCTTATAATTAAATCTGTATGTATGGTTGTATGGAATATTTACATAAATGTTGAGCTGGTTGACAATAATAAAGAGCCACTTACTTTGTGTGCAAGTCTACCATCAGATTAGGCGTTGGGTCGACCGATCAACAACTAGAATCGTTACCGGTGACAAGTTCGCTTGAGTTACTGACTCACCCGCTCAAGGCACGTGCATAAGGATTTACTGGAGCTTTTACAACGATTCTTTTTTACAAATGTAGCCAAGAGCAGATGTTCTAAGTGCAACTGCAAATCGTAAATCACGCCAATTTCCGCACGCGAATCAAACGTTTATTGAACTTTTTCTGTTTAGAAAAAAAAATTCCATTCAACCATTTAACTACCACAATTCTTATTCAAAACTGATCTATATATATTTGTTAATACCTTTTATACGGTATTATTATATTTTTTAAACACTCTTTATTCAGATAGAAAAATATTTAATAACGAATAAATCCCCAGGATGATAACAACGGGAGTGGAACGAGAAGTAGAGGGTTACGATATGAAAATTGCTGTGGCTCGTGAATGGGTCGGGGGGGTTGAATGGCAGCATATTACTACGCGCTATTCAAGGGTTGTTATATCATTATATTGAAAACAAGACGAATCAGGAATTTATACGTACATTTTTATCGATATATTGGATATTTATGTACCGCATCCTCCCTTCCTGACACTCGTCGCTTTTTCATCCCATCGCTATATTTAAACATCCATGCCCCTCCCCCCAGCATACATATTTATATAAAATTTACAAATAAATCCAAATATTCAACCAACACATTCACCACCCATTGCGTTTTCCCTCTCATCATAGTATCCTCTTGATATATGTTAGTTATTCAATTAATTTTCTAGTTACCACCCCACATGTAAATTGATACAAATCAATAAATTGTTATAATTAAATAATCCTTTTATTATCAAATCAGGTTTTAACCTATCTCGAAACAATAAATATTTACTTTTTAGCCTCAGCTAACCCCCACCCATTGTTCTACCATCACATCACTTTCGATATCGTGGAAAAATCAACCCTTCGCATTGCCCGAAGAAAATATCAGTTAAATTTATGTGCTGCACCAATTTCGAAGGGGAAGCAACAGGGTGAAATTGAAATAAAAATTAACTTGTAAAATTTAGATTGTTTAATCGGGCTCAATTATAACCCATGAAAAAATGGGCAACCTAAAAAAAATGATATCGTATTTCTAGGTAGATAATCACGATAAAATAGGACATCTTCATGCATAAAGTTTTATGTTGATTACTTTTTTGTCCTTTTTAAATAAGGACGAATGTGAAAATGTAGCGTTTAGTGCGAAATCTCATATCCAATTTTTGGTCAAATTTATGTCAGTGACTCCAAATTGTTATGTAACGGTTTTTGCTAGGTTGCTTGAGGTTAAGTTTTTTTTTCCCGTTACCAGAAAAAGCTAGGGTTCGTTCCTCCCCGCACTGTAGCGTTAGGCTTATTCTACTCCTGTTCTGTTCATGTATCTTTCTTAGACAAGATTTTTTGCTTATTCCAGGTTCAGAATTATGCCTAACAGAAGCAGTCCCTGTACTAAGCTTTTTGCCCGATTTATGTCTGAACGTCATTTATCCCATATAGGAGTTATCGCCTTTGATAGGGCTTTGCAATCAAAAATGACATGGGTCGCGATTTTCTCCCTATCCCCACACAATCTGCATTTGGAGTCTTATTGAGACACCCCAATACTTTGCAGATGCTTCTTCAGTCCACAGTGTCCGGTTATCAGTCCCGTTACTATCCTGAGTTGATTCCTTCCTAGCCGTAAAACCTCAGCGGTGAGCGGGGAGCAAATTCTCCCCATCTTGCTGAGCTTCTGACCAGAAACTTTTTGACAGGATATTTGGTGATCCCCACTCCCCATAACCCACGAGTGGGGTCATCGAACCAGCCTTCGTGCAAGCATTAGCTTCTTCATTGCCCTCAACTTCCTTATACCCCGGCACCCAACCCAGTTTGACTCGGTTGTACTTTGTCAAGTCCTCCAGGAGTTGACGATACTTCAACACCAACTTAGAGCTGATCGTTGTGCTGGTGATTGCTTTTAGCGCTACCTGATGGTCAGAGAGGATCTGTATGTTCCTATTTGAAATTAAGATAATTAAATTTTCTTAGTACCTTCGTAGTAAGTAGCCTTTCTTTGTAAGTTTGATTATTAGAGAAAACCCCATATACCATGAACTTTGTTTTGATCATCAGTTTCATTGAATTTTCCTTTTTTTCCTACTCGCCTATCAATTTTCAAACTGATCGAATAACTTGAATGGTACTTTTTTGGTAATTTAATTCGCATAAATTATTCTATGGTTATTAATGTTCGACGAATCTGGGCATCCAAGAAATTTTTTAGATTTGTATTGGGATTCAAACCTAGAATCACTGGCATGTAGGGACAATCTATAGGCACTGTGCTACTAAGTGACCTGTACTTGTAAAATATTTTTTTTACCTAGTTACGGTTTAATTGACTACAAAATCTTGTGAAATACGAAGCAATGGATCGGGATTTATCCGGATATATAGTCAGGCGTCAGGATATATGTAGTCTTCGTCAGGCTTTCTGATGTAATGCTGAGTATGCTCACATTACGAGCATACGAAGTACGGGCAGTACGAATGCTGAGCATACATCAGAGAGCCTGATGAAGCTTTAATATATGGTAAAACTTCGCGACCTGATATGCTCGTAGCATTCATTGTAAATCCCGATCTATTGCTCCTATATATCTATTAATATAAATAACAAGGATCTGAAGAAATATTAATTAAACTTATTGTTTCATTTGATAAAAAATTAATGGAACATAACAGTAAAATAAGTAAAATTAGAAAGCTTTAACCAAAAAATTTAAACTTTCACATTAAAGAATTGTTAAAAACTGGGGCTTGTTCAGGTACATCTGATGAAACCGTCACACACACACATTAAGTCTACTCGCTTGTCAGGTGGAACTGATCGAATTTTCATCAGTTGTCAGGTCGCCTGAGAGGCTAGTTATTCCTGTCCAGACTATCAGGTATACCCGACAGGTGTACCTGACAGTGTATGGCGGGCTTTACAATTCTGCACTGAATGGAAAAAAACGACATTCTAGGTACCAAATAGTTTATAGATTTTAATTGTTGGAATCGACAAATAACAAATTTGCAGTGCTTAAAATCATATGAAAAATGTTCTTAAAAAAGTTCCTGCAGAGACTGAACGAACACCCCAACTTTCTGGCTGTCAACCTCCTGGATAATTCCGGCCACCATCGAAGGCTGAATCGCGTCTTATTTCTGGAGTTACCCTTTAGAGAACCACTAACACTTTACGGTACCTCTTCTAGGGGGTGCGGTCTTCATATTTGCTAAAGGGGGTATTCTAGTCTAGGATTTTGAAAAAATCAAAAAAAATTTTTTTTTATAATCCGATAGTTTATATATTCAAAAATATCTCCCTAATAGGATTTTTCAAAATTCAAATTATTTCCGAAGTTATAGCCGTTTTAGTGTCGTGGCAACTCGACCGGTTGAGAGTTAACGTAAAAATTTAAACGCGTTTTTCTCGAAACTACTTTTTTTGATGCGGTCGCCATAATATCTCAAGTTCTAATCAGCCGATTTACTTGAAATTTGGCATGAATATTGTTTAAATATCTCTCTATCACATGAACCAACAAAAAATGAAAATTTTAAATTTGTAATATTTTTAAAAATTCGACAAAGTTAAAAAATGAGTGAAAAAATCGACCTTTATTTTTGAGTAGCCGCCATTTTATGAAAAAACAATTTTTTTTTTTTTAGTTTTGGAGGTTTATGCAATAGCGACATTTGTACTTTTCAAGAATCCATCATTGTTTAATTTTTCAAATGACCACAAGGGTAGAAATCATAGCGACGAGGACACGGTCTTTTTTTTTTCCCCTCTACTTCAAAATCGCATAACCCAATGAAAAATTTTTTTTTGTTTTGAAATTAATTTTGTATACTTTCTGAATATGAATAAGCAAATGATAAACAAATGGATGGTAAAAATATCAAATGCTTTTTTTTTAATCAATTGCCAAAAAACGCTTGAAATTTGGGCCTCTAGACTAGAATACCCCCTTAATGTCCAAGGACAGATTTCAAATTAATAAAGTGGAGAAAAAAAAAAGTTTCTTTCCAACTTGATGTGATGCGACAATTAGTTAAAAATATTATCATCATGCGACCATAAATGCAATCCCTTTTAACCGAAGGAAAACGCTTGATTTGATCAGAGCTATTAGGAACAAAAGTAATTTTCTTTTTCCTGTTTTTTATTCATTCCATCGTCTTGTTTCGAAATTTCAAATGTTGATATGTTGAAGGTTAACCGATTTAAATTGCTTGTCATCAAGTCAACTTGATTTAATACGAAAAGTTTAAGAATAATAATTATTGGGATTGATGAACTGTGAACGAGAAAGTTTGAACAATTCAAATTATTTCTGAAGTTCAAAGAGTTGGCGAAACGATCGAGTTTCAAGGTAGGCGAAGTTCTAATTTTTTATTTTTCCGGGTTTGAGGGGAATCCCGAGAAGATAATGAAATTTAATTGGTTTGAATAACCTCTGGGTAACACTGAAGACTCGAGGTTTTCTCTATGATAAAGACGATGAAGTGGTCGGGTGCCAAGCGGGATGCGTTGGGAACAGACAGGTCTCGTCCGAAATTGACGGGCTCTCTCGGCTTCGGTTGCAAGAGTGAAATGTTTGAGTGATAGAAAAGCGATAAACTCGCTGTTGGGCTTCGGCCTTTCAAAATGCGTGTGAATGCGAGCTCGGTTTGGCTCGGTTTGTGCAGAAATTGCGACCGTGTCCCGGGTCCTGTTTTCTCTCGTTACCCCGACGCGATTCGGGACTGGTTGCTTTCCAGCGGCTCCAGACCGCTGTTCCCCGAACACCGGCCGGCCTTTTCTACTACGAACGAAAATCGTTCCGTGCGAGCTACAACCGGCATCATCAGCATCATCATCATCAGCACCATCACTATCAAATTCTCTGTCGCAAGAAAATCGATTCAAGAGAAAATTTCAATTTCCACATGTGTGAGCATGCGCGAGTGTCGCTCGCATTTCCCTCGCAGAAGATGGTCGGATCTCCCGAACGAATGTAGTAGTAGTGTAGTAGTACATTCAATCTCCCACACAACATACTGCTGCACGCTCGACCCCTATACACACCCACATTGCCGACCCCCCCCTTCCCCCTTCAGGTTCAGGTACTTGGAAAAGCCCTTTTTCCACAAGGTATATACGAAAGTACATCCAGAGCTAGATCAACCTACACAATATCGTCCTGTAGCGTACACAGAGCGCGACGAGTTTCCCCGATGCAACCCCCAATCAAACCAGAGAGAAAAACGTGAAATACTCATTTTCGCGAGAACTGCTCGCCCGAAAATCTCTCGTTTTAATTATCTCATCGAAACAATCGTGGAGATGAGACGAAAAAAAATCAAGTCTGCTCGAGAAAAATATATCGGAGGAAAATCCTACGAATTTCCATATGCAAATCGCAATTGTTCGAAGAGCACAATCTCGACGACTTGATTTTTATTTTTCTTGACAGTTAAAAGCCGCTTCCTCATCGGAAAATGCGACTCGCACCGTGGAAACACATAGCGAGGTAAACATTTTCACCAAGACGGTGCCACACTTTATGTCCCATTCCCGTGACGTCAATTTCATCTAATCACACTTCGTTATTGCCCAGATAGAACTTTTCACCGGTGAGAAAAATTCACCAAAACTTCCCCTCAGAATAAGACAACTAAATCAATACTTTCTACTATATCAAAAAAAAAATGGGAATCATCCCATTTTTGTCAGCTAGTTACTCATCGCCATTCTAACCTCAAATAATAATTTCATCATATTACTTACTAATAGTACCCAACGGTTGCACCCCCTTTTAATAGTACTATTGATGTACATATATCAGCAATTCACCAAACTTGAAAAACCTTTATATTTTATCTAGTTATGTCGCGAAGATTTTGATTGACATCGGGTAGCAGCAAACACTATCTATGAGTGTTTGGGTTTTTTCAATTTTTTTAAAAAACGGCTCTAACGATTTTTTTAAAACTTGCTATAGTTCTTCGACACATTAATACCTACAACTTTTATTTGAAACTTTTTCCTGGGAAAATTCAAAATAAGAGGAGTTATGAGGAAGAAAGTGGGAGTTAGTATTTTATACCTACAGTTTGATTCTACAGTTGACTTAAGAGTTTGGGTTTGCAAAAATAGCCCCATTCGAATGTGTGACTTTATTACTTATAATCTTAAAATTGCAAAACATTTTCATCAAATAAAAGTTATAGGAGGATCACTAGTGGCGTGGGGACAAGATTGTCGCTCTCTATACCAGTCGAACTTGAACAAAATCCAAATGGAAGCCCCAAATCAGCACATATCACATATACTATATATAATCACATATTCAAAGATTTACATGACTAATGATGGCGACAGAACCCTTAGAAAGTGATTAGCACGGTATCAGGCGTTTAGATACCCGGACAAAATATCCTCATGACAAGGTATGACCATCGCGTTGTTTTTTAACCGAATTGGACGTTGTTAGGCACTGTTGTTTGAGAATATTTTGTCCGGGGATCAAAACGCATGGAACTGATTAGCACTCGCGATTTTAATAATTAACTAAAAATTTGATTTACGACCATTTTGCTCCCGTTGTCCCGGTTTGAAATCGAAGGAAAAATCTTTTTCTTATAACAATTGTCGCCCATGTATACCAACTTTACACAATTGAATTGGCCCTTCGATAAATGTAACTAACGGTGGTTATTATTGTGACTTCAGATAGTGTAATTATAATTTTTTTATGGTCAGCGAAGCGGGCCGGAATATGTTAGTGGGAAATACACAAAAATAAACAAAAATCAAATAGCGGACCCCTGATCTTGATAAAGGGATGGGAGGTATACGGATAACTAAGGAGTCCAAATAAATAAAGTCAAATCACAGATTGGGAACTTCAAAGACAATTTAACTTTTATATAGCCTAAACCAGGTCAAGATCAGGTAACCAAAAATAATTAGATCTATACAAATCATTAGAAAAATGAAAGCCTGAATTTTTCATTAAAAAAAATTCCCTTAGAAAATTATTTTTTTACAAAACGAGGATTTAGAAAACGTATTTCTTAGTCAACTTTATGACATTCGGAAATTCATAACGCCACGAATTTTCCAACAACGGAAATTAACGACTATCGACATTTAACCATCCTTTCGACTAGAATCTCACAAATCGAAACAACCTGCTCCAATCTTCATTGGAAACATTCCAAAATGTTCAATAGAAAAAAAATCTTCAGAATTTTCCCTCTTGATCGGATAGAGTATACAAAATAGTAGCGTAGCACTTGAAGTATGATACTCGGAAGAAAATATTTTAGATCTAATTAGGCCTAAATGGGAATCAAAAATAGAATAGATGTATTGAGATTTAACAAGATCGAATTTAATCTATTAAGAAGCAACTATATAAGCTGATGCGTCAATTTTAGTATATACTAGCTGAACCCCGCCCGCTTCGCTGAGCGCATCTAAATTCAGATCAAGAAATTCAGCTATTTTAACAGAAAAAGATAAATTGATATTTCCGGACCTTTGATTCATAGACATTTTATGAAAATCTGTTAAACTACTTTTCCAGGAAGAGATATAGGCTATCTCAGGTTCTATACGGTTTGATGAATATTATACTTGTGGTCCTTTAAGATTTGAGAACCTGGCACACCAAATGTTTGTAAAAGCACCTACCCAAATAATGTGTTATCTTAGAACAAATGTGATTTCCTTTAAAAAGGTTATAGTGACCCAACCTTTAAAGATAGAGATATGCTACCGCGGACTTTTTTTTTAGAAGTTTTTAAGAGGAACAAATTTTGCTATAAAAGATTTTTGCGTAACTTTAATCGTTTATACAGGATAGGCAACGGACGCTCGGAACAAATTTTCGGAATAAAATTTTCTGGTTTTTGCAACATTTTCCATCGATGCTCTGCCCTTATCTGTGGTAGCGTGATGTTATATAGCTTATAGCCTTTCTCGATAAATGAACTATCCAACACTAAAAGAATTTTTCAATTTGGACCAGTAGTTCCTGAGATAAGCGCGTATAACCAAACAAACAAACTCTTCAGCTTTATATATTAGTATTAGTATAGATATCGATGCATAGCTATTACAAATATCTCATTTCCGTGAGTTAATAATATTAAAAACATTGTTTTCTTTGTAACTAATTAGATTAAGTTACGTAGATCTACATTGGTAGATCTTAGCTTATTTTCTTAGCTCTAAGTTGATCTAGGCTTGTTTAAAAATTGTCAATTGTCATCAAAAAAGTCATTATAGGTTCGTTCGCGGATTTAATACTGAACCGATAACGAATCAGTCCAAGTGGATTTAGGATAATCGCCAAGCCCATACACGCTTATGAATTGATTAAGGGTTATTTTTCCGTGAACGAGTTTGAAAATGTTCGGAAGTAGGACGAGGATTAACGAAAATCCACGAAAATTGTTAATTGAATTTATTATTGATAGAAAAAGCAAGCGGAACGGGATTCTGGTTCTAGCGATTCTCGGATTTTTTTTAGGACGAAAAATTCGGTTCTCTGATTCATGCGCAGTTTGATAAAATGTGGCTAGATTTTCTTTCCTTCGCTCGCAACGTTAAATGCAATTAACAATTTTCATGGGTTCTCGTTAATCCTCGTCTTACTTTCGAATATTTTCAAAATCGTTCACGGAAAAATAACTCTTAATTAGTTTATAAGCGTGTATGCGTTTGACGATATTCCTAAATCCACTTCGTAATCGGTTCAGTATTAAATCCGCGAACAAACCTTATATCTATTTAGATCTAATATAAAACCCTTAGATCTAGATTGGCCCAAGCATACTAAGTTGATCTACTGAATTTAATTTTTTTGATCTACGATAAATTTAGATCTTAAATAGTTTTTTCCGGGTAGAATCAAATTCAAGCTCGATTTGTCAACGACAGGATCAATCAGGTTCAAATCTACTATTTATAGTACCGAACATGTAGGAATACGAGTAAATTTTTTTTGAGGTTATAATGTGGGTTATCTCTATAATTCCCGGTCTACTTTTAGAACTCATTCCGGGCCTGTTTGCTTATATGGAAAACATGACAATTCGTGAAATTTCATTGGAATTTTCTTTGCGTCGCGGTTGTTGTATTTCTATATACATATATCTACAATTTTTTCGTCATTCAACTGGAGAATTTTCCTTGGCAGTTTTTCTTTGTTTTCGCGTCGCGTCTAATAAAAAAGACATAAGGTTAAGAGGTTTTTCATGGAAAAATATTATTCTTAATATTAACGGGTAGTTGTCCTTAAAAATTCCTTGCGATAGACGGCTCGACGACTTGCCACGGACGCCGTGATAACATCTTGAGACTTCGACATGAACATGAAAAATGAATCGATTACCTGACTAACAAGTTTTCCACGAGGTGCAATATGGCCAACATTATACATAAATTCACATTAATCACAACACAAACACTTCGAACGTTAGGTTTTCCTTTTCGTGCTTTCCATTTTTCAACTTGTTCCAACCCCCACCCCTGTAGGTCACATCCATTCATTCATTCCGCGTGCATATTTTCATTTTATTACTTTGTTAATTAACTCGTTTAAAGATCGATCAAAACGATTATGCAACGCGTTCCCAAAGAATATTTTTCTCTCGAAATAAATTTTCCACCCAAACACAGTACAATACAATACAACTCAACACAATGCGATTGTAGACAATCCCACCCCCCCCCCCCTCCACCCCTATACCGCTTCGAACATCCCATCATCCGTTTGGTGTTGTACTAATGCTTTTTGTGGCAGCGAAAATAAGGTAGAACACTGAAAAAAGAAGGAAAAACCGGGATCATTAACGTTCCATTAGTCGAATATATGTCCGTTACTTAAAATCAAATTGAAATACGTTCCTTGTACAATCGTTCGATAATATAGAACAATTTTCAACGAAAACGACTTTTTTTTATTTAAACACATTACTGTTGACGCCCCTTGCGCCGATTTTATATGCGCAATGGGCTTACGTAGCATATGCATCTAAACAAATTTATTCTTAACCTTGAAATTACAATTTTGAAAGTTGTTAGAAGCGCATTTCATAGTAACTTAAACAGTTGTTAAATCTTTAAACGTATTATTTTCTAAACCGTATTTATATAATTTGTCCCCACTATATTACACAAATCGCGTCACTGATTGCTTTTACATTTTAATGGTAGCTTTGGCACAAAAGGTCTAACCTAATAAGCCTATCTCAGCAGACCCAGGGTGTTTTTTTAGCCTGACGTTTATTTTTTGGTCGCTATCCAAATATTAGTGCGGTATAGATTTTTTAAAAATATGTTCCACCAAATAGGGTTTCTCGACATTTTTATGGTAAGCAGTTACTTAATAGTTGCGTAAAATATAGAGTCAACTAAGAGGGACGTATAAAAACAGCCCCAGAAATTTTATCACATAAATATTTTGATGTAAGCACAAAAAAAAACTAAATATAGAATTTATTAATTTTTATAAATTTTAAGTTAAGGGTTGTAGCCCCTCTAGCTCCGATAGTAGAAGGGGTAGTGGTCTAATATTGAGTATACTTACTACTCCCACCTAGAGGTGTATGTGGAGAAGAACAAAATAAACGTCAGGCTAAAAAACACCTTGGGCTCGCTGATATAGGCTTATTTGGTTAGATCCTTTGACATAGAAACAACTATAACCATTTAAGGTCAGTTCCAGATACAAATAACACCGTACATTTACGGTACAATTAATTCCCAATGCTCAAAAAGTTGGTAGGATTCTATATTACGTAGAACTTGTATTGTAATCGTACGGGTTTATTTTTGTACATGAAATAACGTTTGATGTAACTTGTGAAAAATGATGGGGAGAATTCGCCCCTCGCTCACTGCTGAGGTTTTACGGCTGGGAAGGAACCAACTCAGAACAGTAACGGAACTGATAACAGGACACTGTAGACTGAGAAAGCATCTGAAGACTATTGGGGTGTCTCAACAAGACCTCAATTGCAGATTGTGTGGGGATGGGGAGGAAAACGTGACCCATGTTATTTTTAAATGCAAAGCCCTTACAAAATGGCGACACATGTATGGGATAAATGATAGACACAAATCGCGCAAAAAGTTTAATACAGGGACTGATTTTGTTAGGCAAAATGCTAAACCTGGAATAAGCAAGAATCCTTGTACAACAGGAATACATGAGCAGAACAGGAATACAATAAGCCTAAGGTTGCCGTGCGAGAGGCCCTAGCCTGGCTTTCTGCTAAACGAAAAAAAAACTTGATTTGACACTGAAACATTAATCTTTTATTGAAGTGTGACTTGATTTCAAGTCAAATTTAAGTCAAGTAGTGAAAATCAAGGCCAATAGCTTTGAAATTAACTCAAGTAGACAATCTCTAATTTAGATGGAAATTTCTGAACGGCCAGACTGACCATAAAAGGAAAACAAAAGCCGTCTTGTTTAACGTGTTCTCGCGATGTTGGCGACGTTCATGCGTCGTAATTTTTTTGTCTAATAAGTACGCGTCATTTCGTTCTCAAGACATTTTTGTGTTTATCACTTTTTATGATTATATACTAAAGAACGTGTGTTAAAATAGTTCGTTCAGTTCAGTTCAATTTTTCGAATATCTCTGGTCAAAATTTCGGTTACTCGAAATTTGAAAATGAAATTATTAAAATTATTAAATTATTATTATCTATTGATTTTTACGAGACTGCTCGAAAGTTTTATGTCGTTTCAGTTTGTTTAGTAGCCACCTTACATTGAACGCTGTTTTTCAATGGCAATTATTTCATCATATTTCTCCTGTGTCGATTTCTTTGCAGTTAACGTCTTGATTGATTTAATCATATTGCTCGCAAACTTTTTCATTGAAACAACAATTTTCGCCTCGAGATAATTATATAAGTTACCGTACAGATTCCGCACAAAACAACCCTTCGAAATCTTCATCTCATCCCTTACCAACTTTGATCGTGCGCCGACCAACATTTTATATCAATTATCCTTAATTAATGCCAATTTATTTATTCAATTCAATAGCAACATCAAAGCATAAACATTTTTTTTTAAATTAAATTAATGCCCAGTTTCAGTGGCCATTTAAGTTTAAGTTTAGCTGAACCTGAACTGGAGTTTAAATAATCTAATTTCACAGTATAATTTAAAGCTTAGTTCAATTGAACGTCATTTAAATGCATTTCATGAATAAAGTTGGTAGCATTGCATGAGGTTCCTGATAAGTATTGTATTAATTATTTATCATTGTACAGCACTGATATAACTTTTGACCAATTAGTTCCGTTTTCAATTTTTGATCATTTGCTCCAAACTCTGGTTACTTGGCTACATATAAAAATGCAGTTGTCAAACGTTGAACTGTAATTTAAACGGAAGAATTCTGTTGTTCAATTTAAACGACAGATTGAACTCGGTTCAAGGTTTAAACGAAACTGTGAAACCGGATTATTTGTTGAACTGAAGTTTAAACTAAAAGTGTAGTTAAACGTCCACTGTGAAACTGGACATAAAGCCCACTCACTTGACCGGCTTGTATATAGTCCAGGGTAAATAATTTTTGAACAGAAAAAAAAATATAGTAGGATGAAACCCATTGGAAAAGGAAGAGAATATAACAAAAATGAAAGGAAAAATAAATTACGGTTGATCTGAGGTGGGGGAAGTGGAAAAGGGGGGTGTTTTTAAGGGTAGAAACGGTTTATCTCGATTTTCGAGAAAACTGCAAGTCCTATGGAAAAAAGTTAAATAACAAAGTTGTAGATAATAAGTAGATATACAACTTTTCTGTAAACACTTTTTCACATAACCTCAAAATTTATGTGAAAAAGTCCAATTACCAAGTTTTTGGTTTTTTTACAAGAAAACATTTTTACGAAACTATATAATACATTATGTAATTGTACGGTATTGTATATTACATAATACAATTGTACAAATACAACTTTGAGCAATTTATTAAAATTTATTTATTACATTTTCTGATAATATTTAAAATTGTAATGTATATATTTTTTGCACCATCAGAAAGTAGAGGTTTCAACGAACAAAAAGATTTCCGACTTTTTAAAAAATCAGATGTTTTGACGTGAGAATTTTTGATTGAAAATTAGGGTGATTTTTCGATATTTAGTTATTATAAGTAGAAAAAATTAATATTTTAAATAAAAACAAATACAGTGTGTTTGGGACATTAAAAAATACGTTTTGACCAAATTTCATGTAAATTTTTTTTATGTAAATGACAAAAATTAAAAACCAAAAACTTAGTATTTTGACTTTTTCACATAAATTTTGAGCTTATGTGAAAAAAGTGTTTGCAGAAAAGTTGTATATCTACTTATTATCTACAACTTTGCCATTTAATTTTTTTTCGTGGGACTTGTAGTTTTGTCGGAAATCGAGATAAACCGTTGCTACCCTTAAAAACACCCCCCTTGTCCACTTCCCCACCTCAGATCAACCGTAATTTTTTTCCTTTCAATTTTGTTGTATTCTCTTCTTTTTCCATTAGGGTTCATCTTAGTTTAATTTTTTTTACTTTTTACCGTTTTCAAAGGCTAAAAAGCACTGGTCTAATAAACGAAGTATCAATGTGGTTTGAAAACTTGACGGGGATAGGTCGATCTATATGACGGGATCTCACCACGTAGACTAACAAACAACGAAAACCCTTAAGATTTAAAGAAAGTGTTATTATGAAACACAATTTGCACCCTTGTCTATTGCTACAACTATGGAAAATTTAAAGTTTAAACTAAAAGTGGAGTTTAAACGTCCACTATGGAACTGGGCATTGTTGTTTAAAATACGTTTACTATCGACTGAATTGAATGGATACTAAAAGTTAAGTTAAAAAAATTTTTGTGCTATAATCAAGACTTGGGGTGAGCATCACACAAAGGGTAAACGAACAAGTCGGGAATGTATCAAAAAAAAAAAAAAAAAAAAGAAGCAAGGGTTCAGTGAATTTGACGGGAGTGAATCGAGAAAATCGTTGATTAATGAGTAATAAAAAGAGAGGAAAAAAGAGCGATTATTGGCCTGGCTCAGGTGGAACCGGTATCGATGCAGTAGGGGATGTGGACAACTGGGGAATATTGTGCATAGGGTAAATATTTTACATAGGTAATCACTGTCATTGTTTGCCTTTCCGAGTGTCCGCCTAATGGCAGTTATTGGTTGTTTTTATCCTGTCATGTCTGCGTTTTTGCATTATGGAAATGGGGCAAAGTAATATTTTTAAGTGGACCACCCCATCCTACGACCGAAGAACAAAAAAAAAATAATAATTTACCTCTAATGACTTGTTTCCTCCATGTTTAAGCGAGTAATTTGAGTTGCGCAATAATACCTATCACTAATAGACTATGTTCCGATTGTTCTCTGAAAAACTATTTCCTCCACTCGGAAATCGTTAGAGCCGATATTGATTTGACTCCAACCTCTATAAGTCAATTAAATATTAATCTGAGACTGAAACTATTATCCATAACGCGAAAATTTTCTTTTTTTTTTTTTTCTTTTTCCCAGTTAGCAAAAAACTAGGTTAGGATTCATCCCCCAAGGATTTTTAATCTGCTCATAAATTCTTGTCTTAATGGAAGAACTTTTCTACTTATCCAAGTCTAACATTCTGCTTAGTAGAAGCAGTCTTTGTACTAAGCTCCTGGTACGATTCGTGCCTGTTAGGGCACCATTGATGTCAGAAAAACGTCGCCATTTTGTATGGACTTCGGCCATTAACAACGCTAAGTTAACAATGACTTATCTACATTTTTTAAAAAATTTTTAAAATCCTGACATTCGCCCATTTTCCGTCATTCCTTTTCCGGATAAAACAGCTTTAATTCATTATCATATTGTAACGTTTTTACGGGTTCTTGGATTTGTGTTTGAATGACGACAAATTTATTTTTAACAAATTATTAGTTATTTGTACTATTTACGCTTTAACAATGACAAAGTTTACTGTTACAGTATTCACTTATTGTCACACACTGTTTATATATCACTATATACACTGCACTGTTACACTGTATTTAACAATGTTCACAATTTATTTAGCACTCGCGATTCAGTGTTTACGATTTATTTATCACTCCTGATTTATGTTTCACTCACGATGTCGATTTATTTATGACTGAACTTGCCTATGTTGGTCCGGGGCCTATAAAAAATTTCGGCCCTCTCTCTAGAAAATTCTCTTCTATTATTCGTTTGCTAGACTTTTCTATTCCCTTTGTTTTTCTTTTGTCCTTTTCTTATCCATAAGGAATTACGGGTAGAAAATACTAGAAGATTGTTCTCTCTCTTTCTCATACACCGAGTAATCGTTTTGGTCAAACGCTTTGCGCCACGGGTGGTCCGATGTCTTGAAATTTTTCTAGAAGCTTTGTTTTTGTTTGTTTTTGTTCTACAACCACGTCGCTTCACCTTTGGCTAGTTGATTGGTTTGGTCCACCCACGGCTGAGACAGACGACAACTCCAAACTCACAAAATGGCGACACTCCTCTATCCTTAAAATCTTTCTTTGCTTCTTAGACTGTGCCAATATACCAGCTCACCCATTCCGCTTCGCTTCAGTTGACAAATGTTGCATTGAACTTTTTAATCCAATTAGCTGAAATGCAGCTTTTGGCTTATTGTCCTCCTGGTTTGCTCATACGTCTGTAGACAAAAACTTTTCTACTTATTCAAGTCTTACATTTTGTCTAGCAGAAGCAATCTCTGTATTAAGTTTCAAGTGCTTTATATGATTGTGAGAGTTTTGCAGTCAAATAAAACGTTTCGTTGAGGATTCTTGATGATTCATTACCATGCATTTTGGATTCTTTTAAATGCTTTTTCAGTTCACTATATCTGATTGTCAGTCCCTTCACAGTTCTGAGTTGGTTCCTTTGCAGTAAGCAAGCAACTGTTACAAACTCGGATTCCCGAATTAGTATCTCTCAAATTTTCAGATACCGGTCAGCTGTTACATTCCGGTAGTCTTGGATTTTTATCAACTAAAAACGTTTTCCTCTATTAATACTACTGTCGCGGGATCGCGGTAGCATTACTTCGAAACAGCAGCGATTAGTATCCGTAGTATTATAAAAATGACTCAAAATGAAATTAAAAAAATATTTTAAATAGTTACGAGAAGAGTTAAATACAAATCATACGAAAGCTTCTACATTTGAGCCATGACTTAATAAATGGGGGGTTTCGAATAAAAATTTATAACTTAGAGAAACGATGTGTTTAAATATTCAGAGATTTCCGAAACCCCAACCGGTTTGAAGGTAGCCGACAGTGTGGCACATCGGCCACGTACCAACATTGCTACCAGCACACCAACAAACACCGCTTTTGATTTGACTTATCGTATACGGAATCAGTCAAAGCTTTTAACGCTCGTGAAATATTCAAAGACGTGGTGTCGCGGCTTTAGAGACGCTTTTTCGAAATGGACATTTCATTGGTGTTTTTCTTCACCGCGCCATCACATATATCGAGCAGCTCGAAAATCTATTTCGACATTAATTTTTCACCCGTTACGTTTTGCATGTTAAACATTTTTCAAGTCAAGCTCAGCTTTTGCCATGTACAAAATCAATTTGTTTGAGAGTCGCACATCAGTAATCCGGATTTCATTTTAAAAACGATCCATATTTAGTAATGCTGATACTATATCATGAAAATTCAAAAAAAAAAAATCAAATTTTCTAAAAGCTGCAACTTTCAAGACCAAAAAATAAATTGCTAAAAAGGATTGAAAGGATTGAAGCATTGCTAAAAATACAAATCTGACAAGTGCGATATGTTAAGCAATCAACACCTTAACCACCACATAACCTTCATAACCACTAACACAACACCTTAACCTTACCATAACCTTCACATATCGCTTTGTGAGCCTCAGCCGCTTTCTTGCCTTTATGAAAATAAATAAGTAAAATGTGTCGGAAATGCTTGTTTTGCACTCCTTATGAAAACTGACAGTCGTGAACAAAATTACAGGAAATTAGTTTCCATAGCGACATAACGCGGTATCGACTACTCAAACTTAAAAGAAAAACAAATTCTAACCTTGACAAAAGAATAACGAAACAAACACAACGCTTCCAACTGATACAAATCGAAATTACCTTCTTGTCAACCTAATATAAATGCCTAAGCTACATTATGAGACTCTCATTCATGCAGCGGGATCTTAGGCTATTGCGTTCACATGTTTTAGAGCTCTTTCATAAATTCCAAGTTGATAGAAATCATACTCGGACACACTCCTTACAATTATTAATATATATGGTGCGAAACACCGAGTCCGTTGCTGACGTCAGGAATAAAAACTCGCACAGTTATAGATGCATTTCATACTGTGTCGGTTTTTTATTTGAAATTCCTTAGAATGCCTAGGAAATGCGAGAAATAGAAATCGTTTCATATTGTAACGTTTTTACGGGTTCTTGGATTTATGTTTGAATGACGACAAATTTATTTTTAACAAATATTTATTTATTTACACTTTAAAAATGATTAAGTTTACTGTTACAATAGTCACTGTTTATATATCACTATATACACTGCACTGTTACACTTTATTTAACAATGTTCACAATTTATTTAATACTCGGGATTCACTGTTTACGATTTATCACTCACGAAGTCGATTTATTTATGACTGCTCACGTTATCGATTTATTTAAGACTCCGTTGATGATTTATTTAGGACTGAGCTCTTCGTTCAAACGAACCTATTTTTATATTAGTTTGTTCAGTTTCGAGGATGTTCTCTTCTATTTCTCGTTTGCCAGATTTTTCAATTCCCTTTTGTTCTCCATTTCTCATCCGTAGGGGATTTATGATAGAAAAGACTAGAAGATTGTTCTCTCTCTCACTCACCGAGGAATCATTTTGGTCAAACCATTCGCGCTACGGGTGGTCCGAGGCCAGGAGATTTTTACTAGAATTTCTGGAAATTTCGTAAGGCCTCTCCCATCCTATTACCACGTCGCTCCCCAACTGGCTAGTTGATTGGCTTGGCCCACCTAACACTGAGATAGTTTAAAGGGTCACCCCAACCTCACAAAATGGCGACACTCCCCCAACCTTAAACCTTAGACTGTGACAATATATTTTGGTATGATTTTTTAGTTACTTGACTTGATTTTCAAGCGGGTTGTCTTAAATTTGGCTCACAAACAAGTCAAACTCAAGCCAAGTGTTAATATTTAAATATCAAGTCTTTTATTCATATCAAGTTTTTTTTTTGATACCTTGATGAATTAAGTTTGAGAGGAAATGTACCACATGTAAAATACCAATACAACAATAGTAGAGTCCCGTTCTGTATGATTATTATACAGCTTCGGGTTGAGAGCTGTTGGTGTCGGTACGATTGAAAACAGTCGATTTATAATTGGTTTTCCCTTGTTGTATATTTGGGAATGCAAATCTCAGAATTATGATTTGATTTAAGGGTTGGATGCTGCATCCGACGTGGCAGTTATGAATTTTTATATCCGATTTGAAATCGAGATTTTTCGAGGGGTGCGTTTTGAGTGATGCAATTATAGACAAACTAATATTGTGATTTATGCGACCCTGATGATTTTCACCCTCGATATTTTTCCTTATTAATTCATGGATGGAAGCTGGGCACTGTACGTTCATCCCTTGAAACACGCGCCACGTTAATCATGCGCGTTTTATTTTTTCTCATCGTGTTGTGTATAAGATTTATGTGCCAACAGAACAATATGCCAACGTGATATTATAATAATATTATTTTCAAGTTAAACAAAGTGAATTTAAACCGAGTTTGTGTGGATGTGGGTGGATGGGGATTATATGAGGGTAGTTCGGGGAGTTTAAGTCATGAACAAAAAGTTATTCTTCACTTATGATAAATGATACTCGATTTTTTAACGAGTGATTTTCAAAATCGAGCTTTCTTTTGCTATCGAAAGTTGTTGAAAAGTTTTTTTTCTTGTTTCAGAAACTTCAAACTATCAACGAGGACTTCTGCGGCCTCGATGTGAACACCCCTTTAGGTGGTGAGCAACCCATCACGGCTGCGGCGGTGCTCCACGTTCCGGTTCATCTAACGGCTGTTGCCGCTACGTCGACCGGTGATTTCACCGTCGTTTTTATCGGAACCGCTCAGGGTCATCTCAAAAAGGTATGTCCATCCATTTTGAGACCCTCACAATCTTATTTCTATGTAAATTTATATAAACCACCCAATACATCATCTCTATTAATATTTTGAGGTTAAAAAGTAAATTAAAACAACCATTTTTCTCAAAAATTTTATGCGGGTTCACTAGGGAATACAATCTCGAACCGAGAAATTCGAGATCTCACGAGACTTGAAATTTCGATCTCGCGAGATCCACTTTTCGAAAAACCGTTTCTTTAAGATTTCATTCAAAGATAGGTTTAGAATATTTTTTTTTAACCCTTAAATGAACGAAACATGAAAGTACTAAAGTAGGCTCCTTTACATCTGCAAAAAGATGATGATAGAGTTGGACACGAAAATGCAAAACTTTCAACCCTCCCGTTGAGTGTCTTAAGGGTGGAATTTTGAAAAATCCTTCTTTAGTGAAAGTCATAGCCTTTTCTGGATTCATAATTTTATATATTTATCTTCAGTGATTTAGCCTCCAGCGTGTTGTTTAATCAATCACAATATAAGAGATCTTTGGACCTTGGGATCTGCTTCGGATAAACATAAATAATTGCTAATATGGTATTGATATATTTTGGGTAGCACTATTTCGTAGGTTGGTTGAAAATAAAAATCTACTATAAGTCATGCGCAACATTAAATGGTTGCCATAGTTTTACACTGCGCATGACTTGTAGCATACAATGTACGGTTTAATTTTCATCTGAAACAAACCTATAAGCATTGAAAAAAAAACAAAAAAAGGGATTTCCTAAATGAGTAGTTCTCAACCTATGGTACGCTATTTTGAGCTTTCGGTACGCTCTAAATAATAACGAAAACAATTTATTTCTTACCACCTATTGGCGCAGTGACTAGAGCAATTGCTCTCTCCGCTTCTTGTATCAAGTGGTACTGGGTTCGATCCCCGTTCAATCCTAGAGTTAAAATCCTAGACCTAAGATAAAATTGACCAACAGAAATTCTCTGTGTTTAGACAGTCGTGATATGATCTTAGATGTTAAAGCGACTTTAAACACCAAAAAAAATGTATTTCTTATACAATAAATCGTCCAACCAAAAACACATTGTCTATAGTACTTTTTCCTTCTAGAAGTTCACTTTTTTGGAACTCGTTTTTCCAAAAATATTTTGGTATGTTCGAGATGAACTTAAAAAAAACTACATTGTGCGGTACAACTCATGCGCAATATCAAAATAAAAAAAACAAGTTTGGTCGGAGAACCCCCTTCAGAAACGAGGTGTTTTACGTTATTTTTCAATTTTATATATTTCTAAAAAACTTGTAAAATCAATCGGGACTTGATTTGACGCATAAATATTAATTGGTACTAGTTCAAGTTAAATTAAAACAAGTAGCTTGAAATCCAAGTCAAGTTGGAAATTTATAATTCTACCACTATTTGAAATAAATATCCAAAATAGAAACCCTTTTAAAACGCAGTTCTTTTTACATTCTCTAAATGCTCTTAAGTTTCAAAGAAAAACTTGACAATGAACAATTTTTCTTACAATTTTCTTATTTTTATGAATGAAAATGTTTTTCTTTAGTATTTTTTAAAAATTTATTCAATTAAGTTCGTATTTGAATTTCAACTACAAGGTTTGATTTATAAAATATAACTTTTACAACTTTTATGTGTTAGTTAAATCGACAGACGTGCCATCTAGCGGCCAGTAATATAAGTTTTTCCTTTTTCTCAATATGTCTATTTCACTTCTTTCACTTGACACACTTGAGGTTTGTTCCAATCGTCCTTCTGGTGATGTTCAAACATTGACCGACAAACAAAGAGCAAGATACATAGACCAAGAGACAAGAGTGAGTGAAGAACTGTTTCAGCTTAGGCCGAGGGACGACAAGGCCAGCGTTTTGCCACTTTCTGCCCCTTCCCTTTTCTTATTTGACCATCAATTATTTGGCAATATCACAACAACAGAAAATATTTCTGAAATTTGAGTGTAGCGGTAAGAGTGGTATAACTGCGTATAATAATAATCAACCAAAACACTAGTGAATTTTACTTAACCTTAAAAAACCACAAAAAACTGAACTACTGAAAACTGATTAAATATGGTGGAAAACAAAAACTATCTATACATGTGTGAAGATTTTTTTGCTAAAGTCATTTGAGTTGGTACGATTTCAGAATTGATGCGTCAAATAAGCTCCCTATCTTTTAACATTGAGTGGCAACCCGCTGGACAAGGCAATGCATAAGCATGCCGAAACATGTGTCGATATAAGCGCTCGTCACGCCGTTGCACGAAAATGGCTGTGCTGACTGTTCGATGTTCGCAAGGAACGAACCTGCTGAAACAGTTTTTTACTCGCTCTTGTCTCTTGGTCAATGTGTCTTGCTATTTGTCTGTGGGTCAATGTTTGAGCATCACCATAGCTGGTCGATTGGACCAAACTCACACTAATCACTGGTGGAAAGCAGTGAGCATAGAATATAAAACGAGAAAGAATGAAACGTTAAAATTAAAGAGCAGAACGGTTGCCTAGTCGTTGTTCCGTTACGTAATTGTCTCCACGATTTCACTCTAAACGCAATAAAGGAACTTTGTTTCAGAAAGTCAAGCGTAATATAAAAAAGTTTGCCGTAATTTTATACTACGACTTGAAACGTACAATATACGGTTTTACTTTTATATCTAGAACATACTCGTTGTCTACTTCATACTGGTAGAATATCTTCAAAAGGTTGGGAACCACTGTCCTAAACTATCTTATATATAGAGATTGAAGTACAGTATGTGGTAGGTTGGTTCGAAATATATATCACTTGGGAGAAAATAAGTTCCGTGGAAAATGTACGGAAGTGAAAATTGGATTTGTGTCTAAGGGCGTTTTGTGTAGAAATGTTCGGTCAGAGCGTTTAGTTGAAAGTAGCCATCGCATTAAAATGACGTGATAAATGAGTCTCTTGTCGTCACCCGCGTATCAAATCGAATCGATTTCATTATATATCCACTGTTGACATGGTCTATTTTCTTCGAATTTGCCAATTTGCCCCAATCAAAGCGACCATTGTACAAACACACGCCGATAGAAAATCGGGAGGAAAATCAACTGTTCCATTCTTTCGTTAAAGAAAAATTTCCTCGTCGCGAACACATTTTTGACCCCCCTCCACCCTCATCACCCCGTTCCCCACCCAATACCCCCACCCCTTGTACTCTCAACCCGTACACATACGATTTTTCCCGGTTCCGTATAGTAAACGGTTTTTTCTTCGATTCGCTCAAACAAAACTCACAAATGGAAATGTAAATAAATGATTTCAAATCTATGCTTCCCGCTGATCGGAACCAAAACTGATGGAAAATCTAGACAAATAAAACTTTTCGTAAAGCAAGTCATTCGGATGAATTAAGCTCGACGAGGGAGGGGTATTGCCTAGAACAAGGCAGCAATCCCTCCACCACCATCAAAGGGGTCACATTGAAACGATCGTTTGTAAGTTTTAACAGCAATTACCGCATTTAATATAGGCGTCAACAAGGAACACGTCCTTTTATTCCCGCTTTTATCACCGAAAACATATCGCCCGGACCAATTATATCTATTTTACGCGTTTCTTTTTATTACGCCATCATTCAGGATTCCGGAAGCGTCGAGCAATTTGTTCATGGGACAAATTACAAAAATTCACTCTCGTCATTTTCCATAACATATTGTTGATGTTTCTAACCGGCTCAAGAAACGAGGAAAACTGTCCCCGATCAGGAATTTCCTAATATTCATCACGTCGTAATTACACGAAGGGAAAATCGAAACAATTTCTGGAATTTCGTCGGGGTCATCCCCTATTTTATTAATTATATCAAAGCCGTCAACAGGCCTAAACCCCCATTACGCCACTCGACAGGTATCCACTGAAAAAGTCACTGATTATTTAATAATATCGCCTCGTAATATTCCTACAATGGTTTGTTTCGCACTACCCAAACCACCCTGGAGAATGAATTTTGATTACATCGCACTCCCGCCTGTGTTTTATTTTTCTATTTAATTGATAACAATTCCATCCCCTATGTAATCTCTTTGTTGCATTTAAAATTCGATTCAATCAATATACCATTGAAAAAATCCACCAATTTAAACAGTGAAATGTTACTATGAAATCAATTCATTTTACACAAAACTTCAATGTATATAAATAAAAATTATAACAAAATGAAAAACTGACTTAAAATATATAAAAAAATCTTTCAAAAAGCACAAAAAAGTAATTGTGTATCCTTGCAGTGTCTACAACTTACAAATTATTAGGATTATATAATGTACAACTATTGTTATTTTTGGAGTTACGCAAATACAACTATATAGTCAGTTTTTCATGTTGTTATAATTCTTATTTATTTCTCGATTTTTAGTGATCTGAAGTTTGATAACTGATTTTATTTCTTTAAATATCGGTAAACCTACTAAACGCGCAGCTTATATGAGGCAGCGCCGTTTAAATGTTAAAAGTTACTACTTCATCCCCTTTTGCTCTTAAGAGTTGAAATTTTTAGCTTTTAAATGTAATGACAGAACTAAGTGGAATACTCTTTCCAATAAAAAAAAAACATCAAAATTCGATGATTTAGTTAAACGTCACTATTTCATCCTCTATTTTCATCATTAGGGGGTGGATTTTTTTTCTTCAAATTTAAATGTGAACAATTTAAAGGTACGATGTACGTAATAGAAAAGAAATTATCGAAATCGGATTAGCCAGGAAAAATTTATAATTTCATCCCTAACTTTTAACCCCTTAGAAGTGAACGATTTCCTTTAAAACTAAAATAGGACCACAAGGAAAGCACCAGCTTTCAAATAAAAAAAGAATCATGAAAATCGGTTCATCCAGCCGAAAGTTCTGAGGTAACAAACATAAAAAATACAGTCGAATTGAGAACCATCTCCTTTTTTTGAAGTCGGTTAAAAATAGAGTTACTATAAACGAAAAAAGATGAAAAATCTAGACGAACAGCCACCATATTAACTTTTTGTTTTAAAAGTAATTGGGTGTTGAAGTTTTTGAGTTTCACCTAGACCTTGAGATACGAGACTAATCCGCTTCATGATTAAGCTCGTAAGTCAAAACACTCGTATCTGAAGTTAATTTTCCTCAATGTTTTACTCCGTTGAAAATACCGTTTTTCATTTGTTTTTTAATCTTTTTTTTTAATTAAAGATTGCTTTAATTAATACGGTTATTATCGATCATTGAATCAGAAAACTAAAAAAAAAAAACGTTCTGGGTCTATACAGGGATTCAAACTTAGAACCACTGGCAGTTATAGAGCTGCAATTTTCACCTCTGTTCTGTACACTCAAAAATTAACTAAATAACAACTATTAGTGTAAGACATCAACGATTTTTAAAAAATCGATTAGGCTCGTATATCAAAAACTCGCATATCAGGACACTCGTATCTCAAATTTTTTTCTCGTCTCGGGCTTTTTCTTTACTTTATCACTGCGACCAATGAGTCTATTGTGATGTCGTATCTCAAATTACTATCAAACATTTTTCTCTACGATCCATAAATTTATCAAATCTATGATTGATTGAGAAATTAAAAATTTTATATCGTAAAATGAGCGTCTTTAAGAAAATGATGTTTAAAAAAGAAAAAAAAACGGGGAAGCTGTTTAAAATTGAGAAAAATTGTATTTCCCGATCACATTTACATACACATAATATAAATATATTATTTTGTCAATGTAAATAAAATGCCTATTGTCAAGGGTGTAAGACGAATTATTTGAATGTAAACACCCCAACAATACCTCTCATTTTCCATTGTCGTGCACCACCCACTGCCATTATCAGTATTATTCAACGGCACGGGGAATGCGATTGAAGGAAGTAATGCGATGAATGCTGAAAACTCAAATTACTACGCAATCGGAGAATGAGAAGTGCGAGGAAATGCGCGAAAAAAAAAAAAACCCACCCCCGGCAAAACTGGCCCCATATCGGGGGTGGTTGAGATTTCGGAGTGAAGCGAGGGTGGCTGCCTTTTTGTCCATTCATTTTAATGTTCAATAATATTTGTATTTGTCACTTTTGCCATTGCATGTTCTCGTGAAAAAGGAAATCGGCAAAAAAGTACCAATAAACAGAGACATTCGGGAACATTAGTCAGAAAAGGGGAATTTAATGATAATATACATCGAACTGTGCAACAATATTTCCCTGTTTTTCATCTTCTTCCCCCGGTTTTCTTGCCATTTCCACATTCAGCTGCGCGTTTCATATCATAAAAGTTTGGCATTAAAATCGAAATATGCAACAATTTATTTCCTTTTCGAAATGCTTACATTTTAAACCCAATTTTTCTCACCTAAATCATAAATTAATATTTATTCAGATCCTTGTTATTTCGTATTGATATCTATAGTTAGAGGAACAATGGATCGGGATTTACACTGAATGCTACGAGAGTATCAGGTCGCAAAGTTTCGCCACATGTTATAGCTTCCTTAGGCTCACTGATGCATGCTCAGCATTCTTGTCTTATTGTAACCTTGCACTTACAAATTATTCATAAATTTATTTCTATTTTAAAAACGAATAAAAAAAAATCTACATTATTTGTATATGCAAGGCTACAAAAAGACAAGAATGCTGAGCATGCATCAGAGAGCCTAAGGAAGCTACAACATGTGGCGAAACGTCGCGACCTGCTATTTCGTTTACATTCATTGTTAATCCCGATTCATTGCCCCTCTAACTATATATATCAATACTTAATCAGAAAATTAATTTCATCCAAAGCTTTGGTATGGTTGGGACATTCCAATCAGCGTTTAAAATAGCGGATAAAACCTTAAAAATGTCGAATATTTCGTTTTTTTAAGCTTTAAATTTTTAATAGTGTGTCCTAGCCAGACTCATTCTTTTTAACCTTCTTTTACTGCTATATAGTCAAGGAAGTTTTGCAATCGGGTCGAATTTTTGATTTCAAACATTCACCGGAAATACAGGCTTTGGGGTCGCCTGAATCGAAGCTTTTTAGAAATATGTCCGTGTGTGTCTGTGTGACAGCGAAATCTTATCGAAAACTTTATTCGAATTTAATCAAACGTGAAATTTTGGTTTTATATTACATCTAGTTGTGCCGCGAAGCTTTTGGTTGAAATCGGTTGATCGAAAGCTCAACTTTATTCTATGGGTTTTTGAGTTCTTTGAAATTAACTTAAAAATGATTTCAACGATTTTCTTTAAACTTGCTATAGTTTTTAGACTCATTAATGCCTACTACTTTTATTTGAAACTTTTCCTGGGAAAATTCAAGTAAGGGGGGTTCTAGGGTAAAGGGTGGGAAATCGTATATGCATAGACGCTGTACCCTACATATTGTTCTATTTTATTTATAATAGATTACTATTTATATATTTTTTTAAACAATTGTGGGTTATATTTAGGCTCTTTTAAGCAACAGCTTTATGTAAAAGAAAGTATTGTGACGCATCGCAGCAGATATTTTCATTTTGAAAAGGGGCAAAATTTTCTACAACTTTTATTTAAAACATTAACTTAAAACTAAGTGAAATATAGTGCGTTAAAAAAGAGTGTAGTGCACCTCGTCTCGATCCGCGAATATGCATTATTACTGCTACCCGCTCGCTTTGCTGAGCGTAAAATAAACTATATTGATTGATTGATTTATATATAAAATTTGGTTATCAATTCATGAAGACTCAATGCCAAAGGAATCACAACGATTTTTTTTTTAAATATATTTTATTACTAAGCACGGGGTTACTCCGGGCTTACTTATAAGACTTATTATTGATAAAGACTTCTATTTTTGAAATTTAACTTCTTTGTTTGATAGTTGAGATAAAAACGTGACTTGAGGTCACTTAGTGGCGTGGTGGACTAGATAGTTGCCTTATACGCCAGTGGTCCTGGGTTCGAAACCCAACGAAAGCCTAAGAATTTTTTTCTGGGTTTTCGGATTCGACGGTCGCTAATGGCCATAGTAGTTGATGCGACCTTAAATAAACCAAAAAAAAAAAAAAACGCGACTTGTTACATTTTCACGAAACTTTCTCTGGCATTCTCACCAATGCATATTCAACCAAGTTTCAAGTTCGTTGGTAAAAATTAGCGGGTTGCCACTCAACGCTAAAGGATAGGAAGCTTATTTGACGTATCCCTTCTGAAACAATACCAACTCAATTCACTTTAGACGTAAAATCTTCAAATTTCTTGTGATATTTGTAGTTTTCTTCCACATTTGGTGGGAACCTTATTGTTATGCAGCGCACTTTATTAACAAGTAAATTATTTAATTTTAAATTTAACCTGATTTAACCAATAATAAACCAATTTGCTTTAAAATTTTGTTGTGGTATTGACACTGAAGAGATGATTGAATAAGAAAGTGGAGAGGGAAAAAAGTGGCAACCCGCTGGTAAAAATTGTACATATAGATATATGTAATTTACGCTTTCTCTTACACCGCTTAGCTAAGTATGCTGAAATAATTTTATTTATTCCAAAAACCAAGCACTAAAAATAAAAACAAAACCATCGATTAAGTTATTGCTAGTAGTTTTTCAGATAAATCGTAACATCATTGGAATTAGCTATCCTTTTATTTATATAGATTGTAACACTGAGATTTTGAGAATGTGGTTTTCCTTGATTAAAGCGTTTTTAATATCTTAAAAAAAATTAATTCCAGAGATGCTTCTAGAACACATTTTTCAAACACAATCCAATGAAATTTTCACGAAATTCAATTGAACGGTCTTGACATGAATGCAATGCGGCGATATTAACGATCAGTTATTTGTCGAGGAAACTCACATTTCCACCCCCACCCTCCCCATTAAAAAATAGCTATCTACATAACACAGACGGATGGTGTTATCAAATATAATGGAACGGTTATCGTTTCGGCAATGTGCGATTTATTTCAAAATCGGAAATCGTTTTATCGCGATATGATAACGAAAGGCGCATTAGTCCTTGCACTAAAGTACGCTCCTGTTGCTCAATGTCACACCTTGATGTATTACCTGTATGCGTTAACCGTTTAGCACTTCTACGACGCCTGTCAATGCTATCATTTATGGTATATCAATATGCTCAAAAAAAATTGTTTTTTGTTAAGTTTAAAAAAGAAAGCTCACTTAACAAACAACCCCCCATCCACCACGAGCATGTAATATATGGCTAGAGCAACCCTTCGCGTTGCTCATACGACATTTTTGTCCTAACTATTCGCATACCTTTTCACATACTTGAAAATGCGACCCCTATGGAAAACACGAGACAGAGTAAACGACTGAGACTTGTCACGACCCGGGTGTACAACGAAAAAACGCATCCCGCCTCTCCAATTGCCTCCTTCATGGCGTAAATATTTAACTTGCCTAAATAAAATATTAGTGAACAACTCAGAACCCTTATTAAAGGGCACATTTTTTTAAACAAATCTCAATTTCAGACAACTGCTTTCTGTGGTATACACAAACACGAGGCGACAGGAGGTAGATAGTTAGTAAAAGCTTTTCTCATTCGATTTACTCGTTCAGTCCTGATCCTGCCTTCCTGTAATATTAAAATAAAAAAATAAAAAACTTTCCAATCCTGGTTTTGGATTATTACAACTAGTTTCTAGATTTTTGTCCTCTGTACCTCGTAAAATATTCATCCTAGAAACAAAAAATTTAAAAAAAAAACCAAATTGGGTAGGAAATTAATTTTCTTAACTTTTTGCACTAGCATTTTTATAAGGTAAGGTTTTGAAATATTTAAGAAAAACCTAAAAAAAAAAAACTTTTACCCACTCTTTCATCCAATGCTCGCACCTGACCAGTGACAACTTTATGTATGCTTATTGATATAAAGTTATAGCTTCCTTAGGCGCTCTGATGCACGCTCAGCATTCTTGTCTTTTTGTAGCCTTGCATATACAAATAATAATAGATACACTTTTTTTCTATTTTAAAATCGAATTTTATACCCATGATTGATGGTTTAAAATTTTGAACAATCCTCTTAAGGGCATATTCTTAAAGGTTGAAGCTATGAAAATATTTAAAAAAAGAAAAATAAATTTCTTTTTAATTTCTAGACTAGAATACCTAGAATACCCTTAACTCTCTGATGCATGCTCATCATTCTTGTCTTTTTGAGGCCTTGTATTCACATATTGTACATTTTTTTCTTGGTTAGCAGAAAAGCAGGTTAGGGCTCGTTCCCTCCGCACTGCTGTACATACTTTTTTCTACGTTAAAAAGAATTTCAAAAAATAGAAAAAAATTAATGTATACTGTGTATATGCAAGGCTACAAAAGGACAAGAATGCTAAGCACGCATCAGCGAGCCTAAGGAAGCTATAACATGTGGGCAAAACGTCGCGACCTGATACTCTGGTTGCATTCATTGTAAATCCCGACCCATCGCCCCTCTAACTATTGATATCAATACGAAACAACAAGGATCTGAATAAATATTAATTTCTGATTTAGATGAGAAAAGTTGGGTTTAAAATTTAAGCGTTTCGAAATTGGAAATAAATTATTGCATATGTCGATTTTAATGCCAAACTTTTATGGATATGAAACCCGGAGCTGAATGTGGAAATGGCAAGATAACCGAAGAAAGAAAATAAAAAACCGGGAAATATTATTGCACAATTCGATGGATATTATCATTAAATTATATATAATAATACTTTTTAGCTTCTTTTGACTCACTGATGCATGCTCAGCATTCCTGTCTTTTTGTAGCCCTGTATATATACACATTTTACATAATTTTTTTTCTATTTTAAAAACAAATTTGACACTGATGCTTTAAAATTTTGAAAAATCCCTTTAAGGACATATTCGTAAAGGTTTAAGCCTTAAAAATATGAAAGATAAGAAAAATCGGTTCTTCAAATTTCTAGACTAGAATACCCTTTTAACTGGGCGGTAGTAATAAGACAGAAAATAACTTTTAACTATCGATTTACTGAAGTTAGTGATGAGAATATATCGTATAAAGAGGGTTGGTTTTATATTTGGATTACCAGAAATGTGGAAATTTGGTGAAACTTAAAAATTTCATGATGAATGTTTGAGACTGATGATATACGAGTATAGTTAGAGGGGCAATGGATCGGGATTTAAACAGAATATCAGCTCGCAACGTTTCGCCACATATTATACTTTCTTCGGGCTCACTGATGCATGCTCAGCATTCTTGGCTTTTTGAAGATTTTCATTCACATACTGTACATACTTTTTTTCTATGTTAAAAAACAAATTGAAAAAATGAATGTATAATTTGTATATGCAAGGCTTCAAAAAGACAAGAATGCTGAGCATGCATCAGATAAGTGATGAGAATATGTCGTATAAAGAGGGTTGGTTTTATAGTTGGATTACCAGGATTGGGATATTTGGTGAAACTTAAAAATTACAAGATGAATGTTTGAGACTAATGATGTATATGTGTATATAGCTGGGAGGGATGAATTGGTTTGCAATGTGAACTTGACGAGTGTTGCTTTGGGATAGTTTCGAAGAAATGATCAAGACTTGTAGGTCCAACTCTCGACCACAACCGAGTCGAATCGTTCTCCCCGATCGTCATCCAACTATACGCTTTATTGTTTATCTATTCTGTTCCATAAGTATAAAAGTTAAGGGTATTCATCCCTTTGTAAAAGTTTCACACTACAATTTCGAACCCCTCGGTGGCTGGCTGGGGGTGGGATGGGAAGCCACTTCTCTGTGTGTCATTGCATATTCAACCCCTTGAAATAACATATTGTATCTTCTGCATGAAACCTCGCGCCTTCCATCTTTGAATTTCGTATTCCACGTGTGGTTTGTCGTTATAATTTCCCTGTTTCCACCCTTAGTGTTCTTCACGTTCATGTCATCGTTGTCATGACCGTCTCACCCACTGTCACACCCCATGTGTTCCATCATATTTTCAAAACTATTCGAACATTCAAGCCAATAAAATGAAAATGTAACGTATAATTTGTGGAAATATTATAAATAAATAGCGACGGGGAGTTGAAACGGTAAAATCGATGGGGTGGCCGATGGATAGTTTACATAGATTCCATTGGTAGCACTATGATAGACTTGAATTGTGTCGACGTTGCTACGTTTCAGAGTCATTATTTTTAATTATTTTTTATTTTTATTTAAAAACATTTTACTACACATTAACTACATCAATGGATGCAATCAGTTCGCCATGTCATTTCATCCCCCTCCTCCCTGTCTATTTTTGAAAGCTCTGCTGACTAATTTAAATGATTGGAACCAACAAATAACGATCGAACATTTCAAATACAATCAAAGCAGCAAATTCCAGGATATTTATTTTCAAGTTTTATAAATATCCGGTTTTTCCAAATTATCACTTCGCAAACGTTTGTAAGTATTTCAATTTCGGTGCTTCCAAATGTATTTTGAGTTATTTGCAAAGTTGTACATCGTAAAATTTCCTACAAATTTGGTTCTTAACATTTTCTTATAAAATCAAAAGTTATCAAGCAAAATGTGGAAGAAGAAAATTGACCTGCGGCTATGCGGTTGAACTCGACATTTCGCTCTTTATCTCGGAAACGGTTGACTGTGGGAAAATTTGCCAAAAACTGAACTTATGAGATATTTGATGCTTTTCAGTTTTGTATATGAATTAAAATATGTTTAAAGGCGCAGGAACCGGGATATTCACAAAAGTTTACTCATAGATGAACGTTTGTACTGCTGGCAGCTCCATCTATGGAAGTGTTTTAGACCAGGGTAAATAATTTTTGAACAGACAAAAAATTATAGTCGGATGAAACCCATTACAAAAGGAAGAAAATATAACAAAAATGAAAGGAAAAATAAATTACGATCCATCTGAGGGGCGGAAGTGTAAAAAAAGCGGGGGGGGGGGTAAGGGTAGAAACGGTTTATCTCGATTTTCGACAAAACTACAACTCCTATGGAAAGAAGTTAAATGGCAAAGTTGTAGATAATAAGTAGATCTGCATTTTTTTAGCTAACAATTTTTTCACATAACTTCAAAATTATTGTGAAAAATTCCAATAATAAAGTTTTTTATTTTTATCTTTAAAAAAAATTTTCTGAGAACATTTAACATTGTAATGTATATATTTTTTGCACCATCAGAAAGTAGAGGTTTCAACGTACAAAAAGCTCACCGACTTTTTAAAAGAATCCGCTTTTTTGACGTAAGAATTTTCGATTGAAAATTACGGTGCTTTTTCGATATTAAGTCGTTATAAGGTGAAAAAATTAACATTTCAAAAAAAAAATAATGTGTCTTTGGCACATTAAAAGGCAAGTTTTCATCAAATTTCGTGTAAAATTTTTTTTTTTCTTGTAAAAATTAAAAACCAAAAACTTGGTAATAGAACTTTTTCACATACATGTTGAGGTTATGTGGAAAAAAGTGTTTACAGAAAAGTTGTATATCTACTTATTATCTACAAATTTGTCATTTAACCTTTTTCCATAGGACTTGCAGTTTTCTACCTTTAAAAACACCCCCCTTTTCCACTTCCCCACCTCAGATCGACCGTAATTTATTTTTCCTTTCATTTTTATTATTTTCTCTTCCTTTTCCAATGGGTTTCATCCTACTTTAATTTTTTTCACTTTTTACCATTTTCAAAGGCTAAAAGCACTAACAACTAAGTCTATTTCCCTTATTTCGTTAGTTGTACCGCTGTGTACCTGCCATGAAAAAGTACACATTTGATTGGTGGAAAATCATTATTAATCTACCAACCTTGGGAAAAACTGAATAAAGCCGAAGAAGTATAAATCGCTATTGACATTTATAAACGTCGAACATCGCAACCATCAATATATGTATCATAGAAAATCGTGTGAAAATTTAAAAGAAAAATTTATTTTTTCCGATTCGCAACGCTGAAAAACCCATAAAAAATGAAGTAGCTTTTTCAAGCGCAAGTAAAACTCCGCCTTGTGGCTGGCTGAATGCCCCCCATATAAAATATACGAGCTCGTTTTATCTACTACGTTTACCCATTTTTCCCCATTTTCCACGTTTTTCTATTTTTCACATATATGCTCCGCGAATTTTCCTAGCCTCGTCTACATCGCTCGCTATTGAATTGAAAATGAGGACAGTTGTACATTTTTAATTCATCCCCCGACTAAACCCCATTTCATCCCGTCCCAATCTCGCCCACTATCTTACTCACGTTTGCACCGAAATATTGACGAGATTATTCGGGATATTTTCTTAAATTTTCACCCGGCAAATACGACAAGCTTCCTGTCTGTATTTTTCCTATCAAATTTACCACATTTGATTAGTAAACTTAAAAAAGGCAATAAAGAAAATTGATACTAAAACTATTTCTTATCATTAAGTTTTTGGTCTTTTGGAAAAAACTTTTCATATAAAAATTGTAGGGAATTTTCTTTACTTCTATATTGTTTGAGTCATTTTTTGATAAGATGCTCGAAAAAAGAGTTACATCTGAAAAACTGAAAAAAAAAAATTTTTTTTCCACATTTCCATCGAAATATTAACGATACTATTTTCAGAAAACTTTTACGTCACCCGACAAATACGATAACATCCCTTTCGTATTTTCCCTATCGAACACAATAAATCTAATTAGTAAGCTCAAGCTCAGGCTTTTAATCTTCTACATGCTTCGATTAATAATTAAAGTCCTTTGTGCCAAGTAAGCTCGATACACATGATAATTTTCACATTAAATTGATTTGATCAAACGAAAGTGAAAATGGAAACTCTATCTTGACTAAGTGTTTTTTTTTTTTATTTTTATTTCTCGTCGAAAGCACCGTGGAATGGGGGAATAATTTGTTTAAAATGTGGAGAAATATCTTTTTCGCAGCTTCTGATTGTCTAAGCGTTTGCTGTGAACTGTTCCCAATGTTCCCGTGTGTTGGTCCTGTAAGCTGTAAATACTAATTACGTATACGGTGTATAATAAAAGGGCGTTGTTGGATATAAATCTTTTCAGCTTTTCTAGATTTTTTTTCCATCGTGTTTGGTAACAAGTTAGTCGTACAGGACCAAAGCCGTTCCGGACAATCCATAGGGTGTTTGGTATCCCGGTGAAAAATTATGAAATATCACCGCGCCGTTCCCACGATGTTCCGGAGATTATAAAACACAATGTACACATTTTTTTTTTTAAATTATTGAAAAATAAAATTGTATAATTTTTTGTTTTAAAATTGAATGTGAAACTCCAAAAGTGGGTTCTTGTTGCGCCATATCACACTGTTCAATTTCTATCAATTATTGAAGAAACTTCCTTAAATGCTAATAGGGAAACATAGTTTAAAAGAGTGGGAATTTTTAAAGTGTTACGTTACGCTCAAACCAGCATTGAAACACTATTAGGAAGCATAGCATTGAAACACTATTAGGAAGCACAGCATTGAATAATACCACATTTAGTGTGGTGACAAGCTACGTTTATATCTGTAGAAGAATAAAACTAAAAACATTGTTTATCTAGCTCATATTTAGTTTTTTTTTTCACTACTCTCTAAAAATTAAATAGTGAATTTTCACTAATTCACAGTGCATATTATTTGCTATAAGTATACCACTAGCAATAAGTGGATACTAACTTTTTCAATCAGTAATACGATAACACTAATTAATTTAGTGAAAATTACACTAGTAAATTAGTGAAATAGATTAACTAGTAAAAATAACTAAATGAAACAGTAAAATTCTTTACAACAATTAGTGATGGTATGATTAATTGAAATAGTGAAATTCACGCTTACAATTAGTGACATGGCATTGCCAATTGGTGTAGTCAAACTCACTATTACAATTAGTGATTAAAAAATTGAAAAATTAAATTAGAAATTTGATTTTAGTATGATCAAAAGTAAAATTAAGATTAACCATTTTAACGAAATATGAAGTAAAAATGGAAATAGATATGCTATTTAAATTAGTAATCACTATAGTAAAAACATAAAATAACTGACATTGTTTAGTGTAAAATGTGTATGACGAGTGAGGTTATACTCACTAGGATCTACGAGTTTATGCGTTTTATTAAATATCACGCTTATTCTAATAAAAATAAATAATATTCACCCTGATAAAACTAATAATATTATACACTACTCATAAAATCTAGTGGATCTAAAAAAAAAATCGAACCAAAAAACCGTTACGCAAAATATAAATTTCTTGAATTTCCTGCTTGTTTTAACACTTAATGATTCTTTTGTTAGGCCACTTAGTGGCGTGGTGGACTAGATAGTTGCCTTATACGCCAGTGGTCCGGGGTTCGATTCCCAATGAAAGCCCAAGATGTTTTTCTGGGTTTTTGGATTCGACGGTCGCTAAGGACAGAAATGTTGACGTGACATCAAAAAAAAATTCTTTTCTTCAATTCAACTATATTTCTGTTATTTTTTTGTAATAATAATTATTTAAAGTTTCTTCACTTTATCTTTGGCTATAGCAAATCTTCAATCTTAAGCCATCACAATTTTAAGTGATGCATAGCAAAAGCACTGAATGAACAAAAAAAAAACACTACCCTAAACAAAACAATTCACTTATAGAACAGCTAAAATCACTCTTGTAAAATAAATAGTGAAAAAATCACTATTTTATATCGAAAAATACTAAAGAAATAGTGGTGGAAAAAATCACTACTTCTAAACAGTGAAAATTTCACTAATTTATATTTCAAAACATTTACTTTACAGTGAGTTAATGAGTTACGGACGTAAATAGTGAAAATTTTACCGTTTCATTTTTAAAGAGTGTTTTTCAATATAGACTGGGCTTATTTGTTCTTGAAGAACCAAATAAACCATATCATTTTATATAATGCTTGATCTTATTGCTTTGAGTTTCCGTTAAAAGAAACATTTTGAAAGTTCCAAATGAAAGAGAAAAAAAATCCATGCCACATGATAATCGTGAGAAGAAAACACTAAAAGTATTAGTCCCTATAAACTATAATACATTCGGGCAGATTTGGATGCTTCTTCATGAAAAGTCTACTGCTTTCTTATGTCTAAATGTTCGACCACCATGTATTTGAAGAAAATTGAGCTGTTCAAATCTTAACGGTTAGTTGTCGAATCGATAGAGGCTAATAAAATTTTTTTTTAATTCTTCAGTATTTTGAAGAGCTCACGATTGATATATCTACCGGAAAGTATGAGACGCTTTGATTTCGTGTGGCGTTTGAAAGCGTTCGAAATGCAACGTTCCGTTCAAGCGGGGTAAAGCAAAGCTGGACTGGGAAAATGAGGTTTACTTTACAGGAGAACAGAGAGATTTAAGCTCTCTTATTAGAAACGAGGGTGCACAATCCTATTGATATATAAAATATATGCACTTCTGAATCAGACAGACTGTTCCTGAACAGACGGACATTGTAAACGCTGCCACACGTACAAGTAGTGGGATGCATCCAGGATGCAACATCGATGCCACACACCCGAAGAGTTATCCTCGAGGGTTCATGTCAGAATCTCTCAGACGCGTACCTTGTTGAAAGTATACCTTTTATTCCCGTCGTACTTTTCCGTCACATTTCGTCCATCTATCCTGCTTTGCCGTGCTGGAATCATATTTTCATTCCCGGTTCAATCTCCTGATATGCACTCGTCGTTACACACACCCGTTATCAACCCCGACACCCTACCATTCGCATCAATTCACCCATTCCCAACTACTTCACTGGCTGTGTATTTTATGCACCATAGACCACATGCCACAATATCAAATTTGTCGTCAATGTTGATAGTTCCTTTTGTAATTCTCACTCAAAATTTACTGAATTCCTCTAATTGATTTTACATAAACTGCTCGCAATTTGTCTCTATGTTACTACAACTATTTGCTCACTTTTTCTTTTTACTTTTTATATTCTAAGCGTTCTCTGTTTGACAACCACAAAAATACCTCCCTTGCCAATTCCCAGTTTGTAGTAAATTTCTTCATGTTACTACAAAAAAAAAAAAAATATTAAAAAATGTATTCTTAAAGAGTGACCAATAAACGAAACTGGTCCTTCGATAAATGACCAATAATAACAAGGGCAGGTTAATTCTTTTGTAATAATTACTAGCTGATACCCGCGACGTCGTGTGCGTAGGTTATTATGTTAAGAACATATTTAATTTACAGAGGAAAGACATTTAAAAAATTGAAAGCAAAAATATATTAAAAATAACCGGAAAGAACTTGGCGTAGAACTTTTTTAACTATATGCCAAAAAATTGCTCCCGCAGAATCCGCTATTGCTCCAAGCGTATAGTTATTAGTTAATTAATAATTATTTTATCAAAAATTTGTAAATTTAAAAAGAAAAATTGCTATAGGTATAATCCAAAATAATCATTTTTTTTTTCAAAAAAATGTTCCTTAAATGCTCTTTCCGGATCCCCAATTGCTCCAGGTGTATAGTTAATTAGTAATTTTATTTTTAAACTATTCATGTTTATACGATTCAACGGCAATTGATGACGTCATAATACAACAATCTATCTATATATATATGTATAAGCGAAAAACGATCACTGACTTATCACGAGATCTCTAAAACTATAGGTCCGATCGACTTGAAATTCAACATAGTTACTCCTCTTACTATGTAGACGCGTACTAAGAACGGATTTTCCGCAAATCCTATCCAAAATAAAATTTTCATCTACCCATCTTTACAAAATTTACTATCTTTTTTATGTCAACATAACTGTAATGACTTTTTTATATTTTCCTATGGCGGTGTCTATTAATTAATCAGTCCAATTTAGCTATGTCCAGCGAAGCGGGCGGGGATCAGCTAGTATATGTATAAATAGTTTCAAATAATTAATTATTAAAAGTATTGCAAAAATTTGATCCATTATTTGCGTAATGAAAAGAGCAGATAGAGAACTAAAAAAAATTTCAATAAAATATTATTTTGGGTTTTATAGCGATTTTAATTCTTGAGTTTGAAATTTTTTTGAAAATATAATTTTTAATTAACTATACACCTGGAGCAATTGCAGATCCGGAAAGAGCAATGTAAAAAAAATTTTTAACCTCGCCAAATAAATTATTTCTGGTTAAAAAATAAATGCAATAATAAAACGGAGTGTTGAAATGTAATTTGTTTTGAATTTATATTGACAGTAAAATATAAAAAAAATGCTTAAAGAGAATTTAAAAAAAAAATCTATATTAATCTAATATTTTGCTAACTGCATTAACTGTTAAGTCTACGCTCAAATATGAAACAATCAGTAGACAGTGGAAGGAGAAACACTGCAGCAGCTCATGCGCATTTTACCGTTTGCCCCACTCTATCAAAGCGACGAAAAATGCCCGCTTAACGCGTTTTGCTTGTAAAAATCGTATTTTTAAAACTTTAATTATTTTTGTTTTTAATGAAGATAACGTGATAAGGACCAAGTATTTAAGAAGTAAAACAACAAAAATTTGATCGAAATCTATCCAGTAGTTTTTAAGTTTTAGATTTTAAATCCATGTAGGACGTCGGTTGTAAGTGACTGTTGAATACAAAAATCTAGGAAAAAAATTCTGGACTTATACTGCGATTCAAACCTAGGACACTAGATAGAGCAATAATTTAACCACAATGCCTTAGGATTTATCAAGTCAAGTAGTTGGGCATCTTTTTAAATGCATTATGCTTGATATTTTGACTTGTAGGTAAATGAAATAACTTATGAAATCAATGCTTGACTTTATTTGGCATTTAAATATTAACCTTTGACTCGAGTTTGACTTGATTTCAAGTCAAACTTAGGTCAGATAGCTTGAAAATCAAGTTAAGTAGTGAGTCTCGAACCACGTCGCTAATATTGTATTTTCTCTATTGGGTCAGTACCATTTTTTTTACAATAGATAGCGTAGCTGCAACTGACACTTACCAATAAAAAAAAATAAAATAAAATTTTACTCAAAACTAGCTTTCGTTTTAACCAGCTTTAAATGTAAACAATATTCGTGAAATAATGGGGAGTTTTTATAGGCTTCATATTGAACGGATTTTATAATAAAGAAGAAAAGACGTCAGCTTCTTTTCCGCATGGCTGCCATGTAGAATGAACTGTGTGTGTGTGTGTGTGTGTGTGTATGTGGAAGGAAACGAAGGATCGGATCAAGAATTGGGGATGTTTGGGGGTGGTAAGGTTCGACAGGGAGTGTAAGCAGAATGAGTTTTATAGGTAGCTTAATATGTGTGTACATACGGGGTAAATAAGGCTTCTGTCAGAGTATTGTCATTTGAGAGTCTACACACAATTACCATAAAAGCTGTATTAAGCTTTTGCATTTTTGAATATTTTATCAACTCGTATTTCACGTGGCACCCTCGTTATAAAAAAAAAAATGGGCGAACATCCCTAGGAATTTTCAACCGCGAGATTATGTCGTCGATCGACCGAATCAAATTCAGGTGATCACTACTTGCATCATCCAGACGGATGTCTCAGTACATATTTACCATTCGGGGGTGAACGAGAGGTATAAACCATGCCCTTCTGCTAACCTACTGTTTATGTTCCCCCGGAACAAATCGAGCTATCATCATCTCATCCCCTTACCAATTTTCTGCCATTAGCCAAAATTTTAGCATTTCGAATACAACATTTATTGATATCCTTAATCAATAATCCGTTTTTACTTTCTTTTACTACTATAGAAAGTATTGTAATCAGGTCGAATTTTCGAACTCGAGATTTCAACGGAAATACACCTTTTGGGGTCCTCTGAATTCAAAAAAGTGGTCCTTTAAAAACATTTCTGTATGTGTGTTTATGACAGTATTGAAAACTTTATCCGAATTGCTCCAAACTTTGAATTTAATCTGCGTATTATATCTAGTTGTGCCGCGAAGCTTTTGGTTGAAATCGGTTGACCGAAAGCTAAACTTTACTCGATGGGTTTTTGAGCTTTTTCAAATTTTTTTGAAATTGGCTTCTACGATTTTCTTTAAACTTGCTACAGTTCTTAGACGCATTAAATGCCTACAACTTTTATCAGAACCTTTTTCCTAGGAAAATTCAAATAACGAGATTTTTGGGGTTAAGGGGGGAGTTCATATACATTTACCTGGGCTGTATGCATATAGTTCTGTTTATATGTTTATAAAGGGTTCCAAGCGTTTTGATCCCCGGACAAAAGATCCCCATGAGCTTATACGTAAATTTTCCGAGGCTAAATTGTTTCTTTGAGCGGTTAATTGTTTATTATCAGAGAGGCAGGCTGCTAACCTCGTCTTTCCAACATTGGGTATTCTTCGTCTGGCTTCTTTCCTTCGACCTTACTGACAAGGGTGGCCCTACCAGGAGCATAAGCTCCAGTCAGCATCGCTCTTAGGATCATCGAAGCACGCAAACCTCCTCACTACGATAAGGTGATACCTATATTAGGAAAGTTACGGAATATTACCAAATGGTCAGGGACGCCATATTGAACACCACACGACCCATCGGAAGACCACCCAAGAGATGAAAGGATAATTGGTCCTCCACTTCTCAGGAGAATTGACAAAACAGGCTTTAAGAATAAAAATAAATTTCAGAATAAAAACTTATTTTAAGAATAAGAAGAAAATATCCCCATGACAAAATATCCCCACGACAAAAAATCTTTAGACAAAATATCGCCATGACAAAATATCCTCAGACAAAAAGTCTTCATATTAACATTTTTTTTTTAAACTTCGCGGTGTCAAAAGTGCACATTCAGTCACTGAATGAAAATCGGGTAAACGAACAATGACTATAATTTCTTATGATGGGGGCTTCGCCCCCAAACCCCCACAGCTAGACCGCCTGGACCCCTTTGTCATTAATTAACACAGTTTTTGCAGATTTAACACGAACACAAGGGGGTCAATTTAACACTATTCAATAAATAATTGGAGGGCCATTTTAATACAGTTTTTGCGGATTTAACACGGACACATGGGGGTCAATTTAACACGTTTTTACTAAAAATTATTAAATATAAAATCTTAGTTATTGAGCTCAAAAAATTGTTTGTCCACGGAATTAATCAAAGAGGGCTCTTTTATCAGAAAATTGTGAGGTTTTGATATTGCATGAAATATTTTATCGCAAATATTTTTGTCATGGGGATATTTTGTCCGGGGATATTTTAAAGCGTTTATCGTTTTTTTAACCAACATCGAGTTTCATAAAAAAAAAAGTAAAAGAAAGTACTGTGACACCTCGCAGCAGATATTTTTATTACTATATAGATAATAAAGGAAGTATTGTAACCGGGTCGAATTTTCAATTTTGAGTTTTCACCGGAAATACACGTTTTGAGGTCTCCTGAATCCAAAAAAGTATGTGTGACAGCGATATTGTATCGAAAGCTTCATCCGATTGTCACCAAACTTGGATTTTTGCCTTCATATTACATCTAGTTGTGCCGCGAAGCTTTTGGTTGGGGTCGATTGAATGGAAGCTCAATTCTATATTCTAGGAGTTTTTGGGATGTTTAAATTTTTTGCGAAAACAGCTCCAACGATTTTCTTTAAACTTGCTATAGTTCTTAGACGCATAAATTCCTACAACTTTTATTTGAAACTTTTTTCTGGGAAAATTCAAATAAGGAGGGTTCTGGGTTTAAGGGTGGGAGTTCGTATTGTATAAACATAGAGGCTGTATAGATATATTTCTGTTTATATAGTTATAAAGGGCTTGTAATTCTTTTAACCAACAGCGAGTTTCATAAGTGAGTGTAAAAGAAAATACGCCTCGCGGCAGATACTTTTTGGTTTTCCTGAAAATAAGTCACATTTCAGATATGAGACGCGGGAATCAAATAGCATCTAAAAAATTTAAAAGATACTAAAAATTTTTTGAGAAAAAAACAGTACGCCAAAGGAGTCAAACTGGATAGCTGGAATTTTGAATACTTTCAAATTTTTTATAGGAAGTTAAAATAAATATTACCTGTGATGTTAAATTTGTTAGCATCCTGAAAACGATATCATCTCTCGCCAAGGAAGAGAAATTGAAAAAGAAAATTCTATTTTACAGTTGACTCTGTTTAAGTGGAGATGTAGTATGAAAACATTAGAAAAATCTATTTTTAAAATAGTCACGAAATCATTGAGCAAAACGTTTCCGCGGTAATAACTCAAATATTAATATTGAATTCAGGAAAACGACATGTTTTGTGTTAGAGCCGGATATAATGAGAAAAATTTCTTTGTTCACTGCATACAAAACAGTGCTGTGAACAGTGTTCCAAGTGGTGGTTGGTGGTGAGTAAGCGGCGAGTGCAACGGATCGACCGATGGAACGGAAAGGGGAATGGAAGAAAATTATCATATTATCCGAGCGAATCTTGTCTACTCCAAGTGAGATAGTTAAGCAAAAGCTCCCAGCTACGAGAAAAGCCAGCAAATTATATTTTCCACACATACAAGCCACATTTTCTCGCTTTTTCACGCGAAACTTGTTGTTTGTTTGTTCACATACCACGCGCTTTTTCCGGATTCACGCTCTTTGTGGTGTGGTCTCCACTTCAAGACTATACCATCCCAGACTCAGGTTCGAGAAAAAAAAATTACTTTGTTTACCTAATGAACGTAATCTTTTTTCAAATTTATCACTATGGAAAATTTTGTATTTCGACTGTCATAACATAAACGTCGCCAAGATCGCAAGAACGCGTTAAACGAAGAAAACCAAATAAACGATAAAGAGTCATGAGAAAAAAAAAATTATTATTGGATACTTTTACAGTCTATATATCATGATATTACTTTAAAAAAATTTTAAAAAACAGAATATGGGTCTAAAAGATAATAAATCAATTTAATATAAGGTTTGTTCCAAATGAAAATAAAACCATACATTGAACACTAGAAGTCATGCGTAGTATAAAATAGTCATGAGCAGGGCTGTATCTACCTTTTGGTGTGCTCTGGGTAACATTCATTAGGACTCAACTAAAAATAGGTTATACAGTGGTACCTCGGCATACGAGTACCCCAACATACGAGTTTTATTGAGATACGAGCCGTCGAGCGAGCGATGTTTTGCTTTGAAATACGAGCAAAATTTGAGATACGAGCAACCGGTTTAGCGGGTCAGCCGGCTGCACCCGACCCACCTTGATAAGTTATGCTCGCGTTTTGTGCTTCTTTTTGTTATTTAAGGTCGCATCAACTATCATCGTCATTAGTGACTAGCGAATGTGAAAATCCATGAAAAAAAATATTAGACTTTCATCGGGATTCGACCCTTGAATCACTGGCGTAGGTACAGGGCAACTATCTAGTCAACGCCACTTAGTGGCTTTTGTGTTTTTTCTGCATTCACACCACTTTAGGGGCCATTCATAAATTACTTAAGGCATTTAGGGGGGAGGAGAGTAGACTGAAAATTATCAATTCTTTATATCGACAGAGACGGGAGGGGGGGGGTGACAATCTAATTTTACGTAAGATTTTGAATTGAAAATTTTACTATTTTGCACTAAGAATCGCTCTGATTAAACGAGTATTTTATAAGAATGTTAATTTTTTACGAAAATGTCTTATGAAGGGGAAGGAGTGAGTAGTTATAATCTTATGATTTCTTACAACAGGGGGGAGGGGGTTGAATAAGCCTCAAAAACGTCGTACGTAATTTATGAATGGCCCCTTATCACATTTCTTTTATAACCATCCATCGGAGAAAAGTGAGTGGAAAGGTCAGTGCTCAGAGATGATGTCTATTGAATTAAAGCATGAAATCATAGAAAAGAATGAGTAATGTGAAACATAAACAAAAATAACTGGGATTATATTTTGGTGGCTGGAAGGGAATAATGTCATTTCCATTAGTTTCAATGGGGAAAAAATTGCTTTGAGATACGAGCAAATTAACATACGAACAAGGTTATAGAACGAATTAAACTCGTATCTCAAGGTATCGCGGTATATCAATTAAGCAAATGAAACAACTGAGACGTGCTTTTGAGAAGTCCTTTTGGGTCCTTCTTTGATCTTGGCCCTGGAAAAGTGCTCCAGTTGCTCATGATCATGAGCTCTTATAAAAGAAACTACCATAATTATATATTGCTCATGACTTATACTGTCTAATATATGGTCTTATTTTCATCTGGAACAAACCCATAGAATACATAGAATTGAAGAAAATGTGCAGAAATTGCATATATCAATTTTTAACATCATTGGCGTACGAATAATTATGATATTGTCGATTGTTCGTAATAATTTTGAAACAAGAAGTTGTAAGGTTTGTTCGCGGGTCTAATACTGAACCGATAACAAATCAGTTCAAGTGGATCTAGGATAATCGCCAAGCCCATACACGCTTATGAACTGATTAAGGGTTATTTTTCCGTGAACGCGTTTAAAAATGTTCGGAAGTAAGACGAGGATTAACGAGAACTCACGAAAATTGTTAATTGAATTTAACGTTGAGAGCGAAGTAAAGAAAATCTAGCCACGTTTTTTCAAACTGCGCATGAGCAAGAGAATCGAATTTTTCGTCCTAAAAAAAAACCCGAGAATCGCTAATTCCCAAATCCCGTTTATATATTTATAATATATATAAATAATATTTTCTATCCTTTTCTTTCAACTTTAAATTCAATTAACAATTTTCGTGGGTTCTCGTTAATCCTCGTCTTACTTCCGAACATTTTCAAACTCGGTCACGGGAAAATAAGCCTTAATTAGTTCATAAGGGTGTTTGCGTTTGGCGATTATCCTAAATCGACTTGGATTGATTTGTTATCGGTTCAGTGTTAGATCCGCGAACGAACCTATACATTTTTAGTTCATTTAGAATTTCATAAATACAACAGTATTTAGAGAGAAAAATCCAACCAGTTCAATAAATCGTTTATAGTAATGGTTTAAGAGAGGTACAACTAACCGTACCTGTCCCCTCTTCGGTACGTCCCTGTTCAATGTAAAAGCTTTCATACTACGTTAGTGGTCTTTGGATGGTTAATTGGTCTGGTTTTCCTATATATCAGATAAAATATGTAAAAAAAAACGATTTTCCTCCGACCATATTAAGCTTGTTAATTCCCTTTATTCCTGGCAAAACCAAATTACAGTCCTTTTGATATTTGATAGAATGAATGAAATTCAATAACATAGATAATCCTGGCGGCGAGATCAGATGAAAAAGATAAAAAACGAGGAAAGATCAGCAAAAAAAAATCCCAACAAACCAAGAATGAATTCTTCGTGCATGTGTCGATAGAACTGAGAAATTGGGAGTACCGGGAGAGAGAGTATAGAATGGAAAAATTGTAATTATTGATTTAGATGCTCAAAATTGTGGTGAAATAATTGCATGAATTTCGATTTAATTGAATTTGTAATTGAAGCCATAGTCTCCATAGAGAGCACACGAGATATCGAACCTGCAATTGGAAACGATCGCTAATTTCCAATTGGACCGGCGACGCCGACACTGAACATAGCGACAGATTCCCACAAGCTTATCGAGAACTTAGCCGCAATCCAATTGTGCTGATCCTTTCAGATATGACTAGCGGCTTCCGATTCTTATAGAGACTCGCACAGCTTAATGCCATTTAGCGAATTAACTACCGTGAAAATTGTCGCGTTAATGAGAAATTAATAAACTGTTATTTTATTACGGCCATTCATTTCAATTAGTTACCTCTTTCATTAAGCATCCTCCAACTATTTTCGTTATACAGGATGGCCTGAATGTGGACATCGACGTCTACATGCAAAATTTAGAACATCTGTATTCAATATTTCCCCCCCCCCCATTACCCTTTTCCTATATTTTGTAACCTATTTATTCACCGGATGATTGTATCAAAATGCTACTGATTACTTAGAAATCTCGTTTTTATTTAAACAAAACATTTAGATTTCTAGCTTTTAAACTACAAAAACTAGATGGATGTCCAGGGGTCAGGCAAATCCAGAAATCAAAAAATTTGTTAAAAATGAAAAGATTGTAACTAAGACAAGTTTACTAAAAAAAATAAAAAAAATCTAAGAACGGAGGGTAATAATCATACCTACGACATCTTCAAGGAAAGTAAGTTACATTGTTTAAAGAATTTGGCTTGGATTTGGTCGGGGAACTGGACATCATTTAGAATTGATGGACCTCATGTAAAACTTCTGTTGTTTACATAGAACTTTGGTGATTGGGATTTTTTGCACTGTGTTGTTTGATGAAAATGTTCGTCGTTTTATCCATTTTTGCCAAGGGTTATTCCGGGTCTACGAAAATTAAAGAAGAAGTATATATATACTAGAGGTCGCCCAGTGGTCGAAATTCGACCATAATTCGTTACAATTTTTACATACCTAAGGGTACACTTCACTTGTAACTGCCTCAAAAACTTTAGTTACTAAGCTAACTACAGCAGATAATGAATTGCATTTGCGAATGTTTGGAAAATAATTTCTTGACTAATTTTTTCTTCAAGGTTCATTTAAAGAAAGTGCATCATATAATGATTGAAAATATTTATTTTAAGTTAAGGGAGGAAATAGGTGTAGAGGTTTCAAAATATTTATTTTTTTTCTTCCGTAAATCTTTTACAAAACTATTTCAGAATATTCTTTAAAAATTTCAAAACTAAATATCAATTCGTTCATATCATTCATGTTTTGAGGTTTCCTGAGTCCAAAAAAGTAGTTTTTAGAAACATGTCTGTGTGTGACAGCCATATCGTATCGAACGCTTTTCCGAATTTCACCAAACTTGGAAATTTTCCTTCATATTATATTTTGTTTTGCCGTGAAGCTTTTAGTTGAAATCGGTTAACCGAAAGCTCCACTTTATTCTCGGAGTTTTTGAGCTTTTTCAAATTTTTTCGAAAACGGCTGCAAAGATTTGCTTTAAGCTTCTGATAGTTCTTAGACTTATTAATGGCTACAACTTTTATTTGAAACTTTTTCCTGGGAAAATTTGATTAAGGACGGTTCTGGGGTGAAGGTTGGGAATTCATAAATACATATATGTTGTATACTTGTATGCATATAGTTCTGCTATGTATAGTTATAAGGTGTTTATATATTTTTTTAACCAACAGCGAGTTTCATAAATGAAAGTAAAAAAAAGTACTGTGACGCCATGCAGCAGATATTTTTCTTTTTATAATGTTGTATGTCAATTCAAATTACAGTATTCTGAAATATTTTTTAGACAAACAAAAAAAAATATGACTATGAAACATCAGAAGTAATTTCAAGTGAGTTTCCTACGTTCAAAAGTAAAACAAAAGTATCTTTATGTTTAGATTTTTTTCATTTAAAAGCCAAAGATAAAAACATGGAAATAGGCTGCATAAGTCCTGTTTAAAACTTTGAATTAAGCTAAGCTTTTTTTTTAAATAGTACCTACCTACCTAAATTAATTTTTTGTGTAATTTATTTGAATGATTTTGCCAAAAGAATATAGTATTAATTATTTATACGTTATATAATAATCAACAAACACCTGATGAAGACCAAATAAAATGGTTGAAACGTTGTGTCTTTGAAGTTATACGTATCTTTTAAGTATATTTTTAATAATATTACTCAATAATCAAATAATCGGTTAAATTTGTTTCCTTCAATTTCAATAATTACAATTTCAAAATGTAAATTCCTCTCACAATATTTTGTTTAAATAATGACATTTGGAATATGGTTGAAGTCTGTGGTCAAACTGAACAACTGAGGCTTAAAAATCTACACATTTGTGTGTTTTGTGTGTCTGTGTGTGTCAAACGCGTGGTAGTGTGTGTGAAGTCTTTTTTCATTAATTTAAGGTATTTTGAAGCTTTCCTATAAAAAAATATTATCTCATAACGCAACTTCCCCATATAAACTTCAATTGTGCCAAATTTCATACTCCTCCGTTCGTATAAATTCGGTAAAAGGGGTTTAAAATTTTTGCTTCACGTATTAATGTATAGATACAGCGGTACCTTGACATACGAGTGTCCTAACATACGAGTTTTTTGAGATACGAGCCATCGAATGAGCGATGTTTTGCTTTGAAATACGAGCAAAATTTGAGATACGAGGAACCCGTTTAACGGGTGGTCAGCCGGCTGCACCCGACCCACCATAATCAGTGTGCTTATTTGTCTCGCTGTCGAAGCATCTTTTATACGTTATGCTCGCGTTTTGTGTTTTTTTTTTTGTTATTTAAGGTCGCATCAACTACCATGGTCATAAGTGACTAGCGAATTTTAGGCTTTCATTGGGATTCTATCCTAGGACCACTGGCGTATAGGCCAACTATTTAGTCGGCCACGCCACTAAGTGCCCTTTGTGCTTTTTCTGCATTTACAATACTTTATCACATTTTTTTTATAACCATGGATCCGAAGAAAGTGGGTGGAAAGGTCAATACTCAGGAGAAGATTATGTCTATTGGATTAAAGCGTGAAACCATAAGGAATCATAAACAAAAACAACTGGGGGGGGACATTTTGGGAGCTGCAACGGATTAATGGCATTTCCATTAGTTTCAATGGGTGGTGCTTTGAGATACGAGCAAATTGATATACGAACACGTTTATAGAACGAATTACACTAGTATCTCAAGGTATCACTATATATCAAATGTAACAAGCATTGAAATATCGTCTAGACTCATTGTTCGTGATGATTTTGAAATAAGAACTTATACATTTTAAATTGATATACGAGCAAGGTTACGGAATGAAGTAAACTCGTATCTCAAGGTATCACTGTAGTTCAAAAACCCTAGAAAGTACACTAAACGAGATACTCAGAAAAGTTTGGAATTTGTGAATATCTTTTCTTCCGAGTTTGAACCCTTATTTGAGATACGAGCAAATGGACACATGAGAAATGTTACGGAACGAATCAAACTCGTATCTCGAGGTATCTCTGTATATATACATATATGAAGTTTGGGAAACACTGCTTTATTAAATGTGTGTGCCTTTTGTATGCCTCTGTGTGAGTGAGTATTTTACAATGCGAAGCTTTGATTTTTTTGAATAAAGCTTCTTAAATGATCGTTTTTAAACGTAATCCTGATTAAAAGGGAAGTCAAAAGCAAAAAACGGCTCGTTTTTTATTTGATGTTAAAGAAAAAAAAAACGTTAGTTGAATTTTATTTATTGTACAGTGAGGGTACAAAAAGAAAATCCCCGTTTAAATCGCATCAAGTCAATTTCGCCGTATTATTAATTGGACCACATTTCAGTTTAACGGCAGTCGGAAAATTGGACTGAATAAAATATCTATAGAAATTTATCATATACACGAAAAGTCTGGAAAATGTCAAATGAACGACTGGGACAAGCTCTGATCTCGACCCCGGGGTTCGACCAAGTTCATCACATCGTGCTTCACGTTGATGATCAATAATTTGTTTAGTTGAGAGGGAAAAAAAAAAGCACACGGATAAACCGCCAAAGCTCGCTGGCCGCGTCCCACGCATCACACTTAGGCCCCGATGAAATTTTCACGTTTTCATCACGAGATACTTGAACAGTTCAAGTTTCGTGTTGTTTTACCACCTCCACGTTCACTAAGCGAATTTCAACTGTTACTCTTGTCTTCTAAATACCACTCGGTTTTCATTTAAAGGTTGACAAATGTCAAACAAATATATTAAGAGCTTTACACGAGGACTTGAGGGTTCGAGGACATTCATTCTACGAGTTTATATGAGCTATGAGCTTACATTGCTCTTGTATTCTTTGCAATTAATCCTTAAAACAGTCAAAACAGCAACCCCTCACCTTCATCTTGTATTTATTGGTATAATTAATATTTATTCAGATCCTTGTTAGTTCGTATTGATATATAATAGTTAGAGGGACAATGGATCGAGATTTATCAATAAATGCGAACAGAATATCAGATCGCAACGTTTTGCCCTATATTATAGCTTCCTCGGGCTCTCTGATACATGCTCAGTATTCTTGTATTTTTGTAACCTTGCACTTACAAATTATACATACATTTTTTTCTATTTTACAAATGAATTTTTAAAAAATCTATATTATTTGTATATGCAAGGCTATGCCCCCTCAGACTCTTGGTCCGTTTGTTGGCACCAACGGTAAGCAAACTGTAACAATTTACCCCTTGTTCCCCTACACTCATAAAGATTCATCTCTTTTTTATTAGTGCCTAGTCCATCTGTAGACGTAGAAATTCACTAAAAAGGACTACATAGGGTATGTGTATATGTCCATCGTTACTGTACGGTCGATAATTATCGAGATATTCACGTTTGAAAATTCGGAAATTTTGTCAAAATTTACATTGAAAAAAGACGATCGAATAATAGGGTGACAGAAGATGTCGGACGACGTAACAAAAATCGGTGAACTTTTAGCGATTTTCAAACTTAAATAAGTATAAATCGTAGAGTAACGATTGGGGTATCGATTGAAACAGGATAACAAACTCTTTCATTTGAATTCCAGAAAACTTTAGGAAAATGAAACGGGAAAGCTGTGAATAAAAAAAAAATGTTTTGCTCTTTGCTGTGAAGTTTTTCGGAAAATCGTTAGATATCGTTTGATAGAGCTTTTAAAGCCCTTTCCAACGATATGTTCATCGTTACTATATATACGATATTCACGTTTGAAAATTCGGAAATTTTGTTAAAATTAAATAACTTTTCTAGGTAGAGATATTAGCTATCTTACAGGTTTATTAAAAATTTAATTATAAAATGTTCCTTTAGACTTGAAAATTTTTTATTTCAAATATCATTTATAACCGTTCAGCTATTTTAGTAGAATAGATTCGTAGCTATCCTACAGGAACCGTGCTTTTTTTAGGATAAATAGTTTTCAATACGTTAAAATCTGAGGTATCTTTAACAAATATTCATTAAAATTAGTCCGTTAAGTAATTGTTAATTATTTTAAAATTAAGTATATTATTTTAATACGTTTATTTTTAATTAATTTTTTCGGTAATGAACAATAAAGATGTTCAAATATATTAAAAAAATGTCATTATTAATTTTATCGGGTGTTAATTGAAATTCATAATATTTATTTTCTAGTAAACTTTGTCAATTTTTTAATTTAAACTGTGTAAAATTGGTCAGGCCTTCTTGAGAAAAATGTGTTCAAATACTATTTCACGAACTTTAACAAAACTTACCGAAAATCAAGGTTCCTGTAGGATTCAATTGTAATGCTATCCTATGTAGAGTGACCAACCGTACTCTTTTAAGATTACATGCACCTACTTAGTGTAGAATTTCTTCAATTCTATGTCCTTAATAAGAACCAACATAACATGTTTATATTTATAAGAAAAAGATAGCAATAAAACAGCCACTACGTACGACGTACAATATCCAGTCACTCTGCCAACGCTTTTTAAATCTGTGATATCTTCCAAGATATTCATTTTGATGATATGCTGTAAAGGGCAATTTTAATCTACATGAAATGCACAACGTATCTAATGTATTTAATTTGATAAGGAATAATACTGTATTAACCCACTTTATGGCGCAGTGGTTAAAGCAACTGCTCTCTTTGCTACATGCGCCAGTGGTTCTGGGTTCGATCCCCATCGAATTCCAAGATATAAGATTTTAAAAAATTAAGATTCAAGACCTACAGAATATTTCTGTGTGTAAGACAGTTGTGATATGACCATAGATGTTAAAGCGACTATAAGCACAAAAAAAAACTGTGTTGTTGAAAATAGCTTGGTAAATCACCAATAATTTTTTTGTAATATGTAAAAATGGTTCCTGTGGGTTATCCTTAAGAGATAGACATATACCGTCACGGACTTTTTTATCAATCTTTGTACGATACACAACTTCGCATATTAGTTTGATCTATCTCGTAAGGTTTCGTGAGCGTTTGCAATGTAAGTGCACAAAGATATCACAATACAAATCTTTGAATTTCCTTAATTTTCTGTACTATAATATGCATGTTTTATACCTGAAAACCTTTCTCTTGAATCACTATCAATTGCTGAACACTACATTAAATCCGTTTTGTAGTTTCAAAGATCTAAGGGAACAGACAGCGGGAGCAGCTTTGTTTTATTAACCGACTTCAAAAAAGGAGGAGGTTCTCAATTCGACTGTACTTGACTGTACTGACTTTTTTTTATATGTTTGTTACCTCAGCATTTCCGACTGGGTAAAGCGATTTTGATGATTCTTTTTTTATTTGAAATCTGGTGCTTCCCGAATGGTCCCATTTTAATTTGAAGGAAATCGTTCACTTCTAAGAGGTTGAAATACTATAATAACTTTTTATTGGATAGCTCGATTTTGAAAATTCTTTTTTTATTTGAAAGCTAGTGCTTCTCGTGTGGTTCCATTTTAATTTGAGGAAAATCTTTACTTCTAAAGGGTTGAAAACTAAGGGATAAAATATTAACTTCTTATTGGATAGCTCGATTTTGATAATTCTTTTTTTATTTGTAGAACACAATTTTAAATTAATCTCCTATCCATTTTTTATAAAAAAAAAAAACTCCACTCATAAGGGGTTAAAAATTAGAGATGAAATAATATTGTAAATTTTTCCTGGCTAACCCGATTTTGATAATTTTGTTTCTATTACGTACAACGTACCTTTAATCTGTTCACATTTCAATTTGAAGAAAAAAACCACCCCCTAAGGATGAAAATAGGGGATGAAATAGTGATATTTAACTGAATCATCGAATTTTGATAATTTTTTTTTCTGTTGGAAAGAGTAATCCACTTAGTTTTGTTATTACATTTAAAAGCAAAAAATATCAACCCTTAAGGGCAAAAAGGGATGATGTAGTAACTTTTAATATTAAACGGCGCTGCCTCATATGAGCAGCGCGTGTAGAAGTTTTAACCATTTTCAAGAAAATAAAATCAGTTATCAAACTTCAGATCACTAAAACGCGAGAAATAAATAAATATTATAAAAAAAATGAAAAACCGACTTCAAAATATATAAAAATTCTTAAACAAGAAATGCACTAAAAAGTAACAAAATAATGGCGTATCCTTGCAGTATCTACAACTTACAAATTATTAGGATGATACAATGTACAACTATTGTTATTTTTGGAGTTGGTGTCAGTCAAGAAAATAAATATTAATGGTAATTTGTAAAAATTTAAAAAGGTTTAGTTGGTAATTGGTATTTTGTAGTATAAAGGTCTCTAGATATTGTTACAGTTCGAGTATATTGTTTAAAACTTCATTTGAAAAATAATTTTCATAAAGTATTCTCGTTTTTTGCTAAGTACCAATATAGTCGTATTTCCTTGGCTGACACCAACTCCAAAAATAACAATAGTTGTACATTGTATCATCCTAATAATTTGTAAGTTGTAGATACTGCAAGAATACGCCATTATTTTGTTACTTTTTAGTGCATTTCTTGTTTAAGATTTTTTATTTATTTTGAAGTCGGTTTTTCATTTTTTTATATTATTTATTTATATTATGTAAAGATTGAATAATAAACTTAATTAATTTTTTTTTAATGCAGGGGGGTCATGACTTCTGTGACCCCTCCCCTGAATACGCCACTGATTCAAACAGGGGGTAGTCGGCAGTCAAAATGATCCCAATTTTATAAAACAGTTTAGAAATCAATTTTTGTCAGGTATCAGTGTGTTAGATGATTAGAGGATACCCTGTAGTTCAATTGAGTGGCGATTATTCATACGATTTTTCCTTTGTTCGAATATGGAGTAAATATGGACAGTAAAATCTTGGATGAAAATTTGGGTTGGGAAAGTAAAATGTTCGATGCATTTAATGAGATAATGTGTATTAGATTATTTATTGATAGGCTGAACGGATGGACGGACAGATTGACGGACGAAGAAGTATACATTGGTGGGTGGGAAATGGAATGATGATTTTCTATGTTGTATGATAGTTTACTTATGACGGAAGTTAGACTTTGATTGTATTTCCAATGAGTGAGGTTTTTTTTTTTTTTTTAATATATATTTTATCTCGTTTCGATGTGGCGCGATGGCGTCGCACTCTCTCGCTTGTGGGTGAGCGATCTCGCACCATCCATATGGACGTTCAGTTTCCCGTTGATCTCACAGCCTCCCGGTTCTCGGGGGCCCCACGCCCCGCACACTCCTCCCAGTCTTATCGCCCCCACAACCATCAAACCCATTGTCATCATCCTCTCTGTACCAAAAGGTCACCCACATACAACACTCGCACGCACACACACACACACACAAACCATAGCAAATGCCAAAGTGTCAAAGTGAGACGGACACACTGAGTGTCCGCTCTATATGTGTGTGTGAGTGAATAAGACACCGCCACGATCTTTTCCAATAGTTAATTTACTCTCGTTTCGAATTTAATATCTCGTTCGCTTGAAATTTAGAAAGTTTAGCGCGGAATTCGTGTGGATTTTGATCAATTCGGTTCGAAATTGAAGAGATCACAGAAACATTCTTTTCCTCACAAACAATCCGAGAGAAGCGACAGAAAAACGTAATAAAAACAGAACCTGAACAAAACTAGTCCAATAGATCAATTTTCATCGATATTTCGTAGCCTTTTTTTCCGTTTTATGAAAATGCTAGGCTTAAATGAAAATTTTTCTTTTATCCATCCGCTTATAGTTATTTTAACCATACACCTAAGTTGCTCTAATAGTTTATCCCGGGAAAAAAAATTTAAGATCTACATGTATCTACTTGATCCACATAGATCAAAAAAATGGGAATCAATAGATCAACTTAGATAGGCTCAGGCCAATCTAGATCTAAGGGTGTTATATTAGATCTAAATAGATTTAATGGCTTAGTTCATTGTTAAACTTAGATCAGCCTAGATCTAAGATCTACCAATGTAGATCTACGTAACTTAATTTAATTAAATCAAGGACTTTCTCCTTGCATATTTTTTTACTATAAAATGGTAACTTTATATTAGTAAATCTATATAAATAAAATGATAGCTCTTTTCCAATGTTCACTTTTAACTCAAAAACTACTGGATAGATTTCGATCATTTTTTTTTATTTTTTATATACTTGGTTCTTATTTAAAAAAAGAATTATCATGATATCCTCATTAAAAGCAAAGTAATTAAAGTTATAAAAAATGCAATTTTTTACAAGCAAAACGCGTTAAGCGGTGGATTTTTCGTCGCTTTGATAGAATGGGACAAAAGATCTAATGCGCATGGGCTGCAGATATAGTGTTTCTCCTTCCACTGCCTACTGATTATTTCATATTTGAGCGTAGACTATAACTATACAGATATTAGATAAATAAAAATTTTTTGACTTATATTTTCTATTTGTTTAGCAATTTTTTATAGTTTTTTTTTACATTCTCTTTTAGCATGTTTTATATTTTACTGTAAATATAGATTCAAAATATATTTTTAACTTACAACAGTTACAATAATTAAATTACATTTCAACACTCCCTTTTATTGTGGCATATATTTTTTAACCAGAAAGAGTTAAGTTAGCAAGAAACATTATTTTTTTAATTAAATTATATGCCAAAAAACTGCTCCCTCAGAATTCGAAATTTCTCCAAGTGTATAGTTACTAATTGATTAATAATTCATTTTTCAAAAATTTACAAACTAAAAATTAAAATTGCTGTAAAATACAAAAAAGTCACATTTTTAGTTTTTGTTTTTTTCAATCGCTCCTTAAATGCGCTTCCGGAACCGCAATTACGCCATGTGTATATTTAGTTAATAGTTAATTAATAACTAATTTTTTTTTAAATTTTCAAACTCAAGAATCGCTATAAAATCGAAAATAATTTTTGTTTGAAGTTTTTGTTTTTTTTTTTTTAAAGCTCTTTATCTGCTTTTTTCGTTACGCAAATATAATTGTTCAAATTTTTAATAATTAACTATTTTTAACTATTTATACATGTTTTGTTGTACTATGACGTCATCAGCTGCCGCTAGATCTTGTAGACATGAATAGTTTAAAGATTGAATTACCAATTAACTACATACCTGGAGCAATTGCGGATCTGGAAAGAGTATTTAAGGAACAATTTTTTGAAAAAAATAAATAAAAACAGTGATTATTTTGGATTATAAAGCAATTTTTATTTTTGAATTTACAAATTTTTGAAAAAATTATTTATTGATTAGCTAATAATTATACACTTGGAGTAATAGCGGATTCGGAAGTAGCTATTTTGGAGCAATTTTTGGGCATATAGTTAAAAATGTTCGACGCTAAGTTCTTTCCGGTTGTTTTTAATATATTTTCGCTTTCAATTTTTTAAATGATTTTCCTCTGTAAATTAAATTTGTTGTTGACATAATAACCTACGCAGACGACGTCGCGGGTATCAGCTAGTTATAAATACAAAATTAAAAAAATTTCTTACAAATAGTTTTAAAAAATGTTTTTAATATCATTAGCTCGCGGAGATGAGATATTTGTAATAGCTATGTATAAGTACTAAAATTAATGTACCTGCTTATGTACTTACATCTAAATAGATTAAATTCAATCTTGACAAATATCTGTAAATCTATTCCTTTTTTTTTTAACTAATTCAGTGGTTCTTGACCTGTGGTCGATCGAACCTCAAAGGTTCGGCGGACGTCTTGACGTCATACATACTCGACTCATACAAGGTATCTGTATATAAAGCCGTGTTTGGAATTTAAAAATATCATATTTTATTTTTTAAATTTAGAAGGGTTCGGTGAATGTGCATGGGAAACTGATGGGGCTTAGTACCTCCCAGAAGCTTAAGCACCACTGATCTAAGTATATGTACCCTTGTAGGTCTCATTATATCTAAAATATTTTTTCGGGATGTCATCTTGTTCCCCTTCAGTTTTTGGAAATCTTTTTTACTTTAACCATCACCGGCTTTCACCCCATTACTTGCTTCACCCGATTACTTTGTAACTTAATAAATACTTTTTTATGAACTTTTGAGACTCCGCCTTTTACACATGCGTAGTACTTGCTCTTTATCAGCTTAGTGAGTGGCGACTGATGAAATAATCTTTATCATTTTTTTTAGACTTGACGAAGTGAATCTTCTTTATTTTGTTATAAGTTTTTTTTTTGTCTACCAACTCTGGTAGTAACCCTTAATTATCTTCAAATGATTTTAATAATTTTCAAAACATTTTGTTTTCATTTCACGTAACCATGGAAAAGGAGACAATAAGCGACGACGAGTTGTAGGTTCAAGTAGAACAAGGCAAATGGGGATGAAGTTGTTGATGATAATACGAAAGGCGCAGAGAATGAGATGATATTCTCAAATCGGGAAAAGGGAGTTTGAGGTCTCTTTCATAGAATCAAATGTCTGGAATACTTGATTTTAGATGAAACAAATGAGAATCGGTTGAGTGTGTGTGTGTGTTATGTCGTGGGTATGGGGCTGTACGTAAAGTCAATGGGGCAAAATGGGGATGGGGGTTGCATCCGAGAGGGAAATCAGGAATGGGGCAGATTAAACAAATGTGGTGTGAGAGTGATGAGATTAGTATTCGTTGAGAATTTAGAAATTAGTTCCGTGAGAAAATCAATAGAGTGACGGCGGCATTGAAGAATGGTGGTTGGGTCTTGAGGTGTTTGTGACGTTGGAAAATTATGCTCTTTCAATGGGTTGTGGTTACAGTGAACTCTCGATAAGTCGAACTTCCAGAAATTATAAAAAAAAAAACTGTTCAAATTATTCACCAAACTTTCAAGTTACCGATGAGGACATTCGACTTATCCATTGTTATTAAAGCAAACATTTCTAGTTATCATCGGTAGTAAATTGGATTTCATTCATTAGAATAAATTCCAAACTTCTAGATAACATGCGTTAAAATAAAAAAGCAAAGCCATAGTTCAACTTATTAAGGTTAGGATCCATGAAGATCCTTTTCTTTCCGTTAGCAAAAAACGAGGTTAGGGCTCGTTCCCCCCGCACTGCAGCCTCAGACTTATTGTACTCCTGTTCTGCTCATGTATTCCTGCTGTGCAAGGATCCTTGCTTATTCCAGGTTCAGCATTCTGCCTAGCAAAATCAGTCCCTGTAAGCTTGCGCGATTTGTGCCTGCTTGGGCGTCATTTATCCCATACAGGTGTCGCCACCTTGTGAGGGCTTTGTAGTCAAAAATGACATGGGTCACGTTTTCCTCCCCATCCCCACATAATCTGCAATTGAGGTCTTATTGAGACACCCCAATAGTCTGCAGATGTTTTCTCAGTCCACAGTGTCCGGTTATCAGTCCCGTTACTGTCCTGAGTTGGTTTCTTCCCAGCCGTAAAACCTCAGCGGTGAGCGAGGGGCAGATTCTCCCCATCATTCTCTTGCTGAGCTTCTGACCAGGAATTTCTTGCCAGTATTTGTTTTGTTGCCGTCTCAGCCGACTTTTCATCGCCCTTTTGACAGCAGATTTGGTGATCCCCACTCGAGGCTCCGAGCCCACGAGTGGGGTAGGCTTATTTTACTCCTGTTCTGCTAATGTATCCCTGTTGTACAAGGATTCTTGCTTATTCCAGGTTCAGCATTCTGACTAGCAGAAGCAGTCCCTGTACTAAGCTACCAAGGACCCTTTCTGCAATTTGACTTTTCTACTAGACTTTAGAAAAATGTTCGATGCACTGGGACTAAAATACACATGGTTTTAGATCCTTAAAGGATCATTGGTTTAGATACTAACTTTTTCGTACAGTCACATATTGATGTACTTCTATCAACGAGTTCGGCCTGATAAGGTACTGTTTATAAAATACGTAAGGCGTTTAGGGTGGGGGGGGGTTGGTTAAACTAAATATTATCAATTACTTATTTCGAAAGGGGGGGGGGTAGGTAATCTGATTTTACGTAAGATTTGGAATTGAAAATTTTACTATTTTGCACTAAGAATCGCTCTGATTAATAAACGGTCATTTTATAAGTATGTTCATTTTTTACGAAAATTTCTTATAAAGGGGATGGGGCGAGTGGTTGTAATCTTATGATTTCTTACAATATGGGGGGAGGGGTTTAAAGAAGCCTCAAAAACGTCTTACGTAATTTATGAATGGCCCCTAAGCATATGAAAAGTGTCTCTGGCATTAATTTTAATTTTTTTTTTAATAAAATACTTGTGATTATGCCTCTTCATGAACAACGTACTAACCTACAATTTTAGCTCACTACCCTCTCTTGTTCCGAAGCTGCAAGGAATACTACCCTTAATTTTTAGAATTATTGAAGATTAAATTTTTTTTCCATGCACTGTTATTTTTTCGTACTTGGCAGTAAAAACAAAAGACCAAAAACAAAAAATAAAAAAAAATAAAAAAACAAAAAACAAAAAACAAAAAAATAAGGGAAAAAGATTTTGTTCAAAAATTGATTGAAAAATCAATATATTTAGCTGCAATTTGGTCAACTCATTTCACAAATTGCACAGTTCAAGGCATTTGCTGGTAAAAAAACTTCATTTCTTTGTTGTAATAAAAACGAGTCTAAAGTTGGCTCACCGATGAGGTTTCAGAGTGAAAGTTAGACTGAAAAAAAATCTAAACACACATCAACCGAGATTTATCACTCCAAATATGGTTGTACGTCAGTTGTGCAACATCTCAGTTTACTTCAATGAAGAGCCCCCCTTTGGTTCTTCCAGCGACAATATCGATATAGAACACCAAATCTGTTAACACTTCAATGTTTTCCTCTTGACGAAAAGCTACAGATGCCATGACAAATGCAGGCACCGTTATCGGATTTTATAGTTGTACTAGTGACTTGGGTCGTGAAAAATCTCAGCTTGTACTTAAAAACTCATATTCTGATTGACAAAAGAGTGGTTAATCAAAATATGAAATCTAACATTTAAATCAAGCTTAATCAATTGATGATTATTCGTTCAGCTGATTCGGGCCTATTCGGTGAGACGTGTCACTTATCAAGTGAGACGACAATTGTCACTTTACGCCAAACGTCGTGTAACGATGCTCGCTTCGACAAGTATGCAGTTTTCCGAGCTCCAAGATTTGACGACGGATTCTTATAGATCTCGCTAATATTAATCGAAAATGAAGAATAATTTTCGAGTTTTCGCTTATTTTTTGAGATATCGAATTTTAAAAGTTGCATAAACTACATGAAATTTGGTTAACAAAACAACACGATGGTGGCCTAAGTTGCTATTGTCTCTTGAAAAATAAGTAGGGGTAGTTTTTTTTTTTATTTTGGTGGCTCTGCGGAGGGTTGCACCCCCAGGCTCTACTTCCATAATATTTGCGAGCATTTGCCAAAACTTTGTAGTTCCAAAAATGGCCGCATTCACAAAATTTATCTCCCATAAGTAGCATTGTAATCGTGCTATTAAAATCCAGTTTTCTTCAAAAAGTAAGCGAAAACTCAGAAAATATTACTTTTCATTTTTGTTTTATTTTGACGAGATCAATAAGGATCCGTTGTCAAATTTTAACGGCCGGGAAACGTCAATATTCCCCTCGATTCATTTTGGTATTCTTTGAATTGTCGGTGTGAAACGAGAAAATGACGAGATTTGTCGTGAAGTAACAATTGTCACCTCACAAATTCCCGCCGGGGACTGCACCCCCCGAGTCCTGTTTCTAAGATAGTTGCAAGGCGGCGTCAAAAGTTTTGAAAATAACACTCATAAAATTGATCTCCTATCTATACTAATAATAAGATTGACGTCTTACCTGCGCGAGCGAACCAAACTGGAATTATTTTTCTCAGCCGAGATTTTTATCTAATCAAACAAATGTGAGGTGTTTTGTTAAAAACTTTTTATTACCTACATGTTCATATATATTATATTATACAAAAAAATTAATTTTATTTAAATTGTTATTTTCTCCGAAAAAACATTGTTTGTCCAGGGTAAACTTGAAAACGGTTGGGTCGATTTCAATGAAATTTTCACAAAAAGCTATTAAACATTGTAACTTACATTATAGGCTACTTTTTATTTCGAATAGTTTTGTCTGTCTGCCTGTTTGTTTTTGGCAAACTTGAAAACGGCTGGACCGATTTGGACGAAATTTTCACATACAGGTAGTAAACATTACAAAAAGGGCTATAAAATAATTTTTATTCCGAAAAAATTTTGCTTTTCTGAGCAAAAAAATAAAAACTATAAAAACTGTGCAACGAAAAACATACATCGCCAAACTTGAAAACGCTCAGCAAAGCGGGGGGGGGGGTTCAGCTACTAAAAAATAATATTGAAGTTGTGCTTCTAAAATCCCATTTTTCTTGAAAACTAAGCGAAAACTCGTAAAAATTGTACTCGACATTTTTGTTTTATTTTGGCAAGAACTATAACGGTTCATTGTCAAATTTTGGCCCGCGGGAAACGGCAGAAGTCCCGAAAATTACGTACTTGATTATTAGGTTTATTTAATTGCTCCTTTGTAAGATTTAAGTACGTGCCCAGAGAGCAGTCGGGTAGTTGACATGCAATATAAGTATATGAGGGTATATAGTTATAAAGCTAGATACTTGATACTATTCTTAAATATCTGCTGCGAGGCGTCATAGTACTTTATTTTACTTTCATTTATGAAGCTCGCTGTTGGTTAAAAGAAATATAAGTATTTTATAACTATGCATATAAACAGAACTACATGCAAACAGTATCTATGCTTATACGAACTCCCACCCTTAACCCCAGAACCGTCCTTATTCGAATTTTTCCAGGAAAAACTTTCAAATAAAAGTTGAAGGTATCAATGAGTCTAAAACTATAGAAAGTTTAAAGATAATTGATGAAGCCGTTTTCAAAAAAAAATTGAAAAAACTCAAAAATCCATAGAATAAAGATGAGCTTCCGGTTAACCGATTTAAACCAAAAGCTTCGCGGTACAACTAGATATAATATGAAAGCAAAATTTCAAGTTTGGTGTAATTCAGATAAAGCTTTCGATACGATATAGCTGTCACACACTGACACACACACACAGACATGTTCCTAAAAAACATTTTTTTTTTTGGCTCAGGGGTCCTCAAAATATGTATTTTCGGTGAAAGCTCGAATTCGACCCGATTACAATACTTCCTTTACTATATAGCAGTAAAAGAAAGTAAAAAGTTAGAATGTAACTTTGTTATATTGATATGTAGGTTTTTAAGGGTGGTTGTTTGATATTTGGAACGTATGCATCATAGGGCTATTGTTTTGTTGACCAATTCGTGTGTTATGATAATAACAATAATATTCGAGTATTTTGGATGGGTCTACGGAACGAGAAGCAGGCAATTTAATTTTATATGTATCTCCCCTTCACCACCATCCCCATGCACTTCTCATTCACATCAATACATAATTGACATGGCAATAATTTCTCAAGGGAACATATCGCAAATTATGGTTTCTAAACAGTACAAGAGATAGATCTCGATTCGTAGCCTCTCTGCCTCACTGCTTACTTCGTCTTCATCAACGTGTTGCCAGCCAACTTCGCCTCATTCTTTTCCCCACCACCACCGCCTCCTTACTCCTCCTACCCCAACTTCTTCGTTCTCTTCAATATCTTTCTATATATTTATATATAAATATATATATACATAAACGTATTATGAAATTATAGCTTATGTCATGGTAATTGTAATTGAATTTAATAAGCTAATTAGAAAAACTGAGTTCATTTTGTGTTTTGTTATTGCGTTCGTCTGCCACACTCGAGTTGAATCAGGCAAAAAAAAATTAGTCAATCAGTTAATCACTGAATGGGTAGAACAAGTAAATTGGCCACGGCTACACGAATCATTACCGAATCTTTCAATATGTATCTTCTAATTCAAATCCGATAAATATCAAACCTATTGGTAACATTTATTATAAAAACTTTCTACGTTTTGTTCCTTTTTTTTCCTAACAAACCACCATGATATATTCCTATTTCCTATGGTAAGACCTTTGTATGGATGCATAGATTATTCCAGTGAAAGAATCATAAAAATCGGTCGGGTAGTTTTTAAAAAAATCGCGTACATACAAACACAAAATTCATAATTTATTCGTTCAAAAGCTAGATAGAACTTTTTGAGAGTAGAATCGATCTACGAGAAGGGGGTCAATGTGTTTCTTATACGTCCATAACGAGCCTTAACTACCGCGTTGATGAATTTAGGGGTATTCTAGTGTAGAGGCATAAATTTCGCCCAGTTTTTGAAGCGCTGTACAAAGGACACAAAAAAAATTAACTATACATTTTTTTATTGTTTATTGATGTTTTTATTATTAAATACAAAAATTTACCTAAAAAAAAATTAAAATTCACACAGTTATGAGTAGTAAAAAGAGGGGTCCAAAAAAGGGTGTCCTGGCGTTCATTATTCCAACCCTCCTGGTGATTTGAAAAGTAAAAAAAAAAACAGACTGGTTCTTAATTATTATAAATGCAGCTATCGTTTGATCCTTGGACCAGTTTAAAAAAAATTTACAAAATGGCGGTTGTTTGAAAAGACTGCTTAAAAGACAATCAAATTATTAGGAAATGTACAACTATTGTTATTTTTGGTGTTGGTGTACGCCAAGGAAATAAATATTAATTTCCTTTGCTAACACCAACTCCAAAAATAACAATAGTTGTACATTATATCATCCTAATAATTTGATTTCCTTTTAAGCAGTCTATATAACATTTGTCAAATATTTGTCACTGACATAGAATATCTGAACTTATAAAAGGCCCCATATTAGCTTGGGGTCTTATCAAGTCTAAATCCGGCTCTGTCCTTATCACAGGGTTGGCTGAAAAACTTGGCTGATAATAAAATATGTTAGTCTCTAAATATATTGGGGAAAACTTATGGAACCATTGTTGGTCTCATGTCATAAATTAAGAAATTTTCTATTTGAAAACGGCTCCCGTCAAAATAAAAATTTCAAATTAATATTTTAATCAATCACCGATTTCGATGATAGATTTTTTGATGATTTATTAAATAAAAATAATTCAACTTGACGCGACGTCGTCCTTTTTTATATTCCATAAGGACGCGAACTAATGTAGACATAATGTTAAAATATTTATTATCCTGTGAAATATCTATTAGTGTTCATCATATGCTTCTTTTTATGTATCCTTACGTCTTTGTGTATATAATAATAATTTAACGACATTCGATTTTTAAATCTGTCAAATAAATTATCGATGAAAACCTCGCAGATTTTCCCGAGAAAAAAAAAATGTGATCGTCTGATAAAATTAATATCTATACTGTGGTCTCCAAACATTTTTGATGTATAAGAAATTTTTGTGTCACCCAAAGTTTTTCTATTTTCCTTTATTGTCAAATTGTATGATATTTGTATATGTAAAATATATATCTATATAAAATGTATATATTTATAATATAACTAGCTGATACCCGCGACGTTGTCTGCGTAGGTTATAACATATTTAATTTACAGAGGAAAAACATTTAAAAATTCAAAGCAAAAATATATCAAAAATAACCGGAAAGAACTTAGCGAAGATTATTTTTAACTATATGCCAAAAAATTGCTCCTGCAGAATCCGCTATTGCTCCAAGTGTAAAGTTATTAGTTAATTAATAATTAATTTTTCAAAAATTTGTAATTTCAAAAATAAAAATTGCTATATAATCCAAAATAATCACTTTTTTTTCAAAAAATTGTATCTTAAATGCTTTTTCCGGAACTGCAATTGCTCTAGGTGTATAGTTAATTAGTAGTTCAATTTTTAAACTATTCATGTTTATAATATCCAATGGCAGTTGATGACGTCATAATACATCTATAAATAGTTACAAATAATTAATTATTAAAAATATTGCAAAAATTTGATCAATTATGTATATGCGTAATGAAAAGAGTAGATAAAGAACTTGAAAATTCAATAAAATTTTTTTTTTAAAAATTTAATAATTAATTAACTATTAACACCTGGATCAATTGCGGATCCGGAAAGAGCATTTAAGGAGCAATTTAAAAAAAAACTTTAGTTTCGCCAATTTAACTCTTTCTGGTTAAAAAATATATGCAGTAATAAAAGGAAGTGTTTAAATGTAATTTGATTATTGTAACGGTTAAATTTAAAAATATATTTTGAATTTGCATTTACAGTAAAATATAAAAATTGTTAAAAGAATTTTAAAAAAAAGCTATATTAATCTAATATCTCGCTGAACTGCATTAACTATTATGTCTACGCTCAAATGAGCCGGTCAGTGCACACATCGATTAACTCCACTTTTTCAACTTTTACAAATGTTCATGTCAAAACACTTGGTTGACTCCTAACTTTATATATGAGAAATAAATTTTTCTTATAATAAGTAATAACAGCTCTAAATGACAATTTGCTTTTTAGCTTTTCCATAAGAGACAATGTATTTCGGAACTCGATTTTATCAATTTACTCAACTTTTTGTATTACGGAGTTAATCGACGTGTACACTGAGCGGCTCAAATATGAAATTACCAGTAGGCAGTGGAAGGAGAAACACTAAATCTGCAGCCCATGCGCATTAAACCGTTTGCTCCACTCTATCAAAGCGACGATAAATGCCCGCTTAACGCGTTTTGCTTGTAAAAATCTAATTTTTTAAAACCTTAATTACTTTGTTTCTAATGAAGATATCGTAATAATCCTTTTTTTTTTTTTGATAAAGACCAAGTATATAAGAATTTTAAAACAATGATCAAAATCTATCCCGTAGTTTTTGAGTTAAAAGCGAACATCGGAAAACAGCTATCATTTTATTTATATAGATAAATAAATATAATATGTAATATAATATAAATATATATTTTATATATATAATATTTGATTTAATAAACATTTTGCAAAAAAAAAAAAAATTAAATTGCATAGAAAATGTTGGCTCAGGGAACATTTTTACAGCGCCCCTGTAGCACAGTGGTGATGTCCCAGCGTTTGGGAGCCCCTGATCAATAATGTAGGATAAATACGACGTGAATATGGAAGAAACGGGGTGATCGTGTAGGTATCTATCTTTCCTGCCGAGAATAACTTATTGGGATTAACGGTTATAATTTAGTAGCTTTTAAAATAATGGGCTATAGCTATATAAAAAATTTATAACTTCTCATATCTTCTCCGGTTTGGGTGGTATTTATCATTCAAGAATCCTCGTAAAAACTATTGGGAATATGATTTAATTTTATATAGGATTTGGATATTAACCACTTCAAGCATTTTCCCATTTATATATATGTATATATAATTTAAATAATATTTAATGTGTTCGTGAAAAATTCACGAACTATTGATTGGGTCATTGGCGAGCCAGCCTGGATTAATAAAATATTTAACTAATTTAACGCCCGTCACAATCAAAATATCGGATTTCACTAACAATAATTCATTAAAATCCACTATTAATTCCAATTGTTACAAATGATTCATCTTAGAACAATATTTGTATGCTGGTTATGGAGGAGAAAAAAACTTCCCGGGCTCACAGAGCTAAGATTTTAGCACCTGAGGGATATTTTTTATACGATACATTTAAAATCATATTATGACTACCATCGTAGACAAAGCAAATGAAAAAAAAAATCAATTTATAAACAACTCACTAATTATTATTTACTCGGATCAAATTATTTGAATCGCAATAAATCCATCCTATTTTCTCGCATGATTGATACCATCTAAGGATAAAAAAAAACCGCGACAGAGTTTGTTCAATTGTGTTTGCAAAGGAGAGTAAAAAATATTGTTAGAAAATAAATCGTAAAAACTTTTCGTTCGAGTCCTGCGGGAGAACGAAATTACAGTGTTTATATTTTGTGTTATTGTGCGTTTGCCTTCTATAAACGTATTCCCGGTGTCTCCATCGTCTTCCCATTTATGCTCACGCCACCCCCATGCCATGTTCATGTTTATTATAAGCCAAGAGAACTTTTTTTTTTTTTTATAAGGACAATAAATGAAAAATCTTCATATAGAAAAATGTAAAAGATTTCCAACATTCGACTTGTTCTTGCAGTCAGTTCGAGAACTCAAGAAATTCTGAGTTTCGTGTGAACTTGACTGCTAAATCAAATTTAAGTTTTACATTGTTTGCCCATACCCAATGGGCAGTGATGCTTTCCCAAAATTTTACCAGGGGGTTCGTATTCGCAGTGAATATTTTCTATCATTTTTTACTTTCTCTTACTACCATTTAGTAAAGGAAGTACATAGGTATTGTAATCCGGTCGAATTTTTTAATTTGAGCTTTCACCGGAAATACATGTTTTGAGGTCTGCTGACTCCAAAAAAGTGGTTTTTAGAAACATGTCTGTGCGTGTGTCAGTGTGTGACAGCCATATCGTATCGAAAGCTTTATCCAAATTTGCCTTGATATTATATCTAGCTGTACCGCGAAGCTTTTACTTGAAATCGGTTAATCGAAAGCTCCACTTTATTCTGGGAGTTTTTGAGCTTTTTAAATTTTTCTCGAAAACGACCCCAACGATTTTCTTTAAACATTCTATAGTTCTTAGACTCATTGATGTCTACATCTTTTATTTGATACTTTGCGTGGGAAAATTCGAATAAGGGCGGTTTTGGGGTGAAGGTTGGGAATTCGTATATCTATACATTTCTGATGTATATGTTTCTGTTTATAGGTATGTTATAAAGTGCTGACATTTCTTTTAACCAACAGCGAGTTTCATAAATGAAAGTAAACGAAAGTACTGAGCCTCATTTACTTTCTTATACTACTATATTATAAAGGAAGTATTGTAATCGGGTCAATTTTTTGAATTCGAGCTTTCACCGGAAATTCATGTTTTGAAGTCTCCTGAGTCCAAAAAAGTGGTGTTTAGGAACATGTTTGTGTGTGTGTCAGTGGGTGACAGCCATATCGTATCGAAAGCTTTATTCAAATTTCACCAAACTAAGAATTTTGCCTTCATATTATATCTAGTTGTGCCGCGAAGCTTTTACTTGAAATTGGTTAATCGAAATATCCACTTTATCCTAGGAGTTTTTGAGCTTTTAATTTTTTTTCGAGAAACGGAGCAACATTTTCTTTAAACTTTCTACAGTTCTTAGACTCATTGCTACCTACAACTTTTATTTGAAACTTTGCGTAGGAAAATTCAAATAAGGGCGGTTCTGGGGTTAAGAGTGAGAATTCGTAAATATATACATATAGGCTGTACCTATACGTTTTACTTTCTTTTACTACTATATAGTTATGGAAGTATTGTAATCGGATCGAATTTTCGAATTCGAGCTTTCGATGAAAATACACCTTCTGACATTTTTGTGTGAACTTCACCTGAATATTAGGTACATCTAGTTGTGCTGCGAAGCTTTTGATTGAAATCGGTTGACCGAAAGCTCAACTTTATTCGATGGGTTTTTGAGCTTTTTCAAATTTTTTTCAAAAATGGCTTCAGTGATTTTCCTAAAACTTGCTTTTAGACGCATTAATGCCTACAACTTTTATTTGAAACTTTTTCCTACGAAAATCCAAATAAGGAGGGTTCTGGAGTTAAGGGGCCATCCATAAATTACGTCACAAGAAATTCATGATTTTGACACCTCCCCCGTACTTGCCACATCTGGTCACATTTGTGAGACCCACCCCTCCTTAATGTGACGTCACATATTTAAAATTTTACCTCTACAAATAGGTAATAATTGAATTAAAACAGCATTTTTTAATAAAATTAACATCAAAGCAAACATTTCAAGAAATTTACAAACAAAAAACATTAATTATATTAATTATATTAATTAAAGAACAAGTTTAATCATTTTGAGTCCATGAAATCTGAACCCACTCCTTTAAACACTTAGATTAAAATAGATTTTGCAATGTGACATTACAAAATTTAGGACCTCTCCCACCTCCTTGCCACACAATGTCACACTTTGTCGACCCCTCCCTCCCTTTAACGTGTGACGTAATTTATGGATGACCCCAAAGAGCGGGAGTTCGTATATATTTAGTGGCTGTATACATATAGTTTATATAGTTATACAGTGCTTATTGTTCTTTTAACCAACATCGAGTTTCACAAAAGAAAGTAAATGAAAGTGTTGTGAAGTCTCGCAGCAGATATTTTTAATATTAATATTTCCATTAAAATATTATTTGGTAGCAAAGTAAACTAGCTGATAAATATTAAATGATCAGAAAAAAAAAACAGTTTAAAAACGAAAGAGTAGTAGAAAATCATCGATAATAATAAAAAAACGAAAGTATTTTTTTTTTTTTGGTTAACAGTAACGAACCCCCAGGAAAACATACCTGGATATGGGTACAAAAAGCATGAAGAAATCTTTCTTATAAGACTGAAATTATAAAATGAATCAACAAAAAACGTAAAATGGTAGTTCAAAAATATTACAGTATGGTGTTAGAATGTGACAGATTTGTTTTTAGGACATTAGTTAATAATTTAAAATCCTGGTAACGTCAGGTGTTTTGGCTATAATATAAATAAACAGTCAAATACAGGACTACAATACAGTCGATTGTTCTATACAAAGTGAGGATAAAACAGGCATAAGCTATACGTGACAGGATGTTTAAACAACAAACACTTTCATTAGAAACATTTGAATAAGCGACGACCCTTTTTAAAGACTTTGACGAAAGATTCATTCACATTTTCAATTAATCTTTAATTTTTTTATTTTTTTTTTGTTGGTGTTTTAAGTCGCTTTAACATCGAAGGTCATATCACGACTGTCTAAACACAGAAAATGTCTTTTGATCAATTTTATTTTTGGTCTAGAATCTTAAGTCTAGGATCCAATGCGGATTGAACCCAGTACCACTTGACGCATGAAACAGTGAGAGCAATTGCTCTAACTACTGCGCCAATAGGTGGTACCTTTGCTCTTAACATCCATTAAATGGATATATATAATTTTTTTTCCCGCTGGGAGGTGGAAATATTCAAAAGGGATCTCTTATTTATAATTTGAATATAGTTTTAACTCTTCTATATTTGACAAGTAATAATCATAGTGTTATAATTTCTGTGCTTGATTTTCAGGTGGTGGTTGAAAGTGGTGATTCAGCATTGGAATACGGGGATATTGTAGTTGATGAAGGTTCTCCGGTCAACGCCGATCTCCACTTCGATTCCCAATTAATGCACCTATATGTAATGACAGAAAAGAAGGTATGTACTCCAGCCAATTGGTATATTTCGATACGTAAAAGCTCAGCTTATTCTGATTTTTTTATATATTGCTTATCTCTTAAATTTTAAATCCAAGTTTTCGATCGTACTGCACAGCCGCTCGCTGCATAACAAAAATCTTGACCCCGTCTATTTATTAATAGAATATTTTCTAAATGGTTAGTTAAACAAAAAAATTTATTCTTTTGTTATTTAAAAACGGGTAAGTTTCCTATAATTTGAGTCTAAAATAAGCTTTGCGGCTTAATCGATGACTTCAATACGAGACTTTAAAATTTCAAGGGATTCACTGCTTGACTTAGTTTTTAAGCTACTAAATTTGGCTTAAAACCAAGTCAAATTCTATTCAAATGTTAATATAACAAGTTAAGTCAAGCATTGAATTCGGAAGTTATTGCCTTTCAAAGTTTAAATAATTAGGACAATTCATTGCATCAAGTATCCAAATATGTACTTGACTTAATGAATCCTTATGTACACAGATGAGAGCGTTTATAGGATATCTTTTTTTCGCTTTACGGATTCTGGGATATTCCCAGAATATTCCCATATTCCTTTTATCACTGCGACCAAGGAGGTCTATTGTGATGTGACTCTCTGTGTTCACTAGGGGAGCTCCAGGCTTTTAAAGAAAGCCAGCACCTGCCTAGGGACTGTCATTGTTATCTCGCCAGGCGTCATGTCATGTCCGTCTTTCCGAGCACAAAATGGATTCCGCCGTTTCTGCCGCTTTCCAGCAGAGACGACATATGTTAGTGTCGGCTTTACCGATCTTGTGAAGATGGTAATTCAGGATACAATAGAGGCTTGTTAGAAGCCTTACGTCCCTTTTCCCCCGTGACAATATGTCATAAGTTCTTTTCTTGGAGTTTTATAGGATCTCAGAACCACCGCAAATTGAACCGAGTTCAGCTTATTTATAAAACACGTCTGACCCATGGTTAACCTATGCTGGCTTACATTTATAGTATCTACATTAATCTCAGGCCAATACAAACAAAAATTGTTTGAGAGTCAAAAACATCCACACAAAACGTTGGTTAACCATGGAATGGGTTTAATTTACACTGTTAATGTAAAAACAAAAGTTATTGTTTCGCGAATTAGCACCGTATGGGTTGTGCGTGGGCTATGCGTGGGCTGGGTATAACTTGCGGTGGGCCTTAGTTAAAGACATTGCACTAGAAGATCTGTATATGAAGATATGGAATATTTACCTACGTATTGAGCTGGTTGACAATAATAAAGATCCACTGTTAGATCTTTTAACATTTCCTTTGACCAGCTGTAAATATCGACCTACACATATACCGCAATAGCATCATGTTGCACTTTTTAACCGACTTCAAAAAAAGGAAGAGGTTCGACTGTATTTGTTTGTTACCTCAAAACTTTCGACGGGGTGAACCGATTTTGATGATACTTTTTTTATTTTAAAGCTGGTGCTTCCCGTGTGGTCCCGTTTTAATTTGAAGGAAATCGTTTACTTCTAAGGGGTTGAAAACTAAGGGATGAATTATTAACTTCTTATTGGAAAGCCCGATTTTGATAATTTTTTTTTTTTTATAGAACATAACTTTAAATTAATCTCATTTCCATTTTTATAAAAAACCTCCACTTATAAGGGGTTAAAAATTAAGGATGAAATTATAAATTTATCCTGGCTAACTCGATTCTGATAATTTTTTTTCTATTACGTACACCGTACATTTAAATTGTTCACATTTCAATTTGAAGAAAAAAATCCACTCCCCAAGGATGAAAATAGGGGATGAAATAGTGACGTTCAACAAATCATCGAATTTTGATGATTTTTTTTCTATTGGAAAGAGTAGTTAGTTCTTTCATTACATTTAAAAGCAAAAATTTCAACCCTTAAAAGCAAACGGGGATGAAGTAGTAACTTTTAACATTTAACGGCGGTGCCTCGTATGAGCAGCACGTTTTTAGGTTTACCCATATTCAAAGAAATAAAATCGATTATCAAACTTCAGATCACTAAAAATCGAGAAATAAATAAAAATTACAACAAAATGAAAACCGACATCAAAATAAATAAAAAATCTTAAACAAAAAATGCACTAAAACGTAAAAAAAATAATTGTGTATCCTTGCAGGGTCTACTTACAAATTATTAGGATTATATAATGTACAACTATTGTTATTTTTGGAGTTGGTGTCAGCCAAAGAAATAAATATTATTGTTCATTTGTAAAAAAGGTTTAATTAGTAATTGGTATTTTATAGTTGAAAGGTCGCTAGATATTGTTACAGTACTAGTATATTGTATAAATGTTCATTTGAAAAATAAATTTCATAAGGTATTCTCGCTAAGTACAAATATAGTCCTATTTCCTTGGCTAACACCAACTCCAAAAATAACAATAGTTGTACATTATATAATCCTAATAATTTGTAAGTAGACCCTGCAAGGATACACAATTATTTTTTTTACGTTTTAGTGCATTTTTTGTTTAAGATTTTTTATTTATTTTGAAGTCGGTTTTTCATTTTGTTATAATTCTCATTTATTAATAAAAAAATTTCCTCTTTAAAATTGATTCTCAAAAAGTTCGGTCTATGCACCGTATTTTCGTAAATATTAATAATAATTTTGAAAGGTCCACATCTCAGTCACCCTTTAAGCTATAAAGCTCATTTTACATTAAAATTGTAAGAAATTAACTCTTGTTTAATTTAAACGGGAATACATTGTTCGATAAACTATCCATTTAGTACATATTCAACTGACTCGTTGACAAGACCAACATTTTTAAAGATTTTGTGATATCATACGGCGCAGTATGATCCAAAACTTTGATTTCAACTCAAGGTCAAAACAAGGTCATTCAGATTCAAGGCTTTTTAAAAATTTATCGTAGACAGTCCTAAGATATTTTTGTATTTTCTAGGTGTCGAAGGTGAAAGTACAGGAATGCAGCGTTTATAAAACGTGTTGGGATTGTTTAGGTGCCAAAGACCCGTACTGTGGATGGTGCTCTTTGGAGAACAAGTAAAATTTGTGGTTTTTGAAGTTATTTCAGCTAAATCTTTGGTTTTTTTAGATGTAGCCTACGTTCCGATTGTCAAGATGCAGCGAAAGATGCACTTTATTGGATCAATTATAAGAGTGGACGGTGTACCACAATCACCACCGTTACTCCCAATCAGTTACAACGAACTACAGCCCGAACTGTAAGTGGGAGTATAACAAAATATCGACTGGTTGTTATATCTGTTATATTTTTAGTTGGAGCTTGTCATTGAAAACCTACCAAATCTTTCTGGACAGTTCTTATGTGCGTTTTCCGCTCTGGATAAGACCCTCATTACCAATGCCACTAGAAAAACTTATGGAGTTAATTGTACGACTCCCCGTACCGACCTTTTGCCTTCGATTCCTCCAGGACAACGTAAGCCTTTGAAACCATTCAAATATAACAGTTTAGGAACTAAGCGATTGTTGTATTGCTTACAGATCATTTCACTGCAAAACTATCAGTGCGGATGACCTCAGGACCAGATTTTGTCGCCACAAATTTTACATTTTTCGATTGTAATACGTATAGTTCGTGTACTAGGTGTGTTTCGTCATCGTTTCCATGCGATTGGTGCGTGGATGGACATCGTTGCACGCACGACACGGCAGAAAACTGTCGTAACGACATTTTAGTCACCGGAGTGAGCGTAAGTTGAAAACGTTCTCATCGAAAAGTCCGTATGAAAAAAATTGATAAATAAATGTTCGAAACAGAGAATCGGTCCAAGTTATCGTTCCGGTCCTGCCTTCTGTCCTACTATCAACGCGACCATTGGCCGCTCGCCTGAAATTCTTATTTCGTCGGGTATCAAGAAATCGATTCGGGTACGAGTTCATATCATCGGCCAGTTTATCATCCAAACCCGTTTTGTTTGTCAGTTCAATATTGAGGGACGTGTGACGAGTGTGAATGCGCAACTCTTAGGGGATACCATCTACTGCGATCCCATGGAATTCTCGTATACATCGCGAGCACCGAATATCACCGCGACTTTTGCTGTGATTTGGGGTGGCTCGAAGCCTCTTGATAATCCCGATAACATCCACGGTGAGTTTCGTCTGTTTTGTTTCAGATAAACATATTTAACTGGTTCCTTGGGTTCTAGTGGTCATTTACCGGTGTCGCGACATGGCTGACAACTGTGGCATGTGCTTGGCATTGGCCGAGAAGTACGGATGTGGATGGTGTCAAAGTTCTAATCGTTGCGAAGTGAAAGAACAGTGCGACCGAGTCTCTGCCGTCTGGCTAAATCGCAACCAAACATGTCCCAATCCGGATGTGTTCAGTTTTAGTCCTCAATTAGGCCCTTGGGAAGGCGGCACTAACATCACAATCCGTGGCGTCAACTTGGGAAAGAGTTTCAAAGATATTTACAATGGAGTCAGCATTGCAGGTATCAACTGCGAGCCGTATGAACATCTCTATGTGAAGACCAAAGAGATCGTATGCAAAGTTGACGGTCCTGGAACGAACGAACCGCGAGGTGGTCAAGTTGTGGTTCGCGTCGAAGATTACCGCGGAGAATCCAAACAACACTTCCATTTCGTCGATCCTGTGATCGAGGGAATCAGTCCTAAATACGGTCCCAGATCCGGTGGTACCATGCTTCGAATCACCGGCAAATATATGAACGCGGGGAGTAACATTCAAGCTTTCATCGATGGTTTACCTTGTAAAATTGTCATGTAAGTATTCAGATCAGCCAATTATCCAAATATATTCAACGCACAGAAATCTGCAGATTATCGATATTTATTTCATTTTTTAAGCTACTTAAATAATCTGAACATTCCCTATTGCAATTCTGGGAAGCTATTCAATGCCGTGTTTAAACAATGACATGTTGTTTTGAATTAAAGAAATTTATATGAAAGCATTAATAGGAAGAAGTTAGCAGAAAGCCAGGTTAGGGTTCGTTTTTCCCGTACTTTAAGCCTTAGGCTTATTCTACTCCTGTTCTGCTCATCCCTGTTGTTAAAAAGGATCCTTATTTATTTCAGTTTCAGCATTCTGCCTAGCAAAAGCAGTCCCTGTACTAAGCTTGCACGATATAGGAATATTAAAATCCAGTTTTTCCTAAAATTTTCTTTCAAACCCAAAATTTGCTTTTGAATCACAAGGCCGGTGACTGCGTGGTTATCTGCTAAGTCTAACAATAGTTGTTAGCTTACAAATATTTGCAAGCCAGTAGTGGGAATCAAGTTGTACAGTTGTATACCTTGTCCTAGTTTATCGCGATTTTTCCCGGATTTAAGTCATTTTTATTGAATACAAATGTTGTACTTTGTAAAAAAGGCCCGACTAAATATTTTGAATAAAATGCATCCAGAATTTTGATATTTACGTAGTGGAAATATGTCCGTTTGGAAATGAGACACTGAGATCTGGATTCCATGCGTTTTGATCCCCGGACAAAATGTCCCCGACAAAATAACCCCATGATAAAATATGCCTACGACAAAATATCCTCAAACAAAAAATGCAAGTACCTAAAAATTACTTTCTCAAAAAAAAATCAGGAATAAAGCACAGAAAACACCATAAAATTAATGACATTCTAACTAAAGCGATTCGAGCTTGAACACATGCATGACTGAATACATGACAGTTCCCATAGTTATGTCTTAATTGACAGATTTTTAAAATTCATTTCCCAAAAGAAAAGTTCATTTTTAAATCCGGTTTGTATCGAAAACATGGGGATGTTTGTCATGAGGATATTTTGTCCGGGGATATTGGTGTCATGGGGATATTTTGTCATGAGGATATTTTGTCCGGGAATATTTTGTCATGCGGATATTTTGTAATGAGGATATTTTGTCATGGGGATATTTTGTCCGGGGATCAAATTGCCTGATACCGAGATTAATTGACAGATTAATCAAAACCATTTCCCATAAGAAAAATTCCTCTTGAAATCCGGTTGTTTCTAAAACATGGAGATATTTTGTCCGGGGATATTTTATCCGGGGATTAAAACGCCTGATACTGAGATTAATCAAAATCATTTCCCATAAGAAAAATTCCTCTTGAAATCCGGTTTTTTCGAAAACATGGGGATATTTTGTCATGAGGATATTTTGTCATGAGGATATTTTGTCCGGGGATAGTTTGTCATTAGGATCAAGAGGATATTTTGTCCGGGGATCAAAATGCCTGATACCAAGAATATCAAGTAATATAGAAAATAATTGACAAAATAACAATCCTTCGATACCACGTATTTTAAAAATCACTAGATATTAAAGATATTTTTTAAATTTAAAATGCTTTAATAAGGCAAGATCTGTTTTCATAAAGATTTTCAACGAATATTGAAAACTATTAGATTTCATAGGAATAACTGAAAATCGTATTTGCAGCATAATTATGATGTTAAAACATTTAGTTTTGCGTAAAATCTCGCGGTGTCAAGAAGTGCACATTCAGTCAATGAATGAAAATCGGGTAAACAAACAGTGACTATAATTTCTTTTGTTGGGGGCTCCCAAACCCCCGCCAGGGGGACCCTCTAGACCCTTTTGGCATTAATTTTTGGAGGTATTTATTAATTGACAGATTGATCAAAATCATTTCCCATAAGAAAAATTCGTCTTGAAATCCAGTTTTTTCTAAAACATGGGGATATTTTGTCATGGGGATATTTTATCCGGGGAACACAACGCCTGATACCGAGATTAATCAAAATCATTTCCCATAAGAAAAATTCCTCTTAAAATCCGTTTTTTTTCGAAAACATGGTGAAATTTTGTCATGAAGATATTTTGTCCGGAGATATTTTGTCATAGGGATATTTTGTCCGGGGATATTTTGTCATGGGGATATTTTGTCCGGGGATCACAACGCCTGATACCGAGATTAATTGACAGATTAATCAAAATCATTTCCCATAAGAAAAATTCCTTTTGAAATCTGGTTTTTTTCTAAAACATGGGGATATTTTGTCCGGGGATCAAATCGCCTGATACCGAGATTAATTGACAGATTGATCAAAATCATTTTCCATAAGAAAAATTCCTCTTGAAATCCGTTTTTTTCGAAAACATGGTGATATTTTGTCATGAAGATATTTTGTCCGGAGATATTTTGTCATGGGGATATTTTGTCCGGGGATCACAACGCCTGATACCGAGATCTGTACTGGGAAAATTTGGTTTTATTATGGATTTCCTTTGTGAGAAAATGGGAAGGAAATGTGCATGTTGATGGTTTCCAAACGTTAGCGGTAACATATCGTAATAAAAGGTTTTGTTCTAGGACTGATAAACATGAAGCTTTGTGTAAGACGAGCGCATCAAAAGTGCACCGAGCAGGACACCTGCACATGACGTTCGACAATGGAGACAGATACTTTGAGAAAGACTCGTTCGAATACGTTGAAGACCCTTCAATCGAATCAGCAGAATCGGGCGTCGCTGGCCAAATCAAGATTCCCAAAGGTATTCCAGCGGGTGGTATCAAAATTTCAGTAACCGGAAAGAACTTGGCGTACATTCAAAATCCCCAGATGTACGTTTACTATGAAGACAAAATGTTTGTTAGCGTAAGTCAGAATTGCATTTGAATGTATTTTTCAAAAGCATTGGTTATACGTTGTGGTGTTTGCAGCAATGCACGGTTTGGAGCAACACAAACATGGCGTGTGACTCACCAATGATTGAAGCGGACGATGCAAAGCTGGACGCGGAAAAACCTTTAGAACTGGAGTATGGGTTCCGTATGGATAATGTTCCTGGTGTACAAAATCTGTCGGTCAAAGCTGGATACAATCCATTTTTACTGTATCCAAATCCTATCTATGAGCCGTTCGACGAAGAAGTCAAATACTACAAATCTGATTACTTAACAATAAACGTAAGAACCTTAGCCTTTTAGCGTAGTTGGTTTAAGGCAGTAGATTAATCCGTACTAATATTATAAACGTGAAAGTTTGTAAGAATGGATGTTTGTTGCTCTTTCACTCAAAAAGTACTGAATGGATCTGGATGAAATATGGCATAGATATAGATTATAATCCAGTTTAACATATAGTATACTTTATATCCAGAAAAAATGTACGGTTCCCGTGGGATAGATATTTTTCTGTTTTTTACAGAGCAAAAGTTAAACTTTCTTTTTTACAATGTGGTTGTTTAGGGGTCAGAAAATGATATAAGTTACTTCTTATCCCGGAATAATTAACGGTTCCCATGGGATAGTAAAACAAGTATGTATGTAAACCGAGTATTTAAAAGCCGTTTCGTTAAAGCTCACGAAATAGAGTCTTAACTCATTTTCTTTAAGAAGACTTGATCTTATTTTTAATCAGAAGAGATGTACTATTCCCGTGGGATAGATATGTTTTTTGTTTATCACAGAGTTAAAGATTGATATGATTTTTGCAATGTGGTAGTTTGGGGGAGAATGATATAACTTACTTTTAAGGCTAGAACAATGCATGGTTTCCATGGGATGGCAAAACAATTATATCCTACAGGAACCGTACATTTAAAAAGTTTCGGTAAAGTTCGTGAAATAAAATTTTAACGCATTTTCTTCCAATTTTACACAATAACGAAAGGAATCTGTACAAAGTTGAAATTAAAAAATTAACAATTTTTACTGGAAAATAAATACGAATTTCAATTTAACACCCGATAAAATTAATAATGAATTTTTTTTAAATATTTGAATTTTTTCATTGTTCCCTGTCGAAGATATTAATTAGAAATAAACGTATTAGAATAATAAACTAAAAATTTCCAAAAATTAACAATTACTTAACGGAACGAATTTTAATGAAGTTTTGCTAAAGATCCTGTAGGATAGCTACCAATCTATTCTTTTAAGGGGACATCCATTAATTACGTGAGGCGTTCAGGGCCCGATGGGGTCGAGCCGAATTTCATCTAATCTTACTTTGGGGAAAAGGAAGGTCTCGTAAATATCACGTATTTTTTGAAGAAAACACACGTTTTGAAAAATATCACATTAGGTTGCGGGTTGGGGGAAAGGATTATGCCAAATCTCATGACATCTTACCAAAGGGGAGGGGGTAGGATTTCAAAAACCGCAAAAATGCCTCGCGCAATTAATGAATGCCCCCTAAAATAGCTAAACGGTTTTAAATAACATTTGGTATGAAAGATTTTCAAGTCCTAAAGGAATACAGGTACTTTTTTACTAAAAATCGTATAGAAGCTGATGTGAGACAGTTAACATATCTTTCTTGAAAAGTAGTTGTACGAATTTTGATGAACTTTCTTTGGATCTAAAGTCTGAAAGTATCTATCATCTTTTTCTGTCAAAATAGATTAGCTTTTATATTTCCCTATGAACGTAGGGAATGTTTTAATCAATCAGTTAACGTACGTTAACTTACGTAACTAACGCTTTCATTTGCATTAAAAAAGCCCCCACTGTTAAATGGTTCATTGGACTGTTGAACATGTAAAGTTACATGCCTTAAGTCAAAAATGGTAAAAGCCAACATTACCGAACTTTTTTACTGCACCTACAATCTCCAGGTTGAAAAACACTGTTCTAGAACATTCCAAAGACTTAGATCGTTCATAATACATTTGAATTCGATTGTTGTTATGGAACATTCGAACTTATGGTGGTTCGATGTCGTTGTCCCTGTTTTTCTATACTGATTCTAGACTCAAAGCTACAATCAATTTAATGTTTTTTTTAGGGTCAACATTTGGATCGTGCGTGTCAAGAGTCAGATGTGATCGTTCAAATTGGCAACAGTTACTGTAATGTGACTTCATTGTCGCGCCAACAGTTGACATGTAGACCGCCCGAAGTTCAACCCCCAGCAATCGATGAAAATGGAGAAGCTAACGATCAAGAACTTCCGGACGTTATCGTCAAGGTTGGCGGATCGTTGCAGTACGTGATTGGGAAGCTATCCTATGCGACTCCCACCGGAACAAACACATCGTTCTCTCGACCAGCTCAAGTCGGAATTACCATCGGTATCATCGCTCTGTTCATGATCGTCATCGCATTTTTGATCGCCTATCGCCGAAAATCGACTGAAAGCAACCGCGTTCTCAAGAACATGCAAGAACAAATGGATATTCTAGAACTTCGCGTAGCTGCTGAGTGTAAAGAAGGTATACTGAACTATCTATTTCATGATATCAAACGTTGTAACTCGATTTTAATTGACAGCATTCGCCGAATTACAAACCGAAATGACGGATTTGACTGGAGATCTAACATCTGGCGGAATTCCATTTTTGGACTATCGGACGTATGCTATGAAAATCTTATTCCCGAATATGGATGATCACGTTGTGTTGCAATGGGAACGACCCGAGTTGCTTCGAAAAGAGAAAGGACTGCGGCAGTTTGGTCAGTTGATCATGAATAAAACGTTTCTCTTGCTGTTCATTCGGACGTTAGAAAGTAATCGATACTTTTCAATGAGAGATAGGTAAGTGGCCCCTGAAATTCATCAGGGTTTTTTTTCCGTTTTACGGGTCCCAGGATATTCCTTCGTTTTATCACTGCGACCAAGGAGATCTATTGTGATGTGACCCTCTGTTTACTAGGGGAGCTCCAGACTTTTAAAGAAAGCCAGCACCTGCCTAGAGGCTTCCGTTGCTATCTCGTTAGGCGTCATGTCCGTCTTTCCGAGATGCTGCAGTCTTCTTTTGAAAGCTGCCATAAGCACAAAATGTGTTTCGTTGTTTCTGCCGCTTTCCAGCAGAAACGTTAAATATGTTAGTGTCGGCTTTACCGATCTTGTAAAGATGGTAATTTAGGGTACATTGGCCCGTATAGAGGCTTGTTAGGACCCTTACGTCCCTTTTGCCCCGTGACAATAAGTTTGTTCCCGGTGGTGATTCGGAACTAGTAAAGAATCAATCCAAGTGGATAGGATAATCGCCAAACGCATACACGCTTATGAACTGATTAAGGGTTATTTTCCCGTGAACGAGTTTGAAAACGTTCGGAAGTAAGACGAGGATTAACGAGAACCCACGAAAATTGTTAATTGAATTGAACGTTGATGCCTCGTTCACACAAGCCAACTTTAGTTGACCGATTTTAGTTAATAGATCAAAAGTGGAATAAAAAACCTAGTGTGATGACTCGTTCAAACTTTTTTTGATCCACTAAAAAGTTGATTACGGTTCTCACACGAGGTTTTTCATTCAACTTTTTTTGATCAACTAAAAACGGGCTACTAAAGTTGACTCGTGTGAACGCAGTATGGTAGCGAAACTAGATTTTGAATTAGCCACAATTTAGCAAACTGCGCATGGGTAAGAAAATCGAATTTTTCATCGTAACAAAAATCTGAAGATCGCTAGAACCAATTATGAATCGGTTATGAACGCATTTCGTGTGAATCGCGAATATCGGACCGTAACTCGGCTCATAAACTTGCATGCGCTTGGCGATGATCCTAAATTGGTTTTGAACTGATTCGTTATCGATTCATTATCACATCCGCGAACGAACCTAATATAGGTTTGTTCGCGGATCTGATACTGAACCGATAACGAATCAATCCAAGTGGATTTTGGATAATCGCCAAACGCATACACGCTTATGAACTGATTAAGGGTTATTTTTCCGTGAACGAGTTTTAAATTCAATTAACAATTTTCGTGGGCTCTCGTTAATCCTCGTCTTACTTCCGAACATTTTTATAAGCGTGTATGCGTTTGGCGATGATCCAAAATCCACTTGGATTGATTCGTTATCGGTTCAGTATCAGATCCGCGAACAAACCTAATAGGTCATGAGTCTTGGACTACTTTATGAATTTCTTAGCTTGTCTATGCCCCAGAGTATTCCTCCAGTGCGAGGCCTTGGTTTTGGTCTTCCAAGTCAAAAAAAGCGTTTTTGTTTCTACTTTTTGTGGTTCTACAAAAAGGTTCAGGTCCTATAAGGTCTGATGAGGCGCCATTTTTGGCCAGTTGGTCTTTTCATTGCCCTTTATACCCTCATGTCCTGGAGCCCACCGTAGTTTGTTACAAGCTGCTAGCTTCCTGAGTGTTTGTGAACATAGCCAAACAAACTTAGACTTCATCGTCTTGGATGATAGTGTCTTGAACGCAGCTTGGCTATCACTTACAATACTGATGTGTGCTCCATTTAAACCCTTTGGTTTAGGGCGTCTTTCAATCTATTGTTTTTTTTTTTAGGGTTAACGTAGCATCGTTAATAATGGTCACATTGCAAAGCAAAATGGAATACTGTACCGACATCTTAAAAACGTTACTCGCCGAACTAATCGAGAAGTGCATGGAGGGTAAAAGTCATCCAAAACTGTTGCTTCGTCGAACTGAAAGTGTCGCCGAGAAAATGTTGAGCGCTTGGTTCACGTTTCTCTTGTACAAATTTTTACGGGAATGCGCCGGGGAGCCACTTTACATGCTGTTTCGAGCTATGAAACAACAAGTCGACAAAGGGCCGGTCGATTCGATCACTTCGGAGGCCAGATACTCTCTGAGCGAGGAAAAGCTCATTCGACAATCAATCGAATTTAAAACCATGGTAAATTAGTTGACTTGATTTAGAAGTAAATGTTAACGTATTAACCAAATCCATTTTACTTGCAGACTGTAAACGTATCAATTTCACAACAAACAGTATCTGTAAATGGGATCGATACAGAAAATATTCCTGTTAAGGTTTTAGACTGTGATACAATAAGTCAAGTTAAAGAAAAGGCGCTTGATCAAATCTACAGAGCGACGCCATACTCGCAACGTCCTCGAAAAGACGATTTAGATTTAGGTTTGTATCCATTGTTGGTCGAAGTTTCATAGTACGTAGTTAATCCGAAAAAAAAAATGATCCATATGAATCATCAACTTATGACTATTATGACTTGACTATTATTAATTTGTAATAACCATTGTATGATTTGTATAGACAACCAACATAGCAGCTATGTATAATGTGATTGTCTGTGCTAAACGATACATGAATTTTTCAGAAGATCGAAAAGTACGATAATTTCGGAAAGGAGAAATATCTGAAAAAAATTAGGGATAGTTCTAAAATAAGAAGAAATATTTCAACAAATTAAATCATTATTAAACTTTAATATCGTATACATAAAATATATGGGAATATTTAAAAATATTTCATAAAATTAACCATTACTAACCAGATGCATTTTAATGAAATGTTGTTAAAAAACTTGACATTTTCTACTAAAATAGCTGAACGGTTTTAAATGATATTTAGTATGAATAGATCAGTGCTTTTAGCCTTTAAAAATGGTAAAAAAGGAACAAAATTATAATAGGATGAAACCAATTGGAATAGGAAAAGAATATAACAAAAATGAAAGGAAAAATAAATTACGGTCGATCTGAGGTGAGGAAGTGGAGGGGGGAAGGGTAGAAACGGTTAGTCTAAATTTCCGACAAAACTACAAGTCCTATGGAAAAAAGTTAAATAGCAACGTTGTAGATCTACACTTTTTGTGCTAATACCTTTTTCACATAACCTCAAAATTTATGTAAAAAATTCCAATAATCAAGTTTTTTATTTTTATCTTTTACAAAAAAAAATTTTCTTGAAATTTGGCAAAAGCTTACCTCTCAGTGTACCAAACATACTGTAATTTGTTGATTTAATTAATTGGTTTGTTCGCGGATCTGATACTGAACCGATAACAAATCAATCCAAGTGGATTTAGGATAATCGCCAAACGCATACACGCTTATGAACTGATTAAGGGTTATTTTCCCGTGAACGAGTTTGAAAATGTTCGGAAGTAAAACGAGGATTAACAAGAACCCACGAAAATTGTTCATTGAATTTAACGTTAACAGCAAAGGATAGTAAACATTTTATAAAACTGCGCATGCGTAAGAGAATCGAACTTTTCGTCCTAAAAAAAAGCCGAGTATCGCTAGAACCAATTCTGAATCAGTTACGATTCGGGGAAATAACCTTTAATCAGTTCATAAGCGTGTATGCGTTTGGCGATTATCCTAAATCCACTTGGATTGATTCGTTATCGGTTCAGTATCAGATCCGCGAACAAACCTAATAATTTACACGTCAAAACATCTGATTTTTTTAAAAAGTCGGTGAACTTTTTGTTTGTTGAAACCTCTACTTTCTGATGGTGCAAAAATATATATACATGACAATGTTAAATGTTCTCAGAAAATGCAATAATTAAAGTGTAAATTTTAATTATTGCATTTTCTGAGAACATTTGTGTCGTTCAAGATCAAACATGGCCATCTCCATTTTTTAATTTTTTTTAGTTTTTACTTTTAAAACAAAGATTGAAGCACATAAAATAGATTTTTAAAATCAAACTTATCAAAAACCTCTTTTAAATGGGAGAAAATTAATGTATTAACAAAATAAAAATCTTCTTTTTCTGCGTTTGCGTTATCATGGAGATGGTCATGTTTGATCTTTAACGACACATTTAACATTGTCATGTTTACATTTTTTGCACCATCAGAAAGTAGAGGTTTCAATAAACAAAAAGCTCACCCACTATCTAAAAAAAATCAGAGGTTTTGACGTGAGAATTTTGGATTGAAAATTAGGGTGCTTTTTTGATATTAAATTATTATAAGGTGAAAAAATTAATATTTTAAATAAAAAAAAATACAGTGTGTTTTTTTTTTTTGTAAAAAATAAAAATTAAAAACGTGGTAATTTGAATTTTTCACATAAATTTTGAGGTTATGTGAAAAAAGTGTTAGAACAAAAGTTGTAGATCTACTTATTATCTACAACTTCGCTATTTAATTTTTTCCCATGGGACTTGTAGTTTTGTCGGAAATCGAGATAAACCGTTGCTACCCTTAAAAACACCCCCCTTTTCTACTTCCCCACATTAGATCGACCTTAATTTATTTTTCCTTTCGTTTTTGTTATATTCTCTTCCTTTTCCAATGGGTTTCATCTTATTTTATTTTTTTTCTATTCAAAAATTATTTTCCCTAGTCGATTAGGGGAGAGGCAGATTTAATTTTTTTTTTTTGTTTGTAGAATGGAGAACAGGTACCACTGGTAGATTAATACTATATGATGAAGATACTACGACAAAAACGGAAGGTGAATGGAAGAAGAGAAATACATTGAACCATTATAGAGTTCCTGAGGGAGGCTGCTTAAATTTAGTATCGAAACAGAGCTCGATATACAATCTCAGTATTTTGTCGGAGAAGAACGACAAATCGCATAAGTATGAAACGTTGAATTTGAGCAAGTTTAATTCAGCGAGTCCTCCGCTAAGCCGTGCGACTAGTCCACTGAACCACGACCATGATCAGGGCTTGAAAGTGTGGCACTTGGTGAAGCACCACGACACCGATGCGCAGAAAGAGGGCGAGCGCGGCAATAAAATGGTGTCGGAGATCTATTTGACTCGGCTGCTGGCCACCAAGGGTACGCTGCAAAAGTTCGTCGACGATCTGTTCGAGACCATATTCAGCACGGCCCATCGAGGCTCAGCACTTCCACTAGCTATTAAATACATGTTCGACTTCTTGGATGACCAGGCACTGCAACACGGTATATCCGATCCAGAAGTCGTGCACACATGGAAGAGCAACTCGTTGCCGCTGAGATTCTGGGTGAATTTGATCAAAAATCCGAATTTCGTTTTTGACATACACAAATCGAACATTGTTGATTCGTGTTTGTCTGTCGTAGCTCAAACTTTTATGGATTCATGTTCAACGTCCGATCATAGACTAGGTTTGTTTCATTTTGGTCTCAGTCTCTGTAGATTTACTCACGTTTCGTATATATTCCAGGCAAGGATTCTCCAAGTTCCAAATTACTATACGCCAAGGACATTCCAAGTTACAAAGAGTGGGTGGAGAGATACTATGCTGATATCAAATCAATGCAACCCATTTCTGACCAAGACATGAATGCAATGCTCGCAGAAGAATCAAGGGTATGTATCATATCAATACTACATACTATTTTATAGAGTAATATAGAGTAATATAGAGTAAAATAGTCAAACAGTTTTTTTTTACTTTCTATCTTTTTATTTCTTTTCTCTCACTCGGCACACTTCATTTCACTGATCAGTGAGCATAAGGAGATAGAGAAAATTTGGAAATAAAAAGAAAGATATGGAAGGTCGCTTTGTCGTTACGTTATGGCCGCAACGATTTTACTCGTCGTTCAATGAAGGAACTTCGTTCCAAAAAAATCATTTTTTTTATCTTAAAATAGTTTGAACCCTTTTAAATATAGTTGGCAGTTCCCGAACGTCATTTGGACCGAAATTGTGTCATTTTTATTTTTTTTTTTGTTGGCAACTTTTAAAGTTTCTCATGTCAAATAAGACAATGGTAGTAGCATTATTTGTCTGCAAAATAGACTTCTATTCGTAATAGACTTCTATATTTATTTTTTTTATACATTATTACAAAACCCCACTAATCAAAATAAACAGATAAAATTATTTTGGTACAATTCCTAATTTACGCAGAATCTTATAATGTTTAACAAGCCATTAACATTTAGTGAGAATATCAACTGTCATTTCATCAGTACATAAATATAGCATTTTTATATATTTATATTTAACATCTCTTACATAATTATCTATTATGACTTTAATTGCTAGTTGACACTTTTAATGCATTTTGATCGCCGCAATATACCTCAATCACATAAAAACTACCTACAATTTCATGAAGAAGGTTTCTGAGCTGTCTCAGACAGAGCAGTCTATTGGCAGTTTCCAAATGTCATTTGGACCGAAATTATGTCTCTTGTATTTTCTTTATGTTGGCAACTTTTAAAGTTTCTCATGTTAAATAAGACAATGGTAGTAGTTGGGATTGATCAAATCAAATAATTGTACGTTTTGTGCATTGAATTTAGTTTAAGATTTTATCTTTACAAATTAAATAACTTTCTATTAAAACCAACCCCTGGCACTTAAATACGAGAAAAGCTAAAAAAACGTGACCGATTTTTACGCAAATCTTAGTACCTGTGGGTGGCGCTGGTAGCTAGTTGAAAAACAGATGTTAACTATTTGTGTTATACGAGTCATACGTCTCAAACAGCCCCCTGTCACTTAAACTTATCATCATTTATTAGAGTTATTATACTTATTATATAAAAATAATGAAAACAATAAAAATAAAATGCTTGACGTCTATTTAAAAAAAAATTATTTTTAACCTCCAACCACCATAAAAAAACTTCGGTCTTTGTCAGTCTTTGTGGTCTTTGTTCAACTCGTTTTCAACTAATATTCTGCAAATGCAGTCAAAATGGTCACATTTTTGTAAGATGGAGTTGTAGGGGGCTGATTAAAAACAAGGTTATAAGATACATAAGTGTATGAATGTAATAAAATATATTACATTACAACACTTTCAAATTTATTGCTTGACTTGATTTTGATGTCAAGTTTAAGTCAAGCTTTTTTTTTTAATTTTTCTTTTATTTTTTTTAACCAATTTGTTGCACATGAGCTTGGCTCATTTAGCAACTGGTCTATCCGATAAAAATGTGTAAAGGGAAACTACCCAGTTTCCATATAAAATAAGATGCAAAGCTACATCAGGTCAGCTGGTTTTATTCTATTGAGCCCAATGAGGAGGGTCAGGCTCATTAGGGGCCATCCATAAATTACGTCACACGAATTTCATGATTTTTGACCCCCCCCTGCGTACTTGTCACAGCTGGTCACATCTGTGAGACCCACCCCTCCCTAGTGTGACCTCACATATTTTACAATCTAACCTCTACAAATAGGTAATAATTGAATTTAAAACAGAAGTTCCAAAATTTATTTTATTTTTCATTTTTTTAAAATAAATTTAACATCAAATCAAACATTTCAAGAAATTAACAAAAAAAAAACGACTAATTATAATAATTAAAGATCAAACTTAGTCATCTTGAGTCCATGGACGTTGAACCCACTCCTTTAAACACTTAGATTAAAATAGATTTTGCGATGTGACGTCACCCCTTTAGGACCCCTTCTTGTCACACTTGGTCGACCCCCTCCCTCCCCCATAACGTGTGACGTAATTTATGGATGGCCCCTTAGGGAACTTCATGCGAATTGACACCGGCCTACATTGAGAAATGTACTCGCAAATTTGAATTGGCGAATATCTTCCAGGGGGCCGCATGCGGCCCGTGGGCCCCTGGTGGCCGACTCATGAAATAAACCATGATTTTGAATAATATTTCGTTTTGTGTGTAAACTATTCAAAATTCTGTAATATACCATTTGATTCCGAAATTTAGGACCCCTCCTTGTCACACTTGGTCGACCCCCTCCCTCCCCATAACGTGTGACGTAATTTATGAATGGCCTCTTAAGCATCTTCTGGACCTTAAGATTCGGGTGTATTTGTGTATATGTGTTTTTGTGTTGTGTTTTTTCCTAATTTCTTCTTCAATCGTGTTGATATTTAAATCCCCGTGTACGTCAGAGTTCCTAACGTACCAGGGTGCATTGGCAATGCCTCTAAGCGCTTAATTTTGGAATGTCTAGATAATTTTCTTGTTCGTGAGCTTTCCAGAGCCCCAAAGCTTAATTTTTTTTTTATAAAATAGGACTTTGTGTGTTCTGAGTCCTGCTTGTCCTGCAAGTGCATCCTTCTGTACTTCATTTCAAGTTACCGCTTTTTGACCTTCACGAGCTTCGCAATTTAGTGTCAAGCCTTAGTCCCAAGTATTTGACAGTGCTACTATAAGGAGGGTTAGGTGTCAGTTTTTCGAATCATAATTCTTCAAAACACAATTTTTTGAAACACAATTTTTCGAATGCACAAGTTTTCGAAAGATTAATAATAAATAATTTTAGGGACCGAAATAATTAGAATAAATTTAGTTTTATTTGCCAGTTTACACAAAACAAATGTAATTGAAAAAAAAATCTTTTATTTAGTAAATAATATTTAATAATTTTTTGGACATTTTAACATATATTTACTAAACAAAACAACCATGTAATTTACCTTTGTAAATAGGTACCTATAAGTTATAGTTTACAGATTGTTCATTTTTGGTAAGATTAGCGTGGCGCTTAGAGAATTTGAAATCGCCCAACGTTATGCTTTTGTGTACCATAGAAATCGATAAATTTTGACGTCAGCATGAGGCTTAAGCAAGCCATTTGCAAAATTCAAGGTATGAGTAACTATGGGAACTTAGATGGTCCAATTTGAACACTCAATATTTTTTATTTGCGAACACGTTTTCAATATTAAACTTCCATTGAGTGATAATAATTTTTATTTTTTTTCCAATTCAAAGGACAAATATTTTATAAACATCACAAATAACACAAAATTTTAGGAATAAAACACAAAAAACACCATAAAATTAATGAAATTCTAACTAATTTGAACTCAATTAATATAGAAAATATAATAGGCAAAATAAACAATCCTTAGATACCACGTATTTTAAAGATGACTATGGATTTTAAAAATATTCTATAAATTTAAAATGCTCTAATAATGCAGGAATTGTATTCATAAAGATTTTCAATGAATTCTGAAAACTCATAGATATTTGCAGCATAATTTTTTTGTTAAAACATTTAATTTTGTGTAAAACTGCGTGGTGTCAGGAAGTGCACATTCAGTCAAATAATGAAATTCGGATGACTACAATTTCTTTTGTTGGAGGCTCCGCCAAACCCCTGCCAGAGGGCCCCCCTGGACCCCTTTGGCATTTGTAGTAGGAAATTGTTGAATGAATTTATATGAATTAACTTAAAATAAATGACAGTTCCCATAGTTACGTCTTAATTGACAGATTTATCAAAATCATTTCCCATAAGAAAAATGCGTCTTGAAATCCGGTTATTATCGAAAACGAAGCGAAAACTTGCAAATTAGCACTCTTCATTTTCGTTTTCTTTTGACTTGTTTTATCAGAAATTGTCGTCAATTCATGGTGCCACGCTAACCTTACTCTTCCCTTCATTTTAAGTACTACATTATCGCTATTTCCAGAACGAAAAGAGATACAGAAATTGTAAAAAGTGAAAAAAAAAAGTTATATGTACTGACACATTTATGTACCTATTTCATTTACCCTACCCGTCGAGGTTGATTTACACTGATTTTTGTTCAAAAACACCAACTCTACCTGTAGAAGTTGATTTAGACTGCATTATTTCGAAAAATTGTGTTTCGAAGAATTGTGATTCGAAAAATTGCGTTTCGAAGAATTGTGATTCGAAAAACTGGTCGGACACCTGCACGTAGCATGTTCAATTAACTCAAGTAGCTTGAAAAATCAAGTCAAGTAGTTACTCCCGAGAACCCGACTAGGAAATATGTTACATATGAGTGAATGTTTGTTTGTTTGTTTGTTTCAGTTGCATACAACCGAATTTAATACGAATTGTGCTCTGCATGAGCTGTACACATACGCGCGCAAATACAACGAACAGCTGACGGTAACTCTGGAGGAAGATGAGTTTTCTCAGCGGCAACGACTCGCTTATAAGTTAGAACAGGTTCACAATTTCATGGAGACGGAGACGAATCCGTGATGTAGGTCGTTGTCGCGGGGTGGAACGCCGCACTATCCCGCCCCCGACATCGCCCCCTCAGCTCCGCCCGGTTCGCCAACATTAGCCACGCACTATCATCTGCATCATCACCAGGAGTTGGCCTGTTGATCCGCTCTACAATCATCATTCGACGCATATAGGGTGTCTACAAAACCATAAAATCCTTAACAAGTCCACTTCGACCCATAATTATCCTGAAAATTTTTGGGTGGAAAGTTTAAAAATCACCCGTCAGCAAAACTTAAATTCATGTGAATTGAAAAAAAAAAAATATTTTTTTGAGCTTTTTGTTGTTATTCTTTTGAAAATTTTTAAAAAATTTTTTCTTGTAAATTGACCAACACTTAAATTTCCTCAAATTAAAAACATCATTTTCTTTGATCCTTAAAATATGAAGACGTTTCCTGGACACGTTTTTCTAGGCACCCTTGTCTTTAGTTCGGATACGGCGAACACAAACTGTTATGAACTCGAAATAATTACTTCTTTCGATGTGGATGATGGTGTTTTCGTTGTCGTCAGTGATATATAGCTATTTATATAAATTTATAAATATATATTAAATATAATATTCAAATCTTTATCTCAAGAAAAAAAAAGTAAAAAAAAAAAAATTTATAAATATTTTATGTGTGTTGCATCCGCAGAAAATGAGCAAATCAATTTCTTCAGGAATACAAGTGGTTTGACTTCGTAGATAGTGAAATGAAATTTGAACATATGGATTGCAACGGGAATACCTCTTCAATTTTCCCAAGCAAAAAAAAAATCGTGTCTATATTATATGAATATATAAATGTAAAAGTAAAATTCATTAAAATTTCAATGTTAAAAAGCCACAGATAAAAAAAAAATGCAAAAATCGTCGTATAGTAATTAATATAAATAACTAATAAAAAAAAATAATAATTATAAAAAAATATGTTTTATATAAAGTGTCTCAACTTTTTTTATGTTCATGTTTTAAGGGAAATTTCCAATATTTAACGTAAATAAATGTTCTCTTAAAAAAAAAAAAAACTCAAAACTACAATAAATTTTCAAAAACCAAGTGAAACTTTCCTTAAAACCAAGATTTATTTTTAAAAAAAAAAATAAACAATGTGAAATAAAGTCTGATATATATACTATTATATTATAGGACCTCTAGCTAATGTTTCATTTGTATTCAAATAACTGGCCTAAGCGATTTCTCTCTCTTTTATATTTTAATTAAGTACATCTCAAACACGCTTTCGTTTCAATGCAACATTTTTTATTTTTTTTTTTCAAATTTTATCCTTGAACCGAACAACTCCACCTAGTTCCACATACCCTGGACAGTTACCAACACGAAGTGCGAGACTATTTAAGGTTAAGTTCCACTATTGACACTAACATGATTTAAATTGGTCTACACTACTGACACCGCGAAGTTTTACACAAACCAAATTTTTTTTTTCCGTTCTGCGGGTCCTAGGATATTCCTTCCTTTTATCAGCTCCAGGCTTTTAAAGAAAGCCAGCACCTGTCTAAGGGCTGCCGTTGCTATCTCGCCAGGCGGCATGTCCGTCTAAACCAAATATCTTAAATGTGATACTTCGTGATATCAGTATTATTATATATGAGCCGTTCAGTGCACACATCGATTAACTCCGTAATGCAAAAAGTTGAGTAAATTGATAAAATAAACTTCTAAAATAAATAAGGTTCGTTTGCGGATGTGATACTGAACCGATAACGAATCAGTTCAAGACCGATTTAGAATCATCGCCAAGCGCATGCAAGTTTATGAGCCGAGTTACGGTCCGATATTCGCGGTTCACACGAAATGCGTTCATTACCGATTCATAATTGATTCTAGCAATCCTCAGATTTTTGTTAGGATGAAAAATTCGATTCTCTTACTCATGCGCAGTTTGCTAAATTGTGGCTAATTCAAAATCCAGTTTCGCTGTCATGCTGCGTTCACACGAGTCAACTTTAGTAGCCCGTTTTTAGTTGATCAAAAAACGTTGAATGAAGAACCTCGTGTGAGAACCGTAATCAACTTTTTAGTGGATCAAAAAAAGTTTGAACGAGTCATCACACTAGGTTTTTCATTCCACTTTTGATCGATTAACTAAAATCGGTCAACTAAAGTTGACTCGTGTGAACGAGGCATCAACGTCTGTCAACGTTCAATTCAATTAGCAATTTTCGTGGGTTCTCGTTAATCCTCGTCTTACTTCCGAACATTTTCAAACTCGTTCACGGGAAAATAACCCTTAATCAGTTCATAAGCGTGTCTGCGTTTGGCGATTATCCTATCCACTTGGATTGATTCGTTACCAGTTCGGAATTACCTTCCGCGAACAAACCTATTGCTTATGGAAAAGCCGAAATTGTCATTTAGAGCGGTTATTACTTATTATTAGAAACATTTTTTTCGAATATATAAAGTTAGGAGTCGTCCAAGTGTTTTGACATGACAACTTGTAAAAGTGGAGTTAATCGATGTGTGCACTGAGCGGCTCATACATAACATAATATAATAAAATAAAACATTTACACACATTTGTATTGTATACCAATAATGTAAGGTTATGTAAATCTTGGAGTGTCTTTTGTGGAACTTTACCCTATTTACTAAATTCAACTGAAATTTTAATCTTTTCTCCCTTATTTAGTTCCAAACACGCGAAAAATTTATCTACTAAATATATTCACTACAGTCAAGTTGTAACTCAGTTGTAAATCAGTCGAAAAGCCACTCAGCCGGTCAAGTTCCAACTCTACTGATTAAATTATAACTCAGTAAAAAACTCAGTAAACTGAGATGGATGACAATAGGTTTGTTCCAATCGTCCTTCTGGCCATGCTCAAGCATTGACCAAGAGACAAGAGTGAGTGAAGAATTGTTTCAGCAGGTTCGTTCTGTGCGACCATCCAGCCCTAATCCAGCAGTCAGCACGGCTAATTTTGTGCAAAACGGCTTGACGAGCGCTTATACCGACCCTGTTTCGGCGATGCTTACACATTGCCTTGTCGACCCTCGGTCTAAGATGAAACAGTTCTTCACTCACTCTTGTCTCTTGGCCAATGTTTGAACACCACCAGAAGGGCGATTGGAAGAAACTTAATATTAAACTGGACTGATTGAAGCGGTCAATGCTGGCGTCTTCGAATTTCAACTTGACGCTCCAGTCAAGTTACTTGACTGATACTTGATACTTGATTCATACATTTGTACAAATGAGAACACGGTCAAGCTTTAGTCAAGCTCAAAATTCGAGGATGCGAATATTCACTTGACCGCTTCAATCAGACCAGTATAATATTGTTATATACCCTACTTAAGATTTGACTCGTCGTCCAGTTCCAAATTGACTGACTTTTCGACCAATTGAGTTAAAACTTGTTTAACAAAAAAAAAAAAAAAAACTTGCTAAATGTTTCACCCTTCACGTTTCAACCCACCCAAAACTGACCATTTCAATAAAAATCAAGCAGTTAGTTGGTCAACGTATAACAATGAGATCAATAAATCGTTTCCCAATAAACCGATCAACTTACATAAGTTTTACTAAACTTTTTTACTTTTATATCTATTTAAATTTTACATCGTTCCATCGATATGATACGTGCGAACTTATGGAGAAATTTTCTTAAGGCAAGTAAAAAATTGAGCAGTCAATTTAGTGTAACGTCAGCACTGAAATTCCAACAATTACTTCGGGTCTCATTTTTGTTTGACCTTTCAGTTTTTATGTTTTATTTTCGTATTAGATAAGGCCAATATTGAACATCCATATGAAATTTGTATAAAATATAAATAAATGTTGATACTTTATCAAAAAACAAAATCAGAAACGACTTGTGCAAATTAAAAAAAAAAATATTACTTACTAAAATATGGTAAACTGGTATGCATCAAATGGTGAATAGGGCGTGCTAATTTAAGTCCCGCCTTGTGCGCATGCGCGTTAGTGTTTCGATCATAAACACGTCTGTTATTATAAGTGTCATAGATTTTTTTTTAATTATCAGAAGCTTTGATTGTATTGCGCATGCACCAGAGGTGGTGCTTAGACGCTCACTTCTTTGATGAATATTTAACAAAAAAAAAAAAAAAAAACTCGATGGTAAATGTAAAATGTGTGTGAAAATGAGTGATTTTCAATACAAATTTAAAAAAAAAAAACAATACGTGTTATATGTAAATTTTTTGATAAATGTCTTAATAAATAATAATAAAAAACAAAAAAATATATATAAACTATATAAAATGAATGTATGAAATTCTATCAATATCCACAATCAAATTCGATAAATGTCTATAGGTAACAATTATAAAATTTTTTTTCTTGAAAATTTTAAGGGAAATGCCACGAAATGACAACCAACTAGATTTGTTCTGTGAAAGCCAGTGAGAGGTTATGTCAGAGATTTAGTGAGGTTAGGTTTTACATGGGACAGTATTAAGCGTTAATGTACGCGATTTTTTTTTTTTGTAAACTGAATGAAGCTACAAGGTGCTGTTTAATTTTCACACATTTAGTCTCAACAGTTGCGTTTTAGTTATTTTCTTTCGACTCAGGGAAATCGTTTAAAGTCTTAACTTGATCAATTGACTCATTTCGTGGATTTAATTTAGTCATATAATCGATTTTCATGAACGACATTTTCATTCAAACGTGTGCATATATATTTTAAATAAATACATTCCATTTTCGTTAAGGAAAATTTGAACTTGGCTCCGGATAGTAAGAAACATTCACGTTGTGAAACGATTGATTTTTTTATTTATATTCTTATAAATATTAATAGAAATATATTCGTGTTAAAAATGGGGAGAGCAAAGTCGTTATTTTTTCAAAAAAAATGTAAGAAAAAAAAACTAGAACTAGATTTGTACATTTTTCTTATGGCTAAAATTTTTGATAATTTTTTTTTTATAACTATGGAACTGTTCGAAAATTGAGTTATTGGGGCGGAAATAAAAGCTGGCAAGTTTAACATTTTGTAATTACAGTGGTTGTGACGATATTTTTGTACTGATCAATCAGAAAGAGAGTTTAAAAGTCATTTAATGAAATTCGTTATCATTCGGCAAATTTCGTCCCCAAATTCATATTCTGATTGGCCACTTTTCGCCGCAGACGTTCCACGCCCAAAAAAAAAAAAAAAAAAAATCCAAAATTTACACGAAATTTTTACATGTAAAAATTGTCAGTGTTTTATTTCCGCAATGAATTTCTCACAGTTCAAATCCTGAATGTCCATTTTTTAATTGATTTGTACATAATATAATTTTAGGCACCATTAACAATTAAGAAGAAACCATAGAGGCTAAAATACGCGTTATCAAAATGAAGAAAAAAATAATTTTCGCATTAGTGCCGGTTTGTTTCATTTCATACAGGGGTGGTAAAAACACGAACACCAAAAAGCGAAAAATGCCAAGAAAAACGCTATGAAAGACCATTTTTCATCATTTTATTTTCTATTAATTTATTTCCGTTACTAATTTTAGGGTTCCACTTCATTATTGATCGCTAAAGTTGACCATATTAAGTTGGTCTGATTTCACCATCTGCATATGAAGACTCAATAACGGGCTAAGTGCCATTAATAAGTACATTAATAGTAACAATTAATGATCATGGCATTAAGCCCGCTGTTTACGTTGGTCACAATGGCGCATTCTTTCAATGCTGCCAACCTTTATCAAACGATTTTTTTCTAATAAACAGTCACCAACCAATCCTGAACAATCCACTGATCATTGATTAAACTTCTGCTTTTACACATTTTGAAAAATGTTAATTTTTCACAATAAATTTTATGTTAATTCCTATTTTGTGGTCCTTAATAAATTAAATGTATTGATATTTGCTGGGATATCCGAAAACTTTATATCACTTCTATTTGTTTAACAATTCATTTTCAATTCGTCGAAGAACTCATAGTCTGATTGGCCACTCTTGTAATCTAACCCTTAAAGTTTTCAGCTGATTCGGGTCTATTTGGTGAGACGTGTCACTTGTTAAGTGATACGACAGTTGTCACATCACGCCAAACGTCGTGTAACAATGCTCACTTCGACAAGTATGCAGTTTCCCAGCCGCCTAGATTTTATGACGAATTCATAAAATTTCGCTAAAATAAATCGAAAATGAAGAATCATTTTTGAGTTTTCGCTTAGTTTTCGAGTTATTGAATTTTCGAGTTTTATCGAAAACGTTAATTTGATTAAAAAACAACGCGATGGTCACCCCTAATTTGCTATTTTTTCTTGAAAAATACGTTGGTATGGATTTATTTTTATTTTGGGGATTGCATCCCCGGGATTTATTTAGCGAGTAGCTGTCAAAATTTCGTAGTTTTCAAAATGGCCGTCTTCACAAAATTTTTCTCCCATAAGAAATAACATTGAAGTCGTGCTATTAAAATCCAATTGTCTTCGAAAACTAAGCGAAAACTCGGAAAATTGTACTGGTCATTTTCGTTTTATTTTGGCAAGATTTATAAGGATTCGTTGTCAAATTTCGGTTTGAAACAAGAAAATTACGAGATTTGTCGTGAAGTGACAATTGTCACCTCATATGGCAAGTGACACGTCTCACAGAATAAGCCTAATGATGAAGAGGAACCCACCAGATTATTGCGAACCACTAAAATATATCTAATTCTTATTTACTTACCAACAGTCATCAAATCAGTATTTTACTTAAATTTTATATAGCATTTTTTATAGCGTTTTTTCTGATTTTTGCTGTTTTATTCGTCCCAAGAAGCAATTTATCAGCACAGACCAGAACAACAGAACAATGTTCCAAGAAAAAAAAATCTATGATTATTCAAACAAATTATATAAATATTTAATAACAATATATACGAAATATTTGTGTAAAATTTTCTTTACAGCCATTTCGGCTCTGAATGTATGTAAATTTTTTGTTTTGTTTTTACTTTCAAATTATATACATATATATAAAAGAAAAAAAAAGGAATCAATGTCATTTTTAAACGTTAACAATTTTATCGCCAATAATATGCCAACAATTTGTTTCATGTGAATATTATTGATGATAATCTATGATCGATTTTTTATATACTGAATGTGTATTTTATTACTGAAATATCAATTGCTCATAGGGTGTGCATTTTTCTATGTGAAATCTACTTAACGAATCGGAGGGAGAAAATAATAAAACCATGATTATTGTGGAAATATAATACAAAACTGATGAAACAATCAAATCATATTTTACTATATATTTAAAATAAAAATAAATGTCCCCTTTTTAAATTTATTGAAATAATAGTGTAATTAAATCAATTCATCGTCTGATTTTACTCGAAATTTTTACGTTGTTTCGAAATTCGGTTTGTTTTTTTTTATAAGATAAGTGAACTAGAAACAGTCAAGAAATTTTCATGATCCTGACGTGCTTTGCTAAAACTTAACCAGATGAGCTCCCAACGTACAATTATCTAACAGTTCTGTAACACTTACGTCACGAAACGTATCGGGAAAGTAACTGTAACGTAACTGTAACGTAACTGTAACGTAACTGTAACGTAACTGTAACGTAACTGTAACGTAACTGTAACGTAACTGTAACGTAACTGTAACGTAACTGTAACGTAACTGTAACGTAACTGTAACGTAACTGTAACGTAACTGTAACGTAACTGTAACGTAACTGTAACGTAACTGTAACGTAACTGTAACGTAACTGTAACGTAACTGTAACGTAACTGTAACGTAACTGTAACGTAACTGTAACGTAACTGTAACGTAACTGTAACGTAACTGTAACGTAACTGTAACGTAACTGTAACGTAACTGTAACGTAACTGTAACGTAACTGTAACGTAACTGTAACGTAACTGTAACGTAACTGTAACGTAACTGTAACGTAACTGTAACGTAACTGTAACGTAACTGTAACGTAACTGTAACGTAACTGTAACGTAACTGTAACGTAACTGTAACGTAACTGTAACGTAACTGTAACGTAACTGTAACGTAACTGTAACGTAACTGTAACGTAACTGTAACGTAACTGTAACGTAACTGTAACGTAACTGTAACGTAACTGTAACGTAACTGTAACGTAACTGTAACGTAACTGTAACGTAACTGTAACGTAACTGTAACGTAACTGTAACGTAACTGTAACGTAACTGTAACGTAACTGTAACGTAACTGTAACGTAACTGTAACGTAACTGTAACGTAACTGTAACGTAACTGTAACGTAACTGTAACGTAACTGTAACGTAACTGTAACGTAACTGTAACGTAACTGTAACGTAACTGTAACGTAACTGTAACGTAACTGTAACGTAACTGTAACGTAACTGTAACGTAACTGTAACGTAACTGTAACGTAACTGTAACGTAACTGTAACGTAACTGTAACGTAACTGTAACGTAACTGTAACGTAACTGTAACGTAACTGTAACGTAACTGTAACGTAACTGTAACGTAACTGTAACGTAACTGTAACGTAACTGTAACGTAACTGTAACGTAACTGTAACGTAACTGTAACGTAACTGTAACGTAACTGTAACGTAACTGTAACGTAACTGTAACGTAACTGTAACGTAACTGTAACGTAACTGTAACGTAACTGTAACGTAACTGTAACGTAACTGTAACGTAACTGTAACGTAACTGTAACGTAACTGTAACGTAACTGTAACGTAACTGTAACGTAACTGTAACGTAACTGTAACGTAACTGTAACGTAACTGTAACGTAACTGTAACGTAACTGTAACGTAACTGTAACGTAACTGTAACGTAACTGTAACGTAACTGTAACGTAACTGTAACGTAACTGTAACGTAACTGTAACGTAACTGTAACGTAACTGTAACGTAACTGTAACGTAACTGTAACGTAACTGTAACGTAACTGTAACGTAACTGTAACGTAACTGTAACGTAACTGTAACGTAACTGTAACGTAACTGTAACGTAACTGTAACGTAACTGTAACGTAACTGTAACGTAACTGTAACGTAACTGTAACGTAACTGTAACGTAACTGTAACGTAACTGTAACGTAACTGTAACGTAACTGTAACGTAACTGTAACGTAACTGTAACGTAACTGTAACGTAACTGTAACGTAACTGTAACGTAACTGTAACGTAACTGTAACGTAACTGTAACGTAACTGTAACGTAACTGTAACGTAACACTCTCGTTATGTAACTGTTTCCGAATTGTTACCTAATTGAATGTTTTGTGTTCACTAAATGATTTATCGATTGATCATATAATATACAACTTGTCCAGTTCAGTAGACACACAGAACAACCAGGGACTCGAAATCTTCCATTCAAAATCGCCTATTAAAAAACAATTTATCATCCTCAAGTGCAGGAGTCGACAACCTTTGGTAGTAAAAGGGGCAAACATTTTACGTAGGGTTTACTGCGAACCGGATTTGGGTTGTGGTGGATTTAATGGTAAGCATTTCAGCAAATGCCGATTATACATCCCCCCCCCGGATCCCCTTGGGGGTCATGCATCGTGAACATTAAAACTTACTCTTAGTTCTACCCCAAAATTAAATCTCATATTGTACAACCTCCGTCATTTTAACTTTGGAATCCCGCAATTCAGGGCACTGCACGTGAATTAACGCCGGTCTACGTAGAATTGAATTGGCGAATATCTTGCGGACTGCTGGTTGCCGATTCGTACTCTAGTGCAGGAGTCGGCAACCTAAGACTCGCGGGTTACCAAGTGACCCGTTTGATAATAATAAGTGACCCACTTAGGTTCCGAAATTAAATTATCTATACTAATATATAAAATTGGCGAGTTTGTTTGTTTGGTTAAACGCGCTAATCTCAGAAACTACTAGTTTGAATTGAAAAATTTTTTTGAATGAAAATACCACTGATCCAAACGTCTATTTTAATACTCATATATTAGTTGATTTTGACACGCAGTCAAAAAAGGTTGCAGACTCCTGCTCTAGTGCATTAAATTTTTTTTTCTGAATTTTATGAAATACTTAATTTTTAGAAACCGCATTTTAACTTTAACCACCTCACAATCAAACAGGAGCACCTTGTATATTGCTTGAAAGCGAGTCGATTTTTCCAGTTTTTAGATTTAGAATATTTTTATGGATTTTATCCAGCGCCAGTCCAGGGGTAAAGTGAAAGGAGTGGTTGCTCTAGATGCCAGATAGCAAGGAGCGCCGAAAAGTCAAATACGAAAAACAAGTTTACAGCAAATAATTAAATTTTGTCGGCATCTTTTAAAAGACGCGGGGTAGTTTTTCTGAAAATCTGTAGGGGGATGATGAAACATTTCCATCAATTGCACCTAAATAAATCCATGATTTACGAGCTTTTTATTTATCTATTTTAACTTGACCAACCAATTTTCCGTGATCGGATCGACCTGAAATTTAGCAGATAGATTCGTTGTCAATGACAATGCATTCTGTTAAAATTTAAGCTCGGATGAATGCACTATAATTAAATTTACGCGCAAAAAACGCGTGTCAATTTCGAGAGGAAGCAGGAAAAAAAGAAATGGAGAGAATTAAAAAAAAACTTTGTTTTTATAGGTTAATTTTTTTTGAATACTAAGTCTGATTTTATCAAAAGCTTGATGTAATTATATAAAGCGGTTAGATTAGCCTCGAACCTAGTCCCCAGGATCCACGTCTTGTTAATTTACATGGGTGACAGCTTTTTTGTGCACAGCTGAAATCAGAGCTTCCCAAAGGGGCGCTGAACGACAATCTCGCTCTACCCTAATCAAAAGCTAGCACTGATTCTATGGATTCATTAAGTAGTTGGACATCTAGCCCAATGAATTGAGCTTAATATTGTAAACTTCTATATAAAATTCCAAATTTTAATATTTACATGCGTTTGATTTGATTTTACGTCAAGTTCAAGTAGCTTGAAAATCAAATCAAATAGTGAATGTGTAGGTGAATTCATAAGAGATGATCAGTGCAGGATTGACGTATTAGATTCACAAGATTGGGGCCTCCACATTTTTGGGGATTCCCAAAAAAAGTTTTGTTTTTCCGTTGGCAAAAAACCAGGTTAAAGCTTGTCCCCCCCAGCAGCCTTAGGCTTATTGTACTCCTGTTCTGCTCATGTATCCCTGTTAGACAAGAATTCTTGCTTATTCCAGGTTAAGCATTCTACCTAGCAGAAGCAGTCCCTGTACTAAGCTCCACATTCTTAGGGGTTATTGAAAAACAAATGTTTAAGGGTGTATTATTTCACTGTCAATATACTTCTTAAATGTATAACAGTTTAATTCTCTAGATATCCGAAGACCATATAAAATATCTAGACTAGGGCCTTTTATCAAGTCCAAATCCTTGGCTTTGGATATGATCCCGTTGTTTTAATTACAAAAAGATTAAAATGAACAATAATATAAGATACGAAATGGAGCTAATAAATGAAATAGGCTTAACTGTGCTTGTTCAAATGGCGAAAAAAAAGGATGCATAAATATTTTATCAGGACTACTACCGATGAAAAATTAAAAAAAAAATCAAAATGTGTGCTAGAACACATAGTAGAAGTGAAACTTCAACGGACAATAGCTAAGCACACGCCGCCGGGACTGTAGCAGAGACATATAACATGTAGAGTGTCTGCTCAGCTGTCCTTCCACACGGTGGCGCATTAAATCCATCTAATACAGCCGTTGCCTTCTCTCCGTCACCACCAGCCTCTCACCACTCGATATATCGTCTATCCCCTCCACGCGACCGTGACACTTTTCGTGACAGAAAAACCCTGATACCCCCGTCTATATAGAAGTTTCACTTCAAAAAAAGAATGCTTATTAACGAAATCAAAACAAGATGGTCTTAGTGAACTTTTGGTTGAACTTCCTGATTTTTCTGTGTCTCGAATTTAAGTAACTGTGGTGTTTCAATGCTCAAATCGACTTGCTTATAAAACAAACCGAAATTCTAAATGTGTTCTTTTAAATGGTCAATATAAACGTTTCCATTTTGGAAATGTAATAATGATATATAATTATTTTCTCGCTGTTGGTGTAATATATATTTTATGTATAATGCTGTAATACCGATAATACAATATAGTAATAATAAATATAATTAAATAATAAATAAAATAATAATCAAGATGTTCAGTGTTTATATGCGAAAATGTCGTACTGCCGTCGTACATAAAAATCAATTGGTTTAAAAACACACATACACACATACATACATACATACATACATACTTACATACACACACAAAAAGGACTCTAATATGAATAAATTAATTAAAAACGAGAGAGAATGAGAGAATTTAATTAAAAAAAAATTTTAATAAAAAAAAAAATGAAAATTTGCAAGGACGCAAATAAAAAACAAAAGTAAATCAAGGAAATAATAAGTCAGCCATTTCGATTAAATTTATATATCAAAACTGAACGTGTCGAGCTTTTGAGTTCTGAGCGATGCTCACAGTGTACTTAGAAGCTCGTCCACGTTGGTATATGGAACAGAACATACGTTTTAGGTCCACCCCCCCCCCCCCTCATTAAAATTGGAAAATCAACAAAAAGAAATATTTGAGGTCACGTTTTTTTTTCTACAAAAAGAGAAAATAAGACATATCATAACATTGAAAATAAAAACGATTTGAACTACTTGAATGCGTATGTCCTGTTGGAGGAATAAATAATTATAATAATAATAATAATAAAAATAATAATAATAATTGAAAACATCAGTCAGTGAAAAAATCAAATACAAAACTGACATGGCATTCTGCTAATTAATAACGCCCTACTGCACTCAACTGTGTATTCTATTCACTTATTTTTCTATTCTTTAAATTTTTGTATCAATACTCAATGTGTATAATGGAGAGATAAATATAATAATTGTGAAATGAAAATGTTTGTTCATTTTTTTGAATTTCCTAATTTTTTTTAGTAAGGATTTATAAAAGACAGGTACTGATCGTGGTTTGAACTTGCGACGGAGCAACAAGTAAATTATAAACGGTAAGATTTTTAAGACCACTGGTATAGGTGTAGTCAAACCTACATCTGATGTATCGAAACATTATAACACAGATGTATATTTGATTGCCTATGCAAGTGGTCAGATGGTGGTTAGTTTTTTTTTTTCTCTTTATTATTTACTAGCTGATACCCGCGACGTCGTCTGCGTAGGTTATTATGTTAAGAACATATTTTATTTACAGAGGAAAAACATTTAAACAATCGAAAGCAAAAATATATTTAAAATAATCGGAAAGAACTTAGCGTAGAACATTTTTAACTATATTTTTAACTGTCAAAAAATTGCTACTGCAGAATCCGCTATTGCTACAAGTATATACATAGTTCTTAGTGAATCAATAAGTAATTTTTCAAAAATTTGTAAATCCAAAAATAAAAATTACTATATACTCCAAAATAATCACTTTTTTAATTTTTTTTTTCAAAAAATTGTCCCTTAATTGCTCTTCCCGGATCCGCAATTGCTCAAGGTGTATAGTTAAATAGTAATTCAATTTTTAAACTATTCATGTTTATAAGATCTAACAGCAGTTGATGACGTCACGACACAACAATACATGTATAAATAGTTACAAATAATTAATTATTAAAAATATTGCAAAATTTGATCAATTTTTGGCGTAACGAAAAGAGCAAATACAGAGCTTAAAAAAATTTCAATTAAAAATGATTTTGGGTTTTATAGCGATTTTAATTCTTGAGATTGAATATTTAAAAAAAAAATTAATTATTAATTAACTATTAACTATTAACTATATATCTGGAGCAACTGCGGATCCGAAAAGAGGATTTAAGGAGCAATAAAAAAAAACACTTTAATCTTGCCAACTTGACTCTTTCTGGTTAAAAAATATATGCAATTATAAAGATGTTGAAATATAATTTGAATATTGTAACGGTTGTAACTGAAAAATGCATTTTAAATTTGTAAAGTATAAAAAATACTAAAAGAAAATTAAAAAAAAAAGCTATATTAATCTAATATCTTGCTGAACTGCATTAACTGTTATGCTTACGTTCAAATGAGCCGGTCAGTGCACACTTCGATTAACTCCACTTTTTCAACTTTTACAAATTTTCATGTCAAAACACATACATTTTTCTAATAATAAGTTAGAACAGCTTTAAATGACAATTTGCTTTTTAGCTTTGAGATAAGATAAGAGACAATGTATATCAGAAGTCTATTTTATCAAGTTACTCAACTGTTTGCATTACGGAGTTAATCGATGTGTGCACTGAGCGGCTCATATATTAAATAATCGGTAGGCAGTGGAAGGAGAAACACTATCTCTGCTAAATCGTTTGCCCCATTCTATCAATGCGACGGAAAATGCCTGCTCAACTTTGTTTGTTAAAATCGCATTTTTACTTTCTTTTACTACTATATAGTAAAGGAAGTATTGTAATCGGGTCGAATTTTCGAATTCGAGCTTTTACCGGAAATACCTGTTTTGAGGTCCCCTGAGTCCAAAAAAGTGGTTTTTAAAAAAATGTCTGTGTGTGTGTGTGTGTGTGTGTGTGTGACAGCCATATCGTATCGAAAGCCGTATCGTATCGACCTCCATATTATACCTAGTTGTGCCACGAAGCTTTTGGTTGAAATCGGTTAACCGAAAGCTCTACTTTACTCTTGACGTTTTTGAGCTTTTTCAATTTTTTTGGAAAACGGCTTCAACGATTTTTTTTAAACTCCCTATAGTTAGACTCATTGATGCCTAAAGTTTTATTTGAAACTTTTTCCTGGGAAAATTCGAATAAGGGCGGTTCTGGGGTGAAGGTCGGGAATTCGTATATATACATAGCCCTATGGTTGTATGCATATAGTTCTGTTTATATGTATAGTTACAAAGTGCTTATGTTTCTTTTAACTAACAGCGAGTTTCATAAATGATAGTAAAAGAAAGTACTGTGACGCCTCGCAGCAGATATTTCAAAACTGAATTACTTTGTTTTTAATGAAGATATCGTGATAATTTTTTTTTAGATAAGGACCGAGTATATAAGAAGTAAAATATTTGCTGCGAGGCGTCACAGTACTTTCTTTTACTTTCATTTATGAAACTCGCTGTTGATATAAAATATTTGAAATGTAAGTACTTTATAACTCTATACATATAAACAACTATATGCATAGAATCTATATGTATATATACGAATTTCCAACCTTTACCCCAGAACCGCCCTTATTCGAATTTTCCCAGGAAAAAGTTTCAAATAAAATTTATGGCATCAATCAGTCTAAGAACTATAGAAAGTTTAAAGACAATCGTTGGAGCCGTTTTCCAAAAAAATTGAAAAAGCTCAAAAATGCCAAGAGTAAAGTAGAGCTTTTGGTTAACCTATTTCAACCAAAACCTAGGTATAATAGGGAGGTCAAATACCAAGTTAAGTGAAATTCGAATAAAGCTTTCGATACGATATGGCTGTCACACACAGACACACACACACAGAAATGTTTCTAAAAACCACTTTTTTGGACTCAGGGGACCTCAAAACATGTATTCCGGTGAAAGCTCGAATTCGAAAATTCAACCCGATTACAATACTTCCTTTACTATGTATATAGTAGTAAAAGAAAGTAAAAAAAATTCACCAAAATCTATCCAGTACTTTTTGAGTTAAAAGCAAACATTGGAAAACAGCTTCTATTTTATTTATTATATATAGATTTGCAATCTGTATACACGTTTATACAATACTCCCAAATATCTGACTGTCAACCTCCTGGATAATTCCGGCCAACATCACCAATAATTTGTCATGAAATTTAATGAACCTATCGGAAATAAGTTGGGAAATATAAAGAACGTTAACATCTCTATGAATGACATCTGTGACATAATAAGAAGCGTTTTGGATTTTTAGAAAGACTTTTAACTGAAATGATTGAATGCGTTTCATATTAGACGTGTGGCTACTGCAAATTCGAACTTGCAGTTATTGTCTCTCGCAGGTGTCCTGACGGAAATACATTATAACGTTAAGCATTTCGATTTGTTCGGGGCCAGAGCTGACCAATACAATTGTATATAATATATATGTAAAAAAAATGTGGGTAACCACTCCTACCATTACAGAAGGTTTAGAAGTTTAAAAGAGTCCCTCAATTCTATTCCATAAGTTAAAATAAGTCTAATGAGGGATTTTGATAAAATCAATTTAGTTAGTACGTCTATGAGAGATTGTGGTCCTAAAAGTCTTCTTAATAGCGCAAAGCGTCGATACTTGTGTAAGGTGGGGGGGGGGGGTTGTCCACATTTATTTGCCTATAAATATTTACAATTACAGTGGCCAGCACTGGCCCCAAACAAATTGAATTGCTTCAGATATATAACGTCGGGTCGTCAGGGCAGCTGCGAGAGGTATCACTGCTTGTTCAAATTCCATTTCTAGTCGCCACACTTGATTTATTTGCGCTTTATTAGTACTTTACTTAAAGTTATATATTCAGAAATTATTTTTAGGTTTTTAATCAATTACTCTTGAAATTGCAATTGAAATGAAAACTACTGGTTTGTCGATTGATTATGGGGGTTAATATTTGGTACTTAAAAATTTCTTTTATGTCGTTTTATTAATTTTAACTAACATAAGCCCAACTAAGGCTTAAGCCTTTCATGAGTTTCTAAAGGGTCAAAATAAGGTTTACAGTAGGGGTTTCAATGCGAAATTTTCGACGCACTGGCGTTGGAAAACATCCCCAATGTATTTGCAAAAGAAAAAAAGGGCCCATAAAATTTATTGATTTTTCACAAAATTCACGTCATACTTCATAGATCATTTTATGTATACGACATTAAATTTTAATAAAGATTTAACTTGTTGTAATATTTCTTTTATTTCCTAGAGCTATTGCAAATTATTTTTTTTAGATATTTCTCCTTTCCGAGATATTCGTAATTTTCGATCTTCAAAAAAATTCATGCATCGTTAAGCACAGGCAATTATATTATACATTGTTGTTATGTTGGTTGTCTATGCAAAGCATACAATGCTTATTAAAAATTTATATAATCGAATATTTCGATTATCTCGATAAGGACGAGGACTTTTGAAAATCGGAAACGACGACTTTTCCAATTTTACTTCGACTGTCTTTATTCTAAGTTTCATCGCGAAAATCAATTGTAAAATCTGAACTGAACCTTTTGCTGTGACAGCTTTGAACTTAACAATTAACACATAGAAATTGGGTGGAGAAATCAAGTCAAACTTTATATAGAAGTTTCAACAAAATATTCTCAGTTCTCGGGCAGCTATTTGGGAATATCGGCGGCTGAAATGCAGAAGGTCTTCGGTTCGATTTCTGGTTCTGGCGGTCTGTGTTTTTTTTCCTTTCTATTTCGCTAATATTCATGAATTTCTCTAGTTTTGTTAGTGTCGACGTTTCAGCTTTCATCAATCGTTTATTCTTCGTCCTTCGAGTCTAAATTGATATGTTTCGAAAGGCGTGGTGATAAACGATCGATAACAGCGGCCATTCGTTTTATTTTTATTCCACTATTAACATGATATTTATTAATAAAATTTGGAAACATTTGATTGCAAAATTTAGGTATGCATTTACTGATTTTCCAAAATGAAAAAACGGGCGTGAATCACGTACAATTTCTAAAAGTTTCTCAAAATTTTAATTTGGCATTTTTCATTTTTTTTTTTAATGCGGCGCCGCATCAAAACCGCACCAAAATCTGAGAAATTCTTCAAAAAGGGGCAAAATTGGCACTTTTTGCAACTTTAACGTCGAATATCTCGTTAACTATCGATTTTGCGTTAACTAAAGTGAGTTCATTGGAATAAGCGTGAATTACTCTATCGATCGACACCAAGAAAATGCTGGAAAAACGTTAAGGGTTGATGTTATTTTTCGAATTATTATATTTTTTGAATCCACAACCATAAGTACCTAAGAAAAAAGTTCAAATTTCATGGACCAATTTTGCAATGATATCCAAAATATAGATAGAGAGAATGGGAAAATCGGAAACGTTGTCGTATCAGATTTTCAAAATCTTTTGTCGTTTCTAAGATAATCGTGATTCTTATTTAAGATTTTCACCTGTCAAACTAAGGTACTTACTGCATCATCTATCCACAATACGTTGAACTATTTGCGATTTTGAATTCTTACTTCAACGTATTGTGGATAGATGACGCAGTAAGTACCTTATTTTGACTTTGGTGAAAAACTTAAATAATGTTGACTTCGTTAACGAAAAATTAGTAAAAACTAAAATCACGATTATCTTGAAAAAGACCAAAATTTGTGAAAATGTGCTAAAACATCTTTTACAATTTCATCATCTTATTTATATTCTGAAATTCATCGAAAAATTTGTCCATTAAATTTGAACTTTTTTCTCGATGACTTGCAAGGCGATTCAAAAAATCAGAAAAATCGAACAATTAAATTCTTTCTTTTATGCTTTTCCGGCTCTTTCTTGGTGTCAATTGATAGAGTATTTCACGTTGATTCCTATAATGCTACGATCGTTACCGTTCGATCGATCGTTAATCAGATATTCGATGTTAAAGTTGCAAAAAGTTGCTATTTTGCCACTTTTTCAAGAAATACTCAGATTTTGGTGCGGTTTTAATGCGGCGCCGCATCGAAAAAAAAAATTCCACACCAAAATTGGGGGAGCGGCTGGAAATTGAAGAATGGTTCAAACTTCGCTTTCTTAAAAGTGAAAATTGGAAAATTGACCGAGACATTTTCCGATCAAATTTTTAATTAATAAAGGAACTATTTAATTATCCGTAATAACATTAATATATCCAATGCTAAAATCAATTTCCATAGTAAGAAAAAAATAAAAAGTTACATCAATTCATCCAGCGTTCAAATCACGAATGACTTGAACATTCGAAGGACCGAATTAAATCGAAGGATAACTGGAAAATTCAAATGTACATTAATAAATGATAATTCATGCTGTAATACATATATATTCATTAACATTAGAAAAAAATCCGGGGTAAGGTGTTGGATTCGAACCGAGATCTACTGGTAGGCTGCCGGCGTCTCTATCACCTAGGCTACAAAAGGACTTAAAAAAATTCGTGGAAACTTCTATATAAAGCATTGTTCTATTCTCCATATAATTTCAATGCGTTCCTACAACACGAAATTTACGCCAGGAAAAAGTTTACTTCTCGATTGATTTTCGCGATGACACTGCCGATTTTTTAAATTTTTCGTTCTTACCGAGATAATAGAAATTTTCGATTTTACACATTCTTAGTAAGCATTGTATGATTTGTATAGACAACCAACATAGCAGTTATGTATAATGTGATTGTCTGTGCTAAACGATACATGAATTTTTCTGTAGATCGAAAAGTACGATAATCTCGGAAAGGAGAAACATCTGAAAAAATTAGGGATAGTTCTAAAATAAGAAGAAATATTTCAACAAATTAAATCTTTATTAAACTTTAATATCGTATACATAAAATATAGAGGAATATTTAAAAATATTTCATAAAATTAACCATTACTAACCAGATGCAATTTAAAAAGTTTTGTTAAAGACCTTACCTCAGATCTTTTAAATGAGATTTAGTTTGAATAGATCAGTGCTTTAAGACTTTGAAAATGGTAAAAAGTGAAAAAAAATATAGTAAGATGAAACCCATTGGAAAAGGAAGAGAATATAACGAAAATGAAAGGAAAAATAAATTACGGTTGATCTGGGGTGGGGAAGTGGAAAGGGGGGGAGTTAAGGGTAGAAACGATTTATCTCGATTTCCGACAAAACAACAAGTCCTATGGAAAAAAGTTAAATAGCAAAGTTGTAGATATACAACTTTTGTACTAACACTTTTTTCACATGACCTCAATGTTTATGTGAAAAATTCAAATTACCAAGTTTTTGGTTTTTATCTTTTATAAAAAACAATTTTTTTACACGAAATTTAGTGAAATTTACCTTTTCATTTCCTAAACACATTGTATTTTATTTTTATTTAAAATAGTAATTTTTTCACCTTATAATGACTAAATATCGAAAAAGCACCCTAATTTTCATTCGAAAATTTTCCCGTCAAAACATCTGATTTTTTTTAAAAAGTTGGTGAGCTTTTTGTTCGTTGAAACCTCTTCTTTCTGATGGTGCAAAAAATATATACACATTACAATGTTAAATGTTCTGAGAAAATTCAATAATTAAAGTGTAAATTTTAATAACTTTCTTCAAGTTGTATTTGTACAATTGTAATATGTACAATTTTGAGCAATTTATTGAAATTTACACTTTAATTATTGCATTTTCTGAGATTATTTAACATTGTAATGTATATATATTTTTTGCACCATCAGAAAGTAGAGGTTTCAACGAACAAAATGCTCATCGATTTTTAAAAAAAATTAGAAGTTTTGACGTGAGAATTTTCGATTTAAAATTAGGGCGCTTTTTCGAAATAAAGTTGAAAAAGTTTTAAGGTGAAAAAATTAATAGTTTTAATAAAAATAAAATACAATTTGTTTGGGACATTAAAAGGTAAGTTTTCACTAAATTTCGTGTTAATTTTTTTTTTTTTTGTAAAAGATAAAAATAAAATCTAAAAACTTGGTAATTTAAATTTTCACATAAATTTTGAGGTAATATGAAAAAAGTGTTAGTACAAAAGTTGTAGATCTACTTATTATCTACAACGTTGCTTTTTAACTTTTTCCCATGGGACTTGTAGTTTTGTCGGAAATCGAGATAAATCGTTGCTATCCTTAAAAAAAACCTTTTTCCACTTCTCCACCTCAGATCGACCGTAATTTATTTTTCCTTTAATTTTCGTTATGTTCTCTTCCTTTTCCAATGAGTTTTATCCTACTATAATTTTTTTTTTCAAAAATTATCTACCCTAGTCTAGCAAGATTTTCAAGTCTTTAAGGAACACAGAGACAGATTTTATACTTAAAATCGTATAGAATCCGTGAGATTGCTATCTCTTCCTAGAAGAGTAGTTTTAAGGATTTTGATGAACTTACTTTGGATCTAAAGTTTTTTTTTATTTGTTTTATTGGCCATCAAGACAATGCTCCAAGGATCTAAAGTCTGGAAGTATCTATCATCTTCTTATGTCAAAATAAATGAACTTATATCGCTATAATCGCTATAAGGGTAGGGAATATATTATCAATCAGTTAAATTTAGATATGCTCAGCAAAGCGAGCGGGTATCAGCTAGTATCTACATATATACATAGCAGTGGCGTGCGGTGACTTTTGAAACAGGGCATGCGGTTTGAAGTGGGGGGGGGGTTATAAGAACCACATTTTTAAAATTTATTTTTTTATTTGATAAACGTGGTGTTATAAGTATTTTTTAAAATTAGCCTTACTTGACGCTCCTTCTTACAAAAATCATCAACAACCGCATCATATAATGTATTTTTTTTTTCATTTATTTAAGGTCGCATCAACTTATATGATCATTAGCGACCGTCGAATCCGAAAACCCAGAAAAAAATTCTGGGTTTTCATTGGGATTCGAACCCAGGACCACTGGCGTATAAGGCAACTATCTAGTCCACCACGCCACTAAGTGACCTTATAATGTATTTAAAAACCACGAAAATAGTTCTTATTCTAAAGAACAGAAAATTTGTATGGCCTTTGGGTCAATAATTCAAAATAACTCACGAAAAGTATCAGTAACAATTAAATTCACTGTTTAGATTCAAAACGGCAAACGCATCTGCTGACCGTTAATTGGCTATGTGAAATGAGATAGTATTCGACCGTACTAGTGCGCATGCGCGACCAATTTGAAGCAAACTATCGCATGCTACTGTCGCCAACGCATTCATTCGGTCTTTGCCGTTCATTTGATTTAGTAAACTATGCCAATTTTATGATTGATACCTTTCATTATTACGTAAATTAAAAAATTTATAAATGATAAAATATATCAATTTTAGAATGATTTTATAAATGCAATTACGTAAATTAAAAATGAAATGAATAAATCATAAGAAATATTCAATTTTTAAAACGTCTTACAATCCAAAGGCATGCGCCGCATCTACAGCATGTATGGACGGGACGCCTCTGATACATAGGTAACGGAAAAGTGACAAATACTGCAACATTGATTTACATGTAGACTTGACTATGAAAAAAATAATAATTGTAATTAAAACATGAATACCGCCGAATGAGGGGGTTGAGAGTGTGGGGGATGGGAAAAAAGAAAATCGAAAGGAAAACTCCAAATCAAAGTAGAAATATGCGAGTGATTATTCAAAGTGTAGATGCGCTTTGAATGTTGTTGACGAGTATCTCGTTTGATTTACGCAATTATTTCGAGTGTGTGTGTATATGTGTGTGTAAGTTGTGCTTGACGCAGGCTGAAAGCTCAAGTGAATGGAGGCTGTGATGTGCGCCGAACCTGCGAAGCTTTCAGTTCAATTATGATGTTTATTGTCATTAATATAGAGTAAATGCGGGCGGTTTGGGCCTCTGCAATAATAATCACATCAATTGAAGGAAATGCGTGGCAACGACGTCGACATTCACCAGCGACGCTCGGCGTCGTTCACTCGCAAAAAACTTGACGTTTGTGGTTGTTAACTGGCGGAATGGATTTGATGGAATCGTGAATTACCATATCAAGTGTCATTCACGTTTGCTTTCGCCAATGCCGACAATCTTTTCTCTTCGACAAATACATCAAATCGAACGCAAGGCTTTCCCAACCAAATCTCTTTCATTCGCAACCCCCCCATTCGCTCACACCACTCGCCACTTTGAAGCCCTGTGGAAATCATCCTTGAGTATTTATTTTATTTCCATTGATATCCACACCGCAGGAGTTCTCATCCTTTTCTCAAATAAAAAAAAAAATAAAAAAACCACTTGCCTTCCTTTGATTTCACTTCACTTGTTGTTTCGTCAATGTTGTTATTTTGAAAATTGTTCGTTCCTCTTTTCAACTAACGATTCTCGGTAATTATCTGAAACGAGCAAATTTTCAACAGCACAAAAGAAAATAAAAGATTACCATAAAAATAATAACAATAACGGTATAATCCCGCATAGAGACGTAACAGTTAACCGTTCCTTTTGGCAGCGGTGCTCGGTTCCACTCCTGTTCTAATTATTTATCATTTTATGCGACGGACAATAATGAGTCAAATATTGAAAAAAGACAGAACGTTCAACAATCACTTATTGAAAAGCGATTGAATTTAAAATGATCGACAATCGATTTAAATCGAACGATTCCGTTGTTAACAAAGTGAAACCTCGGAAAACTTCTAGAACATTCCGCTCTAGTATATAAAGAGTGACAGGTATAAATATAAATTCACTCTTTTTTTACGCATTTTATGAAATTTATGAGCTCGTAAATTTAGTGCAAATTAAGCGATTGTTGTGATTTATATTATGCTTGTGAAAATGAATTGTGTTAGTCTCGAAAAAATTCAAAAAGGGATCGATTTAAATATATATTGTTATATTTTTTTTTTGTTTCACGTCAGAGGTGGTTTAGGAAAGTCGAGAATACATCTATTCGTAGAAGATTGAAAAAAAATTTTTCTTTAATCATTTTTGAAACTTGCACCCTTCTTAGACCAGTGCTTTTAGCCTTTGAAAATGGTAAAAAGTGAAAAAAATTATAGTAGGATGAAACCCATTGGAAAAGGGAGAGAATATAACGAAAATGAAAGGAAAAATAAATTACGGTCGATCTGAGGTGGGGAAGTAAAAAGGGGGGGGGGGGGGGTAAAATAGAAACGGTTTATCTCGGTTTCCGACAAAACTGCAAGTCCCATGGGAAAAAGTTAAACAGCAAAGTTGTAGATAATAAGTAGATCTACAACTTTTGTGCTAACAGTTTTTTCACATAACCTCAAAATTTATGTGAAAAATTCCAATAATCAAGTTTACAGTTTTTTATTTTTATCTTTTACAAAAAAAAATTAGATGTGATTTTGTAAAAATTTGCCTTTTAATGTCTCAAACACATTAGGTTTGTTCGCGGTACTGATCCGGAACTGGTAAAGAATCATTAGTTAGGATAATCGCCAAACGCATACACGCTTATGAACTGATTAAAAGTTATTTTCCCGTAAACGAGTTTGAAAATGTTCGGAAGTAAGACGAGGATTAACGAGAACCCACGAAAATTGTTATATGAATTGAACGTTATGCTTCGTTCACACGAGTCAACTTTAGTTAACCGATTTTAGTTAATCGAGTTAATCGATCAAAAGTGGAATGAAAAACCTAGTGTGATGACTTGTTCAAACTTTTTTTGATCCACTAAAAAGTTGATTACGGCTCTCACACGAGATTTTTCATTCAACTTTTTTTGATCAACTAAAAACGGGTTACTAAAGTTGACTGTTGTGAACGCAGCATGACAGCGAAACTGTATTATGAATTAGCTACAATTTAGTAAACTGCGCATGAGTCAGAGAATATAATTTTTCATCCTAACAAAAATTTGAGGATCGCTAGAACCAATTATGAATCGGTAACGAACGCATTTCATGTGAACCGCGAATATTGGACCGTAACTCAGCTCATAAGCTTGCATGCGCTTGGCGATGATCCTAAATCGGTCTTGAACTGATCCGTTACCGATTCATTATCACATCCGCAAACGAACTTATTTTATTTTATTTTTATTTAAAATATTAATTTTTAAACCTCATAATGACTTTATATCAAAAAAGCACCCTAATTTTAAATCGAAAATTCTCACGTCAAAGCATTTGATTTTTTTTAAAAATCAATGAGATTTTTGTTTGTTGAAACCTCTACTTTCTGATGGTACAAAAAATATCTACATTACAATGTTAAATGCTCTCTGAAAATGCAATAATTAAAGTGTAAATTTTAATAAATTGTTCAAAATTGTACATAGTACAATTGTACATAACACAAATTTGAGCAATTTATTAAAATTTATACATTAATTATTGCATTTTCAGAGAGCATTTAACATAATCATGTATGTATTTTTGCACCCTCACAAAGTAGAGGTTTCAACGAACAAAACTCACCGACTTTTTAAAAAAATCAGATATTTTGACGTGAGAATTTTCGATTGAAAATTAGGGTGCTTTTTCGATATTAAGTCACAATAAGGTGAAAAAATTAATATTTTAAATAAAAAAAATACAGTATGTTTGAGACATTAAAGTTAAGTTTTCACCAAATTTTGTGTAGTTTTTTTTTTTGTAAAAGATAAAAATTAGAAACTAAAAACTTGGTAATTTAAATTTTTAACATTAATTTTGAGATTATGTGAAAAAACTGTAAGCACAAAAGTTGTAGATATACTTATTATCTACAACTTTACTATTTAATTTTTTCCCATGGGACTTGTAGTTTTGTCGGAAATCGAGATAAACCGTTGCTACCCTTAAAAACACTTCTTTTTCCACCTCCCCACCTCAGATCAACCGTAATTTATTTTTCCTTTCATTTTCGTTATATTCTCTTCCTTTTCCAATGGGTTTCATTCTACTATAATATTTTTTCTGTTCAAAAATTATTTACCCTGGTCTATATATCATCATGCCCAGAAAAAAAAAGCTTTAATTTGATATATAAATGAGTAAACTACGTTTTTGAGGGTAGAAATCATGCAGTGGTCTACTAGAAAATTAGATACATGAAAATGGTTGGGTTATGAGTCGCTAGGAATGAACCTATAAACTCACTGCACGTCATTGAAGCTAGGACAGGAAACAAAAAGGAAATGGGATGTAAATAAGACAAACCATATGTAAAATAAAAATTATTTATTTTATCGTTTTATTTAAAATTTTTTATGAGCCTGAGATGAGGTGACACAAAAGTTCATTGACGTTTTCAGGTTGCTTCCACTGGAAAATTTGAGTAGAAACGAATTTTGTATTATTTTTACAGCTTCAGTGTATCGTAGCAAGGCGCAAAACTAGTTATCAAAATCTTGCAAGTTCCTTAATGGTAGTTGTCCTCCGAGCACTGAAAAAAAAAAAATGATAAATATTAGGAAATGAGTTGTTTTTTTTTTAGATTAATATGAGCCTAAATTTAAAAAAAATCGAAATGTGTACTAGGACACATAGTAGAAGTAACACTTCAACGGACAAATGGAACAATAAATCGCAATAAAATGTTAACATTAAGTTTTACGGGCAGGTTTTCAAATTGGGCAACTACATTATTGTCCATTTGTACAATTTGTTGCGATTTGTTTTTTCACTTGTCCTAAACTATCAAAATTGGATCAGCAGATTAATAATGTACTTGTCCAATTTGAAAACCTGCCCGTAAAACTTCAAGTGAAAATTTTGTGTCGATTTGTTTTTCCACTTGTCCGCTGAAGTTTCACTTCTACTATGTGTCCCAGCACACATTTCGATTTTTTCGCAGATTTAATACAAATTATGATTTGGCTAGGTCAGGTACATTTAAATGAATCCATTTTTTATTTAAACATATTTAATGTTATTATGCATTATAATATTAAGATGTTGTTCATATTTATAATAACTTTACGTTATATAGCTGTACATTAAATTTTAATCCTGTTAATTAACCATTGTTGCGATTTTTTCATACATAGATGTCCAATATAATATTTGATAATATGATTTTCACCTTTTTCGGCGTACATTAAAATCGCACCGTTCTATTTTATTAAACAATTATTTAATTATATACACAATTTGGGCTTTATTTTTTTGATCTCAAACGAATCCCAGCCACGTGCTAAAAGTCAAGTCAGTTAAGTTTCCTTTGGTCTATTAGTACGGCGCGTTGTTCATAGAGGCACCAGCAGTTATATAATCACAATGCAAGCGCATAATCCAAAGCTGTAATTTGAACCAAGTTGAACATTGCGCTGCCATCTGTGTTTGAAGCGTCGGACTAAAATTAAGAAGATCCGCTTTCCTGATAAAAGTGTCCGCCCCATCAGTATATCCATCTAACGCAGCCGTTGTCCCCTCTCTGCCACTGCCAGCCTTTCTCTCCTCCTGCCGCTGCCCGCTTCTCAACAAACGGCCGTGACACTTTTTCGTGATGGAAAAAATCCTAAGATTTCGTCTATATAGAAGTTTCACTTCCAAAATTGAAGATATTATTCGTTTTGCATTTTCAGTACAATGAATGTATTCCCGATGCATATAAAACTGTACATTGTACGGTACAAATCATGAGCAATATAAAATTACGGTAACTTTTTGCGCGTGGCTTATACCGTACAATGTACGGTTTATTTTCATCGGGAATATAAAAAGTGGCAACGCAAGCTTTACTAAATGTTAATAATTTTGATTTTTTTGATGTTACTATTAACTGGTATTTCATCAGACGTGGACTTGTGGTCAAACATTAACATTATTTCATAGGTATTTTTAAAAATCATAGGGACATAAACATACAGTGTGTAAACGGTAATTGAAAACTCTTTGCGAGAGCTATGCAAACTGAACTTTGTTTTTAGTTGATACTCACTCGTAGTAGTTGTTGATACTCACAATCCCTCCCCTCATATTTGTTCCACCCTGGGCTATGATTTCGCTTGTACCCCCTATACAGTACTCAACTGGTTTTTTTCTCACTTGTCATTTTAGCTTAAGTCAATTTGGGTGAGATTGTTTGGCTACCTCTATATTTGGCTAATATAAAAAAAACGTTTGCTTAAGAAAAAAGTCCGCGACGGTATATGCCTATCTCCTAAGGATAATCCACAGGAACCATTTTTATGGTCTACAGATTACTTAACAAAAAACGAGAATACCTTATGAACATTATTTTTCAAAAGAACTTTTAAACAATATACTCGAACTGTAACAATATTAAGCGACCTTAAACTACAAAATACCAACTAAACCTTTTTAGAATTTTTACAAATTGCCATTAATATTTATTTTCTTGACTGACACCAATTCCAAAAATAACAATAGTATTACATATTTTTTATATATTTTGAGGTCGGTTTTTAATTTTTTTATAATATTTATTTATTTCTCGCGTTTTAGTGATCTGAAGTTTGATAACTGATTTTATTTTCTTGAAAATGGTTAACCTTCCAAACGCGCTGCTCATATGAGGCAGCGCCGTTTAATATTAAAAGTTACTACATCATCCCTTTTTGGCCTTAAGGGTTGAAATTTTTTGCTTTTAAATGTAATAACAAAACTAAGTGGATTATTCTTTCCAACAGAAAAAAAATTATCAAAATTCGGTTAAATGTCACTATTTCATCCCCTATTTTCATCCTTAAGGAGTGGATTTTTTTCTTCAAATTGTAACGTGAACAATTTAAAGGTACGTTGTACGTAATAGAAACAAAATTATCAAAATCGGGTTAGCCAGAAAAAAATTTATAATATTATTTCATCTCTAATTTTTAACCCCCCAAGAGTGGAGTTTATTTTTTTAAATGGATAGTAGATTAATTTAAAGTTGTGTTCTACAAATAAAAAAAGAATTTTCAAAATCGAGCTGTCCAATAAGAAGTTAGTATTTCATCCCTTAGTTTTCAACCCCTTAAAAGTGAACGATTTCCCTCAAATTAAAACTGGACCCCACGAAAAGCACCAGCTTTCAAATAAAAAAAGAATTATCGAAATCGAGCTATCCAATAAGAAGTTAGTATTTCATCCCTTAGTTTTCAACCCGTTAGAAGTGAACGATTTCCTTCAAATTAAAATGGAACCACACGAAAAGCACTGGCTTTCAAATAAAAAAATAATTTTCAAAATCGAGCTATCCAATAAGAAGTTAGTATTTCATCCCTTAGTTTTCAACCCTTTAAAAGTGAACGATTTCCTTCAAATTAAAATGGGACCATTCGGGAAGCACCAGCTTTTAAATAAAAAAAGAATCATCAAAATCGCTTCACCCAGTCGGAAATGCTGAGGTAACAAACATAAAAAAAAAATAAAATACAGTCAAATTGAGAACCTCCTCCTTTTTTTGAAGTCGGTTAAAATGAATATCTTAAAAGATATCAGAGATTTAAAAAGCGTTGGTAGAACGGCTGGCTATTTTGTACGGCGTACAAAGTGGCTGTTTTATTGTAATCTTGTTCTCTTATACATGTAAAAATATCATGTTGGTCCTTTTCTAGGACAAAACTCAAAAAATTCTGCATTAATTGTGCGTTTTAACGCATTTTCCTCAAGAAAGCCTGACCAATTTTACACAGTAACGAAAGAAATCTCTATTAAAAAATTGATACTTTCTACTGAAAAATAAATAAGAATTTCAATTTCACACCCAATTAAATTAATAATGAAATAATTTTTTTAAATATTTAAATTTCTTTATTGTTCATTGTCGAAGATATTAATAAGACATGAACGGATTAAAATAATATACTAAATTTTTAAATAACTAATAATTTTTTAACGAGAAGAACTTTAATGAAGTTTTGTTAAAGATACCTCAGATCATAACATATTGATTACCATTTATATGAAAAAAGGTACGGCTCCTGTAGGATAGCTCCTAATCTTTTCTATTTAAATAGCTAACCGGTTATAAATGACATTTGGTATGAAAGGTTTTCAAATTTTTTTAAAGGACCTTAAGGAACTTACTTTGGATCTATCTATAATCTTTTTCTGTCAAAATATTATAGATTAACTTTTATATTTCGCTATGAAGGTAGAGAATCTATTAATAAATCAATTAAATTTAGATACTCTCAGCAAAGCGAGCGGGTCTCAGTTAGTAATCTATGAAGCATACTTTTACATGGTTCAATATATAGATATTGAGTGTTCTTAATTAACGTGTACTCACTGTATTTATGTACCTAATTCTTGTTGATTTTCAGTACTTGACCAAAGGTTGGTAACTGATTCGTACGGTATTTGTTTCATTTGAAACTAAATCCTTTGAGACATTGTCTGGTGATCAATTTGATTAATCACTAATAATATTTCAAATTCTATAAGACATTTTTTTTTTAATAACAGTTTGATAAAAAATACCGTTTCAGATAAACGAGTAATGAAATGTTGGATTCATTCGGTCGTCGCAAAAAAAAGGTTGCAATCCTTTGCGCAGACAATACTAATACGGTCTTTGATCCAGTTTTGAGCTGAAATATTTATTGAAATTTCCCCGAAGGATGTGGCAATCAATGTGCTCGTCTCTCTTTTCCAGGACCAATCCCGCCAACATTCCCTGATTTGATGCGAGCTTTTAGGGTGTAGCTTTCGCACGACACACCCACCAACTGTCTCATATAAACGGAGCGCTTTCAACAGCTTTTAACCAGTGACAAGCTTTAAACACAGCAGTCCTCCAACAGTATGAAATCAAAATACTTCCAATCATTAAAAAAAAATCATGATAAATATTCATTTTAAGTTCTCAACACCTAAAACTGTCTACAAGTACCGCTTTTTACTGAAAGCTCAAACCAGTAATGAGCTTTCATTACAGCAGTTCTCCAACAATATTTCTAAATATCTCCAAGTACTCCAATTAAATAAAAAATTATAAAAATGTTCTCATACCTATACAGAAACGTCGTTTTCAGCAGCTTTAACTGTTGACTTTACTATATCTATAGTAATAAAAGAAAGTAAAAAAATTATAACAAACTTTTAAGTCCTTGAAATTTACTATCCAGAAAGTATAAAGAGAGAGAGAGAGAGACCATGAAAGAAAACGATAATATATTATTAGGGCAGCCTTTATTCTGAGCGTGAGCTTTGAGCCCCACGGTGATAATCCGCGGGAGATTCAGAAACAGATGGTTTCCATAATTTTACTAAATGCCATCTACAATTAGGGTGAGTCCTAAAAGGATTTTTTAGCTAACCTTATTGTACACTGATTAACGCCATATTTGCAACAACTTATCGTTAAAAAAAATAAAAATATCTGCTGCGAGGCGTCACAGTACTTTCATTTATGAAACTCGCTGTTGGTTAAAAGGACATAAATAAACCTACAGTTTGTAAAAAAAAATATGTTAAATTGAAAAATATTTAAATATCTATATAAACCGAACTATATGCATACAGCCTCTATGTATTTACGAACTCCAACCCTTAACACCAGAACCCTCCTAGAATTTTTTCAGGGAAAAGTTTCTAATAAAAGTTGTAGACATAAATGCGTCTTAGAAAATCGCTGAAGTTGTTTTCGAAATTTTTTTAAACAATCCATAGAATAAAGAGCTCCCGGTCAACCAATTTCAATCAAAAGCTTCGCGGCACAACTAGATGTAATATGCGGGCTAATTCCAAGTTTGCCGAATTTCGGATAAAGCTTTCGATAAGATATCGCTGTCACACACATACATGTTTCTAGAAACCACTTTTTTGGACCAAGGGGACCTCAAAACATATACTTCCGGTGAAAGCTCGAAATCGAATATTCGACCTGATTAAAATACTTCCTTTTACTACTATATAAAGTAAAGGAAGTATTGTAATCGGAGCGAATTTACAAATTTGAGCTTTAACCGGAAAAACATGTTTAGAGGTGCACGGTTCTAAAAAAGTGGCTCTTAGAAACATATCTATGTGTGTATGTGTCTGTGTGTGATAGCGATATCTTACCGGAAGCTTGATTCAAATTTAAATCACCATTTGATCATCAAGCTTAAAATATTCATATTATATCTAGTTGTGCCGCGACGTTTTTGGTTGAAATCGATTAAACGGAAGCTAAACTTTATTGAAGGACTTTTGAGTTTTTTTGATTTTTTTTTCGAAAACGGCTTTAACGATTTTCTTTAAGCTCGCTGCAGTTCTTAGACGTTGTAATGCCTACAAGTTTTATTTTACTTTTTTTTCTGGGAAAATTCAAAAAAGGACGGCTCTGAGGTTAAGAGTAAAAGTTACTGACTACATGGAGGCTGTATGCATACAGTTCTGTTTATATACTTATAAAGTGCTTACAGTTCTTTTAACCAACAGCGAGTTTCATGCTGTGTGTGTGTGTGTGAGAGAGACATATCGTATCGAAAGCTTTATCCGAATTTCACCAAACATAGAATTTGGCCTCCATTTTATATCTAGTTGTGCCGCGAAGCTTTTGGTTGAAATCGGTAAACCGAAAGTTCCACTATATTCTAGGAGCTTTGAGCTTTTTGTTTTTTTTTTGAAAACGGCTCCAACAATTTTCTTTAAACTTTCTATAGTTTGTTATGTTTGTTATTAGTTGTTAGACTTGATGCCTAGAACTTTTATCTGAAACTTTTTTCTGGGAAAATTCAAATAGAGAAATATCTGGAGTTAAAGTTGGGAGTTAGTATATATAATACATAGAGGTTGTATGCAGTAATGTTTATATAGTTATAAAATGCTTATAGTACTTTTAACCAACAGCGAGTTTCATAAAAGAAAGTACTGTGACGCCTCGCAGCAAATATTTATATAGTAGTAAGAGAAAGTAATATGTATACAGCCTGTATGTATACATGAAGTCCCACCCTTAATCCCAAAACCGTCCTTATTTTAATTTTCCCAAGAAAACGTTTCAAATAAAAGTTGTAGGCATCAATGAGTCTAAAAACTATAGAAAGGCGATTGTGGTTGTGTAGCCATGGTTAATAAAAAAATAAATTTCGCTGACTTTGGACTTATTATATATAATAATTAGGTCCAAAGTCAGCGAAATTTAATTTTTTTATTAACCATGGCTACACAGCCACAATCGCTGTTCAAATATAATAATTAAGTCCAAAGTCAGCGAAATTTAATTTTTTTAACTATAGAAAGTTTAAAGAAAATCGTTGGAGTCGTTTTCATCATATATATTTTCGTCATGCGATTTCAACCAAAAACTTCGCGGCACAACTAGACGAAATATAAAGAAAAAATTCCAAGTTTGGTGAAATTCGGATAAAGCTTTCGATACGATATCGCTGTCACACACACACACACAGACAGGTTTCTAAAAACCACTTTTTTGGAGTCATGGACCTCGAAACATGTTTTTTCGCTGAAAGCTCGAATTCAAATATTCGGCCCAATTACAATACCTCTTTTACTATATAGTAGTAAAAGGAAGTAAATATATTCAATCATATAAAAGATGAACCATTTAGTTCTAAACTGTAACTACCATGATTGATATGTATTAGTACAGTTTTCAATATCTTTACTGATTTTTTGAGCTTTCGTTTATGTAAGCATAGGTATGAGTATAAGTAGGAATCAGGATTAAAGTAATAAACTCACGTGAATTATAAAAACATTTTCAAATGCGTGCATTTGTGGTGAGATTTTATAAAAATGAAAGAAAAATCATTGGATACACAAAAAACAATGTGTTGTAGATTTAACAACATTCCTTGTTAATTTAACTACATTAACTAGTATTATATAGGATGACACCACGTGTGGTTACGTTTACCAGTCAAGTGTAATTAAAAAACTGTAGTATTATTTACAACACGAACTAATAAAAATGTAGTTGAATTTTTGACACTTGCATTTATTTGTCAAAATTATTGGTTATGTTGTACGTGCCGCATGCGTAAACGCCAAAATTTGTTAATTGTACAACACTCAGCAGTTGTAACAGCTACATATATTTTCTAAGCTATAATAGTAAAAAAATACTATACGTTAGAACTGAATACAACACAGTGTGTTATATAATGTTACATTTGTGGTTATAGTGAACACAAAGTGCAGTAAAAATATTACTAGTTTAGTGTTGTAAATTTTACACCACTATTTTTTTTCCGTCTAGCTTTATTTACTTACTATTTTGTGTTTTTACCAATGGTAGCTTTATTAATGGAGACAAGGGAAGCAGTGCTTCACAAAAAAATTGACTCGACTATGTTAAACTAATGTAAGAAAATTAAGGAAGATATTTTGTGTATCGACTTAATATGACCAGAAAACTGTGTTGTAAAATTTGCTTCCCCAAAATGTTTTTATCAAGAGGTTTTTGGGTATTGGATCAATGCTTTAAGGTCCTTCGAAAAAATACTAAACGAATGTTGAAAGTTGATAATGTAAAAATTAAATGGAAAAGTTTTCTTTAAAAATGTATATCACTTAGCGGTAATAAAAGAGTCGGGCGTTTTGAGTGGTTAATACAGGGGTAGTTTTAATAGTTGCGTCGGTTAAGAACCAACATGAGTTTAAATCAGATTTTTAATTTTGATTTTGATACGTGAAAAAAAAAATATTTTTCACAGGTTTAATCCTATTTTGAAAGCTTTAAGTCACAGTGGCCCCACACAAATAATCAATGAGAATTTTCTCCATTTTAAATATTCACACATAGCTACTGGTGCTATCTCTAGGAATCATAGTCTTTATACATATTACGCGTGGTAAAGTTATGATTTGAAGCTATATTAATTATGGTTTTATAGCCGTAAAAAAATGGAAGACATTTCGTAGGGTAGGTATACATTTTAAAAATAATGAAATAATAGATACAGACATCTGGAAGGGTTCATAAGTAGTTTGAACTTTTGGAACATCTCAGCTAATACAATAAAAGTAGTTTATCTGATTTTTTCAAACTCTCATTACGTTTGATGAACCAAACAAAATCATTTTCCAAGGAAAATAATTCCTGGAAACATTGACGTTATATTCCAGGATACTATTTATAGTGTACCTTCAAACTGATAAAATCAATAATCAAATCACACTCAAAGACAAACAATTTAAATACGATCTTTTATATTAAGAAAAACATTATTATATACTGATAGTCGGCGATGGATTTATTCCCTGGAATCGTGAGCCTCGGGCCCAGGGTGGCATCATTTTAGATAGAGCGGCTATTTTCAGATAGGAGTCCAGGACATACACATCATCAGTCTAACAAATTTATTTTATAAAAAAAAATTATTTATTAATTTTATCAGTCCAAAGGTACACCCAAAAATAGTATTCGGGAATATTACGTTAATGTTCCTAAAAATATTCGTTTGTATTTGCCACGTACATACCTGTAATTTTTCGGAAATTGGGAACTTTCCGTGTAAGATTCTAAAAATTGCACCATTACCCCCACTCTTGTGCGAAGTTTGTATGCGCATGCGATTTCGGTCGTTTGTTTCTTTCGAAATTACCGAATTCCGACCTCAATAAGTATAAGTGGTAACAAGTCAATCGTAAAAAAAATACTTTTTACAGCATCTTAAGCCTTTTAAGCTTCACATCTGTGCATCATCGACTGACATCTGTCTGTGACAAACGAAACTTTGAAATTTGTGGCGACGACATACATACATAGTCCGCACATTACACATAGCGATCAGTAAGTGTAGAAAAGGCTTAAGAATAAATACACGAGCTTAAATACCAAATAATTTCATCCAATATCCACTGAACATTTTCAATAAGTGTAATTTGAAATGAAAACCGTTTCTTTTGAAATGAAAAAGGTTTTATCTACGTGAAACCATATATTAGGATACTTATTGTATTTTGTTAGAAGTAAATTAAAAATCATTAAATTGAGCCGGTACCACCTATTGGCGCAGTGGTTAGAGCAGTGGTACTGGATTCGATCCCTGTCGAATCCTAGACTTAAGATCCTAGACCTAAGATAAAATTGACCAATAGAAATTTTCTGTGTTTAAACAGTCATGATATGATCTTAGTTATTAAAACGACTTAAAAGACCCAAAAAAAATGGTTGCGTGTACTTATGTACGCGCGTGAGAAGTTATACTTCTTTGGCATCATTAAAGTTAGTTTTTATTAATTGCATTCAAATAAATAATTTTAAAAAAAATTAAGAAATTGGAAATTAATATTTAATAATAAATTTAAATATATATATTTTTTTATATATTTTATTTTTAAATATATATATATTTAAGTATATATATTTAAAGATACATTTATTAAAAATAATGTTTTATAAAAAATTGTCAGGATCATTTTTCTGGTTAACAATTCATGCATGTCATGAAAACGAAGCTTTATAGAAATTGCGAAATAAACTAAGTAGCTACTTTTCAAAGTAAATGTTTTAATCTTATTCATGCCTTGTTTTACTTAATTATTATTCTAAGATGGTTGAATCATTTAGAATCCCAGATTTCGTGATAACTAAGAATATGCATGAAATGCAGACGTCATTTTCATCACTAAACTCCAAATAGTATAACAGCTACTGCAAAATTCAAGAAAAGTAACTACTTATTTATTAATAATATGTGTCATTTGTACAGGGCCGCCGAGAGAACTTCTGAGGCCCCGGGGATATACTTCTTATGATGGCCCCTGCCAAGAGCGTGAAAAAAAAATTTTTCCCTCGGACTTTGGGCCATTTATATATGAATTTTTCATAAAAAAATCAAGTGATTTAAATCATGATAGATTTTTTTTTCGCCGGAGCCCCTAGAATCCAGGGGCTCCGGGTATTCCCCCCCCCCTCCTTCCCCCCCTCTTGTCGGGCCTGCATTTGTATACATATAATTATTTTTAATTTAAACATATAAATAAATAAATAAGTAAATAAATAGAACAAAAATTCAAATTACGCGCGCCAAGTTAAAAGAAACCGAGTGGTTTTGCGGCCAACTTCATTCTGTTAATTTTTGTCTTAAGATGGTCGCCCATCTGAAAAGTTCACTCTCATCATTTTTTCATAACGCGTCTAAAGAAGTATAACTTAAAAAAAAAAAAGCCAGACCCAGGCTTTACGGTCTTATGCATTGATCCATCTCTAACCAACAGTCTATAGATACCTTTTCAGTTTTCAAGTGTTTTATGAAATTTTTTTAAAAATATTATTGATTTTATAAGTTTAAATGTACACCGAAGGTAGTATACGGGAATGTGACGTCAATGTTTCCCGGAGTTATTTTCTTTGGAAAATTATTTCTTTGAGTTTATTGAATGTAATGAGTATTTGAAAAAAATAGTGTCCTTTCATATAATTTGAAAGGGAATCGAATCAAATCAAATCAAATCGTAATTGAAACTCACTGAAACGTAATATGATGAGTATGATGTTTGTAGGTATGTATTAGTATGAGTATGCGTTTTTTACAATGTTTCTTTTCCCCTGGAATATGTTTCTCATTTCTCGGAGGTTAAGGTTTTTCATTAATGCGGCATTTTCTCGTCGCAGTTGATTTTTCGTCTTTGTCGAATTTGCACATTTCCACCACTATGAGAAAACACAACAAAAAGTAACAACAACAACAACAACAACAACGTCAACCACACCACCAAGTATCTACATAGTAGGTATTAGAACAACGGCACAGAACGAAAAAGGGAGAATCGAAAATCCGTGGAAAAACAAAAGATAAATGTCGCAAAACGGGAACGGAGAACATGGGAAGAAACGGGAAAAATTGATAGACGGAGGAGAAGCGCGTTGCGGTTAATCGTTCCGTAGGGTCACTAATGCATCACGCCGTTTGAATTTCGTGCGCTTATCCCGCGCTTCACCCGAGCCACTTTCATTCCAGGCCCACATTACCGAGCCAAACCGAAACGACGGGAGGCTCAGCCCTCCAAGCAGGAAGTTCAACATATCCCTACCCGGCAACAGTGCGTTCTCTCTTGCTTTTTAACAACCCTCCTATTAAAACCAGCGCTCCTCAACATTTCACAACCCCTACATTTTCGAGCTTTCAAAACATAAATCTACAGTTTTCATTTTTAATGAGAGATTTGGCAAATTATGGAAATATGTCCGAGTAATTTTTAGAATCCTCGACTAAAAACAACGGTTTTCCATTAACCGCATTAGTATAAAATGCGGAATATTTGTGTAGCATCGAGTGTTCCAATTACAGATACGCATTGTCCTGTACAACATTGTAAAAAGCATTGCTTACGAATATAATGCGCCAGTAGTACTAACAAATTGACCTGAAAATATAAGTTGGCATTACTGAAGTGTATTTGTCATTAGGTTCGTTCGCGGATCCGATACTGAACCGATAACGAATCACTCCAAATAGATTTAGAATAATTGCCCAGCCCATACACGCTTATGAACTGACTAAAGGTTATTTTTCCGTAAACAAGTTTGAAAATGTTCGGAAGTAAGACGAGGATTACCGAGAACCCAAGAAAATTGTTAGTTTAATTTAATGTTGAGAACGAAGGATAGCAAATCTAGCTACATGTTATCAAACTGCGCATGCTTAAAAGAATCGCTAGAACCAGAGTCCTGTTCCGCTTTTCTTTTCTGTCAATGCTAAATTCAATTAACAATTTTCGTGGGTTCTCGTTAATCCTTGTTTTACTTCCAAACATTTTTAAACTCGTTCACGGAAAAATAACCTTTAAACAGTTCATAAGCGTGTATGGGCTTGGCGATTATCCTAAATCCACTTGGAGTGATTCGTTATCAGTTCAGTATCGGATCCGCAAACGAACCTATTATCATCTGCATAGGACGATTCCATTAATAAAGACATTTTTATAGCTTCTTTTTAGCAATTAGTAAACAATGAGATTACACAAAAGTGTTATGGTTCTTAACTTTGCTAAACCTAGGATTGTTTTGTTTAAAACCTAGTGAGACGAATTTACTCTACGCATTCTACTGTAGCATTTACACATGCTAATCTTATTCCAATTAAATATAAGCATTATGCGATGTTATGAAGCACAAAACCGCACAATGCTTCGTAATTGGAAAACGGCCATTAATCACGTGACACATGTGATGTCACAAACCAATAAGCTAACGTTTTGAAACATACACAATCTTATTATTTTCGTAAGGGCTGTAACTTGATTGTTAATAATTATATTAATTTATAAATGAATAATACTTTTGTTATAGGTTATGTTATAAGTAATTGATAACAAACTTGCTGTTTCAATATTTTCGAGTTCAACTGCATAAAATCTACATTATTTGTAAAAAAAAGTTTAACTATACTACGACTAACTATATTACGACTATATCAGCTTTTACAAAATGTTTTTCCATCCCTTTTATAGAGTTAAGGGAATGATATTTACTATAGATATGGTTAAATATTAACTGGATATTTTATTATAAAATTGTTTGAGAAATATTACGTACGCATTAAATCAGTTGTATATAGTATATATCTAAAATTTCGTTTACTTGTGTGTGACGTCAAATATCATTTTTAATAATTTCAATAAGAAAGATAACAATCGTGTTTGAAATTCATCAAGTCAAGTAGTTAGATATGTTATGAAATATGACCGTGTTATTATGACTTGAAAATGAAATAATTAATCGATTCTGAGTTTTCCTCGATTTTTAATACTAATATTTGACTAAGTTTTGATTTTCTTTTCAAGTCAAATTCAAGTCAAGTAGTCTTGATTTGATACTTGACTACTTAAAGAAAAGCCAAATATGCTCTTTACTGTCAAATAGCTTATAGACCTATAATGTCTCAGTTAGGGGATGAAATCTCAAGCTGAGATCATTGAAGTCTTGAGATCTCGCGAGGCGAGAAATAAAACGCGAAGAAAATCATGTTAAGTGGCTGAATGAGTCAGTCTACTTTTTTTTTGGAGGTTATGTTACAAAAACGTTCGACAACTACTTGTAATTATATTTTCTTTGAACATAAATTCGTTGGTAATGTTATTAGAGTTTGGCTGGAATTTCGTGGAAAGTCTTAGCATTTTATTAACAAATTATTATCCGGAAAAGTGAATTTTCTGATATAAAATAGTCAATGTGATTGTTGAAATTTATTTTTGTGGTTTCGTTAGAAAAACTTTTAACAATCACATGTAATTGGGTTTTGTTTGAACTGAAATTTGTTGGTAAGATTTGGTTGGAAAATTTTGTGGAAAATTTTCGCATATGGCAGCGTAGTGGCCAGTGTATACGCGTACACTGGTATTGTTGTGGCTGTATGTGCTCTGTTTCGGTGGTGGCCATCCAGCAGTATAATGGCACGCCTGGAGGGTTCGTTAATATTTGCTCAGTTTGCTCGGTTTGACGAGTCCTTTCATCCTGGCTCAGGAATAGTGGGATGTGTTTACCGGACCAATGGCGGAGCCGTTGACTCCGCCCCAATTCCCGTTAAAATGATTTCGTCTCCAATTGGTAACGGGAACTCGTCTGTTCGCGGATGATTGCTATCTTTACCAAATCAAACAGGCACACACACACACACATAGACAGACGGATAGACCGACAGACGGACAGACAGACAGACAGACAGACAGATACATGCATAAACAGACAAACATAGAACATGCAAACATACTTAGGTGCAAATATATTGAGACGGTGAGTTCATATTAAACGAAGCAGTCATAACAGATAGCGACCGATTCGAGTCCTTCTCATCATTCAGGACTTGACCCACAGAAAATGTTATTTTTTCATCCTGTAAAAAATTCCTCAACACTCTCTGGCGTTTAGTGAAAAACGATCACTCCACAATAAATTAAAAGAAAATAATAAAATAGTGAGTGTGAAGAAAATGTGCTAAAGTTCGTTGGTAATTTTTTTTTTCTTCGTTCTAACAAAAAATTTATCTGGGAGTTGAACGAAAGGAAAAAAAAAACAAGGAAAAAAATAGAAAAACTGGATTTTCTTAACGTTGTGTTTTGTGTTCTGTAATGCTTCGTAGTACTAACAATGTGAAAATGGCGTTCTCGGGAATCAAATCAAGGTAGCAGTGTCGGATTGTTCGGCCTGGGATAAAATCCCATTACTGTGAGAAAAATCGCAAAGAAAGTTCGCATTTCAAATTCGTGTTCGTTTTCATTTAGTTTTACAAACTGAAGTTGTTGGTGGTTAAGTTATGAAAAACAACAAGGAAATTACGCCTGTTTGAATGTAAGTAGAAAATTTCCCTAGAACTGCTTTGCATTAAATCATTGTCAATCAGCCAATTTTCCAAGTCATATTTTATGAGTTAAATCACGGAAAACCGTTAAGAAAAAATATTTTTCAAATATCTTAGAATCTGACTGATAATCAATAAACAGTCCACATTTGATTAACTCCCAAATAACTGCTGCGACGCGTCACAGTACCTACTTACTTTAACATGAAACTCGGTGTTGGTTAAAAGAACATAAAACTTGGATAAAAATAAATAAATATTATAAAAAAAACGACTTCAAAATAAATAAGAAATGCACTAAAAAGTAACAAAATAATGGCGTATCCTTGCAGTATCTACAACTTACAAATTATTAGGATGATACAATGTACAGCTATTGTTATTTTGGAGTTGGTGTCAGCCAAGGAAATACGACTATATTGGCACTTAGCAAAAAACGAGAATACCTTATGAAAATTATTTTTCAAATGAACTTTTAAACAATATACTCGAACTGTAACAATATCTAGCGACGTTTAAACTACAAATACCAATTACCAACTAAACCTTTTTACAATTTTTACAAATTACCATTAATATTTATTTTCTTGACTGACACCAACTCCAAAAATAACAATAGTTTTACATTGTATCATCCTAATAAACGCAATTATTTTGTTACTTTTTAATGCATTTCTTATTTCTTATTTAATATTTTTATTTATTTTGAAGTAGGTTTTTCATTTTTTTATAATATTTATTTATTTCTCGCGTTTTAGTAATCTGAAATTTGATAACTGATTTTATTTTCTTGAAAATGGTTAAACCTTCTAAGCCTTCTTAAAAGTTACTACATCATCCTTTTTTGCCTTTAAGGGTTGAAATTTTTTGCTTTTAAATGTAATAACAAAACTAAGTGGATTATTCTTTCGAACAGAAAAAAAAAATATCAAAATTCGGTTAAATGTCACTATTTCATCCCCTATTTTCATCCTTAATGGGTGGATTTTTTTCTTCAAATTGAAATGTGAACAATTTAAAGGTACGTTGTACGTAATAGAAAAAAATATCGAAATCGGGTTAGCCAGGAAAAATGTATTATTTCATCCCTAATTTTTAACCCCTTATGAGTGGAGTTTTTTTTTTACAAATAATGGATATGAAATTAATTTAAAATTGTGTTCTACAAATAAAAAAAGAATTATCAAAATCGCGCTATCCAATAAGAAGTTAATATTTCATCCCTTAGTTTTCAACCCCTTAGAAGTGGAAAATTTCCCTCAAATTAAAACTGGACCCCACGGAAAGCACCAGGTTTCAAATAAAAAAAGAATTATCAAAATCGAGCTATCTAAAAAGAAGTTAATATTTCATCCCTTAGTTTTCAACCCTTTAGAAGTGAAAGATATCCTTCAAATTAAAATGGGACCATTCGAAAAGCACCAGCTTTCAAATAAAAAAAGAATTATCAAAATCGCTTTACCAAGTCGGAAATGCTGAGGTAACAAACATAAAAAAAAAAAAAAATACAGTCGAATTGAGAACCTCCTCCTTTTTTTGAAGTCGGTTAATAATTATAAATTGAATAATATTTAAATATCTACATAAACAGAACCATATACATACAGCTTTTATGGATATAGATACACGAACTCCCACCCTTAACCATAGACCTGTCTTTATTTGATTTTTACCAAGAAAAAGTTTCAAATTAAAGCGGTAGGCATTTATAAGTCTAAAAACTATAGAAATTTTAAAGAAAATCGTTGGAGCCATTTTCGAAAAAATTTCCAAAAAATTCATAACTCGTTGGATACAGTGGAGCTCCCGATCAATCAACTTCAACCCAAAAGCTTCGCGGTACAACTAGGTGTAATATAAAGACAAAATTTAAGTTTGATGAAATTCGGATAAAGCTTTCGATACGATATCGCTGTTATACATGTTTCTAAAAACCACTTTTTTTGGGTTTAGAAGATCTCAGAATATTTATTTCTGGCGAAAGCTCGAATTCGATCCGTTTACAATAGTTCCTTTACTATATAGTAGTAAAAAAAAGTAAAAAGTTCCAAGTTGGTCCTGTCGTTATTGCGACAAATCATTAAATGATTTAGTTAGAATTTGGAAGACCGAAATCCGGTGAATGTTGAGATACACCGGTGAATGTCAACATTCTTTAATTGCTTGGCGTATGTTCGAAATATTGGCTAAATATTAAAAATTAAATATTAAATTTCTCACTTACACTGGCGAATATCGGCAATAAGCATGCACTAATGGTGTATGTGGATAAGGAAATTTTTTTTTCGTTAAGTGAAAAGAAAAATCAAACATTGAAACATAAAAAACATAAATATAAAGTTGTAACATGTCGTTTCCGACATTTACCGGTGAAAGTCCAAATATATCATTAAATTAATAAATGTTCGGTCTATTACCAAGGTATTTGGTATTTGTTCACATACACCGGCGAATGTTGATATTTACTGATTGTGGTTTTTCCCAGTACTATATACATTTAATACAACATGACATAAAATTTATGATTATAAATAGCCTATGCAATTTTTGCATATTTAAATACGTCAAACGCAAGCAAATTACATTACTACTATAAGTAATCCTGTACAAAATTTTCACTAGAACCCTTACCTACTATATTTTATAAGAATATATTTTATAATAATAATTAAGTTAATCAGTTAATTTCTTAAGTTAAGTTACTAAAAATAACTTTTCAATGACGACCGGTACGTAAAAGGTGGCTTAGATACGATAAAATAATATTTCAAAAATCTTAGAATTTGATTGAAAATTATTGTTCTAGTTTGATTAGGAATTCACTGCTTGGCTTGCTTTGTTACCTTCTTGACTTGGTTTTCACTTGAAATCAAGCCTAAATCAATTGAAATGTTAATATTTTAATATTCAATCAAGACAAGGATTGATTTCGCAAGTCGTTTCATTTACAAACTAGTCAACGTCAAGCACAATTAATTTGAAAAAAATGTCCAAATACTTGACTTGATGAATCCATAAATTTGATCAAATGTCACAAGTGCTATCAATTAAAAAAGGGAACTTAACTTGTTTATGACATTTATGTCGCTTTTGCAAGAACTCACTAAATGGTTTAACTCTTCAACATAAATACGTAATCTTATATAAAATTGCAAATTGATGATGAATTGACCGAAACAGTAGGTATATAACAGTATGAACGGTACTTTAAAATTTTTATGCTTACAAAAACGGAATTTTGTTTTAAGCATTTTTCTTACACACATTTTCCACTATATGTATTAATTATACATGAGGATTAATTGCTTGATTTCATTTTCAAGTTACTTGACTTAGATTTGGCTTGAAATCAAGTAAAACTCAGTAAAGTCAAATTGAAACATTGAATTTGCTGGTCATTTTCTTTCAAAGTTGAAGTTTCAATTTATTGCGTACAATATGTTCAGTTACTTGACTTGCTATCCTTAATTATTCAAGCTTATAAAAAAATATTTTATGCTTAAAAAATTCATTTTATATAAGATTCAGATGATAAAATTTAAACTTGGCTTGATCTAAAGTTATTTTTTTTTTGAATTTTGGCTTACTTGGCCTAAATTTGACTTGAAATCAAGTCGAACTCTAGTCATATATTAATATTGTTAAACCAAGTCAAGTTCATTTACAAACCAAAATATGAAATATAATTCATTCGATAAGTGTCAAACTACTTGACTTGATGAATTCCTAGATTAATATATTTGTACGCCCGAAATCGAAAAAATTTGAAAGTAGTTCTGAACCATTAGACAGTGCTGTGGATTACAGATAATAATTAGAATTTGCTAGTGGTATACTAGTTATCTGGAAAGTTTGTCTAATTCCAGAATACATATATAGAAATATCTACTGCATTCGAGTTCGTTCAAGTCAAGCAGCTACAGTTTTGCAACCCTGAAAATATTATACGCTATGCCTATTCATTAAACATTGATTTTTCTAAAGTCAAAAATATTTCTCGAGAAAGTCAAATTTATGACTAAGTAATTAAAATTTTTTCAGGGCGGCTCCTTTAGAATTACTTATGCATTTTGAGGTTATATTTTAATGACAAAAAATTTTTTTTATGGCAACTTTTTCATGTTGGCGCATGACTTTTTTGTATTTGGCATGAATTGTTCCGCACGATTTTATTTTCATCTGGAACACGCCTTTTGTGTTTGAGTGAACGAACAACGTACTATAATATTTAAGCCTTATCTAACATATTTTACTTGTCCTTAAATCATATTAATATGGAAGGATTCTAATGCAGACTAGTGTAATATGAAGGTTAACACTGTAACTTATATCTTTACTTTATTAACAAACAGAATGCTTCAAAGATTTAGTTGAAAGTTAGTTTTTTTTTTTAAGTTATGTAAACTAACTTAACTAAGATCAAAAAATTTTATCGTTTGAATAGTATTTGTATATCTTTTAAATACTGTATTTTACCGCCGCTTTAAACTCACAGTTAACTTCACAATTTCAAAAAATTGAATTTATTATATCGACTTATTTAACTTTACAACATCTCTAGAATATTTTACTAAATTTTTAAATATTTATTTCCATTTTGATTTCAACTTTCGTTAAAATGGTTAACCTTAACTTTACTTTTGATCATGATAAAATAAAACTTCACCGGAAAGAAGTTAGTGTAGAACTTTTATTTTTTTTTAAATTATATGCCAAAAACTGCTCTTTAAACGCTCTTTCAGAAATCGTAATTGCTCCAGGTGTAAAGTTAAAGGTTAACGAGTAATTACATTTTTAAAAATTTGCAAACTCAACAAATAAAATCCAAATTAATCACTTATTTGAAGTTTTTTTTTTTTTTCATAAAGCTCTCAATTTGCTCTTTTGATTACGCATATAATTGATCATATTTTGTAATATATATGACTAGCTGATACCCGCTCGCTTTGCTGGGAGTATTTAAATTTAGTAGCATGATTAATTTCCTACCTTCACAATAAAATTTAAAAATTAATCTAATTTAACAGAAAAAGATGATAGATACTTTTAGACTTTAGATCCAAAATAAGCTCATCAAAATCCTTAAAACTACTTTTCTAGAAAGATATATTAGCTATCTTACAGGTTCATTACAATTTAAAATGTAAAATGTTCTTTTAGACTTGAACATTTTTCATTTCAAATGTCATTTATAACCGTTCAGCTATTTTAGTAGAATAGATTCGTAGCTATCCTACAGGAACCGTGCCTTTTTTTAGGATAAATGGTATTCAATACGTTGATATCTGAGGTATCCTTAACAAAAATTCATTAAAACTAATTCCGTTAAGTAATTGTCAATTATTTAAAAATTTATTAAGTAGGTATATTTAAATACGTTTATTTCTAATTAATATTCGACAATGAACAATAAAGAAATTCAAATAAATTAAAAAAATTTCATTATTAATTTTATCGGGCGTTGAGTAATTGAAATTCATAATATTTATTTTCCAGTAAACGTTGTCATTTTTTAAATTTTAAACCTTGTAGAGATTTCTTTCAAAACTTCGTAAAATTGGTCAGGCCTTCTTGAGGAAAATGCGTTATAATGCTATTTCACGAACTTTAGCAAAACTTACCGAAAATACACGGTTCCTGTAGGATTCAATTGTTACGCTATCCTATGTAGGGTGACCAATCGTACTATTTTAAGAGTACATGTACCTTACATACCTAATTGGTGTCTAATTTTTCAAGTTTTTGTTCTAAATAAGAACCAACATAACATTTTTATATTTATAAGAAAAAGATAGCAATAAAACAGCCACTACGTACGACGTACAATATCCAGTTGCTCCACCAACGCTTTTTAAATTTGTGATATCTTCTAAGATATTCATTTTTACGATATGCTGTAAAGGACAATTTTGATCTACATGAAATGCACAACGTATCTAATGTATTTAATTGGATAAGGAATAATACTGTATTGTTTAAAATAGCTTGGTAAATAACCAATAATTCTTTTGTAATGTGTAAAAGATGGAAATGGTTTCTATGGGTTATCCTTAGGAGATAGACATATACCGTCGCAGACATTTTTATTAATCTTTTTAAGATACACAATTTCGCCGCATATTAGTTTGGTCGATCTCGTAAGGTTTAGCCAGCGTTTGCAATGCAAGTGTACAAAAATATGTTTGTTATGACATCACATTACAAATATTTGAATTTCCCGAATTTTCTCCACTATAATATGGATGTTTTATAACTGCAAACCTTCCTATTGAACCACGCTATCAATTGCTGAAAACTGCATAAAAAACCGTTTTGTAGTTTAAAAGATCTAAGGGAACAGACAGCAAGTGCGACTTTGTTTTATACTATGTAAAGATTAACTATGACTCAGTATTCAGATCAAGATCCAACGACAGTTGATGACGTCATAGTACAACAATACATGTATTAATAGTTAAGAAAAATTAGTTATTATATATATATACCTATATTGCAAAAAAATGATAATTTATTCTTCATCATTGCGGGATTCTGAAGGAGCTCTTGAGAAACAATTTTTTGAAATATAATTTAATAAAAAAAATAAAATTCCTACGCTAACTTCTTTCCGGTTAAACTTCTACTAAATTTTACAATTTTTAAATCACTAATTGTAATAGTGAATTTTACTATGCCAATTAGCCACTAGTTGTTTATGTGAATTTCATAATTTTTAAATTAATCATGCCATTATTGATTGTTATAACGGATTTTACTGTTTGAATTAGTTTTTATTACTACATATTATTTCACTAATTTACTAGTGTGATTTTCACTAAATGAATTAGTGTTATCATATCACTGATTGAAAAAGTGAGTATCCGCTAATTGGTAGTGGTATACTTATAGCTGTGGCAAGTAGTGAATATGCACTGTCATGCTAGTGAAAATTTACTGTTTAATTTTTAGAGAGTATATCTTGGGTTATATTGATGTCAGGTATTCAAAGTTACATTTTTCATGTTTTTATCGATTGATTTTTGATAGGATGCTTGAAATATTGATATTAATTCAATTTACGTAGCAACTACTTTAAGTTATAGGCATTTGAAATAAAACTGAAATGCTCAGGTTGTAAGAACGCTCCTTTGTTCCGTCAGATGAATAAAATAATAGAATCTTTTATGTCTTAAGCGATAATTATTGAAAAAAAGAGGGATCGCGGCGACAAAACGTTAAATCATAAATGGGGTTGAAGTTAGTGTTTATTGACGAATATTCATTGTGCAATATGGAAACATTCGCGTAAGGGTCGTTTTGACAAATAAGAGCAATGGATGTGGCGAGGGTCGCAATAGCTAAGGCCGAAACGTTCTTGAAATTCACGGTACACGATGATGGTGTTTACCCTACTTACAACTAAATGCTTAATATTACTAAGTAAGGGCTCGGTGGATAGTTGGGGCTCGAATCGGGCCCATTGTTGGCTTACATCGCTATTATTGGCTCTCATGACTGAAAACAAAAGGCTTCAATTGTGTTTTATTGATACCTCTCGGGAAAAATATTTTTGCTTTTCTTTCTTGACAAAAATGTAAATATTAAGGGTGAATGTTTCGAGATATTTTGTTCAATGAGCACCATCTGTTGTGTGTTTCCAAAACAAATAACTCATAATTTAATTGTTTAGAACATCAGACTCCACCATTTTTAATAATCGTTTCGTAACCGAACTTTTTTGATTTTACCCAAGTCATTTAATAAGATGGCTGTTGTTTAAATTTCCCGGTAAATTTCATAAATCATAATTAGAAGGGGGTGCCGAGTGAAGTGTACGGAAAATTTTTGCGGAAACATTTGACCGCATTTATATGTGATTGGTTAATAATCGGCATCGTTCTTTGAAGGGTGACCCATTAAATTGCCATTATATGGACGTTGCAATCACCCCTATTACGATGTCATCACCGGAAATCAGCAACTAATAATAACGTGTTACAGGGTGAGTTTCATTGAGTCGCAAGTTGTCTCGAATGAAATCATAAATAACTGCCGTGAAAACCCTTCGAAATTATTTACACACATGCAACGAACCCTCAATATACATAATATAGATTTATACGTACATACTGATCGTATTGTTAACCCCATAACTATTTCTATCGTAATAAATACGTAGAGCAACAACCCCCAACTGTGTGTGGGCTCAAATCTTGTGGGAAATTCGGAACGAAATCTATTAAAACGCACTCGTCACGTATTGGTCACTGATTTAGTAATACACACACTTTTTACTACGGATTCTTCAAGTCAAGTACTTGAACATTTTGAACAATGAATTGAGCTTAAAATTTTATTTTAGCAGTGAAATAACTTGCAAATTTAATGCTAGACTTGACTTGAGTTTGACTTGATTTTAATCCAAGCGTTTGAAAATCAAGCCAAGTAGCTTGAATATCAAGCCAAGCAGTGCACTTTATTTTTTACTAATTGGTTCATCTCTGAAAAAAATTCATTTGGTTTCTATCATTAACGTTGTCTATTACGATTACATATTTGATTGCAGTTATGAAACTGAACATAAAATCAGAATTGATGTTACTTGAGATTTTCCAAAAACTTGACTTGAGATATTCTTGTAAAGTTAAAAAAAAGACACCGTATCTTATTTATAAAAATAGTAACTTACAGATAAATAATTAAATTTTCAGTTATCTTATATTGGTGGAAAGTAAGCAGCAAAAGTCCTTGAACATTAAATTTGTTTGTTAGAATCAATTATAAATTGATGGAATTGATTGGAAAAAGAAAAAAAAACACCCAGTAAGTATCACATCATATCATGCAGAGAGAAGACTGAGAGCCAGATCGCATGAATACACGTGCTGTCATCTACTCCGAGTAGAGGTTGTTTGGAACTATTCCTTAGTCAGTTTGTGTTCCTTTCTCCACCGGTCTACACTCGAAACGTCTGCCACAGAGAAGGTTCTCTCTGTCAAAACATACTCGGGACGCTTTTTTTTCTCTCTTATGAGCATAGATAAGTCGTAAGCTATCGCAAAATAAGTAGAGCTATAATTCTCAACTGAAATAGCAATAGCTTACGACTTATCTATGCTCATGAGAGAGAAAAAAAAGCGTTCCGAGTATGTTTTGACAGAGAGAACCTTCTCTATGGCAGATGTTCCGAGTGCAGCTCGGTGGAGAAAGGAACACAAACTGACTAAGGAATAGTTCCAAACAACCTTTACTCGGAGTAGATGGCAGCACGTGTATTCATGCAATCTGGCTCTCTCAGTCTTCTTTCTGTATCATGTAACAGTTCTGTAATACCAAGAGAACATTCTTTCGTTATGTAACTTTTACATAAATGTTACGTAGTGTGTACATATGATGTTGTGTGCTCACTGGGTCAACACAAACACAAAAATATTGTTCTAGGTAAATAATAACCTTATTTACATCAAGAGTCCAGATCAAAGGGGAGTCCAGAATAGTTTCTCGAAAAAATCATCCCAGATATTTTCTTTGCCTCCTTTAATACATATCTAAGTTGTGTTTATAAATTGTATTTATTTATATTTAAACCTACCCTATAGTTCATAGGCTCAAGTACTAAGTAGCAGCTTTTTCTTTTTTTACGTATACAGTGATACCTCGAAATACGAGTTTAATTCGTTCTGTTCCCTTGTTCGTATGTCAATTTGCTCGTATCTCAAAGCAAATTTTTCCATTGATATTAGTGGAATCTGTACAGTGGGATTTTTCGGTTAGAGAGGTTTTAGATTTAGGGCAGTGTTTCCCAAACTTCATACATATGAATATATACACTGATACCTCGAGATACGAGTTTAATTTGTTCCGTGACCTTTCTCATATGTCTATTTGCTCGTATTTAAAATAAGGGTTCCAACTCAGAAAGTAGATAATATGCTGGAGCCGTCTTAAATATTTTCGTTTTATTTTTGTAAAAGTAACTGGTCTTATGGGATCACATGCATCCATTTCAAGATATTCACGTTCACAAATATCAAACTTTTCTGAATATCTCCTTTGGTGTACTTTCTAGGGTGTTTTGAACTATAACGTTCAAAACTTCGTTCTATAACCTTGTTCGTATGTCAATTTGCTCGTATCTCAAAGCAATCCCCCCCCCCCCTTGAAACTAATGGAAATACCATTAATCCGTTCCAGCCCCCAAAATGACACCCCAGTTATTTTTTTGTGTTTCATCTTGCTTATTTTTTCTTATGATTTTACGCTTTTATTTCATTAGACATAATCTTTTTCTGAGCACTGACCTTTCCACTAACTTCTTCGGATCCATGGTTATAAAAAAAATGTGATAAAGTATTGAACATGCAGAAAAATCACAAAGGTCACTTAGTGGCGTGGTTGACTACATAGTTGCCCTAGTGGTTCTAGGGTCGAATCCCAAAGAAAAGATTTTTCTGTGGGTTTTCGGATTTGCCGGAATGACCATGGTAGTTGATGCGATTTTAATTAACAAAAAAAAAGCTCGTTAAGCGAGTACAACTTATCAAAGATGCTTCGACAGCGAGGCAAACAAGCACTAACTGAGGCGGGTCGGGTGCAGACCGCTAAACTCGTATCTCAAATCTTGCTCGTATTTTAAAGCAAAATATCGTTCGCTCGACGGCTCGTATCTCAAAAAAACGCGTTTGTACGGGCACTCGTATGTCGCGGTACCCCTGTATAAACATTATGATCTATCCCGTAAGGCGTCTTACTTATCAAGTGAAACAAAAATTGTCACTCCATTTCCATGATGTTACATTGTGCCAAAAATAAATTAGCATCGTTGCATACACGACATTTGTCACAAGGCGAGAACTTACAGAATATGAATTTGAACTGTCGTTTCACTTGACAAGTGACATGTTTGACGGAATAGAGACGATCGTTTCACTGAAGGAGCCGATTTAAAAAAACCTTGTCCACAAAAAGTTAGTTACGACCCTAATACTGTAAATAGTGTTAGGAGTAACAGTAAATTTAAAAATCAAACATTTTAAATTTGATTAAAATAACACTGTAGGTACAATTTTACGATGTCAATATAGCACTTTTAAATATGTACAGGACACTTAGTGGCGTGGTGGACTAGATAGTTGCCCTATACGCCTGTGATCCTGGGTTCGAATCCCAATGAAAGCCTAAGATGTTTTCTCTGGGTTTTCGGATTCGACGGTTGCTAATGACCATAGTAGTTGATGCGACCTTAAATAAACAAAAAAAAAAAATATTTCCGTTTGGACTGACAATGAGATGAAGTATACTTAAAACTAAACCATCTCGATTTTGAAATCAATCTTTACATTTTCAATTAACTAAGTTTTCTAATTATTATGTCAATAGAAATGTCCGATGCACGCAGTTTTAAGTTTAAACTTGTTGTTAAGTTTTTTTACAGATCGAAGTTTTTTAATCAATATGCATAACACGGCTCTATTCTCTATAAACTAAATAAGCTCCATTAAATGAAAACTTCATTAAAAAAAGAAAACCACATAAAATCAATAGGTACTTTAACAATTATAATTTAAGCATAACAATAGATACGGAGTTAGTTTTGTCGAAGGGGTCAAAAAAAATGTAAAATTTATAATTAACTCAAAACAAGGGCGCTAAATATTCTTTTGTCTCAAACTATGCTTAGATTTCTTAGCCCATAAGGTAATTTAGTTTTGAAGATATATAGGAACTAATCCACTATCGGATTCTTGTACAAAAAGTCTCAAATTAATGAGATCTACAAAGCCGTTTGTCAAAGTTTGATAATGATATATTTGGTGATATTATTCACTTGTGCGATATCATTATCGAGTCGTTAAGCAGCAAATATTCTGTAACTCATCATTCTTGATGGTAACTTTTGGTCTTGGTATGAGTGGCCAGAACGGCGATTGATTATTGTTAAAACGGTGGACACTTGCGATTGTTATTACGGATGGACTGGCTGGTTTGGCATTTGAATCTACTCTCCTGGTCTTTTGAGCCGAATCACATAAAATCTATGGTCCTTCGAGCCGGATCATACACAAACATTACGATTTTATCATAAAAATGTTTAGCGTACACAACAACAAGATAAATCAAAATTTCCAAAGTAACAATATTTTATGTTATCTTTATAAATAAAATGATAACTGTTTTTCAATGTTTGCTTTTAACTCAAAAACTACTAGATTTCAAACAATTTTTTGTTTTGTTTTAATTCTTATATATTTGGTCCTTATCTAAACAAAAAATTATCACGATATCTTCATTAAAAGCAAAGTAATTAAAGTTTTAAAAAATGCGATTTTTACAAGCAAAACGCATTTTTCGTCGCTTTGATAGAGTGGGCCCAAGCGGCTTAACGCGCATGAGCTGCATAGAGAATGTTTTTCTTTCCACTGCCTACTGATTATTTCATATTTATAAAAGTTGAAAAAGTGGAGTTAATCGATGTGTGCACTGAACGGCTCATTTGAGCGTGGACTTAATAGTTAATGCAGTTCAGCGAGATATTAGATTAATATAGCTTTTATTAAATTTATTTTTTAGCATTTTTTATATTTTACTGTAAATACAAATTCAAAATACATTTTTAAGTTTAACCATTACAATAATCAAATTAAAATTTCAACACTCTCTTTTATTATAGCATATATTTTTGAACCAGAAAGAGTTAAGTTGGCGAGAATAAAGTTTTTCTCTTTTTAAATTGCTCCTTAAATGCTCTTTCCGGATCCTTAATTACGCCAGTTGTATAGGTAATAGTTAATTAATAATTAAATTTAAAAAAAAATATTGTGTGGTTTTACAAAACCACGATGCTAGTGAAACTTATTTTCGGGTTGTAGGCATTGAAGTAGGTAACTGAAAATTTTCAGAAAATTATTCGATTTAGGGTATGAAAATAAATTATTAATATAATTGATTTTGTTGGTTTTGCATCTAACTCCATTTGCTATGCCTTCGGCACAATTTTTCTACTACTTGCAACTAATTTTGAATTTTCATTATTGATGTTAATACTCGAATGTTATTTTCATTATTGCATTTGTTGATTATAGTAAAATCGATCATCTGCCTGTTGTAAAGTTACCTCAAGAAATACCTATCATGTTCAATGATTGTTGTATAAAGTTTGTTGTGACGAAGAAATTTACGGATGAAAGAGCTACTCATTAACACAAACACCATACTAAACAACCTATCGCTCAGACATACATACAAATACATATGCACCAGCAGAAAGTTCTAATAACTTTAATAAATTCACTAAAAAAATTAATTCAACTCACTAGGAGCCTTTTTCCTGTCTCTATAAGCTCGAATTCTGTTGGCAGTCTTTCTCTTACGGCGTAAAATTAATTCACCGTCGGATATTTTTGCACTATTTTCACTAGCTGTATCTTTCTCTATCATGAGAAGTGAACAACATTTATATCATTTATATGACAACTTATAATATATTAAAACGTTGCGTTGTGATGGAGAGGAAAATAGTCATTCATAGATATAACTCGCGCAACAACTCTGGTTAAACAACATGGTATATAGCTAACAAGTTTGTCGAGCTCTGCCGAACACTTGCCGATTCCCCAGCGAGAATGTAACACACATTTAGCGACATGCTAAAGACAGGCCAAAAAGTTTGAGACGATGTATAAAAGTTTTACTTTAAAAATTTTCAATCTCAAGAATTAACATCGCTATAAAACCCAAAATACGCAAATAATTGATCAAAGTTTGTAATATTTTTAACTACTTATACATGTACTGTTGTATTATGACGTCATCAACTGCCGTTGGATCTTATAAACATGAATAGTTTAAAAATTGAATTACTAATTATCTATACACCTGGAGCAATTGTGGATCCGGAAGGAGCATTTAAGGAACAATTTTATGAAAAAAGTGATTATTTTGGATTATATAGAAATTTGGGCTTTTGAATTTACATTTTTAAAAAAAATTAATTATTAATTAACTAATAACTATACACTTGGAGCAATAGCGGATTCTGCAGGAGCAATTTTTTGGCATATAGTTAAAAATATTCTACTCTAAGTTCTTTCCAGTCCTTTTTAATATATTTTTGCTTTCAATTTTTGAAATGTTTTTCCTCTGTTAATTAAATATGTTTTTAACATAATAACCTACGCAGACGACGTCGCGGGTATCAGCTAGTATTTCATATAGTTTGATGTGATTTTAGAAAAATAATGGATAAGTATCATAACAACAGAGGCTGATTTGATTTGGAAACTCCACGAGTATAGGTTGATCTATGACGGGATTCCACCACTTAGACTATAAAATAATTTGACTTGATTTACAATTTCATAAAACAATATTATTAAATTATAGAAAAAGGGATAATAGTCAGGTACCTTCGGTACATCCATGTCTTCTCTAGTGGTCATCAGGTATTTCTTTGTGATTGGTATGTGATGATTCACCAATTGGTCACTTATCAGTTTTCTGAATCATCACATCGAGGACTACCTAAAAAAGATCGCTTTGCTTGAATATTTCTAAAACATAGGACAGCTATTACTAAAGAAAATTTACTCAGCCTCAGATACCATTTCATCGTATATTTGTTTTGATAGCGTATCAAAATGGGATCGTTTCACATAATGGAAAAGTCTGACAGTCATTTTATGTCTGATGCCTGGTGTACTATGAAAGAACGAGGAAATTTCCTCGATTTTTCCCGAGAGCACCCCCAGTTCCCGTGATGTTTTTCGTTTGAGCAGTGCGCTTAAGTGTTTTGAGTAAATAGATAAAACGCGTTTTATATTCCGCAAGGAAATTATTGGTGGAAGAGGGTGCGATGGGGCTTGCATGAGTTTTCCTTGTTTTTTGTTACACTCACCCTGTGCTAGTTGGGGTGGAAAAGCTCTATAAGCTCATGAGCATTGATGCGAGACTTTAATTATCTTTGACAAATATTTACACGGAGTTTACCTCTAATCCATATTATACATATATGAATTCAGACTGGAAGTCTCCAGTGACTTCTAAATGTCAATCACCAACAGTTTTTTTTTTTTTTGGGACGCGGAACGATAGATTTAGAGGAATAGACCGTAGAAAGTCATTAAAATTTTTTGCTTCGCTCTCTCGTCGCTATGAAACAGCAATTTTATGATTTGTATTCATACCAAACATTCATACATTGGGATGATTGGGATACATTGTTTAAGATCAAAATTAGCAAATCAATATATAATGGAAAACGAAAATAACGAAACTGATGTGATTGAAATATTTATTTCGTAATAAACGAATAGCATTGCCGTAATTTTATATTGCGCATGACATGTACTGTGCAACGTACGGTGTTATTTTCATTTGAAACAAACCTAATATCAATTATTTTTTTTTTTTTTTATTTATATAGCTATATATTATAGTTACTTGAAGGACCGTAGGAGAAAAGCAATAGCCAAAATGTTTTCTTTTTATCTTTTTTTTTTGTTAGCTGCGTTTAATGCGTTCTGGCGATGTTGGCAACGTTAATAATTAACGTGATAGTTTATTAGTCCGATGCCAAAAATTGCTCAAAAAGTTTGTGCCATTTAGTTCTCAATAAAAAATTTTTTTTGTATATTTTTAAAAAATTTTCGTAAATAGAACAATTATTCAGCTTTCGGATTCAGATAGAAATTTTGGTTTCGAATTACTCAATGCTAATTTGAAAAATTTAAATTTAAATTTTATTTTAGTTATAGTTATTTTATATATTCTATTGGAGACTCTTTTTCAATATTTTTTTTAAATTAAATTGGTCTATAATAACATTTTAATTGTGCTTTTAATTTCTTTGAATCAGTACATACAACTTATTGCTACAGTTTTTTCAAGATAAGTATCAAAGATTTATATTTACAGGTACCTACACACTAGCTGTATGTCCAGTTATTAATATCGATAGGTTAAAGCACAAAGGTTACATGTCCAGTTTTTATAATGGACAAAGGTGTTATGTCTTTGCATACAACTACTGTGCAATGCACACTGAATATGCAACTCTTATGCTCGAAAGAATTTTAACATGGTGGATATAAGACAACATTTTTTTTTTGGTTTATTTAAGGTCGCATCAACTACTATGGTCATTAGCGACCGTCGAATCCAAAAACCCAGAAAAAAACATCTTAGGCTTTCATTGGGATTCAAACCCAGGACCACTGGCGTATAAGGCAACTATCTTGTCCACCACGCCACTAAGTGACCTACACCATTTTTATTTTTCCAATTTTATGGTTTATTATACATTGCAGGATATACAACTCTATCAAAAAAATCCACATGGATTTATGTGGGAATCCATGGGAATCCACACGGGAAAGTATGGATTCCAATAGGAACCTATAGGAATCCACATAGGAATATAAAGATTCATATGGGAATCCATATAGGAGCCTGTGGGTACATTGATTTTCATGTGAGAAATTCATATAGGAAGTATCGATTTCTATGGGTATCCATATTGGAACCTGTAGGTACATGGATTCCTATGTGAGAAATCCATATAGGAAGTAAGGATTCCTATGGGAAACCCCATATGGAAACCTGTGGGTTCATGAGAATCCATGTGAGAAATCCATATAGGAAATATGGACTTAATATAATGGTCTAGGCGCATGTCACAAAAACTATTAAACTATAGGAATCCATATGGGATTCCCATGTAGGAAACCATATAGATTCCTATACGGGGAATCCACCCGAAAACGTCATATAGAAATCTAGGCTGGATTCCCATATGGATTTTTTGATAGGAAATGTTTGAGCATGAGAAAGAAACGGATCTACACTATATTTTGTGACTTGTACTTGACTTTGACCATGAATGGACATGTAACCTTTGTGCTTTAACCCATCGATATTAAATTGAAGCTCTTTTTTTTCTGTGGATGATGATATAAGGGTGCCAATCTAAAAGTACCCGGAAATAAACAAAAATAGCTGTTAAAATTGCTGTAAATAAAAAATAAAATGAGAGTGCGCGCGACAACATTTTCAAACAAAAACAGCGAATACGAGCCTTGAGAGTTTTTAAACCCTATGCGTGTCTCAATAGATCAAGACACGCCATCTAGATAAAACTTGTAGCGCAAACACTCGCTGTTCTTGTCTGACAAATAATGCAGCACGTTAACTCTCCTTCAAGTTTTCTCATCTTTAACAGTTATTTTCGCTTATTTGCAGGCACTTTTACATTGGCACCTTTATATCATCATGCATAAAAAAAGAGCTTTAATTTGATATATAAATGATTAAGCCACATTATGGATGTAGCAATAATGCAGCTCTTAGGCTATAGTGAAAATAATTTTTTCGCTATATAAGTCTTAAATAATACTTTGTTTTTCCATCTGTTAACGCCTTAATTTCCGTGCATTTTAATATTATTACTATGGAAGCATCATGACAAAAATAATGTCATAGGTAGGAGCCGAAAGGATTGTCTTATCATTTTAAAAATTGAAATATTCCATATCACCCTTCTAGGAGTCAGCTAAAGACGTTTGGGAAAACCCAACGAATATTAATTTAGAAAACTTGGATATAGAACGTTTATATGGATTTTTCTTTCATAAAATCTAATTCTTTATCTCTTGAAACAAAAGTACTAATTTTCAAGGATGAAGGGTGGTAGATTTTTTCCCATCATAGGTTCATTATTATGAAAGTAATGAACGAAAAAATGAGAAACGAAAATTATATGGTTTGAGAGGCGTTAAAAAGAAGATATTAGATAAGGTCAAAACTGTGATCAAAAAAGAAAATAATTACACGCATTTTTCCGGTGTCATATGTGACAATAGACAGTTGATCGAGTGGTTGACGAGTCGAAGGGACAACGGGGGGATGATTGCACCTAGTTATGACGATGATAAACCGTTTGGCGGAAGTGGTTTTCCTGTCGCATTTAATAATCCGTCATAAACAAGCATGTAAAACAAACGTGAAAGCGTGCCAACTTAAGGACTCTATTACTACCCCTAATAACGTAAGTCTCTCACATTCGCCACTCACCCCAAGCATACCGTATAGAAAATGCCTAATCCCCTCCGCATGTTTTCCCTAATATTTGCCCCGTTCTCACTATCGAATCAAATCGACGTCTCCGCCACCCTCGTTCTCTATCAGGGTGCGGCAGCAACCCTTAGTTTTAATAATAATAACGTTGGCACGGAACAGCCGGTATATAGCTCACCATCGACTGAACCAAATCCAGACCTTTAGCGCGGTTAAATCATTTAGTTGTATGAGATGAGTGGCTTCTCGATTAAGGGATGAAGCCAGGGGGATCTAGACGAGGATACCTTCACATATTCAATTTTAAATTAGGTTCATATTAATATGAATCAATTAAATTTAATGCATTTACCCAAATTGCAAATCGTTTTCAATTAACTCGTTTTTTTCCCTCTCGTTTCAAATATGGCAAACAGTTTTGATAGCATTTTCCATAACAACCGATCAAAATTAGTAAAAATTTCAGCAATTTTTTTTTGTACCTTCCAAATTTACGGTAAAGAACAAGTTTATCATTTTTAATATATTAATGCCCAGTTTTACAGTGGACGTTTAAACTCAACTTTTATTTTAAACTTCAATTCAACAAATAATTCGGTTTCATAGTTTCAGTTAAACCTAGAGCTAAATCCGTCGTTTAAATTAAACGACAAAATTCTTCCGTTTAAACTACAATTTAACGTTTGACTACTGGATTTTATACGTAACCAATTGACCATAGTTCATTTGGTAAAGTTACATAAAAACCGTTGAAACTATAAAAACTACATGCAGTGCTACCACATTTATTCATAAACTTATCATTTAAACGCCGTTCAATTGAACTGAATTTTAACTTATACTGTGGAAATGAATGATTTAAACTTCAAATTTGAACGCTTGTTCAGGTTCAGCTGAACTTATGTTTTGAACGGCCACTGTGAAACTGAGCATTTGAGTCGAACTTTTAGGACAGCGCTCGGAGAACATTTTTAACCATTACCCTAAAATATCTTTGCGTTGGTCGATATAGACCATTTTTTTTGAAAAGAAGACAATCAATGGAAATGGAAATTAAATATTATTTATTGAATTAATTTACACGGAATATAAAAAAGCTGCATAAAAATTGTAAAGCAGGACTGCACCACTGTAATGCACATTGTAATGCACATTGTAATGCACCACTGAACCATGGAAGTTTTAAATAGGAAACTAGAGATTGGTATAAAAAAAAAACCATCCCCACATAGTCTTAGGACTCCGGTACAATAAAGCGAAAACCGCGGAAAAACGTCCTAAGTCAAAACGGCTGCGCCAAAACGGCGGCGCCAAAATGCCACGTACCGTAAAAATTGTAAGCATATATGAACATATGTAGATCAGAGAGCCTGATCAAGCCGTGATACATGGTGAAACGTCGGGAAATAATATTCTTGATGCATTTATTGTAAAAAATTCTGATCCTTTACCCCTCTAACTGTATCTATCAATAAATAAGTAGGATCTGAATAAATATTAATAAAATAAATGAAGTTGAATCATTCATTACAGATGAAACTGAAACTGTTGTAAGAACTATCCAAAGTAGGCGTCTTACTGACAACCTCGATAATGTTTCTTCGTATAATTTCGTATCTTTTCCTATGGTTTCCTTGCTTGACACACTCTTGCGACGTTGACGACGTTCGTTTATAATGACAGTGGCACACTAGGAATCGTAGGAATTTTAAAAATATTTGCCATTGGGTTTTCTTGATCGGGTCCACTTAAGATTCTTGTCAGAATGACCCTATTTAGAATATTGGAATTTTCTATCAGATATGCCTACACGGGTTCATTTAAGATTTTGCTCAGATTGATATTAACTATATTCTATATCTATATCTATATCTATATCTATATCTATATCTATATCTATATCTATATCTATATCTATATCTATATCTATATCTATATCTATATCTATATCTATATCTATATCTATATCTATATCTATATCTATATCTATATCTATATCTATATCTATATCTATATCTATATCTATATCTATATCTATATCTATATCTATATCTATATCTATATCTATATCTATATCTATATCTATATCTATATCTATATCTATATCTATATCTATATCTATATCTATATCTATATCTATATCTATATCTATATCTATATCTATATCTATATCTATATCTATATCTATATCTATATCTATATCTATATCTATATTTATATTATATATAATAAAACTGTAGAAGATTTTTTGTTGTTCCTCTTTCATGCAAAAACTATTGAACGGATTTGGATGAAACTTTTTTTGTTGAATAGCTATTAGTTCTCGGTAACATAATGACAATAGTTTATACATAATTTAGTAGAGAAAAGTTGGGAAATTCAAAGATTTGTAATGCGATGTCATAACAAACATAACGGGGGGGGGCAAAAGTCCCGCTACCATTTTGATTGCCTATAACTTTGTTCAAAGAAAAGATAAGTAGGTTTGGTTTTCATAAAAAGTTTATTTTGTCTTTACATTTTTTTTTCGTTATGATTGGAAAATTATATCGGCTAACTGGTGACCGCGATTCGTTATGCAGCTCTCAGCTCTTTTTAAAGCATTTTTCATGATATCCTGTAACATTTCAGGCTGAATTTCTTCAATTTCGTGACGAATATTGTATTTAAGATGTTGAATCATTTGGGGCCCATTCACATAAGCTTTTGATTTAAAAAAAACCCATAAGAAAAAGTCTGGTGCTGTTAAATCCGGAGATTTGGCTGGCCATGCTAAATTGCTATTTCGCAAAATTAGTTTTCGAGGAAAAACGTGATTCAATAATTGAATTGATGAACGGGCTGTGCATGCTGTGGCCCCATCTTGCTGAAACCACATGTCCTCTAGTCCGAGCAATCAAAATGGTAGCGGGATTTTTGCCCCACCCGTTATTTTTGTGCCTTTACATTGCTAAACCTAACAAGATAGATCAAACTTATATGCGGCGAAATTGTGTCTCTTAAAAAGATTGATAAAAAAGTCCGCGACGGTATATGTCTATCTCCTAAGGATAACCCACCGGAACAATTTTTATCTTTTACAAATGACCAAAAAATTATGTTGGCATAGCGGCTGACTATTGTACGACGTACGTATTCCTTGTTTTATTGGTATCTTCTTCTATATTATATAAAAATGTTATTTTGGTCATTATTCTGTACCAATTGAGCTCACATTTTGATACAATATACAATCGCGCTCCAGAATGTTTTTTTTTTATATATTTCACGTCAGTAATATATAGTGAAAAACACGTGAATCCCATAAGATAGCATAACAATTGTATCCTACAGGAACCGTGTAGGTATTTAAAAAAAGTTACGTTAAAGTTCGCAAAATAGCATTTTAACGCATTTTCCTCAAGGAGGCATGACCAATTTTACACAGTAGCGAAAGAAATTCTCTATAAAGTTTAAATTAAACAATTTACAAAGTTTACTGGAAAATAAATAAGAATTTCAATTTAACACCCGATAAAATTAATAATACAATTTTTTTAAATATTTTAAATTCTGTATTGTTCATTGTCGAAGAAATTAATTAGAAATAAACGTATCAAAATAATACACTTCATTTTTAAATAATTAACAATTACTGAACGGAACGAATTTTAATGAAGTTTTATTAAAGATACCTCAGATCTTAACATATTATTGAATATCATTTATTCAAAAAAAAGGATGGTTTCTGTTGAATAGCTCCTTATCTTTTCTACTAAAATAGCTGAACTGTTTTAACTGACATTTGGTATGAAAGCTTTTCAAATTTTCTTACAGGAGCTTTTTATACTTCAGTTTTTAGTTTTAAGGATTTTGATGAAATTACTTAGGATCTAAAATCTGGAAGTATCTATCATCTTTTTCTGTCAAAATAGATTAATTTTTATATTTCGCTATGAAAGTAGGGAATCTATTAATCAATCAATTACATTTAGATACTCTCAGCAAAGCGAGCGGTTATTAGCTAGTCAAAGATAAGGTTATGCTTGATTAAAATTTGATATAAGAACCTTATCAGGTGATAAAGAAAACCAGATTAAGATTTTAAATGAGTGATGTGTTTTAACGCAGATGACCCATGAGATCCTTATCAGGATTTCAACTATAATTTATGCTAAGGACAGACTTTAATACGGAAAAAATTCTAACTAATCTTGAGAGAGATTTATAAAGAGTATTTTACAACCACTGCGATGTATAGGTTGAAGTTGTAGGAAATAATAAGGGTTACTACCCGGGACATAAATTACTGATTCGACCATATAGCGTGATGTTTTAAAGTTTGCTGGCACCAAATTTTTTTTAAAGATATCCCAGCAGATAATCAAATGGCAATCGTGAAACGTTTTCAACGTTTCACCCTTTTGAGAGCTTGAATTTTAATTACTCGGCATTGACTCAATCTGATAAAATGTAAAAAAATCGATCGACACCTTCAGAATAGAAAATAACGAATTTCAGGAGGATGAATCAGTGGTAGTTCAGTAAAATAATTTCATTTAGTTGTTAGTTTGAAGGAAAGTTTCGTACATTAATTTATAGTTATTATTTTTAGTTTTTTGTGTTTTGATTGTGGGCAGTAAGAAGTTTAGGGGTCGTTATATATTTATTAATTTTATTTTTTTAAAGAGAATACTTTTAGAAATTTCTAGGCCGAGACTGTAACAAATGATAATGGGTAATAAATCTGATGAGGCAATCGCGGCTTGTGGTCACATTGTGTGCGCAATCACGGAACTGCACAGCACGCAAACGTGAACGGAAAAGACGCCGAGCATATGGGGGATGAAAAAGCAAACCACCCCCGGGTGGACGTTCGAGGATAATGCACCGACGACTGCTTTCTATCAGTCCAACTGCTCATAATGACCACATTTCAGCTTAACCATCGCAATTACAACCCCCGCACCAACCCCCATTGAGAAAACTTGATAAATTGACCATTTCGGATTTCACATCACCCACACGGTTCGTGTTTGTTTAAATATGCACTAATTACCATAGAATAAAAATTAACCGAGCAGAACGAAAAAGATAATTTTCGAAATTAGGAAAAGGAAACGCTCTCACCTCTCGTAGAAAATTACATGAAACCGGGGGGGATTGGAACATGTTGTCTGATTTAACGATTACCCACAAATATTTAGTCACACAACCATTTGATAAGCCAACAAATTTCTACAAAAATCAAATTGTAATGAGCATTATTTTTCTAATAAATTTTTGACGTCAAAATGATTACACGACACTAGCTCAAATACATAGAGTTACCTAGATTGAAATGTAATACTAGCTGATACCCACCCACCTTGCTGAGTGTAACAAAAACAAACTGATAGATAGAAATCTTCTATCTAAAAATGAAACAGTGGATTTTCCCTAACATGACAGTGCATATTCACTATTTGCCACAGCTATAAGTATATCACCATCAATTAGTGGATACTCACTTTTTCTAGCAGTGATATGATAACACTAATTAATTAAGTGAAAATCACACTAGTAAAAATAACTAAATGAAACAGTAAAATTCTTTGCAACAATCAGTGATGGAAAGATTAATTGAAATAGTGAAGTTCACATAAACAATTAGTAACATAACATTGCTAATTGACATAGTAAAACTCACTATTACAATTAGTGATTTAGATTAACTAAAATTAAAGTTAACCATTTTGACGAAAATTGAAATAAAAATGGAAATAAATATGCAATTTATATAAGTAATCATTATAGTAAAAACGTAAAATAACTGACATTGATTAGTGTAAGATGTATATGACGAGTGAGGTTATCCTCACTATGATCAATGAGCTATGAGTAGATAAATAAATTTGATTTCTCTATCAGCAAACTTAATAATAAATCGCTTTGTATAAGTACTTTATGAAAATGTAATCACCAGTTATTATTTCGTAATAGTTATTAATTAAAGTCTCTTTCTCATTCATCTCTGACTATAGCAAATCTTCAACCTTAAGCCATCACAATTTTAAATGATGGATACCATATGTGGATAACAAAAGCACTGAATGAATAAAAAAAAAATCCGCTCATCTAAACAAAACAATTCACTAATAGAACAGCTATAATCATTCTTATAAAATAAATAGTGAAATAGTCACTATTTATATCGAAAAATACTAGAAAAAATAGTGGTGGTAAAAATCACTACTTCTAAAGAGTAAAAAATTTACTAATTTATATTTAAAACACTTATTTTACAGTGACTTAATGGCACAGTGACGTAAATAGTAAAAATTTCACTGTTAGAGAGTTCATATTAAAATAAAAATATATCGACTACGACGCATTATAGTACTTTCTTTTAGATAAAACTCGCTGTTGGTTAAAAGAACATAAATAAAATCCACGATTGGGTAAAAAATTATAAATTGAATAATATTTAAAAATCTATATAAACAGAACTATATGCATACAACTTTTATGAGTATACGAACTCCAACCCTTAACCCCAGAACCACTCTCATTTGAATTTTTCCAGGAAAAAGTTTCAAATAATGTTGTAGGCGGTGGAGTAATTTTGAAAAAAATTTAAAACATCCTAAAATTTATAGAACAGAGTGAGACTTCCTGTCAACCGACTTCAACCAAAAGCTTCGCGGCACCACTAGATTAAATATGAACTTTCAAGTTTGGTGTATTTCGGATAATGGTTCCGATACGATTTCGCTGCCATGCACAGACACACATTGATGATATTTTAAAAACAAATTTTTTGGATTTAGAGGACCTCAAAACGTGTTTTTCAGGTGAAAACTCGAAACTAAAAATTCGACCCGACTACAATACTTCCTTTTCTGTATATAATAGTAAAAGAGAGTCAAAATTGTTTCAGTAATTTTGATGAAAAAAACAAAAACTATTAGTTATCCCTTTAGAACCATGCATTGCCCGCAGTAATAAATATTTACATGTAACTTCCAGAAATTAAATTCATGGTAGAGGTTAGGTTTCATAGTTAGCTAATCAAAATCTATTAAACTAATTATCCAGGGAGTAATATCAGGAATATTAGTAATATCAGAGTATCTTTACTTTTTTAGGGATAAAAACAAGGGGGTTACTATAAGACCTGATAACATTTTAAATAAAAGTTACAATTGTGATGGCTTGGTGGTGCACGAGCATTGACGAAAGCGTGTGAAAGAACCGAAATGAACTGTCTGCAATTACTTTGTGTGCAAGTTTACCATCAGGTTGGCCGTTGAGTTGACCTAAACAGTGCCGCATCCAAAACTAGTTTCGGTTACCACGTGTTTAGATCCGACCGTCTTGTGACAAGTTCGCATGAGTTACAGATTCACCGGCTCAAAGTACGTGCATAAGCACCGCCAAGCAGAGAGGAACGGGATTTAAGCAATCGTACACGGAAATTTTCAGAAATGGTCGGCTTGTATGTCGCTTGGAACAAACCTTAAATGTCACTAAAATTTGTTCAACCGTTTTAGTAAAATACTCATAGTTATTCTATAGGAATTGTACATTTTTTCAGGAAATAGTATTCTTATGGCCTTATGATTTTAAGATCTGAGTAAGGATTCATGTCAAGTAACTCCCATTTTAAACAGTCAAGCTTAATATTTTAACTTTGAAATAAAATAACGAATTATTTCAATGCTTAACTTGACTTGATATTTGAATATTTGACTTGAATTTGGCTTGACTATAAACTAATTTTACGTTAAGTAGCTTCAAAACCAAGTCAATTAGGTTATTAGTCAAGTCAAGCCATGGATACCGAAGTCTGAAGAATATTCAATAACAATTTCGTAAAAATTCATCCAGTTGTTTGTGTTTGAAGTTGTTATTCTCACAACTTCGTGCATAATTCCAGATAATCGCGTTTCCTTAGTCCATTGTCTTATAAGCTATCCTAAGTTGATAAGCTATTGTTACTTTCCTGCGTTAGAGAAGCGCAAACTTATGAATAAAAGTTTAAACTTGAAAGTATGCCACTGTAGCCATGCATTTGTATATCTATACTAATATATAAAATTGAAGAGTTTGTTTGTTTGTTTGTTTGTTTGTTTGTTTGTTTGTTTGTTTGTTTGTTTGTTTGTTTGTTTGTTTGTTTGTTTGTTTGTTTGTTTGATTGGTTGAACGGGCTAATCTCAGGAACTACTGGTTCGAATTGAAAAATTCTTTTAATGTTGGATAGCCTAATTATTGGGGAAGGCTTTAGGCTATATAACATCACGCTACGACCAATAGGAACAGAGTATCGATGGAAAATGTTGCAAAAAACAGGGAAATTTTTTCCTTTTGAGAGCGTTCGTGGCCTGCCCTGCGTAAACGATTAAAGTTACGCAAAAATCATGTAGAGCAAAATTGTTCCTCTTAAAAAGTTCTACAAAAAAGTCAGCAACGACATATGTCTATCTTTTACGGTTAGCCCGTTATAACCTTTTTAATGGTTGTTAAGGTTGTTTCAAAAATAATTCATTATTTGCGAAATTGTTTTTAGAAAGATATTATTAATTCTTACCCAAATACATATGGTTTTTAATAAAATTTGGTATGATGATAAATGACAATCTGAGTCATAAAAAAGAATACTTTTTATAACGGGAAAATGTCTAATTTATCCGGGAAATTGAAAAACGGTTTGGAGAAAAAAATTATGCATAAACTCTATTTTTAGTTGAAAATGGATTTTGGTGATATTTAAGTATGATAAATATGCGAATCATTATCTAGAACACGTTTTATTTCGGAAAAATTTCTCATTTCATCGGGAAAATAGAAAAACTGGTTTAAAGAAAAATCATGCTTAAACTAAACATTTTTATCTGAGTACAATATATTTATAGTAATAACTCATAAGGTCCTCAAGGCAAAATCATAATTTTTCTTTTCATACAGTCCAATTTTTATCCAGGAAAAATGTATGTTCCCGTAGGATAGATACGTTTTTGTTTTTCACAGAACAAAAGAATACCATAATTTCTTGCAATATGGTGGTTGAAGAGACAGTGAATGATATGGGCTACTTTTTATGTTAGAATATTGTACGGTTCCCGTAGGATAGGATAAAAATAGAATCCTTCAGGAACTGAGTATTTCAAAGAAGTTTTCTAAAAGTTCATGAATAAGAGTTTTAACAAATTTTCCTCAGGAAAGCTTGATCTTTTTTTTATCCAGGAAAAATCTTCTACTCCCGTGGGATAGATACGTTTTTGTTTTTCACAGAGTAAAAGATAGACATGATTTTTTGCAATATGATAGTTGAGGGATCAGATAATAATATAGATTATTTCGTATGCCAGAATAATGCACGGTGCTCAAAGGATAGCATGATAATTGTCTCCTGCGGGAAGCGTGTGTTAAAAAAAAGGTAGTGAAATAGATCTTTAAAGTTCGTGAAATAGCGTTTTAACACATTTTCTCTTTAGGATTAAAATAAAAGTTACTATTTTCACTTGAAGATATGATTTTTTATTTAACATCCGAAAAATAATGAAAAATTTTGAAACGTTGAAATTTCTTTCATTGTTAATTTTCGAATACATATTTAGAATTTAGCGTGTTAAATTACATTTAAAAAATCAACAATTAAAATTTCAACTTTTCTTTTTAAAACTCCCCACTCTTTAAAATATGTTAGGCCTTCTAAGTGAGTGCTTGCGCTTTTCCTTCTCAATATTTGTGTCTATCTAACTTTTTTTCAGGAGTTAGTACTGAGCTGATTCATAGATCATTAGACATTCAGGCATTCAGCTCCTTGCAATATATTATATCAGATACAGAAGTACAAGTTTAAAATATATTATTTGTTACAACGGTTACAGGCGTTGCAATAATCAAATAGCATTTAAATTTTTTTTACGTTACTCTTTGTTTAAGTTTCATATATTCTTTTTTCTTCATTATATTTTAAGTTTACATACGTAAATTTTATCAATAAAACACCCCGGTAGTGTTATGCAGCGTTCCTTTATTATTCCCGTTTCCGTGACATTTTCTACTATAGTTCCACTCTTACTGATCATAGTGTGATGTACGGTGTACCTAAGATAGCTCATGTTATACTGTTAAAGTAGAAAAAAAATCTTCAAATTAATCAATAAATATTGCCCATTACAGACATACAATGTTTTTCTTGGTTTCGTCCGCGTGGTTTTAAATTAGCATTATAGGTACCAAATTTTATCTCTTCAATGGTTCTTAAGTGATTTGTGGATAAAACAAAGCAAGTTTTAACTCCTTTAGAATTGTGCCATAGGTTCCCCACTCTTAACCTTCTCCCACCCTTATGTGGCGCAGACGGAGTTGCGTGGGTCAGCTAGTGAAATATAAAGCTTACCGTGTCTTATTTGAAAAAAAATTAATTCGATGAGTTAGCAGATATTCTTAAATACAAGCAAAATTATCAATCATTCTTAATTTTATAATATTTTACATTTCAGTAAATTTTTTATGCACAGGTCTGTGAATCCCGTGTAGGCAGCTTTGAACACGTTTAACATATTAACAGTCACTCTAAGTAAGTAGTGTATTAATTATATAACGAAAAAAAAATTAATAGTATCAAGAAGAAAGTAGTACGATTTCAGGAATTTTTTAGAAATTGATTCCTTTAAGAGCGTAATGAATAACGTAAGCCTATGTCAAAATTATTTTTTTTTTCTTTCAACTCCTAGTATTTGGTGAAAGCTCTCTTAAATAGTCCATAGTAGTCGAATAGAAAAAAGGCAGTGAAATGTGAAGGTTTGTTGAAGGGAACTGCTAGTTAAAGTCGAGTGTAAGAGGAAATTTCAAGCTTCGTCAGTGTTCTTGTGAAAAGTCATCGTGTCCGTTGCTTCGCGTCACAGTACATTGCCAAGTACATGAGCTTTTTAATATATACATATATATGTATATATCTATGTATATGCAAAAGTATGAAAAGGATGTATACACTTGTTGGTGGCACCCGTAGAGCTTTTTGTGCGTGACCAAGATCATTTGCACACCACAACATTGAGCTTTATGCCTCCCGGGCTTTCAGCTACCTGCATACATCACATTCGAATAATAATAGCTACGAGAATAACTAAGATAACAATTATTCAACTGCTCGATTTCATCACTTCAACAAACGTGTGAGCTTCAGCAAGCTTTTTCATCTTTCAATTTCATTATTTCAAAAGCTCTGTTTTTTCGAGGCTTTTCTTATTTTTAACAGATATCGCTATGACGGCTGAAAGCTTTCATTGTAGATTGGTCTTCAATGGAATTCAACAGCGATTAATGTCATGTTCAATATTTTTAATGTCCTTACAGGGTTGTTTTTTTTTTATTTAAATATAATAAAAGGGTGTCATTTGGAAATTATTTTTCCTTTGAACGTTTTTCATTCTGATTGAAAATCGGAAAAAAGAAAGAGACCCACAAAGACAGGAATGGGTTGTTCGCGTTTTGTGCTACACATCCCGTGTGTATTTTTTTTCGTTCGGTTCTTTTATTGAATGGAGAAAATAAAACGGGAGCGATATGAGGACAAAAGGGATGTAGTCAGGAGGCCGCCAGCTGCAGACGCGCCTGTTCAAGTGCTTGAAACGTTTTATAATACGCCACAACAACAATAACAACACAAGCCTGTGAACAGCCCAACCCAGGCGCAGCCAAACCGGGAACTCATACCAGGAGCAGCAACCCCATCAATCCGAGCTCTGTTCTTTCGCCACGTAATCACAATGCATCTCATCCAGAAACGGTTTTCTGCCTCCCCCGAACTTAGCACTATTGTACGTATGTCCTACGGGGTGGTTGACTCTTGTTGCCTTTCAAACTTGCTCTCTTCTTACGACGACTCGCTATCATTAAAATTTGATAGAGCTGGCATGAAATAATCTCAGACTCTTGAATCACACGACATGTGCCAATTTAAAAAAAAAATAAATAAAACTGGTTAACTCGTCAAACATCAACTAAAATAATTTCGGGATTAAGATTCAGAGAATTATCAAAAAGGACGAATGCATAGCGATTATTAGCCCATATTAAAATCTAGTCGAAATTCAATAAAAAATGCATCGCTTATTGGGAGTGTGCATGTTGGAAGTGACATCTACCGACCGCAATATTTCACGCACTATAGCAGCATATGTTCTTTATCTCTAGGTACTATGAATAAAATTTTTTGTATGCAGTGGCGTGCTGTGGATTTTCACTTACGAGAACCAATGGAACAAATACATATTTAAATATGAAATAAATGAACCATCACTTCACGAATTAACAAAACTAAAAAAATATCTGCTGCGAGGCGTCACAGTACTTTCTTCTATGAAACTCGCTGTCGGTTAAAAGAACTATAGGCACTTTAAAACTATTTAAACAGAGCTACATTCATATAGTATCTATGTTTATACGAACTCTCACCCTTAACTTCAGAACCCTCTTTATTTGAATTTTTTCAAGAAAACATTTCAAATAAAAGTTGTAGGCATAAATACGTCTAAGTACTATAGCAAGTTTAAAGAAAATCGTTGGAACCGTTTTCGAAAAAAATTTGAAAAAGCTCATAAACTCCTAGAATAAAGTGGAGCTTTCAGTTAACCGATTTCAACCAAAAGCTTCACGGTACAACTAGATGTATAATAAAGACAAAATTCTAAGTTCGATGAAATTTGGATAAAGCTTTCGATACGATATTGCTGTCTCGCACAAAAGTTTCTAAAAACCACTATTTTGGGCTCAGAGTACATCAAAACATGTATTTACGGTGAAAGCTCGAATTCAAAAATTCGACCCGTTTACAATGAAAATGTTTTTAATTTATTTAAGGTCAAAGGGTAAACCCAGAAAAAATCTGAGGCTTTCATTGGGATTTGAACCCAGGACCACTGGCGTATAGGGCAACTATCTAGTTAACCACGCCACTAAGTGACCAAAAAATTTTAATACAAGGAATTTAGCTAGGAGTGTATCAAGTACTTTGACAGGAAATTTTTTAAAAATTCGAAAAGTGAAGTTAATTGATTTTGAATAGCTCAAATAGCATTGAATGCGACATATCTATAGTATACAGTATGTATTTATATAGTATGTATACGTTTTTAAGGATAAAAACAAGGGGGTACTATAAGATCTGATAAACTTTTAAACTAAAGGTTTGTTCCCATCGCCATGGTTTGGTGGTGCACGAGCATTGACGAGAGCGTGTGAAAGAACTGTCTGCAATTACTTTGTGCGTAAGTCTACCATCAGGTTAGGCGTTGGGTCGACTTAAACGATGCCGTACCAAAAACTAGAATCGGTTAGGACGTGTTTAGATCCGACTGTGATTAAGTGACAAGTTCGCTTGAGTTACATACTTGCCCGCTCAAGGCACGTGCATAAACACCGCCAAGCAGAATAGCATGGGAGTTAAGCAAAATGGTCGGCTTGTATGTCGCTTGGAACGGACCTATAGGGTGTAAGTACAGAGAATTACTTTTTTTTTTGGTGTTTTAAGTCGCTTTAACATCTAAGATCATATCACGACTGTAAAAGCATAGAGAATTTCTGTTGATTAATTTTTACTTAGGTCTAGGATTCAACGGGGATCGAACCCAGAACCACTTGACGCATGAAACGGAGAGAGCAATTGTTCTAACCACAGCGCCAATAGGTGGTTAGAGAATTACTATTTGTACAAAAATCTTCATTTTTATACAATCTGGGCAGTGCTGGGTGGTTCAGCTAGTAATATTACAAATTGCAAAAATCAACTGAGCTTTTACTGAACAAAAAAGTATTGTTACTTGATTATTATGAATTTTTAAGAGCTTTTTATTTCACATTAAAAGAAAAAAAATGAATAGCATTTTATCTGAAGCACAATATTATTTCGTGTTAAGAGTTTTCATAGTAAACGTTTTCCTCTATAATTCATATTTGATTCTCTCACTCTAATCAACAACAGATGGAAAAGATTCAACAACTGGTTCCGTGTTAAAAAATTTTTAGAACTGCATTTTCCACCCAGAAAATTTCGTTAGATAATAATCATAAATGTGAACGAAAATTTAAATTTAAATGAAATTCAATGAAAGAAGCAAAACATAATTTAACAAGTGGTTTCCTTTTAAATTTGTTTCGTTTTCAAGCGTATATTGAAACTGAAGGGTCTTAAATAGTTACACATATTTTCACCCCCTAATGTTTAACCCTTACAAATTATTTGTATAGCTAAATATTTTTTCAGTAACAGGAAGGGAAAGTCATATTTATTGACACGTGAACGGATATTTAACACGTGTATTTCATATTTAATGGCTAATGATTTACTTAAGCCCTCCATATTTTAATATCATTCAAATTAAATGAGATCTTACCTATCATATAAACCAATTTATTTCTCAACTACTTTAAAAGCTCATTAATTTTAAAAACAAATCATCTCATACTTTTTTATAGCAATAATTGAAGTTGGTTTTAAAAATAAAACTAAATGTGTTTAAGCTTTTAAGCTCATGTTATTTGAGCTTGCTTTTTCAGAAAATGGCACGTTTTTCTTAGAAGGTGACTTATTGTGTTATTGTCTTAAATATTATTAATGTTTTACTTGTTGTCAGAGCTTAAAAGCTAATGAAGGCGCTTTTGAAAAGGCGCATGTGCATTAACCTACCACACAAATCAATGCCGTATATTTTTCTATTTGGTAATAAAACTTAAAAGAAACGATTCAATATTATAATTAAATATTAAAAATATTAAATCAAATGCTGGGATATTCTCATGTAACCGTATTTATAGAATACTAGTGCTATCCGTCATTCCTTTCAGAAGATGTAACCTTATTGAAGGAGTGAACATTTTAAAAAAATCTTCATAATAAAAGAACAAGGAAAAGAAAAAGACTGTTATCTAAAAACTAACACTGCCAACAGAGGGAATGTTTTTGATTTTAGTAAAATTTTTAATTTAAAATTTTTAAAATTTTCTCTCAGCCCTTAAATGAAGGATTTAAGAATCGTAAAATGTTTTTGAATTTTTTCCTAAGCGATTGAAAAAGTGGCAAAATTAGCAAGTGCGAAAGTAGTGTTTAGTAAAATTTTCTACCCTTAAATGATAAAAGTATATGACAGCAAGAAAGAACTAACAAAATTTATTATTTAGTTAGTAGATTTTTGTGTTATGGACTCCACACACGTTGAGATCTGCATCGCTACATATCGCAAGTATCAGTATCGTGATACAAATCTCACCGTGTAAGGGTCGGTCGCAGTATCGCTGCATCGGTATCAGCTGGTATTGTTCTCTGCATCGCTGTACTGCAACTTCGATACCGGTCGCATTCAACTGATACATGTTGCAACGTGTGTGATCTCACTATGATGTATCACGCGACTAAAGCATAAACATTGTGAATAAACTTATATTTGTATAACGTGTAGGAACAGTTGAAACAACATGGTTACAAATGTTAGATGCATGCATCGCCACCTGACGCGACGCAAGTAGCGATGCAGATCTCAACGTGCATGGGGCCCATTAGGGATATGTAAATTTTGTGACGTCATTTGTCATTAAAAAACTATAAACAGTTCGCTTCGTTATAATTTTGTGTTCTACTAGCCATTGCCTAGTGCATTATTACTATTACCAAAACATAGAGCCCGGGTTTATTAAAGAAAGCAATACTTTGAACTAACCTTCATCTTTACGTTATTTTGCAATGTAAGAACAGAAATAGTTTATTAATGACTTAATATGGCTTTGTTCGTGGGTTTCATTTAGATACAATTACGAATTAGTTCAAGACAGGTTTAGGATTATCGCCAAGCGCATGCACGGTTATAGACCAATTCAGGATTTTTTTTCGCGGACGACTTCAAAATTAATCGAGAAGCAATGCTTACTAACGTTGGATAACATTGAGACCAGAACTGGACATAATCACAATCTTTCAAACTGCGCATGAGTAAAAGAACCGGATCTTTTGTCTTAACAAAAATCCGAGAATCAATTCTGAATTGATAACGAACGAAATTGGCGTGAACCGTGAACGCCGAACTATTACTAAAAATTCAGAGTTTACTGATCCGCAAACGCTCTTTTTAAGAATGCGCATGCGAATGAACTAGTTCAGAATCCGTCCCTGAACTAGTTCAGAATCGCACCCGCGAACAAAGCTTATATCAAATATTACACAAAAAAAATAAATAGAAATATTTAAAGATACAGTTGCTGGGCCCCGTCATGCAAGTTGTAACCACTTTTTTCTCATATTTTTATCCTTTGGGACTTAACATAAAAGAATAACTTAGTAGGTGTTTTAATTAAAGTGCTTACTTATTGAGGCACCATGCAAAACAAATAAACTTTTGAATTCATTTTCTTAAAAGAAAAGCTACCCAAACTATCAAACTCTTTGATTTGTTTACTGCCATTGGCTAATACGGCTAATCTTTACTGATCACTGACGTCACAGAAGCCGGCATGACATTTACCGGCGTTTTGGCGTTAAAATAAAATTTCAAATAGGAAAATGGAAAACTTTACAAAATTACGTATATTTTAGCAAACATATTACACTTCATTGATAATAAATCGATTAAAACAGAGGTTCCCAATATATCGTATTAATAATATATCAGATTTCTTTTCTAAATTTTTGACTTTCTTGAGAAATTGGAAAACTATGCTTGAAAAGCTATGTATTTGGAAAGGAGACAATGAATGACTCAAACGAGTCGTTAATTGTTGCAATTTTGTCTGTATATATTATTGTTAGATTAGAAAATATTTTCATGTACCCTATTAATAATTTTTTACAGATAGGTAAAAATTTTCAAACGACGATAGCTTATAAATAAACCTTTTTGCAACCTTCCTTTTCTATTCTTTTGGAGGTTCAAAAAACTTCGTCTTAACGGATTATAACTTTATTCGTACTATTCCGTGTCTAAAAACCAACATGTGTCACTCCTTCATGTCGTTTTTTTGCTATGGGCAATGTAAATAACTAGCCATTATTTACAATGCCCGGATATTTTAAAAAGTGTTCATAGGGATATGGAAACATTATTAGTTAGTATATAGAAAATATCACATTGTCCGGATATTATAAAAAATGCTGGAAATTGAATGGAAAATTTGAGAATATTTCTTTACTTATCAAAATAAGAGAATATTGTCTATTAAAATAATTTTTAAAAAACTATTAAACAAAAAAAAATCATTAAGATGTACTTTGTAATAAGTTATAAGCATTCATTGTCTCTTTTTTTTGAGGTTTCTTGCATTAAGCATAAATCTTGTATGATGGAGGCAATGTATAGCCATTGAAAGTAAGAAAAAATCAAGTACTTTATTTTTACGGAAGTAATCTTTGGTTTTTCAATTACATAAAACTATTTGGTCGGATCAAATTACTTATTATACGGGTCGTCGTTTGAATAAGAAATCTTAAATAGCAGTAATAAGAGAAATAATGAGGCAAGCTGGCTTGCTAACGGTTTATGTATGCAAAACGGAAGGAAGTGAAACCCTCTTTTCTTTTCATTGGATAGTACGTATTATGTTGGACAGCTTGAAAGAAAGGCAACCTCGAATGGCTCGAGAGCGCAATGCTCACTTGTCTTTTTGTCGTTTTCAAAGTGAACAATGTGAAGTCGTGACGGGATTACGCCCCGGCTCTTTCACAACCGAAAAATCAATCGTTTCGATCGGAAAGAAACTTGATCTTTTACGAAAGATGTTTTTAAACGATCCCATTTACCTCATCAAATGGCACGTGCTCATTATTTGAGATTTGGATCGAATTAAAACGATCTAAGAAACTTAAATCGTTTTATCAACTCAACAGCATTTGCTTACTTGTTACTTGTTATAAATAAGCTTTCAATAATATTTTTAGTTTCTTAAAAATCTCAGCGGAAATTCTGATTTTATTTGGAAGCAAACGGTAAATTAAAACAAAATGTATTAGCATTCTTTTTTATTCTCGTTAAAGTATGTAATGTAATGAGGTAACTACTGGCAGCTCATCTATAACGGGTTCCCGCGACATTGGCGATGCTCGTATGGTAGCCAAATCGTGTTACCTTTGTTAAACGCACACTGATCGATTCTGGAAAAAAAATATATAAATATAATAAAACTGTAGAAGATTTTTGTCCATTTCTTTGTTGTGTATCTTTAACTCCAAAAACAACTGAACGGATTTTGATGAAACTTTTTTTGTTTTATAGCTATTAGTTCTCGGTAACATAATGGCTATAATTTATACATAATTTACTAGAGAAAACTCGGGAAATTCAAAGAATTGTAATGTGATGTCATAACAAATATATTTTTGTGCACTTATATTGCAAACACTGGCTAGATATTACGTGAGAGATCAAACTTATATGCGGCAAAATTGTGTATCTTAAAAAGATTGATAAAAAAGTCTGCGACGGTATATGTCTATCTTCTAAGGGTAACCCACAGGAACCATTTTTATCATTTACAAATGACAAAAAAATTATGTTGGCATAGCGGCTGGCTATTGTACGACGTACGTATTGCCTGTTTTATTGGTATCTTCTTCTATATTATATAAAAATGTTATGTTGGTCTTTATTCTGTACGAATTAAGCTCAAATTTTGACACATTATACAATCGGGCTCCAGAATGGTTTTAATCTATATTTCGCGTCAGTAATATATAGTGAAAAATACGTGAATCCCATAGGATAGCATAACAATTGTATCCTACAGGAATCGTGTATTTTTAAAAAGTTTCGTTTAAGTTTACAAAATAGCATTTTAACGCATTTTCCTCAAGAAGGCCTGACCAATTGTACACAGCAGCGAAAGAAATTCTCTATAAAGTTTAAATTAAACAATTTACAAAGTTTACTGGAAAATAATTAAGAATTTCAATTTAACACCCGATATAATTAACAATGACATTTTTTTAAATATTTGAATTTTTGTATTGTTCATTGTCGAAGATATTAATTAGAAATAAACGTATTAAAATAATACACTTCATTTTTAAATAATTAACAATTACTGAACGGAACGAATTTTAATGAAGTTTTATTAAAGATACCTCAGATCTTAACATATTATTGAATATCATTTATTCAAAAAAAAGGATGGTTCCTGTTGAATAGCTCCTTATCTTTTCTACTAAAATAGCTGAACTGTTTTAAATGACATTTGGTATGAAAGATTTCAAATTTTCTTAAAGAAACTTTTTATACTTACAGTTTTTAGTTTTAAGAATTTTGATGAACTTACTTAGGATCTAAAATCTGGAAGTATCTATCATCTTTTTCTGTCAAAATAGATTAATTTTTATATTTCGCTATGAAGGTAGGGAATCTATTAATCAATCAATTAAATTTAGATACTCTCAGCAAAGCGAGCGGTTATTAGCTAGTCAGGGATAAAAATCCACCATTCGGTTAATTTACTTACGCTTAGCCTATTTTGTTCAAATAGATTATGTTATTTTGTTCTTCGTGATTTTTTAATGTTTTTTAGTAGGTAAAATATCTTAGGTTATGTGAAACATAAAAAAATTGAGAATTAAGTTATTGACGTCATTATCAATTGATTTGTGCTAGATTCTTCACTTTAATATACGTAGGGACTCTAACTATTTCTTATACAAAACGTTGATAGGTTCTTTTCTTCTTTGCGTTCAAAAAATGCAGTGCAATTGGGAAATTGGTTGGGGGTTGTTACTGTTAAAGAAAGTCAAGGCACATATTATTGCTTGGTATTCCAGACGATTGATGGTGTTTGTATGTTGTGATTGATTGTGAAATGAATGAAGATTGAATGAAAACTGAAAGAAAATTTCAATCAAAATTAATAAGAATTCATTTCGCTGACGTTGTAAGGAGCTTAAGACATCTCGCAAGTGGCAGCTGCACAAAAGGCCATAAATTGCACATCACACCCCAAATAGGTAGCTGTCACCGTCACCAATTGAAAAGCGTACGCGATTATTATAGTTTTCGCGGCTGACAGGAAGAGGCCTGAAGGAGCGGCTGGAGCAAAGAAATCAATGCAATCCACGTTTTGCCGCTAATTTTCGAAGCTCACCAACACACAGTGAGAGGAAGTGAGGTGAGCTTCTTGTTGGACACGTGGCCAAGCGACAGTGCAGCTTCCTGTCTGAAGTGTGCCGCGCTATTCAATTACAGAGCAAAAAAAAAGTTACGAAAAGGCGTTATTCAAACGGCATCTGCTTATAATTTCATTGTGTCCCCGAATATCAACACATATGAGGTATCCAATAAAAGGGATGTGAAGCAGCATTTCTAAAAACGGGAACTCTCCACCCGCGTGGGCTTGTGCCCTTTTGTACGCGTTCCTATTCATCCGGTTTGTTTCCTTGACGAACGCCTGGGAGTTTATTATAATTTCAACGTATTTAAATCTTGATTTGTTCCTGTTATCCGCTCTCCTTTCACTACCCTCATGAATAATTTTTATAGACTTCAAGCGTCTAAGACGATTCTTGACAAATTCATATTCCAACTAAAAGCAAATTATTTTATTTTTCTAGATTTTTTTTTTCAAAATTATTATAGAGCAAATTATTCCCAATACTTTCCAGTAGCAACAACATTTTTCATAATTAGGCTATACCTAGTTCAATAGATCAAGAATGATACAATACAGTATATTTTTTGAAAAATCAAAGATCAATGGTACCTTTGTGAAAGCACCCGGGAAAAAATATTTTATTTGATCCACGTAGATAAAAAAAAATGGAATTCAGTAGATATTATGCTTAGGTCAATCTAGATCTAAATAGATAGAATGACTTATTTCATGTTTAAACAAGCTAAGATAAACTTAAAACAATCTTACATCTACCAATTTAGATCCACATAACTGTAACATCGATCTAATTAAATCAAGGCCTTTTCCCTTGTATAATTTTTTAACATATGAAGTTGTGGCCTAATATCAATTAATTATAAATACAAAATTAAAAAATTTTCCTACAAATAGTTACAAAGAAAAAAATGTTTTAGTATTATTAGCTCGCGGAGATGAGATATTTGTAATAGCTATGTATCTATACCAATAATAAGATTGAAGATTTCTGCTTTTTGAAAAGTTATATAATAAAAACGTTACGTCTTACCTGCGCGAGCAAACAAAAACGAAATTGTTTTTTTCAGTCGAGATTTTTATCTAATCTAAAAAATGTAAGATATTTTGTTAAACACTTTTTATTACCTACATTTTCATTTATTTTATACAAAAAAATTAATGCCGTTTACATTGTAATTTTCCCCAAAAAAACATTGTTTATCCATGGTAAACTTGAAAACAGCTGGGTCGATTTTAATGAAATTTTTACAAAAGTTTACTAAATAATGTAACTTTCATTATGGGCTACTTTTTATTTTGAATAGTTTTGTCTGTTTGCATGTTTGTTCTTGGCAAACTTGAAAACGGCTGGTCCGATTTGGACGAAATTTTCACATACAGATAGTAAACATTACAGAAAGTGGTATCAAATACTTTTTATTCGGAAAAAAAATTTCATTTTCTGAGCAAAAAAATAAAAACTTTAAAAACTGTGCAACGAAAAACATACATCTTGAAAAGATGTATGTTGAAAACATACTTGAAAACGCTCAGCGAAGCGGGCGGGGATCAGCTAGTATATACTAAAATTGATCCTGAGCTATTGCTTCTAAACAGAATTTAAATAGATTAAATTCAATATTTTTAAATCTCTATACATCTATTCCGGTTTTTTGATCTCAGTATATGTACCCTTGCAGGTTTTATTAGATCTAAACTATTTTTCCTGGGTAGGGTAATCACAGACAAGAGATATAGAATGAAATACAATGACGAAAATCCAGTGAGCACTCACAGTTCAGCGAGAAACTCATGGCTGGCAAAATTGTGAATTTGATTTAGGGACTGTTCATAAATTACATAAGGAATTTAGGGGGGTGGGGGGTAGACAATCTGATTTTACGTATGACTTGAATTGAAAATTTTACTATTTCGTACGAAGTATTGCTCTGATTAAACGGTTATTTTATAAGTATGTTCATTTTTTAAGAAAATTTCTTATGAAAGGGAAGGGGTAAGTAGTTGTAATCGTATAATTTCTGACATGCCTACGTTTTTTCGTTATATAACTTTTACATTAATGTTACGTAATGTGACGTATTTTGTGTGATCACTGGTTTTAAATTGGATAAACCATGGCAGAAGATCAAGTTTTAAAATTCGATTAAACTGTCAATGTTTTGATGACATTAAATTGAATATGCGGAAAAAAAATTTAAATAAACGGATGACGATGGATGGCGTAGCACTTAATGGTCGATTAAAATACGATTTGATTCGCCCATCACACCAATTTAGATTGAATATGTGTATAAAATGATTCGCGTTCAATCTGAAATTGATTATTTCGTTCAATTTGCCACGAAGCACAAAATTTCACGCAAACGCCCATACGAAGGGTGAATGCAACCACCCCCCGATGTGGTTGGCGGGTGATGGACGCTATCATATACCCAATGGGGTTCATATGATTAACGCTTAATGGCTTGTTGGTTGGCTGATGGTTCTGTCAGTTCTGTCGATTTCTCAGTTTCACCCTCATTTTCCCTATTTTCCACCATCGATTCGTCAATTTCCCGGCTCCTCGCTCAGGAGTTTCCATTTCGTGTCGATTTCGTCGATTGGGTGAATGACTCGATGGTTGTTAGCACTTTACGAGTGTGCGACTACTCTTTGCTCCCTTACACCCTTTTTGTCAAGGGTTCGTGATAGCATATTTGCCTCGACGGGATAAGGGTTGTGGAAATGAATTGGTACATGTGTATATATGTGAATCTATTGCCCTGTATTATATGAAATTTAGCTTTCGGAGGAGACGCACCTAATTCAACAACCCTTAACACGACCAAGTAAATACTTCACAAATAGTTACAAACTAACACCCCCACCTCCTTGCTATCAATCACGAACGATCTATATCTAGAAAAAGGAACGTATAAAATCAATTACAAATCACTGCAATGAAAATTTTGTTTTTTTCATCCTGAAACTCATTTTGATTTTCCAACTTTTTATTATATATAAGCAGACCCGACGCAGCTCCACTTAGGGTTGAATAAATTTTAAATCTTATTTATAAGTTTCAGTATAAATCAAAAGAAAACAAACAAAAAAGGGAACGTTTATTTTGTGTGTTTGTTTCTTTTGTATTTTAGCTAGATCCACTTACCAATGAAGGTATTCTTTGTAGTTTGTTGTATGAAAATTAAAGACTTATAAACTGTAGCAGTAGGTACGCGATAGGTTTGTTCCAATCGTCATGGCTTGGTGGAGCACGAGCTTTAACGAGAAGCGTTTGAAAGAACTGTCTGCAATTACTTTGTGCGCAAGTCTACCATCAGGTTAGGCGTTGGGTTGACCTAAACGATGTCGCACCAAAAATTAGAAATGATTAGCACGTGTTTAGGTACGACCGTCTTTAAGTGACAAGTTCGCTTGGGTTACATACTTGCTCGCTCAAGGCACGTGCATAAACACCGCCAGGCAGCGTGGAACGGGATTTAAACGTTCGTACACGGAAATGGTCGGTTTGTGATTCGCTTGGAACGAGCCTATAGCCACAATGAACCATGATTTTATGAACGAGATTCAATGTCCATATTTTTGTTTAGTACTACCCTACGAAAACTGTACACTTTTCTGGGGGAAATAATTTGAAATCCCCCTTTTGGCGAATTAATTGTACTATGAAAACCCTTCGATAGACTCCTTACTCTGTATCTGTGCGAAGAACAGTAAGCACGTTTTCCATAACAGTTATTATTGCAGGATATACTTTCTCAGGATAAAAGAGAGCATGCGCGATGTATAACCTAGCAACCAAATTTTAAAAAAATCGACAATTTATTGCAAAGTTCTTGCGTGAGAGCCAACAAACATATTTTTCTATTTATAACTATCCTGTAGGAACCATGTTGGTATATTTTCAGGATAAAAATTGTTTTGTATATATATTTTTTTAATGTAAGTTATCTTTGATTACAATCAATATCATGTTGTCATCCGTTTCAACAACACTTAGCAGTCATCCAGGAAAATAATATTTTCCTGGGTATAATATAGTTAGGTATATTATTTCGTGATTCTGTATACATAGCTATTATTTGGTAAAAAAATTTTCAACTGGACTTTTTAGTTTGAAGTCAACTACCTACAAATAAACAGACGTTCTCATTTTATGTAATGCCAGCCGTTACCTGCCCGCTTTGCAGAGTAAAAAATAAACTCAAATTCAGTTTTTCATGCAGAAATAGTTTTTTTTCACAAATTTTAGGAAGATTAAATTGTACGGGATAACAAAAGCTTGCCAACTTTTAAGTTTAATAAAAAAAATCCATACCGCTTAAGTTTAGGGTGTGACAAACGCCAAAATTATAATTCATATCATTGATATAGATTTTCATTGTTTAAATTTAATCTCTTCATGGTTCTTAATGGCTGAGAACTGAGAGGAACATTGTGCTCTTACCAAATACAAATTAGGTTTGTTCCAATCGATGCTCAGACATGACCAACAGACAAAAAGTAAGACAACATTGAACAATCTAACCAGATCTAACGTCTCCCGATCAAAATGGGAGAATTTATGAGACATCATGTAATGTTTGGCATATTCTGAAACATTTTGACAGTGTGGACTTCACTATTGTCTAGAGGTGAGCCATGGCCAGCTCCGTTTATTTGTTTATTTTATTAGAAAGACTGATAAATTCACATTGTAGTGTGGACGCTAGATGAAACAAAGAACACTGTCTCTAGACGGTTTATAGACACGTACTAGACGGTCTCTAGACAAATCGCGCAACATGTCTACTAGTGAGTACTAAGCTTTAGATCAAAAAAATGGAAAAGATGTACAGAGATTTTACAAGATTGAATTTAATCTATTTAGAAGCAAGTACATAAGCTGATACAACAATTTTAATAACATAGCTATTACAAATATCTCACCTCCGCGAGCTAATAATTAGAAACATTTTTTCTTTGTAACTATTTGCAGGAAAGTCGTTGATTTAATTAGATCGATAACACCCTTGGAAATAGATTGGCCTAAGCATATCTAAGTTGATCCTTGGAATTCAATTTTTTGATCTACATGGATCAAGTAGATAAACTTAGATCAAAAATGTTATACCCGGGAAAAAAACTTTTATTTCTCTTTAACTCAACAAGACAATTTCTATGCATATTTCATTAATTCGATGGACGGCGTTAACAGGATTGCTTTTCTCTCGAAATTAAAGATAAAGTTCGTTGTTGAAAACGTAACGAGGGTTGAGAAAGTAGAGGGTGGCAAAATGAATTGGACGTATATACATGTTTGTTTGAAATTATTGTCTGTCACTTCTCTGTATTATTTACATTTAGCGGAAAACAGCAAAGGGGTTGTTTTTCGATCGTGATCTCCCTCCACACCTCGAATGAACACTTTCAAAACACTTCTCCTTCCATTATCAATGATTAACTGAACCCACCCCTGTAATTTTCTATCATATTTACTCTTTCGTCCCCTCGACAATAAGCTCTAAGCTCATTCTATTACGCCAGTGGTTAAGAGTATGTTTACGAGAATTAAGGGTAGAAAATCGGCCAGGAATTTCGATTACAATTATTGTAAATGTCGCTCAATTATTTTACAATATCAATTAAATCGTTGCAAGATTTGATTAATGTTTTTATTACAATTTTAAATGTTACAAAATATAGGTACATTATTCAGAGGTACTTCATAGGTCAGTGGCGTTAATCTGTGTATTTAATAAGCAAATTTTGCTTATAACAAAACGATAGCTTACAATTTAGGAAATCAGAGAAATTTAGTAAATCAAAAAAAATAATTGTATATTTATGTCCAACTGTCCATTTCATTAAATTGGTTTCAATTTTCTGAATTTTTATTGATGCTCGAACAAACCCCTAAATACTTTCAAAAATGTTCTATAGATATTATGTTGAAGATCTTGTAGATTTGTTGCACGACGCGTTTCTAAGAAGGAAATGACTAAATTTAATTTCATTAAACGATTGATAGTTGGTTTTAAGCGGCCCTTGAACAAGGGAAATGCTAACTTAAATGAGATCTAAACAGATCGACCAATTGAACTCAATCAGAATCACTTGAATTAATGGCCTTTTCTTGATTCCAGATCTTGAACTTGCCGAAAATGATTCATCAGTACGACTCGACGGCGATGACAACGCGCGACACGTCCTCGGCGGTGATCTCGGGAACTACGGGAGCGGCCGATGAAAATGGTGGTATACCATCGCAGGTACCATCGGCCCGTGCTCTCAAATTTTCCATCGCCAAAATTATGGAACCGGATGAAAATACGAATCATGAAAACAAAACGAATGTTGGCTCGTCGGTGATCTCAGTACCACAGCTGGCACTACCCTACAGCGCTCAACAAATTGATTCTGCCTTTAAGAAGTATGTTCCATCGATGTTTCGTCACCAGGATATTCTATATCAGTATCCGCTTTTATATTATCATCCGAGTCAGTTGATGTGTGCTGCAGCCGCTGCAGTCGCGGCTAATTACACCACTCCTCCAATACCGGTTCCACCTCCAGCCGAGCCAATCGTTAACGACTTAGGTATACCCCTGACTCGTCCAAGACCCAGATCTCCTCCGATCAATCCTAGTCTCCGACTTGACAACTCAAATCCTCGAGAAATTCCGATCAAAATCCAAAATTCGTCTTACATAAAACGTGAGTCGGAACCTCAACGTTCCGAGCCTAGCGCTCCAGAGGAGGTATCAACCGCAAACACGTCACCTCAATCAACTGGAAATGCCAGTAATTCTGGGACAGCTAAACAAAAGAATTTTGCTTGCAGTGAGTGTGGAAAAGTGTTTAATGCACATTACAACCTTACTAGGCACATGCCTGTCCATACGGGCGCTCGGCCGTTTATTTGCAAAATTTGTGGTAAAGGTTTTCGACAAGCTTCGACTCTGTGCCGTCATAAAATTATTCATACGGCCGAAAAGCCTCACAAATGCCACACTTGCGGCAAAGCTTTCAATCGCTCGTCCACGTTGAACACACACACTCGAATCCACGCAGGGTACAAGCCGTTCATCTGCGAATATTGTGGAAAAGGCTTCCACCAAAAGGGAAACTACAAGAATCATCGACTGACGCACAGCAGTGAAAAAGCTTACAAATGCACCGTGTGTTCGAAAGCTTTTCACCAAATTTATAATTTAACATTCCACATGCACACACACAACGAAAAAAAGCCATTCACCTGCAAGGTATGTGGGAAAGGTTTCTGTCGAAATTTCGATCTAAAAAAGCACATGCGGAAACTGCATGAAACAGTTGTGGCGAGGAACTCCACGTCGGACTACCCAGCGATTATTTCGGCCTCGGCTAATGGAAGCGGTTCTGCGTTCAGTATGGCGCGGAACTCACTCATGGACACCCAGCAACCACTTCCGTTTATAAATCCGTTCTTGATACCGTCGCAACACCCACATCCCCAGGAACCATCGCCCAGGATAGCCCACTCAGCCTTTTCGTCCAAGCTCTTGTGACAAACATCTGTGCATCACTCGCTCTGTCGCATCAAATACTAATCGACCAGCATTTCCTCTGTTCCATCAGTTTCCATCATTTCTGTAAATGCAAGTGGACCAATTATGAATTGTCTCAAGATTGACTTAAAAAAAACCCGGAAAATTTTTTTTTTCCAAAAATCGATGTACTATATCAATGATACTTTTATAACCTAGACAATTTTCTTTAATGTGCAATATTAATTATAAAAAGAAGCATAGTATCTTGATTTTCAGCACTTTACAGTGAGCACAAAACTTTCAACGACGTAACATTTCTGTAACAGTTACATTACGAAAGAATATTACGTAACTGTTACGAAGTTAGACGCTTTGGGCTCACTGTGTTAATTTTCTTGAAGCCTATAGTTAATAATACAATTTTTTTTAAAGATGAAATACTTGAAAATTATATTTTTTTAATTATGTTAATACTTAATTTTTTACTTATGATACATTTAATAAACATAGTTTCTCATACAGCCGCGTTTCCAAAGACAGTGATACGCTATTAGTACGAAACAGTTAAAATTTGGTATATGCCATTGGCCTAAAGATACAGATCTTCATTAGTAAAGTACTTTGGTGACTCTTTTAAATAAATAATTGTAATATATGTTTAAGAGACTAACAATAAGTACAGTAAAAAAACGTTCAACACGAATTGAGGCTCTGGATCCAACAGAATACCCATTATAACATTTTCTTTAACTAGGAAAAAGAACCCATCATATGTACCTATATTCAATACCCAGCGGACGATCAAAACGCTTCAAATGACACCTCATTTGTCAAATTATGTTAAATAGTTTAGAAGATATTTGGAAACAGAATAACAAATTTAAAGCATATATAATATTACTTTACCATAGCTCAATAATAATGAGATTTAATAAAGGCTAACGTCGTCAAAGGTTATTACTATCCGATTCCTTCAATTTAGGAGTTCACTATTTGACTTGATTTTTATGAGATGTTTGACTTGATTTTCAAGCTACTTGAATTATGTTTGGCTAAAAACCAATTCACTTTTAAGTTCCCGGGAATAAATGTTTTTATCTAACCATATATAATCATATATAATCAAATCTAAAAATTGGCCACGTATAATAATATATAATTATATATGATTAGACAAAAATATTTAAATATCAAGTCATGTCCAGTATGAAATATGTAAATTTTTTTATTTCAAAGTTTTAAATTCGTGTTAACCGTTTTTCATAGTGTGTTACTCGGTTTTGTTGGCACCCATAACAACAATGGTTATTATGATCATTTAGTAATTTTTGTGATGTCACTTGGAGATAAAGTTATTATCAATTCCCACCTCTTATTGAAAAATCAAACAATCTTATACTTAACATAATGAAAATTTACTACCAAGATCACCAGTAACCCGTTTTTACATGGTATTTATGTTAGATAAGTACTTCAATTCTAATTTAGAGATGCACCGATTCTTTTAAACTGCGTGTGAAGCACTGTATGCGTGATTGAAGTGAAACTTCTTATGGTATTAAGAATGTGAGAGATTTAGTATGCGAGACAGGGAGAGATATCAAAATAAATATTATGTTAATTTAATATTTACACTGTCATCTTATTCTATCTTATTCTATTTCTATGTATACGTCATTCTTTTTTTCCACCCTTTCAAACGTTAAAAAACAAATTTCTTGTTACGTCGTAATTTTCTTCTTCCTCTTGTAACGAAATAGAGCGTTCTTGAAATTTCAATCTCAATTCTCGACCACTTATCAATGATCAAACTTCCGCCTAAGAAGTTTCACTTCCCAAAAACTTGGTCAATCGGACTTAAAGTTGCTAACAAAACCATTCCGTGTATCATCAATAAAACATCATTGATATTATCATGCACGCAATGTCTTACTAAATATAATTTTACAGATAACAATAAATTGTAATTTTGGTTTATTGATATAAAAACATACGTTTGAAGTGAAACCTCTTTTGAAAAAAAAAACACGTACCGTATAAAACCTAACTTTTAAACGTGAACAATATAAAAATTATGTATCACCATAGAAGTTTCACTTCTTACGCATGCATACTAAAACACACATCAATTTTTTTTTTATTTGAATTTTGCCCCGCGTGGATTTGTTGTTTCGATTGTATCTTATGTGGTTTTGTGAAAATTTATTTCATTGTTGAAATAAGATAGTAACTGTTTAAATTTTCGTACAAATTTGTTATTACCATAAATAGTTTCTGTTTTGCAAAATAATGCGTGTAAGTAATTTTGCCAAATGGCTAAATGTAAAAGTCACATTTACCCATTGCTTAAAAAAATTATTCGTGATATTATTATTAAATAAATAAAAAAAAATGTAAAAATTCAAGTTTAAACTGTCGTAAAACATAATCACAAATTTTTCAACGAAATTTATTAATTAATTACAACACATTCCCGTCACAAGAAAGATATCCAAAGTGTCCCTTTTCAGATTTGCTGTTCTTCATAAAAAGTAAGATCTATTATAAAATACCCATTTATAAATATAATTTGTTAATTCTACTATTTTGCAAACAATACAAAACCCCGAAAAGTACAGGAGATTCACAAAAGTTCAAATTTTTGAGCTTTCGAGCTTTCAGCGTAAATATTTCAAATAACTCGCACACACGCACATGAGATTTTCTAAAACGTGATCGACGCCACGTTTTCATCTTATATGCCTGCGTTTCTCTTAAAATGCATGTACTCATATATACTGTACATACGTCGACACGTATACTGTATGAAATGTCGACGGTTAGTGAAAGTTATTTAAATTATTTCATCCACCTAGGTATTTGTTGAAATGACCAATTGGTCAATTGTCGGCATTTTGTGGAAAATACTGAAATACATAATTATTTGTATAATCCGTTTTTATTAAATGCTTAGTAGTCCAGTCATAATAGAGGGTCAACCTCGGAGTGTGAGATTATAAGCTGTAAACTTGTATAAAACTTTATTTTGGCGTTCTAAAGATTGACTAAAAAGTCTCATAAAATTTCGTGTCTTAAAAATCGGTTTTTCGGAAATATTTCGATTTCTATGATTTCAATGTCATTTGCACTTATTATAAAAATTGTAGAGGATAGTCCGAAAAGATTTTTTATATACTAAACCGTTTTTGAGATAGAGCGAGGAGGGCGCTCCCCGCTTACCCATTCACGGCATAATACAAAGTGAACCGCGCTCAATAATACGCCATATACAGTCTATAAATGAATAATTATGATTAATTTACATTAGTTATTAACAAAGACAAAATGTTTGTGAATATTTTTCATTTATTGAATACATTTTTATTTAATGTTTAAATTCACTGATCGAATGCCATTAGTTCGAACTGGTTCAAACTCGAATTCTGTTGATTATTTTCCAAATTCTCTTTTGAACTGCAAATTCAGTTTTGAAAATTATATAGATTTTGATGTGCCCTTGACGAATTTCAATTTTGTCACCTCGTAGGTATATAAGGCACTCGCGCTGCCTTAAAAATGCCGCTTATAAAAGTGTTTCTCGCCAATATTTCCTTTGCGGCCCATTTAATGGCAAAAATACTTCCATATAAAATGAAAGTAGAGAAAATTTCCTAAAATTTATGTACTTATCTTTTTTTTTCGTAAAATCAACGGTTTTAGCGTACGAGCGCTGTAAAATTTTAAACATCTACGCCACCCGTGATATTTAACTTGAACTGTGCATTTACGTATTAGATATATTAGGTTTGTTTGCAGATACCATACTGAACCAATAATAACAAATCAGTTCAGTAGATTTAGGATAATCGCCAAGTCCATTTCACGCTTATGAACTGATTAAGGGTTATTTTTCCGTGAACGAGTTTAAAACTGTTTGGAAGTAAGACGAGGATTAACGAGAACCCACGAAAATTGTTAATTGAATTTAAAGTTGAAAGAAAAGAATAGAGAAACGCGGCTTTAGATCTAGCGATTCTTGGGTTTTCTTTTAGGACGAAAAATTAGATTTTCTTACTCATGCGCAGTTTGATAAAATGTAGCTAGATTTTCTATCCTTCGCTCTCAACGTTAAATTCAATTAACACTTTTCGTGGGTTCTCGTTAATCCTCGTCTAACTTCCGAATATTTTCAAACTCGTTCACGAAAAAATAACCCTTAATCAGTTCATAAGCGTGTGTGAGCTTGGCGATTATCCTAAATCCATTTGGACTGATTTGTAATCGGTTTAGGATGGGATCCGCGAACGAACCTATTATAAACGAGTGTAAATTGTAATACCACGGTTTAGCGTGGATGTATATGGGTTTGTGGCGCTCGTACGCCAAAACTGGTAATTTTACGAATAAAAAATTTATTGAAAAAGATTGTAGGAAATTTCCTCTGCTTCATTTTGTACATAAGTAATGTTGTCATAAAATGGAGATAAAAAGAGATATTGTCAAGAAACAGTGTAACAGGCAGATTTTTCCTATATGGCTGCGCGAGCGCCAAATATATGAGGTGACAAAGTTGTAATTCGGAAAGAGCACATCTAAATCTATGAAATTACTAATTTTCAAAACTCCCGGAAAACTTTCCCGGTAAAGTTTTATTTTTTTTCAAATATGTTCCACCCCTCGTAAACCCATGCAATTGTTATATATTCTAGTTAAATAGCTGCTGATTATATATAATCATATATTTTTGGACGTTGTACCTCGAGTAATAGCTATGAAAAACCATCCACTATTTTGAAAAATATTTTTTTTTCTGTCTTATATTTGGTTGGAAAATTATGATAAATTCTGCTGCGAGGCGTCACAATACTTTCTTTTACTTTCATTTATAAAACTTGCTTTGTTATATGCATACACAAAATATGTATATACGAATTCCCAACCTTCACCCCAGAACCGTCCTTATTCGAATTTTCCCAGGAAAAAGTTTCAAATAAAAGTTGTAGCCACTAATGAGTCTAAGAACTATAGAAAGTTTAAAGATAATCGTTGGAGCCGTTTTCGAAAAAAAAAAAACATAAACCCGTGGAAACCCATATTGAAACCCGGTGACTGGTGAGACCCTTTGCTTTGGATCATATCTGAAATAATTTATTTGTTCTACAATTTTGCAATTAATGTAAAACGCTGAAAAGCATAGAAGTCGAGGTATAAATAAAAGTTCAACATTAAGAGCTGTGAGCTTCAATATGAAAATATTTTGACACACGCACATGAGATTTTCTGAAACTCGTCAATCAAACATCAAAACGAAGACTTTTAAATTATTTATAACTGTTTCATTGAAAACACGCGAAAATTGTAAAAATATAGTTGTTAACTCTCTCAAATAGTTTTTCCCATAAGGGTCACTTCGATTTTGATGAAGAATAATCCAATTTGAAATGAAACGAGATTAAAGAGATACACTTTGGATACATCCCTTGTCAGTGATTTGATGTTATTTTTTACTTGTTTATATAGAAACCTATGTAAAATATGATTTGTAAATTTTTGTGTTAATAAGATATATTGCAACAGGTATCTATTTGTAAACCTTCCAAATGAGTTTTTTTTCAATGCTGTGTCTCCACTTGAAAGTATAGCTATAGTCATGTAAACTTTACTTGTGTGTCTGATAAACGACTTATTTCCTCGAATCATCTTATTTACTCAACTTAAAATAATATAAGCACACAGAAAAAGTTTTTCTAGTTACATATTCAAGTAGAGATGCGGTATAAAAATGATTTTGTTACGCGTATAGATAAAGAATGAATTATTAAAAATAATTAATACAGAGTGGCCCAAAAGCCGCACGATCATTCTAAAATGGAATAACTATTTCATTTCTGAATGATTTGATATACTTTTGAAAAGCACATTTTAAATAATCATTTATTTGCTATTCTCATTGACCCGCTCTCTCTAAGACATTTCTAAACATTTTTGTTGAGACACAAAACATTCAAATCTAGGATTAGTTGACCAGCGTGGTCTGTTCCCGTTAAAGTAATGGGTTTTTATCATGTAACTGCAGGAAGGGTGCTTAGAACCTCTTTTAAGATAAGGCAGAAAATCCTACTAACCATTACTGGCGAAAAGTAGTGAGAAATACTGGAGATTTTGTGTATCCAGCAGTCTTGGTCATACCAAAGGTATGGTGACCACAGCGTACTGATAGTACCCATACAACTCATCTAAGAACTCTTGAGCAATTTTTTGGGTACAAAATTAATTGGTCACCTAGCTTAACTGCTCCAGACTTCTTCCTATGTATGTATTTGAAAGTTAACGTATACCGTAACAATCTTCAAACCAGTAATGAAAGGTCAATACTCACAAGGGAATACGCCAATAAACATAACGATAGATGATGATTCACGCATTAGAAAGAGCACATCAGTGAGAATAGCAATGATAAACAATATAATTGATTTCCAAGAAATGCGTTTTTTGTTAAAATATAAAGGTGATTTATTAAAAAAAAAATTATTTTAAATGATATTGTGGCTTTTGGGCCATTCTGTATACGAGTGTAGAGGACTTTCTCTATCCGCGCGACAAATCGCTGGCACGATCAGAGGCTCGTAGTCATTTGCATGTACATAAGCTTAAAATGTCAATATATATAAATATATATATATAAATATATCATAATAATAAAATATCTACTATAGAAAGAACTGTTGTTTATTTTGGAGATGTTATGGAGCTTCGAAACTAACACTTTCTACCCGAAATCTAACCAAAATTGTAACCGAATCTGATATAAAAGTTTCTAATAATTTTGGATAAGGTTTAAGTCCCTTAATAACTTTAATTTTCCTCTGACAATTTTAAAAAATTCCGTAACTGAGACTATCCAAAATTATCGGATAATCTGAAATAATTTCATATCCATAACCATATTGGAAACCGGTACAATATTACTCGTATATCCATATCCAGATCAGGATCCGAAATGTCATTTCCATAATTTTCCTGCCTTATAAAGCTATTGACACATTTTTTTTCAGAAAAAAAAATCATCTTTCACGTAGAAAAAAAGTTTATAGACTAGGGATGAAGCCTATGAAAATGGTAAAAAGTGAAAAAAAAATTAGTAGGATAAAACCCATTGGCAAAGGAAGAGAACAAAACAAAAAAGAACGGAAAAATAATTGACAGATGATCTGACAATGAGATTGGGAACTGGAAAGGAGTAAGTTTTTAAGGGTAAAAAATGGTTTATCTCAATTTTTATCCAAACTACAAGTCTTATGGAAAAAAGTTTAATAGCAAAGTTGTAGGTAATAAAAAAATCTACAACTTTTGTATTTTCACTTTTTTCATATAACCTCAAAATATATGTGAAAATTTCAAATAACCAAATTTTTGGTTTTTATTTTTATCTTTAAGAAAAAAGATTTTTTCACGAAATTTCATGAAAACTTACCATTTAATGTCCTAATGTCACTGAAATTTTTTAAATATTTATTTTTTCACCTAATTTAACGTAACTAATTTAACACCTAAACTTTGACTTATTATCGAAAAAGCACCTTCCTTCATTTTCAATCAAAAGTTCTCCTAGCAAAATATCTGTTTTTTTTTTTTAAATTCGGTGGGCTTTTTGTACGTCAAAACCTCTATCTTTTGATGGTGTAAAAATATATACATTACTAAGGTGAATGTTCTCAGGAAATGCAAAGAAATCAAAAAAACTCAAATCCAAAAATTTTAAGCTATTTTTAAAATTTATACTTTAATTATTGCATTTTCTGAGAACATATACCATAATAATGTATATTTTTTACACCATCAGAAAGTAGAAATTTCAGCAAACAAAAAGCCCAGCAATTTTTTTTAAAAATCAGATAAATTGATAGGAAAACTTTTAATTGAAAATTAGGGTGCTTTTTCAATATTAAGTCAAAATAAGGTGAAAAAATTATTATTTGAAATCAAAAAAGGTACAGTCGGCTTGGGACATAAAAAGGTAAGTTTCCACCAAATTTCGTGAAAAAATAATTTTTTGTAAAAGATAAAAATAAGAAACCAAAAACTTGGTTATTTGAAACTTTCACATACATTTTGAGGCTATGTGTAAAAGTGATAAAACAAAAGTTGTAGATCTTTTTATTACCTACAACTTTACTATTTATCTTTTTTCCATATGACTTGTAGTTTGGCTGAAAATTGAGTTAAACCGTTTTTCACCCTTAAAAACTCACCCCCTAACACTTCCCGACCTCAGATCGCCCATTAAATTATTTTTCTGTTCATTTTTGTTGTATTCTCTTTCTTTTCCAATGCTTTTCATAATACTATAACTTTTTTTGGTTTCAAAAATTATCGACCCTGGTCTAAATGGAACTATCCCGAAAAAAAAATTAGAGATAAATATATTTTTAAGTGAGAAATATGTTATAATTTTTTGCCAAAGGATACATCTCTTTTGTTGAAGCCTAATCTATACAGACGTATTTATGTTCCGTTTTAATCCGCTTAGTAGAATTTGGGAATTTGGGCCGGTTTCGGCCTCTCAAAACTGATCACTCGACTGGAACAAAATGCTCGTAATCAGCATTTTTTGAATGAACGTCCCAAACAAGCCACAATGCGAATTAAGTCAAATTCATTGCATTAGAGTTATTTTTCATACGTATTATAACTAGATTAGACAGAGAGCAGAAAAAGAAGGCAAAAACGTTCCAAGCGATTGTAAAATTGAAAGATTGGTACGAATTTAAGCCCAATAAGAATTACACTGACTATAAAAGAAAGTTGATAAAATATTCATTATTTTTAAAAAGACAATATATATATTGACAATATATCAGATATTCAAAGGAAGGTATGTAATATAACCACCATTATTTTGGTTTAGGGTTAATTATATATAGGGTTACCAACTAAAAATTCCAGAAAATCTAAAGATTATTCTAACAAGTTAGACTGAGAGATGGCGAGAATTTTGAAAAACTATTACCATTAATTAAGACTTTGCCTGTGAACCACAGATATTTTAAATTTGCAATACATGTTCTCTCAAGCAAAAGAAGTTTCACTTCAAACATCTCAAATATATTATCGTAAGATGAACATATTAAGTAATTAAATGATTTTTATAGATGCAAAGTTTTTTTTTTAATGAGCGATGAAAATGTTAATATGACAAAGCTTCGTTTAAGCTTGAAAAACATTCTTTTGAAAGCTCGCGTTGGAGGGATGAAGCACAGTGAAAATGGAGGATTTTCCGGTGATGTGGCATTATTCATTAAGCGAACCGTGATGATGAGGTGTTCAACTGTGATGAAATTAAATGTGATCTATTTAATAAGGGCATTAGCGCATGCATAATTGACACCTTAGTCCTGCTCCTGTCGCAGAACTAAGTGGGAATTGGTGGAACGCATTTATAATATTGTTAACAATATTCGTCACGATTCAATGGGTCGAACATAATTTTATCAGTTGAATTTTCGGTGAGATTTTTGAATAATCACGTCCAATTAAATGCTATACGTAATATCAAATTATGTCGCTATAACAGTGCTACATTTGCTGATTTGTCGTTCACAGGCGACAATTCAAGAAGCAAACGAAAAAAAGTTCAGGGAAGATAATTTCTTCTATATAAGACTAACTCGGAATAGAACTTATTGTTACTCTTTGTTTATTGCAATTATTTTTATGAACTAAAAACAAGTTCTGACGTCACTTTTTCAAATTAATCCATTTTTATATGTTCTATATGTCTATGTGTAAGAAGAAGTGCCACCAATATAAGATAATTGAAGTTATTCTTATTGACGTACTTTCTTTTATCTATCTTCATAAATAAAATGATAGCTGTTTGTTCAAATATTCGCTTTTAACTTAAAAACTACTGGATAGATTTCCATCAATTTTTTTTGTTTTACTTCTCTATATACTTGTTCCTTATCTAAAAAATTATCACGATATCTTCATTAAAAACAACGAAATTTACGTTTTAAAATATGCGATTTTTAAAAATAAAACGCGTTAAGCGGTGGATTTTTCGTCGTTTTCCACTGCCCACAGATTATTTCATATTTGAGCGTAGGCTTAATGCAGCTCAGCGAGATATAAGATTAATAAAGATTTTTTTGATTTCTATAATTTCTATTTGTTGAGCCGTTTTTAAAATATTTTTTGTAGCTTTTTTTTTTAATTCTCTTGTAGCATTTATTATATTTTACTGTAAATATAGATTCAAAATACATTTTTAAGTTACAACCGTTACAATAACCAAATTACATTTCAACACTGCCTTTTTATTATTGCATATATTTTTTTAACCAGAAAGAGTTAAGTTAGCGAGGAACATTTTTTTTTTCTTAATTAAACTATATGCCAAAAAATTGCTCCCTCAGAATCCGCAATTTCTCTAAGTCTAAAGTTATTAATTGATTAATAATTAATTTCTCAAAAACTTACAAACTAAAATTAAAATTGCTGTAGAATACAAAAATAGTTCACTTATTTTAGTTTTTTTTAAATTGCTCCTTAAATATTTTACTATACACCTGGAGCAGTTGCGGATCCGGATAGAATATTTTAGGAACAGTTTTTTGAAAAGAAAAATAAAAACAGTGATTATTTTGGATTATATAGCAATTTTTATTTTTGAATTTACAAATTTTTTAAAAATTAATTATTGATTAACTAATAACTTTACACTTGGAGCAACAACGGTTTCTGAAGTAGCGACTTAGGAGCAATTTGTTGGCATAAAGTTAAAAATGTTCCACGCTAAGTTCTTTCCGGTTATTTTTAAAATATTATTGCTTTCAATTTTTTAAATGTACTTCTTCTGTAAATTAAATATGTTCTTAATATAATAACCTACGCAGACAACGTCACGGGGATCAGCTAGTTTGTCTATAATTCAAGTAAATTAATTGGGTATTAAGTGCAATGCACTAAGCTTAATATTTTAACTTTGAAACAAAATAACTTTTTAAGTCAATGCTAGACTTGCATTTATTTTTACATATTACCATTTGATTTAATTTCAAGTCAAATTTTAGTCAAGTAACTTGAAAATCAAGACAAAAAATTTGACTTGAAATCAAGTCAAACTCGAGTCAAATATTAGATATATAAAAGTTAAACCAAGTCTTTAATTTCGAATTATAATTTACGAATTCTTTCAATTGTATTGAGTGAACCAAATCTCAAAATAGATCTGTCTTAATTTGGCTGACCATTTTTTTATGATTTTTTTTTTCAAATTTAATTATGTATAGATTTAGTGAAGCAATGAAAATGTTTTGTATTCGAAAATAATTTTGTGGCTTTTCGCTAACAATGGTTATAAAGAATCTGGAGCAGGATAAACGATTGCGAGTCCCGGCATGCACACTTGCATAACTTTTGTCCATGATAGATCAAAATGGCGAAAGGACGAGAAAAAAAATTGTTCTGTTTTGAAAATTATCCAGTCGAACGATCACTGACCAAAGATTATTGACCAATAATGAACTCGTTTCCTAACAGCCCCTTATTAGATAATAAACAAGCGTTATCCTTACTCGTCTGCACGTCCTGTTTTCTCTCAGTCTCGTCCTTGTCGCTTTCGCTTGTAAGAAACCCCCCCTGAGCTCAATGTCCCGTTAAACATTCGGCATTCTGCCCTTGTTATTTTATTAAGAAAATCTGTTGCTGGTGAAGCGCGAAAATTGCACAAAATGCACTCGTTCAAGTAGAAATTGTTTCGATACCAAAACCGGACATGTTCTAGCCGTAAGCGGACAAATTCTTCAAATTTCCTGTTTGCTTAATTGACACACTCAACATTAGAGGAAAGTGACCATACATAATATTGTTCCCTTAATATGAAATATCATCAATTTTCCAAAAACAAATAGATACTTAATATAAATATGACTTTTTCATATTAATATCGTTAAATAAAAATAAAAATCGACTGTCTCAATGAAACGGGCCGAGGTTGAGCGGCGTAGACTTACTTCGTGTCGACCGTTTATGTCTAGCTTTTTTTCAAGTACTTTTGTATTGAAACATTTTTTAAATAGGAATGTGAAGTACAGTCAATCTGAAGTAAAACATGATTTATTATTTTTTTAATACAATCAACGGCTAGTTCAAAAGTTGAAGAAAATTAAACACTTCTGTTCTCTCAAATACAAATATAAATACACAACTAAGCTAAGGGTAATATATGAAGCGCTACAATACATATAAAGACAGCCGGGGGACAATTTTATCCTTTGCACTGACTCCCTTAGTGGTATAAATTCACTGAGGGGTGAGGGTTCAGGGAACTTGGAGGAAGACGTCAGATCTAGAGTGCGGCGTTTTGACCCACGAGTGACCTTTATGTGGGTCCCTGGGCACGTCGGCATAGGGGGAAATGAGAGAGTTGACGTCCTTGCCAAAGAGGCTGCAAAAACGGCTTGAGGGATGACAGGACCTCATTAAAAGACTCGCTATCAAATATAAAGAGCATACTGGAATGGAGCTGGCAGGGCGAATGGAGGGCTGCCCTGGACGTTCTGAGATCGTCTAAGCCTCTGATTGGGAGCTTAACCACTTTGGACGATCTCGGAAGGCGAGGGAAGGTGGTCCCAACTCGCCTGAGAACTGGGCATACCAAGCTATTAAATTTTCCTATTAACGGGAGCATCGAGGCCTCAATGTTTGTCCTGTGGCGAGCCTCTGACCGCTGAGCGACTCCTGACGGGATGTGGCTCAGCCCGGCATTGTTCGATGTCTCCAATAAATTTAGATCCAGAGAGTCCGGGTTTTCTGAAGTGTTGGCGAGCCATAAAGGCCTCAACCTTCTACAACAGTATATAAATTTTTTATGACCAAGTCGCTACATAGCCTTAACACCTGGAGCAAAATATTTATTTTTATTTTTAAGTTTCATATATTTATTTTAAACTATTTACACGTATATACACTTCAACAATGATTTAGTTCACTGTATAACTAGTCACTTTTCACGGTCACTTGTTCTCTAATTGTCACTCACTGTTGATATTTCACTAATTCACTCACACTCTATTTACAACGGTTATAACTGTTTATTTATCAGTTGTTTTTTCCACTCACGATTTATTTAACACTGTGCATTCACTGTTTATTTAACACTCACGATTTACGATTTATTTAACACATACACGCTATTACACAACTCACGATTTATTTATCACGGTATGTTTACAACTACTGACTGGGCTGCCGTTCCGTCTTTTTTATACCCAATCAGCGATGCTCTAGGAAATTCCAACGCTAGATTATTCCATTGCTAGAATATTCGATTCAATTGTTTTAATGTCTGTATTTCTCTCATCCGTTAATAATTCTATAGAGACATTTCTAGACTTTTATATTCCTTCTCATGTATTGGCCATTCCTCCCTTGTTCACTTTTTACACAATGAAAGATCTGGCGCCAGATAAAATCCTTTCGAATTCTCTAGAACAAATATGATCTTTGTCCAGTCGATCACACCCCCCTTATCTACTCTTCACACTTCGGTGGGCCTCAGTGTGAAGCCAGATAAAGTCGAAGAAGGTCTAAGGAAGGATGTCTCAGCCTACACAATCATATGCCCACACTCATAGCTTCTCAAGGGTATGACATTATATATAAAGTTCTATAAATTAATTTCCTAATGTACTTGGTTAATTTTTAGGTGTAATACTGAGATTAACAATATTTTGAACGAAATCAATTATCTTGATTAAATCTCTCATCATAATAGTTGGTACGTCTTTACCGAAATAACTTGAAACTGTTTTGGCTTATCTATAGTTCGGTTATATCGAAGGAGAAGTTCAACTTAGCTACTGTTCCACTTATTTAGAGAAAAAGTTCCAATTATAAGACAGTCATAGGCAGTTAATTTCGGAAAGATTCCTAATCTAGGAATTCTCGATTAGGAGATTAGATTCTAGAGCAGTGGTTCTTAACCTGGGTTCGATTGAACCCCAAGGGTTCGGTGATTTAATCTCAGGGGTTCGGCGGACGTCAAGACTTATACTCGACACATTTTCCAATTAAGAAGGGTTTGGTACAGGGGTTCAGTACCTCCAACGGGGTTAAGAACCACTACTCTAGAAAAAAGATGATACCGGTAAAAATAAGTCGAGCTATAGTTCGACTTATAGAAGTTATAGCAGTTAGGAATTCAACTAAAAGAGGTGATGCTTTAATTCATCTACTAGACAGGTGTGTGGTGTCTTAAGAAAGCAGCTTGTCTTGTTGAGGTGAAAATGCACATAGGAATAAATCTAAACCGGAAAAACTGTACAACTCACCAATGCGTTCGACTTATTGAAAATATGTCGAACGTAAATTGCGAATAAAATCTATTGAAATAACACGGGACTAAACAAATTGACTACGTATAGCGGAAAAATGGTAGTTAACAAATTCTTTTAGAAAAACTTTAGAACCTTAGAAAGTAGTGTTGTGACTTTGTGACCACCTCTATTTAAAACTCGGAACTATTATTAAGTAATAAATTTTATTAAATCATAATTTTTTGATTTCTTTCAATTTTAAGCTTCAAATGTAAAAAACAAAACGTTATTCGATATTTGATTATTTTCTTCTACCAAAACCGGACATGCTCCAGCCATAATCGAGCATATTCTACTTTCTTGTTCGCTTAATTGACGCTCGACATTATGGAATTTTCGGGCGTGAAAACTCAATGGGATTTGCGTCGATGCAACATTTTCTTACGGGGATCATTGTCGAGGGAATGGAGACAGGGGATGAAGTTAATGAAAAGGGGCACTCAGGTGTTAGAAATATTTGACACGTCGCGAAACAAATTCCTCTTCTGCACGAATTGAATCGTTTGTGACATTTAATCACGCTTTATTGTTCGATAAGTTGCAATGGAACTTCGTCACGATACAATACCTACGATAGAGATATATATGTATAGAGTATTTCACCCCTAAACGATTCATCCACGATATTCAACTATATGAACGATACACCCTAACTATATGACGTATAAATACTTAAATACACTATCACTTAAAAGCCTATCATCCTTAAAAAATATTTTTGTAATACACTTTCAAATTATATACCCGGTCAAACTTATACGAAACTAGCTAATACTTGCCCGTTTCACTGAGCAATTAAATAAAACTTAAAACTGTTCAATAAATTCCTTTCACCTATTTTAAAAGAAAAAATTAATAGTTATTAAACAGGAACAATGGGATATAATTTTTAAAATAAAAATATTCAATTGCATCCTAAATTATCTTGATACCAAAGTACACATAGCTAGATAAAGTTATTTATCCGTTATGCAAGTTTCAAATTGGACACTTTACTCATTAGTCGTTTATTATCTGGTGCATTTGGCGCCTTGTAGGTCTGGCGCCCCGCTGTGTGCTAAACGAAGCGTGAAAGGTAAACAAAGGACAAGTGGTCAGCATATGAGACGGAAAACATTTCCAGAGATTTCCTTAGGAATTTTTTTAAGTAATAGAAAAAGGATAGATAATAAAGATTAATTTCCAATATGCGAGAATATTCTGGAAACCACTTATATAACGGGTTGGCAGCTGGAGGAATATATAGGAAAATATTCTTCCGGCTGCCAACACGTTATATATATATATATATATATATATATATATATATATATATATATATATATATGGGCATAGGTATGTTTCTAGAATATTCTCGTATATTCGAACTTAATATTTATTTTCAATCATTTTTCTATTAAATTAAAAATCCATAAAGAAATGTCCTGCGCCTCATAAGCTGACCACTTCTTTTTTGTTTACCTTTCACGCTTCGGTGAGCACACAGCGTACAGTCAGTTATAAATAAACAGTGAATCAGTTTTAAAGCAGTGAGTGATAAACAGCGACCGAACAGTGAATCAGTGAGACATAAACAGTTAGTGACAAGTTAAACAGTGAAATAAACGCTTGTTGAATTGTAAATAAATAAGTGTAATAGTGTTAAATAAATAAATAAACGTAGACACAAAATTAATTGTTGTCTCAAAACACAAATTCTTAGCACTCAATCAATTTTTTAAAATAATCCTTAATTACGCTTAATGAGTAAAATGTCTAATTTGATTTGTAAAATGTCCAATTTGGAGTGTAAGGCCTGCAGACCCAATCAGACGCAATCCAATAAACAAATTTTTCCATATTCAACATCCTACAGGAATCGTGCGTTGTTTTTTGAAATAATAAATACCTAGTGTGTCACTGAAAACCCTTAGATAGCTGTTTAGTAAATTTTGTTAAAAGCAGTTGAATCTTTCCACCTACTTTTCATCTCTCAAGGTGTTCTTATCTGTTATAGCGGCAGTTTCCACCTGGGTTGTGGTTCTTGCAGTTAATTTGACTTAAGTATCCACCCGCTCATTTCCGGTTATACTCCGGTGCGCTGGTGCCTAACCTTTCACGCTTCGGTGAGCACACAGCGTACAGTTAGTTATAAATAAACAGCGAATCAGTTTTAAAGCAGTGATTTAAAACTGATTTAAAATTATAAATATATTAATAATTATATTGACACCTTTTGCTTACCTCCAGCTAGCTTAGTAATTAGTTGTGCTTGGATCAACTGTATCAGTGAGTCATCAGTACGTTTGTTCAGTACAGTTTTTAGTACAGATTTAGAGTCAGAAAGGATCAGGTGTTTACTTCCTTGTTCAGCAATATCAATCGCTTCTAGTGCCTTTAAGATGGCATAAGCTTCATATGAGAAGGTGGAGTATTTGCCAATGCTGCCAAAGCCAATGCTGCATACAATTTTCAGGAAATCTCATTTTTTCCAATAAAAGCACGTTAAATCGAAACAGCGCTAAGCGGGCCAGCATTAATCAAAGTCTTACTGCAATCCATGAACATATTTTAAGTAAAAAAAGCGAATTTTAATAAAAACAGATAGTATTTACCGTAATCATAACTGTAATCATTTTATTATCACATTAATCCAAACCTATTAGCTTTAAAAGGGTATTTATAAACGTTTAAAAAACAAGGGGTGAAAATGATCTCCCCAGTTGTGAAATGATTGAGTTATTTTTATGATTTAAGCATCGTATGTTTTTTAAGTAGGTAATACATGTTTATTAATATTTGTTTTTTATTTGAAATATTTAATAATTGGATGGGGATGATTTTAAAGGGGGTGGGTGTTTCATTCGTTTCGACCAGGTTAATATTGAGATATGTGATTTAATGATTGATACCTATATTGAACTGTTCAATATTTATAAGATGCATTCCCGGTGTGAAGGCGAGCATGGATTATTAGAGAGGGACGAACCGATAACAAGAGGGTGGTTATTGTATCGAATTGTATGATGAATGTTGTATAATGCTCTGTGAAGTATATGGGGCGGGGAGGTCTAGGAAATGTGGGCGAGCGAATAATCCTGTTCAAGTAGTGGACGGCTCTACGTTTAACATCCCTTAACGAACAATGTTGCTTATATGGACAGGGATGATTTTTCTAAACGGATTTTTCGTACAAATAACATATAATAAAGCGCAATGAATATAAATCCTGCATTGAATTCGGTCAGCTGTAAAGATCTGCTACTTATAACCCAACATAACCCGAGGGAGTGCACATCGAAGAAAGCATAACACACACAAATACATACACACACACACACACACACATGCATTTTTATTTCTTGTTTCACTTCAACGAAAAACCAATCGATTTTAATTTCAAATTATTATATTTAAAAAAATGACAAATATCACATTAAAATATACCGTTTTCATATCTAAAACTAGCTGATATCTGCCCGCTTTGCTGAGCGCACTTAATTTAAACTAATTGATTAATATAAACCTTCCCACTAAGCTATAAAAATCCCTTCAGCTATTTTGACAGAAAAAGATTATAGCTATCTCTAAAAAACCGTAAATTTTCCAGATTCCAGAATATTAGATATTTTGGTATAGCTGTCGCATATCGTATCGAAAGCTATATCCAAATTTCACCAAACTTCAAAATTTTACTTCATGCTATGTATAAGTGTGCCGAAAAGCTTTTGGTTAAAAATGGTTGGCGGAAAGCTCCACTTTATTCTATCAGTTTTCAAGTTTCTTAAAATTTTTTGGAAAACGCCTCCAACGATTTTCTTGAAATTTTCTATAGTTCTTAGAATCATTGATGCCTACAACTTTTATCTGCATCTTTTTTTTCTGGAAACTTTAAATAAGGACGTTCTTGGGATTAAGCGTGAAAATTCGTGTATATGCATTTAGGCTGTATATATGCATACAGCCTCTATGCATATACGAACTCCCACCCTTAACCCAAGAACCCACCTTATTTGAATTTTCCCAGGAAAATGTTTTAAATAAATGTTGTAGGCATTAATGCGTCTAGAAACTGCAGCATGTTTAAAGGAAATCGTTGAAACCTTTTTCGGAAAAAGTTGAAAAAGCTCAAAAACTCCTAGAATAAAGTAAAGCTTTCGGTTAACCGATTTCAACCAAAAACTTCCAAAAAAAATCCGGATAAAGCATTCGAAAGGATATCGCTGTCTCACACAGATACACATACAAACATAAATGTTTAGAAAAACCACTTACTTGAATTCAGGGGACCTCAAACGTGCATTTCCGGTGAAAACTTGAAATTGAAAAATTGACTCGACAATAGTTCCTTTACTATATAGTAGTAAAAGAAAGTTTAATATGTATACAGCAGCTCTGTGAAGTTGGCACCGCCACTAAGGCATTTAAAAAAAATATATCTCATTCGTTTGCCCATCGTTAGTCCACGTTTGCCCAGGAAAAATTTTCGTTTGCCCATCCCCCAATTTTTTTTAATTTAAAAAAAAGTAAATTAATTCTATTTAAAAGAAACATTCACCAAGTGTAGTTAATTAGCAAAATTTAAACCTTCAATAACAAATTTTTGAAAAAAAAAATTTTTTCTTACTGTACATCGTTTGCCCATGTTTTCCTAGAATAAATTTTTGTTTGTCCATATCCCCATTTTTTTTAAATTAAAATAAATAAATGCATTTCTATGTAAAAGCAGCATTCACTAAGAGTAGATAATTAGCAAAAAATGAGGGGTGGGCAAACAAAAATTTACCCTGGATAAACCTGGATTATAAGTGGACAATCAGCTGGAAATTTCCTTTTTCCTAATTTTGTTGTTGATGGTTCAAATTTTGCTTATTATCTACACTTGGTGAACGTTGCTTTTAAATAGAATTAATTTATTTTTTTTTAAATAAAAAAAAAATTGGGGGAGTGGGATAACGAAATTTTTTCCTGTGCAAACGTGAGCTAACGATGGGCAAACGAATGAGATATATATTTTTTTAATTTTCTTAGTGGCGGTGCCAACTTCACAGAGCTGCTGTATACATATTAAGCTTTCTTTTACTACTAGAAATAGTAAAGGAACTATTGTAATCGGGTCGATTTTTCAATTTTTTCGATTTTCAAAGTTTTTACCGGAAATACACGTACGTTTGAGGTCTTCTGAATTCAAATAAGTGGTTTTTAAAAAAAAATTATGTTTATACGTGTGTTTTTGTGTGAGCGATATCCTCTCGAAAGCTTTATCTGGATTTTTTTGGAAGCTCTTGGTTAAAATTGTTTAACAGAAAGCTCCAATTTATTCTAGGAGTTTTTGAGCTTTTAAATTTTTTTCAAAAACGGTTCTAACGATTTTCTTTAAGCTTGCTGTAGTTCTTAGACGTATTAATGCCTACAACTTTTATTTGAAACTTTTTCCTGGGAAAATTCAAAAAAGGTGGGTTCTTGGGTTAAGGGTGGGAGTTTTTATAAGCATAGAAGCTGTATGCATATAGTTCTGGCTATATAGTTATAAAGTGCTTATAGTTTTTTTAATCAAAAGAGAGTTTCAAAAACGTAAGTAAAATAAAGTACTGTGACGCCTCGCAGCAGATATTTTAATTTAAAATTATCAACATACACTGTTTTATTTATTTATTTTTAATTAGCAGATTCGACCCCTGTTTCACTTGGGGTTAACAAATGTAACTTTCGGTACCAATCAAACCACTATTTAAAATGACAACAAAAAATATTTGTAGTTTTAACAAAATATTCACAACTTGATTAGATTTCACAAATCATTTTACAAATCAAATTGGGAATTTGACTAATAAGGTGTTTATTATAATAACTTTTTTTTGACGTGATAACGTCTTATTAATTGACGAGCTACGGTAACCTGCACGAAAAAGTGTCACGTTCTGTTTGAGCCTGTGCGTGCAAGCGAGAACGCGATACAAGAGATAGAGAGATATGATAGAGTTCTGCTACTGGAACAGTTCTACAATAAACTATAACTCGTATTCAATAATTGTTGAATCCTAGACAACGTGTTTTGTGTGTGTGTTTTTTTTTTACAATTTACCTAATAATTAATTGATTTCCTTCATAATTTTCAGTCTGATTTCATTTTGAAAAAATTGTTAATTTTCAATTAACTCCTTCTTTGCATTATACAAAATAATGATAATTCAGTGATAATAATTCAATTCATAAAAGGACGCAATTTTTCATCAACTAGGCATTCTTTATGGCGCTATCACGTAAAATTATCGTTCGTAAATCGACTTTACAGACAACCAATTTTTTATCTAAAACATATTTTTTTTTATTATGTCAACAGGAACGCCGAGGGAATCGGCGATGAGATTAAATTGTCCATATAACGTCTTCATAAGCTTCATTCTATAGAAATATAAATCGATGCTTCTACTTTTTAACAATCGATAAAATCGATTATTTGATCAAGATCTTTTCAGTTCGATTTATTTGCTTTTTTATGAAAAAAGCAATTTGTGTATTCTTCACTTTCATCTATAGATGTTCAATTGTATTGAAGGGCTTGATTCACAAAACACATCCGGTCCAAAAACTGTTCTTCAAATCGAAATCTTTTTTTCGAGTTTCTCGTCCGTATATCGAGGGTGGTTTTATTTGTTCATTACAATATTTTTGTTCTGCCCTTAAATGTTTGCTTCAAAATTTCCAAGCGTTTGAACTTGTCATGTTCAATCAGTAATTGGCTGGTTAAGTTTTTTTTTTTTTTTGATCGGACAACGAAAGGACAAATTTTTTTTTACTAAACTTAATCTGATAATGGAAATATGGGCACCTACTAACAGCCAGTAGGGATGTCGGAAATGCAAAAATATATCGATATTTTTGAAAATATCAGTATAAGTTTATTTCATAAGAAATTAAAGTGGAGTAGGCTTAGATCGTAAATGGGGTTAGATCGTTAACGCCTTAAATCTATTTTAATATCCATTACATTATATAGACTAAGGAGTAAAAACCTGTATTTGATTACTATGCAGTCATCAAACTATATTTCGCTCGTTCATAAGTAAGTTTTCTGTTTTTAACCGACTTCAAAAAAAGAAGGAGGTTCTCAATTCGACTGTATTTTTTTTTTATGTTTGTTACCTCAGCATTTCTGACTGGGTGAAGCGATTTTTATGATTTTTTTTTATTTGAAAGCTGGTGTTTTCCGAATGGTCCCATTTTAATTTGAAGGAAATCGTTCACTTCTAAGAGGTTGAAAACTAAGGTATGAAATACTAACTTCTTATTGGATAGCTCGATTTCGATAATTCTTTTTTTATTTGAAAGCTAGTGCTTTCCGTGGGGTCCAATTTTAATTTGAGGGTAATCTTCCACTTCTAAGAGGTTGAAAACTAAGGGATGAAATATTAACTTCTTACTGGATAGCTCGATTTTGATAATTTTGTTTCTATTACGTACAACGTACTTTGAAATTGTTCACATTTCAATTTGAAGAAAAAAATCCACCCCTTAAGGATGAAAATAAGGGATGAAATAGTGACATTTAACCACATTTTGATAATTTTTTTTCTGTTGGAAAGAATAATCCACTAAGTTTTGTTATTACATTTAAAAGCAAAAAATTAACTTTTAATATTAAACGGCGCTGCCTCATATGAGCAGCGCGTTTGGAAGGTTAACCATTTTCAAGAAAATAAAATCAGTTATCAAACTTCAGATCACTAAAACGCGAGAAATAAATAAATATTATAAAAAAATGAAAAACCGACTTAAATTCTTAAACAAAAAATGCACTAAAAAGTAACCAAATAATTGCGTATCCTTGCAGTATCTACAACTTACAAATTATTAGGATGATACAATGTACAACTATTGTTATTTTTGGAGTTGGTGTCAGTCAAGAAAATAAATATTAATAGTAATTTGTAAAAATTTTAAAAAGGTTTAGTTGGTATTGGTATTTTGTAGTTTAAAGGTCGCTAGATATTTTTACAGTTCGAGTATATTGTTTGAAAGTTCATTTGAAAAATAATTTTCATAAGGTATTCTCGTTTTTTGCTAAGTACCAATATAGTCGTATTTCCTTGGCTGACACCAACTCTAAAAATAACAATAGTTGTACATTGTATCATCCTAATAATTTGTAAGTTGTAGATACTGCAAGGATACGCCATTACTTTGTTACTTTTAAGTGCATTTTTTGTTTAAGAATTTTTATATTTTTTGAAGTCGGTTTTTCATTTTTTTATAATATTTATTTATATAATCTGTGTAAATTCCCGATTAGGTTGAAGTATACGTGCAAGTTAGAACTGACAAGATAAGTGCCGTGATATTGCCACAAATATTTTATCCTGAACGATTATTTTTGGTAGTTATTAAGAAAAATGCTTAAAATTTAATTTAAATGAATAAATTCTATTGATTGTTTCGAATGTTTTCTTTATCCAAATTTCACCAAACTCGGAATTTTGCCTTCATATTACTTATATCTAATTGTGCCGCGAAGCTTTTTGTTGAAATCGGTTAACCGAAAGCTCTACTTTATTTTTGCTGCTTACGAGTATTCTGTCCTAGACAAAGGTGTATCTGAAGCGATGGTACAAAAAATAAAAAGTCATTTATGGTATCTGGCCCCAGAAACAGTAGGATTGTCATTTTTCGACTCAGATGTTTCATTCGAAACAAAACGAAAAATGGTAAATCGTTTGAAATCTAAGAAATCTGATATATTTTAGCGAAAAAACATGGTTACTCAAATGTAGAAGATTTGTTTAAATATCTGCTTTCGTTTCCCATAAACCGAAAGTTCTTTTTTCTAGTTTTGAACTTGAGACTAGACTTAGACTGAGACTTGAAGAGAATAAACAATACCAAAATGCTCTGGAATTCATTCAAAATTTCCCTGTCGTAAATGATACGATAAAGCGAGGAGTTAAATTTAAGAAAGATTATAACCGCATTTTAACTCAAGATAAAGAAGAAATACAATTAATTTTACAAATTGTGGATTCTTACCGAAAAAAATACCCTTCCCATACGAAATCAACATTAATCTGATTAACTACAATATTAATGACTTGTAAACTGTAATTTAAACAAATTGTAAATTTAGTTAAACATTGAGTTCATAGTTTTTTACTGGAAATAGAAACAAAATTGGTAGGTACATTATAGCATTTTTTACACGAAAAAAAAAATGAAAATAATTCAAAATTTTCAAAAGTTTCTATTGTTGTACTTTGAACAACTTTTGGGTCCATCAATTATTTTCCGATCGGCTTTAAATATTTCAGATGTTTTATTGAGGTCAAAAGGAAACTTTTTCAGCCTGGAGTTCATTGATATTGCCATTTTTTAAAATCGCCATATAAAAAGCGGCCACCCTAATATGTATACAACCTATGTGTATATACGAACTCCCACCCTTAACCCCAGAGCTGTCTTTATTTGAATTTTCCCAGAAAAAAATTTCAAATAAAAGGTTAAGGCATTAATGCGTTTAAGAATTGGTGCAAGTTTAAAGAAAATCGTTAGAGTCGTCTTCAGAAAAATTTGAAAAAACTCAAAAACTGCAAGAATAATGCGAAGCTTTCGGTTAACCAATTTCAACCAAAAGCTTCGCGGCACAACTAGATATAATATGAAGGTAAGATTCCATGTTTGGTGAAATTCGGATAAAGGTTTCGATACGATATAACTGTCACACTACTTTTAAAAAACTACTTTTTTGGACTCAGGGGAACTCAAAACATGTATTTCCGGTGAAAGCTCGAATTCTAAAATTCGACCCGATTACAATACTTCCCTTACTATATAGTAGTAAAAGAAAGTAAAAATTGAAAAATTGACAGCTATTCGTAACAAATTAATTGATCTCATAAACGAATTTTAAAATCATATATTACTTGGAATTGACTAAAAATTAATTTTTGTAATAGGTTTTTAGGTAATTACAAAATATTAAATTTGAATCTTTGAATAGTTTCAATAATATGGTTAATGTCACCAACATTTGAAAGGCACAGTTTTGAATTAAACTAAAGCTGTCAAGATTATTTTATAATTTTTCAGAAAAGCCCCGTAATATACACTTATATTGTATCCATTTTATCCGTTCATTCCTTTGATGGCGAAAAACCTACCCCGGCAAGCTCCCTATCAATCTCCATTCATTCCTTATCATCTTTCAGGACTTGGTGTGCTTCAGATCTTTCTAGTTTGCTAACATCATCATCATTCCCTGCTTTTTGCTCATCATTCAACGGATAGATGATAATGATGTCGATAAGATCACACCTCATATCAATGAAACGGGATGGAGCGGTAGAATGGGAATGAAAACGGGAATGAAAAAAGAGCGCGTTGAATCTGCGATGCATTCACGAGGCTTAGACACGTCCGACGTGTCCGTTATCCCGTTAACGATCTCAGGACTTCAGATCGGGAATAGAGATTAGTAAATGAGCTATGAGATACTTCCTCGACGATGTCATCCCTTCGATATGGCTCGACCAAGTTCAATTATTATATGAAACCAATAGTTTTGTTTAAAAAAACTTTTAGTTGATTTTTCATTAATAAAATGCTTAATGGCGTCGTCATTTGCAAGAGATTATGTTTCGATTAACCGAAAGGGTGGTCAGATAAACATGCTAATAGTAGATATATATGTCGAATGATTCCCGGAGAGATTTCAATCAAATTTGTTTTATTAAAAAAATTTTTATGCTTTCAGTTCAAAAGCTTTTTTATGTTGATCAAACGTTGGCAGATATTTTTTCGAATGTCAAATATCCTTTTTTAGTTATTAGTCGAATCCTTTGAGCTGTCCAGCGAATGAAATACAACCAGAAAATTATATGACATGTGGATCGCAATTAGAGATTTATCAAGTCAGACATAGTTTAAATGAGCTTTGATTGACAATGTAATAATTTCCGAGTTCAATTCTTGACTTAATTTAACTTGATTTCAAGTCAAGTAGCTTGAAAATGAAGCCAAATAGTGTGGAAATCACGTCAAATAGTAAATCTTAAATCATGTTGATCGTAAAGGACTTTAAATTAATAAGAAATTAAAATACTGGCAGAGCCTATTAACAATACCTTTATATGATATAAATATATATTTGAATCATAAAAACCTCCCTTATATTTTTCCCCGTGTTTCAAAGATAGTTTGACTGTCAAAGAGTGTAATAGAATATTTTTTGGGTTTTATTAGTTCAACAACAAGAAACAAAAACCCAGTTTTACAGTGGCCGTTTAAACTCCACTTTAAGTTTAAACTTCAGTTCAACAAATAATTTATTTTCACAGTTTCAGTTAAACTTTGAACTGAGTTCAATTTGTCGTTTATAATAAACGACAGATTGAAGATTTATAAGGACTTTTTAACTATATAGCCAGAATTATATGCATACAGCTTCTATGCATATACGAACTCCTACCCTTAACCCCAAAACAGTCCTTATTTGAATTTTCCCAAGAAAAAGTTTCAAATAAAAGTTGTAGGCATTGCTGAGTATAAGAACTACAGCAAGCTTAAAGAAAATCGTTAGTGCCGTTTTTGAACAAAATTGAAAAAACTGAAAAACTCCTTGAATAAAGTGGAACTTCCGGACAACCAAAAGCTTCGCGACACAACTAGATGCAATATGCAGGCTAAATTTCAAGTCTGGTGAAATTAGGATGAAGCTTTCGATACGATATCGATCGAACGGACCTATATATAACGTACTTTGGATATAACGGACAAAAAATCCGGTCAAATGAAAGATAAAGAACAAAAATAAACAAGTCTGCCAACAATGAAATTATCAGTAGAAGGCTCACATCTCGACGATCTAAGAACATTTATTGAAAAAAGCCTCAATTAACCAAGTTCAACTATATGATACGCATTTTCGTAGTTTTAGCGAGTTTATTATATAATAGCAAACTATATGTATACAGCCTCTAAGCATAATGCATATATAAACGAACTCCTACCCTTAACCCCAAAACCGTCCTTATTTTCATGTTCCCAGAAAAAAGTTTCAAATTAAAGTTGTAGGCATTGATGAGTATAAGAACTACAGCATTTTAAAAAAATCGTTAGTGCCGTTTTCGAAAAAAAATTAAAAAGCTCAACAACTCTTTGAATAAAGCTTTCGGTTAACTGATTTCAACCAAAAGCTTCGCAGCATAACTAGATATAATGTGAAGGCAAAACTTCAAGTTTGGTGAAATTCTTAGAATTATATAAGATTTTAATTATACTGTATTTATTTATTTATTAATATATATTTATAAAATGTTTGTTAAGTATACTTTTAACTGTTTATTTATTTTTGTTTTAGAGCATTTATTATTGATCGTATATATATAGGGTGTCCCAGCTAAATAATAGAAATCTAAAAATTGGGATAGAAGCCTAAATAGATTGGAGCTACTTTTCTACAATATTTTTAGTTCACTGAAACTTCCGGTTATACCGAAAGTCGACAGTAAAATCGGTATGTCAAATTGCATGCCCTATTTGTTACTAAATAAAACCTACCTGAAAACATGGCCAACTACTATTGGCCATACAAAATAAAACTCGGTTATAAATTACGGATGTAACGTTGAATTTTATTATTTTCAATGATAACTCGAAAATCCTTACACTTAGCTATAGAGATATGAATTATAAAAATGTGGGGAATTTAAAGAGGAACCAAATAAGGTAAATAGAATTAGGTGGTGCTATTTTAAAAAAAATGATATTTTGCACAATTCAGCACGTATTACTTTACGATGCACTTTGAGATACTTAAGATTTGTTCCAGACGGCAGAGCAAAACACGTCCACGTAAGACAAAGAGCAAGGCACACTGACCAAGAGACAAGAGTAAGTGAATAAATCTTTCAGCCATCAGCCGCTTGACCGCATAGGCCGAGAGTCGAGATTTGTACGTACCTTTTCATGACTATGGTTTGTATCGACACGAATTTGGAGTTGTTTAAACACTATATAACCGGTTTATCAACTAGTCGGGACTTGCCACTTTATGTTCTTCACTCACTCTTGTCTCTTGGTCAATGTGCTTTGCTCTTTGTCATTTGTGGACGTGTTTGAACACTCTCAAATGGACAAGTGGATCAAACCTTTAGTAACACCAACTGATTGTTTTTGGTAATCTCGAGTGTAACTGTAAGGTGAACATATTTTTTTATTTCAAATCCGGGACGGGAACTAGTAGCGGGGGGGGGGGTAGTTAAGTTCAATAACTTAAATATGTTTTTGTAAATTATTTTTTTAATAAAAATTATACATAACAAATACTCCTACTATTTAAGGATATAATAAAAATCAGTATTTTTTTAATGAATCAAATTTTTTTAATCAGAATTACTAAGTACAAAACTTTTTATATTTAAGGGGATTCGCAGAAGTTCACTGTATGTTTCAAATGGTTTAAAGTATGCCGCGTATTCTGATACGCACAATTTTTTCGGTTCAAATTTTGTAAAACTAATTCTAGTTGAAATTTATTTAAAATAAATATTGAAAATAAGAACCTTTTCAAAAATTCAGGACAATCCGGGACAAGTATTGCTTCTAGAAAAATCCGGTGCGCAAGGTGGAAATCCAGGACTGTCCCGACCAAGCCGAGACTTTTGATCACCTTAGTAATTGTCTCTTTAAGCTCTCAAACGAGCCTATGTCGAGCTTCCTGCATAATTTAATGTGAGAGTTTCGGACCTTTTACAAGACGTCCGTTTGATGCAAAATTTCCAATAAAAGTCATTTTTCTTGAAAACCTTAAGGTTTAGATGAGGTCTTGTTATTTTAAAAGATGCTCAGAATTATTAAATCAATCGAGCTATGTAAAAACAAATAGGGCATGCCATTTGAAATAACGATTTTAGTGTCGACTTCCGGTATAACCAAAAATGTCAGTAAACTAAAAATATTTTAGAAAGGTAGATCCAATCTATTAAGGCTTTAATCCCAATTTTTAGATTTCTATTATTTTAGGTTCCTCGGAAACTTCTAATGGCCGGTCTAGCTGGGACACCCTGTATATATATATATATATATATATATATTTATATGTATATCCCTATACATGTTATTTATTGTTGGATTGTAGAACGACTAAATGTTAATTTAAGTGAATAATTGTACTGAAAACAAATAAAAAGGATTTTAATTTGTGTTAAATAAATAAAACTAAAATTTCATAAAAAACTGCACTACAATAGTAAAAAAAGTAACAATTTTCTGGTCCTGTTGGATGATTACAATTCTTTTCGGTTGAAGAGGCATTTATTAAAATTTTGATTATACATTTTTTACATTCAACTTGATTTAGATACGCTTAGCGAAGGGGCGGTTATTAGCTGGTAGTCCATAAACAACAGCTACTTGGAAATGTTATTTCCGTTTAAAGCAATCCAATGTTATTATAACAATTTCAAGAATTGATTATTGACATAATCAGTGAAACATCTTGTGAACTATTTGTTGACAAAATTTATTCGTTCGTTCATACACATTCATCGATCAAATTGAACAACATCCTGCGTTTATTATAGGAAAGTGTTAGTCATTAGAAGTTCTGAATTAATAACAAATTAATGAACATTGTCAAAGCAAAACGAAGAATTTCAGGAGAAAAAATAATGTAAATATGAAGTTTCGTTGGTAACATTCGATTAAATTGGCTATAAAAGAATAATAAACATTTGCAGCTGTTCAGTTGTCTTACTGAAGGGCTTCAGTAACATAGTGTTGGTTATAAATTAAGTGAAGATACACAGCATCCTTTACCAGTAGGTAAGTGAGTTCATATATCTCAGCGGTCGGGGAACCGTGGTAAATTACCCCAAATGGGGTAAAAATTAAATTGTTGGGGGTAACAAGGAAATTTGTCTACTTTGATATTTTATAAAGGTGTTAGTATTTTTACAAACCATTCTTTAAACTTAAATCAAAAAGCACCAATTTTTCAAGTTATTGTGTCAAATTGAAGCAACATCATTTCTCTAATACCTGAAGAGGAACGTTTTCAATTAATTTTTTTTGTTTATTTCATAATGACAATTTTATTTTATTCTTAAATTACATAGGGGAAGCCCGAGTAAGACGAATATGTTGAGGAAAATGGTAAAAAAAAACACAGAAATTTCTAATCAACAACCTTTTTTCCTTATTAATTTGTATTTCGGTTAATCATTATTGGAAAATATTAGGAAAAACTTTGAAACTTAAACAACGCCTAAATAAATTTTTGGTAACAAAATAAAGTGCTCATTATCCGTTTTGGCCGACCCCCCCCCTCGGGGTAAAACGTATAAGTAAGGCAATTGGTGTTTTAATCTTCGCAATCATCACAATAGTAGTAATCCAATCTTCTATAGGCAGTTAACTTGTCTTATCCTTCCGATTTTTATTGCTAAACTTGTTTATTATTTCATACTAGCTGATACCCGTGACGTCGTCTGCGTAGGTTATTATGTTAAGTTACATATTTACGTAACATAACAAAAAATTGAAAGTAAAAATATATTAAAAATAACCGGGAAGAACTTACAATTAGCGTAGAACATCTTACTTGCATTATAAACATGAAAGTTTGTGAGTATGGATGTTTGTTGCTCTTTCACTCAAAAAGTACTGACTGGATCTGGATGAAATTTGGCATAGATATACATTATAATCCGGTTTAACATATAGTATACTTTATATCAAGAAAAAAATGTACTGTTCCCGTTGGATAGATATTTTTTTATCATTATTATTTATTATTATTTTATCATTTTTTATATTATTTTTTGTTTTTTATAGAACAAAAGATTAACCTCCTTTTTTTGTAATGTGGTAGTTTAAGGACCAGAAAATTATATAAATTACTTCCTATACCGGGATAATAAACGGTTCCCATGGGATATCAAATCAAGTATGTATTCTATAAGAACCGTGTATTTAAAAGCAGTTTCATTGTAATCCACGAAATAGAGTCTTAACTCATTTTCCTTAAAAAGATTTGATCTATTTTATACACGGGAGAGATGTACTATTCCCGTAGAATAGATATGTTTTTTGTTTATCACAGAGTTAAAGATTGATATGATTTTTGCAATGTGGTAGTTTGGGGGAGAATGATATAGCTTACTTTTAAGACCAGAATAACGCATAGTTTGCATGGGATGGCACAACAATTATATCCTACAGGAACCGTACATTGAAAAAGTTTCGGTAAAGTTTGTGAATTAGAATTTTAACGTATTTTCTTTCAATTTTACACAATAACATAAAAAATATCTACAAAGTTTAATTTAAAAAAAAAATCACAATTTTTAGTGGAAAATAAATATGAATTTTAATTTAACACCCGATAAAATTAATAATAAAATTGTTTAAAATATTTGAATTATTTCATTGTTCATTGTCAAAGATATTAATTAGAAATAAACGTATTAACATAATAAACTAAAAATTTCAAAATTTAACCATTACTTAACGGAACGAATTTTAATTAAGTTTTGCTAAAGATCCTGTAGGATAGCTACTAATCTATGCTTTTAACGGAACATCCATAAATTACGTGAGGCGTTCAGGAGCAATTAATGGATGCCTCTTAAAATAGCTGTACGGTTTTAAATGATATTTGATATGAAATATTTTCAAGTCCTAAAGGAAGGAATACAGTTACTTTTTACTAAAAAGTAGTTTTACGAATTTTGATGAATTTTCTTTTGATTTTAAGTCTGAAAGTATCTATCTTTTTTTTTTTTGTCAAAATAGATTAATTTTTATATTTCGCTATAAACGTAGAGAATCTTTTAATCAATCAGTTAAATTTAGATACACTCAGTGAAGCGAGCGGGTATCAGCTAGTTTTTAAAGATATGCCAAAAAATTGCTCCTAAATTGCTACTTCAGAATCCGCTATTGCTCCAAGTATATAGTTGTTAGTAAATTAATAATTAATTTTTCAAAAATTTGTAAATTCAAAAATAAAAATTGCTATATAATCCAAAATATTACCTAGTTTTTTTTTTTTGAAAAATTACTCCATAAATGCTCTTTCCGGGTCCGAAATTGCTCCAGGTGTATAAGTTAATTAATAATTCAATTTTTAAAATATTCATGTTTATAAGATCCAACGGCAGTTGATGACGTCATAGTACAAAAATACTTTGTATAGTTAGTTAAAAATAATTAATAATTAATAATATTACAAAAATTTGATCAATTATTTGCGTAATGAAAAGAGCAGATAAGGAACTTAAAAAAAAATCAAATAAATATTATTTTGGGTTTTATAGCGATTTTAATTCTTGAGTTTGAAAATTTAAAAAAAAATAATTATTAATTAACTATTAACCATACACCTGGAACAATTGTGGATCCGGAAGACCATTTAAGGAGCAATTTAAAGAAAATAAGAAAACTAAAAATAACTAAAAAAAGTGAGGTATACCAAAAGTAATTTTTTTGTATTTAACAGCAGTTTTAATTTTTAGTTTGCAAATTTTTAAAAAATTAATTTTTAGTCAATTAATAATTATAAACTTGGAGAAATTTCGGATTCTGAGGAAAGCAAGGTTTTTCATGTAGTTTAATTAAAAAAAAAATGTTTCTCGCTTATGCAATAATAAAAGGGAGTGTTGAAATGTAATTTGATTATTGTAACGGTTGTAACTTAAAAATGTATTTTGAATTTGTATTGACAGTAAAATATAAAAAATGCTAAAAGAGAATATAAAAAAAAAGCTACAAAAAATATTTTAAAAACTGCTAAACAAATAGAATATAGAATTTAAAAAATCTTTATTAACCAATATCTCGCTGAGCTGCATTAAGTCTACGCTCAAATATAAAATAATCAGTAGGCAGTGGAAGGAGAAACTTATTCTCTCCAGTCAATGCGCATTACATCGTTAGGCCCCTCTATTAAATTTCGCATTTTTTAAAACTTTAATTACTTTGCTTTTAATGAAGATATTTTGATAATTCTCTTTTTAGATAAGGACTAAGTAAACGTTTATTTTTATTTTTACAAAAAATTACAGCAATTATTGTTTTGATTGAACTGTTATAGCGCTGCTGAGTCGCTGTTTTACCAAACTAAGCTCGTCCAGTAGTACTATCTATGGTAGGTTTTTATTAAAATTGAGTGTTCTTCTTACCCACACTATGCATATTGCCCGGGCTTCCCCTACTTACTATTTTCATGCAACTTTTGTATTTTATTAATTCAATAAATAATGTTAAATTTACATTGATTACCTCCTTTTCAAAACGAGGGGGTAATATTGACTTACGTAAAATATTTTGGGGTAGATAATGGTTAAAAATGTTCCCCGTCCGCTGATATATCTATTCTTATTTCTGTTATATTAATTTTTTGATATCTATAGAAATGACTAATAACGACGATATGATTTTACTTGAGAAGAAAACAGCAGAGCTTAGCATCGATACCTGTAATCAGTTAGATTCTGTGAATAAGAGCTTAACAGTTTGTGTAGGGGGCCCAAATATTCAGTGCATCTTGACCTTTATTATGACCAATGTCATAAACCGATTTGTACTTCATTCCCCTACGGACGAAATTACCGAAAAGCAAGTGACAAAAGGCAAGAAACGGGAAATGAAGAAATGCAACACGCCGATTGATACGTTAAAAGACTCCTGTATCAGCGAAAAAAAATATGTTGCTTTAAACAAGTCCGTCGAAAACGAGAAGATACATACAGAATCCGATGCAGCGTCCACAATGTTGTTTCTGGAAAATGCGTGCTTAGAGATAATTCAGAGAACTTTTGATCCTGTTTATAACACTTTGATGGAGGTGTCTGATAGTCTAGTACAGTTAATCAAATCTAACCCAGAGATAGAATTAACGATGTTACCATGTTCGTTCAACCAAGATACAGAATCCCTTCTTGAATCCGAAGCTTACAACCGGCAAGCCCATGATGACTCTGATGAAGAACTAAATGAAAACCCCGAAACCACTCACGTAGCTGTTGAACACGCCGTGGAATCCGAATTCATTGAAGTCTTCGCGAAGGTGTTCTTAAACGAGCCACAAACGATCGAAGCAATTACATTCTATTTAAATGACAGTGGCTATGAGACCGAGCCGATCCCATTCGGAACGATTCCAAAAAGCTTACAAAAGTTTGTTGATCAAATGAAACAGTACCTGCATTTTTATCCATTGAAATTGGGTCAGGAAATTGCGTTTTTGGCTGAGGAATTTAAAACTGATGCCCCGGCATTCGAACACTTACAATCCTGTCATCCTATATATTTTTATAAATACATGGCGTTGGTTAAATTAGAAAAGGCAGATGCTCATAAAGTAGTTCTAATACTGGATGCCAGCTCTGATATGATATCAGCTTTGATTGCCAGTGCTGATCGAAATACATTTGGAGACTACTTATTTATTAGAACCGTACAAGACTAATATCACGGGAATGATTTAAATTTTAATTAGTTCATTCACGGCACAAATCGATTAACTCCGTAATACAACACGTTGAGAAAATTGGTTAAAAACAATGGCTAATAAAAGTGGCATTCAGAGTTTATAAAAATAGAAGTCAATCAAGTGATTTAACATGAACATTTTTTTTTAATTAAAAATATGGACTTAATCGATTTGTGCACTGAACGATTCTATTTATAGACCAGTGCTTTTAGTCTTTGAAAATGGTAAAAAGTGTAAGTACGATGAAACCCATTGGAAAAGGAAGGGAATATAACAAAAATGAATGGAAAAATAAATTACGGTTGATCTGAGGTGGGGAAATAGAAAACAGGGGCGTTTTTAAGAGTAGAAACGGTTAATCTCGATTTCTGACAAAACACCAAGTCTTTTGGAAAAAAGTTAAATTGTTTAAATAGTTGTAGGTAATAAGAAGATCTACAACTTTTGTGCTAACACTTTTATCACATAACCTTAAAATTTATGTAAAAAATTCCAATAACCAAGTATTTAATTTTTTATTTTTATCTTTTACAAAAAAAAAATCATGAAATTTGACAAAGCTTACCTCTTTATGTCCCAAACACACTGTAATTTTTTTAATTTAAAATTAAATTTTAATTTTTTAAAATTTTTAAATTTAAATTTAATTTTTTCACTTTATTTTGACTTAATATTGAAAAAGCACCCTAATTTTCAATCGAAAATTCTCACGTCACATATCTGATTTTTTAAAAGCGTAACCTTTTGTTCGTTGAAACCTCTACTTTCTGATGGAGCAAAAAATATATACATTACAATGTTAAATGTTATCAGAAAATGCAATAATTAAAGTGTAAATTTTAATAAATTGTTCAAAATTATGTTATGTACAACTGTTGTATTATGTACAATTTTGAGCAATACATTATAATTTACACTTTAATTATTGCATTTTCTGAGAACATTTAACATTGTAATGTATATATTTTTTAAACCGTCAAAAAGAAGAGGTTTCAACAAACAAAAAACTCACCGACTTTTTAAAAAAGTCAGATATTGACGTTAGCATTTTCGATTGAAAATTATGGTGCTTTTTCAATATTAAGTCAAAATAAAGTGAAAAAATAAATATTTTAAATCAAAAAAAAATTACAGTTTGATTGACACATTAAAAGATAAGTTTTCATCGAATTTCGTGTAAAATTTCTTATTTATGTAAAAGATAAAAATGTAAAACCAAAAACTTGGTAATTTGAATTTTTCGCATAAATTTTAAGGTTATGTGAAAAAAGTGTTAGCACGAAAGTTGTAGATCTTCTTATTACCTACAGCTATGCAATTTAACTTTTTTCCATAGGACTAGGTGTTTTGTCGGAAATCAAGATAAACCGTTTCTACCCTTAAAAACGCCCCCCTTTTCCACCTCCCCACATCAGATCGACCGTAATTTATTTTTCCTTTCATTTTTGTTGTATTCTCTTTCTTTTCTAATGGGTTTCATCCTACTATAATTTTTTTTCTGTTCAAAAATTATTTACCCTGGTCTATAATGTTGCTGAATATATTATATTATTATACGTTACTAGTTTATATATTATTAGTTTATAAATTATTTACCCTGGTCTATAATGTTGCTGAATATATTATATTATTATACGTTACTAGTTTATATACATTTTATGTAAGTTACGAACAAATTTTAATTAACTAATAAAATAACTATATGATTATCCGATTTAAGAAGTATTTAATTTGGCTTAGAAATATCAAAGCTTTAAGTTAATAACGTTTTTGTAAAGGTAAGTACTTTTCAAATTCAGAATATTACAGTTGGTGGAAAAATGACAAAAATTCAATAAATTTTTTCAATAATAGAGAAAAAGTAATCGGGATTAGAACATTTTTCTTAATTCCAATTGCAATTAAATCTAATCTTGTCTTATTTAATTCTTATGTCTATATTATAAGCATGAAATGTTTTTAAGTTTGTATGTTGGAAGTAATCTGCAAAACTACTTGGTTTATTTCAAAAAATCTTTTGCTACTTGAAAGTTCCATTATTACAGTTAGACATAAGCTATATAAATTTCTCTAATATGTATATAATTCTCGTGTTACAATGTTTGTAACAAAACTCCTCCGAAACGACTTGACCGATTCTTATGAAATATTATGTGTATATTCAATAGGTCTGACAGTGAGAATAGGACGTAAACTATTTTTTATACCCCTTAGCAATAGAGATGGTTCACCGCAAAATTTTTTTATTTTATTTTTTAGAAACAAATTTTATTTTAATTTTTTTATGATTTGGCATTAGAAAAAAACATACACTCCTAAATGTTTACTCTTCCACCACCAACCCCTATATTTAATAGAGATATTAGTACTTTAATAAATATCTATATATATATGATTTCATTCTTAAAAATATCGAAGTTCCAAAATGACACCCGTAAGAATAAATAACCAAAGCACACAGTTCGCATACAGTTCGACTTACGTGATCCCGATTAGGAGTTTGACTTAGAGAGGTGAAGCCGTTAGAAGTTCGATTCATAGAGGGGAAAATACATAGAGTTACATTGGGGGACAAAAAAGATTTAACTTATACACCCAAAATTTTTTAATGGAAAATAATTAATATTTAGTTTCATTTTGGTACGCTAAGCGTTGCGGGTGGTTAATACTGTAGTGTTTCTTAATTACAATCGTAATGTTGCCCTAGGTTTTGAGCACAGCGATCCATCTATCGACATTCAAAACAACTTTACGACACTACCATCTACCAATTATCACATCGCTAAGTCTTTTTTCCATAAAAACCATTGTTAGTTCCAACGTTCTTAGGAAAGAACATAGATGTCAGTATAAAATAGGTTTCGACTACTAAGTGTTTCAATTAAACTAGTAATTATTGAGTTTTGCATTAAGTGAGTCTTTAACTTTTAAACCAAATCATAGATAGCAGCAATATTACGATCGCTACCGCCATAGCCAACGTTTGGTCTCATTCTTTCCTTTTGTATCTAAGAATGAAAATGTTTAATTTCAATCTAAACCAAAAGGTTTCGTTATTTTTTTTATCTAGATATGAAATCGATTTATTAATGATATCAATAGACGCATTATTTGAAATTAAATTGTAGAAACAAGTGCCATCTGTTATGCAGTAGCGGTTAGCTAAAAGTTTCTATAACCGCCGTTAACTAAAAACGATTTATTTATTCATGTTGTTGTCTTTAGGTCCTTTCTCCGTAAGTCCTTTCAATATTTAAGTTAAAGTAATTAGTGGGTGATCAGGATACAATTTGTAAAATATTTTTTTATTTTATTGCCAACTTTTCGCCCAAAATTTTTGACCTCGCCAGGGCTCTACGACTTAAAAATACAATAAAATTAGTAAAATCATATAAATAAGTTAACTTTTATATAAGTGTAATAAATTCAAATAGTTGAACTAATCAAAATTCAATTATTCCACAGTTTTCAATATAATTTTGATTTAATAACGCAAAAATTATTCTAAGGTGCTAAAATTTCAAAAAAACAAAAAATATTATTTCTATAACATTAAATTCTGTGTACCTATCAGTTGTATAGTTCACAGAGTCATGTAATGAGATCTATATAATTTCACTAATATTTTTCTTTAGGTGTATCTTTTCGTTCCTAAAATTTTTACGTTAACATATAAGAAACAGTAACCAACACCAAAATGGTAAGAAGCTAACTCAATTTTTCCATCTTTAAAATAATATAAATGTCTACAATCTAACTTGTGCTAAGCTACCCCTTTCTTTAAATATTGATATGCCTGTTAAATGTGTAGGGGAAAGTAGGGTATTTGAAAACATCTAACATAAAATTATCTTATTGTTGGTTAAACAAACAAAATAACAAATATAATAAACTTTTGTTATAACATTAACATTACTTATCTACTTTAAAAATCTGGTATCAATTTTTTTTTAAATTATTATAAAAATAACAAAAATAATGTATATAAAAAATATTCATTCCTATTTCCCCGATAGTGTGTGTTAGTGGCGGCTCGAGATATTTTTAACCGACTTCAAAAAAAGGAGGAGGTTCTCAATTCGACTGTATTTTTTTTTTTTTATGTTTGTTACCTCAGCATTTCCGACTGGGTGAAGCGATTTTGATGATTCTTTTTTTATTTGAAAGCTGGTGCTTCTCGAATGGTTCCATTTTAGTTTGAAGGAAATCGTTAACTTCTAAAGGGTTGAAAACTAAGGGATGAAATACTAACTTCTTATTGGGTGGCTCGATTTTGAAAATTATTTTTTTATTTAAGAGCCAGTGCTTTTCGTGTGGCTCAATTTTAGTTTGAAGGAAATCGTTCACTTCTAAGGGGTTGAAAACTAAGGGATGAAATACTAACTTCTTACTGGATAGCTCGATTTCGATAATTATTTTTTTATTTGAAAGTTGGTGCTTTTCGTGGAGTCCAATTTTAATTTCAGGGAAATCCTTTACTTCTAAGGGGTTGAAAACTAAGGGATGAAATATTAACTTCTTACTGGATAGCTCGATTTTGATAATTCTTTTTTTATTTGTAGAACACAACCTTAAATTAATCTTCTATCCATTTAAAAAAAAAAACTCCACTCATAAGGAGTAAAAATTAGAGATGAAATAATATTATAGTTTTTTCTGACTAACCCGATTTTGATAATTTTAGTTCTATTACGTACAACGTACCTTTAAATTGTTCACATTTCAATTTTAAGAAAAAAATCCACTCCTTAAGGATGAAAATAGGGGATAAAATAGTGACATTTAACTGAATTTTGATAATTTTTTTTCTGTTGGAAAGAATAATCCACTTAGTTTTGTTATTACATTTAAAAGCAAAAAATTTCAACCCTTAAGGTCAAAAAGGGATGATGTAGTAACTTTTAATATTAAACGGCGCTGCCTCATATAAGCAGCGCGTTTAGAAGGTTTAACCATTTTCAAGAAAATAAAATCAGTTATCAAACTGCAGATCACTAAAACGCGAGAAATAAATAAATATTATAAAAAAATGAAAAACCGACTTCAAAATATATAAAAATTCTTAAACAAAAAATGCACTCAAAAGTAACAAAATAATGGTGTATCCTTGCAGTATCTACAACTTACAAATTATTAGGATAATACAATGTGCAACTATTGTTATTTTTGGAATTGGTGTCAGCCAAGAAAATAAATATTAATGGTAATTTGTAAAAATTGTAAAAAGGTTTAGTTGGTAATTGGTATTTTGTAGTTTAAAGGTCGCTGGATATTGTTACAGTTAAGGTATTCTCGATTTTTGCTAAGTACCAATATAGTTGTATTTCCTTAGCTGACACCAACTCCAAAAATAACAATAGTTGTACATTGTATCATCCTAATAATTTGTAAGTTATAGATACTCCAAGGATACGCCATTATTTTGTTACTTTTGAGTGCATTTTTTGTTTAAGAATTTTTATATATTTTGAAGTCGGTTTTTCATTTTTTTATAATATTTTGACTTGATGGTGCTGTGTTAAATAAAAACATAATGTACCTATTCAATTTATGTATTTTTTGTATAATTTGTATACAAAATCCATTTTACGATTTTTAACTAGATAAAGGAATTAATCAGCAATTAAGAGCAATATGTTGACTCTATTGTACCTACTATTGTCTAAATGTATTTATAAAGTAAAGTCGAAAGTAGCGACAAAATTAATTAGCCATCTAAAAACAGTAGGTTTTTGCGACGAACTTCTTTCATAGTGTCCATGAACGTATTGTGGTGCTGTGGATATCACAGTGCCAGTTTCGCTTGTTACATGCATAGATTAGATTACACGAACTTAATCGTACATAGACGAAGCTGAACGAAGCCGGCTGAATTGACAATGTCAACATCACATTTCCAGGCTTCACATTTCAACGTATTCTAAGTAAGATTTAAATAGTTCGTTTACATAACAATTGAATTTATTATGTTTAACAATTTCATTATATTATTATTATGACTCCTTCAATATTATTATCATTTAATAATATGAATGTAGACCGTATTTTCACATAATTTGTTTGGGGATGCAGTACCGCAGTGCATATGGACGAGCCACCACTGTGAGGTGATTGAAATCAATCCGCGGGGGAAATAGAAACGAAATTAGGTAATGATACATACAATACAAATTTTAAAGATTGCTTACTATGTTTCACACAAATCACAGACGTAATCATAAGACGTGAATTGAGCGCTCGTGCACTGCTCGTGGGCCCACTTATTACATTTGTTACACATACCTAATCCAATCTACTTAAGAGGGTGATTCATACTTTTCTGTGCAGAATATACATTAGTAGTCCTTGTTGTCGCTTCCCTCGAACACCGTTTTCAAATTTCTAACAACCGCTTTATTCTTAATTGATGGTGTTTTCGAATTTAATGTTGTAATTTTCGTTTTTGTAATTGAATATTTTTATTTTTCTTTGCAGTTTGTCTTTTTTGTTTTTCTTCGAATTGAAAATATCAATTAGAAAATTAATGGGAGTGCTGGTTAAAATTTCAGAATGTTTTCTTTTTTTTTTCGTTGAAATGTTGCTATTTTAGGAATGAAAGATATATTGGCTATGTCAGACAGGAGCACAAGAGATAATAGAGGAAAAGAAGAATTAATTGTTAAATAAAATTGATTTTCATTAACAATAGTGGTATTGCGACTATGATAGTTGTGTGATGTGGTAAGCTGGCTCGTCCACAGGAATTTTTTGTTTTGTTCAGTTGTAGTATCACGAACAAAAGTAATTGGATCTTGATTGATTTCACTGTCATTGTTGAATTTATTAAAAGCAATGTCTTCGAAGCATTCATTAAACTTATCCGTACCGATGGGTTGAATTCCAGCCACTCTAAAACCATTGATAACTTTGCTTATTAGTTGGCTATCTTGTTGTATGCATTTGTAAGCAGCTCGTCCACTTTGTATTGGGTGATCCATTTGCCAAGATTGTTACTCATGTAGAACTTACATTCTCGACTGTAGGCAATTTGCAGCGAACTGAAGAAAGTTAAGTCCCGTGATTGCATTTTATGAGATACATGAGGCGGGAAGGAAAGAACATGTAGATTATGTCCTCGAAAAATATTGTATTATATATATATATAAATTATGTATATTGTATCTTCCCAAGCTGACTTTCGTGACCCGGGAAGAAATATTTTAGATCTAATGAGACCTCTTAAAGTTACATACACTTTAATAAAAAAAAATGGAATAAATGTATAGAGATTTTACAAGATTTTTGAAATGAAACTTTTATGTTCGGGCGGTCTTAGGATTTTTCCATCACGAAAAAGTGTCACGACAGTTTGGTCGAGAAGCGGGCAGCGGCGAAGGGAGAGAAAGGCTGGTGGTGGCGGAATGATACGGTTGTATTAAATGGATATACTTATGGGGCGGATTTTTTTATCAGGAAGGCGGATCTTCTGAATTTTAGTCCGACACTTCAAACACAGATGGCAGCGCAATGTTCTACTTCAAATTACATCTATGCACAATGCGCTTGCAATGTGATTATATTACTGCTGGTGCCTCTATGAACAACGCGCCGTACTAATAGCCCAAAGCAAACTTGATTGACTTGACTTTTAGCACGTCGCTGGGATTCGTTTGAAATCAAAAAGTAAAGCGCAAATTGTATTTATAATTATATAATTGTTTGAAAAAGTAAATGGATGCAATTTAAATGTACGCCGAAAAGGAGAAAATCATATTGTCAAATATTATATTGGACATATATGTATGAAAAAAATTGCAACAATGGTTATTTAACAGTATTAAAATTTTATTTACAGCTGTAGAACATAAAATTATTTTAAATTATAATGCATAATGATATAAAATATGTTCAAATAAAAAAATTAACCTAACCTAACCAAATCATAATATGCAGTAAACCTGGTAAGCCTGCGTAAAAATCAAAATGTGTGCTGGAACACATAGAAGAAGTGAAACGTCAGCGGATAAGGGGAAAAAGATTCGCAACGAACAAGTTAAGATAACTTAGATAAGAAAGGACAATAAGTAGTTACCCAATTTGAAAACCCGCTCATAAAACTTCAAGTTAAAATTTTGTTGCGATTTATTTTTCCCACTTGTCCGTTGAAGTTTCACTTCTGCTATGTGTCCTAGCACACATTTCGATTTTTTTTTTTTTTTAACTATATGTAGGCAATTTTTATTTTATAATTTTATTTTGGATTTATAATTAACTAATATTAAGTTACAATTCCATATGTTCATATTAAAAAAAAATTGCAAGGGGAAAGTACTTGATCGATGTTAAGTTTCGTAGATTTACATTGGTAGATCTAAGATTATTTTCTTAAGTCTAAGTTGATTAAAAATGAAATAAGCCATTATATCTATTTAGATCTAGATTGGCCTTAGCATACTAAGTTGATCCACTGAATTCCATCATTTTTTTTATTTACGTGGATCAAGTAAATAAACTTAGATCTAAAATATTTTTCTCGAGTACCACTGTATATTAAAAGAAAACTTCAAATTATCTATGAAACACTTTTAATTATAATTTAGGAATTCAAAGAAGAATAAGCCTATTTTATATTTATATACTAGCTGACCCCGCGACGTTGTCTATGTAGGTTATTATGTTAAGAACAAATTTAATTTACAAATATAACAACGTTTTAAAAATTGAAAGCAAAAAATTTAAAAATAGAACATTTTTAACGATAGGCCAAAAAATTGCTCCCAAATGCTCCCTCAGAATCCGCTGTTGCTCCAAATGTATAGTTATAAGTTAATTAATAATTCATTTTTCAAAAAATTGTAAACTCAAAAATAAAAATTGCTATATAATCCAAAATAATCATTTTTTATTTTTTATTTTTTTTAAATTGTTCCTGAATGCTTTTTCCAGATCCGCAATTGCTCCAGGTATATAGTTAATTAGTAAATAAATTTTTAAACTATTCATTTTTATAAGATCCAACAGCAGTTGATGACGTCATCATATAACAATCCATGTATAATTGTTAAAAATAATTAATTATTAAAAATATTGCAAAAATTTGAAAAGAGCGTCTTGAAAAGAGCAAATAGAGAGTTAAAAAAAGAATAACAAAAACTTAAATAAAAAATTATTTTGGATTTTATAGCAATTTTAGTTCTTGAGTTTGAAAGTTTAAAAAAATTTATTTATTAATAAACTATCAATTATACACTTGGAGCCATTGCGGACCCGGAAAGAGCATTTACGGAGAATTTAAAAAAAAAAAAAACTTAAAAAAATGACTTTTTTGTATTTTACAGCGATTTTAATTTTCAGTTTTCAAATTTTTGAAAAGTTAATTATTAATCAACTAATAACTATACACTTAGAGAAATTGCGGATTCTGAAGGAGCAATTTTTGAGCATATAGTTTAATTTAAAAAAAATGTTTCCCGCTAATTTAACTCTTTCTGGTTAAAAAATAACTGCAATAGTACAAGGGAGTGTTGAAATGTAATTTGATTATTTACGGTTGCAACTTAAAAATGTATTTTGAATTTGTATTTACAGTAAAATATAAAAAATGCTAAGAGAATTTAAAAAAAAAGCTAAAAAAAATATTTTCAAAACAGAAAAAATAAGTAGAATTTAAAAAATATTTTATATACTCTAATGTCTCGCTTAGCTGCATGTCGTCGTTCCGCGTACGCTTAAATATGATATAATCATTAGGCAGTAGAAGGAAGAAGATGCGCAGTAGAAACATTCTCCATGCGCATAGCATCGTTTGCCCCATTCTATCAAAGAAACTAAAAAACAACGAAAGAATACGCAGTCTGCTTAGAAAAATCGCAATTTTTAAAACTTTAATTACTTTGTTTTTAATGATGATATCGTGATAATTCTTTTTTTAGATAAGAACCAAGTATGTAAGAAATAAAAAAAATTGATCGAAATCTATCCAGTAGTTTTTGAGTTTAAAGCGAACATTGGAAAACAGCTATCATTTTATTTATATAGATATAAAATTTGCAGTGTTTTTGTATTTTGAAATGATAATGAAATGGTAGCGGGATGCGGCTTTTAACGAAGCGGCTTATTAAACGGAAATTTATGGATGAAATGATGTTTGAATAGAGCAAAATGCCCATTTGGAGAGAAACGATTTTTCTGAATCGAATAATGCGAGATCTTGAAATGGCTCTCTTCGCGGTGGTCTGTGTGTGTGAAGTGCGGCCCGAAGTTCTGCTGCCCGAGTTGCCCGCTCACCCAGAAAACGTCTTTTCATTGAAGCCTAGGCCGGCTCTGGCCACCTCGCATCTCAAGGCTCCGCTAATCAATTATTTGAGATCAACGCGAAATAGTCACATTGAAACACTTTGGATATTTGTTGGGGTCGGCAAAGCAACCCACGAACTCCCGATCGAACCCACTCAAACATCCTCCGGTTTTCCATTTGTCTCGCACTGTGCGAATTGTGCGCGAAATCTCGCGTCCGATCCACGTACACGTATGCATCTGATTCATTTTTATCGAGAAAACGAGTGGAAAAAAAATCCTTTTGCGTGGTGAAATACATTGCGACGGGTGACTAAGAAAAATATACGCAGATAAAACGCAACAGAAACGAACGACAATCCAATACAAGTCGTGAAACAAAAGATCAATTAGTACGACATTCGTACGACTCCAATAATTCTAGATACTGCCCAACTGCCCTTCTATAAATACCTCATTTTTCCATTGCGTCCTTAAAGCATTACCTTTTCAGGAAACTTAACATTTCTAATAAATGTTACAGAAACAATAAAATCTCAAAAATCCGCATCTCTTATCGAAATGAAACTAAATTAATGGAATTGAAGCGCATTTATATAGCCAAACAAAAAGCATTTATTAGCATCAAATTTTTCATTTTTGCAATATTTATGATGCACAAATCAAATCAGATAATCAATAATTAAATGAGAAGACACGATTTTTAATATCCTGCATTATCAACTCAGTGTTAGTTATATAATATTAAAAATCTTTACTTATCCTTACTTATCTATCTATAGGTATAAATAAAATAATAGCTGTGTAGCGTCATCGTGTTTTCCAATATTCGCTTTTAACTAAAATACTACTAGATTTCGATCATTTTTTTTGTTTTACTTCTTATATGCTTGATCCTTATCTAAAAAAAAATTATCACGAAATCTTAATTAAAAGCAAAATAATTAGGTCATTTAGTGGTGTGGTTGACTAGATAGTTGCCCTATACGCCAGTGGTCCTGGGTTCGAATCCCAATGAAAGCTCAAGATTTTTTTTCTGTGTTTTCGGATTCGATGGTCGCTAATCCAAAAAAAAAGAAAAAAGTAATTAAAGTTTTAAAAAATGTGATTTTTACAAGCAAAACGCGTGAAGCGGTAAAATTTTCGTCGGTTTGATAGAGTGGGGGGACAAACGATGCAATGCGCATGAGCTGGACAAAGGTTGTTTCTCCTTCCACTGCCAACTGATTATTTAATCTTTAAATGTAGACTTTTAATTAAGATTAATGAAAATTTTTTGAATTCCATTTTCTATTTGTTTAGCAATTTTTTGTAGCCTTTTTTTTAAATTTTTTATATTTTACTGTACATACAGATTCAAAATACATTTTTAAGTTAAACCGTTATAGTAATCAAATTACAATTCAACACTGCCTTTTATTATTGCACACATTTTTTAACCAGAAAGAGTTACCTAAGTTAGTCTGAAAGATTTTTTTAAATTAAACTATATGCCAAAAAATTGTTCCCTCAGAATCCGCAATTTCTCCAAGTATATAGTTATTAATTGACTAGCTGATACCCGCGACGTCGTCTACGCAGGTGATTATGTTAAGAACATATTTAATTTACCAAAAAATATATAATTTAGGAAAAACACTTAAAAAATTGAAAGTAAAAATATATTTTTAAAAACCGGAAAGAACTTATCGTAGAACATTTTTAACTATATGCCAAAAAATTTCTCCTGAAGAATCCGCTATTGCTCCAAGTGATTAGTTAATTAATAATTCATTTTTCAAAATTTTGTAAATTTAAAAATAAAAATTGCTATATAATCCAAAATAATCACCGTTTTTATTTTTTTTTTTTTTCAAAAAATTGTTCCTTAAATGCCCTTTCCGGGTCCGCAATTGCTCTAGGTTTATAATTAATTAGTTATTCAATTTTTAAACTATTCATGTTTATAAGATTCAATGGCAGTGGATGACGTTATAGTACAACAATACATGTATAAATAGTTAAAAAAAATTAGTTATTAAAAATTTGATCAATTATTTGCGTAATAAAAAGAGCCGATAGAGAGCTTAAAAAACAAAAGTTTTAATAAAAAAATTACTTTGGATTTTATAGCGATTTAAATTCTTGAGATTGTAAATTTTTTGAAAATTTAATTATTAATTAACTATTAAATATACGCCTGGAACAATTGCGGGTCCAGAAAAAGAGCATTTATGGGGTAGTTAAAAAAAAATCTCGCCAACCTAACTCTTTCTGGTTAAAAAATATATGCAATAATAAAAGGGAGTGTTGAAATGTAATAAGATTATTGTAACGGTTAAACTTAAAAATGTATTTTAAATTTGTATTGACAGTAAAGTATAAAAAAAGCTAAAAGAGGATTTAAAAAAAACCTTATAAATCTAATATCTCGCTGAACTGCATTAACTGTTAAGTCTACGCACAAATGAGCCGGTCAGTGCATACATCGATTAACTCCACTTTTTCAACTTTTACATATTTTCATGTCAAAACACTTGGTTGACTTCTAACTTTTTACATCCGAAATAAATTTTTCTAATAATAAGTAATAACAGCTCTAAATGACAATTTGCTTTTCCATAAGTGAGAATATATTTCAGAAGTCTATTTTATCAATTTACTCAACTTTTTGCATTACGGAGTTAATCGATATGTGCACTGAGCGGCTCAAATATGAAATAATCAGTATATAGGTAGTGGAAGGAGAAACACTGTCTCTGCAGCCCATGCGCAATAAATCATTTGCCCCATTTTATCAACGCGACAAAAATTGCCCGCTTAACGAATTTTGCTTTGTAAAAATCGCTATTTTTAAAACTTTGATTACTTTGTTTTTAATGAAGACTTCGTGATAATTCCTGTTTAAGATACGGATCAAGTATATAAGAAATAAACAAAAACAAGTTGATCGCAAGCTAACCGGTAGTTTTTGAGGTAAAAGCGAATATTAGAAAACAGCCATAATTTTATTTATGTAGATTAATAATTACATTTTAAAAAAATTTCAAACTTAAGAACAACAATCGCTATAAAATCCAAAATAATTTTTAATTTAATTTTTTTAAGCTCTCTGTGTGCTCTTTTCATTACGTAAATAATTGATCAAATTTTTGCAATATTTTTAATAATTAATTATTTTTAACTATTTATACATGTATTGTTGTATTATGACGTCATCAACTGCCGTTGGATCTTATAAACATGAATTGTTAAAAAATTGAATTACTAATTACTTAACTATACACCTGGAGCAATTGCACATCCGAAAAGGATATTTAAAGAAAAATTTTAAAAAAAATATTATTTTGGATTATATAGTAATTTTTATTTTTGAATTTACAAATTTTCAAAAATTTGTAAATTCAAAAATTAACTAATTATTATATACTTGGAGCAATAGCGGATTCTGCATGATCAATTTTTTGGCATATAGTTAAAAATGTTCTACGCTAGGTTCTTTCCGGTTATTTTTAATATATTTTTGGTTTCAATTTTTTAAATATTTTTCCTCTGTAAATTAAATATGGTCTTAATATAATAACCTACGCAGATGACAAATTGAATTGATGAAAAATTTTTAAAATAATCCTTGCGGCAGTAAATTTTGAAATATTAGCATTTTATATTTGTATATTTTACATACAAACCCTATGGCTGACAAGCGAACGTTTTATTTAATATTAATCGTACTTTTCTTAGGATTGTCTTAAAAAACTTACTAGTATACTAATATTTTTTTTTTTTATTTTTATTTTTTTTTTTTAAATTGATATAAATATTTTTTTAGATTTTTCTTAGAATTATCTTTATTAATAATTCGTCAGTCATTTGATTGCCAAATAAATTTAATCTCACCAAAAAAAAATTTTATTTTTCGAAATTTTCAGATGTCTCACCTCATTAACGGACATCCTTATTCTCTAACCTTGGGTCACAATAGAAAAAAAAAAACTCTCACACTGCAATAAAAGTGATCTAATAACCGAAATCATTATGCAAATATGAATCACAAGAAATCGGAAAGATGTTAGTTGACTTACGCAACTGCATCATCTGAATCTTAAAAAAAAAAAACTGAGTCACTCGAGCAATGATGAATTGTTGGCTTTGGTGTCTGACTGAGGACATGTGTAAGGATTTTAACTTGAGTTCTTTTAAAAGTGAAGTTTTTGGTGAGGAAGTAGAAAACAAATAAATGGCTGTTGTAATTATTTGCACGAAGTTTTTTTATATACAAGTTCTTTTAATATGGAAAGGCGGAGCGTGGTAACCCACTTAAGAGTGCTAATGACGTCATTAAATGTGATTGTGTGGTGAATGCATGACGTATTTGTCGAGATCCGTTGAATGGACTGTTTGATTTATTGATCAAGGGGGTGATTAATTAGGATTTTTATCGGGAACTGTTCAGATATTTACAGGGTTGATTAAGAGGAAAAGTAAGTGAGGTTTTTCGGCGTGGTTTTCGTTAGATTTGAACGAGTGACGGAGAATGAGGTTGCCCAAGAACTGGAGGAACTTTAGAAAGTGCCACTTCGGGCGATCGCCGTGTTCTCCGAGTAGTTCACGTTCTTGAGACCATTGTTGTAGCACCTTTCGGTTTTGAGGGCCAGTGGCTCTTCAGCTGTGGAACCAAACGCATTTCGTTGTCTGACCGCTCGAGTGGCTTTCGAAAAATACGCGATCACGTTCATAATCGGGTACTATATTGAATTCGTGAAAATTGCCGCGTGTGTCGTCTGTGAAAATCAGTGCGAATCGAGGAAAATTTACGCGGGATTGTGTGCATGTAACAGTGAAATTTTCCGAGCAAATCGCAGCCATATGGAAGTGTTACGTTTGTAATTATCATCAGCTCTTGTTGTTTTCTTAAGTTTCCACAGTAATTTTTCGGATTTTTCCTCTCATATACCCAACAATCTTTCAATAGGTAAGTCAACCAGCATTCAAAATTTCCCATTGAATTTACGCGGAGATTTTCGAAAGTGGAATTTCTTAAAGCGACAGCCAAAAGAATCTCAATTGTGAAAGTGTTTCGAGTCGAGTTTCTTTAAACAAATTTTAATGTTACTTTTCAATTTCTGTTTTCTGAAATATTGCCTTACCGAGCCAGAAAACTCACCACGTTCAAATCTTTCTCACATTTTTTTTTTAATTAGAATTCCATCTGGATTTTAAGCTCATTGGTTACGAGACTTAAATGCGCTGCTGATTCGTTAACGCTTACGTAAATAAGGATTAGGATCAGAAATAGCCTTTTGTTCACTGACAGTAATGATAATGTTGATAGCCCTTCATATTATATACACTCTCGAAAAATCGCTCATCAAAGAGATTCATTTCATTTTAAAAATATTTTAAATATATTGATTTTAAGCCTTAAACCGTTTAAATAAGGATTAGTTAGACTTAAAAATAAAACACTAAAATACAAGGAAAATCATTTTTCCACAAAAAAATCTTGTATTACTTTACAATTGATATCAAAATGAATAAGAAAAAAAAAATCAAATCCAAATGTGAATAACAAAAAAAAATTTTTGACAAAAACAAAATTTTTGAAAAAATTAAAAAAAAATCCAAAAAAAATTTCACCTTCATTGTTCCATCTTTGCGTTTTTTATACATAATGTGGGTAATGTGTAAATTTAGTAACGGCTAGTAGACAATAACGCATAATTCAATTATTGAGGGAACAACAATGTGGAAATATCAATTAATTCTAATTATTTTTTAAAGTTCCCCTTAAATCTAATTTCACAAAATAACATGGTAAAAACTTTAAGAAATTCACCACTTTTTGATTTTCAATATACTTGACTTAAAATTGACTTGAAATCAAGTAAAATAATATTATAACATCAAATCAATTCAAACATTGACTTCTCATGTATGATTTCATTGACAAGTCTAAATATCAAGCACATTTAATTTTAAAAAATGTCAAACTACTTGACTTGATTAACCCCAAAATCCTATACTATGGTCTATGATTGTTAGATACATCCGTATACATGTTACAATACACGGGAAATATAATTTTTTACAAAATTTTACAATAAATGCAGCAAGAGTATCAGGTCGTGAAGTTTCGCCATATATTATAGCTTCATCTCGCTCTCTGATGCATGCTCAGCAGTCTAGTATTTCTTTATGCTTATACAAAAATTATATATATTTTCTATAATAATTATAATTTTTTTTTATAAAATAATAAGTGTTACTTGCCCAATTTACTGAGCGTACAATAATTATTATAATAATTGAATTTTTTCATTTCTAAAAACTCGATTTTGAAATGAAAATTATTGAATAATTAGGAAAATTGAAGTTCGGCAATATTAAAAATATCCATTTAGTCCAGGTTTTTTTTAAATTAAAAATGTTAAATAGCACTGTGCTGGTTTAACCTGAATAACTTTGCGTAGTTGTAACATTAAAAAAAATTATTTGACTCCACTTGATAAAGTAAACAGTGTCTGTCTCTTTCTTGATACGAAAATACGGTATACAACAAAATGATTGATTAAGGACTAAAAAGATGTTATTACTTTATCCCGAATATCGTTTTTCATGAAATAATGTTTCGATTCCTTCAGGTACGTGTATACTGCTAGCCCTGTTCGTTGATTTTCTCACAATCAACTATTTTGAGTTACTTAAAAGTTTATATAGTTTTCGTTGTTACTCGCCCGCTTCGCTGGGCGTAAAATAAAAGCTTTAGATATAAAATTGAGTTTTTCATATACCAAAATGAATTTTGGATACTTATTAATAGAGTTGAACAATACCTCTACCTCTATAAATTTCACGAAAACAAAATTGCAAGGATAATGTTACAATAAAAGCATTCTAAGTGATTATATATAAAAATCATTCTCGTTTACGTTTTCATTCGTTAGAAGATATAATAATTCATATCGGTGATCTATATAGATTGATTGTTGAAATTTTACCTGTTTATTATTCTCTATGGTTAGAATTTGAGACAATAGTAGAGTTTTTTTCACATGTACATTTATACACCTATGAAACCCTAAAAAAAGTTCTCTGGAGTTCCTACCAATTCAGTTTCAATCAACGTGCTTGTTATGTTTGCGTAAATACTATTTATGTATATAAGTTTCACTTGCGCTCTTTCTTACACCGCTGACATTCATTTTCCTATTTTATTGGCATTCTTTAAACGTTAATTGCTATAAATTAATTGAGTTTATCGAGATAACGTTTTCTATCAAAATCAAGTATCTAAAGAACAAGACAAGAACATTAGATAAATATGTATCTAGTAATTTTTGTTATATACCAGTTTTAATATTTAAACGTTTTAAATTTTTAGATACAGGGAAAAGTTTTTTTATTCAAAATAATTTCTATATAGAATCATTTTGGTTACAATAAGATTTTTTTTTAATGATAACTATGTAAACTAAACATTCAGTTTCGTTCTTCCATAAATACAACCCAATATTGCAGTAGGTACTAATCATTTCTTAATACTATAGCTACGCGTAACTTGTAACACGTAGCTCGTAACGCGTAACATTTGTAAATTTTATACGATACTTAATTTTTACCGTACCACCCTTAAAGAAGTTTCACTTAAAAAATGTTTCATTGTTAATAAAATTGCACTAATAATAACCTATAAATATTTAAATTATTGAAATGTATTAATGAAGATGTTACCCATATAGTTGAAATATGTTTAACATTAGCGTTACATTTATAATTAGTTTATGAAACAACGAAAAATGTAAGACTTAAATTATAAATTTTTAATTTTTCCGCATTTCACAGTCTCTGGCTATTTCAAATGTAAAAGTAACTGTATATATATGTACATATAGATATGTAAGTAAAATAACTGGTTCTTATGTTATCATGTTATAAGGGCGACAATCACTTGACTCAAACTAATTAATAACTAGTCTAATTAATATTTGTTAAATACCTTCGATGAATAATGGCTGCAATTAAAATACTGAAACGAAATATTTATTCTTTATTTTCTTTATACTTTACTTATTACCTACATATTTTAAAATTTTTGACTGTAACCAAGTTTGTTTAACATAACTGATATAACATTAACAAAAAAAAAATCGGTTTCCTTTAAAAGTTTCCGACTAGTAAATAAATGTAGAAATTTAACTTATATTCTAATTAAGGTTTCATTGCAAGTTGAAAACATGAACTGTAATAACTGATAATTTATTTGTTAATCGAGCTTTGCACTGTCAAAATATCAACTATTTCAGTTCACGCTTGATAACACGATTTTCTATTGTATTTATAGCTATCCTGTAGGAAATACATAAGGATAAAAGTGATATATGAAATATTTAACCCAAAAATTAATCGAACACAAAAAATCAGGTTAAATTATTCTATTTGACGCTATTTTGCAGGAACCATACATTTTACGGCTAAGTATTATTTAGAAAAATTTGTATTGCATGTTTTCAAAGTGTTTCCCCATTTATGAAACTCGCTGTTGTGTGTATAAGCACCTTATAACTATACTAGCTGATATCCTCGACTTCGTTTGCGTAGGTTATTATGTTAAGTACATATTAAATGTACAGAGGAAAAACATTTAAAAAATTGAAAGGTTATTAAAAATAACCAGAAAGAAGTAAGCGTAGAATATTTATTTTTAAACTATATATCAAAAAAATTGCTTCTTTAAAATCCACATTTACCTACTCCAAATGTAGAGTTATTAGTTTTTTTTTTTTTTGGTTTATTTAAGGTCGCTTCAACTACTTTGGTCATTAGCGACCGTCGAATCCGAAAAACCAGAAAAAAAATCTTAGGCTTTTATGGGATTCGAACCCAGGACCACTGGCATATACGGCAACTGTTTAGTCCACTACGCCACTAAGTGACCTAGTTTTTAGTTAATTGATAATTAATTTTTTAAAAATTTGCAAACTCAATAATTAAAACGGCTATAAAATCCAAAATAATCACTTTATTTATTTATTTTTTTAAATTGCTCCTTAAATACTTTTTCTGGGTCCGCAATTGCTTTATATTTATGGTTAACAGTTAATTAGGATTTCAATTTTTTCACCCCCGACCCGTCCTTGTCACAGCTGGTTACATTTGTGAGACCCACCCCTCCTTAGTGTGACGTCACATATTTTACAAGTTTACATCTACAAATAATTATTGAAATGAAACAGCAGTTCCTAAATTTATTTTATTTCAATTTCAATGATTCTTTAATAAAATTAACATCAAATCAAACATTTCAGAAAATTAACAAAGAAAAAACGATTAATTATATTAATTAAAGATCAAACTTTCAAAGATTCAAAGATTCAAACTCAATCATTTTCATAAATCCACTCCTTTAAACGCTTAGATTAAAATAGATTTTGAAATGTGACGTTACGAAATTTAGGACCTTTTCCTCTCCCTTGTCACACAATGTCACACTTCGACGATCCCCACCCAAAAATTGATCGAAATCTATCCAGTAGTTTTTGAGTTATTAGTGAACAAAGGAAAACTGCTATTATTTTATTTATATAGATAATCAGAACTTTATGTATACAACCTCTAAGTATAAACAAACTCTCACCCTCAACCCCAGAACCGTTCTTATTTGAATTTTCCAAGAAAAGGTTTCAAATTAAAGTTGTAGACATCAATGAGTCTAAGAACTATAGAAAGTTTAAAGAAAATCGTTGGAGCCATTTCAAAAAAAAATTGAAAAAGCTCAAAAACTCCTTGAATATAGTGGAGCTTCCAGCCACCGATTTCAACCAAAAGCTTCAAAAAAAAATCCAGTTAAAGATTTCGAAAGGATATGGCACAGGATATCACACACAGACACAAACAACAGACATGTTACTAAAAACCACTTTTTTGGACTCAGGGAACCTCAAAACATGTATTTCCGATGAAAGCTCGATTTCGATAATTCGACCCCATTACAATACTTCCTTTATTATATAGTAGTAAAATAAAGTAAAAAGTTAGAATATAACTTTGTTATATAAAGAATAGCCCAAAAATAGAAATTTTAGAAGTATCTATATCTCTATAAATAAAATGATAGCAGTTTTCCAATGTTCACTTTTAACTGAAAAACTACTGGATAGATTTCGATAATTTTTTTTGTTTTACTTCTCAAATACTTGGTCCTTATTTAAAAAAAGAATTATCACGATACCTTAATTAATAACAAAGTAATTAAAGTTTTAAAAAATGTTATTTTTACAAGCCAAACGTGTTAAGCGGTGAATTGTTCGTCACTCTGATAGAGTGGGGCAAACGGTTTAATGCGCATGGGCTGTTGGGAGGATGTTTCTCCTTCCACTGCCTACTGATTATTTCATATTTGAATGTAGACTAAATGCAGCTCAGCGAGATATTAGATTAATAAAGATTTTTCTAATTCTATTTTCTATTTGTTTAGCAGTTTTTTGTAGCTTTTTTAAAATTCTCTTTTAGCATTTTTATATTTTACTGTACATACAGATTTAAAGTACATTTTTAAGTTATAATCGTTATAATAATCAAATAACATTTCAACACTCCCTTTTATTATTGCATTTATTTTTTAACTAGAAAGAAATACCTTGGTTAGCGTGAACATTTTTTTTTTTAATTAAGCTAAATGCCAGAAAATTGATCCCTCAGAATTCGCAATTTTTCCAAGTGTATAGTTATTAGAAATTGATTAATAATTAATTTTTCCAAAATTTGCACACTAAAAATTAAAATTGCTGTAAAATACAACAGTTACTTAAATTCTCTTGCCGGATCCGCAATTGCTCCAGGTGTATAGTTTATACTTAATAGTTAATTAATAATTAAATTTCTTAAAAATTTTCAAACTCAAAATTTAAAATCGCTATAAAACCCAAAATAATTTCAATTGAAATTTTTGTTTTTATTTTTTTTAAGTTCTCTATCTGATCTTTTCATTAAGCAAATAATTGATCAAATTTTTGCCTTAATTTTAATAATTAATAATTTGTAACTATTTATACATGTATTGTTTTACTATTACGTCATCAACTACCGTTGGATTTTATAAACGTGAATAGTTTAAAAATTGAATTAATAATTAACTATACACCTGGAGCAATGAGGGATCCGGAAACAGCATTTAAGGAACAATTTTTTGAAAAAAAAAATAAAAACAGTGACTATTTAGGATTATATAGCAATTTTTATTTTTGATTTAACAAATTTTTGAAAAATTCACTATTGATTAACTAATAACTATATACTTGTAGCAATAGCGGATTCTGAAGGAGCAATTTTTTGGCATATAATTGAAAATGTTTACGCTAAGTTCTTTCGGGTTATTTTTAATATATTTTTGCTTTCATTTTTTTAAATGTTTTTCCTCTGTAAATTAAATTTGTTCTTAACATAATAACCTACGCAGACGACATCGCGGGTACCAGCTAGTTATATTTATATGAAACTTTTCGTGATAATTGCATTAAAAAAAAAAGAAAAAATTTTTTTTTCTATTTTTTTATGCCACACTTAATATGTACAAGTTATAAACCAATTGTGTAAAACGATTGAAAATGTTCAATTATTTTCATTGTTTTACTTTATACAAACAGTTTCCTAGATTTTTTCATCATAGCTTATCTCATTAACATGTTACCTTGACATATCGTTTCCAATCAATCGAGTAACTAACAGTAAAAACATTTTCCATAATCACATGTAAAAATCAATCGATTAATTTTGTTTTAATTGAACATTTTTCATATAGATTCACTTGAAAAATTCGCCGAAATCACCTTGAATCGCATTTTGCCCAGGCTAGAAATTAATTGTAAATCGATCCATAGTATTTCTAAATATCATGGTCAAATGTTCACTTCTTATTTTTTATCGTTTTCTATACAATTTTTTCTTTTTTTGTTAATTGATTCAACGCTATTTCATTTGTAGGTATATCATTTAATGCGAACGTGTCTCAAGTTGTCATAATCTACAATTAGTAGGAACATCCATTTTGCTTGATATTCTCGAAAACAGCCTTGAACTTATCTTTTTCAGATGTTGAATCACATTTTGCCTTAATCAAATTCACAACCATTTATAAAAATTAAATTACGTGTTCAAGTCCAAGTTTTCAATCACAATGTCTAACGCATAGCCTAAGCCATTTAAAACAAATCTCATGTTATCGATTCATAGATTTTCCTTATAACTATTGAAAAAATTAGTTCAACTTGTTTTCTGCATTTGATGCCGTTTACCGCCCGCTTTTCTGAGGGTAATCTAATTAAGTGATGATTGTTTTCCCATTAAAAGATTCATTCTAACGAATATTTCGTATTCTTATTACCACACCTTAAACAAGACATGTTTACTACAAATAACCTTTCATCTTGCTAAGCGTAAATTAAATTCTACCAAGAATCCCAAAGAATCAAATTTTTTATAACTTAAGTTATAAAAGTGAACAAGTAATCAAAACGACGCTGATATTTTTAAACTGACTTGGTGAAAAATTATCGTTGATATTTTTGCACAGTTCAAACCATGAAAACCATTCGGTGGTTGCATATTTGCAACAAAATTAACGTACAGTTAAAAATGTATTGCTTGACCTGATTTTCAAGCTACTTGACTTACCGCAAATCAAATTTAAGTCAAATTTTATTATTTTAATATTGTTACGTTTTTTTAACTGTTTATTTTACGGGTTCCTAAGATTTGTGCTGAAGACAACAATTTATATTTTGTACTCGTTTATTTATGTATTTAACACTTTAACAATGGTTTATTTCACTGTTAATATAATATAATATTATTATATAATCAAGTGATCGAGAATGCTCAATCACTCATTCGTCAGCTGTTAAAATTTACACTCTGTCAAAATAACAATACATTTTCTACCACGTTCTATCTAAAATAATTATTCCCATCGATCCCACATATATGTATATATTTATATAGGGGTTCAGGGATGTTCTAGAATATTCGAGTGACAGATTATTCTATTACTAGTATTTTTCGGCTCTAACTGTGGCTGTCTAACCTTTTTTTCCTAAATCGAAAATTCATGAAGAATTCTCTAGAACATCTTATGTCTCATGTGTTGACTACTCTTCCATCATTCACCTTTTACTTTTCGGTGAACACACAGCGGGAGGTCGGCGCCAGATAAAAATTCCTAAGCATACTCTCCCAAACACACGCATTTTAGGCGAGTAACAATAACAAGTCAAGTCAAGCATTAGCTTTGAAAATTATTTTATTTTAAAATTAAATATAAAACTTAGTTAATTGCACCAAATTCCCAATTGCTTGACTTTATGAACCCCTTTTTTTCTCTTAGCAGAAAGCCAGGTTAGGGCTCGTTTCCCCCGCATTGCAGCCTAAGGCCTATTGTACTCCTGTTCTGCTCATGCATCCCTGCTGTGCAAGGATCCTTGCTTATTCCAGGTTCAGCATTCTGCCTAGCAAAAGCAGTCCCTGTACTAAGCTTGCGCGATCTGAGCCTGTTTGGGCGTCATCTATCCCATACAGGTGTTGCCACTTTGTGAGGGTTATGAACCCCTACTTATAGATAAATAAAATAAATTGTATCAGTAAAACTTCGACTTCATCTAAGCACTTCGGCTTACACGCAAGGATATATGAATACATAAAGAGAAGTTCTTTTGATAAAATACCATCAGAACTTGTTTTAGGCTATAAATTCCCTATCTTTCAAATGTATTACATAAAACTATAGAAACATTATTCCAAAAAGCAAAGAAAACTATAAGTTCCATTCCGATTATCCGAGCCATTGTCCGCTTATAAAAGCCAGAACACGAAATTTGGATACTTACTCTCGAATTTTTTAACCAAACAAAATTGATCCTTAGATTTTCGAAAGAATTGATTCTGAATTATGGTCAAATATTTTTGTCCAGTTCAAAGAACTTGGAACGTTTCAGCGTATTTACAAAAATAGGTTACTTCTGGATAACGTCGTAAAAGAGCTTTTTGTAAAATTTCCAAATTACTAATTTATATGTATTTATTCAGGTGTACCTACATGTGGACCATGTAAATAATTGGGTATTAGTTATAATACCCGGATAAGTTAAAAAGTGTTCTAATTAATTTCTTATCATGTTGGCCCTTAGAGCTTTTCCTTAAAACTTCTTCCATTTCTATCAGTTAGATTAGTTAAATTTTATGTTTCTCTTGATGGATAGAGATACTCAAGCGTATAGTTGAATATCTAAAATTATTTCAATTGATTCGTGAGAAAATTGTTAAGTAAGATAATAATTGCATTTTTGACTGCTTGATTCTCACAATATAAAGGCATTTACAAGTAATCGACAAGGATGAATATACAGCCTTTGGGAAAAAAAAATACTTTCAAAATGATCTTATTGAAAGTAAAACGAGACTTCTCAATTTCATCAAGATGCAAATCTAATTAATTCATGAAAAAAATCCGTATAAACTCTTTCTATATACTTCTGATATTCTCATACCTACCCAATTTTATTAGCCTCAATTTTCAAGTTACACGTTTATTTAAAAAAGGGATGCAGTGGTATTTATTTGCAAAGTATGTGAAGCGCAAACCATTGGGACGTCTCCTTAAATATTTCAACTACATTTTACAAGTGGTTCAGTTTGGTCTGAACAGAGATTTCAATCTGAGTCGCAATCTCAATGATATGCGCTCATTTAATGACGCCATCAGAACGTGTCTTCTTTAATATCTTATGATATGCACAGTAAATCCAAAAAACTCACCCAGCATATTTTTTAAATCGCAACAACATTTGCTTGGATCTTGATAACATTTGGTAGATGTATGGAAATGGTTTCATGCGTTTTGATCCCCGGACAAAATATCGCCGACAAAATATCCCCACGACAAAATATATTCAGACAACAGTACCTAACAACATCCAATTTGGTTAAAAAAACAACCCGATGGTTACACCTAACTTGAGGATATTTTGTCGGGGATATTTTGTCCGGGGATCAAAACGCCTGGTACGATGGAAATGGAATAAGGATGATGATAGATCTCACTCTGTAGTAATACTTAATGTGGGACCAGGGTGGGCTTCTTTTCAAATCGACCTCTTGTTCAAAGGGTGTTACGCCACCAAAGACTACATACTACTATAGAATAGCTTAAAACATAGTTTATGCAAAAGTTTTTTTTCTTCCGTTAGCAGAAAAACAGGTTAGGGCTCGTTCCCCCTGCACTGCAGCCTTAAGCTAATTTTACACCTGGTCTGCTCATCCATTTTTGTCAGGTAAGAATTTCTGCTTATTTCAGGTCATGCAGGATCAGTTCCTGTACTAAGCTTCTAGTGGGATTTGTACCTATTTGGGCGTTATTTATCCCATACAGGTATAGCCATCTTGTAAGGGCTTTGCAGTCAAAAATGACATGGGTCGCGTTTTCCTGATATCAGGCGTTTTGATCCTCGGACAAAATATCTTTATGACAAAAATACTTGCGATAAAATATTTCTTATTAATTTTACTATTAATTCACGTTTAGTTTCTATAGCTTCTATATTTTTCAAGGACAATTTTTATTAAATTGACATTTTTATATTTCATGTGTCGTATTCATTTGATTAATTGGCATCTAATTAATTAATTAATTTCTGGGGAGAGTAAGGTTAGCGTGGCGCCGAGAATTGACGACGGTTCCTGACAAAACAAGTAAAACGAAATTGAAAATAATGAATGGTAATTTGTGAGTTTTTGCTTAGTTTTCGATAAAAACCGGATTTCAAGACTAATTTTTCTAATGCGAAATGACTTTGATAAATCTGTCAATTAAGACGTAACTATGGGAACTGTCATATATTTCAAGTTAATTCATATGAATACACCCAACAATTAAAGCCAAAGGGGTCCAGGGGGTTCCCCTGGCGGAGCCCCCAACGAAAGAAATTACAGCCATTGTTCGTTTACCCAATTTTCATTGATTGATTGAATGTACACTTCTTGACACAAGTTCTTTTTTTTTGGGTAAGTGATTATCAGGTACTAGCAATTTTTTGTTTGAGGACTTTTTGTCATGGGGACACTTTGTCCGGGGATCAAAACGCATGGAACCGTTTTCCACCCTATCCTCACACAGTCTCCAATTTGAGTTCTGTTTAGATACTCTACTAGTTTGCAGATGCTTTTTCTGTCTATAATGTTCGGTTATCAATGCCGTCACAGTCCTGAGTTGGTTCCTTCACAGGCTAATAACCTCCGCAGTAAACGAGGGCTAAATTCTTCCCATCTTGCTGAGTTTCGGACCGGGAACTTCTCACCGTTTTTATTTTACCGCTTTCTCAGTCGATTTTTTATCACCCTCTTAACAGCAGATTTAGTGATCCCCATTTCTGGACCCACGAATAAAGTTCATATTATAGTTTACCTTAATACTAATTGTCATATTTATGTGAGTGCACGTGAACTTATTTCTCCTGTTATTACTTATAGGCATTATTGGTTTAATATGAAGACTGATTTTAGTTTTAGAACCACCTATTGGCGCAGTGGTTAGAGAAATTGCTCTCTCCGCTTCATGTGGTACTGAGCTTGATCCCCGCTGAATCCTAGACTAAAGATCCTAGACTTAAGTCATGATATGACCTAAGATGCTAGAGTTACTTAACCCCCACCTCCCACCCCCAAATTGTTTTTTTCGTTTCAGTTTTGCTACATTTTTGATTTTAGTGTCTTCTAGATCAGTCATTCCTTTTGAGTACTGCACGTATTAGGAACCTTTCGGGCTAATGGTTTGCTTGAAAGAACCTCACGCTTAAAGTAAGGGCTTAAATAACCATCAACTTCTACTATAAACTACTTAGACGTGGATTTCCGAAAAATCTTTTTTTTGTGAGTATCATAGATCATTCAGAAATAACACTATAAAAATTATAGTTTTTATCTTAAACGGTTTAGTCTTCAACATATCTGTCAGTCACCTTACTCTTTTATGTATAGCGTTGGCGTGCGGGGGCTTTTGAAACAGGACATGCGATCAGCAGGGAAGTGAAAGAACCAGATATTCTAATTAATCTTTTTTAAAATTGTATTAAAGTATTTATTTTTAAAAATTAGGTTTATTCGACACTCTTTATTATAATGCATTTAAAAACCACGAAAATAGTTTTTATCCAAAATAACAGAACATTTCTGTGGCCTCTGGGTTAATAAATCAAAATAAGTCACGAACAGTATCAGTAACAAGGAGTAGCAAGTAAATTCATTGTGTAGATTCAAAACGTCAAACGCATCTACAAGCATCAACCACCAATGTGAAACGCCGAGAGAGATAGTACTTGAGCGTATTAGTGCGCATGCGCGACCAATTAGAAGCAGACGATCGCATGCTTCGGTCGCCGTATAACTTACGTATAACTTTCATAATTGCGTAAATTAAAAAATGTATAAATTATAAAAATATATAATTTTACAATACATGCAAATACGTAAATTAAAAATGAATAAATCATAAAAATTATTCCATTTTTAAAATTGTCTTACAATTCTAAGGCATGCGCCGCATCTATAGCATGTATACACCGCTCGCCACTGGTATACAAATTTGACTATTTATATTATATTCGCTTTTTGTTTGAAGAAGCAGCACCTTCCTTGCTTCGATAAAGTGAAGGAACAAGTAGGTAGATGCAGTAGATACAGTAGGTAGATATATTGACCCACTAGTGAAAGTGATAGGATATGGAAAATTATAAACTTGTATACTTTCACATGCTTAACATTCATAGAAATACTTTCCAAATACAGGACCAGAAAAAGTATAAAATGATGCTTGTGAAAAGGATGATCGTTTAAAAATCCTCCATTTCTTACCCCCTGAAAAGTGTTACGTCTACAATTTTCAAATCTAATTTTTACTTGTTGAAAATGATTGGTTTAATAGTCGACCGTAAATGATAAATTTTAATCAAATGAAAATTTTTTTTTCCATTGAGATTATGATATTTCTTTTGATTTGAAATAAAAACCTAGAAATATCGTACGAGAACGTAACTCAAAGCGAAAGTGTGTCAGTTGACGACTGAAACGACTTATTCGACCGCTTCGAGCTGAACAATGTGAGCTACATTTCCAGCTCGCTCTTGTTACATTTTATATGTCTACTTTTTTTACATTTGGCTTAAGAAAGACTAAGTAGGAAAAGCATTCACTTCCATAACAAAAAGATTGTCTCTCAATATTTCAAGTCGTTATATACGTACAATCATTTCTTCCACTCAACATTAATATTGCATTTGAAAACTTGATTTTTCAAAAATATCAGCTGAAATACGACGTTGTCCGTATTAAACTCTATTAAAAACAAATAGATACACCCAACTTCATTAGGATTCAGTAAAATAGCTGCAATGACCTGATTCTGTGGGTTTTACAACCAAGTTGTTCTTATAACAAAGGTTAATGGTAATTTACAATTATAAACGTCATAAACTGGGATAATTAAGAAATTAGCAAGTATAAAAATGATGATTCGAATATATCATAATATACCCACCCGAAGACAACTATCTATATACAATAATAGGTTTGTTCGCGGATCTGATACTGAACCAATAACGAATCACTCCAAGTGGATTTAGGATAATCGCCAAGCCTATACACGCTTATGAATTGATTAAGGGTTATTTTTCCGTGAACGAGTTTGAAAATGTTCGGAAGTAAGAGGAGGATTAACGAGAACCCACGAAAATTGTTAATTGAATTTAACATTGACAGAAAAGGAAAGCGGAACGGGACTCTGGTTCTAGCGATTCTCGGTTTTTTTTTAGGACGAAAAATTCGATTCTCTTATTCATGTGCAGTTTGATAAAATTTAGCTAGATTTTCTATCCTTCGTTCTCAACATTAAATTCAATTCACACTTTTCGTGGGTTCACGTTAATCCTCGTCTTACTTCCGAAAATTTTTAAACTCGGTTACGGAAAAATAACCCTTAGTCAGTTCATAAGCGTGTATGGGCTTGGCGATTATCCTAAATCTACTTGGAATGATTCGTTATCGGTTCAGTATCGGATCTGCAAACGAGCCTAATGTATTTTAATTATCAAGGATTCGAAAAAAAATGACAATATGCTTATTAAATTCTGGAGTATTTTTTTGTGAATAGATTGTGTACATCTGTATTTTGCCACCCCTACTCCAGTCTATACTCTTAACATACCTATCTAGCTTGTACGTTTCAGTGGAAAGAGATAAACAAGACTTAATGCCATAACGCACATAAAATGTTCAAAAATATTTTTTTTTTTAATTTCTAGCTTCAAAATCTTAAAATATTATTTTAAATTAATATATTTTAATCGTTAAGGATAATAGTAAAAAAGTCCTTTAAAAATCACTAAATGCTTTTTGAAATATGAGAATCTCAAATAAACTAATTTTTTTATTAGTTCTGGAAATTCGCGTCAACATTTCTGTCTTTAGCGACAATTGTTGTGGTAACTAGGCAAGCTCATATATCCTCCAGGACACCCAGGAGCCTCAAAGAGCTCCTAATGTCGTCCATATCCATTGTTTTTTTGTTCAGGATCTTTTTTAGTTCACTGGAGTTGATTGGTGTAGTTAAAAAGGGGCACTCACTAATTGCATGTGGGCACCTAATTTGGTTGAGTGCTAGAGCATGAGGGAGTTGAGGGAAATGAAGAAGCTGATACTTGCGCAAGGGCTGGTTCGATGACTCCACTCGTGGGCCCGGAGCCTGGAGTGGGGATCACCAAAGCTGCTGTCTAAAGGGCAAAACAAATACTGGCCAGAAATTCCTGGTTAGAAGCTCAGCAAGAGAATGATGGGGAGAATCTGCCCCTTGCTCACAGTTACAGTAACAGTAACAGTACTGATGTCCGGACACTGTGGACTGAGAAAGCATCTGTAGACTATTGGGGTGTCTCAACGAGACCTCAATCGCAGATTGTGTGGGGATGGGGAGGAAAACGCGAACCATGTCATTTTCGACTGCAAAGCCCTCACAAAGTGGCAACTTCTGTATGGGATAAATGACGCCCAAACAGGCTCAAATCGCGCAAGCTCAGTACAGAGACTGCTTTTGCTAGGCAGAATGCTAAACCTGGAATAAGCAAGGATCCTTGTACAACAGGGATACATAAACAGAATAGGAGTACCATAAGCCTAAGGCTGCAGTGCGGGGGGAACAAGCCGAAACCTGACTTTTTGCTAACGGGAAAAAAAAATATTTTGATGTGTCTCTGTTAATTCACTTTCATACTTGAGGCACTTTTTTGGGGGGTGTCTTTTCTAAGATGTGTTGATGAGAGAAGGCCGATTGTCGAATTTTTAATCTGATTAACAGGAATTGACTCGATCGTCGGCCTAACGTTGGAACGGTCTCCCAAATGTCGCGAACCCTGTGTAACCTTGAAGGTGTTATTTTCCATAAACAAATTTTACATGTAGTAAAGATGGTCTTCGTGGTATATGTTTGAAGAAGTCCCATTTTAGCTAGTTTTATCCAGCTGATTGATCCAATCCAAGGCTTTTCTGAAGAAGGCAGGTTCGATGTGTACAATAAGTATAGAAGGGGCTCTAAATCACTTTCTTCCGATACTTCAGATGTTATTTGGATGGAGTCAGTATACTCCTGGATTACCTTTGTCCTAAAATACCGATCTTACAGATACGATCTGAACAGTTTCCCGAGTTCGGGGATACACTTTTTGACAAACCTTGTTCGTGGGTATTAAAGAGTTCTAATTATCAAATATACATTTTTCATAACCGTAAATCTGTAATGTAAATTAGGTTAGGCGTAAGGTATTATACAATAACCAGAGAGTAAGTTAAAATCAAGCTATAATTGAGTAATATTACAATAGATTAGTGGTTCTAATTTAGAAGCTTCTTAACTCTAATTTTTCATTATTATGTAGTATAAAAATGTAAGTTAACATTTTAGGAAATGATGTCATCTTTTAAATATGAAGTATCTTTGAGTTTTTATCATTAATAAATACTATGACGGTAGTTTTGGCCACAAACTGACTAAGATGCTTGACTTGATTTTCAAGCTACTTGACCAAGCATTTAGATGAAATAAAGTCAAACTTAGGCCAAAAATTAGTTCACTGCAACTTTTTAAGTTATTTCGTTTTCAAGCCAAAATATCAAGCTTAATTCATTCCATAAGATGTCCAGCTATTTGACTAAGTAAATCTATAAACAAATATCCCAAATAGCTAGTTTTAAGATGTACATTTAATGATCAAAACTGTTGTCATTGTACCCAGTGAGCACAAAACTTTCAACTACGTAACTATTACAGAACTGTTACGTAATTGAACCGCTGTGCTTACTGAATATTTATGAATGAAGTAACTCAAAAATGTTTCATATTAATAAGAAGAAGCTAGCATATTGTTTTGAAGTGCACTTTAAACAGGTACTTAGATACTGGTAGCTAGATTATTTCTGAGAAACCTTTTGTTGAATCGCTAAGGGACTTGGTGTCATCTTCCCTCGGGCAGCCTGTTTTCTCTGGAACTTGCCATAAGACATTCGTTTCTCGCATTCTTGTTTGTGTAGAAGAAGTAACGCCCAAGTAAGGAACGGTTTTTGGCAGAGGTTACAAGAGATTTTCAAAACCTTTAAATCTGACGCATCCTCATTGAGATGACGGATTAATTTCCGATAACGTTTAGATGTTTGTACCAGTTTTGGTATTGATCGTCTTGGCAATTCGAACTTTGGCAAATTCAAATGGATTGCTTGGAGTCCTCGACTCATATGCTGAACAAACTTGGTGAAACTTCCAGATCGACGTCGCGTTGATTGTTGGCTTTGGGAGCTGGAGGCTGTAGATGATATTGGCTTAAGTCCGTTACGAGAAGAGTAGTTCAGTTTCGATTGTTCAGCGGTCTTGTTGGTCTCAGTTTCTTGACTTATCGCGTTTAAGGATTCTCGACGCTCCGATTGTTTAGAGTTTACGAATATCGGAATTGGATTCATTTTTAACAAGGATATGTTAGAGATTTTTGTGCAACACTTAAACGTTTTCAGGACTACTTCTTACAATTGTTATTAAAAACTAAATGAAAGACGAATTTTTGTCTTCACGCGATAATTATTCGTAATATAAAACGATTTTATAAACTATAAAATTGTTCCAAGAAATGCAGCCTAGTGAAATATTTTAATATCAACAAAACATTATTACAATTTGAGTTTTTCTTTCCTTTCTACATTTCCAATTATCAAAGATTTTCTACTTAAAAATTGCTAAATTGATAACGTTATTTTTATAATTTTACTATACATATACATTATTTTATATAATTTCCTAAGAATTAAATCAATGAATTTTATTGATTTTTTAAAATATTTCTTTTTATTACTTATTTTTGTTAAAATAAATATATTTAGATTTTTAATTGTATCATTAATTTTTATTATTTTTAAAACTTCATTAGGGGCCGTTCTTAAATTACGTCACACGTTAAGGGGGAGGGGGGATCATCGAAGTTTGACATTTTGTGACAAGGGGGTGGGAGGGGTCCTAAATATTGTAACGTCACATTTCAAAATCTATTTTAATTTAAGTGTTTAAAGGAGTGGGTTCAAAGTCCATGGACTCAAAATGATTAAGTTTGATCTTTAATTAATATAATTAATAGTTTTTTTTTTTGTTAATTTCCTCAAATGTTTGAATTGATGTTAATTTTATTAAAGAATCGTTTAAATTGAAATAAAATAAATTTTGGAATTCTTTTTTCATTTCAATAATTATTTGTAGATGTAAAATTGTAAAATATGTGACGTCACACTAAGGTCTCACAAATGTGACCAGCTGTGACAAGGACGAGGGGGGGGGGTTAAAAAATCATGAAATTTATGTGACGTAATTTATTGATGGTCCCTTATTTGCGTAACAACAATGAGTCTTCCACAAATTAATGAGAGCTGGCCTTTTCTACTAAAAGATTGAAACTAGATAAATGCAAAAGTTGTGTTCATCTTTGTCGTACGTAGCTTGCCTTTGTTGATACTCGACATTATAACTGAGTTACATTAAACAATCCATTGTTATAGCCATTGAACAATTCACGTTTAATATGGCTCAAATGAGAAATTATATTGTGCAGAAAATTTAGTTTATAATTGCAATATTGAATTTCAGTTTTTTTTTTTTGGTAAAGACTAGCATTTTTCAAGAACTCTAGGATTGCACGGATCCCTTCAGGGGAGGTGACCCATCCCTCTATTTTTGGCGGCAAGTCACACCGCTCCCTTAACACAGGGAGCCCCAAAGATAGGGTGTCCCCAAAATCAGGTGAGAGTGGGTCAAGGTGGTATGCCAAATTCTCAACATGCAAATAATTACAAAATCCCTTCTACCCAGGTTCCTCAGAGCAGCTCTTTCCAATACCGTGGGCCTGGCCCACTGAAGTTTCGGCGGTCAAAGATTTTTTTCCGGTACACATTTACACTGTCCTCCAGAGTAAACTCTGGAATCACTGTCAACTCCACTATAGCTTTCTTTGCTGCTGCATAGGCCAGTTTGTTTCCTTCTTTACCAGTGGCGGCTCGTGACATTTTGACATGGGGGAGCTGTGTTAAAAAAAATTAAAAGCATATACATAACACGAATACAAAATCCATTTTACAATTTTTAGCGTTTAGCTGGATAAAGGAGTTAATCGGTCTCGATCCGTATTATTTCTTAGCAATGAGTCAATTCGTTTTCGTTTTCGTTTTCGTTTTCGTTTTCGTTTTAGTGTAGCGTACAGCGTACTATTGTCTAAATGTATTTATAAAGTAGAGTCGAAAGTAGCGATAAAATTAATTAGCCCTTTACAAACACCAGAATTTTGTGACGAACTTCTCTTGTGGTCACGATGCCACGTACGTACTGGCGACTGGCACTGTCGATATCACAGTTTCAGTTTCGCTTGTTACATGCCCCGCCTCGAATACACAAACTTAAGCGTAAATAGACGAAGCTGAATGAAGCCGGCTGAATTGACACTGTGAACATCACAGTTCCAAGCTTCATATTTCAACGAATTCTAACAATAAGTAAGATTTAAATAGTTTGTTTACATAACAATTGAATAGATTATGTTTAACAATTTTATTATATTATTACTATGACTCCATCAATATTATTGTCATGTAATAATATGAATGTAAACAGTATTTTTGTCCTGATAATCATAATTCTGCTGTTGAGATTTGCTATAGCTGTTGGGCATACCAAGGAGTCCGTAAACTTAACTGCTTGGTTCGATGTCGTCAGTTCCTCACTCTTCATCTCAAAGCTCTTGAGAATAGCTCCTGCTTCACACGTAAAAATAGATGAACCATCCGGCAATCTTTCTTAGTAGGTTACACTGTTGGACACTACTCCAAAACCTGCTTTTTCATCGTGTACTGAGCCATCCGTAAAGTACTGTATGTATTAGGAGTACTTATCAGCTATTTTCCAAGGGGTATTCTCTACTGAATATTGAGAGTGAGATCGATCTTAGATTCCCAGCATTCCCTAGATAGAGGCTGCTTGCAGGTGAAAAATGTTGGCATTTCCAATTCTAGTTCACTTCTGTAGCGTGCTGCTTGCATACCTACAGGGAGTCTATGGGTTCTACCATACCATTTGAGGCGATTTCAGATTGGTTCATGACGCTATTTCTTGCAAGGTTTTCTAAGTTTCCGTTAATTTAACATATTTGCTTATCATTTATTTTCTTCTTATGAAAAGGGGTCGTTCTCCTGTCTCAGCTAGTACACTAAGGGTAGGACTGATTTTAAATGCTCCCCTGCAAAGGCGCATCGCTGAGTATTCAATGTTATAATCAATAAAAACAAATTATTACAAATTAGTGACTTAGAATTAAAGCAGCGCCAGTACAATGCTTATGATACCCCAGTAGCTACTGGGGTCAAAAGACCTCTATACTTTTATTGAATTTGTTTCGTCTGATACTATGTATTATTAGAAGCTGGTTTTAAAATCGAAAATAATTTTCCTCTAAAACAAGAACAAACTTTTGAAATTTTCCGGGATAAAAAATAGTCATTGTGCTCAGAAATTTATTAAATAAAGTAACTGACTATGTTGTGAAATGATTTAAGTTTGATATTATGACTTTAAAATGTAAATAATTTGTAATATCAATGCTTGACTTGACTTGAAAGCTTGATTTGATTGGAAGTCAAGCTTTAGTCAAATAGCATGAAAATCAAGTCAAGTAGTGATCTATAATTATGTTATTGCCTTATGTAAGATGCACCATTTTAGAGGATATAAATTATCGGACAGGAACCGTGCACTTTTCCAGGAAACTTTTCATATATAAATAGATGGGATATCGGTTCTATAATAAATGACTGAACTATTTTTATTTTACTTAATGTTGTGAATGATTTTTATTAAACATTTTGAAAGGGGAATTTTCTGATTCTGAAATCAATGGCTTACTTTTGAAGATTTGAGGTGGTTAATGATTTCAATCAAATGGATTTAATCGATTTGAGGACGTTAACTGCTTTGGTTCTATGCGACCGCGTTTTCTCCGGTTAACATCAACTTGAAGTCAAGCCAGAAGAGGCCATAAGAAATTGTTGAGCGGATAATTAACAACTTTTCTACACTCGTTTAAAGAAAATTGGTTTTTTAATCACATGCCAACCACATCAATGCTATCTGAGACAGACTTGGACTCTTCGGTCCATTGTCCTGGTTTCAACACGAAAATTATATTTCAATAATTACCGATATCTAATTAATTGTTAATTAAAACTAACAAATTCAATAAAGAAAAAAAATCTATTTGTAATATCTGGCTGCATCAGATTGTTATTATCCCCACCTGAACTATTACAGTCAATTTATTTAACTGTTTATTTTTTTTACCCTTAAATATTAGCCTAGGGGTATTTAGTGATAAACAATTAACCCTTTAATCATGATTATCATCCCATTTTCTAACCTTAAATATTGTAGTAATATTAAAATATGGATACAATGACTAGGACTAATTTCACAATTATCATGAACGATTAAGAGTACCATTGTAAGTCATTGTTCATTGAGTCGAAATCCCAATATGGATTACAGTCGACATATTGTATGTAACAAGAAAATTTCTTCCAAAATTTAAGAATTTTGAGTGAAATGAAATTGTTACGTTATTGGGCGTTCCCAACATAGATCGACCTATCCCCATCGAGTTTTTAAGCCTTTGTCATTTTGGCAACAATTGATTACACTATCAAACAAAAAAATAAACTAATAAATGTTTTTTGGTGTATGTTTTTTTACACTGAGTACAAATCTGTGGTCAATATTTTTCCAGCACGCTTCAATTTTCAGAAAATCACTGAAATACCTCACTGATGCAAAATATCTAATCCATAGATTTTCTGAAAACTGAAGTGCTCTGTAGAAAAATTGACCATGGATTTTATCAGTGAGAACAAAAACCAGGATCCCTATTAAAAATTTTTATTTTCATAAAATAATTCCTCAAAAGTTTAGCCTCCCCTCGACCAAAGTTTGGGTACGTCCTTGGTTATAATTGATAAATTACCTAATTGCAGTAAATGATAAAATTCAATTATTTTTTTAAACGTATGTTTCCTTCAAAAAATTTTTCCATTTAAATGTTTGGAAGTAAAAAAAATTATTTAAGTGAAAATATTGAGGAAAAAAATTCGTGGAGTCTAATTGAAATCTATATATGGAAGAATTGATCCGATTGTAAAATATGAAAGGTTCATGTTTTAATAATTGGTTTTTCTACATTGGCTGAAAGGAATTTTTTAACGTTATTCATACGTAAAGTAGACCAGAACCAGTGATAGTAAGACAAAAATTTTATAGAAATTTTGTGAATTGAATTTCAACAAAAAATTTCTAATTACATTTGGTTTGGTTTTTTTCATACTAAGACAATGAGTTGAATCAACACTCATTTGATTAGGTGCACGTTCAATTTCCGCCTTAAACTCAATATTTAACTAGCAAAATAAAAACTTATACATTTAAATATATTTAGTTATGAATTTGAAACAATCTATTAACGGTTTTATATTTTTCATAGCCAGAAACATATCCCCTCTACATTTTAATAACAAAAAAATGATGATTTATTTGTTTTATTTCAGATAAAAATAAGACGGTACATTGTACAGTACAAGCCATGCGCAATAAAAATCATGGCTAGTTTTTATAAACTTACGTGTACCCTACAATAAACAGTTTTATAAATAAATAATTTTAAAAGGAAATTTTATCACAGTTTTCACATAGTTTTCCGTTAAAAAAATCAATTCAAAAAGTAATCGAAATCTCGAAAACATTGAAATCGAAAATTTAAGCATTGCGAAATCTAGGTTCGAGATTGCATTCCCTAATTACTATCGAGTACGATACATCTTTGTCTTATAGTAGAGCTCTCTAATTACTCCATTTCAATGCATCCCCCATCAACAAATACCAAAACTAACGTTTCACTACTTGACCTGATTTCAAAGCTATTTAATTCGAGTTTCAAGCTATTTGACCTAAATGTGGCATAAAACCAAATCAAATAAAATGTTAATATTAAAATCCCAAATCAAGCGTTGATATCTGAGGCTGTTTCATTTACAAGACACACTATCAAGCATAAATTTTTTTCTTACTACTTGATTTGATGAGTTGCAAAAAGTACTCAAAATCATCGAAATAGAAAGTTTAAGCTTTGCGAGATCTTGGTTCGAGAGGATACATCTTTGTCCTACAGTAGGGCTCCCTAATTACCCCATTTCTATGCATCCACCATCAATAAGTATAAGCGCTAACGTTTTACTACTACGCTATACTTGATTCGATTTTCAAGCTACTTGATCTAAATTTGACTTAAAACCACAACCAAAAAAAATGTTAATGATAAAATGTCAAATCAAGCAAAACATTGATATCAGAAGCTGTTTTACTTAGACACACTATTAAGCACAAATCATTTAGAAAAATATTCAACTACTTGACTTGATGAGTCACTAATAAAAATTACTAATGCTTCATATAGGTATATCTACCGCTGAATGTTATTCTATTGCATTTATTATTATTTTTTTATAGTCGCTCCAACATCTACGGTCACATTGCGACTTATCTATATAAATAAAATGATAGCTGTTTTCCAATATTTGCTTTTAACTCAAAAACTACTGGATAGATTTTGATCAATTGTTTTACTTCTTATATACTTGGTCTTTATTTACAAAAATAATTATCACGATATCTTTATTAAAAGCAAAGTAATTAAAGTTTTAAAAAATGCTATTTTTACAAGCAAACCGCGTTAAGCGGTGGATTTTTCGTCGCTTTGATAGAGTGGGCAAACGATCTAATGTGCATGGGCGGGACAGAGGTTGTTTCTCCTTTCACTGTTTACTGATTATTTCATATTTGAGTGTAGATTTTATGCAGCTCAGCGAGATATTAGATTAATGAAGATTTTTTGAATTTTATTTTCTATTTGTTTAGCAGTTTTTTGTAGCTTTTTTTTAAATCTCCTTTTAGGATTTTTATATTTTACTGTAAATACAGATTCAAAATACATTTTTAAGGTGCAACCATTGTAGTAATCAAATAACATTTTAACACTTCCATTTATTATTGCATATATTTTTTAACCAGAAAAAGTTAAGTAAGCGAGAAACAATTATAACCAAAAAATTGCTCCCTCAGAATCCGCAATTTCTCCAAGTGTATAGAGTTATTAATTGATTAATAACAATTAAATTTTTTAAAAATTTTCAAACTCAAAATCTAAAATCACTATACAACCCAAAATAAATTTTAATTTCAATTTTTTAAGGCCTCTATCTGCTCTTTTCATAACGCAAATAATTGATCACATTTTTGCAATATTTTTAATAATTAATTATTTTTAACTATTTATACATGTATTGTTGCACTATGACGTCATCAAATGCCGTTGGATCTTATTAAATGAATAGTTTAAAATTGAATTACTAATTAACTATGGAGCAACTATGCACTACTATGCACCTGGAGCAATAGCGGATCCGGAAAGAGTATTTAAGGAACAATTTTTTGAAAAAAAAAGTGATTATTTTGGATTATATAGCAATTTTTATTTTAGAATTTACAAATTTTTAACACAAATTAATTATTGATTAACTAATAACTATACACTTGCAGCAATAGCGGATTCTGAAGGAGCAATTTTTTGGCATATAGTTAAAAATGTTTACGCTAAGTTCTATCCGGTTATTTTCAATATATTTTTGCTTTCAATTTTTTAAAATGTTTTTCCTCTGTAAATTAAATATGTTCTAAACATAATAACCTACGCAGACGACGTCGCGGGTATCAGCTAGTATATATATATTAATATTATGAGATATCTTTTACATTTGATATCGACAATAAATGAATAATATAATTGATTAAAACATTTTTGTTAAAGATTGTAAGTATTGATTGGAATCGAACCATAAACGTCAGCGAGTGATTAAAATCAATTATTATAATAATATTCCGGTCAGCAAGACTAAACTCGAGTTTGATCGTCATAAATTTCTCTAAGAACTTGTTCTTCGAAGAAAATAACACACATAAACAATGTCGTTCCGATAATTCGACTGGCCTTTCGTAAATATTATATTAGAGATAATTATAACATCGGTTTTATGCTTGTCAAATAAATATCAGATTACGTTGTATATTTATTTTTTTTGTCCAGGGATTTCTTATCCTGTTTTTTTCTTATGAGGTCCTGTAGAGGAAGTCGGTGCCCTCCCGCATAGACTAAATGATCGGTTACCTTCTCTATGATTAGCTGCGTTATTATCTGATTCGATAAGTTGCTTAATATAAAACAATAAGATAACCCCATATTTCGGTTCTAATCCCATCAATTAACATTCCTATTTAAAACACGTGCATTCCAATTGCATAGCGACCTTTTTGACGTTTCAGATTTTATGGTTTACGACCTTAGAGTTTCAATTCAATGGGTATTATTTATTAGAAGATATACTAAGATTTTTTTTTGTTTTTCAATTTGGTTGTAAAATAGAAAGACGGTAACAAAGGTGCTCAGCTTATCAAATTGATGTTGAACGTTGTGAATAGATTTGCACCCTTGTCTTTTAATCATGATGATCAACAAGATGATCAATTTGACATAGTACGAATTTATGTCTTGCCTAACTTTGAAGTTTAACAACTATATAAATTTGGAATTAAATGTCTCTTTACTCTGTAAACAATTTAAAATGTATTTTCTACTTTTTAGTGCATTTTAAAAGAAGACAAGATAAAAAATTTATATATTTTTATTTTTTATTTAATTTAAAATTTTTTTTTTCCTTTTTTTACTTTTACAATTTGTGGCTATAATGTGTTTCATCCAAGACACAAATATCGATATCACTCAGTATAAATCGAAATTTTTTTATTAACTTAAATCTAGCCATAGGAAAAATCCACAAAAATTTACAAAAATACTATCACTAAAAGTGAACATGTGTGCAATATTTCAGAGCAATTGGATCATAGAAAAGGGTTAAAAATTTGGAAAAAAAAAAATTAAAATCCACCCAAGCACAGGAAGCAAGCTAAAAGAAGACAAATTAATAAATGCTGAGATTTTCAAAATGATGAATATTTATCCTCAGATATTTTTGCATAGTTCAAACAATGAAAATTATTTAAATTTCTTTATAAAAATTAACTTACAAATAAGTTATAAGGGGTCGTGCAAGTATTACGTAAGCAGAATTTTAGTGAATTCGAACCCCTCCCTCCCCCTTGTCAGAAAAAGTCAGCGAAACCCTAACTCCCCCCGCCCTATGCTTACGTAAACATATTTTTTTTTAAATTTTAACTTATAAACGATTTTATTTTTTTATTTTAAAATTAGTAAATTAAAATTATATTTTCCTCAGTCCATGTAACTTGAATCTATGACTTCAAGTTCTTGATGACATTGCTTGTTTTCTATTCGAGAGCGGGTACCTAAGCAATATCGATTGTTTTGGGGAATCCTTGTAATTAGGGTAACCATTATGTTTGAATTAGAATCTACTACATTTTTCAAAAAAAAAAACAAATAATAAATAATAAATAATAAATATACATTGCTGACGTAATCCTCATCTCGACCTCCCACCCGGCCCCTACGTCATCAAAAATAAGCAAAGAAAAAAAAACCCTCCCCTTCGGTGTTTACGTAATACTTGAATGATCCCTAAAGTGTTTCATTAACAATAACTCCAACTTTAATTATCTAATTATTTATAATCCCACACTACCAACACCATCTTCAATTTCATCCCTGTTGGTGTCTTTTGAAGATTTTTTTCAACCTCTACAATAAAAAAAAAAAAACTTTAATTATCTAATAATGATAACACTTTCCCTCATACAAATATTTCCATATATATCATACATAGACGTAAAGGTGACGTAATAAATTGAACAGTACATCTTTTTTTAATGTGCGTTTTTTTTTTTACTACTAACACATTAGCTGGGTACTTAACGTCTTTAGGCCAGAAATTTGAGCTCTTTAAGATATAATTTTACTGGTCAAATATGAAGCAAAAATTAATTCATTTAGTACCCAAATTAGCAAAATACGTCACACTACGTAAGAGAACATTCTTCGATTATGTAACTGTTACATTCATGTTACGTAGTGTGCTCACTAGGTAACGCATTGGACATCTTGAGGACGTCTTATGAAATCCACAGTTAACTTAATTCTGAGGTCAAAATCAAAAATATGCATGGAAAATGAATTCATTATAAAATTTTAATATTATTTTGATAGTAAGTCCTTAGAAATAACTATTATGTAACTACCAGTGGCGTGCGGTGACTTTTGAAACAGGGCATGCGGTTAGAAGTGAGGGGGGGGCTATAAGAACCACATTTTTTAAATTTATTTTTTTATTTGATAAACGTGGTGTTATAAGTATTTTTTTTAAATAGCCTTATTCGACGCTCCTTCTTACAAAAATCATCAACAACCGCATCATATAATGTATTTAAAAACCACGAAAATAGTTCTTATCCTAAAGAACAGAACATTTGTATGGCCTTTGGGTCAATAATTCAACTCACAAAAAGTATCAGTAACAATTAAATTCACTGTTTAGATTCAAAACGGCAAACGCATCTGTTGACCGTTAATCGGCTATGTGAAATGCCGAGAGAGATAGTATTCGACCGTACTAGTGCGCATGAGCGACCAATTCGAAGCAAACAATCGCATGCTACTGTCGCCAACGCATTCATTCGGCTTTTGCCGCTCATTCGATTTGGTAAACTATGCTAATTTTATAAGTGATTTCATTTATTATTACGTAAATTAAAAAATTTATAAATGATAAAAATATATCATTTTTAGAATGATTTTACAAATGCAATTACGTAAATTAAAAATTAAATGAATAAATCATAAAAAGATATTCAATTTTTAAAATCGTCTTACAATCCAAAGGCATGCGCCGCATCTACAGCATGTATGAACCGCACGCCTCTGGTAACTACATAACAGTCTTTCTCACATCGAAGCATAAATGGAAGGAAAAAATTAAAATATTATACGTTGATGTGGAGATTTTCAACTTCAAGGTGAAATTTTAACCCGGTTTGAAATAGGTAAATATCCGGCTTAAATATTAACAATGATATTAAAACTTTTTGAACTTGGTATAAGTAGGTACATCAATCAAAATGTATGTGAAATACCAACTTAAAAAATCATCTCTTAAATAATAATTTTAATGGTAGCACTTATTTAGGATATATTTTTTCATAATTCAACCAACTTTTTTCTGATGAAAGTAACACAATTTCGAGGTTCAAACTCAGATGAACTCCAAATCTACTTCCGAAATTTAGCATTAACTCACTAATTGTATATCATTACAGTAAATCATTACTTGGTAAAATTACTATACCGATTTTTTTTCCAAATTCAACACGCAATTACAGTTTTTACATTTACCTTAAAAACGTTCAATAAATAATATGTTAAAGAAGCCTAAGAGCGTACGGTGACACTGTCAAACTATGCGTGACACGTTTTTGGGGACAAAACAATTTATCCCATTTAAATTCAATATTGGAGCTTGTTTTACAACAATTTGCTTTTTTCTTATTATTTATATTGCGATCTGTCCCAAGACAATAAGCGAATCTGGTGAACGTTTGGACAGGATAGGTTACCCTAGAAGGAGTGTCTGCTGTACTGCTACCTATATGGTAGCTCCAGAAATGACACGGATTTCATTCTGACGAAACCCTCACTGTTGTTGAGGAAATTAATAGCCAGGTGGCTCGGATGTTCGTTTAAAAGCCTAAGGTATTTAGAACTGAACCTGGCTGCCTCCTTCCCGACGGTAGCTAAAGCCAGGTCCTTATGGATATCCTTATTGATGATGTACTATAGGGCATTGACGATTAATCGTAGCACCTTGGGCTGAAACCTTTGTATGATGTCAATACTGGAGCTGCTAGCAGTTCCCTAAAGTTAGATTCCATACGTTCTGACTAGTTTTAGGATATCTTTATAGATAGTTAGCTTACAATCCAGGGACAGTTGCGAACCTCGCCGTAACAGTCACCAGAGTTCTTTCAGTCTGATTCCAAGTTGTTGGCGCTTCTTGGATATATGTCTCCGTCATGTGAGTTGTCGGTCCAAATAAATTCCGAGATACTTATTTGTCTATTGTTCATAAATACTGAAGGACAAACATCTCTCCTGGTTGTGAAAGTCACATGGACCGGCTTGGCATCATTGATCTTGATTTTCCATGTGTGGAAGCACTCTTGAAGTGTATTTAATGTAACTTAGATTTTTTTGGTGGCAGGCAATGGTCGCAAACGAGGACAGCCGTGTCTAAAAATGAGGTAAAGGGTCGGTCCGAGGATGCTGTCTTGTGGTACTCTAGATTTTATTTGATGGGATGTTGACACCGCATCCTTAAATCTTACTTTAAATCGTCTTTCGGTTAGATAGGCTTCGACGACTCGAGCCAGTTAGGGAAGCAACACCCTTCGATCTAATTTTGAGCCCCCTTTGTCACACTATGTCAAATGCCTGGCTGACGTCTTGAAAGCAGAGCAATTTTTTTGTATAGAGGGTCCATGATGGTCTGCGCCACTCTAGGTTTGTCCCAATCGTCGTTCTGGTGATGTTCAAACACTGACAAACAAACAAAGAGCAAGACAACATTGACCAAGAGTCAAGAGATAAGAGTGAGTGAAGAACATAAAGTGACAAGTTCGCTTAAGTTACAAATCGGTAAACAAGAGCTTAAACACCGCCAAATCAGTGTCAATATAAGCAATTGTCACGAAAATGTACGTACGGTACGTACATAGCTTAACTCTCGGCGTAATGCGACTAAGCGGTTGTAAGCTGAAACATTTCTTCACTCTTTCTTGTCTCTTGGTCAATGTGTCTTGCTCTTTGTCTATCTGTCAGTGTTTGAGCATTACCATAGCTAGTTGTGTGGAACAAACCTTCTGTGTACTCAGTTGTAGCGTGATGCTCTCTAAAACCAAACTATTGAGTTGGGATGACTTTGTCCACTTCTAGGATGAATTGACATGTTTTGAAAGGCATGGTAAAATGCTTTTAAGCCTGTAGGATTCTGCCTCTTTTTTTTGGTTTACCCTATTTGTGTTTGTGTGTAAGAATATACAACTAGGTCAGTAAGTTATGGGGTTGTTTGTAACGAGAATGCATTGTTACGAGAATGAATATCTTCTTAGGTGAATTGTTATGGGGTTAAGTTGTCGGGGATGAATTATTTTGAGTTTTAAACCTACAGTTAAAAAGTTAAATCCCTTCGCTACGTAACTAATCGGGAATGGTTTCCAGATCTTTTCATCCGATTTTAGAAGTGCTTTCATCATTTAAAATTAGAAATGGGTTATATTTATTTTTAGATAAATGCATTATCTTGTAAGGGCTTCTTTTTTGAAGGAATTTCAATGGTGTCTCGTATAAAACCAGATTGCTTATTAACAAATAGCAAAAAATAATCAAAAAATAATTTATATCCTGAAATGTGTTGTCACTGTCCTGAATATGGTTCCTGTAACTTAAAACTTTTTGAAATAAGAGCTCATAAATACAACTGTATTAGAGATAGCTAAATAATTAGCCAGTTCAATAAATTGGTAGTGGTTACTGTTCAAAAAAGGAGATACAGTGGTACCTTGAGATACGAATGTCCTAACATACGAATGTTTTGTGATACAACATGAAATATTCTAAAATTTATACCTCGACATACAACGAAAAATTTGAGTTACGAATTTGCGATGTGCGATTTTATTGAGTGGATGAACATAGTTTTTGGGTCTTCAGTGAAAAAAATACTTAATCGACAATGGTCTACCGCTGAAATGTGTCCTTCTGTTGGATAATGCTCCCGCTCGCCCTCCCCCTTGAGGATAGCCTTTTAGATGAATATACATTTATTAAAATTGTCTATCTGCCACCCAAAACAACGTCTACCCTTCAGCTCATGGATCAACAAGTTATCTCCAATTTTAAGAAACTTTTTACGAAGCATCTTTTCAAGCGTTGCTTCGAAGTTACCGAAAATACGAAATAAATAAATTAATAAACATTATGTATGTTATTACTCGTTTATTTATGTACAAATTGTGTATATTACATGTAATTTAACTGTGTTTTGGGTTAGTTTCATATCGCTAGAACGCATTAATATATATTACATTATTTTAAATGGGAAAAATTGCTTTGAGATACGATTTTTTGGCATTCAACGATGACCACAGAACGAATTAAATTCGTATCTCAAGGTACTACTGTATATCCTTGGTACCATATCCTTGGTACGGTCATAGATTTATACTGTACAAGAATCACTTAATGAAAATGTAATTTTAGTTAAATTACAATTTTCTAATTTTCTTCTCGAATATTTTGATGAGAAATGAGCCTACATATGGACGAGTAAATAGTGCATAGAAACCATAAATAAGCAGATAATGGCGGTAATAGCTCAAATAACAATTATTGTAGCTGGAAATCATTGAAACGGCAAATGTCTGCAGTCACCTAGTTACTTTCTATTATTTAAGAAAAGGAAAAAAATTGTATGTGCGTGATTATAATATTAACGTGAGTGTATGCATGTATTGGCTGTGTTTTGAAGTATTTTGAGTATTTCTGTTTCGTTTTGTTCAGTGTGAAATGTTGAAAAAAGGCTTTCTCTTTAGTATTCAAAACACGAGGTCTTTAATCGTCAATGAAAGAAGAAAGAGAAAAAAAAGAGTCTCAAGTCTGTGGCTGAAATATGTGAGACGTGAAATAGTGGCAACGATAAAAAATCGCGCCATCATTTCAAATTTGGAGGGCAATAAAAGGTCCAACATATAGCCACTTTTGATAAGATGATAGTGAAATGATAAATATGACCAAGTTGGTTTTTGGTTGAATCACAACAAAAAAAAAAAATGAGAACTTGTCGTCTGTATTCGATCGATTGACATCAACTTTCAACACTATCCGGTTTTGCAAAACGGTCATCAGACGGCAAACGAGGCATCTTTCATTTGGCTAATTTAATTCATTGACTTTGTAATTGACGTCAATGATCACCAAATTCAATTGGTCAACTAAATTTCCTATTTACTAAGTTTTCACTGAAATTCAAGACCAATAGGAATAATTCTTACAAAGCTCGAATAAAACCAAAAACTCCCTATTATCTTAAATAACAGTATATGGAAATTTTGTAAATCAAGTAAAAACAATGCTTAATAAAGTACCTTAAATGTTCAAAATTTATTTTTTTTTTAAATTGTTGTAAAGAAAACGATTAGCAAGGAATCCACAATGTTTAACCTTTTTAATCCATCATTTAGGAATTTTTTTGGGTTTTTTAAGGTCGCATCAACTACTATGGTCTTTGGAAAATTTTTAAAATAAAATTATAAATGAAAATTTATTGTTGTTCGTAGATAGAAAAAAATTGATCAAATACTAGAATCTTGGAGCTATTTTCTATGACCATTTTCTTTCAGTTAATTATCAGAAAATTTGAAATGTTTTTCTATCTATAATATATAATAAAAGTGTAGAAGATTTTTGTCTGTTTGTTTGTTGTGCCTCTTTCACGCAAAAACTACAGAACGGATTTTGATGAAACTTTTTTGTTATATAGCTATTAGTCCTCGGTAACATAATGGCTATAATTTTTACCTAATTTAGTAGAGAAACGTCAGTAAATTTAAAGATTTGTAATGTGATGTCATAACAAACATATTTTTGTGCACTTACAATCAAACTTATGTGCAGCGAAATTGTGTATCTTAAAAAGGTTGATAAAAAAGTCCGCGACGGTATATGTCTATCTCCTAAGGATAACCCACCGGAACAATTTTTATCGTTTACAAATGACAAAAAAATTATGTTGGCATAGCGGCTGGTTATTGTGCGACGTATGTATTGCCTGTTTTATTGGTATCTTCTTCTATATTATATAAAAATGTTATGTTGGTCTTTATTCTGTACGAATGAAGCTCAAATTTTGACACATTATACAATCGGGCTCCAGAATGGTTTTAATCTATATTTCGCGTCAGTAATATATAGTGAAAAACACGTGAATCCCATAGGATATTATAATAATTGTATCCTACAGGAACCGTGTATTTAAAAAAAGTTTTGTCAAAGTTCGCGAAATAGCATTTAAACGCATTTTCCTCAAGAAGGCCTGACCAATTTTACACAGTAGCGAAAGAAATTCTCTACAATGTTTAAATTAAACAATTGACAAAATTTTACTGAAAATAAATAAGAATTTCAATTTTACACCCAATTAAATTAATAATTAACTTTTTTTAAATATTTGAATTTCTGTATTGTTCATTGTCGAAGATATTAATTACTAATAAACGTATTAAAATAATACACTAAATTTTTAAATAATTAACAATTATTGAACGGAACGAGTTTTAATGAAGTTTTGTTAAAAATACCTCAGATCTTAATATATTATTGAATATCATTTATTCTAAAAAAAAAGACGGTTCTTGTAGGATAGCTCCTAATATTTTCTACTAAAATAGCTGACCTGTTTTAAATGTCATTTGGTATGAAAAGGATTTTTAAATTTTCTAAAAGGAACTTTTATACTGAAAATCTTATAGAACCTGTAAGATATATCTCTTCCTAGAAAAGTAGTTGTAATGATTTTGATGAACTTACTTAGGATCTAAACTTTGAAAGTATCTATCACCTTTTCTGTCAAAATATTAAAGATTAATTTTTATATTTCGCTATGAAGGTAGGAAATCTATTAATCAATCAATTAAATTTAGACACTCTCAGCAAAGCGAGCGGGTATCAGCTAGTATTCTATACATTTCATACCTAGTATGTAAGTCCTACAAAATATGTGGTTTTAACAAGATGATGATACGTGGCACGATCCTAAAGATTATCGGAATTTCCGATTCATTTGTAGCTATCTGTAAATTCAAACTTCTAAAATCTAAGTGATGGTGAAAATGATTGCTATTAACAATTTTTGTTTTTGCCCGCAGACCGGTTGATAACTTTCTTCTTTCACAGTTGGTGTTTGAGCATTAAGTTTTTGAAAAAAATTTCATCAGCTCGTTGCTTTATCGAGTTTCAAATATTAATGAGCGCGAAACGAAAGTAAGCTGAGTGTGTTTCACGATAATCATCATTTTCACCTGTTAGTTGATTCACGAACGCTTGAAAATTCACTTTTTAGTCGTCTTAAAGTAAGATTCACCTTGGCGACCGATTTTCAATACAAGCATTTTAGAAATTTTCATATTTAAATAGCAAATGGAGGAGAGTGGTACTCTTAACTTACCAGTGCCTCTACGAGTAAATTTTATTTGAACAATTTTTTTTTTTCATTTCCAATTTTTTTTCAACTTAACTTGTTATGTTATATATAGAACACTAACTATATTTATAAATATTTCGTAGACACATTGTGAAATTGGTAATTTCATACACATTTCACTAAAAAATCCACGCTTCTCCCCCCTTAACCAGCACTCACCCCCCTTGTAATTTTACACAAAAAACACTCTTCGCTTCTTTCAAACCCCCGCCCACCCACCAGATTTATTTGCAGTTCGTGAAATGTCTATAAAGTTCACGATGTGTCTACTTTCACGAACTTCATTCAGTTTACGAACTGCATATAAATCTGTGGGGTGAGTGGTGGTTTGGAAGGAAAAAAGAGTGTTTTTGTGTAAAACTATGGGTTGAGGGGGTGTTGGTTGAGAGGGGAGAAGCGTGGTGTTGTGTGAAATGTGTATGAAATTACTAATTTCACGATGTGACTACGACATATATATTGTAACGTTTTTACGGGTTCCTGGATTTGTGTTAGAATGACGACAAAATTTTTAACAAATATTTATTTATCTTACACTATTTACACTTATTAACTGCACGTTAACAATGATTTAGTTCACTGTTTAACTAGTCAGTTTTCATAGTCACTTATTCAAATTGTCACTCACTATTGTACTGTTACACTTTATTTAACTATGTTTACAATTTATTTAACACTTAAGATTCACTGTTTACGATTTATCACTCTCGATTTATGTTTCACTCACGATGTTGATTTATTTATGACTGCTCACATTAACGATTTATTTCAGACTCGACGTTGACGGTTTATTGTCTTCCCCTTATTTACGAACTCAGAATTCTTCCAGAACATTCGCTTCTATTATTCGTTGCCATAAATTTCCATTCTTTTGTCTTTTTTCTATCCATTATGGGTAGAAAATTATAGAAAGATTGTCCTTTCTCTCATACACCGAGTAATTTTTTTGGTCAAACCTTCCACGCCACAGGGGTCCGAAAAGTTCAGAGAGCTTTCTATAGTTCCTGAAAACTTTACAAGGTCTCTCCTCATCCTACAACCACGTCGCTCCCATTGGCTAGTTGGCTGGCTCGGACCATCCACGGCTGAGATAGTTCAAAGAGCAGGTGCCACTCTCAAGCTCACAAAATGGCAACACTCTTCCATCCTTAATATTTTTAGACTGTGACAATATAAATATAGTTAATTATATATAAAAGGTATATAGAACGCCCAACTAAACGAGTCAAACCCTGTACTTGTGATGATCAGCTTGGAGGGCAAACGGGGCCAGATCGTATGCTTCTGATATAAGGATAGGAGACATATAGGCATGTGATAAGTAAAGCGTTCTATCGTAGAACAAAGATGGATCCCACTCTGTAATAATTTTTATCGCGGGACCAGGGTGGGCTTCCTTTCAGATCGATCTCTAATTCAAAACGTGCTCTGACTACGCCGAAAAATTTAGTACCTGCAGTAAGAAATTTTTTTTTACAAAATAAAAATCCTTTGCTTCGTTAAGCGCAAATCATATTGATACGTTAACTATTTTTACGGACGGGTTCTTAGGATTTGTGTTTTAAGACAACAATTAATTTTATACATAAGTTTATTAATTTATTTAACACTACTAAACTTGTTTATTTACAATTCAACAATCGTTAATTTTACTGTTTAATCTGCCACTGATTCACTGTTTCTTTATAACTTATTGATCCTCTTAGCTGTCAATCCGTTATATATGGGCATAGGTATGTTTCCAGAATCTTCTCGCATATTCGAACTTAATCTTTATTGTTTATCATTTTTGCCTTTAATTAAAAATCCCTAAAAAAATCTCTAGAAACATATTGTGTCTCATATGCTGATCACTTTTCTTTGTTTATCTTTAACGCTTTTGTGAGCATACAGCGGGACGTCAGGCCTACAATGCACCATACACACACCAACACGCATTCAAATCTTCGGCGTGTAACAATATTGATATTTAGTTTATCACCAGATTACACTTGTGGCTTAACATACGCCTTTTTTTATTTTTCATTTCTTACAAAAATTTGTTTTAAATATTTGAATTTAAATAATAAGAGTTCAAATGTTTATGCTGGAAATATTAATTGTTAAAAAAAATTATGTTTATCAAATGCATTTTTATATCGCAATCAAATGTGTGCACTGAATTTAAGTTGAGGTTCAGCAAAAAAAAAAAATGAATTGCAAATAGTTCTATCGTTGTACGAAACCCTTGTACTGCGAATTTCTTTTGCACTTGACCGGCTTTTTTTCTATCGTTTCACCTCAATCGATCAATGTCTTATAATTTTGTGCAAGTGAGTTTTATTGCATCAAACAAATACAAACAAAATCTCAATATTAAGATTTACTCTAACTCAAAGACTGGCTCTGAAACCAAAAAAAAAAAAAAAAATCCTTCTTCATAGTTGACTTAAAAAAAAATACATGCTCATAACTCCATTGATACGATCTCGGTTATTTTTTCTGATGGTTTCGAATGATTCAGAACCGCTATCGTGCCATCTAGAAAATTACTGCAAATTCTTTCGTTTACATATGAGATCAAAAGACAAATTCTTCAGCACAGCACAGAAATAAAAAAGGAAACAGTTAAGCGACTTCTCTTTGCATATTGATAAGTGTCACCTTCATTGTTTGTCCGTCTGTAGTATTGTTTGACCATTTCGTCATAGTTTTTGTCCGAAACGTCGCATTTGGTCACTGAACTCTTGCAAATATTTCAAAGTTATATTTAATATTTTAATCATAAAAATTAACGTAATTATATTTTTTAATAATACTAAGCTCTGGTTAAATGAAAAAATTTCAACCAATGTTTTGAGGATAGCCGTGGTGTTCTAAGGGTTGCTCACTTAACAATACGTCCTAGGGTATTTTGAGAGGCAAACTTTTCTAGAGTAGGGACACTTCTTTGATTAAAGTGAATTACGAAGAATTGTGAAGTTTAGTGGTCGCCCCTAAATTGCTTAGAAGAGTTATAGTTGTGATTTGTATTAATTTTTTTTCTTCTTTTCAGAAACTAGTGATGGTTTCGCGACGTCGTATTTTGTCCAAATCGAGGGATGATTTGAATTTGGACTCGACGTTTCAGCCCCCAGAAGATGAAGAGGATGTTTGGTACCAAAAAGATAAACTGTACAAGGTATTTATTTTTTATATTATTTTTTTAAAGTGAAACATTTTATACCTCGTCTCAAATTTTTTGGCCTGTCTTTAGCATGTCGCTAAATGTAACACATTCTTGGCAGGGAATCGGCAAGTGTTCGGCATAGCTCGTATACATATTGTTAGCTATATACCATGTCGTTTTCCCAGGCCTGTTGCGCAAGCTATTACTGAATGTAATGAGCTATTTTCCTCTCCATGACAACGTTTTATTATATTATAAGTTGTCATTAATTGTCAATCATATTTGTATTGGTATTTGTATTTTGATCAGTGTATTGATGTTATTGTTCACTTGATCATGATAGACAAAGATACAGCTAGTGAGAATAGTGTGAAAATATCCGACGGTGATGTTACAATAGATAACAACAGGCAGATGATCGATTTAACAATAATCAACAAATTCAATAATGAAAATAACATTCGAGTATTAACATCAATAATAGAAATTCAAAAATAGTTGCAACGGTACGCGTCACGTCAGACAGTGAATTCGTGCCACATTCCTTTCTTTCTATTCTATTTTCATACCCTAAATCGAATAATTTTTCGAAAGTTTTCTGTTACTTAAGTGCCTAAAATCCGAAAAAAAGTTTCACTTGCATCGTGGTTTCGTAAAACCAGACAATAATTTTTTTATATTTCAATAAATTGGGGTCACAAACATTGACATATCCAGCTTTTTAAAAAAAAAAGTTCAGTGAAAGTGACCCACTTCAGAATGCCCATGCTAAGAGTAACTCCCCGATATTTTTAAATCAGCTTTTTTCTAATAGGTTTGTTCCAATCTTCCTTCTAATGATGTTCAAACATTGACTAACAGACAAAGAGCAAGACAACATTGACCAAGAGACAAGAGTGAGTGAAGAACTGTTTCAGCTTTGGCCGCATTAGACCAAGAGTCGACAAGGCAGTGTATATAAGCATCGCCAAAACAGTGTCAACGCCATGGCACAAAAATGTACATAAATGGCTGTGCTGACTGCTGGATGAGGCTGGATGGTCGCACGGAACGAACCTGCTGAAACAGTTCGTCACACTCTCTCACTCTTGTCTCTTGGTCAATGTTGTATTGCTCTTTGTTGGTTGTGTCTGTGAATCGCCATAACTGGATGATTGGAACAAACCTTGACAGACCTTGTGGAACATAATATAACATAACAATTTAAAGTTTCATATAGCCCTATCGCACCTAGAGAAGTGTCACTTCAAAATGTTTAAATTTCATCTTAATATTTTTTTGTGTAATTGGAATGATCTTGGACATTTCTAAGGCTTATTAAAATTAGTGGGGTCAAACAGACCCCAATACTTTTATCGAGTATTAAGAGGAGAATTTTTAAAAAAGCAAGTTGAGGAAGAAAATGACTTTCATTAAGGTGACCATATGTTTCGGATTAGCCGGGACAGTCCCGGACTTCCTCCTTGCGTCCCGGATTTTTCTAGAAGCAATATTTGTCCCGGATCGTCCCGAATTTTTGAAAAGGTTCTTATATTATCAATATTCATTTTTAATTTATTAATTTAATTATCAATTATTTATTCAATGAAGAGTTACAAAAAGAATATCCTTGTATAAAAAAGCATCATTAGGAGTTTTGAGGTGCAACATATGCATTGCAAATTTTTCAGTCAAAAATCTGATTCATTTAAAAAAAAACTGATTTTTATTATATCCTTTAATAGTATTTGTTATGTATAATTTTTATTAAAAAAATCATATTTAAGTTATTTAACTTAACTACCCCCCCCCTACAAGTTCCCGTCCCGGATTTGAAATATAAAAAAATATGGTCAGCTTACTTTTATGGAAGGGGTACGAATTTAAGTTTGAGTTATATTAATTTGGTAGTCTATAAACAGAGTTTAGCTTCGATTGAATGAAAGAATAGCCGATTTTGTCGTGAAAAAATCAGAGACTGTAGCTGTGGTTGTAGCCACGATTGATTGATTTTTTCCATGGAAAAAATCAAGTAAAAAAGATGACGATTATGACGAAGGATAGTGAAACGAAATTCGAGAAAAAAAATGTTTAGAATCGTAGGAAAAAAATAAATTAAAAATGTGACGACAGCGTACGCGTACAAGACAATAGAAATCGGTTTCCCCACAGCCATTGTGCTACTCAAATTGAATGTCTGAGACGAAATGTTCCTATTTTTTTGTTCGATTTCAACCCTTTTTTTCGTAAACCTTTAATCAAAATCCATCCGATCGGTCACTAACCTACTTATAGGTTTTAAAATTCACAAAAAAAAAAAAACTTTTTCACTACCCTGGTAAATCAAAATTTCGATAAAACCTATAATTCTGCTCTATAATTTTTTTTTTCTGAAAAATCAAAATTACTAACTTTTGATTATTTTTGTTGTTAAATGATTCGGAAACTGATTAAAGTAATTTTTTTGGTATAAAACAATTTCACGGGTCTATAAGGGCAATAAGCTACTGTATATCCTGTTAGATACTAATAGAAAGATCTGATCAAAATGATTGAGCGAAATAAAAATTAGTACCAAGATGTCTACTTATAGGTTTTAAAATTCACAAAAAAAAAAACTTTTTCTCTACCCTGGTAAATCAAAATTTCGATAAAACCTATAATTCTGCTTTATAATTTTTTTTTCTGAAAAATTGAAAGTACTAACTTTGGATTATTTTTGTTGTTAAATGATCAGGGAACTGATTTAAGTGATTTTTTTGGTATAAAACAATTTTACGGGTCTATAAGGGCAATAAGCTATTGTATATCCTGTTAGATACTAAAAGAAAGATCTGATCAAAATGATTGAGCAAAATAAAAATTAGTGTTAGATTTTCAAAAAAAAAAAAAAAAATAATGGCTAAATGATCAATAACTAAGAAATAAGACAAATCAAAAAAGAAAATTAGTGAAGTTTTCAGTGTGTACGATGAAGTAAATGTGTGAGTGTTGATGAGAACAAATTCGTGTGTTGTAAATCTGTGTTGTTGCTGTTGTTGTGTGAATACAATATGTTGTTTGTTGCCCGTTCTTTCGTTGTGTGTTTAATTTAATGGAGTGTATGACGTTGGAGATTGGGAGTTAAAGAATTGGAGAAAGTTTTCTCAAATCTCATTACGTAGTTTTCTGTTTGTTTCTATTTACGTATACAAAATACATAAATGCAACAAGAAATGTATTCAATTCAACCTTCAATGCCACTCTTAAACTGGGTACAGTACCCGATAAAATATTTTGATCATTTGACGAATTCTTCTTTTATAACTTGAAAGTGACTGTAATTTGGAACTGAAAAATAAAAATTATAACAAAGTGAGAAACCAACTTCAAAATAAATAAAATATCTTAAACAAAAAATGCACTAAAAATTACGTATACAACTTGTGTCTACAACTTACAATCAATTTATCAATTACAAACAATTACAAAAATATTTAGAGTTCACCAAAGCAAAAAATTTTAAATATATGTATACACTGCTTAAAAAACAATCAAATTATTAGGATGATATAATGTACAACTATTGTTATTTTTGGAGTTGGTGCCAGCCAAGGAAATAAATATTAATGTTCATTTGTAAAAAGGTTTAATTCGTTTTTAGTATTTTGTAGTTTCAAGATCGCTAGATATTGTCACAGTACTAGTTTATTGTATAGAAGTTCATTTGAAAAATAAATTTCATAAGGTATTCTCGTTTATTGCTAAGTACCAATATAGGCATATTTCCTTGGCTGGCACCAACTCCAAAAAAACAATAGTTGTACATTATATCATCCTTATAATTTGTAAGTTTTAGACACTTCAAGGATACGCAGTTATTTTTTTAACTTTTTAGTGCATTTTTTGTTTAAGATTTTTTATTTATTTTGAAGTCGGTTTTTCATTTTGTTATAATTTCTATTTATTTCTCGATTTTTGGTGAATCTGAAGTTTGATAAATGATTTTATTTCTTTGAATATGGGTAGACCTACGAAACGCGCTGCTCATATGAGGCAGCGCCGTTTAAATGTTAAAAGTTACTACTTCATCCCCTTTTGCTCGTAAAGGTTGAAATTTTTTGCTTTTAAATGTAATGAAAAAAACTTAGAGGAATACTTATTTTAATAGAAAAAAATCATCAAAATCCGATGATTCAGTTAAACGTCACTATTTCATCCCCTATTGTCATCCTTAGAGGGTTGGTTTTTTTCTTCAAATTGAAATGTGAACAACTTAAACGTATAATGTGCGTAATAGAAAAAAAAATAGCGAAATAGGGGTAGCCAGTGAAAAGTTAATATTTCATCCCTTATTTTTCAACCCTTTAGAAATGAAAGTTTTCCTTCAAAATGATATGGGACCACATGGGAAACATTAGCTTTCATTTAAAAAAGAATCATCAAAATCGGTTCACCCAGTAGAAAGTTCTGAGGTAACAAACAAAAAAATACAGTCGAATTGAGAACCTCCTCCTTTCTTTTGAAGTCGGTTAGAGAATGAGTGTATCAGGAACTTGATATTGTGCCTTTCTGCTCCAGACTTGTTTGTCATGATGAGTCTGGCCGTTTTCCAATTACCGCATTTAACATAAAATGCGGCATTATTTGTAACATTGAGGGTTCCTACCACAATGGTACCACAGTGGTACCAACAAGTTAACATAAAAATATGAGTTGGCATTATTGAAGTGTATTGGTCATTATCATTTGGATAATAATGGACGATTCCATTAGTACAAAAAAATTTTATAGTTCTTCTTTAAACTTGATATAAAAAAAAACGTAAGAGTTAATTTATATGTACAATTAGTAAACAATGTGATTACCCAAAAGTATTAAGATTCCTAACCTAGCTAAACCTAGGGATTTTTCTTCAAAACCTAGTGAGACAAATGCACTCTACGCATTCGTGTGTAGCATCTACACACGCTAATCCTATTCCAATTAAATATCATCATTATGCGATGTTATGAGGCACAAAACCGCACAATGCTTTGTAATTGGAAAACGGCTTCAGTTTCTAAGAAGAATTTAAAAAAATCATTATTTTGGTATTAGTGGCGTTTTAAATCGACACTTTTCTTTTTGACACTAGTTTTCAATTATGTCCAAATTCTATTGTACGACACATGGAGTGCACAGCATAATCTCCGTTTAGTCAATTCGACCATTTCAATACAAGTACCCTTTCAATTGTAATGATAACATTTTGCACTATGGTAAACTACTGTTGTATTGTCGGGGTTGTCTAATTCTTCTCGGGGCAAATGAAAAATAGAACAAATGCTTTGAGTATCAGACCACTGACCCCCACATTATCACTGCAATGAACCTACTTATTAAACAGTTTTTTTTAATTTAGAACATTTTAGACCCTTTTCTATTGTTCCATTCCCGTAAACATCCTTTGTGGCGTGTGTTTTGTAGGGTCTAAAACTTTTGACCGGAACTGTTCAAGTATTCGGCTCGAACTAGCATAGCCATTTAGTAAGTGTTAGTCGGATATTTGATTCTCATGGGCGCAGAAAATGTCAAGAACACAGAGAGTTAGTCCACGTGAATGGCCTCAATATGTATTAATAATTGTTTTCCGATGAAATCGATGGGCATTAAATCATTGAGCGGACAGCGACATTCGCACTTTTTCCCCGTATTGAATATTTAAAATATGGGACGATCCCAACGACCAACCCATTTTCTTCCGCGACTGGGAAAATAACATTTTCGAAATTCAATGTGAATGATTGTCTCTTTGTCGTCATGATATGTGCTCATCGTTGGGGGGATAGAGAGGCACGGCAAAAATGCGCTGGCGTTTCCAACTATCTCTCACAATAGAATCGAATTTTAATTTTATTCAAATCGATGATAATGAATAGTCCATTTCGAGAATGTCCATAGAACTATGTAGGTGTGCTCATCAAATCTTTGATTAGCTGCTCAAAAACATTCTTAGGTACTATTCCAATAAAATTTCAAAAAAAAAATATTCTATACGTCCTTATGTTACCGTATTTCAGATGAAAATAAAACGTACATTGTACGGTACAAATCATGCGCACTGTTACGAAAGCGTATGCTCAGCAAAGCGGGCGGTTGTCAGCTAGTTTTTTTTTTCAAATAAGTTAAAATTCAATGAAACCTATGAACATTTGAATGATTGAAAACCTCATTTTGGTTAGTATACGTAAACAATGGAATTCACTGAATATGCAATTGCGTATGCATAAGACAATGCAAGTTTGTGCATTGAATTTTTAATGTCATAATTTGTTGTCCACTCACATCATTTAAAATTCTAGAAAAGCGGCTACTTTATTATAAAATCGACTAGGGCTCTATGAAAGCGTACAATATGCAGGTGTCAGTGATGGGAAAATGCGATCGGAGACATTTTCACGTTATTGATATGCACATAGGAAAAATTATCGATTTTCGACGATGCATTTGAGAATTTAATTAGAAAATACCACCGCGCCTTAGTCTGCACTGTAAATCTTGAGTGGTCATTTTTTTGAATCAGGACAAAACTTAAATTATTAGTTTAGCTAAATTTTTTTTATTTATCATGTCTTTTGATAAATTTATTCATTTAATCATATTTACTTAGACTTTATTCAAAAACGCCGGATGAAGTAATTTATATTTAAAAGTAGAACTTGTCAAATCTATATAAATAAAATGGTAGAGGTCTGCCGTTGTGCGCTAATAACACAAAATCTACTAAATATATTTAGGTAAAAAAAAATTCATACTTCTTAGATACTTTGCTTTTATCTAAAAAAATAATTATCACAATATTTTCACTAAATACAAAGTTATTGACGTTTTAAGAAACTCTGACATTTAAAAGCCCTACGCGTTGAGTCATATGTGTTTTCTTGCTGTGAAGAACTAAGACAAAGAGTGTAGTACGCATGCGCAGGAGAAGATAAGTCACCAATAGATGCCAATACAAGAATATAAATATAATTTGTATTTAAACTGGATTACTTACAAATAATTAAGATAGAAGCACGCAATTTTGAATTTTCATTGTCGGCTTTTTAAAGTTACGTTAACAGTGTTGTATTCATTTTATATTTGTTTTACTATTAATATAAATGTCGTTAAATTTTGAGTTTTAACCATGTTATAAAGCCCATGTGAACAAAGTCGCGGGTACAGCTTTTATTCTAATAAGTTCTTTTTCTACCCTGAGAGCAAAACGTTCACCTTTCTAACAGTATACATTACAAAATGTATAAATATAAATATAAATATAATTTAGGGGGTGAATATCCTAAAGGGGTACTACGATTACACAAAGTCTCATTCCAAAGTCCGTTTTCCATGTCGTGCCCTCTCCTTGTTAGTCTTGGAGTTGTATTGTAGATATTTTTCAAGAAAGAAAAAAAAATTTATTAGCTTGTGATTCTATAACGGAAGAAGTGCTTAGTACAATTCTGCCTGCTTCTGCTAGGCAGAATTCTAAACCTGGAATAAGCAAGAATCCTTGTGCACCAGAGATAAATCAGCAGAGCAAGACTATAAAAAGCCTAAGGCTGCAGTGCAGGATAAACGAGTCCCAACCTGGTTTTCTACTAACAAGGGAAAAAAAATTATATGACTCAGCAAATTTTAGTGTAAAGATAATTTTGGGGATACAATGGAATAATTTTTAAGGCACAATTCCTTTGAAACTATTTTTTTTTTGTTGAAATGACTCAATTAATTGATACGAATGAAGCTTTATATTTCAACGTAATTTTAGGAACATGCAGCAAAGCGGGCGAGTATCAGCCAGTTGTTAATAAGACTGTATTAGGTTTAATCATTATAAATGCTGGCGGAATAATTCACTGAACTAGTGAGAATGAAAAAGAACAATACAAAAAATGCTAACGTGGTTAGTTGTGCTAAGTTTATTCGGAATATAAGATCGTTCAATTTGGATTTAGAGATAAATCTGTCAGCTGGTGATTAATAAGGTCAAACTTTACCGACACACCTTGACGACACACAAGACGAAATCTTGAAACATTTTCACCGGGCATTTTTCTTCAAAGGGCATTTAAAGGCAAAAGGCAATTAAATTTCGACTAGGATTTCCAGAGGCTTTGAGCAAAAGTAACGCCCCAATTCGCTTATCTGGTAGGCACGATGTATGTGTGTGTGTGTGTGTTATTTTTTTTCTCGTGATTCAGAATTATGATTGAAAGCCGCAGTTTAACTGGGCGAGTCAATGGCCTTTTTACCTGAAATCTGAGGCGACCAAATAGATAATTATAGGCTGATAGAGGTCTGTGTGGTGTGAGTGTTATTTGGAATCCTTTTCTGGCCAAAATAGTGAAGACGTTCGATATATAAAACGATATGAGCCGGGAGACTAATGACCTGGTTAAACATTGTGAGTTGGTAGCCTGATATTGAACAACTACTGCAGCGCCACTACTGCCACTGTGCGCTTGACTTGCCTGGATCGGCCACACGATGCAAGTAGTTTGCATAACACAAGCAAGTAACTGCTTGTGTTATACAAATAGTTATGTAAATAGTTAAAATTTACAGGCTCTTTTAAAATATTAAAATGCTAACTGCTAAACGACTTACTATATTTATTTTTGCAAGCTTATGAGAAGTGATGTTCGAGTCGCAAACGAATTACTACCTTATAACTTTGACCTGACAAAACCACGATGTCAAAAGTGCAGTGAGTGTATACACTAACTAGTTAATGTATGCGTTCACCTGTTGTTTTAGCGAAAGTATAAATTATTTCAAATGATACATACTGTATCTAGTCAATGCATCCATTAACTAGTGAGTATACAAACCTACTAATATTCATTAGTGATGATTCTATACCCTAGTTTAAAATACTGAATGTGGACTTACTGACACCGCGAAATTTTACAGAAAACCAATTATCTTAACTGTGTAAAACTTTGCAGTGTCTGTAAGTGTACATTTAGTCTGATTTAATCAAATAAGTCCCATCTAATTATTTTCGTTTTATTTTTTTTTTCTTGAATAATTGTTGATTTTACGTTTTGAGTTTATTAATAAATAAATTGTAAAAGTATCGATCATGTATGACACTAGATAATCAATAAACCATTGAAATACTTTGACTAATCTACAGTAGAAGTTGTATACCATAACTAGTCAAAGTATTCATAAATTTATTTGAGTACACTTTCTCTGATTAGTTTAATTAAACTAAACTGTAGCTAGTGGGTTCATACATTGACTAAGTTGATACTTTAACTGTAACATATATACATAGTTATTACAAATATCTCATCTCCGAGAGCTAATGATAATAAAAACATTTTTTCTTTATAAGTATTTGTAGGAAATTTTTTTAATTTTGTATTTACAATTAACTAATATATTAAGTTTAATTTCATATGTTCATATTTTCTTGAGAGGCTGTGGGGTTGGGCATATGGTTGTGTGTGCTGAGACCTCCCTCCTTAGATCTTCTTAGACTTTATCTGACAGGGCAGATAAATGGGGATGTAGTCGGCCTTACAAAAAAAAAGTCTAGAAGGTTCGAAAGGATTATGTATGTCGCCAAACCCTCTATTGCTTGAAGGGGTGAACAATGGAGGATTAGTTAATACTGAGGTAACAGTTATTGTCTAGAAAGTTCTCCTTGGAATTATTGATAGATCAGAAAAAGACATACACTGAAATAATGGAATTGAATATTATAGCAATGTAATATGTTGGTGTTTGGAATTTTCTGGATCAAGCTGGTCACGTATATAAAGAGAATAGAACATACCGAGATAAATAAATAGTCAGTTATTGAAATAAATAGTGCGAGTGTTAAATAAATTGTGAAACAGTGCAGTGTTAAATAAATAGTGCAAATAGTGACTGATAGTGAACTAGTGGTACTCAGTGAAATATAAACAGTGAGTGACAATTAGTGAAAGCCTTTGATTTAATTAGATCGATGTTAAGTTATGTATATTTACATTGGTAGATCTAAAATTATTTTCTTAGGTATAATTTGATATGAGCTTGTTTAAAAATGAAATACGCCATTATATCTATTTAGATCTAATATATCACTACGTGGATCAAGTAGATAAACTTAGATTTAAAATATTTTTTCTCGGAACTGTAGAAAGTGATAAAAAAGGGGAATGACTCTAAACGTAAACGTAAGATATCCTTAATTTTGAGCCTGTCTTTAATCAATCTTGAAATTTTTATTTTAAACAGGCTATTCACAAAGCCTAAAATATGATATCCGCATTATTTCTAATTATAGGTAAGTCTACGCGCTTCGTTTGCAACGGCTATTTCACAGAGGCAGTCTCCTTTTTGTTTGGACTGTATTTCAAATCCTCACCCAAACGCACTCAGCTTTTTAACAAAACCCAAAGTTGGAAATTTTCCTTTCATTAATTTTTTGTGAAAAAAAAAAACTGCTGATGGTTAATGATGGGTTAGTACCTATCAAGACAGCAACGATTTGATTCGTAGCGAAATTTTTGGTAATTTGCATTTTAAATAACATAAAATTTGGTGGTTTTGATAGAGAGTTTGAGAGGATCAATCGGTTGGCGATTAATTGCCCGAGTTTGCATCGATTGTAATTTGATAGGACTGGATTTTTTGGTAATCAAGTATAATTAAGGGAGGTTCGAGTCGAGGGATGTAATTTTCAGTGAATGTTTTTAATTGGGAGTATTTTTTATGGGTTCACGTATTGAAGTGAAGGTTCGATCAACCTAAGATTTAAGTAAATTGAACAAAGGGGTTGTGATTGGGGTTTCGTTGAGTATTTTATTATTATTGTTATTATTATTATTAAAATCATTTAATGTCTATTTATAATTAATTAAATATTCCACGTGGAACTTGTCTTGCATTTAAATTAAGAGAAAATAATCAAACTCCAACGGCACCGATTTCCGGTGAAAAACAAAAATGTCGGACTTTGAGTGAAAATATAAATGTCAAATGAGTTTTTTTTTCTTATTTATTTATGATTAATATCAGTAGTCCCCAACTTCTTTTATATGACGAAAAATTTTAACTAATAGAGATCGTTAAGGAAAGTTAGCACTCATGTCAGCGTTAGCAGCTTTGATATTGACAATATTTAGCGGCATGGTGTAACTATTCAATGAACTATTTCTAACGGGGGATCAAATAAATATTGTTAATAGTCTCATGAAAATAATAATAAAACTAGATATCATTTGATGTAAATTTATTGAAAAAAAGGAAGTGTAAGCGCGGCAAATGCGGCACTTAGTGCCCAGGTAGCACTCACGCCACCCACGCTCTTTTCACGCAGAAAAATGACGAAATAAAGAAAAAAAATTCTTATCTTTTATAAGTATACAAACGTTACTAAAGTTTTTGAAGTTATACTTCTTTAGGCGCATTATGAAAAAATTATGAGAGTGAAATTTTAAAATGCGCGCGCATCAGTGTGACACAAAATTAACAGAATGAAGTTGGCTGCAAAACCGTTCGTTTTTTTTAACAAGGCGCGCGTAATTTGAATTCCTTTTTTATTTATTTACTTATTTATTTTTAAATTAATTTTAAAAAAAATAAATCTTTATATATATTTTTAATATTTTGTTTAGAAAATATTTATATATACAAATGACAAATATTATTAATAAAAAAGTTATTATTTTTCTCGAATTTTGCAGTAGCTGTTATCATACTATTTGGAGTTTAGTGGTGAAAACGACGTCTGCATTCCATGCATATTCTTGGTTTTCACGCAATCTGAGATTCTGAAATTATTCAATCATCTTAGAGTAATAATTAAGTAAAACAAGGCATGAATAATATTAAAACATTTACTTTGAAAAGTAGCTACTTACTTCGAGCTTTGTTTTCATGTCATGCATAAATTGTTAACCAGAAAAATGATCCTGACAAATTTTATGAAGTCTTGCAGCTTTCTTTGAATTTTATTTTTATTGTATACCATAGTTTTTCACAGGGTTTCAGCCATTAAATAGCCATAAAAATACAAATTTACTGCACAAACGGTGACTCGAAAAAAACCTGTTAATCGTTAGATTACTTTTAGGCTATTAGTACGGCGCGTTAATCTTAGAGGCGTTAGTATCATTTTGGACATTCCAGACCCCTCCCATCCCTGTTTAACGCGCCGTGCTAAAATTCAAAAGAACCGCACCTCTCGTAAAAGTGTCCGCTCCACAAATAAATTATATTCAGTAGTGATTTAAATTGAATATTTTGATTAATATTATTTGTAGTATTGTAGTGTTAGTGAAAAAATTGTGCTTATATACTTTTTCAAGTGCTCCATTATAATTGAGGTTAATTATCCGTATGTATTATTTATTGATATAAATTAAAATATTATTCTCTAAATTTTATTTCAATTATTTGTATGCAATTAATAAAAACTAATTTTTAATGATGCAAAGAAGTATAACTTCTCACGCGCGTATATAACTACACGCACCTACTTTTTTTTTTGTATATTCCCACTATTTGGCACCGATGGACTCGGATTAGGTTTACGTAGTATATTTTAGCACTAACCCTAGAAATCGTTCTGAAAGTATTAGTTTAGCGACTTTAGTTTCATAACGCGGAAGTATACAACTACATACACAGGGATCCACTACGAACCTCCAGGGGTCCGCAAACACAGGTTGAAAACCACTGATTCATATCAAAGAGTGAGGTAATTTTGAATTACGTGATTTTTTCTCGTGGAACTGTGTAGGCGTCTCACAAATGAGTCATCGAAAGTCAAAAATATAAAAATCGAATTGCTATGCAAATCACGTAAATTTTGTCTTCGAATATTCCATCGATTACTTACATACTTGTTTCATTTTTTTTCTTTCTCATTGAAAAGTTCAGGTCATCCATCGGCCATACGTCCCACAATTTCCCAAGTGCAGTCGTCGTGGCTGAGGCGTTTCGACTATTTCGATTTTTTCTCAGCTCCTATCCAACCCATGGCCGTTTTCGACGGCCAATAGTGGAAGTTATATCAAATATCAACTCCCGCGAAATTCATTAGTACGTCCAACGCAACCGAAATTTTACGGTTATCATTACGAAACTAACTGTTACTTATTTTTCAGTAACGGTCAATGTTATGTCTTGGGGTTTCCAACAACTTCCTTTTATGCCACATAGTCAATATATCACTTTTTTATAGCACGCTCTGAACAAGAGGTTCGATTTGAAAGCAAGCCTAGGCTGATCCCATAATAAGCTTAACTGCAGAATAAGGTTCACCTTTGTACTATTATAAGACCCTACATTTATCCTTTTTCCATATATCCTCCATTCTCTTCTCAAAATCAGGGATTCAGGAAGGGACCCCCAAGTAGTTTTCTAATATTTTTTTAAATTGTAACCCCAATATAGTTTTCCAAATTTTTTTGATAGTGACCCTCATTATTTTTTAAACATTTTCTTGTTCCCTCCAATTTTTTTTATATCCGTATAGTAAGAGCACGCTCTGAACGAGAGGTCAATTTAACAAGAAACTGGCTTCGTCCTACGAGAGTATTTTCCACTTTTCCACGCATACTCGATTCTCAGTTTTACCATAGTAAATTTAAATACAAAAAAAAAGTTTTCTGTGCAATATTTAGACAAGCACTATTTTGTTGCATTTTCCTGAATTAAAAAAAAAATCCTTTCCAAAACCGACTTAAAAATGCCCTCTGAAGAGTCAACCAATAACTTATTGTTGCTTAAAACAACCAATTTTGCAACGTTAACAACAATCAGGGGAATGACACAATGATGAAGTATTGAATGAAATTTAGTTCTGGACATACCTAAATGTTTATTTTATCGTTTTGAACCAAGAAATTTAAGAAAATTAGTCTTGAATGAATTACGTTAAATAGTTCATAATTATACCAATAATAAGATTGAAGTTTTCTGCTCTTTGAATACTTATATAATAAAAACGTTACGTGTCACCTGCGCGAGGGAACAAAAACAGAATTATTTTTCTCAGCTGAGATTTTTATCTAATCTAAAAAATGTAAGGTGTTTTGTTAAATATTTTTTATTACCTACATTTTCATATATTTTATACAAAAAAAAAAAATAAATGCCATTTACATTGTAATTTTCCCCAAAAAAACATTGTTTATCCAGGGTAAACTTGAAAACGGCTGGGGTCGATTTCAATTAACTTTTCAAAAAAAGTTATTAAATATTGTAACTTAGAGGCTACTTTTTATTTCGAATAGTTTTGTCTGTCTGCCTGTTTGTTCTTGACAAACTTAAAAACGGCTGGTCCGATTTGAACGAAATGTTCACATACTAGTAGTAAACATTACAAAAAGTGCTATAAAATACTTTTTATCCCGAAAAAATGTTGATTTTCTGAACAAAAAAATAAAAACTGTCCAATGAAAAACATATATCGTCAAACTTGGAAACGCTCAGCGAAGCGGGCGGGGATCAGCTAGTAAGAAATAAGCTCCTGGCATACATTCCAGGGGAATTACACTAATAATGCATATAATAGATAAAATTGTTGTTAAAGATCTAATAGTGATATACAGTAGAAAATAAACACGAACACGTTAAGTTCCTTTAGTTAATACAAAATAGTTCTCTATCCCAGCTAAATAATAGTATAAGTTCATCGACATTTTTGATTCATTATTTTCATAATAATGTTCCTTCAAGAAAAAGTTTGAGAAATACTGGTTTATGGGATAGAGAGAACTTAAAACTTCTAACTTTTAATTTTATTCAATAGCAGATACTTATACAGAGTTACAATAGTATGACGAAATTTTTTTATTCGGATTTTCTTCCTTTAAAGGGGTATTCTAGTCTAGAGGAATGAATTGTTGTTATTTTTTCAGGTGCAGTTAAAAAGAACCAAATAATATTTTTACTAGCCATTATTTTACCAAATATTTATTAATACTTGAAGAATACAAAAAAAAATCATAGCAAACATTTCAAAAGCCAAAAAGTTACAGGCTGATGAGGGGGGGTCTGACAAAAATAGCGCTCCCTGTTTGTCACGATTGCAACCCTCCTAGAAATCCGAAATCAAAAATTCAATTCAGTTCTTAATCCAAACAAATGCTCCAATCGTCCGAACTAAGGAAAAGTAAAAAAAAAAAAAATTTCGCAAAATAGTGGCTGTCGAAAAAAATACATATTTTGACCAGATTTTTTTACTTTTCCGAATTTTTTACAAACAGTTATAATTAAAATTTTGTTATAATTTTAATTTGTGCAATAAAGTAATGTATTGAAAAGGCTCACACCGAGTTTCAAGTAAATTAGTTCAGTAGAACTTGAGATATCATAACAACAGTCTCGAAAAAAGTAGTTTCGAGAAAAACGCATTCTAAGTTACGGGTAAAGTTACATACAGTGGTCATACTAATAGTTGATACTTACATTTTTGAAATCGGTAATTCCTGGTCCAAAAATAATAAAAATTTTGATAAATTCTATTATGGGCATATTCTTAAAGGTTTGAAGCTTGCAAAAGAAAAGAAAAATCAATTATGCAAATTTCTAGACTAGAATATCCCCTTAAACTATTCAAACGTGGCTACTGGTGCTATCTCTAGGAAGTCGAGATTTTGAGCTCTAAATATTCATCATGAGGATACCTATTATTGAAGGCTTAAATATAGGTTCTGCAATCGCCAAAAGTGATGTAGGCATCCAATGCCAATCTATACGTAACGTGAATATAAACGTTACGAAATTTCCATTCGTTTGATTGATATTCATTTGTACAAATAATCTAAAAACTCATATAGGCTATAGTAAAAATATCGTTTGAAATTCACACACACCTTTTTCCATTTTCCTAAAAAAAAAAAAAAATCCGTGAACTTTTTAGCGTGTTCCTTATTTTATAATTTCTTTGAAATTGTATATATCTATGCTTGTAAAAAAAAAATTTTGTGGGTAATTTTTTTTTAATCTTATGTTAAAAAAATGCACCATAAGAAAACATTGGCTTAGTTTAAATTTACCTTCACAAATGGTGACAGGAAATGAAATATTAAATAATATATAAATCTAAAAAGGACAAACATTGTCTGGCACAGTGAAAAAATAATCGCACGTCTCATAAACAGTTAGCTTACATTTTCCTCGAATCACAATTCAAAAATATATATATAAAACATCCGTACACGCTATGTGCCAAGAATTGCCTCAAAGTATCACCATTAAAAATTATAGAAATTGAAAAATTAATGAATACTAGAGGTCGCCCAGTGGTCGAAATTCGACCAGAATTCGTTACAATTTTTACATACCTAAGGGTACACTTCACTTGTAACTGCCTCAAAAACTTTAGTTACTAAGCTAACTACAGCAGATAATGAATTGCGTTTGCGAATGTTTGGAAAATAATTTCTTGACTAATTTTTTCTTCAAGGTTCATTTAAGAAAGTGCATCATATAATGATTGAAAATATTTATTTTAAGTTAAAGAAGGAAATAGGTGTAGAGGTTTCAAAATATTTATTTTTTTTCTTCCATAAATCTTTTACAAAATTATTTCAGAATATTCTTTAAAAATTTCAAAACTAAATATCAATTCGTTCATATCATACATGTTTTGAGGTTTCCTGAGTCCAAAAAAGTAGTTTTTAGAAACATGTCTGTGTGTGACAGCCATATCGTATCGAACGCTTTTCCGAATTTCACCAAACTTGGAAATTTTCCTTCATATTATATCTTGTTTTGCTGTGAAACTTTTAGTTGAAATCGGTTAACCGAAAGCTCCACTTTATTGTCGGAGTTTTTGAGCTTTTTTAAATTTTTTTGAAAACGGCTGCAAAGATTTTTTTTAAGCTTATGATAGTTCTTAGACTTATTAATGGCTAAAACTTTTATTTGAAACTTTTTCTTGGGAAAATTCGATTAAGGACGGTTCTGGGGTGAAGGTTGGGAATTCATAAATAAATATACTTGTATGAATATAGTTCTGCTATGTATAGTTATAAGGTGCTTATATATTTCTTATAACCAACAGCGAGTTTCATAAATGAAAGTAAAAGAAAGTACTGTGACGCCACGCAGCAGATATTTTTGTTTTTATAATGTTGTAGGTCAATTCAAATTACAGTATTCTGAAATATTTTTTAGACAAACAAAAAAAAAATATGACTATGAAACATCAGAAGTAATTTCAAGTGAGTTTCCTACGTTCAAAAGTAAAACAAAAGTACCTTTATGTTTAGATTTTTTCATTTAAAAGCCAAAGATAAAAAAATGGAAATAGGCTGCATAAGTCCTGTTTAAAACTTTGAATTAAGCTAAGCTTTTTTTTTCAAATAGTACCTACCTACCTAAATTAATTTTTTGTGTAATTTATTTGAATGATTTTGCCAAAAGAATATAGTATGCATTATTTATACGTTATATAATAATCAAGAAACACCTGATGAAGACCAAATAAAATGGTTGAAACGTTGTGTATTTGAAGTTATACGTATCTTTTAAATATATTTTTAATAATATTACTCAATAATCAAATAATCGGTTAAATTTGTTTCCTTCAATTTCAATAATTACAATTTCAAAATTTAAATTCCTCTCACAATATTTTGTTTAAATAATGACATTTGGAATATAGTTGAAGTCGTTGAAGTCTGTGGTCAAACTGAACAACTGAGATTTAAAAATCTACATATTTGTGTGTATTGTGTGTCTGTGTGTGTCAAACGCGTGGTAGTGTGTGTGACGTCTTTTTTCATTAATTTAAGGTATTTTGAAGCATTATTATAAAAAAATATTATCTCATAACGCAACTTCCCCATATAAACTTCAATTGTGCCAAATTTCATACTCCTCCGTTCGTATAATATTCGGTTAAAGGGGTTTAAAATTTTTGCTTCACGTATTAATATATAGATTAGCTTTGTTCGCGGGTCTCATTCTGAAGCGATTACGAACCAGTTCAAGACAGATTTAGGATTATCGCCAAGCGCATGCACGCTTATGAACCGAGTAACGGTCCGATGTTCGGTTCACACGAAAATTTAGTTTTGTTTAGTTTTTCAAAATTTAGTGCCGCAAGAGTTATTTTAAAACATTTATGCTTATAGAAGATCCTTATAAATATGTGTACTGAAAATTTCAAAACGAGTGTAAGAAAATATTTGTTTCAGGGAACGTCCTTAAGAATTGAATGTTCTATGTTCTGTAACTTTTAGGACTTTGTACATGTAAAACGAGAAATGAAACTCTTTTAAGATCACTCCCGGCTGGATTTCCGTCTATCACGAGCTATTTCGTCCCATTATGCACTTAAAATTTGGTCCTTTAAAAGAGTTTGGTAAAGTAATGATCAAACAAACGTAGATTAAGGATAACTTTTAGGGATTAAAATGAGAAAAAAAAACTTTTGACTTTGGTCAAATGCAGTATGAAGAAAAAATTTATTAGCTTCGTTCGCGGGTGTTAAAAAGCGCGTTTTAAAAAAGAGCGTTCGCAGGTCAGTGACTCCTGAACTTTTAGTAACTTAACTTTTAGTAGAAATGCGTTTTTGGATTTTTGTTAGGACAAAAAATTTAATTTTTCTACTCATCCGTAGTTTGATAAATTGTCTCCAGTTCATCGTTCAATTCAATCAACAACTTTTGTGGATTTTCGTTAGTTCTCGTCTAATTTGAAACAACTCTAAAGTCGTTCGCGGGAAAAAAAAATCTTGAACTTATTCATAACTGAGCTTGAACTTGAAACTTGAAATCTTGAATTATTCATAATCCTGAACCTATCTTGAACTGATTTGTAATCGGTTCAGAGTGAGTCCCCGTGAAGTTGTGAAGGTAGGTAATCAATTAATCAATCAATTAAATTTAGATACTCTCAGCAAAGCGAGCGGGTATCAGCTAGAATTATATAAAATGCATTATAATTTTTAGCAATAGTACATTGAGCTACTTTAAGTTATGTGACGCAGTAATTGGTCTCTAGTAACAACTTATATCGGCCCATATGCCTACAAACTTTGTACCTGTCAAAAAATGTTGATGAATCTTTGTTTCTTTCCTAAGTGTTATCACTTATAGATCACTAAGACAATTTTGAACTTTTGTCATTTCTTCGTTTTCCTTATGTTATTACTTTATCCTTGCATTTTCTTATTCTTATACAAACATTTGAGTTTGTGTTAGTATGAAAAAAAATCAGTTAGTGTAATTATAGTACAAAACCCTTCTACCACGAGTTTCTTTCGCACTTGACCGATTTTTAAATTTTATATAGTTAATGACTAAATCGTAAATTGTTAATACCTTTGATTACCATTTGGTGAGCAAAACATAATATTTGATATTTTATTTTAAACTGAACTTCTTTATTTACACTAATTACTGCCTAGATCAATCTACCCCATACTTATGGTCAACTTACCCCGGATATGGGGTAGATTAACTAAGCGTCAGGGGTTTAAAAAATCGACTATATAAGTATTATAATGATAAATATTTAGGTTAAAAATTAGTATTTTAGGTACCTGAATAGTTCTTCTATCTGAATCAATTGTTGTTTTTTTTTTATATTAAGTTAAACGTCAGAGATATACGAGGTTAAGTCAAAAGTTAGTCAACCATCCCCGGGCTCCCCTACCAAAAATTTTTCATAGTTACAGAAATTGATAATTTATTTGATCTGTAAAAAATTGTTCGTGGATAAAATATTGAAAGTAACTAATTAGCATTGTTTGTAAGATGAAGTTTTGATGGAATGTCGACCTTTGACATATTGATCTGAAATTAGATGACCAGACCAGAAATTGTTGTTGGTTGTGGTTCATGTGATCTAACGGAATTTCGAGGATTTCGAGGAAGAATCGAAAAGAAAAAAAATCAATTATCTCGTCGATTGTTAGGAAAGAACGCGCGTCGTGTCGGTTTCGATTATTTTCTCTATTATTTGAACGGATGGCCAGAATGCATGGATATACGAGTGGTAGCATTGTCGATTTCTCATCGGGGCCCTCAGCCCTCAATTATGTAACAAAGAAATTTCCAACAGATTGATTTCAGTTTGGGCCGTTTGTTGCTTCGGCTTTCTTCAAATTACCCTGCAAGCCTCCCTATTATTTTCAACAGCTAAACGGCCTGAGCCAAACGCTTCGATTCACTCGCCATATCATTATTCAATTCCCATTTGGAGCTTGTGGTTTGTCTGCTGGAAACAAACAAAAACAAAAAATGTCGAAAACCAAGATCGAATCCGTGAGATGTGTTTTCGATTCGGATATTTCCAACCGAAAACGATATTACAATTGAGAAAAATCGCAATATTATCGCCAACCACACAAATCGTTCCCATCAAATTGAATTACATTTATAACTCGATTTGAATAATGTTATATTGAGAAGGGGCAACTGAGTGGCATATGCCAAGTATAATTAGCTACCGCAGTGTATATACCGCGATTGTACATCCCTAGGGGGTCAAATTCGCTTCTATTTATCCATTTCAACTGCAAGATCTAAAACAGTAACTCTCAAACTATACACCGCGGCGCACCAAGCGCCATAAGGCAGTCACCCCAAAAATTTTCCAAAATCAACTTAACTTTTTTTTTTCCCAAATATAATTGCATCATATATCATAGTATATTACAGGCACCGGAAATTGAAATAGTTTAAGCGCCACTGGTCTAATAGATATCAGCGTAAGCGGATGAAATTCGATCCAGTCAGAATCAAAAACAGATAAAAATGGTCAAAAATGGACACGGTTCGTAAGTCGGTGGAGATTTTACCTGCGAGGCTTTTTTCAGACTCCAACGACTCCTCGCTCAGCATGAAAAGTATTGGAGTAATCAATTTTATTTATTTACGGATCGTGTCATCAAAAAATAAAAAATCAACATTTTTAAGAAATCGTTCGAATATTTCAAACCTGTGGCTGTTCAACCTCTCATAACTAAAACAATTAAAAAATTCAAGAAAACGAATCACAGTACGACCTGGATAAATTAACCCAGTGCTTTTAAAACTTTTTCATCTTCCGGTATCCTTAAAATAAATCCTTTAAGCTTATATTAACCTAATAGCTACTAATAGATTTTTTTCTCATTACTATTTAAAGACTGTTCATAAATTACGTAAGGAATTTATGGGAGGAGGTGACTGAATATTATCAGTTTTTTTTTATATCGGCAGGGAGGGTTAAACATTCTGATTTTACGTATAATTTTGAATTGAAAATTTTACTATTTCGCACTAAGTATTGCTCTGATTAAACGATTATTTTGTAAGTATGTTCATTTATTACAAAAATTTCTTATGTAGGAGAAGAGGTGAGTAGTTGCAATCTTATGATTTCTTACAATAGGGAGTGGGGGGGGGGGGGTAAATAAGCCTCATAAATGTCTTACGTGATTTATGAATGGCCCCTTATCTTTATTTTCATTAAACGCATTCCCGCGATCGTGGCAATGTTCATATGTGATAGCGGTCGTAACGAGAGAATGTTCCATAACTAGTACAGAGCCGTTTTATTTGAACGTTTTGTGTTTACTGGACAGGGACTATCTTGATTTATATACTCAACGGGGATAGATCAACCTATAATTGCATATTATCACTTAAGCATACTCTTATTTCAAAAATATCATGAACAATGAACAGTTCCATTGTTGGTAATTGTTATCTGGGACGAAATCCTCATGGTGATTATAGTGTAGCCTTATACAAATTGTGCAGTACAATTATATCTTCAAAATATAAATTGTTATGCTATTTAATAGTCTAAGTGGTAAGATCCGGTCATACGTTGACCGATTTCCATTGAGTTTCCAAATCGAAGTTATCTTTGGCATTATAGTAACGATTAATTATTCTAAAATAAATCAAAACTTTGATAAATATACAAACGATCGTAATAATCTATTAAATGTTCTGTCTTGTGTGCTTAACGCTTTTATGATAAAATCTTAACTATTGTCACGCCCTTGACGTGTGCCTGTGGGTAGGGGCATATATAATGGCTTAGACCTTTTTGCCTGACTTCACTATGAGTGATCACCGAAGCGTGAATCGTAGATAAAGGGGGCGTGGTCGACCTGTCAAAGTTCTAGAAAGTTCTTGACGGGTTTTATTTGACGCTGGGCCTCCCAGAGTGTGTTCACCGAAAAGCGAGAAGTGAAGAGGAGAGGCGGGGTCAATACATGAGATGGAAGCTAAGGTATAAAGAAAAGGAATGAAAATAAAACAATTAAGTCGAATATTCTAGTAATGGCACAATCCACCGCCAGAATTTTGTAGAACAGGGCTGATCGCGTATATATGCGGGTTGGCAGCCGAGTGAGTTTAGTTCGAAATACACAGTGATAAATAAATCGTGAGTTGTAAAGAGGCCTGGATTTAAGGCGATTGGAACGATTGGACCCAAATGGGCTCCACGCTTAAGGGGGCCCCGCATCACCACCAAAATGAACAAAGAGTTATTTTTCTAAATTTAAAGCAAATTTCTAATATGTAAAAAAAACGTACTGTTTGCGATACCAGGTTGGGATTACCAGATATACGATACCAAATAGGTGAATTTTATGATGCTCTTTTCAAAATTACATACATCTCCGAATATCCACAAACTAAAAGCGAGACAGAATTTCTTGGAAATGCAATGAAAAACTATAACATTTTAGTACCACTGGTTTTGGTACGATTTACTGTTCCAAGTCAATTATGTACGCAAGAAACTTCAAAGTAAATCTATAGATGTAGTAATTGCGTTTTCTTCATTTGAAAAACTTTTAAAATGGATAAGCGACTACAGAAATACTGGATTCGAACAAGTTTTAGTTCAAACAAAAACTCCTGCAAAATATTTGGAAATTTCTACAGAATTTCGAAATAAAAGGCTTCGGAAAAGAAAAAAACATTTTAAATATGAGGGGGATGATTAACTTATTAAAGAGCCGATAAACGCATACAAGAAATTTTTATTAGCGTATGGAGGGCCCCGCAAAGAAAAATCGAATCGGCCTGCACTTATTAGATCCAGGCCTGGTTGTAAATAAACAGTGAGTACCGTGGTAAATAAATAGTGCCCGAATGAATCAGTGCATGCTTATAAAATAGGAATATAATCAGAAATCGATGTTTTTTTTTTAATAAAATAAGGTTAAAGTTAAAAAATTCCAGGTTGTTTTTTTTAGAGAAGTGTCTGATTCCTGCAGGATGACCTTAAATAGAAGTATTTGTTTGTTATATATATAAATAGCTGAATTTCATATTGGGGGATGAAGGTTTCTATTATTCAATTAGATTAATTTAGATACGCTAAGCGAAGCGGGTGGGGATCAGCTAGTAGTACATATATGTAAATCGAATATTGATAAGTTTTTTTAACAATGGGAACAAAAAAAATATTTCAATCAAAAATTGTGTATTCATACAATGATTCTTTTAAGGTGTACCCTCCCTTAAACCAAAAACTTTTGGGTGTTAAATCTGTAATAATATCTTAACTTATCTTTGGGAGCTTCTACTTTGATTTATTTGTCAGATTTATTGTTTAGATCACAAAAAAACGGCTAGTTTAACTTTTCATAATTGACCTGACGAAATCTAGTAAGCTTCTAAATTGGCTAAGGCCAAAACTGATCCATGCAATTTTGCGATGCGATGAATTATATTTTTAATAAGACAGGACGTGTTGGCGTTTTCAATAACAAACAATAAATATATCTGGCATTAATTAATGGCTTTCAAGATTTCACGCTGAAGAAGGCTCGCAGGTAATATTTTCGACATAATAGCCGACACATACGATTTGTTTAACGTGGAACAGAATCGAGCGAAATGACTGCGGGCGTTTTGGCTGCGTCATTCAATCAGTACCTTCCAAATGAAAGGATAACGCCACGGAAACCTGTCGAATCGATCAGCCAAACGAACATAGTGCCGGTATATTTCACGTCAGACTCATTGTCTCATCCAGAATACGAAGAAATCAGCTAAGTGAACTTGCCAAAATCTATTATTCTGCCTCTCAGCTGATTAAGTTATTCAGTTGTTAAGTGGAATGGTTGCTTGAAATGGCCAACGACTGCTAATTAAGCGATGCAATAAAAATATTTCTTCTACTGCATTCTCAACACGGTGCACCACGTCAATTTTTGAACCGTGAGATTTTGTACCAGCCAAAAATGAATAAAGGTTTACTATTTAACTTGAAAAAGTTTTTTTTTTTAAGTCGACTTAACCCGAAGGTCCTTAGCGACTATTGCTTGGTATTACATTTCGTTCAATAGTTTCTGGAATTGGAGGATTTCTTTGATTGGCTCCAGAAGCGAAAAGTTTTTGATCTGGTTGGGAATTCCCTTTTCCATTTTTAAACGCTGTAGTGCGGGATACAGAACGATGGCATGGGAGACTGTCAAGAGATCACCACACTTCGAACAACTTCTAGAAGCAGATTTTTCCCGTAAATATCCAGATTTCTCCCATATGGGAGAAAATTTTATGGTCTATTCTAAGTCCCTGAGACGCGTCTCAGGTTGTCTCCGTGAAAATGTCTATAGACAAATCCCCGTCCAGGGCCTGTTACGAGACCAAAAATCTCAGGTCTAACGTCTCCTGATCGGAATGGAAGACTATAGGAGACAGCATCCACATTAGATATGTTCTCCAACATTTTGACAGTATGGACATCACTATTGTCTTGAGGCTACCCATAGCCAGTTCCGTTGTTTGTTTATTTTATTTTGTCCTCCATGGTGGACTGCGAAGATGAGACTAAGAAATTTACATCGTAGTGTGGACGCTAGACAAGACAAAGAATAGTGTCTCTAGACAGTCTATGGACCGTGTCTATAAACTATCTCTAGACGGGGTTGGGGTGCAACTTACCAATTGTGTACATCCTATAATTTAATTTGTTGTGAGGTCCATTCTGTGTTCCATTTTTCTTCTACGTGTTGCCTTACTAGTCTCTTCCAATCTCCATTCGTAGTAGGTATACTGTTTGTAATGCCCGTCTCATTTGGTAGTACTAGTTTAGCATTTTCTTCTGCTATTTTGACCTAAATTTTTCTAAAATTTCAATCACAATTCATTTAAAAAATTTCCAACTATTTGACTTGATGAATTCATAAGCAAATACCATATATAGCTAGTTATAAGACGTGCATTTGGTGATCAAAACTGTCATTGTACCCAGTGAGCACAAAACATTCAACTACGTAACAGTTACATAACGAAAGAACGTTACGTAACTATTAAGAACTATTACACATTTAAACGTTTTACGCTTACTGGATAGTTATTAATGAAAGTTACTCAAAGATACTTCATAATAATGAGATATGGATGAATCCTTAGTTGTTGCTATCATAGACTCCTTTAAACATGCTTAAGCTTATGTATAGTTTGGTAGTTTTCAATTTTCTTGCTATGACGAACCTTCAAAAATTTTTAAAATATTGTCACGGTCTAAAGATGGAAGAGCGTCGCCATTTTCAGAGTCTGGGAATACCACCTACCCCATCAGCCAGCCAATAAGGAAGCGACGTGGTTGGGGGATTGGGGTGGACGGGCGGAGCATCATCAGGCATTCTTTCTCAAAAAAACGGGTCTTTGAGGCATCCTACCAAGAGGGTTTGACGAAAAGGATTACTCGGTGAATTAAGAAGGGGTGAAATTTCTAGAACAATCTATTTTTCTTGGAACTATAGAAAGTTTCGGCAATGAAATATTCCAATAAAAATACAAAGTACAGGGATAATAGAACCGAATATTCTAGAAGGATTGCGAAACCTTTTATAAGCCCCGAACAAACATAAGCGAGCCAATTTGAAAATAAATCGTCAATGTAGTCTTAAAATAAATCGTGAACGTCAACAGTCTTTCGTGAATTTGATCAGTGTGAAATAAATCTTCGACGAGTCTTAAAATAAATATTGAAAGTCAACAGTGTTAAATAAATTGTGAACATTGTAAAATAAAGTGTAACAGTGCAATAGTTTTTGAAAAGGACTTTGTCTATAAAAAACAAGTTCCAACAATATCCTGTTAAAAAATTAATTTAATTTAGTTGAGCTGCAGTGGCGACGGGTTTTCGCGGGTCTGAAAAATAAATCAGAATGCACATTGGTCGTTTTGATACTAGACGCCTCAAATATAAAGTTCGTTCCAGATGCCATTTTTTATATGTTAACGTGTCGATAACAGAATTGTATGTACCTTTTTTGTGCGCATGTCTATACTTAGCTTAGTTTTGGGCATTTTTGAACGATACTTGCTCGAAACCAAGTAGTGGTATTTCTGTTTCAGATTCGTACAAAATATAATCTTATTTTCGAACGAACATTTAATAAACTTAATACTCAACCCCAAAAAAAAGTTTATAAGTATTATTGATCGATTACTCGGATCGTTTAGCGTATAAATGTGTGCCACAGATAACATTTGAGGTTATATATTATGCCATTGAATCCAGGGGCTGCACAACTTAAAATGAATGAAGTTTAGTTTTATAAATTTATGTAAGAAAATTAAAAAGCCCATCCTTTATCATTTACATTATAATATGACGTATAAAATGAGTTAGACAATATTTAAATTTCGGGAGTTTAATTTAAAAAAATTGATTTGGGAGGTCCTCGCTGGACTATCATTAAAGTCTACCCGTTAATTGCGTAATAATCATATAGGAATAATAAAACAAGGCTACTTTACCCTTTTAATCAGAACCGAAAATTATAGGCCTCTTTAATTTACTATCTTTAATATCTATATTTAAGTGTCATCATCTCTAAATATAGAAGTGATGATTGAATCAAAAAAAAAATGCTCTATTCTAACGATTTAATTTGTTGGGGTCTAGATTTTAATGAAATTAAAGTCATTTAGATTTTTCATATGACTAAGCCTATTTAAGATAGAATGTATTCGATACTTGTATACCCTTGGATACTTCATGCCCCTTGGAGCAAAAACGTAGATGGACTTACAAGCCTTTCAAGTACCAAATTATTTTATTTCAATCACTGAAAATACAGACTCATAATTTTTAGGTGATAAGAATTGATTTTGTTGCCAAAGAGAAGAAACATTTGCTGGTTTTACACTCCAAATTGAACATTTTACAAATCAATTTGGATACTTTACACATTAGGTGTTTATGTGTTTATTTAATTATATACTCGATATACGAGTGCCCTAACATACAAGTTTTTTGAGATACGAGCCGTCGAGCGAGCGATGTTTTGCTTTGAAATACGAGCAAAATTTGAGATACGAGTGTGTCAATCAGTGTTTAGGCTTTCATTGGGATTCGACCCTAGAACCAATGGCGTATAGGGCATTTATTAGGTCAACCACAACACTAAATGACCTTTGCATTTTTTCTGCATTTACAATACTTTATCACAATTGTTTTTATAACCATGGGCCCGAAGAAAATTAGTGGTAAGGTCAGTGCTCATAAGAAGGTGGTGTCAATTGAATTAAAGCTTGAAAACATGAGCAAGGCGAAACATAAATAAAAACAACTGGGGTGACATTTTTGTTATTTCAATGGGGAAAATTGCTTTGAGATACGAGCAAATTGACATACGAGCAACGAATTAAACTCGTATCTCGAAGTATCGAGATTTAATTTATAAATATTTTTATGACAGCCGCTAGTAATTTTACATACATATTCATAAAATATTTATAACATTTATTAGAAGTGAGTGGTGGCAATATGATTTATTACATTTTCCAAATTTTAATAGTTTGCTGAATCTCCCAACATATTTCTCTTCGATGGGATTCATCAATTAACTGTTATCAAATATCGTTAAGAACTGTGTATAATGGTCATCTACTAAGTAAAGTATCCTATTTGTTATGTAAAACGTTCAATTTGATTTGAAAAGTATCGAATATGGAGTAAAAAATGTGTGCATTCAATTTTATTTCACGCTAAACTCCGATTCAACGCGTATCACACTTTGGGAAACACTGACTTAGAGTTTTAAATGTTTTATTTTTGCTTATACAGTGTGTTTGTTGTTTCAGGATCACATTCAAGAGGTATTGGACAAATGGACGCAAATCGATGACGAAATTTGGGCGAAAGTGATCGTACTCGAGCGAAATCGACGCGTTGCCAAAGCTTACGCGAGGGCGCCAGTTCTTACCGTCAACGGATCAGATGATGGTTTTGACGGATTTCGGTAAGTGCTTTCATGTTACATATCAGACTAGACCTAAGCTGTGTCTCGTAGATCATAATAAGGGGGATGTATATGGAAATGGGATGATTGAGAAGTCCTACCGTAAGACGAAGATTCTGTAGTAATGCTTATCGCGGGACCATAGTGAGCCTTTTTTGGGGTCGACCTCTTGTTCAAAGCGTGCTCTAACTACATTGATACAACAAAAAAAAGACCTTGGCGTTGTTTCCCGATATCAGAGGCTTGTATAAGGGGTGCGAAAATGACTCAAAACTTTAGCTTTAATAGCTGATCAAAATCTCGCCTAAATGACGTGAGCTGAAATATTTGTTGGTAGCACAAAGAGTTTTTGATTGGCATATCATATTTAGATCAAATAATAGATTATTTTATGAGCAAATTTGAGCGTGAGTCAGCCGATCGATTATATTGAGACTGAGATTTGTTCACGATGTGAAACATTAGATTTGCGTTGGGACATTCACTTTTTAGCGCTTGTAAAATGATTAAATGAAATCATACTTTTGGATCAGTTAGTATTCATTTTATAAATATCGTGTTCATGATATTATTTTTTTTTTATAACACAACCATCGCTTTTCTCATAACTGAGCAGTCTGTCGTTGCAATGCAATAAACCTTTGTTTGTTGAGCACCCTGTAGAAGAACCAAAAGGTATTTTGGTATAGTTCTCATAATTTAGAATATACCTAATGGTCATTTGTTGGTAAAAAGTTAAAAAGTTTTTGATCTTCACAGGAATTTATTTTTGAAGGGTTTAAAACAAGTATCAAAGGAGTTCCCTTTGTGCATGCCTTGTGCCTCCTTGTGCTTTATCTTTAACTTCGTTTTTCGTATTATTAGTAATGTAATATGTTCTACTTTATGTTTTCTATCATCATAATTTTATTTTCATTAATAATTATAATTACACTTGTTATGTAAAAATTTGTAAGCAGTATTTTTTATTATTAGAATGTAGTATTAGAAATTCTGATACAGGATGTTCTTCATGGAGTGGCTTTTAAACAATTGTTACATCAACTAAAACAGTAGGAACTTTTCTTATTCCGGTCCTGAACCTTCAAAAACTATTTTCTGTGAAGGGTCAAACGTAGTGAATTTTGTCCACCAATTATTTTTTTTTTTTTTTTGGTGTTTTAAGTCGCTTTAACATCTAAGGTCATACCACGACTGTCTTACACACAGAAATTTTCTGTAGTACCCAGTACCAAAATATTTGGTTTCCAGCAATTATACTCTCTAAAAATGAAACAGTGAAATGTTCACTATTTAAGTCAGTGAGTCATTAACTCACTGTAAAATAAGTATTTTTAAATATAAATAAGTGTAATTTTCACTCTTTAGAAATAGTGGTTTCCACCATCACTATTTTTTATTATTTTCACTATAAATTAGTGACATTTTCACTTTTTAAAAGTAGTAGTTTTTACCCCCACTATTTTTCCAGTATTTTTCGATATAAAATAGTGACTACTTCACTATTTATTTTATATGACTGATTTTAGCTGTTCTACTAGTGAATCTCGTCATACACATTTTACACTAAACAATGTCAGTTATTTTACATTTTTACTATAATGATTTCTCATTCAAATTGCATATTTATTTCCATTTTTATTTCAATTTTTGTTAAAATGGTTAACCTTAATTTTAATTTAAAACTTCTATTTAATTTTCACTTTTTATATCACTAAATGTAATAGTGAGTTTTACTATACCAATTAGCAATGCCATATCACGAATTGTTTACTTGAATGTCATTATTTCAATTAATCATGCCATCAGGTACTTGATGCACTTCCCTAGGCAAGTGAATCAAAAGCGAATATTTGAAAAACTACCGACTGTAAAAAATTCAATTCTTAAAATTCTTTTACTAACTGCTAAATATCATCAAAAATTGTTGACCAAGCAAAAGTACCTTTGTCCTTAAAAATAATGACAGTCCAACGATCTATTTATGAGATATACAGTAATAGGCAGTCATAGAAAAGGATAAAACATTCCAGATTGTTTGTTAGAAACTTCAATAATAAACATTTAAACCAATTGATTATATAACGGTCAACGATTTTTGGAAAAATCGTATCGAACAATCGAGAATATTCTAGTACACTCTACTACACTCTACTCTGTTAGAACTTTTCTAACTGTTATAAAGAATTTTACTGTTTCAATTAATTATATTATTACTACTTATGCTATTTCATTAATTAACTAGTTTAATTTTCACTAAATTAATTAGTGTTATCATATCACTGATTGAAAAAGTGAATATCCACTAATTGCTAGTGGTATACTTATATCAGCGGCAAATAGTGAATTTGTACTGTGAATTAGTGAAAATTCACTGCTTAATTTTTAGATAGTAGATCTTGTAATTTTTTAAATGTAGTTTATAGTGTATTGACTGAAATCATTATTTTTTGTAATTTATTTTGAAAATTTGAAATAAATTTCGTAAAAAAGGGATCCAGGAAGTGTTTTGACGTGGTCTCGAAGGACATTCAACTTGATTCGTTCAACAATTCAGGGTTTTTTTTTGCAGCGATGTATGTTTGCAAAAAGATCCATCGATCGACAAGATTGATTGATTTTTGAAAAGTCAAACCAAACTCGAATGCATTTATGGAATAGGCGATTCGATATTGGAGTTGTCTCTTTGATGTTGGACTCGTTTTGGTTTTTTTTTTCGCTCATCTCGCGTCTGTTGTGGACGCGAAAAGCCAGTGCCGCGACGACGTGGCGCGGGAGGGGCACGCATCGGGTATCGCGTGGGCGATGATGGGGCCGTGATGAAGAGATTCCGGCTCGAGAAAACGAGACGAAACAAAAGCACAAAGGGCAGTAAGCGTCCACGCCAGAAAGCCACATTTCGTTTTCTTTTTTGCTTCAACGTTTGATTTATGATTTTTATAAATGTTATGCAAATAAAATGCGTTCGAGCCTTAAATACATTCATGCAAAATATTCGCAAAAAGTCCGTCGCGCTGTCCACTCTTTGTAAACCTACCACTGTCTTCATACATTTCACTTTTTCTTGCAAAAACAATGCCAGCTTGCGCTGGACAAAACGTCTGAATGAGATATGCAAAACAAGTAAAATAACCTACGACATGTTCCCAATGTCTGATTTTGAAATGTTGATATTTGTAATGCTTTTCGTTTCGTCGCCATTATCCTCTATATCTATGCATACCATGATCTAATACTCACCCCAAATTAAATTTTTTCATCTTAAATCAATTATCAGTTCACACACAATTAATATTTGCCTTCAAATTACTTATAGATCAACAAACAACTGATTGGAATAAGTACAACAAAAGTAAAAGTTTTTGAAAAAGTCTTATTAAACTTTAGTTTTTTTTTTTTTGGTGTATTAAATCGCTTTAACATCTTAGATCATATCACGACTGTCTTACACACTGAAAATTTCTGTAGGTCATAAATCTTAGAGCATAAGTCTTAAATCCAGGGATTCGACGGGGATCAAACCCAGTACCACTAACACATGTAGCGGAGAGAGCAAACTGCTCTAACCACTGCGCCACTAAGTGGACTATTATTAGAGTTTCGTATACAAAAGTTCTAATTGAATATCTGTCCGTTGCTGGTTGGACAAAAAAAAAACATTTTTAAATTTGACACCCCTACAAAGCTTGGTAAAGCACTAACATACGTTTATTTAACAAAAACAAATTTCAATTTTGGGGATTACTTTAAGGGATTACTTAAATGTCCATCTAGTTGTAATATCTAAAATCATAAAAGTATATTTGGAGATGAGAAAATATAAGTGTAAGTAAATAGATGAGAAAGGCAATTCCAAAAATTTTTATTTTTTTGTGCAAATCTATATAATTACATTATATACCAACGAATGTATGTCTGTCTGTCCTTTATGCATTCCGAAATTGTTCAACCAATTTCGATGAAACTTGGAAGAGTTGTTGTCTGGACCCCAGGAAAGGTTTACCCCTATTTTGATTTTAGCGTAACTCCTACAAAGGTCACCCAGGAGGAATGGAATAGAACGTCGTTTATATTAAATAATTTAGACACATTTTTTGTCTCACATTACCCTTAATTTATGGCGATACCCTTGACACGTGTGTGACAACACATAGTATACGTTTTATCCAGAATAAATGTACGGTTCCCATGGGATAGATTTTTTGGTAGTTTAGGGTTCGGAGAATGATAAAGGTTACTTCTTATGTCGAAATAATGAACGGTGCCCATAGCAAAACAATTGTATTCTATAAGAACTGTGTATTTAAAAGGAGTTTCTTTAAAGTTCACTAAGAGTCTTAGCTCACTTTCCCCAAGAGGACTTGATCTACTTTTTATCTAAAAAAAATACTTAACAGTTTTTAGTTATAAAAATTGGTAAATTTTTCAGTCCTTGATCTTGTTAAAAATATGATAGCAAATATAAGATAAAATATAAAGGTATAGGTAAAAAATATAAAGTAGGGAATCTATTAGTCAATCAGTTTAATTTAGTTATGTCCAGCGAAGCGGGCGGGTATTAGTTATATTGTATGAATTTATGAAATACTAGCTGATACCAGTGACGTCGTCAGCGTAGATTATTATGTTAGGAACATATTTAATTTACAGAGGAAAAACATTTAAAAAATTGAAAGCAAAAATATATTAAAAATAACCGGAAAGAACTTAGTGTAGAACATTTTTAACTATATGCTAACAAGTTGCTCCTAAATTGCTACTTCAGAACCCACTATTGCTCCAAGTGTATAGTTATTAGTTAATCAATAATTAATTTGTGTTGAAAATTTGTAAATTCCAAAATAAAAATTGTTATATAATCCAAAATAATCACTTTTTTTTTTCAAAAAATTGTTCCTTAAATACTCTTTCCGGATCCACAATTGCTTCATGTGTACAGTTAATTAATAATTCAATTTTTAAACTATTTATGTTTATAAGATCCAACGGCAGTTGATGACGTCATAGTATAACAATACATACATGTATAAATAGTTAAAAATAATTAATTATTAAAAATATTGCAAAAATTTGATCAATTATTTGCGTAATGAAAAGAACATACAGGGGAGCTTAAAATATTAAAATTAAAATTTATTTTGGTTTATATAGTGATTTTAGTTTCTGAGTGAAATTTTTTAAAAATTTAATTATTATTAATCAATTAATAACTATACACTTGGAGAAATTGCGGATTCTGAGGGAGCAATTTTTGGCAATAAATGTTTCTCGCTAACTTAACTCTTTCTGGTTAAAAAATATATGCAATAATAAAAGGGAGAGTTGAAATGTCATTTGATTATTGCAACTTAAAAATGTATTTTAAATCCTATATTTACAGTAGAATATACATAAAAAATGCTAAAAAAAATTTTAAAAAAAACTACAAAAATTATTTTAAAAACTGCTAAACAAATAGAAAATAGAATTCAAAAAACCTTTATTAATCTAATATCTCGTTGAGCTGCATTAAGTCTACGCTCAAATATAAAATAAGCAGTAGGCAGTGGAAGGAGAAACATTCTCTCCAGCCCAAGCGTATTAAATCGTTTGCCCCGCTCTATCAAATCGACGAAGAATCCACCGCTTAACGCGCTTTGCTTGTAAAAATCACATTTTTTAAAACTTTAATTACTTTATTGTTAAGGAAGATATCGTGATAATTCTTTTTTTAGATAAGGACCAAGTAAAAAATTATCGAAATCTCTCCAGTAGTTTTTTAGTTAAAAGCGAACATTGGAAAATAGCTATAATTTTATTTATATAGATAAAATAGTCTACAGGCTTCATTGTATCCTATTTGTTCATTGTTCCTGGATAATCTTCAAAATACATCGTAAAACGAGAAGTGCCACTAACAATGTTTTGAAGATCACGTAAACGAAGTCGCGGGTACAGTTAGTATCACTAGAGGGTAGTTTTTTTAATATCATTTCAAACGAAAAAAAAATCTATAAAACATGCTTTAAAGAATGAAATAATCAAATGTTTCAATCTGAAATGTCGGATATCTGTTTACAAATATCAAATCCGTGATATTTTTGAACCACAAGGTCGCCCATTTGAATGCGACAGCGTGGCCAATTCAATGGGTATACGAAGTAGAAGTTTTTTTTTTGTTGAAAATTGCCGTTCAATAGTGATTTGGTTAAATTAATTGTCCACAACAGAAAACTGGTTTTCAAGTTGAATTTTTGACGAGATTTCCAACGAAAAACGATAAGAATATCTCGTCGATTTATGACCCAATATTGTCTTGAGAAATTAGTGTTGGTTGGGGTCTGTCTTTCAATGTTTGCAGGTATGAGAGTTGATTAATTTTAACAATTAAATAATGCGAGTGATTGGCGTTTTTACGACTGGATTGAAAATCAAGGTTGTCACGCCAAAATTCATTTGAATGACAAGCATTTTTTTGCTCGTATAAGAGAGTAAGTAGCAACAATTAATTTTTAATCTGAAAATTTTAAATTAGTTACACCAGAATCGTTAATTGGAAAATGGTTCATCAACTCCTTGATTTTTAATTTAACTACACCAAAATTGTATTGAAGACTATACTTAGGTACTCTGATAGAATAAGACTAATTCACGATAATTTCTAGGTCGATATTTTTGCATCGACATTTATTCGACAAACATTAGAAAAGTAGTTTTGGGGTACCCACATTCTCAGTTTTACCGCATAGTTTTTCAAATGTGAGGTTATGTCTATACGATAAACTATATGTTTGTTCCAATCGACCAGCTATGGCGATGCTCAAACATTGACGGACAGACAAAGAGCAAGACCGCGTTATGAATCCACTCGTAAAAAGAGAAAAACATTTTCAATGGAAATCATTTTACTTATTGAGGCGATGTCAAATTTTTTGAAAGATTTCGAATCTCAAGGAATATTGGAAACGTAATTTTGGAGCAAATAATTGGTAAAAAGTTATATCAATGTTGTACAATGATGAATAATGCTATAATAATGCAATACTTGTCAACATTATGTAACGTTACCAACTTTATTCATAAAATTCAGGTAAAGTTCCACTTTAGACCCTGTTAGATTTTGAAGTTATTCACGGAAAAAAATAGTGGTGTAAAATTTACAACACGAAACTAGTAGTATTTTTACTGCACTTTGTGTTCACTATAACCACAAATGTAACAGCAGATAACGCACTGTGTTGTATTCAGCTCTAACGTGTATTATTTTTTACTATTATAGTGTAGTAAACATATGTAGCTGTTACAACTGCTGAGTGTTGAACAATTAACAAATTTTGGCGTTTCTGTTACTGGTGCGCATGCGCCGCGTACAACATAACCAATAATTTTGACAAATAAATGCAAGTGTCAAAAATTCAACTACATTTTACTAGTTCGTATTGTTAATAATACTACAGTTTTTTAATTACACTTGACTGGTAAACGTTACCACACGTGGTGTCATCCTATATGATACTAGTTAATGTTGTAAAATTAAAAAGGAATGCTGTTAAATCTACAACACATTTTTTTCCGTGTAGGAATAGGAATTTGGTGGTTTTGTGTAAAACTTTGCGGTGTCAGTAAGTGCACATTCAGTCAAATAAGCCAAATAAGTTTAAATCTAGTTATTTCCGTTACAATGATACTAATTAGTAATTACCCACTTCTATTTGTATATGACTGAAAATTGCATTATACACCAACGACACCAACAATGTAATTCTAACAGGGTCTAAACTGGAACTTTACCAAAATTCATTTAAACGATTTAAACGACGTTCAATTGGCCCGAGGTTTAAATTATACTGTGAAACTGGATGATTTAAACTTCCAATTTGAACTCCCGTTCAGGTTCAGCTGAACTTAAGTTTAAACGGCCACTGTGAAACTGGGCATTAAGGAATAAAATAATCTAATACACGAACATATAGATTGAGACGTCTTTAATTGTATATATAGATTATAAATCGATTTTTTTAAAAATAGTTTGATACTATACTTATTGATACTTGATGCTATAAAGTAGTTAATAAATCAATTTTTTGCTCAGAACTCTCTTCTCTGAATGAGCCGAGGCTTGTGACCAACAAAAACGAGCAAAAATTTATCAATTTCGCCGAAATCCGCCAGTCTCACAACTCAATTACGACAGTCAGACTTTGGCCTGTCAAAAAATATAATTGAGGTCTCGAAACTCAATTCGAAACAAATAATAATTATAATTTACAAAAATGGTTTGTTGGAATTTCGATACACCATCCATGTGCTCGTTTTATTTGCTAATCATTTGGCGAAATGTGCATAATGGAGAGGCACCATATTTATTTAATGACACTTATTAGCAGTACCAGAAACAACACATAATCATTTTTAATTTGAAATAAAATGAAATTTTACCGATGTGAAGCGAATAGCTGTACTAAAATAACCCTTGAGAGGAATATTCTTTAAAAAATTGTGTTTTTATTTTTTTTTTCCATCCATTACTCAAAACCATTTTAAGTAGACCTTAATATAAAAAAATTGCTCAAGTGCTAAACAGACGCGTAGTGGAAGGGTTTCGTATTACAATTACACTATTTGTAATACTTTTTTTTTATCTATATTGTAACGTTTTTACGGGTTCGTTGGTTTGTGTATAATGACTACGAATTTATTTTTAAACAATTGTTTATTTATTAATCTTACACTTTTGTTGCTTATGCACTACACGTTAACAATTAGTTATTTTTCACAGTCGCTTATTCACTATTACACTGTTAACTCTATTTACAATGTTTACAATAATCACAATTTATTTATACTCGCGATTCACTATTCACTTTATTTAACAATGCACTGATCACTTTTCACGATGTTGAAGATTGCTCTCGAAGATTTATTTGAATACTGAACTGTTGGCTCATCTTTCGGAATATTTATAGTAAGCGATCACCCGTTTCTAGATTTTTCGATTGGTAATCTTAGCGCCTGTCTTTCTCTCCTCCATTGGTAAATTAATGTAGAAAATACTAGAACACTCGTTCCTCGTCTAATCCTTTGTACTGTTAATCCGTGGACATAAAAGAACTTCAGGTGGTCCATCCTTTTGTGCATCCTTTTGTCCATCTTTCGCCGGTGATTGTTTAATCTTGCCCTCAGGCGCCAGACACAAATGGGTGTCTTGGATTTGTGACAATATCTATACTAATATATAAAATTGTAGAGTCTGTTTGTTTGTTTGTTTGGTTAAACACGCTAATCTCAGGAACTACTGGTTTGAATTGAAAAATTCTTTTAGCGTTGGATAGCCGTATTATCCAAAAAGGCTTTAGGCTATATAACATAACGCTACGACCAATAGCAGCAGAGCATCGATGGAAAATGTTTCAAAAACCAGAAAAATGTTTTCTTTTTGAGTGCGTTTGTTGCCTGTCCTGCGTAAGCGGGTAAAGTTACGCAAAAATCATGTGTAGCAAAATGATTCCTCTCAAAAAGTTCTAAAACAAAGTCCGCGGCGACATATGTCTATCTTTTAAGGTTAGCTCGCTATAACCGCTTTAATGATTATTAAAGTTGTTCCAAAAATAATTCATTATTTGCAAAATTATTTTTAGAAACATATTATTAATTCTTACCCAAATAATAACGGTTTCTTATAAAATGTTGTATGATGATAAATGACAATATAAGTCATTAAATAGAATACTTTTCATTACGAGAAAATGTCTCATTTACCCGGAAAATTGAAAAACGGGTTGGAGCAAAAAATGATGCATAAACTATATACATTTTTAGTTGAAATTGGATTTTGGTGATATTTTAGTCTGATGATAGCTAAATATGTGAATCATTATCTAGAATACGCTTAATTACGGAAAAATTTCTCATTTCAACGAGAAAATAGAAAATTGAAAAACTGGTTCAAAGAAAAATCATGCTGAAACTAAAAATTTTTAGCTGATTATAATATATTTATAGTAATAACTCATAAGGTCCTCAAGGATACATATTTTTTCTTTTCATACAGTCCACTTTTTATCCAGGAAAAATGCACGTTCCCGTAGGATAGATACGTTTTTGTTTTTTACAAAGCAAAAAATTACCATAATTTCTTGCAATATGGTGGTTTAAGAGTCAGAGAATGATACGGGCTACTTTTTATGTTAGAATATTGCACGGTTCCCGTAGGATAGGATGAGAATTGTATCCTACAGGAACTGAGTATTTTAAAGAAGTTTTGTAAAAGTTCATGAATAAGCGTTTTAACGAATTTTCCTCAAGAAGGATTGATCTACTTTTTATCCAGGAGAAATTTTCGGGCTTCTTGGAATAGATACCTACGTTTTTATTTTTCACGGAGCAAAAAATCGACATTAGGTATTGTACACTTTCTTAACAAGACAATTGTATCTTACAAGAACCGTGTATTTAAAAGAAGTTTTGTTAAAGTTCGTAGAATAGAGTTCTATAGCGCATTATCCTTAAGAAGATATTTTTTTTATCCAGGAAAAATATACTACACCCGTGGGATAAATATGTTTTTGTTTTTCACAGAGCAAAAGATTGACATGGTTTTTTGCAATAGGATAGTTTAGAGGTCAGAGAATAATTTAGATTATTTCTCATATTAGAATAATGCACGGTTCTCAAAAGATAGCATAACAATTGTACTTATCCTGCAGGAATCTTGTTTTTAAAAAAGGTTTCTTTAAAGTTTGTGAAATAGCGTTTTAACACATTTTCTCCAAACATTTTTAAATAAAAATGACAAGTTTTACTGGAAAATATCGTTTTTAATTTAATATCGGATAAATTAATAATGCTAATTTTTGAAACATTGAAATTTCTTTCATTGTTAATTTTCAAATACCTGTCCTATAATTTTTAGAAATAGCCGTGTTAAATTATATTTAAGAAGTCAACAATTACTCAACTTTTTTAACTATTTAAAAAATTTGAACTTGACAAAAAACTCAGTTAAATATATAATACGTTCAACATTTTAAAATTGTATTGCCACTTTAGGAACACGTCAAGTACCTACTGGTAGATATTTTATAATATTCATAAAAACGTATAGAACCTATATAAAATACATTATATCTCTTCCTGGAAAAGTAGTTTGACGGATTTTCATGAACTTTCTATGAATCAACATCTAGTTATATCTATCTGTCTTTTTCTGTTAAAATAGCTGAATTTCTTATTTTTGGATGAAGGTTTCTATTATTCAATCCGTTTAATTTATATACGCTCAGCGAAGCGGGCGGGGATCAGCTATCTTCGGATAAAATTATCAAGGCAGCAGTGATTTTATAAGGGTTTCGTTTCTCTAACGTACGGAACCCTAAAAACTTTCCTCTTATCCTTGTTGTTATAACTTTTAATAAATCCGTTAATGTCTTAACTGTTGATATGAAAATGAGCAATTTGATCTGAATGTAGCCTTGAATTTCTTATAATTAACATAATTAACTGTTAGATATCTATTAAATAAATGCAGATCGCACTCGTTCTTATATACGTCATTGCCATATATTCATCTCACTTTCTCATTAATAAGTATACGTACTTATTTCATAAATAATTTATTTAATTCATTTGAAACTAACTGATTGTATTAGGTTTAATTAAAAATCTTTCCCTCCAAAATCCATATTTGGCGCCTGTCTGTTCAGTGCTTGTGTCATTTGTTCCACGGATTGAATGTCTTTTGTTTGTTCGTACGTTTTCGCGGTATTTTCAATAAATTTTCTCAAAGAATTTCCGAAACAAAGCAAAAATCACACGGAAAATGGAACAAGGTGAAAACAATATGAGAAAACGAAAACGCGATGAAAGAGAAAGAGAAAGTTTCGAATCGTTAAATTTACGGATAATTACACTTTGATAAATTTAATGAAGTAATTAACGACAAGATTATTAATTAGGAGGGAAATTGAAGAAAATAAGACAAGTACCTACATAGAAAATGGCTGACAAGAGAATAATTGCAGTTAAAAAATAAAATCTTAACATACACTGGTTCTAATAATTTTTTCTAAACGCTCTTTACTCATTTGGTAACTAGTTCTTGAGATAATTTCCACTGATTTGTAGAAAATTTAATTTACTTCAATTTTGTTCTGAACACTTTTTTTGCTGTAACTCATCGTTTTTAGGTTATTTTCAAAAAAGCAACAACATATTGATGCTTCGTCGTTCTAACGTGTACGTGTTACATAAAGATCTACTTAACATAACCTCTATTTTAGATGAAAACAATTTTTTCAGCCAATGTATATATAAATTTCTCCAAATTTGTTTTACTGACCATCAGTATTTGGGTAACATGGGACATCTCAATTTTTAGTATGGTGGGATGATTCGAATAAAACTCGAATGCATAATATTTCTTTTTGCTATAATTCTTGCATAATTGTAAGGTGGGAGTGGTTACCCATATTTATTTACACATAATATATTTACAATTACAGTGGCCAGCACTGGCCCCATGCAAATTGAATTGCTTAAAGTATATAACGTCGTTTTGTCAGGGCAGTTGCGAGAGGTATCACTGCATGTTCGAATTCCATTTCTAGTCGCCACACAATAATAATATCAAATTTGTTCCAAATGAAAATAAAAACGTCGATTGTACAATACAAGTCATGTGTAATATAAACAAAAAAATAAGTGGTAAAATAAGTTACCATAATATTAAATTGTTCATGATTTGTATCGTACAATACACGGTTTTATTTTTATCTGAAACAGACCTAAATTATTCGTTAGCTGCTCTTAACACATTTTTTACTACTTTATTGTACTTATAAGGAATTCATCACGTCAAATATTGGAGCACTCCTACGCATTCTTAAATAAAATCGGTTTGTTCCAGATAAAAATAAAACCATGCATTGTATGATACAAATCATACACAATATGAAATGATATGATATTATGGTAACTTATTTTATATTGCACATGACTTAAACCATACAATCGATGTTTTTATTTTCATTTGGAACAAATCTGATATTATTATGCAAGAATTATAGCAAAAATTAATAATATTCATTCGAATTGTCCGAGCATAGTGAAAATTGGAATGTCCCATTGTTACTTATATATTGATAATCAGTAAAGCAAATTAGAAAAAAATTAGATGTACAGTGCAACCTCGATATAACAAATCGAAAGGTAACAAGTAATTATTCGTTATATCGTTAAACCGAGGTTTGTTATATAGAGGTTAGGTTGGTCGAAAATTTGTTATAATGAGGTAAAAAAAATTTTTTTTTAAATCCTGTAAAGCCTGTCTCGTCATGAATCACATACTATTGGATTTAGGGTCATATATTGGTGGGAACGTTATATGAAGGTTTTGGGTTCTTAAAATTCGTTATAAAGAGGTTGTTCGCAATGTAAAGGTAGATTGAACATAGACTTTTATGGACAATTCGAGGGAATTACGAAGAATTTGTTAAATCGAGGAAGTCGTTATATTGAGGTTCGTGATATTAAGGTTGCACTCTACATTGGCTTTTGGTAAATTTTTGCAAAATTGCACTCTACATCTCTTGAAATGTAAAATTAAACATTTTCAGGAGGAGGGTTGAAATTATCTTCCCTTAAACGTTGCATATGTTTATTATTATGAAAATAATGCGTACTATATTTTTCATCTCCTGGCTTAGAACAGGTTTTTTTTTTTTTTTTATTTGTTTTCGTTCTGGATATTTTAGGTTAGAGGGTAAAAATTTAATTGGAGTGGATTTGATGTGCCAATAAATAACGTGCACGTGGTTGTTTGTTTTTATTTGGCTGAGCGTAGTGTTGGCTATTTTTAGCTGGACCGAGCCTTTCGAAAATTAGCCTCGTTTCGAGCGCGTTAATTGCATTAAAAGGGGGCGGGTGTTGATACGGAGGGTCGAAAAGGATTGAAATATTTCATTTCGACTCGGAGAATTGCCAATTCTCACACTTCATATATTATACATGATGTTTATATATATATACATGTACATGTATATATATATTTTGGCCGAGAGGGTTTTTGACCCGTCCAGCCCCGGTCATCGCATTCGGTAAGTATCATTCGAAATCTGTAATGAAAAGGACACACAATCTCAAGCAGCGACTTTTTGCGAATTTACGAATTCGGTTATGAAAGCGAATGTGGCCGGTGGATTTTTTTACCTTTTTGGGCGTCTCCGACTGCCCCCTCACGGTATATCTTATTCTGGCATCTCGCCATCAGTTTATACCAGCGGTTACCAAAAATTGCCCCGATAGACACCTCAAGTCAAGTGGATTTATGGATGATCAAAAATATTTTTTTTTTTGCTTTAATCGACAATAGCTCAACAACATATACGTCATACGCGTCTCCGTACAGATTTTACACTTCAAATTAAACATCTTACAAATCAAATTAGACATTTTACTCATTAAGTGTTTATTATATATAGTAATTAAAGATAATTAATACCAGTTATAGTGGAACAAAGATAAAAGGTATTTTCGAAAATTATAATATTAAATATGAAATTATAAAAATATTTATGGTAGTCATTTTTTTTTCAAACAACCCGGGACAAAATATTTAAGATCTAATGAGATCTACAAACGTGCTTAAACTACTTAAGCTGATGCATCAATTTTAGTATATAGATAGCTATTATAATTATCTCACCTCCGCGAGCAAATGATATTAAAAACATTTTTTTTTTTGTAACTATTTATAGGACTTTTTTCTATTTTGTATTTATTATTAAATAATATTAAGTTACAATTTCATATATTGTAGCTCTTTGAAAATGATATCATAGGAATTTTCGTAATATTCTGTAACAATTCAAAATCAACTAGTCTCCAACCTCTATTAGACGACGCGGCACCGAATGGCAGAAATATCAAGCCTGGGCGTTGGATAAGAAAAAGAAGAACAATTTCATATATTAATCATAATATTAAAAAATGATCTAAAGGGAAAAGTCCTTGATTTAATTAGATCGATGTTACGCTTCATAGATCTACATTGGTAGATCTAGGATTATTTTCTTAGGTCTAAGTTGATCTATAATTTAGCTATTTAGATCTAATATAACACCTTTCGATCTAGATTGGCCTGGACATATCTAAGTTGATCTATTGAATTACATTTTTTTGATCTACATGAATCAAGTAGATAAACTTAGATCTAAAATATTTTTTCCCGGGAAACTAGAAGTTTTTTTTCATTGATCGTTTACTTGGACCGTAACTAGGGCAGTGTCAGCAGTACCTCGTCGAGATTACCTGCTTGACTTGATTTTCAAGCTACCTAACCTAAATTTAAATTAAAATCAAGTTAAATATTAAAATGTCAAATCAAGCACTGACTTCATAAGTTATTTCAATTACAAGTCACAACATTATCATATTTTATTAAAATAAAATCCAACTACTTGACTTGACAAATTCCTAGGGTTCCTTGGGGTTCATAGACTATAGATGTTAAATTCAATTAACAATTTTCGTGGGTTCACGTTAATCCTCGTCTTACTTCCGAACATTTTCAAACTCGTTCACGAGAAAATAACCCTTAATCAGTGCATAAGCGTGTATGCGTTTGGCGATTATCCTAAATCCACTTGGACTGATTCGTTATCGGTTCAGTTTTAGATCCGCGAACAAACCTATTTTCTTAGTAAGCTGACAAAAAGCATCAAAAACCAGTGCAGCACGGCTTGATTCTTGGTTATTGATGGTCATTGATGATTTCTTAAAAACCTCCAATTTTATGATTATCTAAAGTTACATCAAATACGATGATTATTGGTGATTCTAGATGGAAGTTTTAATAATGAACATTTAAATCGTTTCATTGTTGACACCTAACGGTGTTGGATGTTTGTAAAAGGATCGACAGTTTAGGCTGTTTGAGAAAGTTTGTTTGTCCATAAACAGTGCACAATTTACGTATAACCTACACAAGCTATAGTTTGGGGCCCCCGTTTTCTTAGAGGCCCCCAAAACTTTTTTTCTGAGTGAGCAATTGCCATATATGAATACTGCAGCAGTCCCAATGCTGCACGTCCGGGACTTCTTATAATTTTCAATTTTTTAAGCGCTTTTTTTCGAATATCTGAATGTATAAAGGACTCCATATTTCAAATAGCTTAGGCCCTTATCAAGTCTAAATCCGGTTCTGCCCATATATAAGAAGGTACATTGATTCTGAGTCAGTCAATCAATGAATACAAGTGATACGAGTGATTTAAAAGGAGATTTTGTTATATATTGTTTATTTACTAGTTTAAACAAATAATTTAATTTAATTTATTAAATTTTTTTGTGAAATTTTCATCGAATAAACGAACCCTTAACGAGAGGCTCAATACAGGTTTGAGACATCCTGTTACAATACCATCATTTTTAGATGTGGAAAGAAAATCCAGGCCCAAGGGGAAAATTGCCTCGTTGCAAAGCAGAGCTGCAGTGTGGGTGGTGCGAGAGAGTCTCCGGCACCAGGCGCCGAATAGTAAAAATTCCGCAAACAATAGAGATGTCATTTTAAAAAATAATTTTTTAAAAAGTTTAATCTTATGCTCTACATCTTAGACTTGAAATAATTTGCTTGTAAGAAATTGAAATATAAGTATAAATTATTAAGAATTAATATTTACCTTGTTTTCATTAGCCATACGTTTCTGTAATGATAAATGTTGAGAAGCACTGGTCGGTGGTGTGGATTTCCTCTTAATTTGGTTCGCAGGGAAAGAGAGAATAATCGAAGACGATTCAAATAAAAAAAATACGAATAAATTACAAGTGAAATTCCAGTTTGAACCGAATCGAATTCTGACTTTCAGGTTGCGTATTCTTTTATTTGAGCAACACGGAGCACGATGATGATGATAGAGCGTCAGCTTAAAAAGGACCGAGCCGAATTTTTGGAAAGTGCTTATTTTTTCCTGGCGCATTAAATACGATTTTTTTTCATCCGAAAATAAAAGTGAATTTCTTACAATTATATACAGGGTGACACAATTTTAGCACTACCCTTTTTTATTTGATAATTTAGATCATAATTTGAGTATCTAATTTTTAATTTTCTGCATAACTAATTTTTAATATACCAAAAAAGTGAAGGTTCATTTGAAAATCAATCATATTGCATCTTCCCATGAATTTTGCGCTGATAAAAACGGTTGGAGCGTTCAAGTTGTGACTCCCTGTATGTATTTATGTACCTGGATAGTGCCTACATATTGATTTAGGATTCGGATTGTGATTTCAATATGCAAATGTCCTGATAATAAAATCGCTTGCAAAAGATCTCACCTCTTCTGACATGTGAAATTAGGGGTCGTTTCGCTCGTTTGCTTCTATAAGACCCATGTCGGGATTTTTTTTTTATACTGACTTGACACTTAACAATTTTTCAATAATAAATTTCAGCATTTACTACTTGTAATTACCAAATATACTTTTGAAACTCAGCATGAAACCCTTAAAAAAAATACACAATAAATATATTTAAATACTTACAAAACTTCTAAATGTCTCGTTTAAAGCTGCAACTATACAAATTTCTTTGTCTGTTTAATGACCGTTGTTAAAAAACGGTTTAACAATTTATGGAAGTCGAAAAAAAAAAGAAATAATTTATTAGGCGATTATGGAGGCTTACAAGGAGAAGAAGGTCCGTTTAGGTCTCTTCCTGGACACATAAAAACTTTTGACAAAGTATGGCATGCAGGACTGCTATGTAAACTGAAGCCACTGTTAACAGATACCAACTTCAGGATCATACAGTCACACCTAACTGGGCGCACTTTTAGTGTAAGAATTAAAAATACCTACCCCCCTAACAAGGAAATGTGATCAGAAATGCTACAGGGGGTACTCGGGCATTTTCTGTCCACAATTTAAACGTACGACCTCCCCAAAATAAATTCAACAATATTGGCGCAATTGTGCAATGGGGACTGCATTTAAGTAGCAGAAAAAATTTAAAAACATTCAGCATTGGTCGACAGGGGGTGTAAAACATGGAGAATCCGTCTAAACCCATTAGAGAAATCCAAGGTGATAATGTTAACCCTTAAAACAATTCCCTATTCCCTCATTTCCCAATAACTCTGGGTGGAAGAATAGTACCTAGGATGTACACAATTAAATACTTGGGTCTTACCATGGACTCCAGACTCACCTGGAACGCACACATCACGGGCCTCACAGCTCGACTACGTATTCGCCTTAAGCAACTAAAATGGCTAACAGAGCTCTATTCATGCATCTGAAACGACTCTTTTATCTTCATTCCATGAGACCTGTTTGGATGTATGGGTGTAAGCTTTGGGGCACAGCATCCAAAAGCCAAATAAATCGAGTACAAGTGACTCAGAACAGGGTTCTGAGACTTGTGACTAATGCCCCGTGGCACGTTACAGGTGCCACCTTGCCCCACAACTTAGCAATGCCAGAAATGGAGACTGTTTTCCAAAGCAATTATCGTAAGCTAAGCGAAACATTTAGGGTAAAACCTAACCAATTTGCCTCCACCCAGGATTCAAAGAAGGCTCAAGAGAAAGAGGCATTCTGATATAATGGAGGATTAATCTCCACAGTAATAATAAAAATAAAGAAAGATTTTTTTAGGACCATCAAGGTATGGTGACCTTATTCATGTGACAGCTTAATCTGACTCTAGGCAGCTTCTGCACTGTGTCTGCCCAACTATAATGCCGATTAGGCAAAAATTTCATCTATCAAAATAAAATAATTGTTGTTAATTTTAAATTAATCTCCATGGAACTTTTAAAATTTCTCCCGTTAAATCATTCAAACGTGATTACTGGTGCTATCTCTAGGAAGTAAAGGTTATAAGCATTAAACCAGAGGTCGGCAACCTATTTTGACTACGGGTCAAAATCAACTAATATTTGAGTATTAAATACACGTTTGGGTCAGTGGTATTTTCATTTTAAAAAAGTTGTTCAGTGAATAAGAGGGTATCAAGCATTTTGATCCCCGGACAAAATTTCTCCATGACAAAAATATTTGCGATAAAATATTTCATGCAATTGTTTGAGCTCAATAACTAAGATTTTAGATCACTTAGTGGCGTGGTGGACTAGACAGTTGCCTTATACGCCAGTGGTCCTGGGTTCGAATCCCATAAAAACATAAGATTTTTTTCTGGATTTTTGGATTTGACGGTCGCTAATGACCAAAGTAGTTAAAGCGATCTTAAATAAACAAAAAAAAAAAAACTAAGATTTTATATTTAATAATTTTTGGTAAAAACGTGTTAAATGGACCCCCAATTATTTATTGAAATAGTTGTACATTGACCCCCATGTGTTCGTGTTAAATACGCAATAACTGTATTAATTAATGCCAAGGGAATCCGGGTGGAGCCCCCATCAAAATAAATTTTAGCCATTTGTCAATTATAATCATTCATTGCCTGAATGTGTACTTCTTGACACCGCGAAGTTTTACACAAACCTAAATGTTTTAACATCAACATTTTTGTCTGAGGATATTTTGTCGAGGATATTTTGTCCGGGGATCAAAACGCATGAAACCAATAAAAGTTACATTATAAATCATATCAAGAACAATATTACAGTACGCCTAAAAATGTTTTTTTACTTTTTTTATTTATTTTATACCGATATCATTATACTTTAGTGGAACTAAAATGGGTCACCTACAGTTATCAAATGGGTCACTTGCTGACCCATGGGTCATAGGTAGTCAACCACTGCATAAGACCCTTAAAAATGCAACAATTTAAACTTCGTAAAAAATATTATTGTAATGCACAATTTTCACACGGATTCACTGTAATCAATATGGGGTTTCCATCCCCATTATGATAATGATAATTTTTAGTGAAATAAAATTTGTCCTAACCACCTATTGGCGCAGTGGCTAGAGCAATTGCTCTCTCCGCTTCATGCGTCAAGTGGTACTGGGTTCGATCCCCGTTGAATCCTAGACTTAAGATCCTAGACTTAAGATATAATTGACCAACAGAGATTCTCTATGTTTTGACAGTCGTGATATGACTTTAGATGTTAAAGCGACTTTAAAACACCAACAAAAAAAAATGATCTCATCTACGAATTAATAAATGCAATATTAAGTGATAGAACAATAAGCTGCCAGTTAAATTAATGATAGTCACAAGGGGGGCAGATGCATACCCTCCTACCCCCTTACCGATACGTCCATGATAGTGTCAACTTTTTGGATTGATTGTATAAGTTTCGTGAGTATCGATGACAACGATGTTGAAATCGAAAAAACGGACGTTAAGTCCGACTGGATGTCATGTTGAAAACTTGTTTCATTTCTAAATAACTGGGTCAGCTAATGGCCTTAGGAAGCCATCAAACGAAATCGAAAACGGTTTTGACGCCCGTATCGGCCAAAATCTGGCTTTAAAATTAACCGATCAATTGAATTTGCTAGCGAATCAGAACCGATCCGTACACCAAATCGGTTGTTAACTTCTATTGGTTTATCAACTTAGATCCCAACTTAATTGTTTGATAACTGCAACAATGTTAACAACCAAATTGTCAGTCAAGTTGACAATCTCTCATAATAAATGGCAAGTCAAAAACTTGTGAAACAAAACCAACAAAACAAGTTTTAATTTATTCAAAAGGGATTTTTACGATTTTATATACAATATACAGAAAGACAATTTATATAAATGGCATTAAAAATTTGTTACCCGACCAGACTATGACTGTGAGACCTTTTCATTTTCTGTATCCGGCTTGAACGTGCCAAATAGTCTTTAAAAATAAAATATTTCAGTAAAAAATGCCAACAACTATTTAAAATAATTAAATATACAGTAAAAATTACATTATTACTTTAAAAAAAAAAAAACGGCAAGGTCTTCCAGCTTTTTTAAGTTGTCATGTAGGGTAGAGCGGGGCTTAAAAGTCCAATTTGACTATTAAGATGAATACAGTGAAAACCGAGCTTACTTTATCAAAATATACAACACTTATCAAATAAAAAAAATTTTGTAAGATTTGTGTTACACGATAGCAATTTATTTAATGTTTATAATTGTTTATTTATTTATTTTAAACTATTTGCACGTACTTTAAAAATGATTTATTTTACTGTTGAACCAGTTACTTTTCACAGTAACTTATTCACTAATTGTCACTCACTGTTTATATTTTACTAAATCACTCGCGCGCTGTTTATAACGACAATCATTCGTTATTTCCACTCACGATTTATTTAACTTATTTAACACTAAACTCATTTGGCTGCATATACGCTGTTCGTCGTATTCTAGAAAATTTCAACGCCAAAATGTTCCATTGCTAGAATATTCTATTCAGTTGTTTTAATGTTTGTCTTTTTAACCGACTTCAAAAAAAGGAGGAGGTTCTCAATTCGACTGTATGTTTTTTTTTATGTTTGTTACCTCAGAATTTTCGACTGGGTGAAGCGATTTTGATGTTTTTTTGGTTTTGTTTGAAAGCTGGTGCTTCCCGTGTGGTCCAATTTTAATTTGAAGCAAATCTTTCCTTTCTAAATGGTTGAAAACTAAGGGATAAAATATTAACTTCTTATTGGAAAGCTCGATTTTAATAATACTTATTTTTTTGGTAGAACATAATATTAAACGAATCTCAAATCTATTTTTATAAAAAAACTCCACTCATAAGGGGTTAAAAATTAGGGATGATATAATAAATTTTTCGTGGCTAACCCGATTTTGATAATTTTGTTTCTATTACGTACATCGTACCTTTAAATTATTCACATTTCAATTTAAAGAAAAAAATCCACCCTCTAAAGATGAAAATAGGGGATGAAATAATGAGGTTTAATTGAATCATCGAATTTTGATAATTTTGTTTCTAGTGGAAAGAGTATTCCACTTATTTCTTTCATTACATTTAAAAGCAAAATATTTTAACCCCTAAGAGCAAAAGGGGATGAAGTAGTAACTTTTAACATTTAACGGCGCTGTCTCATATGTGTAGCGCGTTTAGTAGGTTTACCCATATTGGAAATAAATAAAAAAATTATAACACAATAAAAAACCGACTTCAATATAAATAAAAAATCTTAAACAAAAAATGCACTAAAAAGTAACAAAATAATAATGACGTATCCTTGCAGTGTCATTAACTTACAAATTATTACGATGATATAATGTACTATTGTTATTCTTGGAGTTGGTGTGAGCCAAGGAAATACGACTATATTGGTACTTAACAATAAACGAGAATACTTTATGAAATTTATTTTTCAAATGAACTTTTATACAATGTACTGGTAGGTAGGTACTGTGACAATATCTAACGGCCTTTAAACTACAAAATATCAATAACCAACTAAACCTTTTTACAAATGAACATTAATATTTATTTTCTTGTCTACGCCGTAAAATAAACAAATAAATAAATAAATAAAACAAAAATTCAAATTATGCGCGCCTAGTTAAAAAAAACCGAGCGGTTTTGCCAAACTTCATCCTGTTAATTTTGTGTCACACGTATGCGCGCGCATTTTAAAATTTCACACTCATCATTTTTTTTATAATGCGCCTAAAGAAGTATAACTTCAAAAACTAGTCACAAGTTTTTTAGATATTTATGGTGGTTTTTTTTTACTCGTGAACCTTTAATCCCCGCTCTACCCTACAGTTTTCCGTTGATTTCTACATTTTTCTAGAACTATTAGGTTACTAAAAAAAAAATTAAGTTTAAGGTTTAAAATATGAACAAGACTATGTAATACATAGCATAATGATTTTCTTATAATTCTCTATAACGGCTAATTTCATTCTGTTATAGTTTTGTTTCACAGTTACAATGTTGACTTAGAATCAGTAGCGTAATATTATCTAACGGCGTTGCAGTAAAAATGTTTATGAAAAAGCATTAACTGATTTCTAATGAAGCAAATGCTGATTATTGAGCTATTTCCCCACTCACTCACTATATTGCATTTATTAAAATGAATGTCCCACTAGTTCCATCAAGGTTATCAAGTTTTAAATTCAAAATGCCTAATATTTTAAAAAGTGACTTTCTAATAAGCGTTCACTCTCAAATAAGAATACTTTGAGAAAAACGAAACAACATTTGGAACGTTTGATCAATTTCAATTGAATGTAGTTAGCTGAAAATTTTCACCGCCCCGGGCGGCACGGCCAAAATAGCATTAACATTTAAATGTTTCAAGATTTCATTATATTGAAATATTTAAATATTACACTGTTAGCATTTCGATGTGTTACGGAAAAAAATAAATTTGTTAGCGTTGTTCGAATTTCACCGTTACGCTCGATAAGAAAAACCAAGCGGCAAGACTTCCGTATTTTAAAAGAATGTTACTTTTTAAATTACACATAGAAAATTTAATGAGCGCAACGGGATTATGTCACCCTCAATACTCTATATAAATAGATACTATATGCTAGATGAAACAACCAGCGTTGTCCGGGTTGAAATTGATCCAATAGAAATACCTTAATAACCGATGTCAAACTTATAATTTTTGAATTGGAGACAAAATTTGGAACTCCTATTACTTAACTATAACGTAACAAAAGGTAAAACCGGGTTCATATGACAAATCTGACCCCACGGCTTTTTAATCGACTTCCAAAAAAGGAGGAGGTTCTCAATTTGACTGTATTTTTTAAATGTTTGTTACCTCAGAACTTTCGACTGGGTGAACCGATTTTTATGATTCTTTTTGAAGTTGTACTTCTTTAGGCGCGTTATGAAAAATTGATGAGAGTGAAATTTTTAGATGAGCGGCCATCTTGAGACAAAAATTAACAAAATGAAGTTGGCCGCAAAACTACTCGATTTCCTGGCGCGCGTAATTTGAATTTTTTGTTTTATTTATTTACTTATCTTTATATTTAAATTAAAAATAATTATATATACAAATGACACATATTATTAAAAATAAGTTAAAACTTTTCTTGAATTTTGCAGTAGCTGTTAAACTATTTTGAGGTTATTGATGAAAATGACGTCTGCATTCCATGCATATTCTTAGTTATCACGAAATCTGGCATTCTGAAATGATTCAACCATCTTATAATAATAATTTAGCAAAACAAGGCATGAATAAGATTAAGACATTTACTTTGAAAAGTAGCTACTTACTTTATTTCGCAATTTCTATGGAGCTTCGCTTTCATGGCATGCATGAATTGTTAACCAAAAAAATTATCCTGACAAATTTTATAAACGTCTTTCAGCTTTCTTTGGATTTTATTTTCATTGTAAACCATAGTTTTTCACAGTATTTCAGCCAATAAATAGTCATAAAAATACAAATTTACTACACATACTCGAAAAAAAAAATGTTTAATGTAATATTACTTTTAGGCTATTTAGTAGCGTTCTATTTTATCATCACAAATTAACAAGATGAAGTTGGCCGCAAAACCACTCGGTTTTTTTTTAACTTGGCGCGCGTAATTTGAATTTTTGTTTTATTTATTTACTTATTTATTTATTTTTATATTTAAATTAAAAATAATTGACAAATTTTATAAACGTCTGGCAGCTTCCTTTGGATATTATTTATTGATATAAATTAAAATATTATTCTCTTAATTTTATTTTCAATAATTATATCTTTAAATATATATTATTATTATTATTATTATTAAATATTAATTTACAATTTTTAAAAATTGATTATTTGAATGCAATTAATAAAAACTAATACTAATGATGCCAAAGAAGTATAACTTCTCACGCGCGTACATAAGTACACGCAACCACTTTTTTTTTTATTTGAAAGCTGGTGCTTTCCATGTGGTCCCATTTTAATTTGAAGGAAATCGTTCTCTGCTAAGGGGTTGAAAACTAAGAGATGAAATATTAACTTCTTATTGGATAGCTCGATTTTGATAATTCTTTTTTTTGGTAGAACATAATCTTGAATTAATTTCATTTCCATTTTTATAAAAAAACTACACTCATAAGGGGTTAAAAATTAGGGATGAAATTATCAATTATTCCTGGCTACAATTTCGATAATTTTTTTTTTGCTTTTACGTACATCATACCTTTAAATTGTTCACATTTTAATTTGAAGAAAAAAATCCACCCCCTAAGGATGAAAATAGGGGATGAAATAGTGTCGTTTAACTGAATCATCCATTTTTGATGATTTTTTTTCTAATGGAACGAGTATTCCACTTAGTTCTTGGATAGCTTGATTTTGATAATTCTTTTTTTATTTATTGGTAGAACATAATTTTAAATTAATCTCATATCCATTTTTTTATGAAAAACTCTCCTCATAATGGGTTAAAAATTAGGGATGAAATAATACTTTTTTCTTGGCTAACCCGATTTCGATAATTTTTTTTCTATTACGTGCATGGTACATTTAAATTATTCACATTTCAATTTGAAGAAAAAAATCCACCCCTTAAGGATAAAAATAGGGGACGTACTAGTGACATTTAACTGAATCATCGTATTTTGTTGATTTTTTTCTATTGGAAAGAGTATTCCACTTTGTTCTATCATTACATTTAAAAGCAAAAAATTTCAACCCTTAAGAGCAAAAGGGGATGAAGTAGTAACTTTTAACATTTAACGGTGCTATCTCATATGAACAGAGCGTTTAGTAGGTTTACCTACCCATATTCAAAGAAATAATATCAGTCATGAAACTTCAAGTCAAAAATCGAGAAATAAATAAAAATTATAGCAAAATACCGAAAAACCGAATTCAAAATAAAATAAAAATTCTTAAACAAAAAATGCACTAAAAAGTAACAAAATAATAATGACGTAGTCTGCAGTGTCATTAACTTACAAATTATTACGATGATATAATGTACAACTATTGTTATTTTTTGAGTTGGTGTCAGCCAAGGAAGTAAATATTAATGTTAATTTGTAAATAGGTTTAATTAGTTGGTATTTTGTAGTTTAAAGGTTGCTAGATATTTTTACAGTACTAGTAAGTACCTATATTGGTATATTGTATAAAAGTTTATTTGAAAAATAAATTTTCTAAGGTATTCTCGTTTATTGTTAAATACCAATATAGTCGTATTTTCTTGGCTGATACCAACTCCAAAAATAACAATAGTTGTACGTGTGTCAGAGCATGCTCTGAATATGTCGATAAAAATGATCTTATCTATAAGATTGTTATCGCTAACAAATGATATAATCCAACAATGACTTGATAACTTTATTAGCAATTAAAGTTTCAAAGATGTCCTCATTGAGTAGCTGGTGCATATTAGCGAGCCAAATTCAAGATTTCGATTGAGTAATCAACGGAGAAGCTATAAAAAGCACGATCGACATTTAGTAGATAATATGATTTAGTGTTATTTGGTCGTTAAATAACGACCCAAAGATCTTTATAACTGAAGATTCAGTTTATGTTACGACCATTAAACCGGTAGCTGGAGTCGCTCGTAAATAATCCTCAATGACATCATCGAATTATCCTTATTATGTAAAAGATCAACTCGAACATATTGAAGTGAATATCGTGAGATTCAATGCCCTTGCAGACCGCTCCAGGTACACTGAGATCGAGTTGCTCAAATCCCGGAATCCCTCCTGCCGAGATCAACATGCGATACTTCCCAAATATTACCCGTCACATTTGCCCATTGCCAATTCATCATGGTTAACACGCAATATCAATTTGGAACTGCTATTAAGTTCGAGTCTTATAAAATGATTTTTTTTAAAGGCATAATTTTTTTGGTGGCACCCCCTCGAAGGAGGCTCGTTATTGTATAATTTAACAACAAACCCATAAATTTTAAGCCTAATAAGGAAGTGATTCACTTCATACATTCATGATGTGTTTTCGTTTCAGAATCGGTCTGTGCGGTTTCGACAATCCAATGCGGGATCAAAAAACTGAAGAGCTTCGTCGTCATATTGGTCATGTAAGTATTTTCCATTCAGTAGACGAACAAGTCGTTAATTCCATGATTCTAGGGGGTAAAAATTAAAATGGATGATGCGGGAAACATTCTGATCAAACGAGTATCCAAATGTAATGTCTATATCAAATCAACCGGCCAGGACGAGGAGAACGCTATCGGTAACGAAATTTTGAAACTGCCAGGATGTGCCCTCGAACCGGAGAAGCCTGTGAAATTGTTCGATATGAAAAAGTTTCAATCGAATCTAAACCGAGAGTTGCGTCGAGCGTATCCTGACCGACGCCGTCTGGAATGCCAATGTCTCAGTATCGTAGCGTTTGTAAAAGCTGAAAGCAACGTTCTGGAATGTCCCATCTGGGTTCTTATCATTAATGTGGTCGCCATGGACATGCTCAAGTCGAAACTTCCACCAGGCATGTTTGCGGAAAATCGGCAAGCCAGTAAGTAGAAGAACTCGGTTGAATGTGACAAAAGCAACATTAACGCACCGCCAAATCGCAATTTTCCAGTAGTTTGATAATCAATTTGTTATTAATGACCATGATAATTATTTTTGCTAATTTGACACGATAAAAATTTCAAATGACGCGATTTTGTCGGCGCGCATATGTCTGTTGTATGTTTGTCAGTGAACCGAATTACGTAATAATATTGGGATTTCAGTGCAACGTGTTATGGACATTAAAAATCGACCCCGCATTCCGATTCCCGATGAAGATCCGTACAGTGTAGCAGGTGCTGGAGGTTTGGTCGACAGTTCCAGCGGGTTTAGTTCGGGAGTTGGAATGGTTGCGGCAACGCGTGAGCAACTCTTAATCCAAACGCAACAGTTAGCCCAAAAACGTAGTGAAAAACCACCGAAATTACCACCTCGCGAAAACCTTTATCCGCACGATATTCCTAAGCCGGACTATGATGATATCGATGACGATAGTAGACTTCCTAGTAAACCTTTTCCTAGTTCCCGAGGAAAGGATAAGTCAAAGAAAGATAAAAAATATGGTAAGTTGGAGATTGAAAGTATTAGAGTTTGGGGTATATGTTGGCTGCTTGTTGCAGATGATCCATATTATTGTGGACTTCGTGCCCGTGTACCAAATTTCGTCAAGTCAAAAACGAAAGAGATGCCGCTCCAGAGTCGGGAGATGCCAGGAGTGACGTCACCGTCAAAGCGCCACTCGATGGCCCAACCGAATCCCGGAGGAGTGCCGATGTCCCTCGCTGGAGGACACCCGGGAATCCACACGGCGCTAAGTCACCCGCACATGCCACACCCGTCGATGATGTGGCATACGCGCAGTTTCGAGAATGGAATCGGTGTGTATAATTTTCCAAAACTACTGACACATGCCAGTAGTGTTCAAGTGCAACCAACTTACCACTTACAACAACCGCAATCTCGCGCCCATCGCCACCACCGGTCCAGTCGCCATTAATTCTGCACAAAAACACCACCCACCTTCTCAATCTGGTAAAAACTCGACCGAGAGAAATTCAAAATTCAGAATCCGCGAACAATCAGAAATTAAAGACAAAATTCGAACGCATGCTCAAACACGCGACTCTTCTAAATTTCATCTCTCTTTAACTGATCTCCGAAACCTTTGAAACTTACTAACTCTATTTCCAAACTTAATTCTATCCAAAACAATGTTTAACGGAACAATCTTCGCATTTTACAAGGTTTTTTTAGAGGTTGAGATATCATACTATCATACTAACAAGGCGGGTATCCCATGTGTCCTTCGTTCAACTTTGTTAATTTTAAGATATGCTATTCTTCATCGAAGCAACTCAATTTTTTAATCAGGAATAAAACACAGGTAGGAGTCGAAACATACAATCTCATTTGCGTGTGTTAAGATATTGAAGCTCAAAGATTTCAAACATAAACCTTTGCTTGATACGCTCCATACGTTTTCCCTTTCGGGGCAATATGAGACTATCAACATTTTTCAACATTTCTGATTTGGATCAATCCTAAAAATGTACCATTCGGAAAAAATTACAAAAATTTATTTTTAGGGGATAAATTTGAGGGTGTTTCCCAAAAGTGTTTCCTAAAAGTGTTTTTTTATCGATTAAAAAATTGCCTAGATTTTGATTCAGAAAACATCTCAAAATGAACGAAATCGGAGAAGGACATTTTAAATATCTGCCTTGTAAGTACAAATACCAAGTTATCGGTTGCATACGATAATATGATGAAAAAACAATGAAAATGGTCTATTAAAGACTTCAACTAGTTTCTCTACCACCCGGTTTTCCAATTTCTGAGTTACCTCTTGAGGATTAATTGGGGGTGAAATGTATATTTAATGGCTTCGTTCAAGTTTCAATATTTTTCGTATGTTTTTTTTTTTAATTTTACAATTTTTTCGGGTCACCTAACTTTTATAAAAAGAGGTCACCGTCTGAAAAGGTTTTAGTCTAGGATTCCACTGCACGATTGCTACACTCATAATATAACTTAATCATGTATATATAAAATTAAAGCTCTTTTTTTTGTGCATGATAATATAAGGGTGCCAATTTAAAAGTGCCCGCTAATAAACGAAAGTATAAAGATTAGATAAAGTGAGGAAGAGTTAACGCACTATGACATTTGTCAGACGAGAACAGCGAGTGTTAGCACTACAAGTTTTATCTCGATGACGTGTCTCGATCTATTGAGGCACCCAAAGGTTGTAAAAATCAGCTAGACTAATATTCGTCTTCTTTGTCTTAAAAACGTCGCTGCGCGCTCTCTCACTTTATCTTTAATTTCCAGCATTTTAACAGCTATTTTTCGCTTGTTTGCGGGCACTTTTAAATTGGCGCCCCTAAATCATCATACACAGAAAAAAAAACTTTAATTTGATTTATAAATGAATAAGCTACATTATGAGTGTAGCAATCATGCAGCGGGATCTTAGGCTGTTGCGAACCTATGCTCTACAAAATGAAATATCAATTTTACTCATCAATTAATTTTCAATCGTTTTACAAGAGGGTATACTTACGAATATCTTACTTCATAATATTTACCTTCTCAGTGAGTACAAAACTTCTAACTATTATGTAATAATTACGTAAAATTTTTTCGTTATGTAACTGTTACATGGTTAGACGGTTTGTACTCACTGGGTAGTGTAAGGGCGCGTTCACACGTTTCAACTTTAGTTGAACGACAATTTAAATTTAAAATTTAAATCTTTTAGAACGCAGCGGGGTAAGCGACGAGAGAAGTGAAGCACAAACGAACAGAATTTAAAAGCAAATTGACCGGGGCCGACTCGATCGACTTGAACGACAAAAATTTTGACTTGAGTCAAACGTTTCTTCGTTCAAGTCGATGAGTCTGATCGAGTCCAATTTGCTTTCAATTTTGGTCGTTTGTGCTTCACTTCTCGCGTCGTTTACCCCGCTACGGTCTAAAAGATTGAAAATTGTCGTTCAACTAAAGTTGAAACGTGTGAACGCGCCCTAAGGCTCATTATTTCGATAAAACAATTTTAAATCTCTATCTCAACAACCAAAACTTTGAGCTACCAGCTTTTCTGTATTGTGGTGATTTGAAAAATTGGCGTCAAATTCAAAATTAACCCCAGCATATAACAACAACAAAAATCATACGTCCATTAGTGTACACGCGTAAAAAGTGAAACTTCTTTTGGTTTAATGTCATTTTCTTTAAATTTTGTTTTTAGTTATTTTCTTTCAAAGATACAAACTTAAAATTATTTTTAACTTTTAAGTAATATAACTTAATGATCACTTTATTTCAATACATATTTGTGTTGGTAATGCGTAACGGTGTAACGCGTAATGTAACGTAATTACCCGAGAAAAATATTTTTTTCTAATCATATATGATCAGATCTGAAAATTGAACAGGTATGATCATATATAACTATATATGATTAGACAAAAATATTTTTTCCTGCACAATCACTTACTGCAAGCAAAAGCACATTTTTCGAGAGTTTTTTTTTGAGTGAGTGCACGCCAAAAAATATTTTTTTCTAATCATATATAATCAGATCTGAAAATTGTCCAGGTATGATCATATATAATTATATATGATTAGATAAAAATATTTTTTGTCGGGCACTCACTCATATTGTAATATATTTTTAGTTATCGTTGTACTTGGTGTTTTTATTTTATTTTATTTAGTTTTTATACAAAAAAAAACTCTCGAAAAATGTGCTTTTGCTTCTAGTAAGTGATTTTTCAGGAAAAAAATTTTTTGTCTAATAATATATAATTATATATGATCATACCTGGCCAATTTTAGATCTAATTATATATGATTAGACACAAACATTTTTTCCCGGGTATATACTGTACTAATTTTTCCATAAGTTTCTCGTCTAAAGAAGTTTCACTTCATTAATATCAAAATTCTCATAATAACCTGACTAAGTCCTGGAATCCTACACACTTGGCTAACGGGGCTCCCAAATCATTTCCATCAATTGGGTGAGATGAGGCATTCAGTGCAGTTGTCATTAAAATTAAAGGATAAGAATGATCTGGTGATTAGAAATCTTTCTGATTCAATCATTTTTGTCGAGTGATAAAATTGATTACTAATAAGCAAAACATTTTTCTAGCTTCTGACAGTAGTGAGTCACCATACAACCAAATTTATGGTCGACTTCCGATTCCTACCAGAGGATACATTCCGAATCAACCGCGAACTATGTACATCGGCGAATGGGATTAAACTTCAAATAATTTTATTCTATCCATACGCTAAAAATAGTTTAAGTAATAAAATGTCATAATTATAAAAAAATAAAACACTATATAATTGTCGCGAAATACTTTTTCTGTTCAAGGCTTCAAATTCGTCCTTTTGTTAGAACATTGCATTCAGTTCGGTAAAAGAACAAAGTTGAAGCATAAAATTTCAATCATTTATAGCCTAAGATCCCGCTGCATGATTGCTATACTCATTATGTAGCTTATTCATTTATATATCAAATTAAAGCTCTTTTGTCCGATGCATTATGACGTAACAGCTATCTTCGCTTATTTGCGGGCACTTTTAAATTGGCACCTAATATCATCATGCACAGAAAATTGATTTGATATATAAATTATTAAGCTACATTATGAGTATAGCAAACATGCAGTTGGATTTTAGACTATTACAGTCATATTTTGATGTAACTCGGGTTTACTTGTAAGCGTTGATTACTAGGCAATTGCTCTCTGAAATGTCGAATTATTTGCCTATCCATACTTAGCTTATCACTGTAAAAGTTTGATTTAAACTAAAATTTATTGTCGAATAATTCAATTTTTTGATTTTAAGAAAATAATTTTTCATAAATTTCTCTATATGTAGACTTGAGTAACAGCCAGGAATATAGCAACGCAAATCTGCATATGAAGGATTTAGAAATAGTCTAAGATCCCGCTGCATGATTGCTATACTCATTTATATATCAAATTAAACTTTGCTTGTCCGTACATGATGATATAAAGGTGCCTATTAAAAAGTGCCCGTAAAATAGCGGTTGAAGATGCTGTAAATTAAAGATAAAGTGGGAAACTACGCAGAGACATTTTTCAGACAAGGACTTTGCGTGCCTCAATAGATCGAGACACGCCATCGAGATAAAACTTGTGTCACAAACACTCGCTGTTCTAGTCTGACCAATATCGCAGCGCGTTAACTCTCCCTCACTTTATCTCATCTTTAACAGCAATTTTCGCTTGTTTGCGGGCACTTTTAAATTGGCACCCTTATATCATAATGCATAGAAAAAAAAAAGAAATTAATTTCATATATAAATGATTAAGCTACATTATTAGTGTAGCATTCATGCAACCAGATTTTAGGCCATAACATTTTTGATGAAAACCAGAAAAAATTTCGCCTAGTCTAACATATAATAGAATATAAGTGATGTCTTTGTGTATTTTCACGCCTTACCTTACTAATCAACTATATTTAATAAAAAAAAAATTTTTAGATTTTTAGGAAAATTGTTTGATATTAAGAAAAGAATCAGTTAGTCTTAGTTGTAAATTTTTTAGATCTTTATATTTTTGTTATATATATATCGATATGAAATAACCATGAAGCTGCATTAAAATGCATAAGCTAAATATCATTTGTATATTGTCTATTAAAGCAGCTTGATTATTAGTTTAGGATAATAATTTTATATCAGGCTGAATTGTATCGGTTGGTCACCAAAGCAGAAGACAAGAAAAACTCAAATCACTGTCGAGTATCGTATTACATATTGATAAGTCACATAACAATGGCAATTAGTTTAGGCTTAAACTCAAACCTTTTTAAATATCTAATTTTCACATGCATTTCAGGACATTTTTGATTGTCTACCATGTTGAAAAGCAGAAAATTTGCTATAAATTTACTTTTCAACCCGTTTTAAAAATAGAGCACACTATCAATTATATTTATAAATCTTACTATTTACATGGGACTAAACCCTTCCACATATCACGCTCTAACTTAAAAACGGCTGACTGTATGAAAATTTGATAAAAAACAAACTTTTAGATAATATTCTCTTCTACAATTTTGTAAATTACATAAAATGTCCTTAACAGCACAGGACAGCAGATATTTACAAAAGTTCAAGCTTGAGAGATTTGTCTTACATTTCATAGTTTTAGCTTTTTTCGAAAAAAAAATTTTTTTGCTCTTTTATTGTAAATTAGTACCATGTACATCTAGTAAAAGTGATTTTCAATTCTTACATCTTTTTAAATCAGATCAATATCACTACTTTTCATTTTAAATCACTTACTTATTAGTTACATTGTTGTTTATAGCGCAACAACATTTAAAAAAAAAACTTAGAAGAGACTAATTCGATCTCCTCTCTTCGTGACTAACTAGGGTATGTGTTTAACCTGAAATTAGAGTCCTGGCCTAGGTTTAAGTATACCAGAATGCAGTGGCGGTTCCTGATAAACGTTTATAAGGGAGGTACCTTTTCAAAATTACAATTCGATGGTCATATTAACACGAATTTTTTTTAAAATTATCTTAGTTAATCTAAGATCAAAATTAATTGATTATAATTAATTATTTTATAATTTATTACTTAAGGGAGGCCGTGCCTCCCTTCCCTTTACACAGCCTTCACAGCTAGTATCTGGTACACTTTAGGTTTTTTTCCAATCATCCAGCTATGGCAATGCACAGACACGACCAACAGACAAAGAGCAAGACAAGATAGACCTAAGAGACAAAACTGAGTAAAGAACTGTTTCAGCAGGTTCGTTCCGTGCGAACATCCAGCCACATCCAGCAGTCAGCCCAGCCAGTTTCGGCGATGCTTATGCACTGCCTTTTCGACCCTTGATCTAAACTGCAACAATTCTTCACTCACTCTTGTCTCTTGGTTAATGTTGTCTTGCTCTTTGTCTGTAAGTCGATGTTTGAACATCACCAAAAGGACGATTGGAACAAACCTTTTACGTCTAAATCAGAACTGTGCACATTTTAAGCATTTCTTCTTTAGAACATTTATCCTTTGAAAAGACATAAGAGGATACTAAACAAATTTTTCAGGTATATTCTTCTTATCATATAACTATACTCTATCAATTATGGTACCCTGATTAAAACAATTAATTAAAATCATGTCGACAGAAGCGCGCCGCCAAAATCACGTGATAACAAAACAAATAACTTAAATCACAACATGTTTTCGGATCTTTCAAAAGTATTATCAAATATGAAAAAATATAACAATAAACGATAGAATGTTAAATTGTATGTATCTAATCACAATGTGTAATTAAACGATACCAATCTCCGAATAAAACATGTTGTCAAAATCGCGCCGACATAAGCGCGCCAGAAAAATAAACCGTTAAAATAAAAATTCCGCTTACACAGGGCCTAATAAAAGTGAATGCTGGTGTAAAGAATGTTTCATTTACACTTGTTAATTAACGATAAATCCTCTGTGTTAAGCCTAGTACTCACTAGTAGAAATGTTGCGCAATTTGTCTAGAGACCGTCTATAGATGGTCTATAGACACGGTCTAGACGGGGATTCGTCTATAGACATGTCTACGGAGACAACCTAAAACGCGTCTCAGAGACCAAAATCGCGCAACATGCCTACTAGTGAGTACTAGGCTTAAAAATAAGCAAGTCTGGTGCATGGTGAAAATATTCAATCAATATTTAGATAATCATGGATTATCACGTTAATGTTCGTGAATTGGCGCGTATTTGTCAAAACTTCATTCGCGATTTTGTCAGCGCTCATACGTCGATGAACTCTTAATTATGCATTATCAAGGAACTGACGCCTTTACATCGGTCAACGGTTTCGTCTTCATTCATAGTATACCATAGAAATATTGTTTAAATATTTCTCGACCGCCATTTTATTAACTTTCGATGACTTTCTAAGCTTCTCCTTTGGTTAAGTTTATATATTTTTTTTTTTAATTTATTCATTGTCAAATTGTTAAACTTACAATATGTACATGTTGTAATGGTTTTTTAATCTTCAGCTTATAAAGGTTCATATAAAGGTCACTGAAGGTATATCCCTACTATAATATATTAGTTAGATTAAAGTTTAATAACTCTGAAAGCATTCAGTTTTAATCAAATAAGAATTTAGTTAAGTGGATTATGTATTACATAGATTTATAATATAAATGATAAATCATGGATGTGCTTGTTACCATGAAAAAATTTTTTTTATCTATTAAGAGTCATGATTTAGCTTATTTTCATATATTTAACCTTTAAAATGTTAATGTTCGTAATTTTGATATTGTATCAGCAGAAATACGAGACACTGAGAGAAAATTGGCATGCTTACGAGCGTATCACTTACTTAAAATATGCCCACTCTAACTAGTTAAAGTGGGAACTCGGCATACTCTCGTATTTGTGCAGTATGTAATTAAATATTCATTTACGTGTAAATATTCTTCCATCAATTGATTCGTAATGTTATCGTGTTAAGTACGATAATTAATCGATCAATGGGTAATCAATTTACTTTTTTTTTTTTAATTTATTCAAATTTAATAGACCAATTTAAAAGACCTTTTACTTTTTTTTTACTTACAAAAGTCGCTATAAAACACAAAAAATGGTGAGGGATATATTTTATTGTATATTTCGTATAAAATGTTAATATTTTCATTAAATAAAATTGATTAAATATTCATAATTGAGTTTAATTTCTGATGATTTTCAACCCTTAATTATTTAATTTTTTTTTCCAGTTCTACGGGTTTTAGGATATTTCTTTCCTTTATCACCGCGACTTATGAGGTGTATTGGAATGTGACCCTCTGTATTAACTAGGGAAGCATCAGGATTTTAAAGAAAGCCAGCACCTGCCTAGGGGCTGCCATTGCTATCTCGCCAGGCGTCATGTCCGTCTTTCTGAGTTGCTGCAGTCTTATTTTGAAAGCTACCTCACATGAGCACAAAATGTGCTCCACCGTTTCCAGCAGAGACGACATATGTTGGTCTCGGCTTTACCGATTTTGTGTAAAGACGGTAATTTAGGGTAAGGTGGCTCATATAGAGGCTTGTTAGGAGCCTTACGTCCCTTTTGCCGTGTAACATATGTCATGAGTTCTCTTTTTGGAGTACTTTATGAATTTCTTAGCTTATCTCTGCCCCGAAGTATTCCTCCAGTGCGAGGCCTAATTATTTGACTTGCTTTATAATATAGGTGAGAGTTGCCAAAAGTGTACCACTTAATTTCAAAGGCAGTTTACATATTCCTAAGCGGGAACTTAAGTAAATATTATGTATATAACTATCGAAGTTGCAATTTAATATGATTTTTTAAATATTTATTGATAGATCATTGTGATATAAACACTTTTGTAAGATCATGGAAACAGTACGATTTAGGCAACCGGTATCCTAAATGGTACCAGCTGATTTCCAAAATTATACCTCATTTTTTGAATTAAAAAAGATACAAAAAAAACGTAAGGAAAACTGTATTTTAAGTTTAGTTTGCAATACAACAAAAAAATAAAATGTCATATTACACTACTTAACTGAAATACAATTAGGATAATAATATAAATATTGTCTTCTTTAGCAAAACCCTACACTAGCTTCATGTACCCCCCGCTTTTAGCGCTTTAAGCATTGGATCATGGTGTGGTACGATTTAGGAAAAAGATGTTCCACCAAATAATTGAGGCTAACTTTATGTCATTATGGAGTTAAATAGGAAAGCGATGGCCTTTACTGTCTCGATGGGCAGCTCTTTGATCATACGCGCCGTGATTTCGTCAGGCCCAGAGGCTTTTTTACTTTTCAGGAGTGAGATTTTAGTCAATCAGCTCCTTTTCAGTGATACGTTGAAGAACTGGTCCTGGTCTTATCTAAGCATGATAAATTTTCTTCTACATTTATGGATGGCGCCATAACTGTACTAGTATATGCAATAATTTTACAGTTCAATATAACAGTTGCCTATACTAAACTTTATAACAAAACTGCATGAATTATTTAAAAAGCACATTTTTAATTTTAATGCAGTATTTTATGTGTATTTTAATTTAATATTCAAACACCATCTACTAGATCTCTATCAATGTACTGTTCAATTGCTATGTATATGCAATTTTTATTTTGATCAAAAAAATGTTGCCTATAGTAATAATAATAATAAAAATAATAATAATAATAATAGTAGAAACAGATTACATAATATGAATATAACGTGCAAACATCCTCTTGTAGGTCTCTATATCAATATGCTATTCAAATTTCAGCGTTATCGGAGCAATTGAAACTGTAATAAATTTTTAACAGATTATTAGATTAAATATCGATATCAGTGCATAGAATATTTTGCTCTAAAGCTTATTTAATCTTAATAAATTTCTTTCAACATCCATGGCTGGCCTAATAATTGTAATTGTAGTATATGCAATGTTTATACAAATATATATAGTAGTTGCCTATACTTTACATAAAACAGCCTACATGTTAATATAACACATTTAATAACCACAACTTTCTTTATTTTTCTATGATTTGTGAACGTTTTAATTTGCAAAACCTCTCTACTAGATTTCCATCCATGTACTGTTTAGTTTCATCGCAATTGGAGTACTTTATCGAATCGAAATTCGAATACTTATTATATATTAATGAATAATTTGAGCTTCATTCTGAGATTTGTAAAAAAGAATGACTACAGTCAAAAATATTACCGTTCAGAAAATTGCGTAAAAGCGAATTGAGACGTTTCTGATGCCTTTATATTATCTTTAGGATAACTTCTAACGTTAAACTATAAAAAATTTGTCCTCAGGATCTCTCAAAGATATCTTTTTGCCGAACACATATTTACGGTTTTTCTAAAATATAATGTGACAGGATTTTTCAGATCTGTATTGAGCTTTTCGTTAACTCGTGAATAAACAATTTTTTTTATTTATCACAAAAAATCACTTTTCAATCATTTTTTATATCCTTCGTATCACTTATATTCACTGAATGAATTCCTTAAAATCCATCTGACTGACTGTGCCTTCATATATAATTGCTTAGAAGCAACCAATCATATACTCTTGCATCTTCTAAAGAGTTCTTCTAAACCTTCCAGAAACTTTCAAAAACCGTTGACTCTTAATAACGAAACGGTTTAAATGTCTGTAAGGTGGAAGTGGTTATCCACATTTTTTACACATAATATATTTACAATTACAGTGGCTAGCACTGGCCCCAAACAAATTGAATTGCTTAAGGTATATAACGTCGTTTTGTCAGGGCAGTTGCGAGAGATATCACTGCATGTTCAAACTCCAATTCTAGTCGACAAATGTCTATTATTAAAACTTCTATAGAACAATATAAAATGTTTCATTCTTTTCCGTCGCTGTTTATTGTTCGATGCATTATATAGTATATCTAAAGTTCTGTTTATAAAGATATTTAAGTATTCAATTTATAATTTTTTTTAACCAATTGGTCTCTCCACTATAAGCGTCAGTGGCACTGGGCGCAATCCCCGTCGAATATTAGATTGAAGATCTATGATTTATATGACCTACAGAGATTTTCTGTATGTAGACAGTCGTGATATGACCTTGGATGTTAAAGCGACTTAAAATACCCAAAAAAATAACAGCAAGTTTTATATGAGGAAGTACTGTGACGCCTCGCAGCAGATATTTTTAATAATGAAATTTGCAATAGTTTATAACTTTAGAAATTGATTGGGGTCTATGCGCTTTGGTCTTTTGAATGGAGGTTCTGAAGCAATTTTGATAGCCAATCAGTACGATTGAGCTTTTACTCTTTCTAGATATCTTCTGCCCAGCTGCAGTCGGGAGTTGATATTCGAAATCGGAAGTCGGTAAAAACGATACGTTTTCGGGAGTCTTCCGATAAAATCGGAAGAAGTGGCAACTCTTTCAGTACAGTGTAAATGCATCCGTTGGGCAGGGCCGGATCATAAGCGCTTAAGTTGCGGTGACGACCTTGGGCGCAAAATTGAGGATATTTTTTTAATTTGGAAAAAAAACATCAACAACATAAAGACTTTAGTACTTACACGATACTAGCTTAGGCAGATAAATTGCTAGGTAATGAATTGTGAAGGGTGTCTATTTTATTTAAAACTAGCTGATACCCGCTCGCTTTCCTGAGAGTATCTAAATTTAATTGATTGATTAATTGATTCCCGAACTTTACAACAAAATTTAAAAATTAATCAATTTTGACAGAAAAAGATGAGAGATACTTTCAGACTTTAGATACAAAGTAATTTCATCAAAAACCTTAAAATTTATTTTCTAGGAAGAGATATTAGCTATTTTACAGGTTCATTACAATTTAAAATATAAAATGTTCCTTTGGACTTGAAAATTTTTCATTTCAAATGTCATTTATAACCGTTCAGCTATTTTAGTAGAAAATATTAAGAGCTATCCTGCAGGAACCGTGCCTGTTTTTAGAATAAATGGTATTCAATACGATAAGATTTGAGGTATCTTTAACAAAAGTTCATTATTTGTTCTGTTAAGTAATTGTTAATTATTTAAAAATTTTGTATAGCAAGTTCATTTATAATTAATATCTTCGACAATGAACAATAAAGAAATATATTTAAAACATTTCATTATTAATTTTATTGGGTGTTAATTGAAATTCATAATATTTATTTTCCAGTAAACTTTGTCAATTTTTTAATTTAAACATTGTAGAGATTTTTTTTGTTACTGTGTAAAATTGGTCAGGTCTTCTTGAAGAAAATGCGTTAAAATGCTATTTCACGAACTTTAACAAAACTTACAGAAAATACTACGAAAATACACGGTTCCTGTGGGATTCAATTGTAATGCTATCCTATGTAGGGTGACCAACCGTACCTACTTTTTTAAGAGTACATGTACCTTACATACCTAATTGGTGTAGAATGTTTCGAGTTTTTGTCCTAAATAAGGATCAACATAACATTTCTATATTTATATGAAAAAGATAGCAATAAAACAGCCACTACGTACGACATACAATATCCAGTCGCTCTGTCAACGCTTTTTAAATCTGTGATATCTTCTAAAATAATCATTTTTATGCTGTAAAGGGCAATTTTGATCTACATGAAATACACAATGTATCTAATGTATTTAATTGGATAAGGAATAATACTGTATTGTTTAAAATAGCTTAGTAAATAATCAATAATTTTTTGTAATATGTAAAAGATAAAAATAGTTCTTATGGGTTATCCTTAAGAGATAGACATATACCGTCGCCGACTTTTTTATCAATTTTTTAAGATACACAATTTCGCTGCATATTAGTTTGATCTATCTCGTAAGGTTTAGTCAGCGTTTGCAATGTAAGTGCACAAAAATATGTTTGTTATGACATCACATTACAAATCTTCGAATTTCCCGACTTTTATCTACTATAATATGCATGTTTTATACCTACAAACCTTCCTCTTGAATCAATCTATCTATTACTGAAAATTCCATTAAAATCCGTTGTGTAGTTTAAGAGATCTAAAGGAACAGACAGCAGGAGAGACTTTGTTTTATACTATGTAAAGATGTCTTAGACCGCGTTTACACGGTTCAACTTTAGTTGATCAACAATTCACAATCTTTTAGACCGTAGCGGGGTAAGCGACGCGAGAAGTGAAGCACAAGCGAGTCGAATTGGAAGCAAATTGAGCAGAACTGAAAGAAAACTGACCGAGGTTGACTCGATCAACAAAAGTTTGACTGAGTTAAACATTTTGTCGTTCAAGTCGATCGAGTCAACCCCGGTCAGCTTTTTTTCAATTCTGCTCAATTTGCTTCCAATTTGACTCGCTTGTGCTTCACTTCTCGCGTCGCTTACCCCGCTACGGTCTAAAAGATTGTGAATTGTGGATCAACTAAAGTTGAACCGTGTAAACACGGCCTTAGAAAATAAAAAGTTCTTCTAGATACCGGCAGACGTCGCGAAGGCTCTTTATTGAAGGCGCAATTGTTTTCTTTAAAAATCCTAGAACTAAGCTCTAACTTGGTCAAAGGACATCCAATATAAATCTAGTCAAGTGGACGCAACTTGTCGTAAACTGTGGTGGCTATTCAAGAGCGACTCCGGACAATTGTCTCTGGACAATGAGCTAAGGATCTACAAGGTAATCATTAAACCCATCTGGATGTACGGCATTCAATTGTGGGTAGCAGCTAGTAGTTCCAATATCAAAAGGATACGGTGGGTCCAGTCGAAGGCGCTACCAACAATAACAGGTACCCCGTGATTTGTCACCAACCACGATATATACAAGGACCTTAGCATGGCGACGGTCAGGAGCGAAATAGTCAAACTCAGCCAAAAATATCTCACAAGATTGGAGACACATCCCATCTATCTGGCTGTCAATCTCCTAGACAACACAGAGGAGCATCCCGGTTGAACCGTTTGGTTTTTCTGGAGCTGGAAAACCTCGCTCACAGCTGAGGTTTTACGGCTGGAAAGAAACCAACTCAAGACAATAACAGGACTGATAACCGGACACTGTGGACTGAGGAAGCATCTGCAGACATTGGAGTGTCTCAACGAGACCTCAATTGCAGATTGTGTGGGGATGGGGAGGAAAACGCGACCCATGTCATTTTTAACTGCAAATCCCTCACAAAGTGGCGACACCTGTATGGGATAAATGACACCCAAACAGGCCCAAATTGCGCAAGCTTAGTACAAGGACTGCTTTTGCTGGGCAAAATGCTGAACCTGGAATAAGCAAGGATCCTTGCATAGCAGGGATGAATGAGCAGAACAGGAGTAGGGGAGACCGGGGATAGTTGGCAATAGGGGCAGGTAGACTAATCGACAATAGCTCGCCATCATCCATTGTTTTTCATCAACAAATTAGGAGCGACGATGCCTCCTCACGACCCGCTTACTTGTGTGATATCACATGTTGTATTTTTGGTGTCGTTAAGTAGTTTTTTTCGTTCGTACTTTTTTTTGTTATTGTGGCTATGGATCTGTTAGAAACAATGTTGTTGTTATGCCAAATGTAAATATGATAGCTTTATTCTATATTACACAGTATTGGTTCCATGTTAGTGCCAGAGTTTTCATATGATACGCAGCTAAAATTCAAAATGGCGTCCGGGGTTAGTTGACAAGTTTTGTTCGGGGTATGTAGACTAATTAGTCAACCAACCCCTTTAAAATAAGTATAACGTTTTATTCTTAATTTGAAGAATTGTGGGGGCTAATGGTTAGTGTGCATCATTAATGTAAACACTATTATAGTCTTCTCTCACATTTGAAAATACAGTTGTATTTTTACAGAAAATGAGGACGTACAAAAGAAAATCTGAAAAGGATGATGTACCAAAAGATATCCTAGAAAAGCATACCTATGTATATTAATGTATGTAATAATACTTTCATAAAAGCAATGTAATTTTTGATTAGCGATTTATTAGATTAGAATAATTCAAATTACAATTAAGGTTGAAACAAAAAGTACAAGGACCACCTATTGGCGCAGTGGCTAGAGCAGTTGCTTTCTCCGCTTCATGCGTCAAGTGGTTCTGGGTTCGATCCCCGTTGAATCCTAAGGTTCGTTCGTGGATCTAATACTGAACCTATATAACGAATCAGTCCAAGTGGATTTAGGATAATGGCCAAGCCTATACACGCTTATGGACTTTATTAAGGGTTATTTTTCCGTGAACGAGTTTGAAAATGTTCGTAAGTAAGACGAGGATTAACGAGAACCCACGAAATTTATTAATTTAATTTAACGTTGATAGAGGACAGCGAAACGGGACTTTGGTTCTAGTGATACTCGGGTTTTTTTTAGGACAAAAAATTCGATTCTCTTACTCATGCGCAGTTTGATAAATTGTGGCTAGTTTTTCTATCCTTCTCTATCAACGTTTAATTCAATTAACAATTTTCGTGGGTTCTCGTTAATCTTCATCTTACTTCCAAACATTTTCAAACTCGTCATAAGCGTGTATGGGCTTGGCCATTATCATAAATCCACTTGGACTGATTTGTTTTATAGGTTCAGTATTAGATCCGCGAACAAACCTCTAGACTTAAGATCACAGACCTAAGATATAATTGACCGACAGAAATTCTCTGTGTTTAGACAGTCGTGATATGACCTTAGATGTTAAAGCGACTTTAAACACCAAAAAAAAAAGTACAAACATTAATCTTACTTATTGTTAGTTTAAGTTTTTTTTTAATATTTCAAAGAGAGTTTTACCTTTGTAAAAGTTCTTTATTAACCAAGAATGGATCTCAAATTTTAGTTTGTTTATAATTAAATAAAAACTTTCTATCATTTAGTAAATTTTAATGTTTTATTTTACACTAAACTTCTTTATTTATACTAATTACTGCCTAGGTCAACCTATCCCATACTTATAGTCAACCTACCCCGGATATGGGGTAGGTTGACTAAGTTTTTTTGGTTTAGAAAATCGACTAAATAAGTATTATAATGATAAATGTTTAGGCTAAAGATTAGTATTTTAGGTACCTGAATAGTTCTTCTATCTGAATCAATTGTTGTTTTTGTTATATTAAGTTAAGCATCAGAGATATACAAGGTTAAGTCAAAAGTTAGTCAACCATCCCCGGTCTTCCCTACAATAAGCCTTAGGCTGCAGTGCGGGGGGAACGTGCTCTAACCTGGTTTTCTGCTAATGGCAAAAAAACAAAAACAAAACAGGGATCCATGCACTCCATGAATTACCCCCATTGAAGGGGTGTGTCCCCCCCCCCAGCCTGTTCATGAATTACATTCGCTTATTGTCCAGGGATAGATTGCGAATGTAAGAAAGGAGAAACAAAAAAATTCTTATCAATGGTACTAATCGATTGGCAAATCACTAACAAATGAACGATTTTAATATTTCTACGTTAACGGCATTAAAAAATTTAATATATATTAACTTTTTAATTAAGTCGAAACAATAAGAACTATTAATCACATTTATCTCAACTAATACACATTGAGCGAACTGTGATAGGAAAATTCTTTCATCTTACGAACAATTGGTGCTCTCCATTCATTGATTATTGTAGCAAATGAACTAAAGCGTGGATAATTGTATAGCAAAAATAAAAGATAATTAAATTTGCAAATGTGCATTTGAAGTTAAACTAATGAACATTTTCATGTATTGTCTTCGTGGTTGAATTTTTTGTATAAAAGTTGTTCGGCTCGTTCGAATCAGCATCAATTTCGTCTAAGCTCTTTAACAGCAAACAGCTCAATCACAAACTTGAAAATGTTCGCCAAAACTACCTTGTTCAGTGCCGCTTGTTTGGCTATCTTCGCTTTGGTAAGTTTAATACTAACTTTAATAACTTAATACTTAATACAGTGATACCTCGAGATACGAGTTTTTTACGTTTCGTAATCTTGCTCGTATCTCAAAGCAATTTCTCCATTGAAATTAATGGAAATGTCGTTAATACGTTCCAGCCCCCAAAATATCACCCCAGTTGTCTATGTTTATGTTACACCTTGCTCATGTTTTTACGCTTTAATTTAATCATCTTCTGAGCACTGACCTTTCGACTCACTTACTTCAGGTGCATGATTTAAAAAAAAAATGTAATGAAAACCCGGTTCCTCGTATCTCAAACTTTGCTCGTATTTCAAAGCAACACATCGCTCGCTCGACGGTTCGTATCTCAAAAAAACTCGTATGTTAGGGCACTCCTATGTCGAGGTACCACTATACTACTTTAATACTACCTATAATTAAATTTCGTTTTATTAACATAATTATTTTGTTTGGCAGAATTTTTTCTCACTATTTTGCCGTATTTTCTGAGTGCGACTTGTTTAAAGCGCTCTCTATACATTCGCGTAATTTTTTTTCTAATATCTAGTTAAAATGATTGCTTATACTGTGCAGTTTGTTATACTTGTTATTTGTGCCCACTGTGTAGTATCGAAAGTTTTCAATAATTGTTTAGTTATATGCAACCCAAATTACATTTATGATTGACTATTAGTTTAACACCAGAAGGAATTACAAATGAAACACTTAAAACGAGCTTTTTTTTTGGTATCATTTCACATTGAACTTCGTGAATTAATCCAAATCATAAGCTAAAAAATTGTTACTAAATATTATTTTAAAAAATAGTTAGACTATGATTATCTTAACTTCTTCCTTAGAACTTCTTCCTTCCTAAACAAACACTAAGTTATTATAAAAAGTAGCTTTCAATAATTGCTTAGTTATATGCAACCAAATATACATTGCTGATTGTATTTAGTTTAATACTTAAAAACTATGAAATTGCTATCGGTTCTTGTTAGATTGTTAGTTGTTTTGGTTTAAGGGTGTTTGTTTATGCAACTAAATATACATCAATGATTGCATGTAGTCTAATACTTAAAAAAAATGGAAAAAATTACGTTCTATGGATATTTTTATCGTTTCTCGTTTTAAGCTAATAGGAGAATTTTAAACTAATTATTGTTGTGTTGTTTTAAGGGTGGTTGCTTCCCAAACCAAGCTAATCTTAAGTATGATGCCAATGCGAACGGCAATGCAAATGCGAACGAAAACGCTAATGCAAACGCTAATCGTAACGAGAACGTGAACCTGAACGCCGTTTCAAATCTGAACTCCCAATTGGCAATTGACGCCGAACTTCCACGACTCTCTGGATACAACATCTACCCGCTCGGTAATGTGTTGGCCTACCGTCGTAGTTTGGACGCGAAGAAAAGTGCAAACAAAAACGAGGATTTGAACGCGAACGCGAACGCAAACGCCAACGCCAACGCCAATCTGAACGCCAACTTGAACGAGAACGTCAACAAGAACGTCAACAGCAACATCAACGTTGATGGTTCGGCTGTTTATGCTGCAGTAGGACGCCCCGTTGAACGCCAAGTGATCTATTCGCCAGCGCCAATCGCTTACCGCCCCGTCTATCAACCCGCTCCCCTGGCGCAAAGTGTAATTGGACAATGCTAAACTTTACGACTCTTTTAGCTAAACACTTTCCAATATGTAATTTTTTTGTCGAATAAATTTCAACTTTTGCCCAAAAAAAATTTTTTTTTAACGTTGATACCTAACTACGATTGTATTCATCCTTTTCCACATTTCCTAATATGGAATTCATACCATGCATTAATAAGAATACCTATACAGCCTCTATATATATATTTATATACACTGCCGGCCAAAAGTTTGAGACCAGTTGTAATATATTTATGCTATCACTTATTGTATTCAAAGTTTCGGTAATAAAATAAAAATTGTTGTCCATACATATTTTTAAATTACTGATGAACATCTAAAGAGACTTTTGTAGGTATGTTTCTCAGGTACAAATAGAATTAATGGGTTCTGTTTAAAAACATCCAAGACCGCAAGGTGTCTGACCAGTGGAAGGGTCATCATTATATTTAAAGTAGCTCCGTATTAATTGTTCTTTAATTCTATTCTTCTTTAATTTTGCACTGGCTATTCTTTGTTATTATTTAGACTTTCTAAAACATGTTATTTTACATTTTTTTTTAAGTTATGTACCATTTTGTACGAATAATTTAATTTAGTCTTAACTTGGGGTTTCTATAGTTAAAACGTTTTAAAAATGGGAAAAGTACGAGAAATAAATATCGAAACTCGATCTGCCATTGTTACTTTACATAATGAAGGCAAATCCGAACGTGAAATTGCGTCTCAACTTAAACTTTCGAAGACTTGTATTTATCGCACAATTATTCGGTTTAAGGAAACGGGTAGTTTTCAAGATTTTCCACGTTCAGGAAGACCGAGAGCTACTACTTCTAGTGAGGATCAGTTTATCGTTATTACCAGCAAAAGGGATAGACGCTTAACAGCACCAAAAATTCGTGCTGAAGTGAACAAATCTTTAAATAAACCAGTTTCGCTTACCACAGTGAAAAGACGGTTGAGGAACGCTAAACTGTTTGGTCGTGTTGCCGTTCGGAATCCTTTACTAAGACCGCAAAATAAGAAAAAAAGGATGCAGTGGGCCCTATTCCATTGAGATTGGACAGAAGATGATTTTAAAAAAGTTCTTTGAACTGATGAGTCAAAATTCCAAATATTTGGCTTAAATCGACGAATTTACGTTCGGCGTAGCACCGAAGAAAAGATGTTACCAGATTGTGTAGTGCCAACTGTTAAGCACGGTGGTGGTTCAATAATGGTCTGGGGTTGTTTCTCAGGCCATGGAATTGGAAATTTGGTTAAAATTGATGGAATTTTGAAGAAAGAAGAATATAAAACAATTCTCGAAAAAAATGCTGTACCATCAGGCTTAAGTTTAATTGGCAATGGGTTCATTTTCCAGCAAGATAACGATCCAAAGCATACTTCCAAGCTATGTAAAAATTATTTATTACAAAAAGAAGCAGAAGGAGTTTTAAAAATCATGAAAAGGCCACCGCAAAGTCCGGATCTCAATCCAATCGAGCTTTTGTGGGACGAGCTTGATAGGAATGTCCGAGAGGAGTGTCCCTCTTCACTTGCAGACTTGTGGAGACTACTACAAGAAAGCTGGAACAAAATTTCTCAAGAAACCATAAATAAATTAATAAGTAGAATGCCGAGGCTAGTAGAAAAAGTAATAAAGTGCAAGGGAGGATTTTTTGATGAAAAAACAGTTTGAGTAATTAGTTCATTTTTTTTATAGAATAATTTTTTATGTTTATTTTCTATACTAAGTATGTTTAAAGGTTATAACTATAATATTAATAAACATTTTTACTGTATTTGTCTTTGAATTTTTAAAAATATTTCCTTTTTTTGGCTTAAATCTATATGGTCTCAAACTTTTGGCCGGCAGTGTATATATATACGAATTCCCACCTTTCACCCCAGAACCCTCCTTATTTGAATTTTCCTAGGAAAATTACAAATAAAAGTTGTAGACATCAATGAGTTTAAAAACTATGGAAAGTTTAAAGAAAATCGTTGAAGCTGTTTTCGAAAAAAATTGAAAAAGCTTAAAAACTCCTAAAATAAAGTAGAGCTACCGGTTAACCGATTTCAACCAAAACTTCGCGGTATAACTAGATGTAATAATAAAATGCAGGCTAAATTCCGAGTTTGGAGAAATTCGGATCAAGCTTTTGATACGATATCGCTGTTACACACAGTCACATACACACACAGAAATGTTTCTAAAAACCACTTTTAAAGATTCGGGGAACCTCAAAACGTGTATTTCCGGTGAAAGCTGAAATTCAAAAATTCGACCCGATTACAATACAGTGTTACCTCGACATACGAGTGCCCCAACATACGAGTTTTTCGAGATACGAGCCGGCGAGCGAGTGATTTTTTGCTTTGAGTTACGAGCGAAATTCGAGATACGAGTTCGGTTTAAAGGAGATAAATGTTGAGATAAAGGAGATCTTAGGAATGTGGGAGAAAGTTTCACAGTTCGTGGAATTTTTTTAATGACACTTGCCTAACTCATTTCCGGAACATTCTGAGGGGGAGGAAGAAACAAACCTCCTTGGACATGTTTTTTTTCTAAACGGCCTACAGGTGAAAGCGAGAAAAATGTAGCGAAAATGGCAAAGGCCAGTGAGAATATTTAATTTATTTCTTTACATTCTCTTTTTTGTTTTTGTACAATAAATATTTGTCTTTTATAAATAGGTTTTTATTATTCAAAAGCACGTAACAAAAATAACTAGGGTGACATTTTGGGGGTTGGAACCGATTAATGGTAGTTCAATTGTTTCGTATGGGGAAACTTGCTTCGAGATACGAGTAATTCAAGATACGAGCAAGGTTGCGGAACGAATTAAACTCGTATGTCGAGGTACCACTGTACTTCCTTTACTATATAGTAGTAAAAGAAAGTAAAATGAATCAATAATTATATTTGAAATAAGCGATTAGTTGCTTTTATTAGTTTTAACATTTTCCTAAGCTTTTACATCTTGACTATGATCAATGGGAAGCTTTTTAAATTATTTTTTTACTAATGTTAATTTTTTTTTCTTTTTTATTACTATATTTTAGTTTTTAAGAGGCGCAATCATTTAGGCTAGGAGCACAGTGTGCTAAATTCCTTATAAACGGATGAATTAAGTTAAAAAAAAAACTTCCCGACTTTTGTCAATAAAGAATAGTCGTCAATTAAAAATGAATGGAATGGTAACTCATGAAAAACCGTCGAATGTTCTGCAATATTCGATTCGACAATCGGATTTAAATCGAACACTCCAGAAAGTTTCACTATAACAACGGACAATAGAAGAGACTTAATATATGTACTTCTAGAACATTCGATTCTAGTATACAAGGTGTTAACAAAGTGCAGTTTTCGATTGCACTGTTTAATCATTAATGTAATGTGTGGAATTGAGCGAATGCGTGAATTCAAGTGCGATTTAAACGGTTAATGATTCACATTCTACTTAAAATATTGTTCATTATTTTTATTAAACAGTTGTTTAATGTCTATAAGTTGGACCAGGAGTCGGCAACCTTTTTTAACTGCGGGTCAAAATCGACTAATATATAGGTATTAAATAGACTTTTAAGTCTGTGGTATTTTTATTTCCCTGGCACCAAAATTTGACAACGAATCCTTATAGATCTCGCCAAAATAAAACAAAAATAAAGAGTAAAATTTTGCGAGTGTCTGCTTAATTTTCGAAAAAAAAATAATTTTAGTAGCACGACTCCAATGTTAGTATTCCTTATGGGAGTTAAATTTTATGAATGCGGTCATTTTTGGAACTACAAAGTTTTCACAGCTGCTCTTAACTATTTGAAAGTATGCCCGGGGATGCAGCCCCCGGTAAAATTTTGGGGGACACAGCCCCCATAATAAAAATACAACCACCCCAACTGATGTTTCAAGAGAAATTAGAAAGATAAATTAAATCGCGTTGTTTTTTAACCAAATTTGACGTTGTCGATGCGACTTTTAAAATTCGATATCTCGAAAACTAATCGAATACTCTAAAAATTGTATTCTTTATTTTCGGTTTATTTTAGCGAGATCTATAAGAATCCGTCGTCAAATCTTGGCGCCCGGGAAATAACAATCTTGCCGCATGAAAGATACATTATAATTTATATTATATATAGAAAATAATTACAATTCTTTGATTTATTTTATATATCCACACATTATAATTTATCCTTACTAATATTATAAACGTGAAAGTTTGTAAGAATGGATGTATGGATGTTTGTTGCTCTTTCACTGAAAAAGTTCTGAATGGATCTGGATGAAATTTGGCATAGATATAGACTATAATCCGGTGTAATATATAGTATACTTTTTATCCAGAAAAAATGTACGGTTCCCGTGGGATAGAAATTTATTGTTTTTTACAGAGCAAAAGATAAACTTCCTTTTTTACAATGTGGTTGTTTAGGGATCAGAGAATGATATAGGTTACTTCTCATACCGCAATAATAAACGGTTCCCATGGGATAGCAAAACAAGTATGTATTCTATAAGAGCTGTGTATTTAAAAGAAGTTTCATTAAAATCCACGAAATAGAGTCTTAGCTCATTTTCCTTAAGAAGATTTTATCTACTTTTTACTCAGGAGAGATGTACTATTCCCATGGGATAGATATGTTTTGATGATTTTGTTTATCACAGAGTTAAAGATTGATATGATTTTTGCAATGTGGTAATTTGGGGGAGAATGATATAGCTTATTTTTAAGGTTAGAATAATGCATAGTTCCCATGGGATGGCAAAACAATTATATCCATTATATCCTACAGGAACCGTACATTTAAAAAGTTTCGGTAAAGTTCGTGAAGTAGAAGTTGAACTCATTTTTCTCAAGAAAGCCTGACCAATTTTACACAATAACGAAAGAAATCAATACAAAGTTGAAATTAAAAAATTGACAATTTTTACTGGAAAAAAATATGAATTTCAATTTAACACCCGATAAAATTAATAATGACATTTTGAAAAATATTTGAATTTTTTCATTGTTCATTGTCGAAGATATTAATTAGAAATAAACGTATTAAAATAATAAACTAAAAATTTCAAAACATTAACAACATTATGAATGTGATGATTTGTTAGGACAGATTCAATCAACATTAACATTCTTTTAATCAGTTATATTTAGATACACTTAGCGAAGCGGGCGGGTATCAGCTATTATATAATTTTTATATTATTATTATATAACTAGCTAATACCCGCGACGTCGTTTGAGTAGGTTATTATGTTAAAAACATATTTAATTTACAGAGGAAAAACATTTTAAAAAATTGAAAGAAAAAATATATTAAAAATAACCGTAAAGAACTTAGCGTAGAACATTTTAACTATATGCCAAAAAATTGCTCCTGCAGAATCCGCTACTGCTCCAAGTGTATAGTTATTAGTCAATTAATAATGAATTTTTCAAAAATTTGTAAATTCAAAATTGAAAATTGTTATAAGTTTATTCCAAAATAATTACTTTTTTTTTGTTTTTAAACTTTTTATCTGCTCTATTCATTAGGCAACTAATTAATCACATTTTTGCAATATTTTTAATAATTAAATAATTGTAGTCATTTATACATGTATTGTTGTATTATGACGTCATCAACTGCCGTTGGATCTTATATACATGAATAGTTTAAAAATTGAATTACTTATTAACTATACATCTGGAGCAATTGCGGATCCGAAAAGAGCATGTAGGAACAATTTCTAAAAAAAAAATTTAATCTCGCCAACTTAACTCTTACTGGTTAAAAAATTTATGCAATAATAAAAGGGAGTATTGAAATGTAATTTGATTATTGTAACGGTTGTAACTTAAAAATATATTTTAAATTTCTATTGACAGTAACATATAAAAAATGCTAAAAGAGAATATTAAAAAAAAAAAGTATATTAATCTAATATCTCGCTGAATTGCATAAACTATTAAGTCTACGCTCAAATGAGCCGGTCAGTGCACACATCGATTAACTCCCCCTTTTCAATTTTTAAAAATGTTCATGTCAAAACAGTTGACTCCTAACTTTATATATCCGAAATAAACTTTTCTAATAATAAGTAATAACAGCTCTAAATGAAAAGTTGCTTTTTAGCTTTGAGATAAAAGACAATGTATTTCAGAAGTCTATTTTATTTTATCAATTTACTCAACTTTTTGCATTACGGAGTTAATCGATGTGTGTACTGAGCGGCTCAAATATGAAATAATCAGTGGGCAGTGGACGGCAAAACACTCTCTCTACAGCTCATGCACATTAAACCATTTGCCCCACTCTATCAAAGCGACGAAAAATGCCCGCTTAACGCGTTTTGCTTGTAAAAATTACATTTTTTAAAACTTTAATTACTTTGTTTTTAATGAAGATATCGTGATAATTCTTTTTTTAGATAAGGACCAAGTATATAAGAAGTAAAACAAATAAAAAATTGATCAAAATCTATCCAGTTGTTTTTGAGTTAAAAGCGAACATTAGAAAAAGCAGCTATCATTTTATTTATATACATAATATAATCTATACTAATATATAAAATTGAAGAGTTTGTTTGTTTGTTTGTTTGTTTGATTGATTGTTTGGTTAAACGCGCTAATCTCAGGAATTACTGGTTCAAATTGAAAAATTCTTTTTGTGTTGGATAGCTTAATTATCGACGAAGGATTTAGGCTATACAACATCACTCTACGACCAATAGCAGCAGAGCATCGATGAAAAATGTTTCAAAAACCAGAAAAATGTTTTCCTTTTGAGAGCGTTTGTTGCCTGCCCTGCGTAAATGGTTAAAGTTACGCAAAAATCATGTATAGCAAAATTGTTCCTCTTAAAAAGTTTTAAAAAAAAGTCCGCGACGACATATGTCTATCTTTTAAGGTTGGCCCGTTATAACCTTTTAATGGTTATTAAAGTTGTTTCAAAAATAATTTATTTTTAGCGAAATTGTTCTTAGAAACATATTATTAATTCTTACCCAAATAAATACGGTTTTAATGAAATTTGGTATGATGATAAATGACAATCTGAGTCATTAAAAAGAATACTTTTTATTACGGGAAAATGTCTCATTTATCCGGGAAATTGAAAAATGGGTTGGAACAAAAATTATGCATAAACTATACATTTTTATTTGCAAATGAATAGTGGTGATATTTAAGTATGATGATAGCTAAATTTGTGAATCATTATCTACAATACGTTTTATTTCGGAAAAATTATTCATTTCAACGAAAAAAATAGAAAAACTGGTTTAAAGAAAAATCATGCTGAAACTAAACGTTTTTAGCTGATTATAATATAGTATTTTAATAGTTATAACTCATAATGTCCTCAAGGCAAAAAATAATTTTCTTATCCTACAGTCTTATTTTTATGCAGGAAAAATGTGCGGTTCCCGTAGGATAAATAGGTTTTTATTTTTCACAGAGCAAAAGATTACCATAATTTCTTACAATAAGATGTTTAGTTGAGAGTCAGAGAATAAATATAGGCTACCTTTTATGTCAAAATATAGCACGGTTCCCGTAGGATAAGAATAGTATCCTTCAGGAACTGAGTATTTAAAATGAGTTTCGTAAAAGTTCATGGATAAGCATTTTAAGGAATTTTCCTCAAGAAAGATTAGTCTACTTTTTATCCAGGAAAAATGTACAGGCCTTTTTATTTTTCAGAGAGCAAAAAATCAACATAATTGTACTCTTCCCGTGGGATAACAAGACAATTGTATCTTACAGGAACCGTGTATTTAATAGAATTTTCGTTAAAGTACGTGAAATAGAGTTCTAGCGCATTATCCTCAAGAAGGCCTGATCTTTTTGTTATCCAGGAAAAATGTACTACTCCCGGGGGATAGATATGTTTTTATGTGTCATAGAGCAAAAGATTGACATGATTTTTTGTAATAGGGTAGTTGAAAGGTTAGAGAAAAATATAGATTATTAATTCGTATGTTAGAATAATGCACGATTCTCAAAAGATAGCATAACAATTGTACTTATCCTGCAGGAATCGTGTTTTTAAAAAAGCTTTCCCTAAAGTTCGTGAAATAACGTTTTAACACAATCATTCCAGAAAATTTTAAATAAAAATTACAATTTCTACAGCAAAATATGATTTTTAATGTAACATCCGATAACATGAAAAAATAATAATGAAAATTTTTGAAACATTAAAACTTCTTTCATTGTTAATTTTTGAATGTCTATAATGTTTAGAAATAAACGTGTTAAATTACTATTGAACAATTTGAACTTGGTGAAAAACTCAGTTAAATATATAATACATTCAACATTTTCGAATTGTGTTGCTATTTAAGGAACACAAGTATAGGTATTTTATAATATTCATAAAAACGTACAGAACCAATAAGATAGCTCTTCTAGATAGCTATATAGAATATCTTCCTTAAGAAGTAGTTTATCTGATTTTCATGAACTTTCTATGAATCAAAGATCTAAAAATATCTAACTGTCTTTTTTGTTGGTAGGATGAAAGTTTCCATTACTCAATCAGTATAATTTAGATACGCTCAGCGAAGCGGGCGAGGACCAGCTAGTATATTATTTTATAATTTCGGAACTAAAGTGGGTCACTTATTATTATCAAACGGATCACTTGGTGATAATACTTGCCGACTCCTGGGTTAGACCTATAGTGTTGTATGCTAGCCCAGTCTGGGCAGTAGCGGCCCCATCTATAATAAAAAGACTCCAAGCACTACAGAATAAGTAAATAAGGATGACAACAAGGACTCCATGGTTCGTACGAAACAACCAGCGAGAATACGATATCCCAACAATTTGCGACGCCTTGAAAAACCTGTAGGCCGGACTGTTGGAAAAATTTACTAGCTGCCCTAACGTAATCTAGGGATGTTAAAAAATAATCGATTTTTATTTAAATCGATTATTGTTAGAAAATAATCAATTTTCGTAGTAATATTAATCGATTTTTAAATAATCGATTATATAAATTACGCGTATAATCGATTTTCATAAACAGCGCAAACTTAAATGCAAACTAGCTGTAACGGTTTTTTCATTCTTGTCTTTCAAATATTTGATTGTTCAATTTAAAATTCGTTATTAAAAGATTGTAATCGAAAATATTTATTTCAATTAAATCTAAGCACCTAGTAGTAACATTTTGTGACAATACGTTAACGTTATCGTTTGGATTTTTACTTATCGTTTCATTTTATTTTAATACTACTCTTACGTAAAGCATAATTATTTTTTGTCTTTTGTTTAAACTTAAACCAAGTATAAAAAATGCATGTGAATTTAAAAAAATTAAAAATTTGTTTTATATTTTAGTTTTTGAGACCACAACGAATTCGATTAGTTTTTTGATTATCATTTTAAGTATTTCATTTGAAAACTAGTCAAATATAAAATAGTACTAGAAATTTATTTATATTTTAGTTTTTGAGGCAATAAGGTTGTAATTTTGTTAGGGTGCTCATCATTACATTTTTATTATAATAAAACGTTTAATGGTACTGAAATTGTGTTTCAATAATCATATTTGCCTTATTCCTTAGTCCTTACCTTAAAAGTTTAATGGATGATTCGCTTTGATTTTTAGTTTTGAATTGGTTATTTTTTTATTCATATCATTTTATTTGAATTTTAATCTGACAAATTGTTAGTATGAATCTCTTAGGTTTATTATTGGAATATGAAAAGCAAGTAGAATTTTAAATAACAGAAAAAATCGATTTTTTCGCATAATCGATTTTTTTTATTAAAATCGATTTTTGACAAATCGATTAATATTGAATAAAGAAAAATCGATTTTTATTTAATCGATTCTTTTCCATTTACCTCACATCCCTAACGTAATCCCTCTCCATTTAGGCTATACACCTGAAATGAAGAGATTAAAATGAATATACCCGAAGGATTTGGCTAAGGACAGTTAGTTCAATAGGACAAATAAAAATTGCCTTTATTCAAAGAGTTGTAAAGCCCAGGAAATTATAAATGATAACGAAATGTAAGGGTTGTACACCCATAATGTGGACATAAAGTGAACGAAACGAACAAGCCTGTGTATAGCGGACTACTGCTGATCCTGTCAGGACAATAAACTTTCTAAAAAAAAAGCCTCTAGAACCAAAGAAAAAAAAATAAAGATAAGAAGACATATTTATTGAAAATAATATATAACTTAAGTATAAATATGTAAATAATTTTTGTATATATTTCAATAAAATAAAAATCAAGTTTTATAATTACTCGGTTAATTTAAATAGTTTTGGAACATAATCTACTTTGAATATACATATATATATATATTATAGATATATTAATTTTATCTTATGATTAATTCACGCTAAAAGAATTTATAATTTAGTATTTTTATCACATTTCGATTCTAATTGGTTCGTCGAAAAGCATAGTATTTGTAAGTGGCTTCGTTTTCTAGTTACATCACGTATATTGGAAACAATTCTGAAAAGTACATGTAAAATGTATCGTTACGAAAATCACAATCATTTGTAACTTACTTTTCGTCAGGGGTGGAAATTGATGGCAATACTTCCAAGGCCTCTCGAAAAAAATTACTAGAAAACAATAAATATTTAAATCACACCAAATTAAAATAAGAAATAAAACTATATTATGTAAAACTCTTTTTTTATATATTTGGGTTTTTACAACCATTTTATGCATAAGTAGTTTATTATGCATCCATATATATATATATATATATATATATATATATATATATATATATATATATATATATATATATATATACATAGAAATTCGGAACTATTCCGTAAGATGTCATATTTCAAGTGAGACGACAGTTGTCACTTGACGATAAATCTCGCGAATTTCTCGTTTCAAATCGACAACTGCCGATTGACACCAAGTTAAAAAATACCAATAAGAAACAAGCATCGTTGCAAACACGACACTTGTCGAGAAGCGATAATAAATACAAATTTTAAACTGTCACCTCACTTGACAAGTGACACGTTTTATGGAATAAGCTCGATTTAAACACAAGTTATACGTATTATAGTTTAACATATTTGATGAAAATCAGTACTAACTTTGCTCGTTGTGTTGTGAAATTAGACAGGGTTTCTCGTAGTGTCATTATGTCCACTCGAGCTTGAATATTACCTTCACGACTAAATTTTTTCACGCAACAAATAAGTCGCGACAGTTCTTCGGCAACCGTTTCAATTATTTGCTTTAAGACTTTCTCAACTAAACATGGCGATATGCTATAAACCTGCAATGTAAAATTAGCGTTTAAACTAAATGAAGACATTTAAAACATTAGTTCTTTGGAACAATGAAGAAGCATTTGACCGTTTTCCAATAACGAAGCATTATGCGGAGTTTGTGCCTATTAACAACGCATAATGTTTATGTTTAATTGGAAAAAGGTTAGCGTAAATTAGTTTGTAAATGCTACAATAGAGAGCGTAGAGGGCATTTGTCTCACTAGGTTTAGCCAAGTTACGAACCTTAACACATTTGTGTAATCACATTGTATACTAATTGTACTATAAATTAATTCTTTTTTTTGTATCAAAGTTCAAGAAGAGCTATAAAAAATAATTTCATTTTTAATGAAATCGTCCAATCCAGATGATAATGGCATGAAAACAACCAATAATGACAGTTAACAAATAAATTTCAGTAATGCCAAATGATATTTTTATGTTTACTTGTTGGTACCAGTGATGCATAAAATAAAAAAGCGACACTTTTTCCGATGCTCTGAAGTGCAATGCGCATCTGTAGTTGGAACCCTCGATGTTACAAACAATGCCGCATTTTATGCTAAAAACGGTTATTGAATAAATAAAAATTATAACAAAATAAAAAACCGACTTCATAATAAATAAGAAATTTTAAACAAAAAATGCAATAAAAAGTAATAAAATAATTATGTATCCTTGCAGTGTCGACGACGTACAAATTATTAGGATGATATGTACAACTATTGTTATTTTTGGAGTTGGTGTCAGTCAAATTGGAAATACGACTATATTACGAAAATAAACAAGAATACTTTATGAATTTTATTTTTCAGATGAACTACAAAATGCCAATAACCAAATAAACCTTTTTACAAATGAACATTAATATTTATTTCCTTGGCTAACACCTACTCCAAATATAACAATAGTTGTGCATTATAATCCTAATAATTCGTAATTTGTAGACACTGCAAGGAAACTTTTTACTGTTTAGTGCATTTTTTGTTTAAGATTTTTTATTTATTTTGAAGTGGTTTTTCATTTTGTTATCATTTTTATTTATTTCCCGACGTTTGGTGATCTAAAGTTTGGTAACTGATTTTATTTCTTTGAATATGAGTAAACCTACTAAACGCGCTGCTCACATGAGACGGCGCTCTTAAATGTTAAAAGTTACTACTTCATCCCCTTTTGCTCTTAAGGGTTGAACTTTTTTCTTTTAAATGTAATGAAACAACTTAGTGGAATACTCTTTCCAATAGAAAAAAAAAACATCAAAATTCGATGATTTAGTTAAACGTCACTATTTCATCCCCTATTTTCATCCTTAGGGGGTGGATTTTTTTCTTCAAATTGAAAAGTGAACAATTTAAAGGTACGATGTACGTAATAGAAAAAACATTCTCGAAATCGGATTAGCCAGAAAAAATTTATAATTTCATTCCTAATTTTTAACCCCTTATGAGTGAAGTGTAATTTTAAGATTCATTTAAAATTATGTTCTACCGACAAAAAAAAAAGAATCATCAAAATCGGTTTACCCAGTCGAAAGTTCTGAGGTAACAAACATTTATAAAAAAATACAGTCGAATTGATAACCTCCCCCTTTTTTTGAAGTCGGTTAAAAATGGACATTATTTTCATTTTGTTGATAGCCTTTGTTAAATTATGGTCATTACCATATCGATAGTGTACATCATAAAATTTCAATCCCAAACCATTTATGGAGATATTCCTGCTATATTTTGATCGGTTCTATTATTTTTTGTAAGTACTAAGAAAGATTTATCAACTTACTTCATGTGTGTTAATATTAGAGTCGCAATCGTAGAGCGTACATTATAAAATTTCATTCATAATACCAAAGAAGTGAGTTTCAAATTTCCCATCCTAAACCGATAACAAATCAGTCCAAATGGATTTAGGATAATCGCCAACCCCATACACGCTTATGAACTGATTAAGGGTTATTTTTCCGTGAACGAATTTAAAAATGTTCGGAAGTAAGACGAGGATGAACGAGAACCCACGAAAATTGTTAATTGAATTTAACATTGACAGCGAAACTGGATTTTGAACAAGCCATGATTTATCAATCAACTGATCCAGAATTGGTTCTAGCAATACTCGGGTTTTTTTTGGGACGAAAAGTTCGATTCTCTTACGCATGCGCAGTTTTTTAAAATGTTTTTCTTTCCTTTGTTGTCAACGTTAAATTCAATTAACAATTTTCGTGGGTTCTCGTTAATCCTCGTCTTACTTCCGAACATTTTCAAGTTCGTTCACGGGAAAATAACCCTTAATCAGTTCATAAGCGTGTATGCGTTAGGCGATTATCCTAAATCCACTTGGACTGATTTGTAATCGGTTTAGGATGGGATCCGCGAACGAACCTATGATAACACAATTTATGTAGATGTTATCTGAATATTTTACCTCTGTGTTAACACTTATTAAATTATTTAAACACTCCTTCACATAGGGACTAATATCGTTCGGCATAAACTGCGTATCCCAATCGAATCGACCCAGATACATTGACGGCTCAATTGTACCGACCAAAGGATCACATTTTTGTTCCAGGTACGCCTCCATTATCGACTTTTCTAAAGTGTTCAATGTCCCCTTGGCTGTTTCCACTGGAATTATCTAAATAAATAAAAATTGCAATAAAAACGAAATAAATATCAATGTGAAAATTTACAGGAAGTGGATAGCCTTGTTTCTGAAACATTTCCTGTAATTTTGGAAGAATGTTTTTAATAGTGAATTGACAGTTGGATAATGTGATAAGGAGACGATGCTCGAAAATCGGTGCTGTATAGTTTTTGTCGAAGCGTACGGACGATCCGACTAATTGAGATACGACAGGAGTCACGTCCTCGTCCTCGTCGTTAATGAATGCAAGCTTTTCATATGTATTACTAATGGAAGAAAGCATCAACTGGACCAGTTGACTGTATTCCCGGGATGACTGTTGACTGTCTAAGAGGGGGTTTTCCCGTTGCTCGGATATCAGCACGGATTCACGCACGATCTGAGCCACTTCTTGCACGATCGTTTGAAATTTGAACGGCTAAAAACCAGGAATTGGTCAACTATCGAACAATCAACGAACTAATTCAAAACCATACAATATCGGTAACACCTCCGAAATTGCCTTCGTGTTCAATTTTCCAGGTCTCCTGTTTGTGTAGGTGTTTGATTCTCTCGGCCGATTGCTTGAAGAGACAGACTAAACTTCGCATTCGCATGTCCTGAACAAGAACGCCGACAATGTCCAAGGCTTCATTTGGTAGATCGAGTTTGATCAGTGTTGTGTACGTGTTGCGAACGTAACGGAGACAATGTGGAAGCCATGCAGCCAATGTATCGTTATCCTGGATCGGCCACGCTCCTTGACTTTTCTTATCTAGTGTTTGTGGAAGAATTGCTTCTCTAATTGACTTTGAAAACGCCTCGATTATTGATAAAATTATGTGCTACAATTAAATGTCGTTCGTTAAAAATATGATTGCTATACATTAGGGGAGGGGTCAGCAACCTTTTTTGACTGCGGGTCAAGTGAATAAAAGGGTATCAGGCGTTTTGATCCCCGGACAAAATATCCCTATGACAAAAATATTTTCGACTAGCTGATACCCGCTCGCTTTGCTGAGAGTATCTAAATTTAATTGGTTGATTAATAGATTCCCTACCTTCTTAGCGAAATATAATGATTTATCTACAATATTTTGACAGAAAAAGAAAATAGATACTTCCTGACTTTAAATCCAAAGTAAGTTCATCGATATCCTTAAAACTACTTTTCTAGGAAGAGATATTAGCTAGCTTACAGGTTCTATACGATTTTAAGTATAAAAAGTTCCTTTAGGAAAATTTGAAAATCTTTCATATCAAATGTCATTTAACACAGTTCAGCTATTTTAATGAAAATATTAGGAGCTACCCTACAGGAACCGTTTCTTTTTTTTTTAAGAATAAATGATATTCAATAATATGTTAAGATCTGAGGTATCTTAAACAAAACTTCATTCAAATTCGTTCCGTTCAATAATTGTTCATTATTTAAAAATTTAGTATATTATTTTAATATGTTATTTTTCAGTAAAATTTTGTCAATTGTTTAATTTATACTTTATAGAGAATTTCTTTCGCTACTGTGTAAAATTGGTCAGGCCTTCTTGAGGAAAATGCGTTAAAATGCTATTTCGCGAACTTTAACGAAACTTTTTTTTAAATACACGGTTCCTGTAGGAGACAATTGTTATGCTATCCTATGGGATTCACGTGTTTTTCACTATTTATTACAACTATGTGAACCCTGCAACCAACTTACAAATTTTTGAAAAAATTTTTTATATGTCGTCTGGAAATCGTTAGTACCCGTTTGTACCGTTTTTCTTTTCGTTTGTACTCTGAACGTTTCCGAGATACGGCGGGCCCTTAAAAGGGCCCGCAACCAACTTTCATGTATCAACATGAAACCTTTACAAATCGATTGTACTACGTTACTAGAGGATTGTACCGCTAAAATTTTCGTTTGTACCCTAACAGTTTCTGAGAAAATCATCCCCGAAGTTAGGGGATGATGAAATATGTATACATAATATATCAATAACAAAATTTAATTTTTCAAATCTGTTCTCGTACATCGTTTGATAATTGTGAAAACTCGCTTGTGTCGTTTTTATTTTCGTTTGTCCTCTTCAGATTACAAAATGGCGGCCAGCCCTTAATACGGCACATAAAGATCTCGCAAACGGTAGGAAACTTTTAAAATCTATATTTTCACATTAATTGCTAGTAGTTAGTACTCGATTAACCACTTTTCTTTTTATTTGTACCCTAACCGAAAAGAAAAGTATTTTCGATGGGTACTAACGATTTCTGACCGAATGCAAAAATCAGATTTGGAAAATTCCAAGCCGTTTGGGGTTTCGTATTTTCGCAGCTGTAATTCACCCTTAACCGTAGGGTGTATTTTCTTCGCATCTTTTTAGTTAGAGGTGAATTTTTTTCGTTTCTATTTTCATGTTTCTTATTCATATTGATACGTAAATGCCTTATGGTGATACATGAAAATTGGACACAGACCCTTTTAAAGGCTCGCTGTATGCGGAAAACTGTTAGGGTACAAATGAAAAGAAAAGTGGTTAAACGAGTACTAACTACTAGCTATTAATGTGATAATATAGATTTTAAAAGTTTCCTACCGTTTGCGAGATCTTGATGTGCCGTATTAAGGGTTGGCCGCCATTTTGTAATCTGAAGGGGACAAACGAAAATAAAAACGACACAAGCGAGTTTTCACAATTATCAAACGATGTACGAGAATAGATTTGAAAAATTAAATTTTGTTATTGATATATTATGTATACATATTTCATCATCCCCTAACTTCGGGGATGATTTTCTCAGAAACTGTTAGGGTACAAACGAAAATTTTAGCGGTACAATCCTCTAGTAACGTAGTACAATCGATTTGTAAAGGTTTCATGTTGATACATAAAAGTTGGTTGCGGGCCCTTTTAAGGGCCCGCCGTATCTCGCAAACGGTTAGGGTACAAACGAAAAGAAAAACGGTACAAACGGGTACTAACAATTTCCAGACGACCTATGAAAAAAAAAATTCAAAAATTTGTAAGTTGGTTGCAGGGTTCACATAGCCATATATTACATATATTACTGACGCGAAATATAGATTAAAAACCATTCTGGAGCCCGATTGTATATTGTATCAACATTTGAGGTCAATTGGTACAGAATAAAGACCAACATAACATTTTTATATAATATAATAGAAGATACCAACAAAACAGGCAATACGTACGTCGTACAATAGCCAGCCGCTATGCCAACATAATTTTTTTGTCATTTGTAAAAGATAAAAATGGTTCCTGTGGGTTATCCTTAGGAGATAGACATATACCGTCGCGGACTTTTTTATCAACCTTTTTATGATACACAATTTCGCCGCATATAAGTTTGATCTTTCCCGTAAGGTTTAGCTAGCGTTTGCACTGTAAGTGTACAAAAATATGTTTGTTACGACATCACATTACAAATCTTTGAATTTCCCGACTTTTCACTACTAAAGTATGTATAAATTATAGCCATTATGATACCGAGGAATAATGGCTATATAACAAAAAAAGTTTCATCAAAATTCGTTCAGTAGTTTTTGCGTGAAATATGCACAACAAGCAAAAAAACAAAAATCTTCTACAGTTTTATTATATATATAGACAACATATTTCATGCAATTTTTTGAGCTCAATAACTAAAACTTTATATTTAATAATTTTTGGTAAAACTGTATTAAATTGGCCCCCAATTATTTATTGAAATAATGTTTTATTGTTCGTTTATCCGATTTTCTATCGTTGACTGAATGTGCACTTCTTGACACCGCGAAGTTTTACACAAAACTAAATGTTTTAACATCAAAATTATGATGCAAATACGATTTGCAGTTATTCTATGAGGGCTATTTGTCTGAAGATATTTTGTCGTGGCGATATTTTGTCCGGGGATTAAAACGCATAGAACAAATAAAAAATACATTATAAATTATATCAAGAAAAAAATTACAATCGCTTAAAAATGTTTTTTATTTATTTCATACCGATATTATTATACTTTAATGGAACTAAAGTAGATCACTTATAATTATCAAACGGGTCACTTGGTGACCCGCGGGTCATAGGTTGCCGACCACTGCATTAGGGTGTCCCTTTAACTGTTTAAAAAATTTAAAAACAAAAATTTAACGCTCTATAATAATGGTCTGTTACAATTTTTCATATTTGTATCCCTTCAAAAGTTATTCAAAATTAAAGTTGTGATGATAAATGTTTACATCTTTCAATTCTTTTGACATAAAAATCAATTTTATGGGAAAATTGTATAAGACATTTTTTATAGAGCATTTTATTCTCTATAAGTTATCTCCATAAAAATTTTTGCTATTTCATACAGATCGTAAGTTATTCGCATCAAACTGATTTTGTTTTAAGGGGATGTTTTGGTCTAGAAATTTGAAAAAACCGAATTTTCTTTTCTTTGATATTTTTAAAGCTTAAACCTTTAAGAATATGCCCTTAAGAGAAGTTTTTAATGGCAAAAAATTTATTTTGGGACACCCTAATAAAAGTTCAGTACGGATAAGAAACCTTGAAAGCAGCTGGACGATTGACGGCAGCAAGAATGAACAAATCGCCAACGAAATAACTTTGCCCCATCTTCCATAAATCCGGTAAATAAGTGATCATAATTTCAGTCAGTTGTTCAATGAATAGGATCCATTGCGGCACAGAATGTTGATATTCGGAACTATTCGTTTTGTTTTTGTGTTTGGATGACGATTTTTTCGAACCTAAATTTTACATAAGAATTATTGATGCGTAGTTTGAATGATGCATATAGAGAAGGTTGAGATCAGTCAGATCGCACGATTACACGTGCTGCCCCCTACATCGAGTACGAAATTTGGAACTATTCCTTTTTTTTCGTACTAATAGCCTAAAAGTAATCTGACGTTTAACACTTTTTTTTCGAGTCACTATTTGTGTACTAACGTTGTACTTTTATGACTATTTAATGGTTGAAATACTGTGAAAAACTGTGGTTTAAAATGAAAATAAAATCCAAAGAAAGTTGCAAGAAGTTTATGAAATTTATCGGGATCATTTTTCTGGTGAAAAATTCATATATGCCATGAAAACGAAACTCAATAGAAATTGCCAAATAAAGTAAGAAGGTACTTTTCAAAGTAAATTTCTTAATCTTATTCATGCCTCGTTTTACTAAATTATTATTCTAAGATAGTTGAATCATTTCAGAATCCCAGATTTCGTGATAACCAAGAAAATGCATGGAATGCAGACGTCATTTTTATCACTAAACTCCAAATAGTATGATAACAGCTACTGCAAAACTCGAGAAAAGCAATAATTTATTTAATAATATTTCGTTGTTGCAATTGTTAATTTATCAGTATTTCCTATGGAAAATGTATATATTTTGTTCTAAATAAAATAATTAAAATATAATAAACGAATTAATTATTTTTAATTTAATTATAAAAATAAATAAGTAAATAAATAAAATAAATAAAATAAATAAAATAAAATTTCAAATCGCGTGCGCCTAGTTAAAAAAAACGACACAAGCGCTCCTGAGAACAACGCGTCGTACTAATACCCCACGAGCTACCGCAGTTTAACACTGAGTGTCCCTCCTAAGACTACAGAGTACAACTAGTAAGAAATATACGTCCTTATTAACTAGAGTTATCTATGGTTTGGATATTTACTACTTGATTCTATTTCGGCTGCTTTATGTTCGTCTCGACACTGATTGATTTGATCGATTATAAACGAGGAGTTGCTTGAGATTGCGTCCCACGCTGGATCGCCTTCGGTCTCCAAATTGACAAGACATCGAATCAAACGTTTCTGCTCTTCCACACTGATTGGCATTTGTTGTAGCCTCGTGTGGAGTAGTTGTTGAAATTTTTGAATTCTCAGGTCGATTTCGGCAAGCACTTTTTTGAACACCTAAAACGTGATGATTGGATTCCAAAGTCAAATGGCACAGGGTCGACTTAGTGACGTTCACTTACAGGTACATCGGTTTTTCCAAATAAATTTTTCACGCGTGCATAGTCGTTGATTACTAAATCATAATCACCTTTGTTGATATTGTTTTCGATGGTTGTGGATAGGGTGAACAGGAATTTGAAACGAGTTAACAAGCCAAGAGCACTTCGGGTTCCATCAGCACGATCTCGACGAGCCAAAACATCCTCGAATAGTAAATTCGCCTCACATATAGCCTCTAAAATGTTTATTGAAGTTACTTTCGTAAAAATATATTAGGTATATAACGATTATAATTCAGTAAATCTGGTAGATAAAAAGGTCTGGGTCGCTATTTCGTAACTCGACAAAAGCGCGCCGTCAAAATCGCGCGCGGTAAAATCACAATAACTAAAAATAAAATCACAAAATTTTTTCTGAGCATTTTACTTCTAGAAGAATTCAGAAGTGAATTTTTCAGAAGTGAGGCAACAGTTCGAATCCGTATTCTGTTAACTGTCGCTTCATGATAAATCTCATGTAGGCGACAATGGTCGTGTTTTTGAAGTGCCTTTAACATGTGAATGTTAAAAAAAAATTCGATTTGAAAAAAAAATCACGGAAAACAAGTGACGCGTCTTCTAAGTAAAAATGAATAATCGCAAATTAACATTTTCCATTAATAACAATTAAAAATGGTCACTTAGTGGCGTGGTGGACTAGATAGTTGCCTTATACGCCGGTGGTCCCGGGTTCGAATCCCAATGAAAGCCTTAGATGTTTTATCTGGGTTTTCAGATTCAACGGTCGCTTATGACCATAGTAGTTACATAAGTACGACTTCAAAAAAAAAAAAACGATTAAATAGATAACTAATAAGCAAAATATGTCTCAAAACCACATTTGATAAACTACAGAAAAATTAGCCTTCTAAAGCAATTCTAAAAGAAATTTTCGGTTATTTATATAGTCCGTTGTTTGGCTACATCAAAATGTGTAAATGATGGTCGGGATTTTGTCGAACATAAAATTCGCGATTTTGTCGGCACGCATTTTTTAAAGCTATTCTAAAAAAAAGGTTCCGTTTATTTATATAGTCGGTTGTTTGGCTAGATCAAAATGTGTAAATGATGCTCGGGATTTTGTCGAAAGTAAAATTCGCGATTTTGTCGGCGCGAATTTGCTAAAACTATTCTAAAAAAAAAGTTTTCGGTTGTTTATATATTCGGTTGTTTGGCTATATCAAAATGTATAAATGATGGTCGGGATTTTGTGGAAAATGAAATTCGCGATTTTGTCGGCGCGCATATGTCTATCGCGTTTTTGTCGGAAAACCTTGATTTTTTTCATATGTTACTATTATGTCTAATCATTTAATCCCAAGTTTTGGACCTCAGCACACAAATACGAAAATTTTAAAAAATTTACCTCATTTTTTTTTAAATTAAAAAAATATATCCGAAATTATTAAATTTACAAAAAATGTATTCTTTTTCAGTTTAAAATGAAATTAAATTTCTACAGTTCGTTTCCCTATGAATAATCGTAAATTAACATTTTCCATTAATAACTTTTAAATATGGTCACTTAGTGGCGTGGTGGACTAGATAGTTTTCTTATACGCCAGTGGTCCTAGGTTCGAATCCCAATGAAAGCCTAAGATGTTTTATCTGGGTTTTCGGATTCGACGGTCGCTAATGACCATAGTAAAAAAAAACTATTAAATAGATAACGAGAAAAAAACAAAGTATGTCACAAAACTACTATATTTTTAATATTTTCATAAACTACAGAAAAATTAGCTTTCTAAAACTATTCTAAAAAAAAGTTGTCGGTAATTTATATAGTCGGTTATTTGACTAGATCAAAATGTGTAAATGATGGTCGTGTTTTCGCGAAAATGAATTTCGCGATTTTGTCGGCGCGCATATGTCGATCGCGATTTTGTCGGCGCACATATGTCGATCGCGTTTTTGTCGGAAAACCTTGATTTTTTTATACGTTACTATTATGTCTAATCATTTAACCCCAAGTTTTGGACCTCAGTGCACAACTACGCGTTTGGTATTAAAAAAAATGTTTAAAATCTTTCCTCATATTTTTTTTTAAATTAGAATAATATCTTCGAAATGGTTAATTTTACAGTAAAATGTATACTTTTTCAGTTCAAAATGAAATGAATTTTCTCTTGGAATTTATATAATAAAACCAGCTCTTGATAGTTGAGTATTAATCATGGAAACATCGTTTTGAGCTTATTTTATAGAAAATTTACTCGTCTTTAAAATCGATTCTTATTAAGTTTGATCTAAATAAAGTCGTTTAGAAGATATTAAACAAAAACTTAAAAAAAAAAAAAAAACAAAAAAAAAATTCGGAAATTTAAAAGATCTGTATCTCAGTCACCGTTTAAGTTAAAAAGCTCATTTTAGTTTCAAATTATAGAAAATTTTATTGATTTTAAATTAAACAAGAATAATTTTTTTTGTAAGATTAACCATTTAACTAATTGATAGACTAGGTTTAAATTTTTGCTATTGCGTAGCGCTTGGCTGTACATTGCAGTACCAACATTAAAAAAAAAATCCCCGACCTTTTGCATATATAAATATACCAATTGACTGAATTATTAATGGATATACTTTTAATGGCTTGCTCCAGTTTTGTGGTGGGATCTAAACCATACTCTTTGACGTCATTTTCGAATTTATCCTTTAAAATCAATAAAGTATCAACTTGTTCCATGACAGGACCAACATTTTTCTTTAGAAACGAGAGCTGTCCCTCTTTTTGTCCGTCTACTTTACGTTTAAGGAACGCCAAGCCTGCTTTAAGGTCGTTAAACGTTGTAGCGTGATGGTTTTCCAAGAGAAACCAGCCGGGGGAGAAATTTTCCGACGTCAAATCCCCGGTGGCGTCGGGAAAATATTCGTGCAAGTCGTCTTCGGGAAACTTTTTGTCGTTTTCCTCGACGGACAGGCCGAGTGGATCTTCCTGTTGGTAGCTGGATGGAGACATTGAGCGTCTGCCCCATAGTAAGTTTTGTAACGGCGCCTCCTCAATCCACACGGCACTTTCTTTCATCGGGCCAATGGTTTCGTGATAGCCCCGGAACTCAACAGTGGATGTACCTCGGCCACCATTTCGAGTCGTTACGATTATATCTCCACGACCTTTCCCGGGCCCGGACCGGGCTATTATTTTGTTCGGTGATTTCCATTCGGCCGATAATAAGCAGTCGCATCCACATATTGTCAAGCCTTGCATCGAAAATTAAAATTAGATCAATGTTTAAGGATAATTACCGTTTTATTACCGATTAAATCGGTAGGTTGAGCGCCGAGGAATTCGCCTCGGATTGTGACTCGAGTTCCTGGAGGGCCTTCTTTGGGCGATAATCCTGTGACAACGGGCGGGGGAGCCATTAATTAATTAGTTTATCCTTAATTTAATTCGAATTAAAATATTAGTTGATATCATGGCATTTGCCTGCATCTGTCAGTTACAGGAACGTTGAATTTGACACGCAAGTTCTCAATGCCATTCGGTGTCAGTTTCATACGTGCAAGTAACTCGCGTTAACTTAAAGTCAGTCAGTACGAAAACGCTGACGCAAGACCAGGACCGGCCTAAACAGGGGTGCATTGAAATTCTATTCTAAAAATTAAAATAGACATTTTTGATTTTAAATTTAAGAAAACCTATTAAAATATAAATAGTATAAAATTGATTTATATTGGGTAAAGTTCCAGTTTTGACACCCCGAGATTAACATTGTTGGTGCACATTACTGTCACCGCGAAGTTTTACAGAAAATCAAATATCTTAAATGTGTAAAAATTCGCGATGTCAATATTATTATACATATTTATCTATACCAATAATAAGATTAAAGATTTTTTCTTTTTGAAAAGTCATATAATAAAAACGTTACGTCTTACCTGCGCGAGTGTACAAAAATGGAATTATTTTTCTCATCCGAGATTTGTATCTAATCTAAAAAATGAAAGGTGTTTTGTTAAAAACTTTTTATTACCTACATTTTCATATATTTTATACAAAAAAATTAATGCCATTTACATTGAATTTTCTCTAAAAAAACATTGTTTGTCCAGGGTAAACTTAAAAACAGCTGGGTCGATTTCAAAGAAATTTTCACAAAAATGTACTAAATTATGTAACTTACATTATAGGCTACTTTTTATTTCGAATAGTTTTGTCTGTCTGCCTGTTTGTTCTTGGCAAATTTGAAAACGGCTGGTCCGATTTGGACGAGATTTCACATACAGGTAGTAAACATTACAAAAAGTGCTATAAAATACTTTTTATTCCGAAAAAATTTTTAATTTCCGAGAAAAAGAAAATAAAAACTATAAAAACTGTGCAACGAAAAACATACATCGCCAAACATGAAAACGCTCAGCGAAACGGGCGGGGATCAGCTAGTATAAAATATAAATATAACATTTACATTAAATTAAATTGAAAACTGTATTGTACATCAAAAATGTAAGGTTATGTCTAAATCTTGGGGTGTCTAAAACGGAACTTTACCGTATATTGTTCAATTAATATTTCAATATATATTTCTTAAATTCTGTATTTAAGTAGCGTTTTTAACGACTTACAACTCGAAAACTATAAGACTTTTAAAAAAGTTTTTCAAACAAAAAACATTATTTGTATATTTTAACACAAAAAAATATTGCTAGTAAAATCTGCAGAAAAACTACCCTTAGTCTTACTAATACGAAAATGTTTTTAAGTGACAAGATAAAAATTAAATAACATTTATTTGTGTTCACTTTCAACGTAATTAATATATTATATATTGACGAAACTATAAAAAGCAAAAAAAAAATGTACATGAATATTATATTTGTAGTAAAATAAATTTTCTTTAATTTTTATTATCCAAAATATTTTCGAGGCTCTCAAATCTCATGAGATATAACCTAAAAATTATAACAAGTCTTAGTGGCCATATTTTTATTTATATTTGATTATATTACTATTTCTTTTAAAACCTACGGTTATCGAAATGTAACTTAAAAAATTTTTTTTCAGTTTTTTTTTTCATACTCATTAAAGGTGCAATCTTCAGTATCGCTCGCTTTCCAGCGATTTGGGTCACGTGGTACGATTTCGACCAATGTGCTGCTCCCCCACCAGGATTTTGAAATTTAAACTGCTGCCCTAGCGCCGCTAGCGTCACATCGTTGAAGCTTGCAATCTCGCTCAGATGGCAGCCATCTTTTTACCAATTTCAAAACCCTTGCAGCACATTGGTCGACATCGCACCAAGTGACTCAAATCGCTGGAAAGTGAGCGATACATAATATTGCACCCTTAGAATAAAATTTAAAAATCTTTATAGACCAGTGCCGATAATTTTTGAATCAAAAAAAAAGTTATAATAGGATGAAACCCATTAGAAAAGGAAGAGAATATAACAAAAACAAAAGAAAAAATAAATTACGGTCGATCTGAGGTGGGGTTTTGTGAAAAATAAGAGTGTTTTTAAGGGTAGAAACGGTTTATCTTGATTTCCGACAAAACTACAAGTCCTATAGAAAAAAGTTAAACGGCAAAGTTGTAGGTAATAAGAAGATCTACAACTTTTGTGCTAGCACTTTTTTCACATAACCTTAAAATTTATGTGAAAAATTCCGATAACCAAGTTTTTGGTTTTTTATTTTTAACTTTTACAAAAAAAATTTATTCATGAAATTTGCTAAAAATTTACCTTTTAATGTCCCAAACACACTGTAATTTTTTTTATTTAAAGTATTTTTTTTCCCTTTATTTTGACTTAATATTGAAAAAGTACCCTAATTTTTAACCGAAAATTCTCCCGTCAGAACATCTGATTTATTTTAAAAAGTCGGTGAGCTTTTGTTCGTTGAAACCTCTACTTTCTGATGGTGCAAAAAATATACAATACAATGTTAAATGTTCCCAGAAAATGCAATAATTAAAGTGTAAATTGTTGTAGTTAATCGGGTACTTTATGCAATAAAATATTATATCCTGAAAACTTTTGCGGTTCCTATAGGATACAGACATTAAATTTTCTATGCAGATATGTATAACATCTTCAAAACCCACATTAAATATTTTCTACGATAACTATCAATCGATACTCTTAAAATATCTGAACGGAATTTGATATAAATTGACGACAGCCTTGTGACATTACTAGGGCCTCTTCCTAACAGATGAATTGAAAGGTTTTTTTTTAGTAATATTGAGATCTAGACATCTAATCTAGACATGCTTAGCAAAGCGGGCTGGCATCAACTAGTATTGACTATGTATATGACTTTTCCATGAGTTTTTCCCTGAACCTTTTAATCACTAATAAATCACTTGTGAGTTACATCTATATCATTTGTAAGTCACATTAATATCACCTACAACAGTGCTTCTAAAGCTTTTTGAAGTCACGACTCCCTTAGAACCCAGGTCAATATCTCACGGTACCCCTATTTTTTTAGATCTACAAGGAAAATGCCTATTAGTGCTATCCTATCTAAATGATAATCTATCTAATGATAAAACTATGGAAAAAACCATTGAGAAATTACATGAGAATCATTACTTAAAAAAAACTATTTACAAGCTATCGTAGGAGGGGATATTAATATAAGAAGGTTATGAAACACCTGTAGGGTCACTATTGAAAATAAAAATAAGAAAATTTCATGGAAATGAAGAACTATTTGGCGAAGAACACTGTTAAAGAACTATTTGAATTCATTTGCGAAAAAAAAAATTAAGAACAACGCGGGGGTCACTACCGAAAAACTACTTAGGATCTTTAAAAAAAAAATAGCAAACCTAAGTGGGGGTCATTATAGAAAATAAGTGGGATAACTACATAGGGGTCACTATGGAAAAAAAAGTTAAAGACTACGTGGGGGTCACTATTTAAAAACTACTTGGGGGTCACTAAAGAAAAACTACTTGGGATCTTTTAAAAAAATGGGAAAACTACGTGAGGGTCATTATAGAGAATACGTGGGATAACTACATAGGGGTCACTATCGGCAACTTTATTGATTGATAAGAATGCTTCCGGGCCCCTCCAAGTAAATGACCGGCCCTGGTTATGATCGTAAATGAAAATTAATTCATTTAGATATTTTTAGAATATTCATAATTATCTTAATTATTCATTGTTAAAAACAGAATCTTCTGATCTTCATAGGATAAGTTCTTTATAAGATATTTTTGTTTCTAATTTCTTTCTATTGGGGTTTATCAGTTTGTAATTGATTTTGAATTTTATTGAGTAACATTGATAACGTTTTTATCGTAATTTTTTTAATATCAATTTCACTATTAAATTTTTAAGTGAACTTTGGATTTCCTTGATATTTATGACCTGGCAAATCTAAATGTACCCAATGTATCTTATGAATATTGATATCATCAGAAATATATTTATTAGTCATAATGGTCATTTTTTTTCTTTCATCGCAATACGTAGGCTATCTGACGTAGGGGAAAATTTAAATTGTCTATAAACAAGGCCGTGCCCAACTTTTAATCCGGAGAGGGGTAAAGAACCAGTGTGTGTGAATCTAAAATAGGAATCTTATTTTTGTTATCAATATTAAACACGCTTAAATCTATAAATTTACAACATATTGTAACGTTTTCACGCGGGTTCTTGGATTTGTGTTTGAATGACGACAATTTATTTTTAACAAACGTTATTTACACTAGTTAGCAATGATTAAGTTCACTGTTACAATAGTCTCAGTCAATAATTGTCACTCACTGTTTGTATTTCACTATATGCACTGCACTGTTCACCATTTATTTAACACTCACGATTCACGATTTATGTATCACTCACGTTGACGATTTACTTATCACTGACGTTGACGATTTATTTAAGACTGAACTTTACTGAGCTTGTTCTCCTTATATAAGAACTTGGCCATTCTTCCAGAACATTCCTAGCCAACTTATCAACATTTTCTATGCTACGATCTTTTGTCCTTTTTCCATTCATCAAGAATTAAAAGGAGAAACTTCCAGAAGACTGTCCTCTTTGTCATACCCGAGTAATCCTTGATTGGTCAATCTCTTCGCGCCACGGGGATCCGATCTTTTGAGAATGTTCTGGATGGTTCTTTATTAGCCGACTACGGTCCGCCCTTATCCAGTTCTTCACGCTTCCAGTGGCGTAGCTACGATTTTTGGACCTGTAGGGAAACATCAGGAAGGGCCCCCAGTCCCGCGAAACTCCTATCATATCCAACGAAATTTGCAAAATGGCATCGGTCTAATTATAGAATTACGTTGGAATTATGTTCCTCGGTTAATGATACGATATATATCCAACAAAAATTTCTCACAAATTCTGACGCGCCGTGTCGTGCATTGTAGTTCCGCCTAGAACGGTCTTACCTATAATTGCAAATTTTTAAAGTCCGAGTCGGGCCCCAGTCGCTCAAGGGCCCGTAAGCTTTGCTTCCACTGGCCTTGAGGTAGCCACGCCACTGCACTTGTCAAGTTAGACGACACTTGCCACTTTAACTGGGTAAATACTTGGCAATTATTGGTTTGAAACGAGAAATTCATGAAATTTACTGTGAGGTGACAATTGTCGTCTCACCTGACAAGTGACACCCCCAATTATTGACAGATACAGCATTCCATGAGAAACTCAATTTTTCTTATTTTTTTTCAAAAATGGGTCTAACGATATTCTTTAAACTCGCTATAGTTATTAGATTTGTGGCGACTAGAAATGGAATTCGAACATGCAGTGATACCTCTCGCAGCTGCCCTGACGAAACGACGTTATATACCTTACCTGGCTTTCTGCTAACGGGGAAAAAAAATACACAACAAAACTGAGTACGGAATGTTTAATGGTAACATAACTAGGGATTCAATGATTGACTTGACTTGGTATTTAAATATTAACATATAATTTGGACTTGACTTGATTGTCAAGTTACTTGAGTTAACTTAGCTTGAAATCAAGTCAAGTCCAAATTATATGTTAATATTTAAATACCAAGTCAAGCCAATCATTGAATCCCTAGTTATGTTACCATTAAACATTCCGTACCCAGTTTCGTTATGTATTTTTTTTTTCCCCGTTAGCAGAAAGTCAGGTTAGGGCTCGTTTCCCCCGCACTGAATCCTTAAGCTTATTGTACTCCTGTTCTGCTCATGTATCCCTGTTGTACAAGGATCCTTGCTTATTCCAGGTTCAGCAATCTGCCCAGCAAAAACAGCAACGAAACTGGGTACGGAAGGTTTAATGGTAACACAACTAGGGATTCAATGATTGGCTTCACTTGATATTTAAATATTAACATATGTTTTAGGCTTGACTTGATTTCAAGCCAAGTTAACTCAAGTAACTTGACAATCAAGTCAAGTAATTTGAAAATCAAGTCAAGTAACGAACCTTTAAAAAACAAAAGTAGGGATAAAAATGGGATGATAGTCCGGGTACGAAAGGGACAGCTGCTTTTCATGCCCCCCTCCCCCCTGCTGGATAGGTTTAAAGAATGCGTAATCTTACATTTTCGTCAATTACTGAATGTCTTCAAACAATGATGGTAATAGAACAAGTTGAAGTCATTCAGTTGATGACTGAGAATCGATGAAATAATATCGAAAAAGCAATGAAAAATTCTTATCAGGTCTTAGCTTGCATTATCAAAACGAGCGATGAAAATTGGCTGCCTCTAAGCAAAAATGTATGCAAATGCTTAGGTAATTTCATATTTAATTGCCAATTGCCGAAATTAATGAGTTTTCTCGTTTTATTAATTACTTTTTTTTTGTCTTTGAAAGTAGCTTTGAGTTAATTGGTAGTGGAAGTACATTTGAGGTTAGTTTCTGGCCGATTAAAATTTTTATCAAAATCGTTTTAAATCTTATTTATTAAAGCAAATTGTTAATTTTCTCTCGATTTAATTGGTACTTAAGACAAATTGAATTACTTTATTTGGTTATTTAATTAATTATTCGTGAATGTAGTTAGTTTTTTTGAGGGTTAGAGATTTTCAAAAATTGTGTTGGTTGCACTTAATTAAATCTAATTTAAGTTGTTTCATAAAAGCCGATTTTTATATTGTATTATAATTATTTTTTAAATAAATAATAATTAAATTATTGTATTATTACTGAGAAATTTTCTATATTTTTTTTTTAAAAATGAAGTGTTGAATTTTTGACGTTTCTCGTAATAAGCTTTAGAAGTCTTTTCTTCCAGGACAAATAGGTAGAAATAATCGTGAATTTCTCCAGGAAATTTCACTTTGATTATGTCCTGATAATTAATGGGCGGTTTAACATGTAATTGCAGGCTTTGGAATTAAGGGGTAAAAAAATGGAGGCTTTAATTCCTGTTATAAATAAACTGCAAGACGTTTTCAACACGGTTGGGGCCGATTTAATCCAACTGCCACAAATCGTTGTACTGGGTGCTCAGGTTTGTTATATAATAAGATAGAAGAGGGTTTTTCGTTATTTCAAAATGACATTTGCAGAGTTCTGGAAAAAGTTCTGTGATCGAAAGTCTTGTGGGAAAATCATTTTTGCCAAGAGGCACCGGCATTGTAACGCGGCGACCTTTGATCTTACAGTTGATATACTGCCCCAAGGATGACAAGGAGTTTCGAACTGTTGAGAGTAATTTGAATAGCGTTTAACGTTATTTTTTTAAACACCTTAAACAGTTTGATTGTCTGCGACGTTATATATTCTACTGCCTATTTCTTGTAATATTAGGTGTTGAACGTTAAAACTAAAGGTTTGTTCCAATTGTCCAGCTGTGGCGGTGTACAGACACGAAAACAGACAAAAAGCATGACAGCATTGACCAAGAGACAAGAGTAAGTGAAGAGCTGTTTCAGCCTAGGCCGAGCGAGGGGTGGGGGGAGGCGCGACCAGATAGCGCATAAGCATGCCGAAACCAGTTTCGATATAAGCGCTTGTTACGAAAATGGCTACTAGAGGGGGCTCGATGTTCGCACGAAACGAACCAGCTGAAACAGTTCTTCACTCATTCTTGCCTGTTGGTCAATGTGTCTTTCTCTTTGTCTGACTGTCAGTGTTTGAGCATGCCCATAGCTAGTCGTATGGAACAAACCTTAAGTGGGGGATCACTATTAAAAAAACGATGAGGGTAACTATTGAAAAGTAATTGGAAAATGACGTGAGAGTCATACTTGAAACAAAGATGAGGTCATTATTGAAAAATTATACAGGTTTATTACTGAAAAATAATTTGATCCTCACTATCCAAAAATGATTGGAAAACTCCGTGGGTCACTATCCAAATAATGATAAGGTCACTATTAAAAAAATGGTTGAAAAACTACGTGGGTCTAACTATTGAAGATCTTTTTGAAATAAAATCCACTGGAAATCTATACCAAGGTTACTTTCGAAAAACTATGCGGTAGATACAAGTGAAAAATGATCGCAAAATTTTGTGGGGGTTACTATTTAAGATCCACTTTTGTGCCCTTTTCAAAAAAAGATCAGAAAATTATGTCAAGATCATTATAAAAAAAACGAATAACTACGTTGGGGTCAGTTATGAAAAATAGTCTAAAAATTGTGTGGGGGTCATTACCGAAAATATAAGTTTAAAAATTACATAGAGTCACTATCAAAAAACTAATTGGAAGTGATTTTCGAAGAAAAAAAGTATAAACTATGGAAAAAACATTGGGAAAATTACGTGAGAATCATTACTTAAAAAACGTTATTACAAGCTACCGGAGAAGGGGGATACTAATGAAAGAAGATTATGAAACAACTGTAGGGTCACTATTGAACATAAAAATCAGAAAACTTCTTGAAAATGAAGAACTATTTGGTGAAGAACACTGTTAAAGAACTAGTTGAAGTCATTTTCGAAAAAAAAGAACTACGTGGGGGTCATTATAGAAAATAGGTGGGATAACTACATAGGGGTCACTACTGAAAAACTACTTGGGATCTTTAAAAAAAAATTAGCAAATCTAAGTGGGGGTCAATATAAAAAATAAGTGGGATAACTACATAGGGGTTACTATAGAAAAAAAAGTTATAGACTACGTGGGGGTCACTATTTAAAAACTACTTGGGGGTCACTACCAAAAAACTACTTGGGATCTTTTAAAAAAAAATGGCAAACTTACGTGGGGGTAATTATAGAAAATAGGTGGGATAACTACATAGAGGTCACTATCGAAAATAAAAGTAAAAGACTACGTGGTGGTCACTATTTAAAAACTACTTGGGGGTCACTAACGAAAAACTACTTGGGATCTTTTAAAAAATGGGAAAACTACGTGGGGGTCACTATAGAAAATAGGGGTCACTACTGAAAAACTACTTGGGATTTTAAAAAAAAAATAGCAAACCTAAGTGGGGGTCATTAAAGAAAATAAGTGGGATAACTACATAGGGGTCACTATGGAAAAAAAAAGTTAAAGACTACGTGAGGGTCACTATTTAAAAACTACTTGGGGGTTACTACCGAAAAACTACTTGGGATCTTTTAAAAAAAAAATGGCAAACTTACGTGGGGGTCATTATAGAAAATAGGTAGGATAACTACATAGGGGTCATTATCGAAAATAAAAGTAAAAGACTAAGTGGTGGTCACTATTTAAAAACTACTTGGGGGTCACTAACGAAAAACTACTTGGGATCTTTAAAAAAATGGGAAAACTACGTGGGGGTCACTATAGAAAATAGGTGGGATAACTACATAAGGGTCACTATCAAAAATGAAAGTGAAATACTAAGTGGGGGTCACTATTTAAAAAATACTTGGGATCTTTTAAAAAAAATTGGAAAACTACGTGGGGGTCATTATAGAAAATAGGTGGGATAACTATGTAAGGGTCACTATCGAAAATAAAAGTAAAAGACTACGTGAGGGTCACTACTAAAACACTACTACGGGTCAATTTCGATCAAAATGGGAAAACTGTGTAGTGAAAGAAAACTGCAAAATGAGGGCGGGGGTCATTTAATAAATCGGCCAAGATACAATAGAATAGACAAAGCTGCAAACAATTTCAAATTATTCAAGGTGCTTAAATAAATAATAATTAACTTGAATCGCCAAGATGATCATGAAAATAATTGGATGGTCGTTGTAAGCGGAACGTTGTTTGTTGCAGGCACAAAAAATGCAAGTGATTGGGGCGTATTTTTACACAAACCAAATCAAATCTACACGGATTTCAATGAAATTCGTCGTGAAATTGAATCGGAAACAGACCGCATGGCTGGCACGAACAAGGAAGTCTGTCCCGAGCCAATTAACTTAAAAATTTACTCGAACAGCGTCGTCAATTTAACGCTAATCGATCTTCCTGGAATCACCAAGGTCCCGGTGGGAAACCAACCGGTGGACATCGAACAACAAATTCGAGACATCGTCATCAAATATATCAACAATCCAAATTCGATAATTCTCGCAGTGATCACAGCCAACACGGACATGGCCACATCTGAAAGTCTAAAATTAGCTCGTGATATAGATCCGGACGGTCGCCGCACGTTGGCTGTCGTCACCAAACTGGATTTAATGGATGCCGGAACTGATGCCATCGACATCTTATGTGGTCGGGTCATTCCCGTTAAACTGGGAATTATTGGAGTGGTCAATCGCTCTCAACAGGATATCAATGAAAATAAAAGTATTAAGGATGCGTTAAAGGATGAGGAGGCATTTTTACAGAGAAAATATCCGACGTTAGCTAATAGGAACGGTACAATGTATTTAGGAAAAACTTTAAATAGACTGTTAATGCATCATATTCGAGATTGCCTGCCGGATCTTAAGGTATTTGTCGCTTTGACTTAAGTTACTATCAGAAATAGACTTAGACAAACTTAGACAGTCCAACACCAATTGATAATTAAAATATTTTTCAATTCATTAAAAGTACTCTTTGTAGTAGTTCTGCAGAATATAGACCTATATATTAATAGGTTTGTTCGCGGGTCTTATTCTGAACCGATTACGAATCAATTGAAGCGGATTTAGGATAATCGCTAAGCGCATACACGCTTATGAAATGATTAAGGGTTATTTTTCCGTGAACGAGTTTAAAAATGTTCGGAAGTAAGACAAGGGTTAACGAGAACCCACGAAAATTGTTAATTGAATTAAACGTTGACAGACCAGTCAACTTTAGTTGATCGATCAAAAGTTGAATAAAAAACCTAGTGTGATGACTCGCTCAAACTTTTGTTGATCCACTAAATAGTTGATCACGGTTCTCACACAAGGTTCTTCATTCAACTTTTGTTGATCAACTAAAGTTGACTCGTGTGAACGCAGCATGACAGCGAAACTGGATTTTGATCTAGCCACGATTTATCAAACTGCGCATGAGTAAGAGAATCTAATTTTTCGTTCTAAAAAAAAACCCCGAGAAAACCAATTCTGAATCAGTTACGATTGATAAATCGTGGCTAGTTCAAAGTCCAATCTCGCTGTCAACGTTAGTTGCCCGATTTTAGTTGATCAATGGAAGTTTAATGAAGAGCCTCGTGTGAGAACCGTGATCAACTTTTTTAGTGGATCAAGAAAAAATTGAACGAGTCATCATACTAGGTTTTTCATTCAACTTTTGGTCGATCAACTAAAGTTGACTCGTCTGTCAACGTACTGTCAACGTTAAATTCAATTAACATTTTTCGTGGGTTCTCGTTAATCCTCGTCTTACTTCCGTACATTTTAAAACTCGTTCACGGAAAAATTACCCTAAATCAATTCATAAGCGTATATGTACTTGGCGATTATCCTAAATCCACTTCAACTGATTTGTAATCGGTTCAGAATGAAACCCGCGAACAACGGGTCATGCTGCGTTCACACGAGTCAACGTTAGTTGCCCGATTTTAGTTGATCAATAAAAGTTGATTGAAGAGCCTCGTGTGAGAACCGTGATCAACTTTTTTTGGTGGATCAACAAAAGTTTGAACGAGTCATCACACTCGGTTTCTCATTCAACTTTTGATCGATCAACTAAAATCGGTCGACTACAGTTGACTCGTGTGAACGAGGCATCAACGTCTGTCAACGTTAAATTCAATTAACAATTAAAGTAAAAGTTCGACTTTCTAAGACCGAGTAATTTTTTTTTTCAGACAAGGGTTAATGTGATGATGTCTCAATTTCAAACTCTACTTAGCTCTTATGGGGACGATGTTTCTGATAAGAGTCAAACCCTGTTACAAATAATCACGAAATTTGCATCGGCCTATTGTTCAACAATTGAGGGAACCGCGCGTAACATTGAAACAACCGAGCTGTGTGGGGGTGCTCGAATTTGTTACATTTTCCACGAGACATTTGGTCGTGTTTTGGACTCGATTCATCCACTGTCAGGGCTGAGCAAAATGGACATTTTAACGGCAATGAAAAACGCGACCGGGCCGCGACCCGCGTTATTTGTTCCCGAGGTGTCGTTCGAACTGCTCGTAAAAAAGCAGATCGCACGTCTGACGGAGCCATCGTTGCGGTGCGTTGACTTGGTGCATGAGGAAATGCAACGGATTATCCAGCATTGTGGCACGGAAGTCCAACAGGAACTGCTTCGATTCCCGAAGCTACACGAAAGAATTATGGATGTGGTAACACAGTTGCTCCGAAGACGTCTCCCCACCACCAATCAAATGGTTGAAAATTTAGTCTCGATCGAATTGGCTTATATCAATACGAAACATCCGGATTTTCATAAGGAAGCCGCCCTGGTGCCGACATTATTAAACAATGAAAATAACCCAGTTCCACTGCGTTATAAAAATTCAAATAGACCTCATTCCACTTACGAACCATTAGAAAGTATCGCTAAAAACTCAGAAGTATACCATAGAGTACCCAAATTTGATTTTTTACTTACTTTTTCCATTTTTTTTTTTTTTTTTAGAAACCAAATAAAAATTTTGAAAATGACAAGGGATTTTGGCGTAGTCCTGGTCGTTCAAATAACCCATCAAACTCGCCCACACCCAGCGAAGCTAGTGATCAGAGTAGGTCTCAAAAGGCAGTCAATCTTATTCCAGATGTCCCCGTTAATTCCAACGCTGCCTTAAACGAAAAAGAGTCACAGGATTGTGATGTGATTGGTACGGTAATCAAAAAATAAACAGACCCGGAAAAAATCTCTTTCCTTCCTTCATTTGGCACACTTCATTTAACCAATCACTGTTGGTAAGCAGTGAGCATAAGGGTATAGAAAGAGAAAAAAAAATAAATAGAATTACAGAGAAAGAAAGGGAAGGTCCGCTGGTCATTTGCTTGTTTTGTTATGGTCTCCACAATTTCACTCTAAGCCTAAAGAAAAAAAATATTGCAGTATGAAAATAACATTAATTTAAAATTGTTTAAATAATTGCATTGTAAATGATACTAGACTTAGATATCTTGTGGTTTACTATATTTTTATCATATTGATGCTTCACTTGCCAAATCAATTAACTCCACTTAAATTACAATTTTTTTTAACTACAGTGGTACCTTGACATACGAGTGCCCTAACATACAAGTTTTTCAAGACACGAGCTGTTTTGATTTGAAATACGAGCAAAATTTGAGATACGAGGAACCGGTTTAGCGGGTCAGCCGGCTGCACCAGACCACTACCTTAATCAGTGTCTTTGTTCGCCGCGATGTCGAAGCGTCTTTGATAAGTTGTGCTCGCGTTTTGTGATTTTTGTTATTCAAGGTCGCTTCAACTATCACGGTCAGGAGCGACCGGCGAATTATAAGACCCATGAAACAAAGTTTAGTCTTTCAGTGGGATTCGACCCTAGGACCACTGGCGTATAGGACACTATCTAGTCCTACCCACGTCACTTTTTCTTGCATTTACAATACTTTATTGCCTTTTTTTTAACCATGGGCCCGAAGATAGTTAGTGGGTTAGAAATGTCTATTGAATTAAAACGTAAAATTATAGGAAAACTAAGGTGAAACAAACAAATGGGGTGACATTTTGGGGACTGAAACAGATTAATGACATTTCCATTAATTTCAATGGGGAAAATTGCTTTGAGATACGAGCTAGTGTACGGAACGAATTAAACTCGTATCTCGAGGTATCACTGTATTTGTGTTATGGAGTTAATCAATTTGGCAAATGAGTCATATTAAATACGTGAGAATAGTTTTTGGTGTTCATCAGGCAATTGTTCTTGATTAATAACAAAATTCCAATCAATTTGATTTTAGAACGTCTAATCAAGGCATATTTTTACATTGTTCGGAAATCAATTCAAGACTCCGTTCCCAAAGCGATTATGCATTTTTTGGTTAATTACGTAAAAAATAATCTACAATCTGAACTAGTGACGCATTTGTATAAATGTAATACCGCTGATAATTTACTGAATGAGTCTGAACATGTGGCTCATCGTCGTAAAGAAGCTGCTGATATGTTAAAGGTAATATTAGACAATGCACATTCGCCAATGGGTCATTCTTTTACAAATCGTACACCATTCGACACTTGACATTTTAGAATCGCCTGAAATTTTTTTTACAGCTTCTATACGTAAATATAACAACCCGTATTTTTGGATTTTGCTCAAAAAAATTTTCTTTTGAGACTATGCCCATTTAAATTTTCAATGATATTTGAATTTTCTCCAACCTTTGCTTATTTGAAATTTTATATCTCCAGTTCTACTATTCGGATTTATGTCGGATTTTTTTTATTCTGTACTTTGTTACTTAAGGTTTGAAAGTATATTGTTTAAAAAAAATGTTTGCATAAATTTTATAAACAATTGCAATTTAATTGTTTATAAGCTTATATCACCCCCTTTCCCCAACTTGAATCGAATTAAAAAAATATCATTGTATTCCTTATTTTATCATCTACAAAACCCAGTTTACAAAAAGTTGGGATCTCTGTTATTTTGGAAGATATTAAATATTTTCGAGCGCAAGGTACCGAAACGCGCTCCGCCTGCGTCCAATTCCTAAGATCTCCAACGCTCTAGCATCTACTTTACATTTCTGAATGTTAACCATTTTGCGTTTGAGTATAAAAATGTTTGTTAGAAGAACCTCAAAAAAATTTCCCCATTACAAAACTAAACGTTAAAAAGCAAACTTCAATAGATATACTTACTTCAAAAATGAATCATATAATATTTTGGAACGCAATGTAATGAATGCAGTTGCGATGTAGGAAAAGGACGTATTTGTTTTAAACTTAAAAGTATTCAAAATATTAATTTTCATTTTATTATAATTGTTGTACATGTTGAAATATTTATATAACTTTTTAAAAGTAGGTACTTAATTGTATCATTTTCGTCTTGCAAAGAAAATATTTGTAATCGGTATTATAGCATGAAATTTTAATGTCCCTTTGGCGGTTGTAGCTTTTCTAAACTGAACCCCTAATTTTCGTTTTACTTCAAAATATTTTATACTGATTTTCATGTCTTACTAGTTTAATATTTTGAGTAATTATCAGATGAAAAGACCAGTTTTTTATTTTAGCAATTTATTTTTTTTTACGCTACGTTTCGTCAGTGTAATTCCGACTTCATCAGGTATCTTGAAAATTGTTATATCAAATATAATAAAAATATATAACTTGAATATAAATTTAACAATACAATATTTCAGATGTAAAACTTAATAATAATAATAAGAATAAGAATAACACCGACGAAACATAGTGTAAATAAATTGTTAAAATAAAAAACTGGTCTTTTCATCTGATAATTACTTACTTAAAAAATAAACTTCAAAATATTCTCCTTTAGTGACATATTTTGAAGCAATATTAGGAAATGGCTCATTTGCCCAGTCAAATAATTGTTTTGGTATTAGGATGGGATTGGAAGTTCTTTGAAGACTAGCTCTTGCTGTTAACCTTTTCAAAGTTCCTCCTAATCCATCATATGCGCCCTTACCATGAAAAGTTGGGAAAAAGTGTCACTCTGCAATAAAACAAAAATCTGTTTCATAGTAATAAAGGTTTACAATTTTTTTTATATTAAGCACTAGACCCAGAAAAATATACGATCTTAGAAACCATTTTGAGTTTATTTTTTATAAAATCTAAATTCTTGTAAATTATTTTCATCATTTTCCTCAATGGTATCATCATTTTCGTCAATAGTTGGACGAAACATTTTTTTCGATAATTTTTCAGATACTCTTTTTATTTTTTTATTGGAATAACGCTTTTGAGAAATATTCTTCTGTGAATGGCAGAAGATCCAATGAAATTCAAATCCTGATTGAACGAATCAATTGCTGCAGGTACTAATACTTCTTTTTCCTCATAAGGTATATCGGAATTTGCTGGGAAACGTTCCATATCAACGTCATAACTTTCCAACGACCCAATATCAATATTGTTCTTCTTAAAAAGATTTATAAATATTTAGGGACATAGATAATTCTGGTGAATTTGTTATAATTTTGTAAATTAAGTAAGTAAAAAAATTATTGTAAACATTTTAACAGTAAAAATTTACCTCATTTTTACGTTTCAATGCACTATGCAACTATTTTGAGGTTCTTCTAACAAACATTTTTATACTCAAACGCAAAATGGTTAACATTCAGAAATGTAAAGTAGATGCTAGAGCGTTGGAGATCTTAGGAATTGGACGCACGCGGAGCGCGTTTCGGTACCTTGCGCTCGAAAATATTTAATATCTTCCAAAATAACAGAGATCCCAACTTTTTGTAAACTGGGTTCTGTAGATGATAAAATAAGGAATACAATGATATTTTTTTAATTCGATTCAAGTTGGGGAAAGGGGGTGATATAAGCTTATAAACAATTAAATTGCAATTGTTTATAAAATTTATGCAAACATTTTTTTTAAACAATATACTTTCAAACCTTAAGTAACAAAGTACAGAATAAAAAAAATCCGACATAAATCCGAATAGTAGAACTGGAGATATAAAATTTCAAATAAGCAAAGGTTGGAGAAAATTCAAATATCATTGAAAATTTAAATGGGCATAGTTTCAAAAGAAAAGTTTTTTGAGCAAAATCCAAAAATACGGATTGTTATATTTACGTATAGAAGCTGTAAAAAAAATTTCAGGCGATTCTAAAATGTCAAGTGTCGAATGGTGTACGATTTGTAAAAGAACGACCCTAATGCAGCATGACGATGGAAAAGTATGGATACTATATGTATTCGTGTCAATTCGTCTCGGCTCGCCTTCGTTCGATAGTACTCGGTTATATGGCGAATGTGTACCTTCGGTATTACAAAATATATTTATAATGTTATTATATTATTTTCAGGCGTTACAAGAAGCAAATCATATTATCAGTGAAATTCGCGAGACGCACATGTGGTAAAATTTGTTCGACATGGAAACACGTAGTAAAATGAGACTGCCTTAAATAGTTATGATTTGATTTTTTTTTCTTCAATATACTTAAAATGTGTAAATATATGTATGTGTGTAAAGTCTATATAAAAATTGTTGAACTACACATACATAGTTGAAAAATATGGATTTGTTAATTTTTATTTGAAATATCTATAACCAATAATAATGCAATTGAATAAATTTGTTTTTTTTAAAACTAAACTTTCAGTTTTTAGAGTACCTTTTAATTCTATTCCTTCTAAATTGTTCATACGGTAACTACACTGGTACTTTGAGATACAAATGTCCTAGCATACCAATGTTTTGAGATACAACATGAAATAATCTAAAATTTATACCTCGGCATACAACGAAAAATTTGAGATACGAATTTGCGATGTGCGATTTTATTGAGTGGATGTACATAGTTTTTGGGCTTTCAGTGGAAAAATACTTAATTGATAATGGTCTACCGCTTAAGTGTGTCCTTCTGTTGGATAATTAATGCTCCCGCTCATCCTCCTGGCCTTGAGGATAACCTTTTAGATGAATATAAATTTATTAAAATTGTCTATCTGCCACCCAATACAAAGTCTACCCTTCAGCCCATGGATCAACAAGTTATCTCCAAGTTTAAGAAACTTTTTACGAAGCATCTTTTCAAGCGTTGCTTCGAGGTTACCGAAAATACGAAATAAATAAATTAATAAACAAAATGTGTGTTATTACTCGTTTATTTATGGGCGTTTCTCTGTAAACTGGGCAACTCATTGTCTCAGGCCAATATTGTGTAAAGAAATTACTGAAGATACACGTTTCGTCGATAATTTAAAAGATAATTAACTAATCTACTTTTGCCCAACATTTAATATCCATTAATATAAACTTTATTCAATCAAAATCATTGATATAATCCTTAAAAAACAGTCCCCTGGCCTGTCACCAACACAGTATAGTTACTTATATCATTGAAAATGTATTTCTATAACATTGACCATATATGGGCGTTTCTCTGTAAACTGGGCAACTCATTGTCTCAGGCCAATATTGTGTAAAGAAATTACTGAAGATACACGTTTCGTCGATAATTTAAAAGATAATTAACTAATCTACCTTTGCCCAACATTTAATATCCATTAATATAAACTTTATTCAATCAAAATCATTGATATAATCCTTAAAAAACAGTCCCCTGGCGGGTCACCAAAGAAGTATAGTTACTCCAGACTAAATTTATTAGACTTTAACTATTTGAGACAATCAAATTGTTTGTATTATTTAAATAATATTGTTCAATTATTAATTAGACTGTTTATTTTTAAAAAAATATTATTTTCTAATACTAAAACACTCAATTAAAGTCAGTCTCCGCATTTTGTGAACAGTTTTCCTTGTCTATATTTTAAATTACGCCCCACGTACCCTAAAGGTTTAAGAATGGCACTTCCACGTATAACCAAACGGAAACGATCTAAAGTTTACGCGGTCACTGTCATTAATGTCCAGACGTCATTTTATTTAGTGCTGAACGAGCGTCTTTCTGTGGAAAACACGGTGAAACCTAACAGCCAACAGTCCCCTGGCAAGGAGTATTTTATTTATTTTTATATGTATTATATAATAATACCTCAGAATCTTTATACGTTATAATAAACAAGACTTTTCTACGTATAGCAAAATAGCATAGATCTAGTACATTTTGTCCTATCTTTCAATGAAATCAAATTAAACAGTCCCCTGGCAACAGTCCCTGTTTCTCAACAAGACAGGGGACTGTTTTCACTCCAAAAGGCTATATTTATACTAGGTTTGCTATTGTATAAGGTACACACTTGTTTCGAAAATGGCACCAAAGAAAAAAAAAAGCTCTCTAAAGAAGAAATTTTTAAATAAGTAAAATATTAAAAGTGCAGAGTTGAGATTTGAGTATATTTAAGCGAGATATTTTAAAAACGTTTAAGAAGTTTTTTTTTAATTGTTCAATTACTTAATTCTTAAGCTCCAAAGTTTAATTTAAAAAAAAAATACATATTTTGTTTTGGTAACTGAAATTGTATTTTTTTTTTTTAAATTTACAGTCCCCTGTATCGGGTTTTTTTTTAAGAAAAAGCACAATATTTTTTAACGTAATGAAAATATATTTGGTTTATCTGCCCAGTATTAATAAATAGATAGATATTTATTCCCTGAATATGATTTATTATAGATATAAACAAAAAAGTTGCCTAGACAGTTTCTTACAAAAAGTTGTCCAGTTTACAGACAAACACCCTTATATACAATTTGTGTACAGATTGTGTATATTATATGCAATTTTACTGTGTTTTGGGTTAGTTTCATATTGCTAGAATGTATTAATATATATTACATTATTTTAAATGGGAAAAATTGTACCAATTTTTATTTGTTTTTAGTCGCTTTAACATCAAAATCTTTTGGAATTATTTTTTGGAAACCTTTTTTAATAAGAATTACATTCAACGTATTCAATAAATTGATTTTCAAAACTAAATATAATTAATAACATTAAAAACTATACATTGGAACACATATCGAAACTGCTCCTCTGAAAACTTATCAGATTGACGATAGAGGCGTCACTAGTCCTTACGGAGAGGCTCTCACAACGAAAACCCGATAAAATAGACATAATTTAGATATTGTAGAACCGGGGTATATTACCCCGAATGGGGTAAAAATGAAATTTTAGGGGCAACTAGAGACTCTTTTCTACTTTGCCATTTTATAAATGTGTTAGTACTTTTACAAATCATTCATTAAACTTAAATCAAAAAGCCCCAATTTTGTAGTTATTGTGCCAAACATGAAGCAACATCAACTGTCCAAAACCTTAAAAGAACCATTTTCAATTAATTACTTTCTTTTACTACTATATAATAAAGGAAGTATTGTAATCGGGTCGAATTTTTGAATTCGAGCTTTTGCCGGAAATACATGTTTTGAGGTCTCCTGAGTCCAAAAAAATGGTTTTTAGAAACATGTCTGTGTATGACAGCCATATCGTATCGAAAGCTTTATCCGAATTGCCCCAAACTTTTGGTTAAAATCGGTTAAGCGAAAGCTCTACTTTATTCTAGGAGATTTTGAGCTTTTTACATTTTTTTCGAAAACGGCTCCAAAGATTTTCTTTAAACTTTCTATAGTTGTTAGATTCATTAATGCCGACAACTTTTAGTTGAAACTTTTTCCTGGGAAAATTCGAATAAGGACAGTTCTGGGGTCAAGGTTGTGAATTCGTATATTCATATAGGTTTCGAAAATTTCGATTTTTTTATAGCAAAAAACAAAAAAAAAAAAAAACATAAAATTCGCCACTTTTATTTCAAATGTCTACCAAAAGTTCAATTTTTTTTATATTCATTTGATAATAGTTCATTCAATGCGTTTACATGTGTTGAGTGTACCCTATAAATTCGGTCAAGTCGTTTTTGAGATACGATGGAGGAAAGTTTGAGAAACACGATTTTGAGAAAAACGCGATTAAAGTTTCAAGTCAATAGGCCCCAACTACCAATTCAGCGCTCCGAACAGCTCTTTCTTCTACCTGCTGTATCTTTAAAACGACTTCGAATTTTCAAAAATCACTTTAATACCGTATTAAAGACATGTTAAGAAAGCAATTTATGAAAAACAAAAAATCGATTTTTTGAGCCCATCACATGGGATGAGCCCCTTAAAGGTTTGAGGTAAATCTTAATATTGATATGAAGAACTCATTTGCACTTTATTGTATATGGATTATTTATGGTGTAATATTTTGATGAAAAAATGGAATGATCGAAAAAGTTTAGGTGTTACTGTTCTAATGAGTGGACGGTTTGAGAGCCGCTGATTAAAAGTGTTACAAATGCCCCTCCCTGGTTTGAGTGTCATGGTTCGTGTCTCGACTAAACAAACACAGCGCAGTTTCGAACCGATCGAGTGTTATGAACGCAAGTGCGCATGCTACCCAGCATCCATTGTAATGGGTGGGAGTGAATGCACGGACAGTTGAGGCATCAAGTGGATTTGGCAGCTTTACAATTACAACAACCGTTCAGTTTTTTCGTGATTTTGTGCAAATTTCCAAATCGGATCTGTGACGAAAACGAGCGTTAATTCGATACGAATTATTTAAGAACGATGAAACGACGTTTGATCAGGAATATTTGACCGTTTGTCGGAAAAGCGCGAGTGTACGGTGGCAATGTCCACGATGCCCTTACGTCTTAAATAACGTGTGTGTATATATACATATATATGTATAGATATATATACAATACATTCAATGCATACATATATATATATCTATAGATGTATTTTTAATGTGTGTATTAAATGATGATGATGCTTTCGTATTAATCAGATCGGTTATTTAAAAGAAAAAGGCGTTCGTAACTAAGTTTCATTCATTTGAATATCAATCGTTTCAAGATCTTGGCCACTTGAGATTTTTCTCGGCTTCTCATTCACATATACACACACACACACACATACATACAAATAAATCTCCGTATATCTCCTATACTTGTATGTGGATTCACACAGACACATTTACACTAACACACCTATACATCTTCATGCATAACTAAGTTTCTGTGTAAATTTTCATGTTTTCACCTGGAAAAAATTGAAAATATTAATCAATTTGTACCATCATCATATCGTTACTAACATCCTAATGGAATCATTTCGATAATTATCTATATATATATTGATAATTGTTTCAACTTTATTCACCATCACTATCATCATTAAGAAAATAGTCACCATCATCAAAATCAAATCCACGATCGTCATCACAAATCCAATACATTTAATAAAATAAAAAAAAATATATATAAAAAAAATTATCACGAAATTTTTCTGTAAGTATTTTTCAACAATATTTCCAAGAAAATACTGTCACAATTAAAATCCATGCCGGGAGCATGTTATTATAAAAGAAAATTACATCCCGAATGCTTTTTCCGGCTAATCTACAATATTTCTTTTCATCCCCAACCAAATTAAAGCATCCGATACAGTCGAACCTTCTTTCAAAACCTCTCGTCTAATCAAATCGAACGATTCGCTAATTATACACATTTTCTAAGGCTGTTCCACGCCTCGATAGTCTCTCTTGCATTCCCTCGTTTGATGAAATCGCCCAATTTACAGTAGAACTTCGCTTTCCGAGCACAACTTGTTCTCGAATCTTATTAAATTAAATAACCAAAAACCGGGATGCAAGCGGCATTTAATGTTTCCTCCCTCGTGACTCGTTCTGTAAAACATCGCTCGTTAAGGAAGTCAATAGTTTGCATTTTGCTCGTTATACAAATCACTTGTTATGGGAGGTGCTCGTTAATTCTATTCTAGTTAGTTCTTTTAATTCGATAAATTGTTAATAATCGGGGCCTTTAAGCATGAAGATCTTGTTAAATTTGTTGTTACAGTAGAACTTCGCTTTACCAGGACAATTTGTTCTTGAATCTTAGTAAATTAAGTAATAACCAAAAACCGGGATACAAGCGGCATTTAATGTTTCCTCCCTCGTGACTCGTTCTGTAAAACATCGCTCGTTAAGGAAGTCAATAGTTTGCATTTTGCTCGTTATACAAATCACTTGTTATGGGAGGTGCTCGTTAATTCTAGTCAGTTCTTTTAATTCGATAAATTGTTAAAAATCGGGGCCTTTAAGCATGAAGACCTTGTTAAATTTGTTATTACAGTAGAACTTTGCTTTACCAGGACAATTTGTTCTCGAATCTTACTAAATTAAGTAATAACCAAAAACCGGAATACAAACGAAATTTAATGTTTCCTCCTTCGTGACGTGAAACATTGCTCGTTAACGAAATCATTTTTATGCATTTTGCTCGTTATACAAATCACTTGTTATGGGAGGTGCTCGTTAATTCTAGTGAGTTCTTTTAATTTGATAAATTGTTAAAAATCGGGGCCTTTAAGTATGAAGACCTTGTTAAATTTGTTATTACAGTAGAACTTCGCTTTACCAGGACAATTTGTTCTCAAATTTTACTAAATTAAGTAATAACCTAAAACCGGAATACAAACGAAATTTAATGTTTCCTCCCTCGTGACGTGAAACATTGCTCGTTAAGGAAGTCATTTTTTTTGCATTTTGCTCGTTATACAAATCACTTGTTATGGGAGGTGCTCGTTAATTCTAGTTAGTTCTTTTAATTTGATAAATTGTTAAAAATCGGGGCCTTTAAGCACGAAGACCTTGTTAAATTTGTTATTACAGTAGAACTTTGCTTTACCAGGACAATTTGTTCTCGAATTTTACTAAATTAAGTAATAACCAAAAACCGGAATACAAAAGAAATTTAATGTTTCCTCCATCGTGACGTGAAACATCGCTCGTTAAGGAAGTCATTTTTAAGCATTTTGCTCGTTATACAAATCACTTGTTATGTGAGGTGCTCGTTAATTCTAGTTAGTTCTTTTATTTCGATAAATTGTTAATAATCGGGGCCTTTCAGCATGAAGACCTTGTTAAATTTGTTATTACAATATAACTTTGCCTTACCAGGACAATTTGTTCTCGAATCTTACTAAATTAAGTAATAACCAAAAACCGGGATACAAGCGGCATTTAATGTTTCCTCCCTCGTGACTCGTTCTGTAAAACATCGCTCGTTAAGGAAGTCAATAGTTTGCATTTTGCTCGTTATACAAATCACTTGTTATGGGAGGTGCTCGTTAATTCTAGTTAGTTCTTTTAATTCGATAAATTGTTAAAAATCGGGGCCTTTAAGCATGAAGACCTTGTTAAATTTGTTATTACAGTAGAACTTTGCTTTACCAGGACAATTTGTTCTCGAATCTTACTAAATTAAGTAATAACCAAAAACCGGAATACAAACGAAATTTAATGTTTCCTCCTTCGTGACGTGAAACATTGCTCGTTAACGAAGTCATTTTTATGCATTTTGCTCGTTATACAAATCACTTGTTATGGGAGGTGCTCGTTAATTCTAGTGAGTTCTTTTAATTTGATAAATTGTTAAAAATCGGGGCCTTTAAGTATGAAGACCTTGTTAAATTTGTTATTACAGTAGAACTTCGCTTTACCAGGACAATTTGTTCTCAAATTTTACTAAATTAAGTAATAACCTAAAACCGGAATACAAACGAAATTTAATGTTTCCTCCCTCGTGACGTGAAACATTGCTCGTTAAGGAAGTCATTTTTTTTGCATTTTGCTCGTTATACAAATCACTTGTTATGGGAGGTGCTCGTTAATTCTAGTTAGTTCTTTTAATTTGATAAATTGTTAAAAATCGGGGCCTTTAAGCACGAAGACCTTGTTAAATTTGTTATTACAGTAGAACTTTGCTTTACCAGGACAATTTGTTCTCGAATTTTACTAAATTAAGTAATAACCAAAAACCGGAATACAAAAGAAATTTAATGTTTCCTCCATCGTGACGTGAAACATCGCTCGTTAAGGAAGTCATTTTTAAGCATTTTGCTCGTTATACAAATCACTTGTTATGGGAGGTGCTCGTTAATTCTAGTTAGTTCTTTTAATTCGATAAATTGTTAATAATCGGAGCCTTTAAGCATGAAGATCTTGTTAAAGTTGAAATGATAAATGATTGTTTAGTTAATCATTTTTACGAGCACAATTTTTTCTCGAATCTTACTAAATTAAATAACCAAAAACCGAGATACAAGCCGAATTTAATATTTCCTCCCTCGTGACTCGTTCTGTAAAACATCGCTCGTTAAGGAAGTCATTTTTTTTGCATTTTGCTCGTTATACAAATCACTTGTTATGTGAGGTGCTCGTTAATTCTAGTTAGTTCTTTTAATTTGATAAATTGTTAAAAATCGGGGCCTTAAAACATGAAGATCTTGTTAAAGTTGAAATGATAAATGCTTTTTCAGTTAATCTTCGATATTTCTTTTCATCCCCAACAAAATTAAAGCATCTCGATACAGTCGAACCCCTTTCAAAACCTCTCGTCTAATCGAATCGAACGATTCGCTAACTATAGAAAACTTCTAAGGCTGTTCAACGCCTCGATAGTATCTCTTGCATTCCCTCATTTGATGAAATCGCCCAATTTACAGTTAAACTTCGCTTTACGAGCACAATTTGTTTTTGAATCTTAATAAATGAAATCAACCAAAAACCGGGATACAAGCGGAATTTAATGTTTCCTCCCTCGTGACTCGTTCTGAGAAACATCGCTCGTTAAGGAAGTAATTTTCTTCCATTTTGCTCGCTATACAAATCACTTGTTATAGGAGGTGCTTGTTAATTCTTTTAATTTCATAAATTGTTAAAAATCAGAGGGATAAGGTATGAATACTTTGTTAAAGTTTAAATGATAGTAGTTATCCTGTAAATATCCCCCGATTTGCACGGAAAATGATGCAGAAAACTGAATAAATCCAAATATTAACGAATTAATCAGTACTTAGTGTGTATCTACACATTTCGGGTACTTTTTCGGTCAATTTTCTTATAACCTCATTTATAGAGGTATTCATCAAGTCAAGTAATTGACTATGTTTGGAAATGAATCGGGCTTGATATTACGACTTGGAAATTAAATTATTTGTAAACGAATTGCTTGAGTTCAGCAACCTGGCATAAGTTTGACTTGAAATCAAGTCAAGCTTAAGTCAAGTAGCTTGAAAATCAAGTCAAGCATTGACTAACTAGTCGTGTGTATATATCGTAGGCGCAGCTGATACTTTTAGTGCATTGTAAAAAGTATGAGTGAATTTTTTAGATGCGCACGCACAACGACTCTAAAATTAACACACATGAAATTAGTTGGTAATTCTGTCTTAAGAACGTAGCTCATTATGGCTTGTATTATTCGAGTACGGGGAAAGTATTTCTTTGTAATTTTCTTTGATAGATTTTCCTTAACGAAAATCCATTTTTCGATTCATTTCTATTACAAATAAATGTGACATTACGTTCACCCTAGCCTTTTAATACACTTTCACACCCACCCCTAATTGGTACCACGCGTAGGAACAGCTTTAAGATATTGAAATCTTGAAACATTTTATCTCATCATTTTCGTTTTTTTTTTTTTTTTGAATGAAACCAACGAAGTGTATTTTCCAAAGAGGTACTCGAGGAGGGTGAGAGGGGTAGTGAAAATATGTGGCTAATGAGTTTCAAGGTGGTTGAAATATTTTCGCCCCGGTTTGAATACCTCAAGTTTGGACGGTATGTCATCAATTTCATCCCTGCAGGCCTGAGGTGTTCGAGGCCGACATTTCTCTTGACGATGCGTTAATTATGCAGAAAACTTCCACGTTTCGGACCTGTCGTACCCATCACCCCTCCCCTCCCCCCGGCTCCACACCTCTCCACCCCCACATCCGAATGACTTGCGGCCACTCGTTATCAATAAACAGACGATTGGAACTGCATTCTTTTGTTTAAATGTTTAAATGTTTTTTTTTTTTTGAAAATCAATCGATATATCATGAACTTTGAACGCCTTTGATTGTGGAAATATTTTAGCTCATAATTGCATTCATTCCATAATTCACTTAACAATCAGTTAAATTAACGCTTTATTCATTTTGAATTGAGGAGAAATTTTTATTTTATTTTTTTTTTATTTTTCGGATATAGAACGTGTTGAAGTACATTCCCCTCCCCCCCAAAAAAAAAACAATAAGGTAGCACCAGGAATTGATACATGAATAATGTGCAAAAGTCAGCTCGAAACATTCGGCCGTTTTTGTTTGATTGATCCGATTGTTGAACAAAAAGCCATTACCATGTCGTTCATGTAAGTGTGATTTTCGACAATTAGCTACTGTCTACTAACTAAACACTGTCTATAACTAAAATGATTCAATCTATTCAAGCGAGCTAAAATGCACATTAACAAACATTTTTGCGCTTTTCTCTCTTCGCATTTTTCCACTAGCTTTTACTTTTTGTTTTTCTCATTTTCTTATCAAGATTCGTTTCCTTTTCAACTCTAATCGGTTTTGCTTTTTGACAGACGCTGTGCTTCGTCGTCCACCACGTCGTTTCAAACATGGCTAATAACCAAGTGGAGACATGTCTGTAAGTATTTCAATAACAGCAATAACCGACCTTTGTCATTGTGCCCTAAAACAATAAGCAACCTTTATCGCCATCCAATAAAAACGTGGCCGACATATGCGCGCAGACATAAGCACTTTTATCGTGAATCTCAAAATTTGGGTTTTTAGTATTCTCAATACTTAGGTTTTAATAAGCTTAATCAAAACGATACATTTTTGGACCCTGCGCCCTTATTCTACGAATATTTATAATTTCAAAATTTTCTCAAATGTTTATTATCAGTGGAAAGACTAAAATAATTTTTTTGATTTAAATGTTGATTGACACGTAGATCAGTGGTCGGGAAACTATGACCCGCGGGTCACCAAGTGACTCGTTTGATAATTATAAGTGACCCACTTACATTCCACTAAAGTATAATAATATAGGTATAAAATAAATAAAAGAATATAAAAAAAGACCATCTATTGGCGCAGTGGCTAGAGCAGTAGTTCTCTCCACTTTATGCGTCAAGTGGTACGGGTTCGATCCCCGTTGAATTCTAGACCTAAGATTACAATTGACCAACAGAAATTTTCTGTGTTTAGACAGTCGTGATGTGACCTTAGATGTTAAAGCGACTTAACACACCCAAAATAAAAAAAATAAAAACTAAAAAAATTTTTTAAGCGTATTGTAATTATTTTCTTGATATAATTTTAAATGTATCTTTTATTGGTTCTATGCGTTTTGATCCCCGGACAAAATATCCTCAGACAAAAAGTCCTCATAGAATAACTGCAAATCGTATTTGCAGCATAATTTTGATGTTAAAACATTTAGTTTTGTGTAAAACTTCGCGGTGTCAAGAAGTGCACATTCAGTCAACGAATGAAAATCGGGTAAACGAACGATTTAACACTATTTCAATAAATAATTGGGGGTCAATTGAATACAGTTTTTGCAGATTTGACACATGGGGGTCAATTTAACACTATTTCAATAAATAATTGGGGGGCCAATTTAACACGTTTTTACCAAAAATTATTAAGTATAAAATTTTAGTTATTCAGCTCAAAAAATTGCATGCAATGGTCATGGGGATATTTTGTCCGGGGATCAAAATGCCTGATACCCTTTTATTCACCAGAAAACTCATTTAAAATTAAAATACCACTGACCCAAACGTGTATTTAATACTCAAATATTAGTTGAGTTTGACCCGCAGTCAAAAAAGGTTGCCGACCCCTGACGTAGATAATCCTTAATGTTAACATTTTGTATTGTGTAAGAATTGTAGCATAGTCGCGATTTTGTCGGCGCGCTTATGTCGATCATGTTTTTAATGTCTAAAATCGTTAGTATTTAACAAAAATTACTAGCAATTTGAGTCTTACATCGCATATTTAGAGTTGACTGCTGGTAATTTTGCTTTTTACTAGACTGAAGGCTTATTCCGTGAAGACTAGTTCATAGAAAAATCGTCAACCAATCTGTAAATTGTAAAATAATTGTGATTTTGTGAGCGCCCATTTTTTTTTTGTTACATTTTTTTAAAATCTCCTTTTTACTATTAGATAAATGTTGGTCATTTTCCAACGATTAATTACTAATTTTGAGAGAAAATAATTTTCTTCGTATTTATATTCGTTTGAGAAACTATAAATAACACTTAAAAAAACACTGCATTTCCAAATAGCACAAGACTGTTAACTAGAGGTTGATTGCCAGACCTTGTGTGCCATTTAATAATTAATTAGTCATGACGTTAATTGTAAATGAGTCGCAATTTTCATTTGCAGATTAATGAACCGGCGTATCGAACAAAGACAAGAGCATAGTATCACACATACCGAAATTACCGAAAGGTTTGTCGCATTTTTTCTTGTTATTCAAGTGAACGAATAATAACGCTTGGTTCTTTATCCCGCAGGAGAATAATTCAAGATTCCGGCGGCGATATGCAACATTATAAGTAAGTTTTCTAATTAATCTAAGAATAATCGGTGCATTAAAACCGGAAACTATTTCGATTTTTTAAATGTCTTCCATATGGGTGCTTCTCTGTAAACTGGGCAACTTTTTGTAAGAAACTGTCTTGACAACTTTTTTGCTTAGATCTATAATAAATCATATTCAAGGAATAAATATCCACCTATTTATTAATACTGGGCAGATAAACCAAATATATTTTCATTACTTTGAAAAATATTGTGCTTTTTCTTAAAAAAAAACCCGATACAGGGGACTGTGAATTTCAATGAAAAATACAATTTCAATACCAAAATAAAATATTTTTTTATTTTTATTAAACTTTGAAGCTAAAGAATTAAATAACTGAACAATTAACAAACGAAAAAAAAACTTCTAAAACGTTTTTAAAATATCTCACTTTAATATACTAAAATTTCAAGAAAGCTTTTTTTTTTCTTTGGTGCCATTTTCGAAACAAGTGTGTACCTTATACAACAGCAAACCTAGTATAAATATAGCCTTTTGGAGTGAAAACAGTCCCCTGTCTTGTTGAGAAACAGGGACTGTTGCCAGGGGACTGTTTAATTTGATTTCATTGAAAGATAGGACAAAATGTACTAGATCTATGCTATTTTGCTATACGTAGAAAAGTCTTGTTTATTATAACGTATAAAGATTCTGAGATATTATTATAATACATATAAAAAGAAATAAAATACTCCTTGCCAGGGGACTGTTGGCTGTTAGGTTTCAACGTGTTTTCCACAGAAAGACGCTCGATCAGCACTAAATAAAATGATGTCTGGACATTAATGACAGTGACCGCGTAAACTTTAGATCGTTTCCGTTTGGTTATACGCGGAAGTGCCATTGATAAACCTTTAGGGTACGTGGGGCGTGATTTAAAATATAGACAGGGAAACTGTTCACAAAATGCGGAGACTGACTTTAATTGACTGTTTTAGTATTAGAAAATAATATTTTTTAAAAAATAAACAGTTCTAATTAATAATTAAACAATATTATTTAAATAATACAAACAATTTGATTGTTTCAAATAGTTAAGGTCTAATAAATTTAGTCTGAAGTAACTACACTGTGTTGGTGACACGCCAGGGGACTGTTTTCTAAGGATTATATCAATGATTTTGATTGAATAAAGTTTATATTAATGGATATTAAATGTTGGGCAAAGGTAGATTAGTTAATTATCTTTTAAATTATCGACGAAACGTATATCTTCAGTAATTTCTTTACACGATATTGGCCTGAGACAATGAGTTGCCCAGTTTACAGAGAAACGCCCATATATGGTCAATGTTATAGAAATACATTTTCTTTTATTTGCTATTAAAACTAAAAAAAAAGTGTTAATCTCCCGGTACTTATTATCAATTGGACATCATTCTCTTCAATTTTGGGCTTTCCAAAGAAGTAATCGGAAAACGTTCATCTATTCGTTCCACTTTTTCAACTGTCAGTTGTCACCAATATGTTATTAAAAATTGGTACAAAAACATCCGGCTCGAAGGACCATTTTGTAGATTGTGGACTTGCAGAAAAGATAGTGTTGCACCAATTTACTTAACAGTTGTTTAATAAACACAAAGAATAAAATGTTTAATTACAACGACAATCCCTTATTGCTTAAATTGCACTTGAATTCAAGTATCCCAAGAACTCCATGTCATGTTAAACAATACGACAGAACTGCCCTTTGTCAACACCTTATATACTATGATCGAATGTACTAGAAGACTTACCCAGATCGGTTTTTATAGAAACTATCACAAGTAAGTTGTTGGAATACTGAAATAGAAGAGAGTGATGTCTAGCTGATGTGGTAGGGAATTTAATTTCGAAATGCGCTGGTTTATCTTAGGTTAATCGAATAATTATTTCTCAAAGACAGAATTTGATCGTTGCATTGTTCTAGGAATAATATAGCTGGTGAAATGGCAAGTTCGGGAGGATACCACGCGCACAGCAATGGTGGACATTCGCCGCATTCGTCACTGTTGTCGTTGCACAGCGACGAGGTGTCATCGGTGAGTGGCAGCCGACAGCAGAAAGGTCCGAATGTTGGTCACATGCCGCAGCCGGGACAGCAGCAACAGCCGCAGCAGGTGACGTCGGTGGTCTCGCACCAGCAGCACCATCAGCAGCAGTCGCACATGATGGGGTCCGACACGCACGACTCAGACCGCGGTATGATGGACTACGTGGCAATGCCCATGGGCAACTTATATCAGCCGCAATACATGGCCGAGTATAATGGCGGAGGGGGCGTCGGTATCGGCGGAGTTAGTGCTGGTGGAAGTGCGACTGGAAGCGGCAGTGAAGTTCCTCAATACCATCATCATCATCACATGCACGCACCGCACTATGCCGACTACGAGCACTACACGTATGGCGGAAGCAATGCGACGCCGGCGACTGCCTCGAATTACATGGGTGTCGTCGGCGGGTACGGTATCAGTGATCGACCGTCAACTCCACCTAGTCCTAGTGAACAGAGTGGACCCCCCTCGCCACACCATCCCCACCACCATGATTATCCGGGTGGTGAATACTTGCCGTCGTGCTATGACGACTTGGCGGACCAATATCGTGTGACCCCATCCCCAGCCATGGCCGCTCCGGATCGCTACCCGCCCGACGAGCAAGCGCTGGTCTATGGCTTCGTGCCGCCGTCGATGTACGGTACCGGGGTACGACCCAGCTACGACCCGAGCGCCTATCCCGAAACCCTTAACGGTCGTGTTCCTGTAGACGGCACCAACTGTGCCATGTACGAAGACGACGAACTACAAAAGCACATGTCGAACATGACGCTCTCAATGCACGCACATCCTCTCGCCGCCTCGTTGTTGGCAGGCGCACGAACTCGCGGCGCTCGCTCCCTCGCCGGCGACGACGACCAAGCACAAGGGATGCGATGGCGCGATCCTAATCTCACGGAAGTGATCGGCTTCCTGAACAATCCCAACAATGTAATCAAAGCGAACGCGGCCGCCTATTTGCAACACTTGTGTTACATGGACGATCCAAACAAGCAAAAAACCCGCTCGTTGGGCGGCATCCCTCCGCTAGTTAAGTTGTTGATGAATGAGAGCCCCGATGTGTACCGGAACGCTTGCGGCGCGTTGCGGAACTTGTCGTACGGACGACAAAACGACGAGAACAAGCGTGCGATTAAAAACGCCGGTGGCATTCCAGCATTGATCAGTTTACTGCAAAAAACAAGCGAGGCGGAAGTCAAAGAACTGATCACGGGTGTTATATGGAACATGTCGTCGTGCGAGGATCTGAAACGCGCGATCATCGACGATGCCGTGTCAGTGATTGTAACCAATATTATAATTCCACATTCCGGATGGGACATTACGTGTCCGGGTGATACATGCTGGTCGACCGTGTTTCGGAACGCCTCCGGCGTTCTTAGAAACGTCAGTTCCGCAGGTGAATATGCACGGAAAAAATTGCGCGATTGCGAAGGTTTGGTCGACTCGTTACTCTATGTTGTTAAATCAGCCATTGACAAGGCGAATATCGGTAATAAAATCGTTGAGAATTGCGTTTGTGTGTTGCGTAATTTATCGTATCGGTGCCAAGAAGTGGAGGATCCCAACTACGACAAGAACCCGTTACCGATGCAGAGTCGCGTATCGGACAATGCGTCGTCCAAGGGTGAGAATCTCGGCTGTTTCGGCGCCAGTAAGAAAAAGAAGGACGCCCAAGGCGCTGCTGGTAGCAGTGACCAGAAAGTCTCTCTGTCCGGCTCGTCAGGTTCGAACCAATTGGACGGTGTGGGGGGACGACGTGAAATTGGCCGTGGAACTGAGTTATTGTGGCAGCCCGAGGTCGTTCAGTCGTATCTGGCCCTGTTGCAGAGTTGCTCGAATCCGGAAACGCTCGAAGCAGCTGCTGGGGCGCTACAAAACCTCTCGGCCTGCTACTGGCAGCCCAGCATCGAAATTCGAGCCGCCGTCCGAAAGGAAAAAGGGCTACCGATTCTAGTCGAGCTGTTACGCATGGAGGTCGACCGGGTCGTGTGTGCCGTCGCCACCGCCTTACGGAACCTGGCAATCGACCAGCGAAACAAAGAACTGATTGGCAAGTATGCGATGCGCGATCTCGTGCAGAAGCTGCCCTCCGGCAACGTGCAACATGACCAGGGCACCTCGGACGACACAATCGCCGCTGTGCTCGCCACCCTCAACGAAGTGATCAAGAAAAATGCCGAGTTCTCACGATCGCTCCTCGAATCCGGCGGTGTCGATCGTCTCATGAACATAACGAAACAACGGCAAAAGTATACACCGCGCGTGCTCAAATTCGCTGGACAAGTTCTCTTCACCATGTGGCAGCATCCCGAACTACGCGATGTATACAAGAAACACGGCTGGAAGGAACTCGATTTCATAACGAAAACTGTCGCAGCCCGAAATGCTGCTGGACCTAATTCGCCTAATAACGCTAACAATACGCTAAACAGACCGATGGCCTCTCAGGGTGGTACGCGATATGAAGATCGAACGATCAAACGTGGCGCGAACGCCTCCTCGAATAACGTTCCCAATCAACCAGGAGACGTACCTGTTAACGTCATGTATCAAAGAGTACGTGTTAATATTTAATACCAAAATATCACTTAACCTCAATCTATTTAGATTTTTTGTCATGTTACTACCCTTTTAATGAGCTAATATTTATTTATAAAAAAGTAGACTGACAAATACGCTAACGACTCAGCCATTGATTTTAAAACAAATTTTTCAAGTGTTATTCCTGAGTTGTTCCTCTCTTTATAACTAGGTTTATTATTGTATTAACCCCGGCTAAAATTAGGTAACTTTAATCTGAAACGTTTCTTACTAAAATGCTAAGTTTTATGGATATTGACTAATGAGTCAGATCACGTCAAGTGGACCCCCCCCCCCCCTTTACCACTTAAGGGGGTATTCTAGTCTAGGATTTTGAAAAAATCGAAAATTTCTTTCTTTCATAATCCGATACTTTATATATTCAAAAATATCTCCCTAAAAGGATATTTCAAAATTCAAATTATTTTCGAAGTTATAGCCGTTTTATTATATCGCGGCAACTAGACCGGTTGAGCCTTAACGTAAAACTTTAAACGCGTTTTTCTCGAAATTACTTTTTTCGATGCGGTCGCCATAATATCTCAAGTTCTAATCAGCCGATTCACTTGAAATTTGGCATGAATATTCTTTGAATATCTCTCTATCGCATGAACCAACAAAAAATGAAAATTTTAAATTTGTTATATTTTTAAAAAATTCGACAAAGTTAAAAAATGAGTGAAAAAATCGACCTTTATTTTTGAGTAGCCGTCATTTTATGAAAATTTTTTTTTTTTTCTGTTTTGGAGGTTCATGCGATAGCGACATTTGTACTTTTCAAGAATCAATCATTGTTTAATTTTTCAAATGACCACAAGGGTAGAAATCATGGCGACGAGGTTACGGTCTTTTTTTTTTCCTCTACTTCAAAGACGCATAACTCAATGAAAAATAAAAAAACGTTTTTTGAAATTAATTTTGTGTACTCTCTGAATATAAATAAACAAATGATAAAAAAATGGATGCTAAAAATATCAAATGCTTTTTCTTTATCAATTGCCAAAAAACGCTCGAAATTCGGGCCTCTAGACTAGAATACCCCCTTAATGATAGAAAACTTATTAAAATAAAATTATCGAAAGTAGTCATACCTAAAAATCATCCCTCAAAACAGTTGTTGAAAATTTTGAATTTAACAATATTTTGACAATAAAAATTTTCGGTACTTTAAATTAAAAAATTAATTTTAAGGAAGCTATTGAAGATAACTTAACGATATTTTCAGCGATTATAGTAAAATATCTATAGTTTGACATAAAATTCTCTTGCAAATTTCATTTGTTTATTATCCCATTTTTTATTAACTTTTAAATAAACAAATTGAAATTTTAATGACATCTCAGTACGATAATCGATTTTTTTTAGTAATACGCGTTAAACATTTAAGTTCTTTATTTCAAAAGAAAATTTCACTGCCCGGTATTAGTTTAAATAATATGAATTTGTATATGACGCAGCGGTGAGCGGTACAAGTGCTGCGTGCTACTGAGCTTAGCTGTTAAGGCTATCGATCGCTACAGATTACATAATTATTTAATAAATAATCTTTACAGTTCAATTTTTTTATATTTATATTAAATTCGCTTATCGTACTGAGAAGTCATTAAAATTTCAATTTGTTTATTTAAAAGTTAACATAAAATGGGATAATAAACAAATGAAATTTGCAAAAGAATTGTATGTGAAATTATAGATATTTCACTAAAATCATTGAAAATTTCGTTAAGTTATCTTCAATAGCTTTGTTAAAATTAATTTTTTAATTTAAAGTACCGAAAATTTTTATTGTAAAAAAATTGTTAAATCCAAAATTTTCAAAAACTGTGTATTTGGAATTTTTTTCTCACCTCTGTAATTCGAAAACTTCCTAAATCAAATACCTCTATAAATAGAAAAATACCCTAGGTCCCTTGCGATTCGAATTACATAGATTTTACAGTAGATAGTTTTCAAGGTAGATAGTGTAAATAGTTATTTGTGAAATAAAAGTTTAATTACTATCAATGGCAATGTTTCACTAACATAAAAACTAGTATAAAATTGCTCTTCCAGTAGTTTATTTAAAATAGGTTTGTTCGCGGGTCTTATTTTGAACCGATTACAAATCAGTTCTAGCGGATTTAGGATAATCGCCAAGCGCATACCCACTTATAAACTGATTAAGGGTTATTTTTCCGTGAACCAGTTTAAAAATGTTCGGAAGTAAGACGAGGATTAACGAGAACCGACGAAAATTGTTAATTGAATTTACCGTTGATTTTAACGCTGATCGCGGCCCGGTCGCGTTTTCATTGCCGTTAAAATGTCCATTTTGCTCAGCCCTGACAGTGGATGAATCGAGTCCAAAAAACGCGACCAAATGTCTTGTGGAAAATGTAACAAATTCGAGCTCCCCACACAGCTCGGTTATTTCAATGTTACGCGCGGTCCTCTCAATTGTTGAACAATAGGCCGATGCAAATTTCGTGATTATTTGTAACAGGGTTTGACTCTTATCAGAAACATCGTCCCGATAAAAGCTAAGTAGAGTTTGAAATTGTGACATCATCACATTAACCCTTGTCTGAAAAAAATTTTTACTCGGTCTTAGAAAGTCGAACTTTTACGTATCTATTAGGTTTGTTCGCGGGTCTCATTCTGAACCGATTACGAATCAGTTCAAGCAGATTTAGGATAATCGCCAAGCGCATACCCACTTATGAACTGATTAAGGGTTATTTTTCCATGAACGAGTTTAAAAATGTTCGTAAGTTAAACGCGTAAATTGAATTTAACCTTGACAGCAAAGGATAGAAAAACAAGCCACATTTTATAAAACTGCGCATGCGTAAAAGAATCGAACTTTTCGTCCTAAAAAACCAGAGTATCGCTAGAACCAATTCTGGATCAGTTGATTGATAAATCATGGCTAGTTCAAAGTCCAGTTTCGCTGTCAACGTTAAATTCAATTAACAATTTTCGTGGATTCTCGTTAATCGTCATACTTCCGAACATTTTCAAATTCGTTCACGAAAAAATAACCCTTAATCAGTTCATAAGGGTGGATTATTGGTATTTGGTGGATTGATTCGTAATCGGTTTAGGATGGGATCCGCGAACAAACCTACTGTAAATTCAAACGACGACTCAGAAAAATTTCTTGGTAAAAATCGGGTTGTTGATTTTCTGACTGTCATATCCCCTTAACATAGAGATGTTGTTCCATTAATACAAAGAGGGAGAAAAGGACTAAATGTTTATATGATTTGATTGTTGTAGAACGAGGACATTCCAATGGCAGATATGTCATATCCAGAGAATGCATTACATGTGGGAGCCGGTGCAGGGGGTGGAGCTGGAGGGTTACCGCCTTCAATAGCGAGTGGAGTCCGTATCTATCCTCCTGTTGCCAACCCTTCCCAACCCCATCACACGGTTAGTAGCCAAATAAGTTTCATTTAAAAGTCTCCAAATATGCCACACTAAAAATGGGGGTTGGTGCTGGCATAGTTGGTGTTGCATTTTGAACACGGTAGTGTCGTGTCTTCCCGTTGACGTTGAACGGAAGATCGACTGAGACACGAGCAGTGCACACAAAACAGGCATTGACCAAAATAAAATTTTAAAATATAAATTTTTTTTTCTTTTTTTTGTAATGTGAACGTTGAATGGGGTTTTGTTGGGGGGGTGGGGGTGTTGTCTGTATTCGATTTGATCTAAGCTTAGTCTTTTTGATTTTCCAGAATGGCTGAAGTGTGTCTGCTTCTCTTGTCTCAATCGCTCGCTCGGTCAAATTTTCTAACGAACGTGGAAACGGTTGGAAACGGATGATTTTTCAGTCTCGCCCCACATCTCATTGCCTGTGTTTGCATTACCAACACTACTAACTATCAACTATTCAGTAAAATACAACCAATAAACATTTAAAACTATATATTTACATAAATAATTAATAAAATACAAAAAACTATTTATAATTTTCTTAAAAGCAAAGCACATATTGTAAAACTGTTATCAGTAGCAAGCACTACTTTTCATTACTTTATAATTACGTAAGAATATTAATATTATAATTATTATATACGTAAAAATACATGCAATTATAATATTAAAAATTATATATAAATATATAAATACATAAAATAAGTAAAAAAAAAAAAAAAAAAAAAAATTAAAATACGTTAGTGACATATTTAGGGAGTGCATTACTATAACAATATATTTATTATATTGCCTATGTGACACAATTAGTTAATTTTAAATTAATATAAAAAGGATAATGAAACTTTCGTATTATTCTTAATTATTATTTTTTCATTTTGATACTGTAAATTTTTTTAAAGAAAAAGTATTATTTCTAGAATTGTTACACCCCTGTTATATAAATATATATATAAAAACCATATACATCATGTATGTATATACAAAACGAAATACAATTTAAAAAAAAAGATTACGATTTTCTTTTTTTTTGTCCTTTAACTTGAACGGACTATCCATAAACCATGTAACACTTGGGTAAGGGGGGAGGGTGTATTCTTTTATGTTTGGTTGTTACCAGTGGCCGATTTAGATTTTATGCCGCCCCTTTTCTACATAAAAGTTACGTTACAATTATATATTTTTAGAACTTTTTTTTTTTTGGGGGGGGGTAAGTCACTTTAACATCGAAAGTCATATCACGAATGTCTAAACCCAGAAAATTTCTATTGGTCAATTTTAATCTTAGTTCTAGGATCTTAAGTCTAAGATTCAACGGGGATCGAACCCGTACCACTTGACGCATGAAGTGGAGAGAACTACTGCTCTAGCCACTGCGCCAATGGGTGGCCCGTTTTTTTTTTCTTTTACTTCGTATTATTACTAGGGGTCGTTCAAGTATTGCGTAAGCAGAATTTTAGTGATTTGTAACCCTTCCCTCCCCCGTGTCAGCAAAATCCTAACCCCCCGCCCTATGCTTACGTAAACATGTGTGTATGTTTTAAATATATTCAGGTTTCTTTATTGTTAGTAATGTGAATTATTGCACAATTAATATTAAATATTAATTGTTTAAATTTTATCAAGACATTTGTTAATATTCGTTAACATATTTAAAAATTTTTTAACTCATAAACGATCTTAATTTTTTTTTTTTTAATTAAAAATTTAGTAAATGAAAATTATTTGTCCTCAGTCCATGAAACTTGAATCCATCCAAAATTTCATATCAAAGCGTAGACCTGGCAAAGATAAGCCGAACGTATAATGAAGATTTTTCCTTATCATACAATCGATATGGAAAATTGGTCTCTGCTGGTTAAGCCGGCGGCTAATTAACTGGAATGCCGAGAGTTACCTATACATTTTTACAATACAATTATTTTTGAGCGTGTCCCTGTAATAATTATGTATATTTTCCGGGCAATGTAAACAATTAGACATTATTTTTAATGTCCGGGTAATTTGAAAAAAAATATTGTCCGGGTATTAGAAATAATGTTGAAAATCAAAGGGGCCATCCATAAATTACGTCACATGAATTTCATGATTTTTGACCCCCTCCCCGTTCTTTTACATTATAATTTTACATCGACATATAATTATTGAATTAAAACAGCAGTTCCAAAATTTAATTTATTTCAATTTAAATGATTTTTCAATTATAATTACCATCAAATCAGACATTTCAAGAAATTACAAAAAAAAAGAAAACGATAAATTATATTAATTAAAGATCAAACTTAATCATTTTGAATCCATGAACTTTGAACCCATTCCTTTAAACTTAGATTAAAATAGATTTTGAAATGTGGCGTGACGAATTTTAGGACCTCTTCCACCCCCTTGTCACACAATGTCACACTTTGTCGATCCCCTCCCTCCCCCATAACGTGTGACGTAATGTATGGATGGCCCCAAATGAGTAATTACTATATCGATGTATCCTAAGGTTCGTTCGCGGATCTAATACTGAACCGATAACGAATCAGTCCAAGTGAACCGATTAAGGGTTATTTTTACGTGAACGAGTTTGAAAATATTCGGGAGTAAAACGAGGATTAACGAGAACCCACGAAAATTGTTAATTGAATTTAACGTTGATAGAGGACAGCGAAACGGGACTTCGGATCTAGCTATTCTCGAGTTTTTTTTAGAACGAAAAATTCGATTCTCTTACTCATGCGTTTTTCTATCCTCTACCAACGTTAAATTCAATTAACAATTGTCGTGGCTTCTTGTTAATCTTCGTCTTACTTCCGAACATTTTCAAACTCGTTCACGGAAAAAATAACCCTTAATCAGTTCATAAGCGTGTATGGGCTTGGCGATTATCCTAAATCCACTTGGACTGATTCGTTATCGGTTCAGTATTAGATCCGCGAACAAACCTATAGTAAAATACATTTTGAACCAATAATTAAACACCGTCCTAATTTTGCATGTTGGGAAATATGAATCAAATCATTCTTAAATTACCCATACGACTTTCTGTATTATTCATAATACCCGGATAGTGTGATATTTTTATAATTAATTTTTCATATACTTGGACACTTTTTAAATTGCCCGGACATTATAAATAATGCCTAATTATTTACATTTCCCGAAACATATACACTAATATTATTAGTATATTGATTTTGCATTTTGGGAAATATGAATCAAATCATTCTTAAATTACCCCTACGACTTTCAATATTATTCATAATACCCGGATAGTGTGATATTTTTATAATTAATTTTTCATATACTTGGACACTATTTAAATTGTCCGGGCATTATACATAATGCCTAATTATTTACATTTCCCGGAACATATACACAAATATAAGAGGGAAACATTCGAAAATATTTGTATTGCAAACATTTTACACGTGACACTCGACGTTCGAACTGATCATTTATTACTTTTACCAGCAGTGAATGCTGTCAGTTTAAACGTATATAATGATGAAAAATTGTTCATTATACATTCGGGTCGTCAAAGCGTACCGATTATGGCCGAAAATTTCAACAGGTTTGTTAAATGTGATTATCTATTTTGCTTATAGAACCCGTCAGAGCCGTTATACGCTCAGGTGGACCTAGAGAAAAAACGAAACCGACACTCGACCAACGTCGAACCAGGTGGTGCTAATTCTTGGGGTGACGCAAATGTTCTCGACAAACGAAATTCGTCCGATATGTGCAATAATTCGTGGGTATAGAGAATTTCAGTCTTCACGGCGATTTTCTTTCAGTCATCATCAGTCATCGTAATCTTATTTAAAGTAACTATAATAATATATAACTTAACACAAATGAAAACATTTTTACATTGTTCAGTTGGCAATCAGTTCGAAATGAAAGTTAACGTTTTCCGTTTGTTACTCTGGAAAGTCCTTAAATATTGCTTAAAATTTTCAAAGGTTTCTTATATTAGATATCGATGTACATCTCTTATGGGAAGAATAATACAAAACTTGATTATATGTTGAACGTAAATATTCAATTCATTGGTCAAATTTGGGATGATCGAAATTCCAGAGTGAAGTTGGTACAGTACGTGGAAAAATCCAAAAACCCCAATCAATGCCATAACTTAATGCGTCCCATTGAAAATGCATTGTTTAGATTTATTTCGCATCAATCGATCTGAAACAATCTTCGTGCCATATTCAAAGCGATTTCATCGTAGTATCGAGCGATTTTTGGATTTTTTTTTCGATTTTTGGAAAATTTGTCAACTGAACGAATATTAGAAATATTTATCTGAAATTTATATGAAATATACTCATGTTATAATTAATATAAAATTAATTAGATAGGTAATTCATATTCACTGCCATCGGTGTTTAAAGAAAATTATCACGATTTGTTCAAACATTTTTATTTATTGTACGAGCAGTGCTATGAGTGAAATTCATATTAACGGGAAAATTTCATAAACAAAACAAATTTTAAACAATTTTTAACAATTGGTTAGTTTTTTTTTTTTTGATTATTAGATTCAGATAGAAAGTTGAGGGAACGCACGAATACACGTGCTGCCCTCTAGTTCGACTACGAAATTTGGAACTATTCCTTAGTCACTTGCTTGTACATTTCACGCTTAAAGCCATAGAGAAACGGTCGAAGCTTGAGGCGTGTCGAGTGTGACTAAAGAATAGTTCCAAATTTTGTACTCGGGGTAGGGGGCAGCACATGTCTCAACCTTCTCTCTGCTAGATCGTATCAAGAGGTTAAAGTAAGTGCTTCATTTTAAGCTTGAAAAAATCCCAATCGATTCACAAGAACAGCAATAATTTTCCCCCAAAATGTCACCATGGTATACTTAAAGAAAAAAAATGGCGACCACATTTGATATACAAACTGATTTTTTTTTCATTTCATTTTCAGAGTGTTACAGATACTCTAGTCTTAAAACTAATTAAATAACATGTAGATTGTAAGAATGTAAGAGAGAGACACCAGATATATCACACTAATAGGTTAAAAACAGCGAGGAACTAAGCCTTAATTTTTAATCCTTTTAATCTCTGATGAAAGTGTTTTTAAATGTAATTTTAGCGAAAAAAGTGATATACATATATTATATATTTGTTTAGTTATTAGATCTATTTAATTGTCATTTTTTACATTTCCCTCGAATGTTCGTTTTTCCGGCGTTCGATTCGCTGAAAATAAAAAAATACTGTGTGAAAATGCGATTCGTTCACAACGCTGACAACAGAGTATATTTTAAAATTTTATATTATATTTGTAATGAATTTTTCTATGATTTTGAGTTTTTATAATTTATTGGACATTTTACAAAAATTTTCACAAAGGAAATATATATTTTTTTTCATTTTTATCTGGATTTTTCTCTCAGTTCATCCCTGCACATTTCCATTTTTTTACCAGAACACCTGCGAATCTTTGAAATCAGTAAGTATAATATATATATTTTTTTAAGTTTTCAATCACTGTGCCCGTTTTTGTAATTAAAGGGTTCTATTTGTACATACCGTTTGAATTTTTTAGAATTTAAGTTAGGTGTTCTCAAATACCCCGCTGTCCCCTATATAATTTGGAACGCATGCTGCGAAGCATTTTCAAAAGTCGATTTTTTAAATATATCATTTTTGTAATGTGCATTGTATCTTTAAGTATCCATCCAGAAAATTTCAACTTAATCCGGCGATTGTTTAATAATTATCAAAAGGACAATTTACAAAAATTTTCACAAAGGAAATATAATTTTTTTTATATTTTTATCTGGATTTTTCTCTCAGTTCATCCCTGCACATTTCCATTTTTTTACCAGAACACCTGCGAGTCTTTGAAATCAGTAAGTATAATATATATATTTTTCTAAATTTTCAATCACTGTGCCCGTTTCTGTAATTAAAGGGTTATATTTGTACATACCGTTTGAGTTTTTTAGAATTTAAGTTAGCTGTTCTCAAATACCCCACTGTCCCCTATATATTTTGGAACGCATGCTGCGAAGCATTTTCAAAAGTAGATTTTTAAAAAATATCATTTTTGTAATGTACATACATTGTATCTTTAAGTATCCATCCAGAAAATTTCAACTTAATCCGGCAATTTTTTAATAATTATCAAAAGGACAATTTACAAAAATTTTCACAAAGGAAATATATATTTTTTTCCCTTGGACGAATGTGCAACTGCCCAGGCTAAAAAGAAGACTCCCCCAGGAGTGTTGGGGAGCTTCTTACAGTGACTAAGAGTACTATACATTTTAAAATTTGCTTAATACCTGAGAACAAATATTAATAAACTGTTCGAGGATGAATGCAAACGTCTAAAGAAGTCCCAAAGTGAATCGTGCAAATGATATCCTTACCATGTCCGTGGCGGAACTACAAATTTTTTGGCCCCCGCAAAAAAATTAGATCGGCCCCCAACCTTATATGAATTTTTGCTTTTCGTATCTAGCGTCTCATTTTTAGTTTAGCACCGATTTTCTTGCGAAAGGCCCTTCTTAAAAGGCCCTTGAGGTCTAGAGGAGTTAGCAGATATTATCATTTTTTTTCATATGAGGTGTAATATTTTGTTTTAAAAATTAGCATTTTCGTTAAGAATAACGACAGTTTCTTAATATCGCAACATCTTGATCGAAATCCATGGTATCTTCAACAATATTCAAATCAATTGCCGTACTGCTTCTGCTATCAACATGTTCAAATTTCCTTTCATCTTTAGGTGTAGTACCTTGAATTTTTAGTTTTAAGTCAGTTGGATTAATTTTTTTGCTATAGACTTCAAACACCTGTTCATATTTAGAAGTACTTTGATTTTCTGTGATCGTAGCAAACGATTTATGAAAACGGGATGATTTTGGTATTTTTTCTAAACGTTCCTGTTCCTTTTTCAATTTATCTTTTTTACTGCACCCTCTCTGCAGCACCACTAGTACTAATTTTCTCAAAATTTTTGAGCCCCCCAAAGCTTAGGGCCCCCCGCGTCGTGGGGTCTAGCGATATGGTAGTTCCGCCACTGTACCATGTAAAGCCATTATCCTATTTGGCTGATCTGGTAGAGTACCCATGAATATAAAAAAATGGTAACTTTATAGACCTTGACCGCTTGCACCACCATATTAGAAAAAACCGCCTTTAACAGTGTTTCTTGACAATATCTTCATGGCTGCCCATTTTTTGGCAAAAACACTTCTGTGCAAAATGATAGTAGAGAAAATTTCTTACAATTTATGTAATAACCTTTTTTCTCGTAAAATCAACCGTTTTAGCGTGAGATGCCGTAAACTTTTAAACATCTACGCTAAACCGTGACATTACAGGTTTGTTCCATACGTTGACCCAAACACGTCCACGTCATACAAAGAGCAAGGCACATTGACCAGGAAACAAGAGTGAGTGAATAAATTTTTCAGCTTACAGCCGCTTGGCCGCATTAGGCCGAGAGTCGAGCTATGTACGTACGTTTTCGTGACAAGCGCTTATATCGACACTGATTTGGAGGTGTTTAAACACTATATAACCGATTTGTCAACTAGTCGGGACTTGCCCCGACTATTGTTCTATTGTTCTTCACTCACTCTTGTCTCTTGGTCAATGTGTCTTGCTCTTTGTCATTCGTGGACGTGTTTGAACATCATCAAATGGACAAGTGGAACAAACCTTACAATACACACTTGTGTATTGTATTGTGTATGGAACTTGTGAGGCGTAGCGACGATATATACAATACACAAGTGCACAGTTAAAATTGTAAGCCTCGAGTGATGTAGATGTATAAAAGTTTATGGCGCTCGTACGCCAAAACTGTTGATTTTACAAAAGAAGGTTATCACGTAAATTGTAGACAATTTTCTCTACTTTTATTTTGTACAGAAGTATTTTTGCCATTAAATGGGCAGCCATGAAGATATTGTCAAGAAACACCCCCTCACGTAAAACTTTCCAGATAAAACTTTAAATGACGGACTAATTGGTTAGCGTTAGAATACCGTATGTGTCTAGCAATACAAAAGTTTTATTTTTTTAAAAATATGTCCACCCCTCGTACACCCATGTAATTTTTATATATTAGGGGCCATCCATAAATTACGACACGAATTTCATGATTTTTGACCCCTCGCCGTCCTTGTCACAGCTGGTCACATTTGTGAGACCCACCCCTCCTTAGTGTGACGTCACATATTTTATAATTTTACATCTACAAATAGGTAATAATTGAGTTAAAACAGCAGTTCCAAAGTTTATTTTTTTCAATTTGAATAATTTTTTAATAAACATCAAATCAAACATTTCAAGAAATTAACAAAAAAAAAAAACGATTAATTAGGATTAATTAAAGATCAAACTTAATCATCTTGAGTCCATGGACTTTGAACCCAACTCCTTTAAACACTTAGATAAAAATAGATTTTGAAATGTGACGTCACGAAATGTAGGACCTCTCCCACCCTCTTGTCACATAATGTCACACTTCATTGATCCCCTCCCTCCCCATTAATGTGTGACGTCATTTGGATGGCTCCTGGTAGTTGAACAGCTTCTGATTATATGTAATATTTTTGGATGTTGTACCTCGGGGAATAGCTATTAGAAACCACCTCCTAATTTGGTAAATAATTTTTTTTTGCCTTATATTTGGTTGGAAAATTATGAAAAAAATGTGTTAAATAAACTATCTTTCACACTGCGCTAGTTTTATGGAAGTATTTATCATGGAGTTTTAATAGAAAATTGAATAAATCAAGATTCAGTTATTAAAGAAAAATTTGTTTTATTTTGTTTTAATGCCACAAATAATACAGTAGGTATTACATCAGGGGCAGTGGTGTATTGGTAAAAAAAGAAGTAATGGGACGCATGGTGAGAGCAAAAATATAGTCCGCTACTTTCCATAAGCAGCTTCCTAAAAGTTTTTTTGGAGATCATCTTATTGTAAGCAAAATTTTGTTTTCCTTGTAAGTTTATTTTTTTTTTTTAATTTGTACTTTACTAAATATTAACAAACAAAAATAAGACTGCTAAACCCAACACAGAACACATTATGCTTATTTGATTTGAAAGGGAGAAAGAAACAAGACACAAAAAGCAAGATAAATTCTCTACATTCTACAAGTTAATATATTTTTTGAATTGTTTTTGCAAATTTGCCAATTTATAACATAATTTTCATTTGGAATTAAAAAGATGACTTGTTACTAAAAAAAAGTACCGAAACGCGTTCCGTTGCTGAAAAATAAATATTATAAAAAAATGAAAAACCGACTTCAAAATAAATAAAAAATCTTAAACAAGAAATGCACTAAAAAGTAACAAAATAATGGCGTATCCTTGCAGTATCTACAACTAACAAATTATTAGGATGATACAATGTACAACTATTGTTATTTTTGGAGTTGGTGTCAGCCAAGGAAATACGACTATATTAGTACTTAGCAAAAAACGGGAATACCTTATGAAAATTATTTTTCAAATGAACTTTTAAACAATATACTCGAAATGTAACAATATCTAGCAACCTTTAAACTACAAAATACCAATTACCAACTAAACCTTTTTACAATTTTTACAAATTTCCATTAATATTTATTTTCTTGACTGACACCAACTCCAAAAATAACAATAGTTGTACATTGTATCATCCTAATAATTTGTAAGTTGTAGATACTGCAAGGATACGCTATTATTTTGTTACTTTTTAGTGCATTTTTTGTTTAAGATTTTTTGTTTATTTTGAAGTCGGTTTTTCATTTTTTTATAATATTTATTTATTTCTCGCGTTTTAGTGATCTGAAGTTTGATAACTGATTTTATTTTCTTGAAAAAAGGTTAACCTTTCAAACGCGCTGCTCATATGAGGCAGCGCCGTTTAATAATAAAAGTTACTACATCATCCCTTTTTGCCCTTAAGGGTTGACATTTTTTGCTTTTAAATGTAATAACAAAACTAAGTGGATTACTCTTTCCATCAGAAAAAAAATTATCAAAATTTGGTTAAATGTCACTATTTCATCCCCTATTTTCATTCTTAAGGGGTGGATTTTTTTCTTCAAATTGAAATGTGAACAATTTAAAGGTACGTTATACGTAATAAAAACAAAATTATCAAAATTGGGTTAGCCAGGAAAAATTTATAATGTTGTTTCATCTTTAATTTTTAACCCCTTATGAGTGGAGTTTTTTTTTTATGTATAGGAGATTTAATTTAAAGTTGTGTTCTACAAATAAAAAAAGAATTATCAAAATCAAGCTATCCAATAAAAAGTTAATATTTCATCCCTTAGTTTTCAACTTCTTAAAAGTGGAAGATTTCCCTCAAATTAAAACTGGACCCCACGAAAAGCACCAGCTTTCAAATAAAAAAAGAATTATCAAAATCGATCTATCCAATAAGAAGTTAATATTTTATCCCTCAGTTTTCAACCATTTAGAAGTGAAAGATTTTCTTTAAATTAAAATTGAACTACACGAGAAGCACTAACTTTCAAATAAAAAAAGAATTATCAAAATCGAGCTATCCAATAAGAAGTTAATATTTCATCCCTTAGTTTTCAACCCCTTAGAAGTGAACGATTTCCTTCAAATTAAAATGGGACCATTCGGGAAGCACCAGCTTTCAAATAAAAAAAGAATCAATAAAATTGCATCACCCAGTCGGAAATGCTGAGGTAACAAACATAAAAAAAATACAGTCGAATTGAGAACCTCCTCCTTTTTTTGAAATCGGTTAAAAAAAGTCCCGGAACAACGTCCCCCCCCCCGCCCCCCGAATACACTTGTGATCAGGGGGTACAAGTTAGGCGACCTTACCCTATTGGTTTGTTAGATTTCTCGAACGTTCCTTAGTAATTTTTTTGTAAATTTCAAAATTGCAAGGGTCCCAATTCATCTGAAATTGATTTTGAATAATAATTTCTCGATCTTAATAAGTGAATTTAATATAAATGACTAAACAATTTTCCTTATTGTGTTTCATCCCCGACAAATGGTCCGCGATCGATTAACCGTCTCGTTCAATATGAATATGGTCAGTTTGAAATTTCTGAATTAGTTGATTGGAGAAAATTTTCCGCACAGCGCTGTGCGGATTTTTCATCCAAGAATAGCCGAGGCTAAAAATAATTTTCCTCAACGTTTCCGTGGCGTTTACCTATACGTTTGGACAAATGATGAAAAACAGTTTTTAAATGCACATGTGATGAATGACGTTGAGTGAAAATGCCTGTTGCATGTTAATAAGAAAATTTTCTTTCCTAATGGGTCATAAATCGCGGTTGTAAGGCAAAAAAAAACTGCGACGGGGGGACGTACACAGAGAAAAGCGACGGAAGAAACGTTTAAATGACAATCAGATGCGTGTTTACATCGCTGGAAAATCGCACACTGTTCATCTGTCGTGTGTAACATTGGGAAATTTTGATTTTCCAAAGATCAATAGAGTGACGCGTGCGTTTTTCCGCTCTTGTATGCCACTTTTTCCGACGATAACATTTCGTTTCTACCAAACGTTTATATATACTTGTATATATATAATATTAATGTATACATGTATATATAAATACATCAACTATGACAATATTCGAGGGAAATTTACATGAAATTAATATGTCGGCTATAAATTTTCATTTGATAATGCCGGAAAAGTGAACGTTGTGCGTTTGAATGTTTACAAATCGATGTATTTCATTGTGAATTTTCCACTGGCCGATATAAAAATCAAGAGCTCGTCTCACTTGAGCCGTACGATTGGTGAAAATTCCATTTGTGTCGTGTCTCAAAAAAGGAAAATTGATGAACACAAATCATTGTTAACAATGAAAACTCAAAAAACATGTACTGTTAAACATTAAGTGTTGCATTTAACAACGTTAACCACCCAATTTTTTATTCTGTGCAACCGACGAAAAGAAAATCTCAAAGAAAATGTCAGTCAAGGTATGCCCCGTGATACTTTTTTTATTAAGAAAAACTCATATTTTCCATCATTTTCATTTTATAAGCCAATTTTAAAGGTTTTCCCTTAAGTCGATATTTAAGTGTAGCTTGCATGAAGTGATACTTCTTTACAAAATAATTCATCTCTTGACCATGAACCAGATTGAATATTTAATAAAAAATTTCTTCATTTCATCGCCTCTTTCATTCGATTAGTTATCGAAATGATTTTTTTCATTTAACAACTTGTTGATCAATTTCATCTCACACCCACCCAATAGCATCCCTCTGTCGAAACAACTTTCCCAATCCTCGCTTAAATCCTCATATTTTCAATAATTTTCCAAAAAAAATTTTCTTTTCTTCTGACCGTGCTAATAATGTTATTGTATATACCAATTGCTTACGTCTCAAACAATCTCTCGTAGCTCTAATTAATTGAAACATCCTGTATGTATACTTATGTACACTACCATACAAAAGAATTGAGACAACCTAAAAATGCAAATTTACTTACCAGTCGTCTTCCATTTGAACGGATGTCCATTGTTTTTGAAGTTTTCTAAACTTTTCAAATAATTGAAGATTAATAAAGAAGCCAATTTTATTTTTCATTTTGACGAGAAGAAACTTTTCTATTTACTTATTAAAAATTATATCAAAATGAAAAATCGACTTCAAAATAAGCTTAACAAATTAATTTATCAGTTACAAACAAAAAAACTTATTTAGAGTTCACCTAAGCAAAAACTTTTAAATATAGACTGCTGAAAAGACAATCAAATTATTAGGATGTTATAATGTACAACTATTGTTATTTTTGGAGTTGGTATCAGCCAAGGAAATACGAGAAATACTGAGCTTTTGACCGGAAATTTCTAGCCAGTATTTGTTTTGCTGCTGTCTCAGCCGACTTTTAATCGCCCTTTTGACAGCAGATTTGGTGATCCCCGCTCCAAGCTCCGGGTCCACGAATGGGGTCATCGAACCAAGCATCAGCTTCTTCATTGCCTTCAACTCTCTTATACCCCTACACCCAACCAAATTTGACGCGGTTGTGTTTTGCCAGTTCCTCCAGGAGTTGCCGACACTCCTAACTTAGAGCTGATCGTTGTAGCCATAAGTTGGTCTGATTATAGTTTTGTAAATCATAAGAGAGCACTCTCTACAAAGGCGTGATTTTTTATTTACAAGGGGGTAAAACTGAACTAAGCGAGCATTTGCTTCCTTTATTTTTGAAATGATGTGGTCTCTCCAGTTTAGCTTGCTGTTAAAGGATACTCAAAGGAATTTCGCTCTTCCTATATGCTTATTTTTTTGCTCGTCAAACCTTCTCAGAGTGAATATCCTTGCAAAGCTTTTTGATAGATTTACCAGGATCCTCCAGTCACCATACCACGTTTTCAATGGTGTCGCGACCAAATATCCGAAGACAAAATAACCGCGACAAAATAACCGCGGACAAAATAACCGAACGGCAAAATAACCGCGGACAAAAAAACCGGACGACAAAATAACTGGACGACAAAATAACCGCGGACAAAATAACTGGACGACATAATAACCGCGGACAAAATAACCGTATGTTTGATTTTTTTTACAAAATATTACTTTTTATACATATTATGCTATATATATACCCATACATAACACCCTGAAAAATAGGCACCAAGAGTATTTTTGTCAACACTATTTTCACACAAAAAACAGCCGCGCAGTTTTTTAAAGGTAAAGAGCCGCGCCCGCCCCGCAGCTTTATATTATATTTATTCTGTTGTGCAATTATTTTGTCCATGGTTATTTTGTCGTCCGGTTTTTTTGTCCGCGGTTATTTTGTCGTTCGGTTATTTTGTCTTCGGATATTCTGTTAGGGCACCGTTTTCAATATGTTCAGTGTTCGAGGGTGTGGTCTTGGGTTATAATAGCCGTGTGGGCCTCTATAACTGAAACTGCTACTTGTCTCTATAAACGACAACCTGACAAAATAATGATAACATTGACAAAAATGAACAGTCTAAATCAGCAGTCGGGGAACCGGGGTAAATTAGCCCAAATGGGGTAAAAATGAAATTTTTCAGAGCAATAAGGAAACTTGCCATGGCTATTTTATAAGCGTGTTAGTATGACCGAAGATTTTATTCAAATCGTTCTTACATCAAAAAGCCCCAATTTTTAACTCTCCAAAATCTAAAGAACTTTCAATTACTTAATTTGTGTTTGTTCCAATATGAGAATTTTATTTTCTGTATTTCATACTAACTGTTTTCATACAACTTTTTTTTTCGTGTCAATTAATTCAATAAATAAAGTGTCAAGACCCTAGGGTTAGAAGTATGGTGAATTTGCCCCGGGAAGATATTTAAACGATATTTGGAGGGTTTTTAGGTATTAATGAAATAATAAGATCCTGAAAGTTTCAGATCTCTAACACTATAAAAAAAAGTAAAATTTGTAAACATCAAAAAAAAAATTACATTGATTGTCTCCTTTTCAAAATGAGGGGGTAATGACAGCTTATGGAAAATTATTTTGGGGTAATGGTAAAAAAAGTTCCCCAACCACTGGTCTAAAGGAAAAAAATGAGGTCATTCTGATCCCGATTTTAAACTTTTTAAGTAGGTACATAGGTGATATTATCCAACTCTCCCCTATAAGAGGCACGTTACACGAAAATTGGACAGTCCAAATCTTTTATAAGGTAGTGTAGATGGTTCGTTAAACGTTTATTTTTTTTTAAATCACCAACTTTGTTGTGGCGAAGAAGCTAGAAGGGATCCATAAAGGGACAGTTTTATACTGACCCATGTTGAACGCTAATGGCTCAATTTAATGGCGTATAAAAACCAAATGTTCATGTAAATATTATTAGAACAATGCGTTCATTGTTTGAAAAAGTGAGCGAAATCGTCCCTGATATGTGGTCTTCGCATTTTCCCTGCCCCCCCAACCGCTTTTGACTATGTGTTTTTGTAGATTACATTATAAATAAATATTGACCATTAAGGAAAATTTGATAACGAATCGTAAGTAAGAAAAAAAAATTTGCACCAATTTGATACATTTAGTATTTTCAGATACATTGTGCTTGACTAAATTACTAATTGAGTGTATTTTTTGCTAAGATGACCCGATATAAACACGCCGAGCTCCAGGACGATGATACACTGAGTTGTGGTAGTGTACAGTTAACAGAAGGAATCTCGACCAGTGCAACCCATATTCGTTATCACACAGTCAATGTAAGTTAATTGTTGATGTGAAACATCTAAATTTCTTCCAGTACTGTAACTAAAAAAATATACCCAGATCTCAATTCCCTAAGGACCATTTTCGGTTGCGTTCTATTAAGTTTTGCGCTTAGGCCGGACTGGCATTGCTTTAGTTACGGTACTGCCCTACTGGAAAAATCTTATAGGATTTCATAAAAAAAACCGTCGAAGATATTTTATGTGTATTTTATAAGATTTTATTGGTGATTTTGTCCGGGAAAATACTCATAGGATCTCATAAAAAATATTTTTTTGGTGTAATTCTATGAGATCCTATGAGTATTATCCCGGACAAAAACACCAATAAAATCTCATAAAATACACATAAAATATTTTCAACTTTGTTTTTTGGAGATTTTATGAGTATTTTCGCGGATAAATACATATGGTATGTATAAAATCTCATAAAAATTCTATTTTTGGCCCAACCTAAAAAAAACTCTTATTTAAATTTCAAAAATACGAGAATCTCATAAAAATCTCTTAAAATCTCATAGAAAGTCTACTTTTGACTCAACCTAATAAAACTCTCATTTAAATTACAAAAATACGAGATTCTCATAGAAATCTCTTAAAATCTCATGGAATAATTTTTATTATAAAATCTCATAAGAATTCTACTTTTGGCTCAACCTATTAAAACTCTCATTTAAATTACTAAAATACGAGATTCTCATAAAAATCTTTTAAAATCTCATGGAATAATTTTTATTATAAAATCTCATAAGAATTCTACTTTTGGCTCAACCTATTAAAACTCTCATTTAAATTACTAAAATAGGAGATTCTCATAAAAATCTCTTAAAGTTTCATAAAAATTAGTAAATTACGAGATTGCTCATAAAAATCTCTTAAAATCTCATAAAAGATAAGAACCAATAATTCTACGAGAGTTCTATGAGTTGACGAATTCTCATAAAAATACCATAAAATATCATAAAATATTTTATTGTTAATTTTTTCTTTCTCATAGGATACCATAAACTCTCATACAATCTCATAAAAAACTTTTTTTTCTATGAGATTTTATGAGATCCCATGTGATTTTTCCAGTAGGATGCTTTCATCGAACATATTTGATTTTTAAACGATTGCTTTCAGCGTGGTTCACTATGGCGCACCCGTACCCCCCTGGAAAAAGTTCTTTTAGTCATCCTAACGTGTTTACTGAGCATCACGCTGATTTTGACTTGTCTACTGAGCGCCAAAAACAACTACAAAATTCAAATAACGAACAACAAAGACCCCAAATTTAGCAACTACCCACCCACTTTGGTAGGACCCGAACTACCCAAAAATGAATATTGTCTTACAGGTAACCCAATTAGTTTAAATTGATCTTCAAAAACGTGATAGCCATATGTAAGTCGACAAAATCGCGAATTTCATTTTTGACCATTTACCTATGTATCAAAATCATGTCAAGTAAAAATTACCAATATTCAAGATTAATTATTATTGTTTGTCGCGATTTTGTCGATACGCGATTTTGGTCGAATCACGATTAGTTCCAACTTAGTAAAACAGTACAGAATAAATTTTAGCTTCTTGTGTCCACGCTGCGTCGGATATTTTAAAAGCGTTAGACTTGAGCGTGGATCCTTGCAAAGATTTCTATGCGTACGCGTGCAACGGTTGGATCAAGGAGAATCCGATTCCAGAGGGAAAACCGATGTGGGGCACGTTTGTTAAACTCGAACAACAAAATCAGAACATTGTCAAAAACGCTCTGGGTAACGTACCGATACTTACCGTCTGACCGGTCTTATCAAACCGACTAACTATTTTAGCTAAGCCCGATGATCAGTTGAAATCAAAGGCCGAGAAGAAGGCGAAAATTTACTACGAGTCGTGCATCGACGCGGATGAGGTGATTGAAAAGTTAGGTGCCGAGCCGATGGTGACGTTGCTCTCGAAAATCGGCGGATGGAATATGACCACGTCCGGTTTCAACGTGACCACATGGAACTTGCAGTTGACGCTGCAAAACGTCCAGAATCGATATAACATGGGTGGTTTGTTCAACTGGGAAGTGGGGGAGGACGATCGAAATTCATCGAAACACATTATCCAGATTGACCAGGGCGGGTTAACATTGCCAACACGAGATCACTACTTGAATGTGACGGAACATGCCAAAGTCCTACAAGCCTACGAGGAGTAAGTGTTTATTATTTAGATCATTTAAATTATAACAGGGGTATTCTAAATCTTTTAATCATTATTCACCGTCAAACATTCCTTATATATTGTGGGATCTCATAGAACAACAAAAAAACTACTGGAAGTTTGTGTAAATACAATCAGTAGTACTTGGATGTACCCTAGACTTCTTACAATAGCGTCAAGGACTCCTAGGAGTCTTAGTACGGCACAAGTTGAAAACCCCTAAAATACTTAAATAGAATCAAAACTATAGAAAGTAGTAACACAGAACAGAGTCGTGCTTCTTTATCCAGAGAACACACAACGTCACATTATGTAACAGTTCTGTAACATTAACAGAACTTTCGTTATGTAACTTATTTTTATTTTGCGTTGTGTGCTTACTGGTCAGTGACGCGGCGAAAGAGAGCTAAGAGGTATCCATATCCCGGGAGTCAAAAATCCTTTGATGAAATCGCGGAATTCGTTTGTCTGTCGCGGGTTACTCGGTAACTCTCCGTGTTCTCCAGTTTGAGATTTCCACTTTTGAACTTACTCAAATTTTCTGGAGTTCCCTAGATTATTTAAATTATAACAGGGGCATTCTCAATCTTTTAATCATAATTAACCCTCAAACAATTCTTATATATTGTGGGATCTCATAAAGATAGAACAACAAAAAAACTTCTGGAAGTTTGTGTAAATACAATCGGTAGTACTTGGATGTACCCTAGACTTCTTACAATAGCGTCAAGGACTCCTAGGAGTCTCAGTAGGACACAAGTTGAAAACCCCTAAAATACTTAAATAGAATCAAAACTATAAAAATTAGTAACACAGAACAGGGTCGTGCTTCTTTATCCAGAGAACACACAACGTCACATTATGTAACAGTTCTGTAACATTAATAGAACATTCTTTCGTCATGTAACTTATTTTCATGTTGCGTTGTGTGCTTACTGGTCAGTGATGTGGCGAAAGATAGCTAAGGGGTATCTATATCCCGGGAGTCAAAAATCCTTTGATAAAATCGCGGAATTTGTTTATTTGTCGGGTTACCGGGTAGTAAGGCGTGTTCTCCACTTTTGCACTTACTCAAATTTTCTGGGGTTCCCCAGGTATATGGTCAAGGTGGTGTCATTATTGGAGCCGAACTGTACTGATATAAATGGAACGATTCGATCTCAGGTGAAGGATATAATTGCGTTCGAAACTCGACTAGCTGCGATTAATGCACCAGGCGAGCAGCGTCGCGATGACGAACGTTTCTATCACAACATGTCCTTGGCTGATCTAGATGTGAAAGCCTCATTTATATCCTGGACCGATTACTTTAGCGATGCCTTCCGAATAGTGAACAAAAGCAAAAAGATAACATCCAAAGAAGTGGTCGTTGTTTATGCCAAGGACTACTTGACAAACTTAACGAATATCATCGATGAATACTTACAAAATGATAAGGGTAAAATTATCATCAACAACTATATCATTTGGCACACGGTTAAGTCGTTAACACCGAGTTTATCACGAGATTTTCGAGATGCTTACAAACCTCTGCGCAAAGCATTGTTAGGATCGGATGGTGGCGAAGAAACTTGGCGCTATTGCGTCACGGAAACTTCAAACGTGCTGGGATTCGCGGTTGCTGCGATGTTTGTTCGGGCTAATAAAGCGTTCAAGCCGAAATCATATGCTGAAGAAATCATCGGTCAAGTTCGGGAAGCTTTCAAAGCCAATTTAAACCGTTTGGATTGGATGGACAATGAAACCCGGAAAGCAGCCATGGAAAAAGCGGATGCCATCTCTGATATGATCGGTACTGCTGAACTCCCAACGAAAAACAAGATGATACCTTTTTTGATTTTTTAGGATACCCCGATTATATTTTGAAGCCTCTTCTACTTGATGAAAAATACGCCAGTTTGGACGTTCGAAAAGATGAGTACTTCATGAATAATATCCGAGTGAATATATATAATTTAAAAAAAAATTTGGAGAAGTTGTACCAGCCGGTCAATAAATCGGAATGGGGTACTGTATATTTAACGATATCCCAACTCACTGTAACATGGTTTATTTTCAGGAATGACGCCTCATACTGTTAATGCTTACTACACACCAACCAAAAACCAGATTGTTTTTCCAGCAGGAATCTTACAACGGCCCTTTTTCGACGTTGATAATCCCACCAGTTTGAATTTGGGTATATGATATAATGGAATAACTTAGAAGGAAAATGTCCCAGATGTCCTCTCCGAGTTCATTTTGAGTTCTTTCGTCAAAAGCGACCTAGAAGAACCACTTTATCAAACAATTAATTTTAGGGGGCATCCATAAATTACATCACACATTAAGGGGAGGGAGGGGGTCGACAAAATTTGACATTGTGTGACAAGTGGGTGGGAGGGGTCTTAAATTCGTGACGCCACATTTCAAAATATAATTTAATCTAAGTGTTTAAAGGAGTGGGTTCACAGTCCATGGACTCAAGATGATTAAGTATGATCTTTAATTAATATAATTAATCGTTTTTTGTTAATTTCTGGATATGTTTGATTTGATATTAATAATTATTAAAAATCATTTATATTGAAATAAATCAAATTTTGGAACTGCTGTTTTACTTCAATAATTATTTGTAGATGTAAAATTGTAAAATATGTGACGCCCCACTAAGAAAGGGTGGGTCTCACAAATGTGACCAGTTGTGATAAGGACGGGGGGGGGGGAGAAATTATGAAATTCGTGTGACGTAATTTATGGATGGCCTCTTAAAAAAATTCAATAACCGTTTTAAATCGTTCGTATCACTATCACTTGTATTCACTGACTGACTCAGAATAAAATCCATTCGACTGACTATACCTTCTTACATGGTTGCTTATAGGCAAACAATTATACTCTGGAACCTTCTAGAGAGTTCGTTGCGAACCTTCCAGAAACTTTCAAGATCGTTGAGTGTCTAGAACAATCTAGAATGTTCCATTCTTTTCCATCGCGTTTTGTTATATCTGTCTTTAGCCGTTACAATAATTTAAGATGAATGAAATTTGAGAGGGTCACTTGGTGTACCACCTAGTGAACACACAACGTCCCAGTTACGTAACGGTTCTGTAACATCAACATTCTTTTTATGTAATTTTTAAATTAATATTACGTGGCGTGACGTTGTGGGTTCACTGGACTTTAATAGGGAAGGGTTATTGTTTTGAGAAGTGGAAATTCAATAAGCATTGTAAATATTTTAGGGGCAATGGGGGTGATCATGGGTCATGAATTAACACACGCATTTGACGATGAGGGTCGAGAGTACGACCGAAAAGGGAACTTGAATCGATGGTGGAAAAATGAGACAATCGATCGCTTCAAGAACAAAACGTTGTGCTTTCGTAAGCAGTATGACTCGTATGAGATCAACAGTAAGCATGTGAACGGTTTGCAAACGTTGGGCGAAAATATGGCCGACAATGGGGGCCTTCGTGCTGCTTACCACGCTTATTTGAAATGGGAGAAGCAACAGATGGATCAAATTCGCTCGAAAAACAAATCCATACAAGCCATTGAGAAAATGTTACCGTTGCCGGGATTACATTTGTCCCATCGACAATTGTTCTTCGTCTCGTTTGCACAAGTTTGGTGCTCGGCCGTTACGACTGAGGCGACAAGTAAGCTTTTTTAACATTCTTTAGTTGCCATAAAGTAGTCTTAAAGATGTCTTTTTGATAGTTTGTAAGACAGATAGTCGAATGCTTTGTATACTATCTCTTTTACTTTCTTTTACTACTATATAGTAAAGGAAGTATTGTAATCGGGTCGAAATTTCGAATTTGAGCTTTCACCGGAAATACATGTTTTGTGGTCTCCTGGGTCTAAAAAAATGGTTTTTAGAAACATGTCTGTGTGTGTGTGACAGCCATATCGTATCGAAAGCTTTATCCAAATTTCACCAAACTTGGAATTTGACCTTCATATTATACCTAGTTGTGCCGCGAAGCTTTTGGTTGAAATCGGTTAACCAAAAGCTCCGCTTTATTCCTGGGATTTTTGAGCTTTTTCAAGTTTTTTTCGAAAACGGCTCCAACGATTTTCTTTAAACTTTCTATAGTTCTTAGACTCATTGATGCCTACAACTTTTATTTCAAACTTTTTCCTGGGAAAATTCGAATAAGGACGGTTTTGGGATGAAGGTTGAAAATTCGTATATATTATATATTATATATGTACATCAGAGGCGTGCGGTCCATACATGCTGAAGATGCGGCGCATGCCTTTGGATTGTAAGACGATTTTAAAAAGTGAATATTTTTTTATGATTTATTCATTTAATTTTTAATTTACGTAATTGCATTTGTAAAATCATTCTAAAAATGATATATTTTTATCATTAATACATTTTTTAATTTACGTAATAATGAAAGGTATCACTCATAAACTTGGCATAGTTTACCAAGTCAAATGAACGGCAAAAGCCGAATGAATGCGTTGGCGACAGTAGCATGCGATTCTTTGCTTCGAATTGGTCGCGCATGCGCACTAGTACGGTCGAATACTATCTCTCTCGGCAATCCCATAGCAAATTAACGGACAGCAGATGCGCTTTCCGTTTTGAATCTAAACAGTGAATTTAATTGTTACTGATACTTTTCGTGAGTTATTTTGAATTATTGACCCAAAGGCCATACAAATGTTCTGTTTTTTAGGATAAGAACTATTTTCGTGGTTTTTAAATACATTATATGATGCGGTTGTTGATGATTTTTGTAAGAAGGAGCGTCGAATAAGGTTAATTTAAAAAAATACTTATAACACCACGTTTATCAAATAAAAAAATAAATTTTAAAAATGTGGTTCTTATAACCCCCCCCCCACTTCTAACCGCATGCCCTGTTTCAAAAGTCACCGCACGCCACTGATGTACATATAGGTTATATACATATAGTTCTGTTTATATGTATAGTTATAATTAACTTACATTTATTTTAACCAACACCGAGTTTCATAAATTAAAGTACTGTGACGCCTCGCAGCAGATATTTAGTTATTAATCGAAGGTTTTTTCTAACCGATAAATAGTTTTCTTAATAGGTATAATATATTTGAAGTAATTTGTTGAATTTGTGTTAAAATACTCGAAAATTTAATTACGTAATTCATTGTGAAATATATAAATCCGAAATTACGCATTTTATTTTCTGTGGTTTTGAATTTATGCGGTTTGATATTTATTTGCATCGCATCAATATAAGTGAATGAAATCTTAAGGTTATGCGGTTTGCTTGTATTCGCGTAACTATAATTGCCTAAGTTCAACACATGACACGTGTATTGTTGACGGCGATAAACTTTTATCTATCTATCTATACAAAAAATAAAATGATAGCTATTTTCCAATGTTCACTTTTAACTCAAAAACTACAGGATAGATTTCGATCTTTTTGGATCGATAATCGATTCAAATCGATCGAAATCGATTTTTTGTTTGTTTTACTTCTTATATACTTGGTTCTTATCTAAAAAGAGAATTATGACGATATCTTCATTAAAAGCAAAGTAATTAAAGTTTTAAAAAATTACTGATTTTTACAAGCAAAATGCGTATGCTTTCGTAGCTTTGATAGAGCGGGGCAAACGATCTAATGCGCATGGGCTGGCGAAAATATGTCTTTCCTTAAACTGCCTACTGATTATTTCATATTTGACCGTAGACTTAATGCAGCTCAGCGAAATATTGGTTAATAAAAATTTTTGAATTCTGTTTTCTATTTTTTTAGCAGTTTTTAAATTTTTTTTATCAATATTTAAAATTCTCTTTTGGCCTTTTTTATATTTTACTGTAAATACATTTTTAAGTTACAATAGTTATAATAATCAAATTACATTTCAATACTCCCTTTTATTATTGCATATTTTTTTTTAACCAGAAAGAGTTAAGTTAGCGAGAAACGTTTTTTTTTTTTTAATTAAACTATTTCTCCAGGTGTATAGTTGTTAATTGATTAATAATTAATTTATCAAAAATTTGCAAACTAAAACTTAAAATTGCTGAAAAATACAAAAGTCACTTTTTCAAAGTTTTTTTTTAATGGCTCCTGAAAATGCTCTTTCCGGATCCGAAATTGCTCCAGGTGTATAGTTAATAGTTACATTTTTAAAAAATTTTTAAGTTCAAGAATTGAAATCGCTATAAAACCCAAAATAATTTTTGGATGAAGTTTTTTTTTTTTAAAGCTGCCCTTTTAATTACGCTTATAATTGATCAAATTTTTTCAATATTTTTAATAATTAATTATTTTTAACTATTTATACATGTATTATGACTGTTGTACTATGACGGTTCAGCTGCCGTTGGATTAAAAATTGAATTACTAATTAATTATACACCTGGAGCAATTGCGGATTCGGAAAGAGCATTTAAGGAATAATTTTTTGAAAAAAATAAATAAAAACTGTGATTATTTTGATATTATATAGGAATATATTGGATTATGAATTATAGTTTTAATTTTTGAATTTACAAATTTTTGAAAAATACATTATTGATTAACTAATAACTATACACTTGGAGCAATAGCGGATTCTGCAGGAGCAATTTTTTGGCATATAGTTAAAAATGTTCTACGCTAAGTTCTTTCCGGTTATTTTTTAATATATTTTTGCTTTCAATTTTTTAAATATTTTTCCTCTGTAAATTAAATATGTTTTTAACATAATAACCTACGTAGACGACGTCGCGGATATCAGCTAGTTTTTAATAAATTTTAAAATATTTAAAGACGTATTCATTAACTTACTTCAAACATATGACCCATCAGGATGTATCAGGAGTTTATATTATTAGGAAAATTTTGATTCTATCAAATTTTTTATATCAATATTAAGGTTTGCCACCATCATTTTTTTTCATTTTCTATTGCAATAACACAGGAAAATTAAATTTTTAGTTTTCAATTCATAACATTGGAACAGTTCATTGAAACAATAGAAGAGATTTAATGGAAATTTTACGTTTTACAAAAATGATCCTTAAAGTTCCTCAAATTAATCGCTTCAAAGATATCATGATTCAAAAATAGCACGTATTTGATTTCTTAATATTTTCCAACGTTGTTCAAAGAACCTTTTTTCAAAAAAGGAAGAGGTTATCTCTATTGGACTTTTTTTTATGTTTGTTCCCCCAGAATTTTCAACTGGGTGAACCGATTTTGATGATTCTTTTTACTTTCTTTTACTACTATATAGATAGTAAAGGAAGTATTGTAATCGGGTCGAATTTTCGAATTCGAGCTTTCACCGGAAATATATGTTTTGAGGTCCCCTGAGTCCAAAAAAGTGGTTTTTAGAAACATGTCTGTGTGTGTGTCTGTGTGTGTGTGTGTGTGTGTCTGTGTGTGTGTGTGTGTGTCTGTGTGTGACAGCCATATCGTATCGAAAGCTTTATCCGAATTTCACCAAACTTGAAATCTGGCCTCCATATTATACCTAGTTGTGCCGCGAAGCTTTTGGTTGAAATCGGTTAACCGAAAGCTCTACTTTACTCTTAGCGTTTTTGAGCTTTTTCAATTTTTTTTGAAAACGGCTCCAACGATTTTCTTTAAACTTTCTATAGTTCTTAGACTCATTAGTGGCTACAACTTTTATTTGAAACTTTTTCCTGGGAAAATTCGAATAAGGGCGGTTCTGGGATGAAGGTTGGGAACTCGTGTATATATGTACATATAGCCCTATAGGTTGTATGCATATAGTACTGTTTATATGTTTTGTTACAAAGTGCTTATATTTCTTTTAACTAACAGCGAGTATTTTTATAAATGAAAGTAAAAGAAAGTAGTGTGACGCCTCGCACCAGATATTTTACTTTCTTTTACTACTATATAGATAGTAAAGGAAGTATTGTAATCGGGTCGAATTTTCGAATTCGAGCTTTCACCGGAAATACATGTTTTGAGGTCCCCTGAGTCCAAAAAAGTGGTTTTTAGAAACATGTCTGTGTGTGTGTCTGTGTGTGTGTGTGTGTGTCTGTGTGTGTGTGTGTGTGTGTGTGTGTGTGTGTGTGTGTGTGTGTGTCTGTGTGTGACAGCCATATCGTATCGAAAGCTTTATCCGAATTTCACCAAACTTGAAATCTGGCTTCCATATTATACCTAGTTGTGCCGCGAAGCTTTTGGTTGAAATCGGTTAACCGAAAGCTCTACTTTACTCTTAGCGTTTTTGAGCTTTTTCAATTTTTTTTGAAAACGGCTCCAACGATTTTCTTTAAACTTTTTATAGTTCTTAGACTCATTAGTGGCTACAACTTTTATTTGAAACTTTTTCCTGGGAAAATTCGAATAAGAGCGGTTCTGGGATGAAGGTCGGGAATTCGTGTATATTCATATAGCCCTATAGGTTGTATGCATATAGTACTGTTTATATGTATTGTTACAAAGTGCTTATATTTCTTTTAACTAACAGCGAGTATTTTTATAAATGAAAGTAAAAGAAAGTAGTGTGACGCCTCGCACCAGATATTTTATTTAAAAGCTGGTAGTTCCCGTGTGGTCTCATTTTAATTTGAAAGAAATCGTTCACTTCTAAGAGGTTCAAAATTAAGGGATGAAACGTTAACGTCTTATTGGATAGCTTGATTTTGATAATTCTTTTTTTTGTTTTTTGATAGAACATAATTTTAAATTAGTCTCATTTGCATTTTATAAAAAAAATCTCCACTCATAAGAGATTAAAAATTAGGGATGAAATTATAAATTTTTCCTGGCTAATCCAATTTCGATAATTTTTTTTCTATTAGGTACATTGTATCTTTAAATTGTTCACATTTCAATTTGAAGAAAAAAATCCATCCCCTAAAAATGAAAATAGGGAAAGAAATAATGACATTTAACTGAATCATCGAATTTTGATGTTTTTTTTTTCTATTGGAAAGAGTATTCCACTCAGTTCTTTCATTACATTTAAAAGCAAAAAAATTTTAAACCTTAAGAACAAAAGGGGATGATGTAGTAAGTTTGAACATTTAACGACGCTGCCCCATATAAGCAGCGCGTATAGTTGGTTTACCATATTCAAAGAAATAAAATCAGTTATCAAATTTCAGATCACTAAAAATCGAGAAATAAAAAGAAATTATAACAAAATGAGAAAACCGACTTCAAAATAAATAAAAACGCTTAGACAAAAAATGCACTAAAAAGTAAAAAAATAATTGCGTATCCTTGCATTGTCTACAACTTACTAATTATTAGGATGATATAGTGTACAACTATTGTTATTTTTGGAGTTGGTGTCAGTGGGACCCACGTTATGTAATTCAAAAATAAAATATTCCTCTGCTGTTTACATGGAAAATGAAAAAAAAAATATTTAGGAAAACCTTAATGTTGGTATTAAGAGCTCGTTTTGGTGCCAACATTTTTGTTTTAATATATATTATCAATTTTTGGACTTTTTCAGACATTTTTGAAATATCCTAACGACCCATTTACCCAAAATACTTAATTAAAAGTTTTATTTTTTCAAACGTCTTTATTTCCTTTACTGTCTGTTACTTGCCCGCTCCGCTGAGTGTTAAACAAACTTGGTATCTCAGCAGTTAATCCGAGCTATTCAGACAACTGAAAATACGAGTACTCAAATATGTTGAGCACCAGATAATCAAATGAGTACTTGCCACATCTCTATTAACATTTAGTGACAACACTCATGTCAGTATATTTTCATTATCAAACTGAAAAATGTAGCATTTTTTTTAAATTTTAAGAATTTCTTGCTTGTAATGTTAATCATAATTCTTTCAGATCTACTAATTGAAAAGGATTCGCATACCCCAGCCAAATTTCGTGTGATCGGCTCACTGTCGAACTTCCCAGAATTCTCACAACAATTCGGGTGTAAGCTAAACTCGTATATGAATCCAGATAAAAAATGCGAGGTTTGGTAAAATCTCTTGTGAGACTAAGCTCCACGCCAAAAGTACTACTAATACTACTACTACTACTATATGTCGAACCCCAACCAATGAGTCAACGTAGCGTGTCCTGTGTAACTCAAACGTCACAATTACGTCCAATGTTGGACCTGGATGCTGATATACTTAAGTACTATAACTAATTTCATATCCAATATATCATTTGGATAGACAACACAATATTGTTTGATTTTGAGGCGAACATTTCCACGGCATTTTCCCAAATTTCCCAACAATGGCCTAGACATGATATGAAATTCCTGTTAATAACGAAATTTTACCCATAAGTCAATGACAATATTTAATTAGGTATGATTTTGATACGTTAATTGTTATTATTACAAGTTCCTTAAGTCCTATCGCAGTATGCTTTTCGATTTTTCACGAAAGGACTAGCCATTTCACGAAACAGCGTCTTTAAATAGAACGAACTTTTGTTTTATGAAAAGATAGAAAATGTAATTGTTACTAAAACATCGTAGGTTCGTTCGCGGATACCATACTGAACCGATAACGAATCAGTTTAAGACCTATTTAGGATCATGCGCATGCAAGTTTATGAGCCGAGTTACGGTCCGATATTCGCGGTTCACACGAAATGCGTTCGTTACCGATTCATAATTGGTTCTAGCGATTTTCAGATTTTTGTTACGATGAAAAATTCAATTCTCTTACTCATGCGCATTTTGCTAAATTGTGGCTAATTCAAAATCCAGTTTCGCTGTCATGCTGTGTTCACACGAGTCAACTTTAGTTGCTCATTTTTAGTTGATCAAAAAAAGTTGAATGAAGAAACTCGTGTGAGAACCGTGATCAACTTTTAAGTGGATCAAAAAAACTTTGAACGAGGTTCGTTCGCGGTACTGATCCAGAACTGGTAAAGAATCATTAGATAGGATAATCGCCAAACGCATACACGCTTATGAACTGATTAAGGGTTATTTTCCCGTGAACGAGTTTGAAAATGTTTGGAAGTAAGACGAGGATTAACAAAAACCAACAAAAATTGTTATATGAATTGAACATTGATGCTTCGTTCACATGAGTCAACTTTAGTTAACCGATTTTAGTTAATCGATCAAAAGTGGAATGAAAAACCTAGTGTGATGACCAGATGATCCACTAAAAAGTTGATTACGGTTCTCACACGAGGTTTTTCATTCAAGTTTTTTTGATCAACTAAAAACGGCCTACTAAAATTGACTCGTGTGAACGCAGCATGACAGCGAAACTGTATTATGAATTAGCCACAATTTAGCAAACTGCGCATGAGTAAGAGAATCGAATTTTTCATCCTAACAAAAATCTGAGGATCGCTAGAACCAATTATAAATCGGTAACGAACGCATTTCGTGTGAACCGCGAATATCGGACCGTAACTCGGCTCATAAACTTGCATGCGCATGATCCTAAATCGGTCTTGAACTGATCCGTTACCGATTCATTATCACATCCGCGAACGAACCTTAAGTTTTTCATTCAACTTTTGATCGATCAACTAAAGTTGACTCTTGTGAACGAGGCAACAACGTTTGTCAACGTTCAATTCAATTAACAATTTTCGTGGGTTTTCGGTAATCCTCGTGTTACTTCCGAACATTTTTAAACTTGTTCACGGAAAAATGATCCTTAATCAGTACATAACCGTGTATGGGCTTGGCGATTATCCTAAATCCATTTGGGATTGATTCGTTATCGGTTCAGTATGGTTTCCGCGAACAAATCTCGTTTAGTTTTGTAACAAATGTTGGATGTGAAAAATTCGGTCCATGAAACGAAGTGCTTATTCAAGAAAGGTCTAGTCGCTTCATGAAAAGGTCACAGACATTTTTTTTTTTTTTTTTGAGCATGACTGCGATTTATATAGAGCAAGTCCAACTTATCTAAGTGACACTCACGTGAGTCACTTATAGATAGACTTTGCACTATACATGATTTGTACATATTTAAAATGTTAAAGGTATTCAATATCTTTTTTCTTTACATAATTAAAGTGTCCGAAGCAAAGCGTTTTGATTAATTTAATGGATGAAACAACAAATGTAAGAAAATAATCAGTAACTGTGATAATTAAAAAAAGAAAAAAAATTGAAAAAAAGAAATCCTTCACTTTCAATTGTTGAGCCTAAAATTTGCCTCAAAGTTACACAACAATTAATATTATTTAAATCTAATAAATGTATTTTCAAATATTTAAATATATATTATGTGTATACCTAGTAACCTAATAGGTATATACAGATTGTATATTTATATACACATATAAATATATTAATATAAAATAAAATAAATATATATACATATGAATATGTAATGAATGTTTTGCCTAAATTTGTCTAATGATAACCACAACAGTGCTGTGGGACAAAGTTAGTTAGTTACATTTAAATTTAGCAAATACAACAATGAAACCTTAACAAAGGTTTAAACTGATCATCAGAAGAGTTCTTTGATACCTACCTTAAATATCCTCAACTCCTTAAGATTAATCACGGAATGTAATCTCGAGTCGAGATCTCGCGGGACGAGAAATTTCTCGTGAGATTTTCGAGATATCGGAAACATTTGAAAAATGTTTTTGTATTCGCCTTTTAAAGACAAAACATACTGAAAACTACTCTCATATGATGGAATTGGTATGTTAACAATATTTGTTCTTTATTAGCTATTACCCGCCCGCTTTGATGAGCGTAAGTGTTAACTATTTTTTCATAATAATATTTCTTCTTTATAATCTCTAGCTATTGCTTACAGTAAGACATTTTCTTCTACAAATTTCCTCTTCACTTCGCTGAGTGCAGGTAAAAATATAGCTTAAGGGATACAACTAGTTTGACCACCTGAAGTGAAATTTTGATGATATTAGGCTGGCAAGAAAGTAATTTCGGTTTGCACCAGTAATTAGCGGTATGTTTGTTTCGTTATTCTTTTGTCAGTGTTAGAATTTTTTTTACAAGATTTGGTAGTCAATACTTATGTAATAAATACCTACTAATTTCATGTAATTTTGTTCACAACTGTCAGTTTACGGTTAGTTTTAACAAGGAGTGCAAAATAATCATTTTTGAAAGATTTTAATTTTTTATTTTCATAAAGGCAAGAAAGCGGCTGAAGCTCGTAAAGAGATATATTCAGTTGATGGCATTGATGGTTTGACAGAACGCACTTGTCAGAATTGGTTTGAAAAATTTCGTTCTGGAGATTTCTGACTGAAATATTTAGTCAGTCCAATTTTTGAGTACTTTTTTGATGGATTCGGGTTTGATTTCACGAATGGCTTGACTAATTTTCAATTTAAGGGGTTGAATCGTTTGTCTGCATAACATCGATTTTTTACGGTACCCCACAAAAAAGAGTCCAACGGAGTCAAATCGCAGCTCCGAGCCGGTCAATTGACATCATCAAAACGGCTCACTAAACGATTACTGAACTTGGCACGCAAAAGATCGATGGGCTATATGGCATGTCGCACCATTCTGCTGAAACCAAAAGTCGTACAAGTCTAGGTCCTAAATTTCTGGCTACAAAAAATTGGTCAGTATGCCGCTGTAACGTTCACCGTTGACCGTAACAACATTTCCAGCAGGACATTCGAAAAAGAATGGACTAATGATTCCACCATTCCACAATGCGCACTAAACTGTCACTCTTGGAGGATTCATTGGCTTCTCGATGATCACATGCAGGTTTTCAGTGCCCCAATTCGTTTTCCATTTCCAGCCTTCCTCTAAGACCTAAACTGAGGAGCGGTAACAAACCTCATGGTTATTCGATTTTAATTACTGAGTCAATTGGATCTTGTACCTAAGGAAATAATACGCGAAGCAGGATATTTTGGCGCAGGACGTTTTGGCGCAACTGAACCACTGTAGTTTTTAATGGGAAACTGGCAGTTAATATAAAAAAAAACACCCCCACATAGTTTTGGAACCTCGGCATAATGGAGCAAAACCCCCACGGAAAAACGTCATGTACCAAAACGGCTGTTCCAAAACATCCTGCACCAAAACGGCGGCGCCAAAATGTCACGTACCGAATAATCCGAAGTCTTTGGGCTGAATTCTCCTCAGACTAGTGCGACTAATGTTGAGTTGTTGCAATCGATGGTAAGTTGATAATCTATATATGATTATACCTAGTCAATTTGCAGATATGATTATATATGATTAGACTAAAACATTTTTTCCCGGGATGGGGGATTATTTCACCTTAGTGCCCCTATTAAATACTATTCTACAAAAATATAATACTAAATGTGATTAATAGACACAACAAGTAGTCCAAATTCAGAGTCGTAAAATGACCATGCACCATGCTGTTTAAGCGGCTTAAAAACGAAAGAAAAAAAAATCAAAACAACACATCACATATCATACAAGTTGAGTATATGCAACTCTTCTTACAAAAAAATATTGGTTTGCCTATACTTAATGTGAATTAAATAAATGGAATCATGTAACAATGAATGCCCAATGGACTTTTTTAGAGTTAAGTAACCTTACTTAAAATAATTTTAAGTCCTATTAAAGGATAAGTTACCAATTTGGGTTTATATAATCATCGGTTGTAAATCATAAAACAATTCATTGTTGAATACGTTGAATATTTGTAGGTATACAACTTTTATACACATAAAATGCCGTTTTGCCTATACGTAATGGTGAAGCATCTCAGAAGAATAATTGCAAAAACTTATTTAAAGACATTACTGACAATTCATAAACAAACGTGTCCTTAATAGGAACTTATTTAAGTCAAGTATTTGGGCATTTTGTGTAACTAATTGAATTTAATATGAAAACGTTGAAATGGACCAATTTGGGCTTCGAATCAAGTCAAACATTGATATTACAAGTTGTTTCATCAAGTTTCAAATATCCACACACCAAATATTAAACACAATTCATTTAAAAAATGACCTACTACTTGACTTGATGAATCCTTAGACAGAATATTCGAGATTATTTGCATTTTTTTTTAAAATACGAAAGAGTGTAGCCTGGTTTAGCTCGATAGCCATAAGAAAAGTGCCCCAGGCGGTTTTTAAAAAATGCTTCCGTGTGCTGATTCCTCTTCATGAAAAACTTATTGTCGCACAATTTTAACCCGCTACCCCCACTTGTATTGGAGTTACGGGGGAAACTACCCCAGACGTTAAATTTTTTTTATCTAGAAAACTATTAAAGATTTTTTCATGAAATTGAAACTGTACGTAGATATGAATAAAACGCATAATATATATTTTTTTCAGAATTTTTGTAAATCTATAAATAATGAAAATTATTATTTTTATTTTTTGAGGGTGGTTGTTTACATCAACCTTTAAAGTGACACTTTTTTTTAAAAATGCGAAAAGTGCGTTTATTATTCATCTTTCATTTAAAAAAAGTTGTTTTAAGAAATTAGTTGTCGCTCACTACCAAAATGAGGTCATCCAGGGACAGGTTTGTAATAGACAGCGCATTTCGTAAATGCATTTATTGCTTTATGACTTGTATATATGTATATGCCATAATATGGTTTTCGTCAAGAAAAAAGGTCCTGAGAGAGAAATTAATTTTTGAAATTTTTTATAGGCCTATTAACAATATAGTGCAGGGATCTTTTATCCATTATTTTACTAATAATAAATTCAAAGAAAGTTCGATAAATAATACCTACTTGTAATTATTTTCCATCTCAGATTACACCTACATACATACTCAACTATTGTTATAGTATTATTATTTGAATCAAGTAACATTTTTATTTGTTATAACTATAAAATAATTAGTAGAGGATTAATTTAGAATTTGTATACTTACGGAGGAAACAAAAACATCTCGATTTGTAACAAGTGCGTTGGATTGTCGAATCTGTACATGGTACCATCGGTCAATAAAACAGTATTTGCCATATAGATTTAAGGAACAAATTGTTATTTTTGGTTCAAACAATGTGCAAGATAGCTGAATCTTTGCACTATAGGTTTGGGAAAAGACTTAGGTAAATCAGAAGTTGTTATGGCGGATAAAATAATTTTTTATATGAAGGAACGTCAATAAGAATTTTAACTGATGTAAAAAAACGTTTTCAATGATAAATTCTACGAGATTCCCAGAACTACTGAAGAAGATATTAAAATAATATTCAGCGGCACTTATCAATTGGCGCAAGCAGTTTGTTATCTTTCCAAAATAATAACTAATGCAGGCTTAAGCCTACAATATTTAAAACATTTTAGAACAATTATAAGAGGAAGAGTGCAATCGAAGGCATTTCAATAGAAAAACCAAATTACTTTCTTGAATATGAACCTTATGATAATATAAAACTAAAAAAGTTATGCAGGTGTTAAAAAATACGTACTTATATGTGATTGTGGTAATGGAAATAGAATTGGTGGCTGTTTTGTACCTGTGCTGCAGCGGTTATATACTCCTACTATTTATTACATGGTCTTTATAAATCAAAACGTAAAAAACGTAAGCCAGCAGAAATAATGAATAAACTTCAATCGAATTCCAAAAATATATAGACAATTACGTATATAGAAGCAGAATCCTATAGCGACTAAGCAAAGGTTAAATTCAAATTCTAAATTATTATTTCCAATAAATTATGATTGTAATTATTTTTAGTTATAACAAATAATAATAATATTACTTGATTCAAATAATAATACTAACAATATTTGAGTATGTATGTAGGTGTAATCTGAGATGGAAAATAATTACAAGTAGGTATTATTTATCAAACTTTCTTTGAATTTATTATTAGCAAAAGAATGGATAAAAGATCCCTGCACTATATTGTTAATAGGCCTATAAAAAATTTCAAAAATTAATTTCTCTCTCAGGACCTTTTTTCTTGACAAAAACCGTATTATGGCATATAAATACAAGTCATAAAGCAATAAATGCATTTACGAAATGCGCTGTCTATTACAAACCTGTCCCTGGATGACCTCATTTTGGTAGTGAGCGACAACTAATTTCTTAAAACAACTTTTTTTAAATGAAAGATGAATAATAAACGCACTTTTCGCATTTTTAAAAAAAAGTGTCACTTTAAAGGTTGATGTAAAAAACCACCCTCAAAAAATAAAAATAATAATTTTCATTATTTATAGATTTACAAAAATTCTGAAAAAAATATATATTATGCGTTTTATTCATATCTACGTACAGTTTCAATTTCATGAAAAAATCTTTAATAGTTTTCTAGATAAAAAAAATTTAACGTCTGGGGTAGTTTCCCCCGTAACTCCAATACAAGTGGGGGTAGCGGGTTAAAATTGTGCGACAATAAGTTTTTCATGAAGAGGAATCAGCACACGGAAGCATTTTTCAAAAACCGCCTGGGGCACTTCTCTTATGGCTATTGGGCCAGAGCCTTTATGTAGAATTTTTAAAAATCCATAAATAATTAATAATTGCAAACTTATTTTTGAGGGAAGTTTTTTACATCAACCTTTACAGTGACATCTCTTTTTAAAAATTTGTTTAAGGGGCTATATATAGTTAGAATTTTGAAAAAATCTTTTTTTATTTTACTTGATTTTCGTAATATGGTATATTCAAATATACACAAAAAAAATGTAATGCCGATCCGGAGAATATTTTCGAAATTGTATGCACATTTGTATAGACGTATTTTACTGTGTGTAAAGTACTAAGTGTCCCCCGATTTACACTGAAGATAGGTTCCAGACAAATCCGTATAAAATGAAATCTTTGTTTTTCCTATATAAAACCGTGTGAAACGAAAAAACTGCGCAATTAAGTCATTTACTCAAATGGAACAAGAGTAAAACATATCCATAAACTTTAAACTAGATATAGTTTGCCCAAAAAATGGCGTGATGTCGTAGTGAACTTATTCTAAAAACGAAAACAAAAATAGAAACGAAACATTTTTCAAAAAGTAGTAGTAAGTGCTGAAACTTAACTAATTCAGGTATGTTCGAAATTTATTCATTATCACTTTGAGGAACTATCAGCTTTTTCTTCTTGATTGGTATAATGTCACTTCCATCACTATAGAATATTCCGAAATTTTTCTATAAATTTTCCGAATTTCATTAGCTTATGAACCGTGTAAAAGCAAAATCATGTAAAACGAGTACCGTGTAAATCGGGGGATAGGTGTACTCTAAAAACTTTAAACGCGTTTTTCTCAAAACTGTGTTTTCGAAGTCACGATGTGCACGATTTCTCGAAAACTACTTAACTGATCAACTTCAAATTTTAACACAAGCTTCTTAGATATATTTTTCAGTAATTAATCGAAGGTTTTTTGACTGTGATAAATATTATTATTTTTTATAAACAATTTAAAGCCAAAATTTTAAGATTAAAACAACGATTAATTACAAGATTATAATTAACTTTAACTAAAATAAATGTTGCACACCGGAAGACGACTTTTTTTAGAGAAACTACCGAAAATCGGATACAGAAGCTTTCAAAAAATTTTTTTACTTACTAAATATGTTAAAGTACTGTTAAAAGTATACAGCATATATATGTACAGATTGTCAAATTAATAAATCCAACAGTCTTTTCTGAAAAAAATTATTAAAAAATCTTTTTTTTCGCCCTCCTAACCATATATAACCGTCTGCGTAGGTTATTATGTTAAGAACATATTTAATTTACAGAGGAAAAACATTTTAAAAATTGAAAGTAAAAATATATTAAAAATGACCGAAAAGAACTTACAACTACTGTAGAACATTTTTTACTATATGCCAAAAAATTGCTCCTTCAGAATCCGCTATTGCTCCAAGTGTATAGTTATTAGATAATTAATATTTAATTTCTTAAAAATTTGGAAATTCAAAAATAAAAATTGCTATATAATCCAAAACAATCACTGTTTTTATTTTTTTTTAATGTTTCTTAACTACTCTTTCCGGATCCGCAATTGCTCCAGGTGTATAGTTAATTAGTAATTCAAATTTTAAACTATTTATGTTTATAAGATTCAACGGCAGTTGATGGCGTCATAGTACAACAATACATGTATAAATAGTTAAAAATAATGAATTATTAAAAATATTGCAAAAATTTGAGCAATTATATGCGTAATAAAAAGAGCAGATAGAGAACTTAAAAAAAATCAAATAATTTTTTTTTTGGGTGTTTTACGTCGCTTTAACTGCTAAAGTCATATCACTTTCAATTTTTTTTTAATTGTTCCTTAAATGGTCCTTCCGAATCCCCAATTGCTCCAGATGTATAGTTAATTAGTAATTCAATTTTTAAACTATTCATGTTTATAACACCCAACGGCATTTGATGGTGTCATAGTACAACAATACATGTATAAATAGTTAAAAATATTGCAAAAAGTTGATCAATTACTTACGTAGTGAAAAAAGCAAATAGAGAGCTTTAAAAAAAAACAAAAACTTCAATAAAATATTATTTATGATTTTATAGCAATTTTAATTTATGAGCTTAAAATTATTTTAAAAATTTAATAATTATTTAACTATTAATTATATACCTGGTGTAATTGCGGACCCGGAAAGAGCATTTAGGGAGTAATTAAAAAAAAACCTAAAAAAGTGACTCTTTTGTATTTTGCAGCGATTTTAATTTTTAGTTTGCAAATTTTTGAAAAATTAATTGTTAATCAATTTAAAACTATACATTTGGAAAAATTGCGGATTTTGAAGGAGCAATTTTTTGGCATATAGTTTAATTAAAAAAAAATGTTTATCACTAACTTAAGTCTTTCTGGTTAAAAAAATATATAAAATAATAAAAGGGAGTGCTGAAATTGATTTGATTATTGTAACGGTTGTAACTTAAAAATGTATTTTGAATCTATATTTACAGTTTAATATAAAAAATGCTAAAAGAGAATTTTAAAAAAGGCTACAAAAAATATTTTAAAAACTGTTAAAAAATTGGAAAATAGAATTCAAAAATCTTTATTAACCAATATCTCGCTGAGCTGCATTACGTCTACGCTCAAGTATAAAATAATCATAAGGCAGTGGAAGGAGAAACATAATCTCTCCAGTCCATGCGCATTAGATCGTTTGCCTCACTCTATCAAAGCGACGAAAAATCCACCGCTTAACGCGTTTTGTTTGTAAAAATCATATTTTTTAAAACTTTAATTACGTTGTTTTTAATGAAGATATCGTGATAATTCTTTTTTTAGATAAGGGCTAAGTATATAAGAAGTAAAACAAAAAAAAATTGATTGAAATCTATCCAGTAGTTTTTAAGTTTAAAGCGAACATTGGAAAACAGCTATCATTTTATTTATATAGATAAACCACCACCAAAATGAGTTTTTAAAGCGACTTTTTTTAAGGGGGTATTCTAGTCTAGAGGCCCAAATTTCGAGCGTTTTTTGGCAATCGATAAAAAATAAGCAATTGCTATTTTTAATATTTATTTTTTTATTATTTGTTTATTTATATTCAGAGAGTACACAAAATTAATTTAAAAAAAAAAGGTTTTTTTCATTGAGTTATGCGTATTTGAAGTAGAGGCGGAAAAAAAAGACCGTGTCCTCGTCGCCATGATTTCTACCCTTGTGGTCATTTCAAAAATAAAAAAATGATAGATTCTTGATAAGTACAAATGTCGCTATCGCATGAATCTCCAAAACTGAAAAAACTTTTTTTTTTTTTATAAAATGGCGGCCACTTAAAAATAAAGGTCGATTTTTCACTCATTTTTTAACTTTGTCAAATTTTTTAAAAATATAACAAATTTAAAATTTTCATTTTTTGTTGGTTCATGCGATAAAGAGATATTTAAAGAATATTCATGCCAAATTTCAAGTAAATCGGCTGATTAGAACTTGAGATATTAGGGCTACCGCATCGAAAAAAGTAGTTTCAAGAAAAAAGCGTTTAAAGTTTTACGTTAAGTCTCAACCGGTGGAGTTGGCACGACACTAAAACGGCTATAACTTCGGACATAATTTGAATTTTGAAAAATCTTTTTAGGGAGATATTTTTGAATATGTAAACTATCGGATTATAAAAAAATTTTTTATCTATTTTTTTAAATTCCTAGACTAGAATACTCCCTTAAATGAAAGATGTATAATAAGTTCATTAAACACATATAAAAAAATGTGTCACTCTAAGGGTTGATGTAAAAAACTACCCTTAAAAATAAATTTGCTATTATTCATCATTATAGATTTATAAAAATTCTGAAAAAAATAAATTTAATGCGTTTTATTCATATCGGCGTACAGTTTTAATGTCATTAAAAAATCTTCAATAGTTTTTTAGAAAACGAATTTTAAAGTTTGGGGTAGTTTCTGCCGTAAATCCCATACACGTGGGGTAGCGGATTAAAATTGTGCGTCAATATGATTTTTATGAAGAGGAATCGCCACACGGAAGCATTTTACAATGTGCAAATATCACAAGTGGAATAAATTCACGATACGCTTCTGGTTGTTGTGATTAAGGATGCCGGATTTTTATCGGGATTGTGAGATTTCAGTGCAAACATTTTCACTGTCCCCAATAGTTTGCGAATTGTTTAAAGGTAGAAAATCTAAATCATTTTAGAGAGAAAATCCATTCGCAAATACGACCTAATTAAATCTAATCTAATTAAATCGAGTTAAGTCGATTCTACTAAAAGGATGTCCGCTTAAAATGGGTGTGCTATTAACTATTTAATGAATATATTGGAATGGTTTAAAACGTTTAACGCTTTTGTGTTCGAATTTTAAAGTTTCATCAGGAGATCTATTTAGGTGAGCAGTTTCTTATTGTGCTCGTTAGTTTATAATCCTACTCAATCTAGTTCAATTTTTTTTTTTTAATCCCAATTGAACCATCAATTTGTCGCTGTTATTCAATAATTTACGAGCCTTTTCATCGACAAATTGATCTATTGATACGAAACAACGTCCCGTTTTTTTTCAATCTGCGTTGTCAGTGTGAGAAACAACGGCACCTTTTCACCAAGTCTGACAACAAAGTCTTGGATTCTTGTCTGAAAATAAATTCCCACATAATTGTTCAAAAGTCAATAGGGTAATTAGATGAGACGGTGCTGGGTATGACCTCGGTTTAATTGTCACGAAATCAGCGCCCATTACGGTCAGATGAATCAACCATGGACCGCGACAACATCAGATTTATTAGCAAAATTGGTGGCTTGTAAGACGATTTCGAACCGGTGGTATACGGAGGTATCCGAAACAAGAAGCCGCCAAGGTTATGCTACATTTATCACACTTAATCATGTCGATGTAACGAGGCTATCAGTTGATTCGATTTATTTCGTTTATTGGCAATCAATAACACTAAACAAATACATGCAGGTACCTACTGTGCTTAATTTCTAAGCTCATTTCCATTTGTTACTTGAGATTAGAAATGCAAACGATATATCAATGCCACAGCCTTTCTACGTTTTTCGCTTTTTTATCAAACGACTAGGTTTTTCATGAAGTAACGTCTTTCATGAAACGAACGTTTCTTCTATCAAAAGGCTGAATCATTTTAGTCCTTTCATGAAAAGACGGTAGGTACTTGCGTTTCAATGCGTTTCAAAGCTTTGTTTATAGATTTTTCCTCATTTCTAATTAAATTTCATTGCTTGATTTGCAAGAAGGTGTAAAGGTGGGAGTGGTTACCCACATTTATTTACATATAATATTTACAATTACAGTAGCCAGCACTGGCCTCGAACAAATTAAATTGCTTAAGATATATAACGTTGTTTCGTCAGGGCAGTTGCGAGAGGTATCACTGCATGTTCGAATTCCATTTCTAGTTGCCACAAAGGATTAGTAAACTTAACCATTTTTGCCCGCCTGGGACCATGGCGATGCCACACGCCACGTCACTGTCTCGGTTTGAAAGTATTTTCAATTATCAACATTTCGGAGTTTTGTCTTTTTTTTCCCTTAGCAGAAAACCAGGTTAGGGCTCTTTCCCCCGCACTGCAGCGTAAGGCTTATTGTACTCTTGTACTTCTGTTCTGTTCATGTATCCCAGTTGTACAAGGATTCTTGCTTATTCCAGGTCCAGCATTTTGCCTAACAAAATCAGTCCCTGTATTAAGATTTTTGCGCGATTTGTGCCTATTTGGGTGTTATTTATCTCATACAGGTGTCGCCATTTTGTGAGGGCTTTGCATTCATTAATGACATGGGTCGAGTCTTCCTCCCCATCCCCACATAGTCGGCAGTTGGAATCCTGTTGAGGTACCCCAATAGTTTGCAGATGCTTTCTCAGTCTACAGTGTTCGGTTATCAGTTCCGTTATTGTTCTGAATTGGTTCCTTCCCAGCCGTAAAACCTCAGAAGTGAGCGAGGAGCAAATTCTCCCCATCATTCTTTTGCTGAGCTTCTGATCGGACATTTCTAGCCAGTATTTGTTTTACTGCTGCCTCAGTCGACTTTTTATCGCCCTTTTGACAACAGATTTGGTGATCCCCACTACAGACTCCGGACCCACGAGATCGAACCAGCCCTTGCGCAAGCATCAGATTTTTTACTGCCTTCAACTCCATTATGCCCCGGCACCCAACCAAGTTTGACTCGGTTGCGCTTATTGTTTTTTTTTTTGGATTTTTAAGTCGCTTTAACATCTAAGGTCATATCACGACTGTTTACACACAGAAAATTTCGATAAATCTTAAATCTTACTTCTTAATCTTATATCTAGGGATTCGACGGGGATCGAACCCAGTACTTAATCTCTTGCTTCTCTCTCTCTTGCTAATTTGACTTCTTAATCTTGGTGGGCAGCTAATGCAATACAATAGGTAGGGGAAGCCCGGGCAAGACAAATATGAAAGGGTTTAAAAAATACAGAAATTTCTAATCAACAGTCGTTTTATTATTAATTTGTATTTTGGTTGAAGAACTTGTTTATCCTTCAGATTTTTATTGCTTTAATCAACCAAATTGGATATATTAGGTTTTTTTATAAGAGCAGCTTTACGGAGGCCTGCTAACTCAGCTATTTTGGTATTTATATAGCTATCCGTTTTGTTCATATCCGTCTTGCCCAAAGCACTAGCATTTAAAAATCGCAATCGATTAAATATAGTATGTTCGTTAACACTTAATATATAAAATCAATATTCAAACCATGCCAAAAAACGCAACAAAACAGCAAAAAACTTTAATTTTTATTTTTACAAAAAATTACAGCAATTATTGCTTTCATTGAACTGTTGTAGCGCTGCTTTACCGAACTGAGCTCGCCCAATAGTGCCGTTTACTGTAGGTTTTTAATAAAATTAAGTATTCGTCTTATCCACACTATGCATCTTTCCCGGGCTTCCCTTACCCAACAAATTTTGCCAAAATCTATCTTTCAGTACCTTGCAGCAGTTTGTGCACAGTGAAAGATTTTTGGCCATATTTACAAAGACAAGCAAAACCTTGCTTGTTACCTCTTAGTGCAGAGAATTTAGTATTCATTTACCATAATTTTTCATAGGGGTCATCCATAAATTACGTCACACGTTTAAAGGGGCGAGGGGGAGTATATCACCAGTATGTCACGAGTATATCACCAGATGTGATATAGTGTGACAAGGGACAAAGGGGGGTCAAAGGCTTTGTGACGTTACATGTTAAAATTTAAAATACTAAAACGCGAAATTATTGTATGAATAAAAACTCTAAAAATGGTAAGGGTTTGAGAAGTTCAAGTAAAATGACTTTTATTTTGATTATTTTTAAATAACAATACATAAAATTTAAAAGTGTGACGTCACATCAGGGTTGACGGGATTCTAAAAACGTGACAACCTGTGACTAGGACGTGTGACGTAGTTTATGGATGGTCCTTTAGTGCAGAATGAGTGCTAATTCATTTTCTGACTTGTAGACTTATCTTGTGATAACTGTTAGTATTTCTTACGTGATACTAATAACTAACTAAAATCGCTAATAACCAAGCAGTTGATGTGACTATAAATAAATAAAATAATAATAATAATAAGCAACTAAAGAAAGCAATTAATAAACTAAAAATATTTTTTTAAATCCAGTATTCGTGTGGACGGATAATATTTATGCCGGTGGATAGGCCGTATACCGAATAGTTACCGGATATCCGTTTCGTCTCTATTATAAACAGTCAGGTAGTCCAAAAAAAATTTTTACAAGAATTTTTTTGAATTAACTAATATTTTTTTTTATGATTTATTTAAAGTCGTTTAAACATATAAAGCATAATCCGTAAAGGCTTTGGATGGGTTTGTATATAAAATATACAAAATTTAATACCGCAAAATCTATATAAATAAAATGATAGCTAACACCAGCTTCTTGAATCTACCTAAAGATCTCTCTAAAAAGACAGTCGCTAAGAACAGCTAATGTTGATGCACCCCAAAATAAAATTACAGCTGTTTTCCAATGTTCGCTTTTAACTCAAAAACTACAGGATAGATTTCGATCAATTTTTTTTTGTTTTACTCCTAATTTACTTGGTCCTTATCTAAAAAAAGATTTATCACGATATCTTCATTAAAAACCAAGTAATTAAAAGTTTTTAAGAATTTAGTAAAAATGCTAGTAAAAATTTTTACTAGCAAAACGAGGCAAACGATCTAATGCGCATGGACTGGAGAGATTATGTTTCTCCTTTCACTGCCTTATGATTATTTCATATTTGAGCGTAGACTTAATGCAGCTCAGCGAGATATTAGATTAATAAACATTTTTTGTATTCTATTTTCTATTTGTTTAGCAGTTTTTAAAATATTTTTTGTAGCATTTTTTTAAATTCTCTCATAGCATTTTTTATATTTTACTGTAAATACAAATTCAAAATACATTTTTAATTTATAACCGTTACAATAATCAAATTACATTTCAACACTCCCTTTTCTTATTGCATTTATTTTTTAACCAGAAAGAGTTAAGTTAGCGAGAAATATTTTTTTTAAATTAAACTATATGCAAAAAAATTGCTCCTTCAGAATCCGCAAATTCTCCAAGTGTATAGTTATTAATTAATTAATAATTAATTTTTCAAAAATTAAAATGGCTTTATAATACAAAAAGTCGCTTTTTTAATGTTTTTTTTTTTAATTTCTCCTTAAATGCTCTTTTCGGATCCGCAATTACTCCAGGTGTATAGTTAATAAGTAATTCAATTTTTAAACTTTGCAAGTATATAAGATCCAACGGCAGTTGATGACGTCATAGTACAACAATACATGTATAAATAGTTAAAAATAATTAATTATTAAAAATATTGCAAAAATTTGATCAACTATTTGCGTAATGAAAAGAGCAGACAGTGAATTAAAAAAATAAAAACTTCAAACAAACGCTATTTTTGATTTTATAGTGATTTTAATTTTTGAGTTTGAAAATTTTTTAAAATCTTATTAATTATTAACTATACACCTGGAGCAATTGCAAAACCGGAAAGAGGATTTAAATTTTTAAGAAATTTTCAAACGCAAGAATAAAATTGCAATAAAATCCAAAATAAATTGTAATTGAAGTTTTTGTTTTTTTTTAAAGCTCCCTATCTTGCCCAATATTTTTAATAATTAATTATTTATAACTATTGATACATATTATATTATTGTACTATGACGATGACGTCATCAACTGCCGTTGGATCTTATAAACGTGAATAGTTTAAAAATTGAATTACTAATTAACTATACACCTGGAGCAATACCGGATCCGGAAACAGCATTTAAGGAACAATTTAAAAAAAAAAAAAATAAAAATCAGTGATTATTTTGGATTATATGGCAGTTTTTATTTTTGATTTTGCGAATTTTTGAAAAATTAATTATTAATTAACCTATAACTATACACTTGGAGCAATAGCGGATTCTAAAGGAGCAATTTTTTGGCATATAGTAAGAAAAGTTCTACACTTAGTTCTTTCCGGTTATTTTTAATATATTTTTGCTTTCAATTTTTTAAATCCTCTGTATATGAAATATGTTTTTAACTTTAATAACCTACGCAGACGACGTCGCGGATATTAGCTATGTATTCTAAAAAATTTCATTTGATTTTCTTGTAAATTATAGCTATTTGTGACCCCTTAAATACGTTAATTTCAATAAAGTGAATCAATTACCGATAAATTTAACTTTCGTGAACTGTACTTTTCAATTTATCAACAAAAAAAATCAATTCTTTTTATCGCATGTCATAAAATAATTAAAATATTTATATAATTAAACGACCAGTCAATCATTGTTATCATTTTATGGCATATGATACATTTAATATTTGCAAATGAATCACAAATTGGCAAAGTTGTGCCTTTAGTAATCGCTATGAAGTTGTTGTTAAGTGAATATCTTCATTGACCACAAAATACCTAAAATTTTTAAAAATAAAAAACAAATCAAAAAATGGTAGTTGCACATTGTTAAGGCATAAACGAAGAGCTAATAACAAGGTAGGTTATATCTTTAAAAAAAAAAACTAAAAAATTAAACAATTAATTTGTAAAAACGATTAATTGAAGTACTAACTCTTGATCGTCACAATTCAAACTTAATTATGGACCTTTTTTTTCTGGAAAATCTAAGTATTATATATAATTAATAAGAGACTACATAAAAATGCAATTGATTAACAGCTAACTTAATAATTACTAAGCGAGAATTGCGACCGTGAAATAGAAAAAAAAAATAACAATACAATCGTATAAGAAACTTATTTATATATTTCTACTATCACGTTGATATAATCATAAACTTTTTTTTTAAATTTTTGTCAAATTTTGAACTTTTGAGTTAGACTTAACTGTGACAGTTAACGTGAAGCCTCACAAAACGCTATACTACATACGATACGTATGCTTTGTATGCTTTGTACGCTACATTCCACTATACGGTGATGGCACCACGAATTCCTTACCAAAAAAAAAATATTATAAAAAAATGAAAAACCGACTTCAAAATATATAAAAATTTTTAAATAAGAAATGCACTAAAAAGTAACAAAATAATGGCGTATCTTTGCAGTATCTACAACTTATAAATTATTAGGATGATACAATGTACAACTATTGTTATTTTTGGAGTTGGTGTCAGTCAAGAAAATAAATATTAATGGTAATTTGTAAAAATTGTAAAAAGGTTTAATTGGTAATTGGTATTTTGTAGTTTAAAGGTCGCTAAATATTGTTACAGTACGAGTATATTGTTTAAAAGTTCATTTGAAAACTAATTTTCATAAGGTATTCTCGTTTTTTGCTAAGTACCAATATAGTCGTATTTCCTTGGCTGACACCAACTCCAAAAATAACAATAGTTGTACATTGTATAATCCTAATAATTTGTAAGTTGTAGATACTGCAAGGGTACGCCATTATTTTGTTACTTTTTAGTGCATTTCTTATTTAAGAATTTTTATATATTTTGAAGTCGGTTTTTCATTTTTTTATAATATTTTTTATTTCTCGCGTTTTAGTGATCTAAAGTTTGATAACTGATTTTATTTTCTTGAAAATGGTTAACCTTCCAAACGCGCTGCTCATATAAGGCAACGCCGTTTAATATTAAAAGTTACTACATCATCCCTTTTTGCCGTTAAGGGTTGACATTTTTTGCTTTTAAATGTAAAAACAAAACTAAGTGGATTACTCTTTCCAACAGAAAAAAAATTATCAAAATTCGGTTAAATTACACTATTTCATCCCCTATTTTCATCCTTAAAGGGTGGATTTTTTTCTTCAAAATGAAATGTGAACAATTTAAAGGTACGTTGTACGTAATAGAAACAAAATTATCAAAATCGAGCTATCCAATAAGAACTTAATATTTCATCCCTTAGTTTTCAATCCCTTAGAAGTGGAAGGTTTTCCTCAACTTAAAACTGGACCCCACGGAAAGCACCAGCTTTCAAATAAAAAAAGAATTATTAAAATCGAGCTATCCAATAAGAAGTTTATATTTTATCCCTTAGTTTTCAACTCTTTAGAAATGAAAGATTTTCCTCAAATTAAAATGGAAATACATGAGAAGCACTAGCTTTCAAATAAAAAAAGAATTATCAAAATCGAGATATCCAATAAGAAGTTAGTATTTCATCCCTTAGTTTTCAACCCTTTAGAAGTGAAAGATTTTCCTCAAATTAAAATGGGAATACATGAGAAGCACTAGCTTTCAAATAAAAAAAAAATTATCAAAATTGAGCTATCCAATAAGAAGTTAGTATTTCATCCCTTAGTTTTCAACCCCTTAGAAGCAAACGATTTCCTTCAAACTAAAATGGGACCATTCGGGAAGCACCAGCTTTCAAATAAAAAGAGAATCATCAAAATCGCTTCACCCAGTTGGAAATACTGAGGTAAGAAACATAAAAAAAAAAAATACAGTCGAGTTGAGAACCTCCTCCTTTTTTTGAAGTCGGTTAATTAAAGAAGTATAAGATTCCCGAATATCTTCAAAGTATTTTAGCATCCTTCCTAAAGGATCGTCATTTCAGCATAAAAATTGAAGATATTTTATCGAATGTGCCAACTTAACTCTTAGCCTAAGATCCCATTGCATGATTGCTACACTCATTGGTAATAAATATTAAATTAAAGCTCTTTTTTATGTATGATGATATACGGGTGCCAATTTAAAAGTGCGCACAATTAAGCGAAAATCGGGATCATAGGTTAAGAGCTAAGTTGACACTATTGTGCACTACATATGCGTTGGTTTGCATTATTAAGGGCTTTGAAATGTCCACGAAAATAAATTTTTCAATATTTAAAGTCACATTTAACGTTTTATTACACATATAATATTTGACAGACATATACCATTAAGGAATGCATACTGAACGTTACAACTTTTTGAATCGAATTTTCTCAAAAACCGTTAGTCTTACAAAAAAAAGTAACAATATATTTTTTGTAGAATCTTTCCTAAACTTCGAATTTGATAATTCGTATTTTTTCGATAAAAGTTACCATTAGCGAGATTTTTGCGAAAATTTGTTTATCGTAACCTTTTGGGGATTTTTGATATGTTGTTTAGAACCACAAAAGGAAGCTTCATGCAAAAATTCAGCTTTTCCTTAATTTTTCCGAAGTGCAATGTCTTTATTCTCTGAACGACATCAAAAATTCAACTTTCGATTTTCAATAGTAACTATGTAGGCACTAAAAGATTTATTCATGCACAGATACAAACCTTGGATATAATACCTACATATATAAATAAAATGATAGCTGTTTTTCAATGTTTGCTTTTAACTCAAAAACTATTCGATAGATTTCGATAAATTTTTTTGTTTTACTTTTTATTTATTTGGTCCTTATCGAAAAAAAAAGAACTATCACGATATCTTCATTAAAAACAAAGTAGGTAATTAAAGTTTAAAAAAATTTGATATTTACAAGCAAAACGCGTTAGCGGTGAATTTTTCATCGCTTTGATAAAGTAGGGTAAACGATGTAATGCGCATGAGCTGAAAGACGATGTTTCTCCTACCACTGTCTACTGATTATTTCATAATTGAGTGTAGGCTTAATGCAACTCAGCGAGATATTATTTTAATAAAGCTTTTTTCAATTCTATTTGTTTAGCAGTTTTTAAAATATTTAAGTAGCTTATTTTAAATTATTTTTTAGCATTTTTTTATATTTTACTGTAAATACAAATTTAAAATACATTTTTAAGTTATAACCGTTACAATAATCAAATTAAATTTCAAGACTCCCTTTTATTATTGTATATATTTTTTAACCAGAAAGAGTCAAGTTAGCGAGAAACATTTTTTTTTAAATTAAACTAAAAAATTGCCAAAAAATTGCTCCTTCACAATCCTCAATTTCTCCAAGTGTATAGTAATTAATTGATTAATCATTAATTTTTCAAAAATTTTGGACACTAAATTTAAAATGGCTGTAAAATACAAAAAATTTCTTTTCTTCATTTTTTTAAAATTGCTCCTTAAATGCTCTTTCCGGATCTGCAAGTGCTCTAGGTGTATAGTTAATAGTTAATTAATAATTAATTTTTTAAAAAAATTGCAAACTCAAGAATAAAAAGCTCTCTATCTGCTCTTATAATTACGCAAACAAATGATCAAATTTTTGCAATATTTTTAATAATTAACTATTTTTAACTATTTATGCATGTATTGTTGTACTATGACTTCAGCAACTGCCGTTGGATCTTATAAATTTGAATAATTTAAAATTGAATTACTAATTAACTATACACCTGGAGCAATTGGGGATTCGGAAAGAGCATTTATGGAACAATTTTTTAAGGAATAACAAAAAAAAAAAATAAAATCAGCGATTATTTTGGAATTTATAGCAATTTTTATCTTTGAATTTACAAATTTTTGAAAAATTAATTATTGATTAACTAATAACTATACATATAGTTAAAAATGCTCTACGCTAAGTTGTTTCCAGTTATTTTTAATATATTTTTGCTTTCAATTTTTTAAATGTTTTTCCTCTGTAAATTAAATATGTTTTTAACTTTTATAACCTACGCAGACGACGTCGCGGGTATCAGCTATTTAAATCATAAATGTAGAAGTTATTATCCTTTTAACTATTTCAAGATTTCTTTTTTGGCTAAAAAAATTGTACAACACAAAATTCAGGTATAGAACCACTAAATATCGTTGATGTTATTTTGATCCTCAACCAGTTTTGATGAGCTAGGTGTGACAATTTAATTGTGTATAAAATTTTAAAATACGCCATTTAAACGTGATCATATATATTGGGTGCTCCATTTTTATGCTCACTCCTATTAACTTTCGTAATTTTTGCGAAAAATTCACCATTCCTGAACCACCACAAAGTTCGTATCTGATCTTTCTGTCTGAAACCTTCCCAATGTGGGTTATTTATTTTCACCACTCTGTAATTGAAATGAACAAAAATTTATTCAAGGTTTCGATTTGCCAAATAGGTACAATAGCTATGAGTGTTTGTTATTATTACGAGTTGTTATCGATTGGATTGTTTTGGTGATTGATTTCAAGGAAACGGTCACACAGTACGCAGTAACGAAATTATGAGCAAATTTTTGATCTTAATTAAAAAACAATTATTTGTGATTTTGCATTGAACAATCGTGAATTGTGTGAAAAAAAATTATAAATGTTAATTCGATGGGACGAATGATGTGTGGTTGTGGTGTGGGGTGAGGTGATGGGCATTCGATGGGCAATGGATGGGAAAATAATTATTACCAATTAAGAGAAACCGCAAATTGATGTAAGATATTATTATATCAATGTAGGTATTATGTGAAGTATTATATGAATGTAGGTAGTAGGTATAGGAATGGACGTAATAATAACATCATAGTAGAGCCGGTGAGTGGTCAGTGGTGCGTTTTTTGGCGGCCGTAGTTCAGTTCGCTATTGAAAGCCGTCTTCGTTGGACGATCAAACACGCAAAAAAAAAATTTTTTTTTCTTGGCAAATCCAATGCGTGTGTGAGTGTGTGTATGTGTATGTGCGTGTGTGTGCGTGTGTGTGTATATGTGTACATCTAAGTGCCTGTGTAAACTTGTACGTGTAAATGTGGTGTGGATGTGTACGTATATTTGTATCTCACAACAATTGAAATAGAATCGACAGGGAAATTACTTATCACAAAAAAACATTTAACCATTAAACTTTTTTTTTTTTTGAAAAAAATTTTCAAAAATTTTTTTTGAAAAAAACTTTAAGTAATTTTCTTCATACCAAAATCATGTTTTCAAAAGCAAGCTTTTCGATTGTGTGGTGAAACCTTGCAAGCGTTCATCGTTCATCGTTCCACATATCCGTGACAAAAAAGGTAGCTTGAAAAAAAATATCTATTTAATAAAATTTTCAAATGTCGCAGTGTCTCTCACTAAGGGGTTGAAACCTAATTTAAAACCGGCACGTCGACATTATTGATTCGTTCCGAACGAAGTGGTCTGACTCTCGAAAAAATCTATATATTGTGCGAGCTATATAATATAGCGGCTCGGGGCGAGCAAATTTCCTAGAAACAATCAGAGGAATTTGGTCGAAAAAAATTCCGACAAGCGGCTCATAAAAAAATCAACTCAAAAAATATGAGTCACGTTTGTTTGTATAAACAATTTGTCGGATTGTTGCAGTAGTATGTGTATACCTAATACCTATATATATATAGGTACATATGTATAAATTTTTCGAAAATCAGGCGACTTTGTTGAGTTCAATTAGTTGGAAATAGTGGCGTGATGGATAAATACCAGTTGGTCGCTAGTGAAGAGCGAAAAAAAACCCCCGTAAATTCGACTCGCTCCTGTAATTTGCACCACAAGTAAGTGACTGAAAAAAAAATCCACCCTCACCCTTTTCTTTCACATTTTTTCCAACCAACTTAGTTTCGTATGATTTTTTTTGAAATATCTCCTCAATATATGGTCAATATTATAGAAATATAAATCTGATAATCACAAAAATAAAAAAAAAATTCACCGGAATTTTTTTTCCAGACCGGAAATTTTTCCTCATATTCTTCACTTTAATACCAACATAAGCTTTTTTTTTTTGAAAACTTTATCTCAAAACTTATCAACGTTACAAATGTGATGATTCTTATCAACTGCTTAAAACTCCATAAAGTTTTAATTTTTTTAATTATTTATTTAAAGTCGCTTTAACATCTTGGTTATTAGCGACTAGATCTTCGGTCAATTACACAGTTTAACAATAAGATAGTTCGTCATTCCATATTGTGCTTATAACAGTGGTGATTGAAATGGTTTCAATTGTAATCTTACATTAGGGTTGATAAACAATTTATAAGGATAAATAATAGATAGTAATAAATAATTTAAATAATAAAAACACTAATCGTAATAGTAGCAATAACAATCGGTAGTAATAATAGAATTGAGAGCTAATTAATACAAATTTCATATAAAAAAATAAATAATAGTGACAAATAGTTAAATAATATTGGCAACTAGCTGATACCCGCGACTTCGTAGGTTATTATTTTGTTTTATTATTATGTTAAGAACATATTTAATGTACAGAAAAAAATCATTTAAAAAATTGAAAGAAAAAAAAATTAAAAATAACCGGAAAGAAGTTAGCCTAAACATTGCTACTTCAGAATCCGCTATTGCTCCAAGTGTACTAGTTAATTAATAATTAATTGTTCAAAAATTTGTGCATTCAAAAATTAAAATAGCTATATAATCCTAAATAATCACTTTTTAATTTAAAAAAAAAATTGTTCCTTAAATGCTCTTTCCATATCCGCAATTACTCCAGGTCTATAGTTAATTAGTAATTCAATTTTTAAACTATGCAAGTATATAAAATCCAACGGCAGTTGATGACGTTACAGTACAACAATAAAATAGTCAAAAAATTTAATTATTGAAAATATTGCAAAAATTTGATCAATTATTTGCGTAATGAAAAGAGCAGATAGAGAATTAAAAAAAAAAACTTCAAATAAAAGCTATTTTTGATTTTATAGTGATTTTAATTCTTGGGTTTGAAATTTTTTTAAAAACTAATTAATTATTAACTATACACCTGAAGCAATTGCGAAACCGGAAAGAGGATTTAAGGAGCAATTTTTTGAAAAATTAATTATTAATTAATTAATAACTTGGAAAAATTGCGAGTTCCAGTGGCTTTTTTCGCTTCCTTTTTAGCTGCTTCATTTCCTCCAATCTCTTGACGTCTTGGGATCCAAATCACATTCACCTTGAACCCTTTCGTACTTAGTTTTCTAAGGTATGCCTGCAGCTGTGGAATTGTAGTGTTTGAATTTTTCACGGTGCATATGGCTTTTAGGCAGACTTGTGAGTCAGGGAATATGACTGATGGTTCTGGAATAGATTTTCTCTCAATTATTTCCACTCATTTTCATATTGCTTTGGCCTCGCAAGTGTATATATCGAGGTTCCATCTGGTAGCATTTGTCTAAAAGTTGTACCATTCATAAAAATTGTCTGATATTAAAAGATGAAGTTTCTGTGCTGGCATATTTTCAACAAGGTTTATACTGAAAATTTTTTCTGAGATCAGCTCAAGGTTTAAATGAAACCGAATTATTTGTTTAACTGAAGTTTAAACTAAAAGTGAAAACGTCCCATGTGAAAGTAAGCATTAGTCATTAGTGTATAAGGGTTCAACAAGACTGTAATCAAGTAGTGGGACATTTTGACCAAAGCCGTATTTAGATTTGATAAGGCCCCAAGATAATTGAGATATGGGGCCCTTTATAAGTACAGATTTTATACAACCAGATGTGCCAGGTTCTGTATCAGGAATAGGATGAATATCCCGTAACTGACTCACTGTCGTAGAGGCTTTCGGTTCATCAGGCCCCTTATTTATCTTTGTTAAGAAACTTTCTAATTTTGTTAACTCTTCTTCAGCTATCTGCTTCTTTTTCCTCTTTAAGCTCGACTTTTATGCAAACTGTGGCTAGAATATATCATAACTTTAAACATGCATTAAAAAGAAATATAATACATGGCATTTAGTTAAATTTGCACAGATAATTGGTACAAATACGAGTGATGGTTCAGTATATTTAAGTGTATAGGTATGACAATTGCTGACTCGGACAATTTTTTGGGGCTCTCAGAAAGTTGGGGCCCAAAGATATAGCTTGTTTAGCTTATAGGTAAATCTAGCACTGATTTCGACTAGCTTAAAAATGAAACCAAGCAGCAAACCCCAGTGAATTGAACGTAAAATTCAAACTTTGAAATGAAATAATTGGTATATGCCCTACTTGATTTGTAAATGTTAATATTTGATTTTAGTTTGACTTGGTTTTAAACCCAAATCAAAGTAGCTTGAAAATCAAGTTTTTTGTTATTTTTAATGAAAATACTTGCTGTATCTTCAATTAATGATTCTCAGTTTTTTAAAACAATCCTAAGAAAAGTACGATTAATCTTCTATATGAATAAAATGATAGCTGTTTTCCAATGTTCGCTTTTAATTCAAAAACTACTGGATAGATTTCGATCAATTTTTTTTTGTTTTACTCATTATATACTTGGTCCTTATCTAAAAAAAGATTTATCACGATATCTTCATTAAAAGCAAAGTAATTAGAGTTTTAAAACATGCGATTTTTACAAGCCAAACACGTTAAGCAGTGGATTTTTCATCGCTTTGATAGAGTAGGACAAACGATCTAATGCGCATGGGCTGGAGAGAATATGTTTCTCCTTCCACTGCCTTCTGATTATTTCATATTTAAGCGTAGACTTAATGCAAGCTCAGCGAGATATTAGATTACTAAAGATTTTTTGAATTCTATTTCTGTTTGTTTAGCAGTTTTTAAAATATTTTTGTAGCCTTTCCTTAAATTCTCTTTTAGCATTTTTTATACTTTACTGTAAATACAGATTCAAAATACATTTTTAAGTAACAACCGTTACAATAATCAAATTACATTTCAACAATCCCTATTATTATTGCATATATGTTTTAACCAGAAAAAGTTAATTTAGCGATTAACATTTTTTTTTAAATAAACTATATGCCAAAAAATTGCTTCTTCAGAATCCGTTATTTCTCCAAGTGTATAGTAATTAGTTGATTAATAATTAATTTTTCAAAAATTTGCAAACTAAAAATTAAAATTGCTATAAAACACAAAAAAGTCATTTTTTTAGTTTTTTAAATTGCTCCTTAAACGCTCTTCCGGATGCACAATTGCTCCAGGTAATGATTAACTATAGTTAATAGTTAATTATTAATTAGATTTTCAAAAAAATTTGAAACTCAGGAATTAAAATCGCTTAAAATGCAAAATAATTTTTAACTGATTTTTTTAAGCTCTCTATCTACTCTTTTCATTACGCAAATAATTGTTCAAATTTTTGCAATATTTTTAAAAATTAATTATTTTTAACTATTTTTACATGTATTGTTGTACATCAACTGCCGTTGGATCTTATAAACATGAACATTTTAAAAATTGAACTACTTATTACTTATATGTACACCTGGAGCAATTAAGGATCCAAAAAGAGCATTTAAGGAACAATTTTTTGAAAAAAGAATTAAAAAAGGTGATTATTTTGGATTATATAGTGATTTTAATTTTTGAATTTACAAATTTTTAAAAATAATTATTAATTAACTAATAACTATATACTTGGAGCAATAGCAAATTCTGAAGGAGCAATTTTTTGGCATATAGTTGAAAATGTTCTACGCTAAGTTCTTTCCGGTTAGTTTTAATATATTTTTGCTCTCAATTTTTTAAATGTTTTTCCTCTGTAAATTAAATATGTTCTTAACATAATAACCTACGCTGACGACGTCGCGGGTATCAGCTTGTATTAAATAAAACGTTCGCTTGAACGTCGGTCAGGATAGAGTTTGTATGTAAAATATACAATTTTTAAACGCTAATATTTCAAAATTTAGTGCCGCAAGAACTATTTAAAAAAATTTCAACGTATAGAAGATACTTATAAATATTATGTGTACTGACATTTTTAAAAGGATTGTATGAAAACAGTTATTTGATGGAATGCCCTAAAACGATTATAACTCTAATAATATTAGTTTTATCAAAACAATTAGCAACATCTTTAATGTTTGTATTAAAGTGAAGAATTTAAAAAAAAATTACTTGATTTAAAATGACATTGATCTGAGGTGAGATTTTGATTGGACAACTTTGTTTTTAATATCGGAGTAGATAGAGCCCTTATTGATCATGTATTGAAGATATTTAAAAATTGTTTAGTTTAAATATAAATTTTAATGAAAATTAACATAGGAAAAACCAAATTAATTACATATTAAAATGTTGTTAATCATCAGTTTCAGTCACGTTACTATTGAGAAATTTTTTGAAAATGTTTTCATTATTTTTCAATAGTTATAATTGAAATTGTTTTTCATTTAAATTATTTGAATCGAAGGTTGCTTTCCCCCCTCATTTTTCTTATATCAACAAAACATCATTTCATTCATGAAACGTTTACGATCTTAATTAGTAGTTGGACTAAATGAAGTTTGGTCAGTGAGTGCAAATTACGCTAAGTGGAAAATATAAGTTTGTTAACTCGAGATATAAAATCGGTTTTTAATTGGATTTTCACGTAGGTATCAAATTTTTTTTAATTATGCCTTACCATATTATTCACTTAGATATTAAATATCTTATTCTATTCTATCAGTCAGAAGGTCAAAATAAAAAAAAATTATAAGAATTTTTTATGTGGAAACTTTTGAATTAATTGATATAAATTTCTGCACATATCATAGCAATTTTATTTTTTTGGTGTTTCAAGTCGCTTTAACATTCTAAGTCATATCACGACTGTTTACATGCAGAAAATTCTGTAAGTCATGTAAATCTTAGATCTTAAATGTTATATCTAGGGATTCGATGGGGATCGAACCCAGTACCATAGGCATATATAGCGGAGAGGGCAAACTGCTCTAAATACCAAGTGGTACATTTTAACTATTTTGTGTTTGTAAAAGTAATACTTTTAAAAGCTGCTATACCTGATCTTCAAAAGCTCCTTTCAAAAAAACGGTGGCCACCGTATCTGTGGACTGGATCATTAAAATAGAAAAAAACCAAACGGTTCAAGTAATATAAAATTTTGTAACTAATCGAAAGAATAAGCTAAATACAAGTTTTTTCACAAAGCGGTTTCTCAAAAAAAAAAATCGATTTTTAATCAAGATAGTAAAAAAATTCTTTAATTATTCATCACGAGGTTTGTTAAAATAATGGTAAATCAAGGAATTCATCATGTCAAGTATCTGGACAACAAATTTAACTTAATATTTAAACTTTGAAATAAAATAACTTACAAAATCAACGTTTGATTTGACTAAATAATTGAACATGAACTGAGTTGGCCTTGGTTTTCAGCCAAAATTAAATCAAGTAATTTGAAAATCAAGTCCAGTAACAAATTCCAAATGGTAAATCAAAAAAATTTTATTTTATACCATGCTACTTATTTTTATTGGTCTTAGGCTATTGAGATTTCGTGAGAACGAGATTTTGGAATTTTAAAAAGAACTAACCCTTAAAATTATAGATTAATTTATATTAACTTGAGGATTATGAAACAAATTGGTTCACTCTGAAAATAACATTTGGTACTCTAATGCCCAGTTTCACAGTGGAGGTCCAAGCTCCACTTTTAGTTTTTAAACTTTAGTTCAACAAATAATTCGGTTTTACAGTTTCGTTTGAACTTGAACTGAGTTCAATCTGTCGTTTAAATTAAATGACCGAATTTTTCCGTTTAAACTACAGCTCAACAACGGTTTGATTATTTTATTACTATCCTTGATTAATCCTTTTTTCATGAAATATTTTTATTTCTTTCAATATTATCGAATTTGGTAAGTAATTCGAAGGTATCGAAAATAACTTCTCTTTCTTAATTGAACTAGGTATAGAATTATTACTTGCTTCCATTTGTAATTTTTTCATATAAAAATTACATTATTTAAAGTTACATAGAAAGTATATGCTACCACTTTATTTATAAAATTATCATTTACACGAGGTTCAATTGAACTGAAGTTTAAATTATACTGTGAAACTGAATGATTTAAAGTTCAAATTTGAACTCCAGTTCAGGTTTAGTTAAACTTAAGTTTAAACGACTACTGTGAAACTGGACATTGAAGTTTTAAAAGCAGTATACAAAGAGGGAAAACTGTCTGTAAAAATGTTTGTGTAGCTCTGAAAGTAATCGCTAGATTGTCATGAAATTTTCTAGTTCAAAAATCGATTTTTAAAATATTATTATTGTATCCCCTTAAAGCGATGATTTGAAACACAGAAAAAGAAAATCAAAAATCATAAAATTTTTATTGAAAGAATATATGAAACGAACATTTTATCAATTTTCAAGTCAAGTCAAGTTTTTATCAAGTTCTTTCAAGTCAATCTTGATATATAAATATTAACACTTGACTTGTGTTTGAATTGATTTCAAATGAAATACATGTCAAGTAGCTTGAAAACTCAAGTAGTTGCAAGATCGAATCAAGCATTGAATCTCTAAACCTCACATAAAATCTCTTATCAAAAACGATTTAAAAAAAAATCAATTAATCATAAATGATGATTAAATAATTGTTAGATGAAATAATTTTTAATTGAAACCGGTAATTATTTCCTTTCAATGGATGATTTATAGTAGATAAAATATTGAATGAGTAACAAACTTTTGATTTCCACTTTAAATTTTATCAATTCTTCGAGTACTTTTAATATAACAATATTGTTGTTAGTGTTTGACATGATATTGTTTTGATGAAGCATTGCTTGGTTTAGAACTTAAATATTCTTACATATCTTACAAACTTTTGAAGCAAATTGACGAAAGTTCTAATTAAAACACCGTGATGACAAAACCGTAAGTTATCGATTATTATTTAACGATGAATTGATACCCGCCCGCTTTGCTGAGCGTATCTAAATCAAACTGATTGATAATACTAACAATAATAGAAACCTTCATATCAAAATATAAAAGTTCCCTAATTGTCACAAAAAAAGATACTGCCCGATACTGTAAAACCTTAGATCCATAGTAAGTTTATCAAAATTCCTTAAAATATTTATACAGGAAGAGATTTTAGCCATCCCATAGGCTCTATACGTTTTTAAGAATAACAAGTACTTGTGTTCCTTTAAGACTTAACAATCTTTCATATCAAATGTCATTGAACACCGTTCAGCTATTTTCGGAGAATGGTTTAGTAGTTATCCTACAGGAAGCGTACTTTAAAAAAATTTTATTTAATGTGTAATCTAAAGATCAGAGGCATCTTTAACAAGATTTCATTAAATTTCGTTCCGTTGTTTGTGCTAGTTAAAAGTTATTTATCCCACAGAACCGTTTACCATTCCAGGATATAAAATTTTAATAGTTCATTGCTATATAAAATATCCTTGCATAAAAAATTACGTTTATTTATTGCTCTTTTCTTGCATGGGAGAATGCAGAAATCAATGTGAACAAATTTAAAAGTATCTCACAGGAACCGTGTATTTTTCCAGGATAACACTTTTAATATCTTCAAATAATACAGTATGAAATAAACTATAGCTACTTTCATAAAAACGGTTCCAATTTTGGTATTTTTTAGATATTGTAGGTCACTTAGTGACGTGATGGACTGGATACTTGCCTTATATGCCATTGGTTGTGAATTCGAATCCTAATGAAAGCCTAAGATAATTTTTTTGGGTTTTTTGGATTTGAGGGTTGCTAATGATCATAGTAGTTAATGCAACCTTAAATAAACCAAAAAAAACATACTGTACACATGATGTAACTATATCGTCAGCGCATATAACCTCGGTAGCTAAGCGTTTTTTTCTAAAAAAAAAAAATTGGTAGTTTTTAGTGTAAATATTGATTTTTATAAAATATGGGTTATATAAAAAATATTGAATATTAATTTATTATCATATCATGAATGCAAAATTTATTTTTAGTTGTTTACAATAAAAATTAAAAGGAATTGTTCGTTTTTCGTGGAAAAATTCGAAATAATACGGAAAAACTGAGTTCATATCAGGAAGTGCAATAAACACAATAGACCATAAATTCATATTGTTTAAAATCGTTACAAAATACTATTTTATATAATTTTATATAATATTTCACCTAGTGGCGCCGCGGTTAGATCTGTTAGATTTTCGCTCCAAACGTTAGTTGCACTGGGTTCGATACTCGTTGATCCTAGATATTAATATTATTAATTAATAAGATGAATGATCTACAAACATTTTTTGTGATTACACAGTCGTGTAATAATCCTGAATCAGGGGTGGCGAATCTTATTGTACAAAGGGTCAATTTTTGTTCTACTTTCCTTATATAATTGTCGGTGGATTAGTAAGCAGTGGCGTCACTTTGAAAGGGGGGAGGGTATGGTAAAAAGAGTAAAAATAATTTGGAAATACCGAAATTTTGTTAAGGCCAAAAATTTTGTTAACAGAACAACTCGACATTTGACCTTTTTTGTTGGATTTTACTTTTAAAATCCTCTAAATAGATTTACTTTCCTTTTTGGTTTGATATTTTTACATTTGCAAGTGACGAGCAAAAAATAAAGGTCAACGTCAAAAAATATCAATGATAGATATATCAATTGTAGCGATACCATGATCTACATGTCTTTACTTTAAATTTTTAATTTTTTTATTGTCTGTTCGTTATTTCATGATATAATAGATTAGTTTATAAAACGCAACTTGTGGGTCATTCAAAAAGCTTTTTTGGGTCAGTGTCTGACCCACGGGCCATAGGTTAACCACCACTGTACTAGATATTAAAGTGATTTAAAACACTATCAAATATATTAACATATAAATGGGGTATTTAAAAAAAATTCTTATGGTGTCCCAAAATTGATCGTATATATTAAAACAAAAATCTTGTCACCAGAATGAACACCTAACATCAATATTAAGGTTTCCAAATCAGGTTTTTTGAATTTTTATAACGTAAGAACAATCTGAAAGAAGGGATTTATGATTTTTGAACTTTAATATCTTTAAAGCGCTTGATCAGAAGAACTTTGTTCCCAGAACTTTTTTTTTTTTTTGGGTGTTTTAAGTTGCTTTAACAGCTAAGGTCATATCATGAATGTCTAAACACAAAAAATTTCTGTTGATCAATTTTTATCTTAGTTTTAGGCTCTTAACTCTAGGATTCAACGGGGATCGAACCCGTACCACTTGACGCATGAAGTGGATAGAACTACTGCTCTGGTCACTGCGCCAATAGAACCTTTTTTGGAGAGCGTAAAATTTTCTTGAAATCTATTTTTTCAAATTGATGTTACGATGAACTGCTCCGAAGTTATAAAAATTCAAAAATCTAAAATGGTTTCCAGTATATTAATGATGAAATCTTTGAATTTCTGTATTTTTATTTTCTTTTAATAGAATTGGCCACTAGTAGGGCATAAAGTAACCATTGGTCACTATTAAGTGGACTATTTTCTCTATTCTGTTTCAATTACTGTTCGACCAAAACTGGTATTTCAGCCGAAACCAAACTTTCGGCCTTGCTCTCAGTTTCGGCCGAAACCGAAACTTGCTTACACATATTTAAAATTTCTATAATCATTTATTACTTAATTCTCAGTCTCGGTCGTAACAAAGATTTTTTTTATAAAAATTTTTTTGCACAGTCTGCCTCTAGGCAATAATTACAATGTGTCTATGGATACACTCTTGAATTGGTTATGTCCACTGACACAACTTAATTTCTTTTATTAACATCTTTGTGATATGTACTGAAATCTATTGATCAACTCCAGAATAGTGAACCATTTCAATCTCCTGTTTTATTGCTGTTATCAAGCAAATTTAGCAAGCTGGTTAGGATGGTTCTCCAGTCTTAACTGGTAACGATGTGAACGTTCCGTAATCAACTCCTTCACCTTTTCAATTGAAAGACCCTTATGTACTCGATCGTTGTTAATGTACCATGGTACTTATTTTTGGATGGTTTTGGATTGAAACCTTTACAGAAACCCCAAAGTTCCACTCCATATGTCCAAATAGGCGTAAATATCGGTTTGTAAAACAGCACTTTATTTTCGATCGTCAGTTGTGATCTTTGTCCAACGATCCAGTACATTTTTCCAAACTTTTTATTGAGTTTTATTTTTTCTTTAATATGTATGGACCAAGTCAGTCTTCTATCGAGATACATTTCCCGATCTTTTGCGTGATGTACGACAATTATGTACTTACATACTACTCAGTAAGTTACTACTTAAGTTAAAAAATTAGCCATAAAATCAGATAAGAAACCAAAATGTATTGTTAATTTGAAACACCGTATATCTTGGCGTATAGTACGCACCTGTAAGACCAAAAATTTCCTTTAGATTTTCTAGTAGGCGGAGCGAAAAGGTACCTTACAACGGCTTTTCTCAGGTTAGGATATAGACTGCTGTTCCAATAACCATATATGGTGGTATTGCGTTGCAATAATGGCTCCGATAGATAAGATTGAATTACGAATAAGTACTCGAGTTTTGGCGCAGCCGAAAGTTTCGGTCATTTATTAGCCAAACCGGTCACATACCCAATACTATGAATAATCAATACCTATAACTGTATAGAAAAGACGAAGAAATTGAAGTAGAATAAAAAAAGTCTTGTCAATGGTGACTAAAAAAGATCAATTTCTGACCTTTTGTCCTCTTGATAACCAATTGTGTTAAAAAAAAATTAAAATCAGATTTTCAAAGATAATATTTAAGAACATTTGAAAAATCAAAGTTAATTTGAAACTTTATAGTATTTCATAGTCATGCATTGTTTTCAGTCGGGTGCTTTCTTGGGAGTTCACAGGGGTTCGCGCAAACTCTTATTTAATCAGAAAAAACGTACTTCTGTTTTTATGACTATCTGTAATTATTAACCGACTTCAAAAGAAATAGATTTTCAATTTTTTATGTTTGTTACCTCACAACTGTTGACTAAAGGTTGAAAACTAAGGGATGAAATATTAACTTCTAATTGGATAGCTCGATTTTGATAATTTCTTTTTTTATTGGTAGAACATAATTTAACAATAATCTCATATCCATTTTTTATTTAAAAAAAAACTCCACTCATAAGTGCTTAAAAATTAGGGATGAAATAATATTATAAATTTTTCCTGGCTAACCCGATTTTGATAATTTTGCTTCTATTACGTACATCGTACCTTAAATTGTTCACATTTCAATGTGAAGAAAAATACACCCCCTAAGGATGAAAATGGGGGATGAAATAGTGACATTCAACTGAATCATAGAATTTTGATGATTTTTTTTCTATTGGAAAGAGTACACCACTCAGTTCTTTCATTACATTTAAAAGAAAAAAAGTTCAACCTTTAAGAGCAAAAGGGGATGAAGTAGTAACGTTAGTGGTAAACTTCAGATAACTAAAACTCGAGAAATAAATAAAAATTATTAAAAATGAAAAACCGACTTCAATATAAATTAAAAATCTTAAACAAAAAATGCACTAAAAAGTAACAAAATAATGGCGTATTCTTGCAGTTTTGACAACTTACTAATTATTAGGATGATATAATATACAACTATTGTTATTTTTGGAGTTGGTGTCAGCCAAGGAAAAACCACTATATTGGTACTTAGCAATAAACGAGAATACCTTATGAAACATTTTCAACTGAACTTTTATACAATGTACTAGTACTGTGACAATATCTAGCGACTTTTAAACTACAAAAAACCAATAACCAACTAAGTTTTTTTACAAATTAACATAAATGATTATTTCCTTGGCTGACATCAACGCCAAAAATAACAATAGTTGTCGTTATATCATCCTAATAATTTTATGGGACGCGTTTTGAGTCGTGTTAAGTCAATTCATCCCCTACAATTCATCCCTGCGACGATTCAACCTCTGACGATTTACCCCCCGATAATAATTCCCGTATGTTTTCCCGAATCTACGTTCCCGATTTAACCTTCTTTTCGAAAGTGTCTTTAGTTGATTTAAAAATAACAATTAAATAGATTTTTAAAATAAAATTCTAATCATATTCTAGTCATAAGGTAAACTATTAAAAGGCGTTTAAAGGGAAATAAACTAAAGGGGCCACCTATTGACGTAGTGGCCAGAGCAGTAGTTCTCTCCACTTCATGCTTCAAGTGGTACGGGTTCGATCCCCGTTGAATTCTAGACTTAAGAACCTAGAACTAAGATTAAAATTGACCAACAGAAAGTTTCCGTGTTTAGACAGTCGTGATATGACCTTAGCTGTTAAAGCGACTTAAAACACCCAAAAAAGAAAAAAAAATCAGTTTATGGCTATTTAAGACACACTGCAAACCAGGTACCAAACTGATTTGATAAACAATGTTGATGACCAACACGTCTTCAAATATTCACGTAATAGAAATATGACAGTATGAACAGGATACTAATATAATTTAATTTTCGATTGACTCAATGTTCAATTGTATGAAATGCTTTATTTACTAGTACCATTTGAATCATATAAATATAAAGTGCTTTCAGTTTATAATTGAAATTTACACAAAAAAAAAAAACTTTCGGTCGAAAAGAAACGCCGAACAAAAAGTTGCATAATCTGTACAAACCTTGAATATTCCTAAAAATACATCAAAATCAAATCGAAATATTCACGTGGGTTTTTATGACGACGAGATTTTTTTACTTTATTGTGCCCGATTTTGAAACGGATTTTTCCCCCGATTTTGCTCTCTTCTCACCTCGTTTACGAACACGTTTATTTAAGATAATGTCAATTTTATATCGCATATTAATCTAAGTGAGTTTTCTTCACACACAACTTTCATAAAAAATAATAAACTCATCTGATTTATAATAATATAGGGTGTTTTTCTTAGTTTTTCTTAGCCAATTTTATCTAAATATAACAACCTAATTGTTCTCCGCTCGCTTCACTGAGTGCAAATTAATTAAATGATGTATATTTTAATCACATTAAAATTTATTATTTATAATATTTCATTGTTAAAACGAATTATACTAATACAAATTTTACTTACGGCTTATAGTATAGGCATTTGTTAGTTTTTTTCTGGCAAGTTTTCCGGGAGTTTTACTGACTACTGTTAAAACTGATCAATTGATAACTAACTTGTAACGCTGAAACCTGTTTTGACTGATTGAGATGAAGGCGGGTTTTATTTTTTCGTCCATACACATTCTCAGACATTGCATTAAAAGTTATTCCGAATCATCTATAGGTGTATATGTATAATAAAACTATAGAAGATTTTTGTTTGTTGTTCCTCTTTCACGCAAAAACTACTGAACGGATTTTGATGGAACTTTTTTTGTTATATAGGTATTAGTCCTCGGTAATATAATGGCTATAATGAAAACATAATTTAAAAGAGAAAAGTCGGGAAATTCAAACATTTGTAATGTGATGTTAAAACAAACATATTTTTGTGCACTTACATTGCAAACGCTGGCTAAACTTTACGAAATAGATCAAACTTATATGCGGTGAAATTGTGTATCTTGAAAAGGTTGATAAGAAAGTCCGCAACGGTATATGTCTATCTCCTAAGGATAACCCACAGGAACCATTTTTATCTTTTACTAATGACAAAAAAATTATATTGGCATAGTGGCAGGCTATTGCACGACGTACGTATTGCCTGTTTTATTGGTATCTTCTTCTATATTATATAAAAATGTTATGTTGGTCTTTATTCTGTACCAATTGAGATACAATATACAATCAGGTTCCAGAATGGTTCTTATTTAAATATTTCGCGTCAGTAATATATGGTAAAACACGTGATTCCCATAGGATAGCATAACAATTGTATCCTACAGGAACCGTGTATTTTAAAATACGTTTTATTAAAGCTAGAGAAAAAGGATTTAAACGCATATTCCTCAAGAAAGCCTGACCAATTTTACACAGTAGCGAAAGAAATTTTCTACAAAGTTTAAACTAAACAATTGACAACATTTTACTGAAAAAGAAATATTTTCAATTTAACACCCAATAAAACTAATAATGACATGTTTTTAAATATTTGTATTTCTGTATTATTCATTGCCGAAGATATTAATTAGAAATAAACGTCTTAAAATAATAAACTAAATTTTTAAGTGAATAACAATTACTGAACGGAACAAATTTTAATGAAGTTTTGTTAAAGATACCTCAGATCTTAACATATTATTGAATATCATTTATTCTAAAAAAAGGACGGTTTCTGTAGGGTAGCTTCTAATATTTTTTACTAAAATAGCTGAACTGTTTTAAATGACCCTTGGTATGAAAGATTTTCAAATTTTTCTAAATGAACTTTTTATACTTAGAGTTTTAAGTTTTAAGGATTTTGATGAATTTACTTAGGATCTAAAGTCTGGAAGCATCTATAATTTTTTCTGTCAAAATATTATAGATTAATTTTTATATATGAAGGTAGGGAATCTGTTAATCAATCAATTTAATTTAGACACTCTCAGTGAAGCGAGCGGGTATCAGCTAGTTATAAAATAAATGTGTCATTCACATACATGGCGCTTTTTGAGACTTACAAGCCTTTTTAAATCTGTAAAAATTGCATATGTGTGTGACTTAGGCTGTCTTTTACACTAATCATATTTCGATTACGATTTTCAATATTGAAACTGTAATTACTCTGGACTATCGGAATTATTTCGTCCACAGAACTAAAAAAAAAATGATCAAAACTAATTTAGTAGTTTTTGAGATAAATCGTAACATTATTGGAATTGGCTTTCATCATTTTTAAATTTTATAAAGATAAATTGGAAATATGTTTCAAAGTCCTAAAAAAACTAACTTAAAAATCAATTATCACCTATACAGCTATAAGTGCTTTAGTCATAATCATAGCTTCATTACCAAGGTTTGACCTTCACGGTAATAAAAAAAAAGGAAGTAAGGTAATTTGAAAAAAATACTCTCATATAATTGTAGATCCATTAACAATTAAATAGTTCCATGTACATTACTTTAGACTGAAAATCATTTAAATTTTAATTTTTTTGGTTTACTCGTCTCGTACAGCACTTTTTAAGACAACACAGATTCATTAGGGTTACAAAAATATCAAATATCTGATGTCTGCTTCTTGTTCAGTCAACGAAGCCCAAAAAAGGTCATTTATGAAAATTTAGTCTTCTGTTGTTTTGTTTTGGAAAATGATAGAGAAGCCGTGTTCGAACAATATATTAAAAATTCTCACGACCAGGCGTGAGCGTTGGGCGAGAGATGATATTGAAAGGTCTCCTTTGATTTATATAAAATATCTAAGAATTGGCAGTTTCTGGTGAAAAATATAAAATTGGTCAAAATTAAAATAAATGGAATTTTTATTATCAATTTTTAACGGGATACGGAAGAAATGGAAACACAACAATTAAAAAAAATAATTTCAAACATTGAAAGACGTGACCACACGGTGTGTCACACTTTTTCCTCCAGTTTTGCACTAAGAATTGTTGTGTTTTATATGAAACAAAGCTTAGAAAATCTTAAAATTTTAAATCAAAATTACAGAAAAATTGTGACACATCGTGTGGTCTCTCCTTTCGAACTTAAAAAAATTTCAAAAGTTTTAAGATTTACTCTCGATTAACTAAAATGAGTTAAACATACAAGTTCTTAGATAAAACAACAGTGTGACCACACGGTGTGTCGCACCAATTTTGATTAAAAAAAAACTTTGCTTAAATTAATCAATATCTAATATAAAAAGCTCATATTTCAACGGAGGAAAAAATTGTGACACCCATAATATGGTCACAGCGTTCAATTAAAATTGACGATTTTTATCAGCGAATATCTCCAAAACGAAGAACGCTAGCGAAAAAATGAAAGAGACCAATTTTATAAGGAATTTATCTTTATTTTATTTAAGTAAAATGAACATTTTTGCTACAACCCTTAGTTTTTGAGATATTTTAATTTTTTTCCTACTTCATTCTCAATGAGCCTAGTTTTCATATCAAATTGCAAATTTAGAAATAAATACCTCCCCCCCCCTCCCTTTAGCGCTTAACATCTTTCTAACATAAAATTCAATTGGTCTGTCTATATAACGCCGAATAGAAGTCATTACCGGAGAAATTATAATAATAGGGATGAAATAGTTCCTGTTAGTTTGGCTAGCGATACATTTATCCTATTTAAGTTTGTTGGCATGAAATAGAAATAACCACGGCAACTTCCCTTTGACATCTTCTTTACAACCCAAGAGAGACCAATTCAGGAATTTTAAGTTTCGATTTTTTAGGGTTTCGTACGTTAAGGGGTAACATCGATTTCGTCGGGTAAAAAACAAATCATTTTTAATTTTTTTTTTTTTTTATATAAAATATGAAATATTTCACTCAAACTTTTAGTTGCCTTAAATGTACACATTTGACAAAGAATTTCCGAAAATTTTGTAGAAAAATATTTAAAACTGCCATTATGACGTCATTTACCGTCATTTACGTCATTTAAAAGTTCGCTCGGTTAACCGATTTACCGGTTAATCAACCGCTTTTAAATGGATATTTAATATAGTTTCCAGCCAACAAATTTAAACGATAATGTGGTCCTCGAATTTTTAACTTCCTCAAATCATAAGAGGTGCAACATTTTACGAATAGTGGACCATATTTGGCAACCATTCTTGAAATTACAGCCGATAGTGAATCATCAGTTGATATCTTAATATAATTTCGATCTAGTGTTTAACTTTTTTGTTTTATCCTGATTTTATTTTGAGCATTAAAAAAGAGAATAAAAGTAAAAATATCCATTTTTAACTGAAATTTAAAATATTTTATTTTTTACCAGTGATTTGGTAAAGAAATTTGAACGGTAGGAGCAGTAAATCGATTTACCGTTTACCAGTAATGCACGCCCTACATGTAACCCCTTAAAAATAAAAAACGAACCACTTGTAGGATCAATCGCGTCGGTTTGTCTGTTTGTCAAGGGCAATTTTTTCTCAATATAATTGATACAGTCAAGTGCCCTTACTTGGGACAGTTTTTAAATGAGCCAGTAAATTAAAAAAAAAAATTAAAAATACTCACATTCTGAAAGGCACTTAGGCTCTACATTCCCATAATTTGAACTATCTATATGGTCATTTACTATTTGAAAAAAAATGAAACAGTGCTTGTCCCAAGTTAAAGTCATAGAACCTAACTTAGGACAGCCTGTTTTTCTCATATTGTCATATTTAGAGCTCCTGTTTCTTACTTGGGACAGTGGAATAGATTTAATAAAAGTTAAGAATGAATTCCTAACAAAAAAAAAATCTGAAAATATACATTTTTTTTAAATAGTTCAACTATTTTATGTTTTAGTTTTAACCATTTCTAAAAGTAGTGAAAAAGGATCCTAAAAAAAAGGAACAAAATAGTGAAATATCCAGTTTTTCTCTTCCACAGCTTCAAACACTTTCATTCACTCTGAAATCAACTTTAATTGAAATCATCAAACTAAATTGATAAGTTAGCATAGGGCCATCCATAAACCACGTAACACACTCTACCAGGGAGTATGCTCTAATGTTATGTACGGTTAAAGGATTTAACATTATTATTAACATTAGGCAATCTATATTGCGTTATATAAGGAAAGAGGTGTTCAAAAAGGTCGAAAAATACGTTCCGTGGTTTATAGATGACCCCCATTACTAAGAGGTAACAGCATAGAGCCACAGGGCTATCAACATCACTAATCACCAAATTTCTTAAGTGTCCCAAGATAGGGCACGTGATTGTTACAATTTTGAAATTTGGTCAATTCATAGCGCCTACTATAGCAATTGACTATTGAAAAAAGTAAGCACCAATTTTGAGGGCTACTTTTAAAGTCTCAAATGGAAAATTGGCAGAAAACTTCTGTCAAGTGGCTTCTCATATAAAATTTGAAAGAATATATAATTTTTAAAGTGAAACTTTTTATACATCGTCTCAAAATTTTGGCCTGTCTTTAGCTTGTCGCTAAATGTAACACATTCTCGGCAGGGAATCGGCAAGTGTTCGGAAGAGCTCGTATACACATTGTTAGGTATATACCATGTCGTTTTCCCAGGCCTGTTGCGAGAGTTATTACTGAATGTAATGATTTATTTTTCTCCCCATTACAACGTTTTAGTATATTATAAGTTGTCATTAATTGTCAATCATATTTGTCCTGGTATTTGTGTTTTGATCAGTGTATTGAAATAAATGTTGTTATTCACTTGATCGTGATAGACAAAGATACAGCTAGTGGGAATAGTGCGAAAATATCCGACGGTGATGTTACAATAGATAACAACAGGCAGATGATCGACTTAACAATAATCAACAAATTCAATAATGAAAATAACATTCGAGTATTAACATCAATAATAGAAATTCAAAAATAGTTGCAACGGTGCGCGTCGCGTTAGACAGTGAATTCGTGCCGCATCCCTTTCTTTTTATTCTATTTTCATACCCTAAATGGAATAATTTTCCGAAATTTTTTAGTTACTTAAGTGCCTAAAATCCGAAAAAAAAAACTTTCACTTGCATCGTGGTTTCGTAAAACCACACAGTAATTTTTTTTTTAAATATGTTTTATTGGCCATCAGGACAATAGTCCTTTTATCTGGTTTGCTATATTTATTTTATGCCATAACCAGGTCACAGGGCACCTTTCTCTTTAATCGCCTACTATTTTGAGACTCCAGAGCTGGTAACATTGGTGGATTGGGGGTGTTGGTGGAGCTTTTTATAGTATTAGGTGGCACGAGTCTCAATCTTACTGGCTACTGATGTTATTGTTAAGTTCGTACGCAGGGCTTCATTGGTCATGTACCATGGGGCGTCTGCCTACACTCTGAGCATTTTTGATTGAGCACTTTCTAATATCTGAATATTTTATAAAAAATATTGTTTTTTGTACATTGCAAAAGATATTTATAAATATTATATTTACAATTATTGCGTAAATCATAGTGCAATACCCTTCTATTGCGAGTGCCACTCGCACTTGACCTTTTTGTTTTTAACAACACCGAAATAATGGGCAAATATGCGAGTGTGAATTACTCATGCAGATAGATGTTTCTATTTAAAGCAAGCATGTTTCAAAAGTGAAAATTGTCCGTAATTGATTATTATATAATACACAATTTTGTGACAAAACTAAACGTATCATTGAAACTTTCTTTTAGAAACGCGCATAAATCAATCGGTACAATTTGTTTTTTCAATCATAAATTACTATCGTTTGGACGACGAATATTCTTAAGATAAATAAAAAATCTTTTGGTATTCATAACTGTTCATTTCTACACATTAACTGTGAAATTTCGTAATCATTTCTATCACTGGAAACTGAGACGACTTCTTTAATCAAGATATCCGTCTGGCATAGTCTCATAGGTATTAGATAATAAGAAAGTGAAAGCCAACGTTTTCCGGTTCATCAGAAACTGATTGATATGAAATTATAATTTGTATAATCTTATAACTTTTAAAACAAAAATTTTATTTATTTATTTTTTGTTTGAAAGTTTTATTACAAGCAGAACTGCTCTTATAGTTGCTGATGACTTAGATCAGTGGTTCTCAACCTTTAAGAAGTCACGGTGCACTTTTGATAATGGGAAAAAGTGGCGGTGCATCAGAACTAAAATATCAAAAAACATATGAACATAATTTTTATTACATATTTGAAAAAAATAATAGTTAAATACCAAATTTCACCTATTTGTAACCGACTTCCAAAAAAGTAGGAGGTTTTCAATTTGACTATATTTTTTATGTTTGTTACCTCAGAACTTTCGACTGGGTGAACCGATTTTGATGATTCTTTTTTTATTTAATAACTGGTGCTTCCCGTGTGGTCACATTTTAATATGAAGGAAATCGTTAACTTTTAAAAGGTTGAAAAACTAAGGGATGAATTATTAACTTCTTATTGTATGGCTTGATTTTGATTTATTTTTGGTAGAACATAATTTTAAATTAATTTCATTTCTATTTTGATAAAAAATCTCCACTTACAATAGGTTAAAATTAGGGATGAAATTATACATTTTTCCTGGCTAACCCGATATCGATAATTTTTTTCTATTACGTACATTTCAAGTGTTCGCATTTCAATTTGAAGAATCCACCCCTTAAGGATGAAATAGTGACGTTTAATTGAATCATCGAATTTTGATGATTTTTTTTCTATTGGAAAGAGTATTTCACTAAGTTTTTTTCATTGCATTTAAAAGCAAAAAATTTCAACTCTTAAGAGCAAAAAGGGATGAAGTAGTAACTTTTAACATTTAACTACGCTGTCCTCATATGAGCAGCGCGTTTAGTAGGTTTACCCATCTTCAAAGAAATATAATCAGTTATCAACATTCAGATCACTAAAAAACGAGAAATAAATAAAAAAATATTAAACAAAAAATGCATTATAAAGTAAAAAAAAAAATAATTGCGTACTCTTGCAGTGTCTACAACTTACTAATTATTAGGATGATATAATGTACAACTATTGTTATTTTTGGAGTTGGTGTCAGCCAAGGAAATAAATATTAATGTTTATTTGTAAAAAGGTTTAGTTGGTTATTGGTATTTTGTAGTTTCAAGGTCACTAGATATTGTTACAGTTCGAGTATATTGTATAAAAGTTCATTTGCAAAATAAGTTTCATAAGGTATTCTCGTTTATTGCTAATTACCAATATAGTCGTATTTCCTGGACTGACACCAACTCCGAAAATAACAATAGTTGTACATTATACCATCCTAATAATTAGTAAGTAGTAGACACTGCAAGGATACGCAATTATTTTTTTACTTTATAATGCATTTTTTGTTTAAGAGTTTTTATATATTTTGAAGTCGGTTTTTCATTTTGTATAATTTTTATGTATCTATTTAAAAATGAAGTTAATTTATATAAAAGATATAGACTTTTTTGGTTTTTACTATTTTACAAACTTTTTCATTTTTACAAATTTTTTCGCGGTGAACTTGCAGTAAACTTGCAGTAAACTTGCGGTGCACTGGTTGAGAACCACTGCTTTAGATAGAAACTTTGAATTTTGTGGTTTAACTTATGGACAATTATGAACTCTATTTTTGCCTTATACTTAAATAAACATATTAAATGCATTATTGTATAAATTTCTTATAATGACATTTACGAGGAGTAGACAATAAACATAATTACCAATAATTCTCAACGAGATTGGCTACTTGCTTCAAAATAATAATCATGCAGAAAATAGGAATAGCACAAACGAAAGAGCACTAAAATTATTGAAAGTCGAACTCAAAATATTTAATAGAGCTATCGAAATTGCATGTAATTAGCACCTCATCTAAAACAAATCGATATGAGACTTAGCTACATCATTTGGTTACTTATAGGTCACGATTAGTCAAGTGGTTTTAGGAATTGGTCAGCTTTCGTTATTTTATACCGAATTTAAAAAACAACATCTACTCCCATTTACGAAATTTAATGTTGGTTAAAAAAACTATAAGCACTTTATAACTATATAAACAGTTATATGCATATAGCCTCTATGTATATACGAACTCTCACTCTTAACCTCAGAACCGGTCTTATTTGAATTTTTCCAGGAAAAAGTTTTGAATTAAAGTTGTAGGCTTTTATGAATCTAAGAACTATAGAAAATTTAAAGAAAATCGTTATCGCCGCGTTCGAAAAATATTGAAAAAGTTAAAAAAAAACTTCTAAGAATAAAGTGGAGTTTCTGGTCAATCGATTTCAACCAAAGGCTTCACGACATAACAAGATGTAATATGCAGGCCAATTTTCAAGTCTGGTGAAGTTCGGATAAAGTTTTCGATACGATATAGCTGTCACACACACACACATATTAAAAAAAAAACATTTTTTGTATTCAGAGGACCTCGAAAGATGTATTTCCGGTGAAAGCTCGAAATTAAAAATTTGACCCGATTGCAATACTTTCTTTACTTTACAGTAGTAACAAAAAGTAAATAAACAGAACTATATGCACACAGCCTCTTTGTATATACAAACTCCCCCTCCTAACCTCAGAACCATCCTTACTAAAATTTTCCCAGGAAAAAATTTCAAATGAAAGTGGTAGATATTAATGCGTCTACAAACTATAGCAAGTATGAAGAAAATAGTTAGAGCCGTTTTTGAAAAAAAATTAAAAAGCTCAAAAAATCCTTGACAAAGTGGGTCTTTCGGTCAACCGAATTCAACCAAAAGCTTCTCGGCTGTAACAAAATGTAATATGGCGCGAAGGCAAATTTCTAAATTTGGCGAAACTCGGATAAAGCTTTCAATACGATATCGCTGTCTAATACCTACAAATACACTCACACATATATTTCAAAAAAAATTCTCAAAACGTGTATTTCCGGTGAAAACTTAAAACCGAAAGTTCGACCCGGTTACAATACTTCCTTTACTATATAGTAGTAAAATAAAGTAAAGTCTGACAGGCGTATACATAGACAGTTTTTACATTCTTTTACTACTATATAGATAGTAAAGGAAGTATTGTAATCGGGTCGAATGTTCGAATTCGAGATTTCACCGGAAATACACATTTTGAGATTTGTATGTGTGTCTGTGTTGGACAGTGATATTGTATCAAAAGCTCTATCTGCATTTCATGAAACTTGAAATTGAGCCTGCATATAACATCTAGTTGTGCTGTAAAGCTTTTGGTTGAAATTGGTTGACCGAAAGTTCTAATTTATTCTAGGAGTTTTGGAGCTTTTTTAATTTTTTTCGAAAACGGCTCCAACATTTGTTTTTAAACTTTCTATGGTTCTTAGACTCATTTATGCCGACAACTTTTTGTTGCGACTTTTTTCTGAGAAAATTCGAATAAGGACAGTTCTGGCTTGAAGATTGGGAATTCGTATATCCATATATATATATATATATATATATATAGGCTGTATGCATATAGTTCTGTTTATATGTATAGTTGTTAAGTGCTTATAGTTCTTTTAACCAACAGTGAGTTTCATAAATGAAAGTAAAAGAAAGTATTGTGACGCCTCGCAGCAGATATTTATTACTTTCTTTTACTATAATAGGTACATAGTAAAGGAGAAATATTGACATTGGGTCGAATTTTTGATTTTGAGCTTTCCCTGAAAATGTGTTTTGAGATCCCTTGAATCCAAAATAGTGGTTTTTAGAAACATATCTGTGGAATATCATCAAACTTGAAATTTTGCGTTCATATTAAATCTAGTTGTGTCGCGAAGCTTTTGATTGAAATCGATATTTTCTGGATATGTACTGAAACTATATTAATAAAATGATAGCTGTTTTCCAATGTTTGCTTTTAACTCAAAAACCACTGGATAGATTTCAATCATTTTTTTTTTGTTTAACTTTTTATATACTTGGTCTTTATCTAAAAAAGGACTATCACAATATCTTCATTAAAAGCAAAGTAATTAAAAATTTTAAAAATGCAATTTTTCAAGGCAAACACGTTAAGCGGTGGATTTTCGTCACTTTGATAGAATGGAGCAAACGATCTAATGCGCATGGGCTGGAGAAAATATATGTATCCTTCCACTGCCTACTGATTATTTTATATTTGAGCGTAGACTTAATGCAGCTCAGCGAGATATTAGATAAATAAAGATTTTTTGAATTCTATTTTCTACTTGTTTAGCAGTTTTTTAAGTTCTCTTTTAGCATTTTTTATATTTTACTGTAAATACAGATTCAAAATACATTTTTAAGTTACAATAATAAAATTACATTTCAGCACTCCTTTTTATATATTTTTTAACCAGAAAGAGTTAAGCTAGTGATAAACATTTTTTTTTAATTTAACCATATGCCAAAAAATTTTTCCCTCAGAATCCATAATTTCTCCAAGTGTAAAGTTACTAGTTGATTAATAATTAATTCTTTAAAAAATTTGCAAACTAAAAATTAAAACTGCTGCAAAATACAAAAAAGTATTTTTTTTAGTATTTTTTTAATACCTCCTTAAATGCTCTTCCGGATCCGCAATGGCTCCAGGTTTATAGTTAATTAATAATTATATTTTTAAAAAAATTACAAACACAAGAATTAAAATCGCTATAAAACCCAAAATAATTTTTAATTAGCCACCTATTGGCGCAGTGGCTAGAGAGTAGTTCTCTCCACTTCATGCGTCAAGTGGTTCTGGGTTCGATCTCCATTGAATCCTAGACTTAAGATTCTAGACCTAAAATATAATTAACCAACAGAAAGTTTCTGTGTTTAGACAGTCGTGATATGACTTTAGCAGTTAAAGCGACGTAAAACACCCAAAAAAAAAAATTATTTGATTTTTTTTAAGTTCTCTATCTGCTCTTTTTATTACGCATATAATTGCTCAAATTTTTGCAATATTTTTAATAATTCATTATTTTTAACTATTTATACATGTATTGTTGTACTATGACGCCATCAACTGCCGTTGAATCTTATAAACATAAATAGTTTAAAATTTGAATTACTAATTAACTATACACCTGGAGCAATTGCGGATCCGGAAAGAGTAGTTAAGAAACATTAAAAAAAAATAAAAACAGTGATTATTTTGGATTATATAGCTATTTTTTATTTTTGAGTTAACAAATTTTTGAAAAATTAATTATTGATTAACTAATAAGTCATAGGTACACTTGGAGCAATAGCGGATTCTGAAGGAGCAATTTTTTTGCATATAATTAAAAACGTTCTACGCTAAGTTCTTTTCGGTAATTTTTAATATATTTTTGCTCTCAATTTTTAAAATGTTTTTTCTCTGTAAATTAAATATGTTCTTTACATAATAACCTACGCAGACGACGTCGCGGGTATCAGCTACTTAAAAATAAACGTATAAAAATAATATACTACATTTTTAAATAATTTACAATTACTTAACGGAACTTATTTTAATGAATTTTTGTTAAAGATACCTCAGATTTTAACGTATTAAATACCATTTAGACTAAAAAAAGACACGGTTCTGGTAGGACAGCTACGGATCTCTTCTACTAAAATAGCTGAACGGTTATATATGACATTTGAAATGAAAAATTTTCAAGTCCAAACGAACATTTTATATTTAAAATTGTATAATAATGAACCTGTAAGATAGCTAATATCTCTTCCTAGAAAAGTAAGATTTTGATGAACTTACTTTGGATCTAAAGTCTGAAAGTATCTATCATATTTTTCTGTTAAAATAGATTAATTTTTAAATTACGTTGTGGTGAAGGTAGGGAATTAATTAATCAATCAATTCAATTTAGATACTCTCAGCAAAGCGAGCGAGTATCAGCTGGTATATATATATAAATTAGAAAACTGTTGGAAACCCCTTAAGCCTGTTCTGATTGTAAGCACCTTCTAAATAGAAGCAAAGAGCAATTGCACCATTGCAAATTTAGAATTTTCGCATTTGTCTACCGTACAATGACTAAGGTTAATTGCTCTGAATTATAAAATAATTCATGGCTAATAGAAGGTCGTGTATGAACGATCTTAGAAATACGTGATCAGACAAATCGTTACATCACATACCGCATTAAATCGACAGCCAAAAATCATCATTTTTTCACTGACGTCGGCAGTTTCATTGAAATCATCTCCCATCTCAACGATCTCTTAAACGTAACTCTTTTGACACGTTGCCCATTTTTTTTCCTCTCGGTTTTCATCGCTTTATTTGATAATTAGCTTGGAGATTGTACATCTCTCAATTAGACAACGAGCTAGACTAGCTTGAATCAGTTATTAATATAAATATACAGATGACAATATTCGTGACTAAATTATTATTTTTTTAAAATTTAATCTTGGTGAACTTTTGGCATCACCTCTAATTACGATGCCCTAACTCAGGTAAAATCATAGATATTATTTAATTAGTTTCAGGCTCATTGACTTCAAGCCAAAATCATGATACATTGTATGAAGCTATTTTAGCCAAGACAATAACTTCTCTATCTCTATTTAGCTGTATGTATTGTATTGACTCAACAATAGTGTAACTTATGCTAAACTAGCTGATACCCGCCCGCTTCACTGGACACAATTAAATTAGACTAATCTATACCAATAATAAGATTGAAGATTTCTGCTTTTTGAAAATTTATATAATAAAAACGTTACGTGTTACCTACGCGAGGGAACAAAAACAGAATTATTTTTCTTAGCTGAGATATTTATCTAATCTAAAAAATGTAAGGTGTTTTGACTAATACTCTTTATAACCTACATTTTCATATATTTTATACAAAAAAATAAATGCCATTTACATTGTAATTTTCCCCAAAAACACATTGTTTGTTCAGGGCAAACTTGAAAACGGCTGGGTCGATATCAATGAAATTTTTACAAAAAGTTTTTAAATATTGTAACTTACATTATAGGCTACTTTTTATTTCGAATAGTTTTGTCTGTCTGCCTGTTTGTTTTTGGCAAACTTGAAAACGGCTGGTCCGATTTGGACGAAATTTTCACATTCAGGTAGTAAACATTACAAGACGTGCTATAAAATACTTTTTATTCTGAAAAAAATTTTGATTTTTCTGGGCAAAAAAATAAATACTGTGCAACGAAAAACATACATCGCCAAATTTGAAAACGCTCAGCGAAGCAGGCGGGGATCAGCTAGTTGATTAATAAAAACCGTCATAGAATTTTTTTTTTAGATTCAGTTTTAATTCAATCTTGATTCAAAAAAGATGATCGTTAATCAAAACGATTATCAATTCTTATTTGTTTCTCTTAAACCGATTTCGTAAAATGATAACACTTTTCTTTTATTGTAAAATGTTCACAGTTGCACTGTTAAAGTAATATTTACATTTTTTAAAAAAATCATAAAAAACAAAAATAAAGTCGTCAACGACCGATTTGGTTTATTACTGAAAGAAATTTTACATTAGGAGCTTAACAAAGGCGTATGATCAATTCCAAAATTCTAAATTAATAAAAACGCTACCAAAAACCATAATTTTGAATTTCGCTACGAAATTTTGAAAGTTTTTATTTTGCTGCATAAAAGATATTATATTTTATGAATAAAAAGGAAGCTATATAGGTTTCATTATAACCTATTTGTTCATGTCTATGGTGGATCTTCAAAAATCACACATTGAAACATTTTATGAGTAGTATTACGGAGTTTACGTGAACGAAGTCCGGGTACAGCTAGTTTTACATTTAATTTGAATGTCGGCGGGGTAATAAAACATATTAAGACAATAGCATATAATTTTGAATTTTTATTTGGAGTGTTGTGTTTATTGTTAAATTAATTTATCGTCAATATGAAATTCATTTAATATTTAATTGTAATTGTCACGGGTATATTACTGACATGGAATATACAATAGATAAAAACATTCTGGAAACAGATTGTATATTGTTTCAAAATTTGAGCTCAATTGGTGCCGAATTTTTCGAGTTTTTGTCTTAGATAAGGGCCAAAATAACGTTTTTATATAATATAGAAGAAGATACCAATAAAACAGGTAATACATACGACGTACAATTTTCAGACGCTCTGCTAACACTTTTCTATTTAAATCTGTGATATCTTTTAAGATAGTAATTTTGATGAAATGCTGTAAAGAGCAACTTTGATGTACATGAATTGCACAACGTATCTAATGCATTTAATTGAAATAAGGAATACTGTATTGTTTAAAATAGCTGGGTAAAAACCAATATTTTTTTTGTAATATGTAAAAGATAAAAATGGTTCCTGTGGGTTATCCTTAGTTAATAGGCATATATCGTCGCGAACTTTATCAATCTTTTTAAAATACACAATTCCGCCGCATATAATTTTGATCTATCTCGTAAGGTTAGGCACCGTTTGCAATGTAAGTGCACAAAAATATGTTTGTTATGACATCACATTACAAATCCTCGAATTTCCCGACTTTTCTCTACTATAATATGGATGTTTTACACCTAAAAACTTTTCTCTTGAATCACTCTATCTATTAGTGAAAAGTGAAAATTCCATTAAAATCCGTTGTGTAGTTTAAAAGATCTAAGGGAACAGACAGCGGGAGCGACTTTGTTATTTACTATGTAAAGATATAGACACTTTTATTATGGCTAGGACTTTTTTTGATTTAAAAGGAAAAAATTCGATTCAAAATTTCCGTACGATTTATATGCTTCAATCAGAGCTGTAGCGTGATATTACAGAACTCGGTACGAAAAGATAAGATGACGCCCCTACGTCTCATATTCTTCGTTGAAACATATACGAAAATTATAGAACTATACAAAATTAAATGCATTACAAAAAAATATTTATAGCTTAAAACAGCATTTTTATTGTTCCCTGCTTTTATTGTACGGAGTTTTTATCATTCGGCACCTAGTGCCAGGATATCGCCTACACCATTTATGTTACGGCTCTGGTGTCAATATATTATTGAATAGACTAAAGGTAGAAATTGGCTAAGGGGCCATTCATAAATTACGTAAGGCATTTATGGAGGGGGGGTAGACTGAATATGATCAATTCTTTATATTGGCGGGGGGGTTGACCATCTGATTTTACGTATGATTTTGAATTGAAAATTTTACTATTCTGCACTAAGAATCGCTATGATTAAACGATTATTTTATAAGTAGGTATATGTTCATTTTTACAAAAATTTCTTATGAAGGGGAAGGGATGAGTGGTTCTTATCTTATGATTTCTTACAGTAGGAGGGGGGGGGGGTTAAATAAGCCTCAAAAACGTCTTACGTAATTTATGAATGGCCCCTAATTATAATATCACCAAAAGATATTTAGTGGCGTTGTGACTAGATTGTTGCCCTATACGTCAACGATCTTAGGTTTCAATCCCGAAAGCGTACTTGGATTTTTCGATTTATTTATCACTAATAAACACAAAAGTTTGCATGATCTTAATTTTCTTTTCTCCTTACTTGTATTTGCAATCTGTTTCTGGACAATAAGCAAATGTGATCCATATACAGGTGGGGGAGGGGGTCACACCCCCTTAATGAGGGTAATTCATGCAGTGCATGGATTCCTGTAGGACAGGTCCAGAAAAGACAAACGGTTCAGCCGTTGATGCTCCTCTTTGTTGTCTAGGAGGTTGACAGCCAGATGGTTCGGATGTACCTCCAGTCTTTTATTTTTTCATTTATTTAAGGTCGCATCAACTGCTATGGTCATTAGCGACCGTCGAATCCAAAAACCCAGAAAAAACATCTGGGTTTTCATTGGGATTCAAACCTAGGACCACTGGCGTATAAGGCAACTATCTAGTCCACCACGCCACTAAGTGACCTACCTCCAGTCTTGTAAGGTACTTTTGGCTGAATCTGACTATCTCTCTCCTGATATTCACCATGTTAAGGTAAAGATCAGATAATTGTGTACATTGTGTTTGGTGACAAACCACGGGACGCCTGCTATGGTTCGTGCGCCTTCGACTGGAACCGCTGTATCCTTTCGATATTCGAACTACAAGCTGCTCCCCACAATTGAATCCAGATAGGCTTTATGACCACTTTGTATATACTTAGCTTATTGTCCAGAGGCAGACCGGAGTCGCTCTTGAATAGCCACCACAGCTTACGGCAAGGCGCGTCCAGTTGACAACGCTTGTATTGGATGTGCTTTGACCAAGTTAGGCATCTATCCAAGTGCATTACTATGTACCTGACCGACTTTAAATAACAAAAAAAAATATCGCAAAGAAACGCCCCTTCATAGAAACACTGTGCAAAGTATATAGAATGTATCAATAGACTGATGATGATATAAATATTACAAGGTTTGTTCCAGATAAAAAAAGAACCGTACATTGTGCAATTCATACGCAATATGAACCTATTGGTGACCTTTTTATTTTACCCATGGTTTCTATAGTTCAATGCACGGTTTCATTTCCATTTGGAACAAATCTACCTACAAAAAAATTGTGATAAATGAGACACGCATTTAATTCCGTTTGTTAAACATTACTAGATGTCGTATGATTATGGTTTGCTTGTTTCAGAAATATGGTGTACAAAGTTTGGAACTCTAAAATCGTCGAACGGATCAGGAGTTATGAAGAATATTCAGTTGCACACTTTCATCAGTGCCAAGTAAGTTGTTCATTAACATGTATTTGATTATGATCAGTATGCTTACGTACGTGTGATGTTTTCGCTGGTTTAGTGGCAAAAATCTGAGTCAGTCCATGTGGCTTATGTGATCTATCGAGTGTTGATAGCCTTATTTACGCTGGCTGTGATGGCATTTTCAATAATCGAGGAAAAGTTTCAGCCAGAGGAAACCAACGGAAACCTCTGGATGTGGCTGATTTTTTTGACCCACTGGGGCTACGTGCTGATTGTCATGCAATTTTTCTTGAGCGCTTTCTTCGTTCTCTGGAAATATATGGAGGATCAAGGTACGTCACCTATAATTCATAGTAAAAGCTTTATCTCATAACAAATCTTTTTTGTATTTCAGAAGATAATTTCGAAAGTGCCATTCCAAAAATTTATCATGTTTACTCGGTGTTACATTCGACAAGCGTCGTCATTGCCTTTGCAATTACAATTATGTATTGGTCATTAGTTTATAATCCAGGTAAAAATTAATGTTACTAAAACATTTAAGGAAAATTTACGACAGCAGAAAAGAAAAGTATTGAACTTATCCAGCGAGTATTGGGAATGGGGAGTACAATCTAGAGTCAATATTGCAACTTCAAGATCTCGTGAGATTGGAATCTAAGATTTTTCAATAATTCCACCTCTCTTAGTGGTGATTTTGGAAACATTTTGGAAATAATTTCTGTTGCTACGTGCTAGTAGTTGAAAATGTCCTCTCAGACTCAAGACTGTTTGGAACCAGCATGAATAAGCAAACTGTAACAATTAACGCCATGTTTCTTTATTCATAGACGTTTATCATCTTTTTATGATTAACAGTAACCTGTCTATAGACCAAGAAACAAATAAAAAAAGATCTCGTTAATCTCTCCCAATTTATGCTTTGGGATTGATCTCGTAAAATAGTTCAAGATCTCGTAGGTTTGAGATTCCACGAAATCGGGATTGTATTCTCTAATAAACATAAAATTTCAAACTACAGCCACGTTCCACTTAGTGTTAACAACGTTAAAAAACGGTTCAACGTTCCTTCAGTCATTTATTAGTAACAACCATAGTCATTGAGTTAAGTAAAACGTTAATTGCAACATTACTTTTGTTTACGAACACGCAAACCTCTTTGAAACCGCTTTCAAGTTGATGGAATTGAAAAAAATAAAGGCAACCGTTGCAAACGCGTTGTGGAACGTAGCCTACGTAACAAAAAATGTAAAAGTTGCAGAATTATTACATAACGTTGTTTGCTCGCTGGGCTATTATTTTTAGATCAAATCAAAGATTAAAACTTTTGTTGCTGGTTATTGTATCTTCAACTATTTAATCCTGAATTTTCCTTTTTGTAAACTTCAGTGACGACTTGTTAAAATCATTGAATTTTTTCAGAGTTACACAAATTGGACGCGACGAACTTTCTACTGCATGCCGTCAATTCTGCCATAATGTTACTGGATGTATTCTTGGTTCGGCATTCTATGCAATTTTTCAATATCGTCTGGGTTATTATGTTCAGTTCAACGTACGCGTTATTTTCATACATTTATTTCATAGCCGGGGGAAAAGGAAAGTAAGTATAAAAACCCTTAAAAGATACTAAAGTAAAATACTTATACTAATAGATACTAAAATGCTTTATTAGTTTAATGCTCTAATACAATGACAGCCAACTGCTTATATTTATGAAATATTGAACGTATAGAGCGTCATTCAATAAAACCGTAAAATACGAGTACATATACGAGCCGACAAAATCGCGCCGATATATATACCTATGGAAAAGCGCGATAATTGGCACAAATGAATTATTTAAATCATAGAATTTTTCTTCTTTGACATTGTTTAAAATTTAATCAAATTTTAAAAAAATATAAAATAATTTTTGACTGAGACATATGCAATAATACGGCACGCATATTGCTAATTACAGGTAATTTTGCTTTGTATACGACTTTACGAGATGAAAATGACCAATCAATGTGTAAATTGTAACCAATGTGCTTTGTATGGAATGGTTGTGATATTTTCACAACGTACATATACGCGTATATATATATATATATAAATATATGTATGTGTTGAATATCGTTAGCGATTTTGTTGCCGCGTAAATGTTTTGCGCGTTTTTGTCGGTGAGTTAATATTCAGTTCATATAATTTTTTTTTGTGAGAACTGCTAAATTTTGGATAATTTTTATAATTTATAAATAATTTTTTTGTTATGATTCGCAAAAAAAAATATTTTTGTATGCATATGCGAACCTTTAACCCCAGAACTGCTCTTATTTGAATTTTCTCAGGAAAAAGTTTCAAAAAAAAGTTGTTCACATTGATGAATCTACGAAATTTTTATATTGAAAAATCAATAATGCGGTTTATTGAATACGTGTCCTTATTGGGTTATTTAGAGCAGTGGTTCTCAATATATATATACAGTCAGGACAAAAAGGCAAATTTTCAAGAATTTTTCCTGAGAAAACTTTTAAATGTATAAATTACAAGTATAATGTTAACTTTTAACTATATTAAAACATTTTGTATTTGTAAAAATAATGATTTTGATAGCTAATCTCCAAAAGCTTCTCGCAAAAAAGATATATTGTAATGATCACGATATCTTGGCCTGGATCATTTAAAATGAAATCTTGAATAAAGTCTTGCGTTTCAAGACTAAGTTGTCGACTTGATTTGGCTTAAATTTGGTTTTAGATTAAGTCAAGCATTGAATTTTCAAGTTTTCTTTCAAAATGAAAACGTTATTCTTGAGTCATAACACAAAATGTCCAGTGGATACTCGGGAAAAAATATTTTAGATCTAATGAGACCTACAAAGGTACATATAGATTAAGGATCAAAACTTAGATTAAAATAATGCAATAGATGTACTTAAAGAAATTTTACAAGATTGTATTTAATCTACTTACAAGCAAGTAGGTACATATATTAAAGCATCGAATTTTAGTATATATACATAGCTATTACAAACATCTCATCTCTGCGAGCTAATGATATCAGAACATTTTTTTTGTAACTACTTGTAGGAAACTTTTTTAATTTTGTATTTATAATTAACAAATATTATGTTACAATTTCATAAGTTCATATTTAAAAAAAATATACAAGGGGACTATACAAGTCCTTGATTTAATTAGATCGTAGATCTAACATTATTTTCTTAAGTCTATGTTGATCTAAGTTTGTTTAAATATGAAATAAGCCATTATATCTATTTAGATCTAGGTAATATAACACCCTTAGATCTAGATTGGCCTAAGCATATCTAAGTTGATCTAGTGAGTTCCATTTTTTTTGATCTATGTGGATCAAGTAGATAAACTAAGATCTAAAATATTTTTCCCGGGTAAATCCCAGAGATATTTGATAAATATTTTTAAATTTGTCTTTTTTTTACAGACGAAACGCTGACTCTATCTACCCGTTGCTGGATTGGAAAACTCCAAGTCGAACAGTTGTGATCGTGATATTTTCCGTAGTATTTTGCATTTTCCTCTATTTACTCGTATACGCTTTGGTTGCATTTCGACGTTTTCTAGCCAAGCCGAGCAACAAATACACGCTTAACGAAAAAGTCGACAACTTTTCAAAAGCAGTTCAGGAAAATCAAATCGTTTGAACAAATCGAAACTAGATTTCTGTTCCCAAAGAGCAAACCAAATATCGAAATTATTCCTTATTTTAAGACTAAAGACAAACATTGTTCCAGTCAATACCCCTAGATGATTTTTTTTTCAAAATATTCTTTTTACCTTGCTCAGATACGTTGTAGCTAAGTATACGGTTTGTTCGAATTCACAATTTGTCTATTCTAGTTATTTTTAGAACATTAAAAATGTGTATTGTTCTTGTGTAGTGGCCTTATAGTAATAGATAGATTCAAATTTAAAGGTTAAAAAATACTTCGTTATGGATATTTATCCAATAAATTAGAAAAAAAATTAGGCTAGCAACTAACTTGGAGCTTAAAGTTTCCATTAATAATTGTTACTACATATAAAATTTTTTTAAAATATTTTATGTATTTATAATAAATGTACGTATAAAACCATCCATGTTGAAGACAAACTTATTTATACTTGTAGATAATTTAATGATATATATTGGTGCTATGTAACTATATTATATATATGTTTAAAATGCTCACTATATTTAGATAATATTATATACAACTATTATTGATTAACTCTAAATTATTATTGGTTTGTGTCAGTTGTATTTTAACTGAGTCTGCGCTCTACGATAATCTTGAACTGATTTGTAATCGGTTCAGAGTGAGACCCGCGAACGAAGCCATTACTAGATCAATACCTGAAAATAAATAAGTAAATATTTTTAAAAATAACTTGAAGATAAGATTTTGAGAGATAACGTTTCAAATAAAATGTATAAAAGAAATTTTTGCTAGCCAAAAATTTTCTCAGCTGATTTTCAAGTTTCCAAAATGTTACACTTTTATAAGTGAAATAATTTTTCTTCAACTGAGCTAGTATCAATATTTTATGATTGAGGGCGTACTTCCAATTGACACTGCCAATATTAGCTGTAACAGATGAAAAGATAGCTTCATTTCCGGAATAGTCTTGATTTAGTTTGATTGGATGCATGCCATTGATTAATGTTTTAATTTCAAACCTAACCAAGATCGCTGTAATTAAAAAGCTGTCTTTGTAGTTTTATCATCATAATTTCGAACAAACCAGAGAATTGAAAGGGTGAACACAGAAAAGCTGACCCTAGAAAATAAATTCGTACTAATCGAAACATTTAAAAATTGGTCTAAGCTTAATTTTTATGTTTTAATATTTGACGATTCTTTTTAAGGGCGTTATATCTTTAGGAGAATTTAAAAATTGGTTTAAAAAATTAAAAAGCCTTATAAATGAACTTTTGTGTTTTGCTGGTTGGTTAATGTTTAATCACAGAGCTTAAGCGACAATTTTTTTCTGGTATATAACGCCCTTAAGTGACTCAACTTAGCTACAACTATTCTTACTTTTAATAACCTTTAGTTTTTGTTTTTGTTTTCGTTTTAGATTTTTTTTTTGAAAATGGTCAAAATTTGTGATAAATAACCTTTTGCAATTCCATGACGTTCGACGTGTTAAAATTATATAAGTACAGCTTTCGTAACCCTAGAAAGCATTTAACTGAGAAACTGCAAAGAATACAAACAAAAAATCCGTCCGTTCATTAATTTTAAGCTCAAAACTTGAAAGCAATTTAAAAAATTGTGCCAAGAGATATTTAAAAAAAAAGGTGCAAAAATTATAAATGAGATTTCAATTTATAAAACTATCTTTGCCAAGTCACACTTTCATGAATCGAAATTTTTATAGGTAACAATTTGAGGTATTTGGTTGACACTTTCTTTAAGTTTGGTACAGATGTAATGAGTACAAAACATCCAACCACGTAACAGTTCTGTTATAGTTACATAACGAAAGAATATTACATAAACATTACAGAATCTGTTCAGCTAAGTACTCACTAGCTGACATATTGCGTGATTTGTCTAGATACCGTCTAGCGATCGTCTATAGACACGGTCCATAGATTGTCTAGAGACACTGTTCTTTGTCTCGTCTAGCGTCTACACTATGATGTAAATTTCTTAGTCTCACTATATCTCATATAAGACAAAAAAAATAATAACAATAAAAAAACGCAGCTGGTCATGTTTGACGTTGCATGCTGTCCATAAATTCTCGCAACAAGCCCTAGACGGAGACTCGTCTATAGACATGTCTACGTAGAAAACTTGAGACGCCCCTCAGACACCAAAATCGCATAACATTTTTACTAGTGAGTACTTACCTTTAGGTAATTAGACGGATGGCTAATCTCTAAAAATTAACAGTAAGATTTAGTTAGATATATTTAACGTTTTTTGAGCATCTTCTATCAGTGGCTGATACATTTATACTGCATTAAAAACCGGTGATCTGACACTTAAAGTATTTATCCTATTCACTGAATCAGGGAAAATAGTGACAGTTGTGTGACGTATATTTGGGTGGATTTTATTGAAAATTTCGATTCAGAAAAGTGCGATTTATTCATTTAATTAAGTGATAGATAGCTAGTTCCTAATAAACGTAGTTTAATAATAAATTTTTTTTTTCAACAAAAGAAATAATATCTCTATAGTAACATATATGTGAATGTGTTCCTATTGTTTAATTATGTTTAGTTTATACAACAATGATATTTTCTTACAACTTGTGCATTTTTAAAAAGAACCCTAAACAGTCGAACAAATAGTCAATGATACGTTGAATCTTTTAGTAACAAAACACAAAGAAAAGCTTCAATTATCAAATTATTATATATGTTGGGATGAGGAAAAATTATAATAAAATTTTTTCTTTTTGAAATCTTATGGTCAAAAGTAGTCTGGGTATAAGTAATATAACACTTCAAACATTTCAAGTTTTTCTGATTATGTCTTAAAGTGCACAGTTAAATTTATAAAAATAAACAACACGATAAACCCAAAACTTCCAAAGAGTTCTACCAGTAACTGTACATCTATATATATAAAAGAATAAACTGATTGACTGATAAACACGCTCGAGACAACTCCATTAAAGATAAAACACTTAATTTTAAAAGTTTAATTCCTGATTGAACTTTGATTACTACTAAGAAGGATTTTTTGAAGTTCCACCTTTAACTAGTTCAAAAAGGCGATTACCAGCTTCTCGTCTTTATGTGCTAAAATCAAAAAACCTACTTTCGAACACACCATTATCAAAATAAACTGAAATTTTTACAGTGTTATATCAAAGCAACTTTTCTGGACTATTACATAAAATTTGCTATACCCTAATATAAAAGCCTTTAGGCTTTATTTTTCGATTTGTTCATTATTTTTGAATGTACTCAATAAACAAAAAGATATTTTAAATTTAGTTTCACATTGAATATTTTAACTGTACACTATGTTATTTTAGATTACAAATTAATTAAATAATTAAAAACGAAGAATTTTTTTATATTTATTTCTATTTCCAAACATGATGGCACTCACCCGCTTTGCTGAATTAATTTATAGAGACTTTCACATCCAAAATTCAATATTTTCATTTATTTTAGAAATTACAGGAAGTATGATCAAAGAGCTGCCTATTGAAACTATAAAGGCCATCACTCTCATATTTAATTCCATAATAACAGACGGGAATTTTCCCTCGTCCTGGGAAGTCGTGACAATTATTCTTGTTCACAAAGCGGGAAAACCTGAAAATACATTTGAATCCTACAGGCTTGTCAGCTTACTGTCATCCTTGTCGAAGCTATTCGAAAAGTTGCTCCTCAAAAGACTTCAGCCTATGCTGGACGCTAACAACACCATAGCCAGCCATCAATTTGGGTCCAGGCGATAACACTCTAGAATCGAACAAGTGCACAGGGTCGCAAGCACAATTATGCAGCGTCTCCAAGAAAAAAAAACTGTTTTGCGATCTTCTTAGATGTTAGCCAAACGTTTGGCAAGGTATAGGTATAGGTATAGGCAAGGCAGGGCTGTTGCGCAAAATCAGAATGACACTCCCAGAGGCGTTTGTGCGTATCCTCCAATCCTATCTAAATGATCGAAAATTCTATGTTCACTATGGCGAATCCACCATTATGGAGCGTCGGATAGGATCTGGAGTGCCACAAAGCAGCGTCCTTGGGCCGCTATTCTATTCTATCTTTACGGCCGACGCCTCAATCAACGAGGAAATAACCCTCGCGGCCTTCACAGACGACACCGCGCTACTAGCCATCCACAAATGTCCCAAAATGGTCTCCGAGAAGCTCCAGTCTGCACTAAACGAACTCCAGCTGTGGTTCTGCAAATGGAGGATCACTATCAACGAGACCAAGTTTGTCCACGTTATATTCACCACAAGAAGAGAAACCTGTCCTCGTGTCTTACTAAATGGTCATGAAATACCCCGGGTTAAGGTAGCCAGGCACCTTGGAATGCACCTGGATAGACGTCTCACCTGGTCTAAATATATCCTCCACAAACGCAACCAACTGATTTAACACTACCCGGAAACTGTGGTGGTTACTGAAAAGAAAGTCCCAACTGTCCCTGGGTAGCAAATAAACAATATACAAGTCCATACCCATTTGGACATACGGGATACAGCTATGGGGAGCCGCCATTAACTCCAATGTGGAGAAGATTCAGCGCTTTCAGTCTTAAACTTTGAGGACAATAACTGACGCTCCTTGGTACGTCTCCAATCACGTCATCCACCGGGACCTCAATATGGCTACAGTGAGGAGTAAGATAGCCAGATTCAGTCAAAAATACTTGCAGAGACTGAACGAACACCCCAACTATCTGACCGTCAACCTCCTGGATAATTCTGGCCACCATCGAAAGCTGAATCGCGTCTCATTTCTAGAGTTACCCTTTAGAGAACCACTAACACCTTAAGGTACCCCTTCTAGTGGGCGCGGTCATTCCCATCTGTGCATTTATCATATTTACTTAATATCCAAGGACAGATTGCAAATTAATACAGCAAAGAAATAATTATTTTGATAGAAAAGGTTTGTTTTAAAGAATAATAAAAATCTTGGATGTAACTTTTAGGCTATAGGTCTGTGGAAATCATTAGCAATTAATGTGATTTCACAAGTTAGAATAAACATTAAAGTTTTAAAGATGCCATTAAAATAAATGACCAAAGCAAACAGTGCAATTTAAGTGATGCTTATTTAGAGTTTGACTTAAATAGGTGGCAATACACAGAGTTAAAAAGGAATGAACCAAAAAAAAAAAAATAAAAAAAAACTCGTTAGAGTATCTACGTGTTTGACTTTTAGAGTGTTAACTGTATGTTAAACATAAATTATAGGTAATTATTCATTGAAATAAGACTGAATCCAGAAATTGAATGCAAACAGCAGGAAATCTACGTAGGGGAAAGTGGGGTATTTGAAAACATGAACTCAAAATTATCTTAGTTAATAAAACGAAATAACAAATATAATAAACTTTTATTGCAACATAAAAGTTCTAAGACTTTTAAAAATTGACATAATAAAAACAAAAAAAAGTGGGTGCGTGTACTTATGTACACGCGTGAGAAGTTATGCTTCTTGTAAAATTGTGAAATAAAGTAAGTAGCTACTTTTCAAAGTAAATGTCTTCATCTTATTCATGCCTTGTTTTACTATACCATTAATCTAAGATGGTTGAATTATTTCAGAATCACAAATTTCGTGATAACCAAGAATATGCATGAAATGCAGACGTTATTTTCATCACTAAACTCCTAATAGTATAATAACAAATACTACAAAATTCGAGAAAAGTAATAAGTTATTTATTAATAATATGTGTCATAACATATAAATATTTTCTAAATAAAATATTAAAAATATATTTAAAGAATTAGTTATCTTTAATTTAAATATAAAAATAAATAAATAAAACAAAAATTCAAATTACGCGCGGCTAGTTAAAAAAACGAAGCGGTTTTGCGGGCAACTTCATCCTGTTAATATCATGTCACCCCGATGCGCGCGCATCTAAAAATTTCATCCTCATCATTTTTTCATAACGCATCTAAAGAAGTATAACTTCAAAAAAAGACTAAAAAATAAAGAAAGGAAACAACTTTGTTCACACAAATCACAGACGTAGTCATAAGACGTTGATTGATCCCTCGTGCACTGCTCGTGAGCTCACTTGTTAGGTTAGTTACACATGATCCAATTTCGGTGTGATTCATATTTTTCCGTGATTTTTTTAAACATCATTTTTAGATTTCTAACGACCGCTTTATTCTTAATTGATGGTGACTTCGAATTTATTGTTGCACTTTTTCGATGTTGTAATTGAATATGTTTTTTTTTATTTTTCTTTTAATTGATGTTTTATGGAAGTGCTGGATAAAATTTCGGAATGCTTTCTTTTTCTTTGTTGCAAAACTGTTTTAGATATGATAGGTGCATGGGCTATGTCAGTCAGGAGCACAGAAGTAAATGGGGAAACAGAAGTATTAATAGTTAAATCGGTTTGATGTTCATAAACAATAGTGGAGTTGTAGCTATGATGATTCTGTGATGTTGTCGCTTGGTAGTCCACAGGATTTTTTTTTCAGTTGTAGTATCACGAACGGAAGTAATTAGATCTTAACTGTCATTTTTGTTTTTATTAAAAGGCATAATGTCGAAGAATTCGTTAAACTTGTCCATATCGATGGGTTGAATTCCAGCCCCTCTTAAGTCATTGATGCTTTGATTATATTGGCTGTCTTGTTGTATGCATTTGTAAACAGCTCGGCCACTTTGTATTGGGTGATCCGTTTGCCAGGATTGTTAACCATGTAGAGCATGGGAGGGACACTCTTACGAGACCTGAGGTGCCCCTGAATTTTAGTAAGGCGGGTCAAACACAGATGGCGAAACAATATTCAGTCGGTTAGGTAGATAAAATTTCTTCAAATGAATTGTTCCGAACAGTTCCGAACTTCCCGATTGATACCGAGGATTGGCGATGATCAAAAAAATTCGTTTTTATTTTACATTTCTGTCAAGTCCTTCCATAAAGTGCACGCGTTGGTATGTCATTTTAAGAAATAAAATGTTGATTGTGTGAAGTAAAGTCATCGGAAACAAATTATGTATTTGTTTAAATTTATTTCAAGGAGCATAATCACGAAAAAAAGGATGATTGACTCCTCATAAGCTAAGTAAAAAATATTTTATCTTACTAAATTATTTTTCTAAGTTGGTTAAGTAATTTCATATTCCCAGATTTCGTGATAACCAAGATGAATGGAATACAGACGTCATTTTCATCACTCAATACTCGATAACAACGAATAACAACTGCTGCGAAACTGGAGAAAAGTAGTTATCATTTTTTTATAATATTTACATTCATGCATTCATTGTAAAATCCCGATCCATTGCCCCTCTAACTAAATTAATCAGTTTATAATAATAACTTTGTTGTAGCAATTTAATTGTTATTATTTCTTATGTATTAGGTGTATTTATTTTTTTTAAATAAAATATTTAACGTGTAATAAAAGAATTAATTATTTTAAATTTAAATATAAGTAATAAAAATGAATAAATAAAATAAAATTCAAATTACGTGCGCGTGGTTAAAAATTGCCGACACTAGCGCCCCTATGAATGAACCGCCTTACTAATAGCAAAAAAAAGCACCGCAGTTTAACACTGAGTGTCCCTCCCGTGATGTAGAGCTCACACTGTCAATTGTAGGCAATTTTCATTGCACTGAAAAATGTTAAGTGCAGTGGTTGCATTTTATAACATTTTTATTCCCAAATACCCAACCTTCCCTTATGTGATGAATGATTTTACATTAAGTAAAAAGGAAATAATTTTATGAAATTCTTCTACTATAGTTTTATAAAGTTCTTAAAAACTAAAACTTCATTTTTTCGCCGATTAAGGACAATCCATATTTTCTCAATTCAGGGTAAGCTTAAGAAAAAAAAAATGGGAAAATACCAAGGAAACAGCTGAAATATCAAAATTGCTAACTTTGGAAAACTCCCAATTGCTGACAATTGATTAATTGATTACTGACCTGTTTAACTTCATAATTACTATAGTTCATAACTAAATTATCATTGTTTGTTATTACTTTTAATAAATAGTATAAAAATAAATTTTCTTTTATTTGTTGTTGTTTTTTTGTACTGAAATACAGGTTATTTCAAAAACAGTTCAACAGTTAGAGGATGCATCAATTGAAAAAAAGTTTTTTTGTTGTAGTCAGAGTACGCTTTGTACAAGAGATCGATCTGGGTAAAATACCCATCCTGGTCCCGCGATAAGAAAACCAGACTTGTGAGACTGCGAACTCGATTGTGTTATTCCTAACTCTTCAAAAATAGAATCTTTTGAAGAACAAAACTTTTACCAAATTCATCAATATTAAACAAAAATTTTATCAGGTTCTTAGCGATTTTCAAACTTAAATAACTCTATAAGGATAACTCCTAAAGTAACAATTGGGGTGTCGATGGAGAAGGTATAACAAACTCTTCCAATTGAATTCAAGAAAACTTTAGGAAAATCAAACGGAAAAGCTGTCTATAAAAATGTTTGGCTCTTAGTTGTGAAAAATTATGGAAAATCGTTTGTTTATCGTTTGGTAGAGCTTTTAATGCCCTTTCCAACAATATGTCTATCGGTACTAAACCTTCGATTGTTTTCGAGATATTCACGTTTGAAAATTTAGAAATTTTGGTAAAATTTACATTTGTAAAAAGACGATCGAGTAATAGGGCGACAGAAGATGTCAGATGACGTCACAAAAATCGGTAAAATGCTCTTAATAAATAAAAATAAATAAAAATAAATAAATGTTGTTAAAGAAAATTTTAGGAAAATCAAAGGGAATGCGTGGATAAAATTTTTTTTTGGATTTTCGCTGTGAAAAGTTGTGGGAAATCGTTAGATATCGTTTGATAGAGCTTTTAAAGCTCTTGCCAACCATTTGTCTATCGTTACTATACGTTCGATAGTTATCGAGATATTCACGTTGGAAAAATCGGAAATTTTGTTGAAATTTACATTGAGAAAAGACGATCGTGTTATAGGGCGACAGAAGACGTCGGATGACGTCACAAAAATAAGTGAAATGTTAGCGATTTTCAAACTTAAATAACTCTATAAGAATAACTCGTCACTTTAGGAAAATCAAACGGAAAAGCTGTAGATAAAAAAAAATGTTGCATCTTCGCTGTGAAAAGTTGTGGAAAATCGTTTGTTAATCGTTTGCTAGAGCTTTTCTGACCCTTTCCAACGATATGTTTAATGTTACTATACGTTCGATAGTTATCGAGATATTCACGTTAGAAAATTCAGAAAATTTTTTAAAATTTACATTGACAAAAAGACGATCATGTAGTAGGGCGACAGAAGATGTCGAATTGTGTCACAAAAATCAGTGAAATCTAAGCGATTTTCAAACTTAAATAACTCGATAAATATAACTCGTATAGTAACGATTGATGGAAAGGGGGTAACAAATTCTTTCATTTGAATTCAAGAAAACTTTAGCAAAATTAAATGAAAAAGTTGTGGATAAAATAATGTTTGGCTCTTCGATGTGAAAAGTTATGGAAAATCGTTTGTTAATCGTTTGATAGAGCTTTTATGGCCCTTTGAACGATATGTTTAATCTTACAATACGTTTGATAAATATCGAAATATTCACGTTGGAAAATTCAGAAAATTTTTTAAAATTTACATTGACAAAAAGAGGATCGTGTTATAGGGCGACAGAAGATGTCGGATGACGTCATAACAATAAGCGAAATTTCAGTTATCAGTGCAATTTTCAGTTGAAAAATTATTTTCTATATAATTCTTCCGCCGCATATACGTTTTAAAGCGCTGGATTTTTTTAGATAATATTCCACAACTCCCTGATTTTAGATCAAATTTTCAGAGTAAAAAAGTGCGTATTATCGTCCGGCAAATACGGTAATCCAATTATTACCAATGTAATTGGTTTTATATTATCACTTTTTAAAGTAACTCTTATTCAGTAACGGCTATAGAGTAGGTTCTACAAGTCCCAGCCGATAGGTTTAGAGCAGTGATTCTCAACCTGTGTGTCGCGAGAGGTTCGCAGGTGTGTCGCGAGATTTTTCAAAAATATTAAAAAAGGCAAAGATTTTAGAACTCTAACATAAATTTTTGAACTGAATTTGCCGCGATTTTTCGAAATTTTTCAAGTGACGTTAAATTTGAATGAGTCCTAAAAGTAAATTTGTTTCCAAGTTTTTCATCTGATGATATTTTTTGTGAAGTAAGTTGATTTGATTTCCTACTTTTTGATTATCTTTAGTAAAAGAAACTTAATTTTCTAGCCATGGATAAGTTTCTAAAAAAATCTGATCAACATTTAGTAGTAAAAGAAAATGTACCGAATCAACGAAAAGGAACGAAGCGAAAGTTCAAGGAAGAGTACATTGAATATGGTTTCATAGCATTAGGCCCTGAAGATGCTCAGATTCCTTATTGTCTGATCTGCAACTCAGCTTTGTCGAATGAGTCTCTGGTTCCAAATAAATTGAAGCGACATTTGGAGACAAATCATCCAGGGCACAAAGAAAAACCAAGAGAATATTTTGAGAAGCTTAAAACTGAAAGAAATCATCAATCGAAGAAGATTACAACCTATTTGAAGCTTCCTGAAAAAGGGCTTGTTGCAAGTTACAAGGTCGCTCAACTATTGGCAAAAAGAAAAAAAGCACACTCTGAAGGTGAAACAATAATCGCGCCAGCACTTGCTATTGTTGTTGAAACGATACTTGGACCTGAAGCCGCTGAGAAAGTCAAGAAAGTTCCATTGTCAAATGACACAATGTCTCGCCGAATCGAAGATTTATCATCCGATTTGAAAGATCAAATACGTGAGAACTTCGAAATGGAACTCGAATCAAAGGTGCTGTGGTCGCTTCAAGTCAATGAATCTACGGATATCTGTGGAAAAGCCCACCTACTGGCATTTATTCGCTTCATTAAAAATGAGAAATTCATAAATGAATTCTTTTTCTGCGACGAACTAAAGACCACAACGAAAGGAGAAGACATTTTCGAGGTAGTGAACAAGAAGGTTTTGCTTTTCAAGCTGAAGTGGAAGAACTGCATCAGCGTGTGTACCGATGGCTGCCCTTCTATGCAAGGAAATCAAAAAGGATTTGTTACTCTCGTTCTCCAGGAAAATCCCGATATAATCACGACTCACTGTATGATTCATCGTGAAGCCCTCGCCGCCAAATCATTGCCGGAAAACTTGCAGTCAGTTTTGAATCAAGCTATTAAAGTAGTGAACTTCATCAAGTCTCGGCCGTTTAATTCAAGAATTTTCGCCCAACTCTGTGATGCCATGGATTCCGACTTCAAATCTCTGCTTTACCACACCGAAGTTCGCTGGCTGTCGAAAGGAAAAGTTTTGAAGCGTCTCGTTCATCTCAAAGTCGAAGTTATTTCATTCTTGGAAGTCGAGGAAACAGATTTTGGATTCGATCTTCGTGACGAGATTTGGTGGCTCAAAGTTCAGTTTTTCTCCGATCTGTTCGACAAACTTAATTTTCTTAACTTGAGCCTCCAAGGACCATCAGAAAACATCATCTCGTCGTCATCCAAACTGAAGTCTTTTAATGAAAAACTGACGCTATGGAAAAGCAAAGTATCGAAAGGTATTTTTGAATGCTTTCCTTCCGTCAACGAATCTCAAGCGAAGAGCATCGTCGCTGACGACATCATGTCCACTCTGACAAGTCTCCAATCAGCAATTCACCATTATTTTCCATCACTTTCAATCGACGAATATGACTGGGTGATCAATCCATTTGGAAGTTACGAGACATCAAATCTTTCGTGTGAAGAGGAAGAAGAGCTAATTGAGTTAAGAAATGACAAATTTCATCGACTTGGATTTGCCGAAAAAAGTTTGGATGAATTTTGGCTCTCCTTGAAGCAGTTGTTTCCAGCACTCAGTGTGAAAGCAGTCAAAATCATTTTGCCATTCGCGTCTTCTTGGTTCTGTGAATTCGGATTTTCAGCCTTGACTGAAATCAAATCAAAAAAGAGAGCGCGGCTTCTCCGACTTGACGACGAAATGCGTGTTTGTTTGTCAGCATTAGAGCCACGTATCAATCTTATTTGCTCTCGAAAGCAAGCTCAACCATCGCATTAAAAAATTTAAACGTTGAGAATAAAATTTAACCAAACTTATATTTTTTGCCTAAGGTGTGTCGCGAAATTTTTCAGATATCCTGAGTGTGTCGCGAGTGAAAAAAGGTTGAGAACCACTGGTTTAGAGGCTATCATCTAAGTTAGCGCTGATGTTAAAAAAAAATAGTTTTTATTTTTCTTCATACTGTTCCACCACACCAAAAATTATGAAAAAAATCATGAGTATAAAGAAATATAAAAGACATTTTCTGAGAAAGTTTGGTGAGTGAGACTTTTAAATAACATGAATAAAAAAAATATTTTTGTTTTATTTTGCCGCTGGGAACATCGGCTACATTTTCTTCTGACAATGAGATCTATTGTGATAGTTTCATAACATCTCTTCTACTCCTAGAAATTGGGAAAAAACTCATCATCTATGTGTACTAAATTTTACTATTGAAAAAAAAATAAAATCGAAAAATAAGTTTTTTTTTTAAATCTCGAAAGCCATTTGAGATAGGGCACTTAAAATTTGAGTGAATTATTTTTGTTTGATGTCAAATCGATCCCCCAATTGCAAATCGAAAAAGCCGTGGGGACAGATTTCCCATATAAACCCGACTATACGATAGTTTTAAACAAATAACATTCTTGGTTGTTTCAACCACATGAATTGTGAAAATTTAAAAATTGTGATGATGTCAGAAGTTGGTACGAACAACAATTTCAGATATCTCGGTGATAGCGAGTTTAAAGTTTAAAGTAGTTCACTATGGAGTCTCTGGAGTATTTACCTGAGATACTATAAAAAATATAAATTACTTCCAATTCCACCTGAGATCAAGAAGTTGAACTAAACACTTGCAATTGCCAATTACTTATGTAGTTTATTAAGTTTGTACTAGATGGCGTTAAAGGTATTTTATTTTTCTAGTAAGTAATATAGTTCCTTAATTTTATCCAGGTTTTCCATTGATAATACTCGCTGTTACATTGTTGTTATATTTCTAAAACCAGCCCAAGTGATAACTTGTAATAGAAGGGTTTCGTACAATTGAACTGTTGACAATATTGTTTACTAATATTTTTTTTATACGAAAAATCGATAAATTTATCAATGTATTTTTTTTTAATAATTGTCTTAAGGATCTTTTATAATAGGGCCCCATAGACGAGCATTCTTTCCCGACGTTCTTTCCACTTAGTGCAATCGTGAAGGAAAGACTGACAGGATTACATTCCTCTCGTCCCCACTAACGGCAAGTCTTTCCTGAGATCATTCTTTTCAAGTAATCATGTCGTTCCAACACGTCGGGATTCATAATCCTCTCGTGGCCACTTACGAGAAATAGCAATCCGTTAGGATTGTTCACTGAATTTACATCCGACGGGAAAGAGTGTCCGTGTATGGGCTCTTTCATCTCAGTTCGGAAAGATTATAATTATGTGAAAAGAAAGCGCGTACTCTTACCTAATCCTGCAGTGTTATAGATGGAACGTAAGTTGTTAGCCGTTACTGGTATGGTTGTAGCTATGTACAGCTTATACAGGGCAAGAGGAAAAAGAAAATGAATGAAGAAATGGATGAATGAATATTTTAATTTTTTTGTTTCCGTAAACTTCCTTATTTTTTAATTGCCATAGTGCTGGATGGGCTTTATATACTTCAATGAATTCTTTAATAACGTGTTTTGGCACATTTCTAACGTCATTTTTATCTCCATGCTCTTGTAACTCCATATTAAAAAGTAGCACTTCAAAAATTGGAATTAAAAAACTTTTAAAAATTAATTATTTAAATTATAATCGAAAGAACGACACTCTTTCCACTTGAACAGGATAGAGCTGAGACAAAAGGCGAGGCTCCACTAACAGCGTAAATTTTGAAACGCAATCCTTTCAAGTAATCCTGCAAAGGCTAATTTTCGGCGAAACCCGTACGGCACGCTTTCCTCTCGTGCTCCATACACGAACGTTCTTTCCGGATGAAATTAACATTCCTGCCGGAAATAATGCTCGTCTATGGGTATTATCATTAATAGGATTGTTGTCACAAGAGTACACGACGGGAAATAAGTCGAAAGAGTTTAAATTGTTGCTGGATGAATTGTCGGGGTTGAATTGTCTTGGTTCCAAAATATTTCACACCAATAGCATCGGGCTGTTACTAGTACATTTGAAAGGAACTTTTTCATGTAGAAAACTAAAAAAAAAATGTATGATATGTAGTTTTTGTATTTTCCAACATTTAGTCAAGGTTTTTTTTATTGCTGTTTTTGTGTGTTAGGTACCTACTTCTAGGAGTAACGTTCATATGACGTTTTTAATGACGATTTTTAAATTAATTTTACCCTTTTGTCTTATTCAATAATTATTCCTGAAATTTTTGGGTGGATTAAGTAAAAACATTTTTTTTTTAAATATTTTCCGTTTAATTGCATTAGCTTATATTAGTTTACATATAATGTCCTTAATTAATTCAACTACATATAATATCATAGCTTATAGTTATGTTAAATTAGTTTAATTTTCCTCATACTTTTCCTTTTTGCAAAAACAATATACAGGTTTAGTTGTACATTAATTCTAGTGAAAAATTTTTGCTATAAATTTTGATTCTTTTAGAGTTCTTACTAACTTCCTTTGCATTTTCACGTGATAGATTGATTGTGTTATTTTTCTCCGCGTATTAAAATATTTTCGTTTATTATTTTTTTTTTGAATTTTTAAGTATGGATAATTTAGTGGTTTATTGATTTTTTTTTTGAAATTTTGATAATACAAAATAATTCAGTTCATATTTAATTTAAGAAAATTTTTTTTGATTTTTTAAAGTGATTTTTTTCTTAATTTTGACATACACATAAAAAATTTACGAAGAAAATTTGCTATTTTTTGTATAAATATATTATAAATATTTTTAAATAATTTTTTCTTTTTTATTTAATTTTAATGCCCATATAACTCACATGATAATTATATTATACAAAAATTTTTCTCGAAATTCGAAAAAAATTATTAATTAATTATGCCTAATATTGCTAGCTAAATTTGAAAAAAATTAGTTTTTAAAAAAATATTGCCCATACTTGCGTAACATCGATCACTCTACAAACATAACCTCAATCTTAAAAATATAACCTCAAAATATAATTGGCCGAAATGCTGTCGTTCTCTCATCCAAATCACATGTAAATATAGATGTATATAGAATATTTTGTACAACCATTTTTAAAAAATTTTCAATGCTTTCCATTTGAAATTTTCCTGTTCTGATTTGCAACCATATTCCGAATTTTTTACAAAATATATAAAATATTTTTAATAGGAACATAAACATAAATTAATATAAATACAGCATGTTCAAGACAAAAAAAAATTCTAAATGTCACTTAAAAAAATATTTTTTTTCCAAAAAATAGCATTCAAAGATAAACAATGTCTAAGTACGTTTGCAAATTTTGAAAATTTTTTTTTAAGATTTGTACCGTCCCTTAAATATAAAATATAATATGACAGAATGAAAAATTAATATGACAGAAAAAATTGTACAAGGGAAAAGCTCGAAAAAATTCTTCTTAAATAAAAAATAATATTACAAATATCGTATTTTCCTTTTTTTTTAAATTAAAGTTTTAAAAGCTCAAATCATGTCCTGGCAAATGCAAAGATTAAGACGAGAAAATATTTCTTTTATTTAATATTTAACTAAACTAAACTGGTCGCGTATTCAGTTGGCACCACTGACGCGCAACGCAGAGCAACCAAAATGCAACCTAACGAAACTTAAAATAAAGTAAAAATAATTATTATTAAGATAATAATGAATAATTAACGTAGATAAAAGTTGTTATAACTTTCAAAAAGTCATATACGATATTTCGGTTTAGGTAAATTAAAAAAACTCGACCCAAAATTTGCATGATATGGCGCAATTAGATGGCGGGAGTTTTCTTAACCTTAACATCCATATAACAAAACAAAGAGATATATTAAACATTTTTTTAAATTTTCCTGTTTTGTTATAATAATTATTAATAATAATTATAATAATGAATAATAATAATGAATAATAATAATAATAATAATAATAATAATAGCAATAAAAATAGTAATAATAATAGCAATAATAATGATATAAAATTTGTTTTTCCATTTTCCAGAAGTTTCATTAAACATTGTAAATTCCTTAAAAATTATTACAGTGAAATTTACGTTAATGTGAAATGCTGTCATTATATATCCAGTGACCATATAATGTCACATAACGTAATAGTTATGTTAATAAGCAGTACATTGGGTACGTAACATTTACATTTATATTACGTAATGTGATGTTGTATGCTCATTGGGAAGATATAAATATAATTTTCCATTTTCACACGTATGGCAATCAGGAAAATTTTCGAACAGGAAAATCAATTTGAATGTGGCAAAAATGTTTTTCAGAATGAAATCGAAAATTTCCTCACGTGGTTGATTTGAGATAATCAATGTCACCCCATAAACGAGCCGCGAATTTTATCTCATAACATACCACAGAAAAAATTTTCCTTTTTACCTTTTTACATACACGCCTAGTTTTAAGTATATTACGATTTTGTTATACAAAGCAAAGAAAATTTAGCGAAGACACAAACCCGTCCCCGCTAAGTTCTATGAGTTTTTTTTTTATACAAAGTGGCAAGAAATTTGGTTAATTAAACTAAGGAAAATTCTTATTAAACATAAAACAATTTATTTATTTGAAATTTAAACTAATTTTCCTCATTAAATTCGATATTAATTAACATCTCTTTTAATTAATTCGACAGACACACAACATATAATATGAATATAATCAATAATTAGTAAAATTGCGTATTTATTTACTTTTAATTAATTAATTAATAACTTTTCCATTAATTATTAATCATTTACTTTACACATACATTTTGAAATCTGGCTAAAAAATTTCATCTAAATGTCAAATTTTCCAGTGTTTTCGTTCCGAAGATAAATTAAGATCTAGGAAGTTTTAGCGTTTCATTAAGAAATTGGGGTTAGGAAAAAGTAGGTTGGTATGAATGGATAGGTTGGTTGTTTGCTTTAACGAGTTAAGGGTAGTTTTTGGGGTGGGGTTTGTGTATTAATTTTTTTTTTAGAAATACTTATTTTTAAATATATTGAATTAGTTAATGGTTAAAATGATTTTTTTAATTAAATTTTCCCGAATTTTTTTTTTTCGAAAAGAAATGTTTACGAAGAAACATTTTCCCAATTTTTCCAAGAAAAAAATTTGTTGTTGAGACAAATTTTTATTTTATATATTATATATTTTAGTGTATGTGTAGGTTTTACCTGTGTGTGAAAAAAATGTAACGAAAATTCTTTTTGATGTGTTTAAAACGAAAATATATCAGTGAGTGCGCATGTGGGACATGCGTACGTGTCGTGTGACATGTAGTTCGAAACTTGAAACATTAAATGGATGTGTAGAAAGTGTGTCCTTAAATATTTTTTTTTTAATTTTATGTAGAATATTTTATTGTAAAAAAACATTTTTATGGAAATGTACGAGGTGTTCTTTTTAACTGTCCAAATTTACGGCAAATATTTTCAATTTGACTTGAATCCATTTAATTTTTTTTTTTTTTGAAAAAAACTCCAAGTACATTTTCCGCTTGCTTACGACTATAGAATAACTAAGTAAATATAAGAAGTTAAATATGGAAATCTAAAAAGTTTGTGTCGATATTTTCTCGAATTTTCAAGGAAAATATCTTTTGGGCTATGGACAAATTTTGACAAAATTATCGCCTAAATCATACGATTCCGTTATGAAAAACTCGAATTTACTTAGCATGGAATTGAAAACAATTTCCAAGATGGTCAAAAGATAAATTTTGCTTTTAGGTTATGTGATTTTTTTAAAATCTAAACGGTGTGTTTAACATGGCGTTTTTCGAATGAAAAACGCAATGCGTTTGGGCTATTGTACATTTATAATTTTTTTTTTTTGAAAATATGATTTTTAAGGAAAATGTGTATCAAATAATGTTTTTTCATTCGTTTTTGTTGATTTTTACAATAATTATTCTAAAACATAACAAGAACGTGGCGCCATCCAACGAAATGTTGGATAACAACCTCCGGCTTCTTGGCTGAAAGTCTTATTCGGGCAATGTAAAGACTTTTCGAGTTTAAAAAAAATTATTGTAAACTGTTTTTTTTTTCTGAATGGCCGAAAAGTTTGTGTTTGAAGCATAAAAAATTGAAAATAAAAAATTTTCTCCACCGGCCATTTAAGAAGAATGTTTTGAACAGCTTGTTAAATGGAAGTGGATTTCCAAGTGAACTTGGAATATTTCTCATGGAAAAAAAACTGAGTTTTTCCCATGAGAAAATATGATGGTGGTTGATATGTATCGATAGTATCTATCGATTTTCATAGAGAAAAAAATGCAAGAGATTCATTGCATATTCCGGGCTATTGCAAAATTTAGTATGTCTTATTGGTTGTGGTTAATTAAGAGTTAATGTCACAATCGAGTTTGTTTTGATTTTCTCTAGTAGAAAATCAAATGAGTCAAAGACTCATAAGTTGATGGAAAACCTAACCTTAAATCTTTCTGATTCATGAATTGTTAGTGACTTCATTGTGGAGATTTTTACGGTTTTACGCTTTCCATCTGGTCATAATCGAGATTTTTCCACGTATAACGTGTTTCATTCATTTTTTGTTGTTTTTTTTTTTTTTTGGGAAAGATGTTTTGTTCTAAATCATAGTGAATTTTCCAGTGAAAATCCATTTTTTTAACTATTGAGTTTATTTTGTGAACCTTAACGTGCTATTGATAAATTTAAATATGACTATTTGACAATTTATAAATATTTTCAATACTGGAGGTAAAGGGGGACACGGGATATTCTTGTTTCTTAAATGGAAAATCAATTTTTCCAATCTATGTACAATGTCTTATGAAAATGCATTTGTATGTGTATCACTCGAAACATTTTTAACACATTTGAATTTCGTTTTTCGTGATTCGAATTCTTTTATGGCGCGCATCAATCAGTCGTTTTTCTTTTTGGTACGAAAAGACGCATGAAAATTTACTTAAACAGAAAGAAAATTACAAACAAGCAAACAAATCATATAAAACTACACTTATCAATTTAACTAAATGCAAATTTCGACCTTAATTAGACTCTCATCTCTCTAAATTAAACTATTATTTATTTTTTTTTTCTAAAAAAAAAAATTAAATTAAAAAAAAAATGAGAAAAATCAATCACAGAAAATAAATTGCAATTTTTTATTTCATTTTAGGTACTCGATATTGCATCAAAAAAAAATATATTCATATAAAATTTTCACATATAACTCAATTTGACCGAAAGTGAAAATGATATCTGATCGCGTCGCTTCGAATCAATACATTCAATTACATTCCCCGAAGAAATCAATATACAATTTCGGATGAGATCAATATATTTATGTTTAAAAAAAAAACAGTAAGAAGGAAAAATGAAAATTAACGAAAAAAACAGCCTCTTGAAACTCAGTAAAATTGATATTTTCAACGTCCAATTCCGTATAAGAAAGAAACGTATAATGCATATTTTAACACCTTATTACAACAAAGAATAGATCACACATTGATACATGTGTGAAAATTTTGATATTGTTGGAATTTTCTTCAAAAATTATACCGTATTATAATTGAAAAAAACAAAACGTTTAGATAGCTGCTCAGCAAATTGACTTAATCTAAAGTTTTTCCTAATAACAATCAACACAACATAACCTAGAAAAAAAAAATTTATTAACTGACAAAAGATCCAATATATCATAAAATTTCTCTCCCAATTCAAAATGTTTTTTTTTTCGTTTTGCGGGTCCCAGGATATTTCTTCCTTCTATCACTGCGACCAAGGAGGTATCCAAAATGTTAAAATGTATTCTTGTAAAAGAAGCCCCGAAATAGATAATCAACATTCCTTATAAACAAAATGATATAGAGTTAAAAGATGCTATCGGTGGATTGATTTAATTTAATTATTATTAATTTAATTAGATACGTTGTCAATGTCACGTTGAACGAACCCAATAAGAGCAACAGGAACAAGTTTGACATTATTCATCAATAAAAATGCAAAAAAAAACAGAAAGTATTATTGGTGCTGAATCCATCCTGAGCAACTATCTTAAAATAGAACAAGTAAAATGAAAGTCATACTTATAAGTGTGTGAAATTCATACACAAAGAAAGCATAGATTGGAGTTTATAAAGGAAAAAACTTGGCAAATTTCGACAAGTGAGAGATGCACCAAGCACGGGTCTTACTGAGTAACCGAATACCGAGTATTCATCGATAAAGCTGAATGTAAAGCATTTACTTTGAAAGTGAGTAACACCTATATAAAAAAAAGAAGTGAACACTTGCCGAGTACTTAGCTTTCCTGTACTTTAACTTCCTGTTATATCAGTTCATACTTTCAATCAATAATTTTTTTTTCTGGACCACTTAATGGAGCAACGGGTAGAGCAACTGCTCTCTCCGCTACATGTGTCAGTGGTACTAGGGTCAAATCTCTAGATGAAAGATTAAGAATTCAAGACCTAGAGAAATTTTCTATGTGTAAGATAGTCGTAAAAAAGAAAAAAAATTCTGCCTAAATTTTTCAATAGTTCAATGAGTTCTAGCTATGTATGTGATCTATTCTGAATGCTTCGACAGCGACGTCGAGATATTTGACCAACTACGAGTACTTATAAAATAACCGAGTATACTCGAGTAGTAAACAAGTACGGGGGTTGAAAACACCGAGTTGACATATTCTAAACTAATTTCTTCATTTTTAAAGAAACAACAAAATACTTAAAAGTTCCTTAACTCTTTTAATAGACCCATAGTAACTCCACTACATGCTTCTCTTTTAAACGATTTAAAGATAGTTGCTGGTGCTATCTCTTGGAAGTACAGGTTTTGATAGTAAAGATATTTTTTAACCGATGTTTTTAAAATTATGCTCGAAACAAAGACATATTGTAGATATATTAAGCTCTTCGGATGATCTAGATTCTAGAGGATTTTATGGCCGTTAAATGTAGCTGGAGTCAAATAGACTATAAGAAGATATCAAAAAATGTATACTCCAACTTTATACTTAAATGAGTGTATGAATTTCATCAAACTTATATATTCGAAGCTTTCGGTTATTTCATAACCTCTAACTTTTTTAAGGTTACATAGAAACATTGTATAATTAACTGTTAAGAATACGACGTATAAAGACTGATTTTGAACGTTGAAAAACCACTTTTACTAGTAAATTTTTGTTTATTTTTAGAGTTATATGTTCATTCTACGCAAATATTCCTCAATTTATTACTCAAAAAATTATTACTATGTGATTGGCCACCATTTTCGATTAAAACGTTTAAAAAAAGAAACAGCACTTAAACTCTATAATTTTGATCAGTAGCTTACTTAGTCTAATAAAAAAAAAAGTTATTGTGTGTATTATTATGTATATGTTTTGTTTTATATATTTATACATATATAGAATATTATTATTATTATTAAATTTTAATTATCATTTTTTACTGTACAGCAACCGTTAATTACAAATAACAATTAGTAACTATTAATGTTCCATTTTTAATTTAAGTTCCCTTTAGTTTTTCGCTAGTGTTGTTTTTTTATAATCGAATTAAAATTTTTTTCCAAAAATAAAAAGAAATCAAATAAATGAAACGTATAACTTTGAATTTGACACGGGTTAAGCTTTCAATGTTTCAACGAGCTGTGCATAGATGGGGGTATCAATCGCGATGCTAAACACTGAGTGTTGAGTTTGGAACAAATGCCTCGTCTTTACAATAACGAAAATAAAAATTAAAAAAAGAATGATTTAAAAAATAATTTTTTACAAATATAATTTTATTTTTAATATAACAATCAATATTATTATTAATTTATTTATTATATATAGATTTTATGGACTTACGGTTAACAAGGTTTTCATTATTTTTTTTTTAATATTCTGTTTGTTTTTTTAGTAAATTGTTTAAATTTTTGATGTCCTTACTATCTAATAGTCGATTTTGCACATGATTTCATTAAAATTTATATTAAAATTAAAATTTTTCTTATATTTATTTATTCATTTTTAAAGAGCTGCTAATATATATTTTATTTATATTTTTAATAACTAATCATAATTTTTTTTTATGTACAAATTTTTGCATGACTTTTCTTGGGAATTTTCACCTGTTTCTAAGTTTTTTTTATATTAATATATATTTTGATTTATTATTATTTATATATAATTTATATATATATAATTCTTTTAGGAACACACACACACACTTATTTAGGTTAAGATTCCATTAAGTTTAAGTAAAACCTAACCTCGAAAACATAAAAAAATTACGACGGATTTTGTTTGATTTTCACTGTTTAGTTCCATTTGTTTAAATGAAGAAAAACCAAAAGACCCCTTTTCTTCGTGCAATTTTATAATAAATGAATTGAATATATACAAAGAATCTTGGCAAGAATTACTTTCACCTATATACAGTGTGTTCAGTGATGTTTTAGGATTCGTAGTTTGGGGGTGGATTGGTAGTGGGGGGATTGGGAATATAAAAGCTAGTTATCTTCTATGTACAAAATTAATTAACTGGCTTTTGAAAAAGTCATTCGTTCGATATGGCGTCACGACGTGAGTCACTCGCGCATTTCAGACTCTCATGTGGTGAATGAATTTTTTTTTTTTAATCCCCCGAAATAATTCCCTATATATTTGAGCAATCGTGAATTGCAAAATCAAAATTTCACCGATTTGAAATTAATGCTGGATTAAGGCCCTTAAATAAGTAGTATATCGATCACTTACACGCTAAAAATTTTTATTACTGAGCGCACACGATATTCCGAAATTTTTCGAAATTAGTTTCATTTTTTTAAAGATTTTTTTTTCGTTTTTTAGTTGAAGTTTAGAAAAAGTTTTTTAGAAAAATAGTTTCGTTTCTTTGTTATAGTTTGCTTGAAATAGTGCCCCATTGAAATGAATCTACCTCAAAAAATATCACAATATCAAAAAATGGAGAACCAAGCCATACAATTAAATACACCAAATGGTAACTTAGAAGATAACAACTAAAAAACTGATAAACTTGATAAAAAAAGAGAAAGTCAATGGAAATCAGTTTTTTTTTTTTTTTGAAGTGAAGTTTCTTTAGCAATTCGAACATAAGAACAAACGAAAACGATGTGAGCACTCACCACATAAAACACAGAGGGCGGTGCTGAGATACCAATAAAAAAACAATTTTCGACAGTTTTTTTGAAATGTTTTCTCGAAATTCTCGTTGAGAAGTGTTTCCTAATGTCGTAGCGCTGAAGTAAAAAATTTTCCTCCTCTCGCAAATCATCTTCATCTCGTTAATTTTTTGGCAGTTGTTGATCCTAATCGCTTTACAGTTTCCAAAGTTGATAACTAATTTCCATTCGTATTCCACGTTATCAACTCAACACAAAAAAAAAAATACAAAATTTCTTTTTCCGTTTATAACAAATCGAACTCAAATCAAATAAAAATTAGATAACTTTGCACGCTCAGTAATAACTGAATTTTCAGGGTTGTTGATGATGGAGTCTTAGTGCTTCCTGAAATCCAAAAACCGGATTAGAATCCTGAAAAAGACTACACAGTTATCACAATGACAGCTGGTTTCCTAGTCATAACTAAACAAAAAATCGTTGAAACCAGCTGACAGTGACCAAATTGTTTTTCTCTAAACTACATACTTGTAACTTGAGAGCCTCGCTTAAGTCGGGACTAAGTTGTTGTCCTTGTGAAATTGAAAAAGGTCCAGAGTTGAGTCCTCCATTATGTCTAGTGAAAGAAAAACCGTTTAGTTGAAGAATGTTGGCTGATTTATTTGGGTACATACTGTACATACCTTCCAAGAGGACTGTTTTGTGACTCGTTTTGTTGGTTGTTGGCAGAAGTAGTTGATTGTTGGTTGGCGGCGGCGGCTTGTTGCTGTTGCTGTTGCTGCGTGGCAGCTGCAACTGCAGCCTGGGACACCGCTAAGCGTAGCGCAGCTTCGGCTTGTTGCCTCAACAACGCTTCAGCTTGATGAATCCTAAGACATGTCCAAAATGATCAATTATAACCATCTGATAAAGATCAAAAACCGTGTTGGATACGAACCGTAAAGCATCCTGCTGTTGGTGGGTGTTTAAATCCATTCGCATATCAGACAAATTCCGCATGCTGTCCATTGAGGCTCGCATCATTAAAGCCTGCTGGGACAACGTGTCAGAGTTCAAAGGTGGAGTGTTTGGCGACCCGGTGTTGACATTGTTGGCTTGAAACCGAAGTAGATTGTTTCCGACCTCCTTTAAATCAAACAGATAACAACCAGGGTCAGTTAAGGTTGTGAAAAGATGCGAATCGAAGTCGGTATACCTGAGAGACGGCTCCCATACGCATCGCTGCCGCTAAGCTAGCGACGTCAGTAGGACTCATACCGGCGGCAGTTTGGTGTGCCCCCGTCATTGCTGCCATCATAGCCATTCGATTCACGTGTAATTGGTCCGTATCCATATTATATTGAGATGCATGCAATCCGTTATTACCTGTGAAAATTTGCTCGTTATTTCGGGCGTTCGATGGTGGCAATAATTGGGACATACTTCTTAAAATATCGCCCAGTTTCGGCGTGCAGTTGTTATTGTTGTTGTTATTGAGCAAGCCACTGCCAGTGCCCTGTTGACTGCCGCCGTTTTCGGACCCGGCCGAGCTAAGGCGGCCGTTGCCTGAGCTCGACTCCGAGTGCGCACTTGGAGACATCGGGGCATTCACGTTGGGGGTCAGTTGGCCAGGCTGTTCTTGTTTCGTGGCCGCCAATGACGCGGCATTTGCCACGAGTGACGCCGAGGTTGGTAAGCCTGAAAACAAACAAAGCAGTCGTTGCAGAAAGTTTCACAGCCGTTGTGTTGGACAGCCATTGACTTACCAAGCATTGCCGCCTGAGAAGCAAGTAGTTCCCGTTCGCGTCGTTCAGCTGCCGCTCGCGAGAGCACATACTGGGCGGCAAACTGGTGCTTCGGATCCATTCGCATGTGCTCCATGTGGGAGAGTAGGCCTGAAATAGAAGACATAGCGTCGTTATATGGAATAGTCAGATCGAGCATGTCAGATGCTTGTTTCGGAATTTTGGAGTTGGAACAGATTTAGCTTTCTCAGGCCGATTGTGTGATTGATCGGATTCTCTCGGTTTGTACTTACCAGATTCATGGGTGAAAACAGCTTGGCAGACTGAGCAGGGCCACATCCGCAGATTGGGATTTGCCAGTTGGCTGGTTTCGGGATGGCACGCGAGATGCTTACGCAAACTTCCCTCATTCACGTAATGTTTGCCACAAATGGGACAGGGATGGTTCGCGGTTCTCCTTTTAGCTAAATGATTATAAGTGATATAATCAGTGTTTCCAGTATTCGACGCGGGGTTGGTTAATCCGAGATGATTATTCGGTGTTCCAGCCCCAAGTCCTTGGCCGGTCGGAGTCATGCCACCAGGCGTTCCCGTACCAGAAGCGTTTAAACCAACTGTCGTTTGCGCGCCAGTGTTACCACCATTACCACCCCCGTTTGTGCCAGCCGCGTTTGGGTTTAGCGTCGCGGCTGTTGCCGCGGCGTTTGTCGCCGCAGCAAAATTTGTCGCATTTAGTCCACCACCAATGAGATTGTTTAAGCCGGCATTGTTAGCCGAGCCGTTATTGTTATTATTATTGTTAGTGGCGTTGTTAGAAGCGTTCGAGGACATGTTTAAGGGAGCATCGGACGGATTTGAGGTGTCCATCGGCGTTGCCGTCGTCGACAAGTGATTTGTGCCGAAGGCATTCGGAATATTTAGGAAACCAGTTGGTGATAATGATAATTGAACAATAGGGATGGACGCAGAATATGCATTGTTTTCAGTCGATTTATAACGTTCGGATTGTTTCGTGATTGTTCGTGTTTGTTCGGATATGGTCGATTTGTTTCGTAATTTGACGAGATGCGACGTACGATTGATATAGTTTTATTTTCGGGACGTGAAAGAGTAGATGAAGACAGACGATGTTCCGCAGAGTTGATGAAGTGAAGGGTAGCAAAGGAAAAGACAAAAGCATAAGGTCAATGCGAGAGAAAGCGAATTCCCACTTATCATACTAATAATTAATTAGAGTTCAAATATAATATAATCATAAAAAAGACAACATACAAACAACCCTTGAAAAAAGGAAACCCTCATACAGAAAACGATAATCGTTCTCGTTTCATACACATAATGAAAATTTGATTTGAACATTGATGGAAAAATGAAAATATAAAAGAAAATCACACGATGTTAGAGAGTGAGGAAAAACTGAAGAAAAACCTTTATGCGATTTTAATTTCACTTGAAAGTTTAATAATAAAAAGAAAAGAAAATAACTTATGAAAACATGGAAAATTAACGTTTTCAAACAAAGACTGATTGAAGTGGTTACACTTCAAAAAGGTATTATGAGTACTTTTCTTTCCATGCAAAAGAATTAAAGAATCGAGTTGTTCAACGTTTGGCTTGGTGAGGGGGATGATTTTTCTCAAATGCGCTTTGGAATGAGCGTCCACCGTACGAGCGGAGGACACTGAGTTTCATTGGAATGATGAAAAAAAGTTTTTCTTTCAATTACTTTTCCTCACGGATTATGAAATGGTGAAGGGTGAAATAAAAAAAGAGGAACGATTTGGATCACCCAATAACCAATTTGAACCAAAATAAATAAACCAAATAAATTATACCAAATAAATAACTAAATAAAAAAGAAAACCGAGCTGCTCTAGCTTTGGTATATGGTTCACAACGTAGCCAATGTGAAAATTGTTTTTCTTCGTTATTTGCTTTATAACGTATACTTTTGATACCATATCATTCCAGAAATATTCAATGCTTTTTAGTTAATGAAAAGCTCAGGGGGAAACAGTAAGATTTAATTTTCAAAAGATTTCTAGGAGAACAAAAATGCTATTATAAAAAATTTTCTATTACATTTCTTTATATATAATTTGTTTTAAGACAATTTAAATTTTACACATGTGCTTAGTTATAATGTCAAGCAACATAAAAGTTTGTGTCTGTTTAAAGCAAGCAACATTCAACGGTTTTCCCCTTATTTTCTTTTCATACAATCTTTTTTCTTTAAGCGCCTATAATTTTCCAGATATAAGTATTCAGACAGTATTATTTTCGAAAATTTAAACGTTATATGCAAGGCTACAAAAAGACAAGAATGCTAAGCATGCATCAGAGAGCCTCAGGAAGCTATATATATTCTGTTTGCATTCATTGTAAATCCCGATCTATTGCCTCAATATTACTAATGAAAACCTTAAGCGATTCATTTTTTTCAACATAAAATTTTTGTATAAAAATCAAAAAACCTAAGAAGATGACGTTTTACACTTTCTTTGTTAAGCTCTTTAAATTTTCTTGGTGTAGGTACAAACAGGCCCAAACTGAGAGTTAAAAGTAGCTCTATCACTTTATCGATTAAGGCCTTTTTCTACTTCGAACAGATTAAACTTCTCAAATGATAAGGTGCTCCATAGAATAGCGAAACTGATCGAGGGAAAGTACCCTCACTCATTTTTTTTTGTGAAGAAAATTTTTCAAAATCTCTTTTTTACTTCCTCAGAATTTTTATCTAAATTTAGGATATATGGGTACTTCTAAAAATTATCCCAAATCATCACTGTCTTTTTTTTTAAAGAAAATGTAAAAGAAAAAAACTGTTGTATTCCCCCTGTGTGACTTCCCTCTTAAGGCTTGAAAATTTGTACGATTTGAGTTAATCGTTTACATGCAAATGTGAAAAGCCTCTGATTCTTAATTCGTTAAGAGTCGAAAATTTTGTTTTTTGTTTAATTCAGTTAATCTTTATCATTAAAATTTAAATAAAATTGATTTTTGTAAGCAATTTTTGTTTAAGGGTAAATTTGTAGTTTTAACAAATCTTGTAAGCGTAGAAAATAACAGTTCTCTAACATTAGCAGAACATACTTTGGTTATGTAACTGTTACGTTCATATTACGTAGTGTGATATTTTATATTTACTGATTTATTTTTTTAAGATCTGTAAATATGAATTTTATTAAATTTTACACGAACAAAGTATACGGATAGCCAATAGTAAAAGTAATTTTTTCGCGATGTAATCAGCCGAACCTGCGGGTTAATCGGCCCTTTGATCTGTCAAATAACTAGTCCAGGTTTGTGTAAATTAAATTGGTTGTAAGGTATTCAGAGACCAGGTTGAGAACCATTTCGTAAGTCGATTTTCTTTTTTATATGGTTGTTGTAGAGGGCGGCATGCTCGGTGAAATTTTCCGATTGAATTTTTTGAGGCTCGGAAAATTTAAGGTTAGGAAATGTGTGGAAAACTCAGAAAACAAGTACTCACTGGCGACGCCACTGGCATTGGGGTCCTTGTGCGTGTGCTTCATATGCTCCATGAGTTCTTCTCCCCCTCCGAGGAAAAGTCGGTGGCATAGTGGGCAAGTGGCCGCGTGCGGACCTCCAAGAAGAGCGGCGTGTTGCTGCAAACGACCCACACACTGTTGAAGACAATCAAAAGAAAATCAGTAAAATTTTTCAAAATACATCTACAAAAAAAAAAAAAAACAAAAATATATAAATAGACAAATAAATTATTGAGATCATAAAAGTAACACCCCCTTTATCATCTCCGTTTTTAACCCCGACTTAAATATTTATCATGCAAAAAGGGAAAAAGCGGGAACGGTGGTGTGGCATGAACGGGAAAATTAATTTTCCATGCACCTAAAACTAATTATTTATTGTAAAATAATGCAATTTTTCTCTAACAAGCAATGTTAAATTAGAAAATCATAAATGTCAAGTTGGAAAAGTCAACGGGGAAAGCTTTTATTTGGTCGGAGTGGAAAAAAACCGCACACACAAATCGAGCAAACAAACTGCAAATGAGCCGCATATAATCGTTCTAATTATCCCCATAGCCGGAAAATGTGAGCTCGGATTCTTAGTGCGGCCCCGTCTATTTTCCAACGATCTAAGTTTTTCTCACGAGACACGAAAAAAATGTTAATAATAAAACGGTAATGAAAATTTATCACTTGTCTGACTAAATAATGAACGCATTTATCGCCTAATTTGTCGCCATCAAACGCTCCGGGAAAAAATCCCACTCGCAGGGATGAAAAATTTTCACACCCTGTACAAATGTTGTGGACGTTAAATATTTCACGTAAAGTGATGAAAACGGGCAGATTATCGCATCATCAGGTGTTTACCAATTGTTAATTACTTTTTTAATCCCTTAATTTCTTACTTGCCAGACGCGCGATTTCTTTTTCAACCCTTTCGCTAACCACTCGACTTTTTTTCCCCACTCACTGTTTACACATCCGGCATGGGCCACCCTCGGTTCATTTTCGCGGAAAAATTGATTCACCACAATTTGCATCGAACCACAACAATTTTCCGATCAGTTTTTTTACATTTACTCACCCACTAAGTCAATCAATCCCTTATTTTTCAAACTCTTAATAATTTTTCTCAACAAAACAATGGTGGTACTTGTCAAATATTTGTTAAGCTATATAATGAGAAATAACAATTATAATTAATATCAGTTTTGCTTAAATTATTTAAAATCATTTTTTACCTTCTATAAAAGTTTCTATATTAATTGTTTCTTTCCAAATTAGTGCAAAAATAAGGAAAATAGCTTTTATATTGAAAAGACGGCAACAGTTCCGGAAGTTGATTTCTCTATTTCAACTTTTTTTTTAAATCCCGGGATATGAAATAACTACCCGCTTAAAGCACTCTCGAGATTTCTCGGGTTTCGAGAAATTAAAAACAAAATAATAAATTATGAAAATAATTTTTAATAATTGTAATATTTTTTATGTAATAGAAAAGGATCCATTACTTCCATAGAGTGTTCAATGGAATTTTCCTTGACAGAGACTAAGTTTCTAATATTTCTAGAAAATTTCTTTGAAAATTTCCGAGGCAGCCAACGTAATGATTTTACACATATAATGATTGTTTGAGCATGGTCCGGCTCGAAGGACCATATTTGTGTGTGATCTATGTTTCTCGTTAACTTAGGTAACTTTTTCTGGTTAAAAAATATGTGCAATAATTAAAGGGTTGAAATGAGTTGAAATGTAATATGGTTATTGTAACGGTTGTAACTAAAAATTATTTCGAAGGTATATTTACAGTAAAATATAAAAAAAAATGCTAGAAGGGAATTTAAAAAAAAAACTACAAAAAATAATTTAAAAACTGTTAAACAAATAGAAAATAGAATTCAAAAAATCATTAATAATCTAATATTTTGCTGAGCTTGGATTAAATATGTCTCCGCTCAAATATGAAATAATCAGTAAGCAGTGGAAGGACAAATATATTATCTCCAGCCCATGCGCATTAGATCGTTTGCCCCGCTAATCTACCGCTTTAATTACTTCGCTTTTAATGAAGATAGCGTGATAATTCTTTTTTTAGATAAGGACCAAATATATGAAGTGAAAAAAAATGATCGAAATCTATCCAGTAGTTTTTGAGTTAAAAGCGAACATTGGAAAACAGCATTTTATTTATATAGATTTGAACATAAGATTTTTTTTTGTTGACATATTGTTTATCGATAGGTTGTGAATCTTGCAGTGAATCCCTTTGTTAAATGAGTTGATACTTTCAAAATTTTTCTTGAATTTTCCAAGTGTTTATTTGCCATTAATACTTGAATCAATAACACGTCGATTTTCATATATTAATAATACATTAAGGGTTGAATGGATGTGGAACAATGGCACTATCGTACCATCACTGAATCGTGGTTATTGAAATTAATGCAATATTTACAAGAAGGATGTTCGAAACGATAAAGTACCATGTTATTAATTGTTCCAGTCTAATGATGAAAAAACGCAACGAGTAATAATTTTTCCAATTAAAATTTTCTTGTTCCTCAGTCGGGCGGGAAAGGGGGATAGGGGTGGATGCAGGCAATGGTAAGGCGGCGCTTCGTGTGTGAACTCATTCACAGTATTTCATCCCCTTGTCGCAGCCCGCACAAATATATATTCCATCTAATTATAATTGTACATAAATTTTTTTCAATGAACGAATCAAATTGTACGTTTTACGTTGTTGCATGCATTTTTTTCTCTAAACGATGCAGTCACGCAAAATTTTACTAAACTCCACCTCAAACATCCTGTGTTTCAATACATATATTGTATTTAAAACGCATGGAACTATTTAAACGTACACATATACTCATAAATAAGGGAGCACGAAAAAATCTACTTAAATATTTTCATCAAGTTCAATAAAATTTACATAATTCTATTCAAATATCAGCCGGAAAGTCAAGAAAATGCTAACATTATGGGCTTGTCTCAGATGAAAAAGATATACCGACAAGATTTATATATTCAAAGCTAGATTTTTTTCAAACATTTAACAAAAGGAAGACCGTTTTAAATAAAAAAAGTTTAGTAAAAAAAAAAACAAACAAACTTCCACGCACTTAGTGGCGTAGCTGTTAAATCGTCGCTCCATATATCATTCCCGATTCCCGTTCAAACCCTAGAAACATTTTTGAAGTGTTTGTGTTTAGACACAAACCATATTACTGTTTTAAACCATCAAACCCAAACTTCTTTAAACTTCAGTATACGATAAGACATCAATTGATCAAATTATAGAATGGACGGTATTAAAAAAATGATCAGACATTTAAGAACTCATAAGAAAATTTTTAAGGTGCAAAGGAGATTGAAACTAAAACTCACACAGGACTGTGAGATATTCATATGATAACACGTGATTGTAATTAGTGCGGTACTTTGGTCATTCCGCCTATATGCTCTAAAGTGAAGAACAACTTCCACACATTCCCATGATATAGCTTTTAGCTGACCTGGGAAGTAAACCTCATTGAAAAAAAAATTTGGGTCCAAAACCGAGAAGTTTAACCCAAAATCTTCTTTTATTTAGCACTCGAATTTTGTTTTGATGGTTCTTTAACAACTAAAATTCTTATTTAGGGAGTATACTGGTACATTCATCGAGATTGTCTTTGAAAACTTATCGGTTAAGCCAGGAGCCTCCCACTCAATCCCCATTAGCCGTAACATCTTCAAATTTCCATTTTTAGTTTTCCACCACATTTGGTGGGAACCTTGTTGTTATGCAGCGCGCTTTACTGACAAGTAAGCCGATTAATTTTAAATTTAACTTGATTTAACCAATAATAAGCCAGTTTAATTTAAAATTTTGTTGTTGTGGTATTGACACTGAACTAATGGTTAAATAAGAAAGTGAACAAGGCAAAAGTGGCAACCCGCTGGCTTAAACATTAGGCGAGGTGAATGCACGCAGTACATTCTCGGCGTACATTGAATATTCAAAAAACTTCAGCAGATCAGCGATTCGAGGCGAAACGACATAATTATAAGGATTCATCTACTATTTGAACATTTTGTGCACTGAATTGGGATTAATATTGAAACTTTAAAATGAAATAATTTTCGATTTTGATCCTTGGCTTGCTCTGATATTTTAACACCAATATTTGGGCTTGATTTATATATTATAATAGCTAGTACCCGCGACGTCGCCTGCGTAGAATTTTATGCTAAGAACATATTTAATTTACAGAGGAAAAACATTTAAAACATTGAAAGCAAAAATATATTAAAAATAACCGGAAAGAACTTAGCGTAGAACATTTTGAACTATATGCCAAAAAATTGCTCCTTCAGAATCCACTATTGCTCCAAGTGTATAGTATTAGTAAATCAATGATTAATTTTTCAAAAATTTGGAAATTCAAAATTAAAAATTGCTATGTAATCTAAAATATTCACTGTTGTTAAATTGTTTTCCAAAAAATTGTTCCTTAAATACTCTTTCGGGATCCGCAATTGCTCCAGGTGTATAGCTAATAAGTAATTAACTTTTTAAACTATTCATGTAATAAGATTCAAAAACAGTTGATGACGTCATAGTACAACAATACATGTATAAATAGTTAAAAATAATTAATTATTAAAAATATTGCAAAAATTTGATCAATTATTTGCGTAATGAAAAAAGCAGATAGAGAACTAAAAAAAATAAATTAAGTTTTTTTTTTGGGTTTGATAGCGATTTTAATTCTTGAGTTTGAAAATTTAAAAAAAAAATTAATTATTATTCAATTAATAACTATACACTTGAAAAGAAACAGCGGATTCGGAGGGAGCAATTTTTTGGCATATAGTTTAATTAAAAAAAAATGTTTTGGCTAACTTAGGTAACTCTTTCTGGTAAAAAAATATATACAACAATAAAAGGAAGTGTTGAAATGTAATTTGATTATTAAAACGGTTGTAACTCAATGTATTTTGAATCTGTATTAACAGTAAAATATAAAAAATGCAAAAAGAGAATTTTAAAAAAAGCTACAAAAAACTGCTAAACAAATAGAAAATAGAATTCAAAAAAATATATTATTAAGCTAATATCTCGTTGAGCTGAATTAAGTCTACACTCAATTAATATGAAATAATCAGTAGGCAGTGGAAGCAAAAAATTCTGTCCAGCCCATGCGCATTACATCGTTTGCCCCACTCTATTAAAGCGACAAAAGTTCACTGCTTCACACGTTTTGCTTGTAAAAATCACATTTTTTAAAACTTTAATTACTTTGTTTTTAATTAAGATATCTTTTTTTAGATAAGGACCAAGTATATGAGAAGTAAGAAAAAAAAATTGATCGAAATCTATCCAGTAGTTTTTGAATTAAAACCAAACATTGGAAAGCAGCTTTCATTTTATTTATGTAGATTAACTATATTAAAAGTTCACTTAGACTTGAACGGGTTATGGTAAGAATCGGGATAAGTGTTGAGCTTTGATAAAATGACAGATAAAGTTAGAATTAGTAACTTCTCTTGCGAGTACACTGAAAATGATAAGGTCTGTTCGAAATAATAGTAAAAAAATAGCACATTAACGGAACAATTGATATGCAATATACAAAAAGTTGTCATAATAGTTTGTTGCCCAGAATTTGTATCATAACTGCACGGTTTTTCTTGCATCTCAAACAGATCTATAATCTGACCGGGTTGTCAAGACTAAGAGATTCTTTATAAAAAGCAAAACAGAATTTAATTATCGTATTAGAATTTTGAAGAAACGGGAATTACCAAGTCTTTGATTTTGACATTTACTAATCAAGATACTTTTCTGTTGTAATTTAGTTCAATTCTAGTTTTATCTTAGAATGAAAGATTAGATACTCAACGATACATTAGAAACATTTAGAATTGCTTCATTTTAATATTTCATACGGCTTCTGTTAGGTACTTACTAAGTATTAAAATAAAAGCTGACGAAAAATAAAAATTTTGTAAATATTTCAATTCTCGTGATTTTAAAAACATTTTAAGTAATTAATAAAACTGTAGAGGAAAAAATGTTGTACAAGTTTAATTCTTAAAAAAACGTTTCCTACTATTAATCTTTTTTTTTTTTTTTTTAATAGCATGAAACATGGAATTTAGTTAATAATATAACTATAGACCAGTTGTAGAAGTCTATATAAATAGTACAACTTATAAAGGTTCATAGCTTTGTCTTTTATTGAAGTTAAGTAGCAAAAGCTTTTCTTTCAATTTTAGGTAAAGTCTTACTCTTTATAAAGCGGGTTGCTAGAGTAAAATAAAAGTGCTAGGTAAAAAAAATGTTGATATCCTAACAATAAAGCCCTCCATATTTTTTTTTTCATAAAATTAATTTTAGACAGATGCATTCGAAACAATATGGAATTATATTAAATATGTAAAGGGTTGCACTTTATTATTTTAAGCCAAGGGGCTATATTTGGATAAGGGGTGTTTTATTGACAATACCGTTTTTTTATCGATAATATAATTAATTAATTATGGTTGTATAGAGAAAAAAAATGAGATTTTTTACCAATGGATTGGGGGTAGGTTAAGACGTGCTATTGCTTGGGGGTTGGAGGAGAAAGGGGTATTAGATAGAGGATTCAATCAAGTAGATCGAGTTCGTGTCTCAAATCCAATTGGTCAAGTTTAATTACTTTATGTAATTAATTTTCTAATCCGGGAAAATTATTCCCACAAGAAGCATTTAATCGAAGTGAATTTTCTTCAGTTTTTCATCGGAGAAACCCCACTTGGGGGGAAAAAAATGGCGCATGGCATATAATTAACCCAAATATGATGATTGCGATGGGGATGAGGATTGTGTGTGTGTGGTACGTCGCTGTGTGCGAATTTCGAGCCACCGGGCGATTTTCCAAAAAATAGGATTTTCTCGGCCGCTTGATTCGAACGATAGTTCCGACTAGTACATAACAATAATGATAATGAAAAAGGACGAAGAATTAAGCGCACACACGGACAGAACGACTCGCAGACGGACCGACGGACAGACATAAGTATAAAATAATATATAAATAAGTATAAAATCTAATGATTTTTTAACACGCAATCTTTGTGTATCGCACATTAAATAGATGCCCTCCCTCCTCGGTCACCTACCCACCATCCTCGTGTGATGCATTCGAATGTGTTTCAGTCATGAAATAACGGTTTTCTCGAATAGCAAACTAACGCACTTTTCCAACCCATCAGATGGACCACCCTCAACTTAACGCAGAGCATTAAAAAAACCACCCCATTGAAAAATTTCCTTCAAATTGCCAACCCTTACCGTGCTGATAACATAGTTACATATCAAAAGAAAACTTTTCAATTCTAGCATATACAGTGTTAGTACCAGTACCATTATTTAGTTAATTTTTTTTTCAACATCGACTTAGATGATTTTTATCAAGCAAAACTAAATGACAATACATATTATGGTACTTATCTCCAATCAAAATAATACCTAGTTATAGTCGTGTAAAATTTTTGAACCATTAACCTTCAAAATTTGATATGCATGAATCTAACCTCAAACTACAATAAAATTTCGTTTATTTCTCTAATACTCGAAAATCAAATCAATTTGTTGATTGAAAGTAAAAAATTATATAACTCTATTAACCTTAAGCATTTGCTTAAATAATCTTCTATAAGATAATATTTAATTGTATAAATTGACTTAAAATTGGAAAAAGTAGGTAAATTATGGACGAGAACGTGAGATGTATGAAAATGGGGTAAGTGGGAAGTCCTATTGTAGAATGAAGATTGATCCCATTTTGTAGAAATGTTTTTCGCGGGATCAGAGTGGGCTTTCTTTCAAATTAATGAATTTTTGAGTCATAATGCACATGTACATATTGTAAATATTGTAAAAAATCACTTTTATAATTAAAAGGTACCCCAATGAATTTTTATTCTTTTGAAGGGTCAATAAAATTGGCAACTATTTAAAAACAGATTTAAACTATTTTTATTAGTTTGATCAAAACTTTGAATTGATCATTTTTCTTCATAGAGGTTTGGTTAATTTTTTGCTGATACACTAAAAAAAAGCCCCCAATACGTACAATGAACTTTCGAAAGTTTCATTTAAATATCTATCATAAATATCATTATGACTCAAACCGTGGTCCCAGTTATATTTGCTTTTGGGGTGCGTTTCTACCGGGTATTAAGGGGTTGAGATGTTAAAAAAGGGTTGAAGACGGTCAATTTAATATATAAAAAAATATCAATCTTGTCGTTATCTCTGTTCAATTCATTGTGTTTGGCTGTGGTACTTTGATCGTTTCGAGAAAGACGGCTGAGAAATGTGGTGCTGTGGATGGGACATTGAGGGTGTCGGTTTTAAATTAGAATTTATTGCCCTAGTTTTTTAATAGATCGATTTATACAAAAGGGGTAAGAAAACAGCGTGTTTTGCTCTCTCATGCATCCACATTGAAATACATACTGTTTAAAAAATAATAATCATCTCTGATTTAACCTCACTTTTTAACCAGTATTATAACCTCAAAATTAACAAGGAAAAAAATTATAACATAAAGTGACATAAAAATTCATATTTAAATTTAAGGTTTTAAAACGAATCATCGAGTATGTTGGTAATAACATATCGTTAACAAAGGCCGTTTTGATTTCAATTAAAGTTTGTATGATGATAATAAAAGTCGTAAGGTGTAATTTGCTATTTATTTGATTTCGATAAGATTCGCAGAAGCTGAGATATTAAAGCAAATTAGTTGGTATAAATGCGCTTGGTGCAATGTCAATCATGTAATTTTGTAGGTTATATGTTTTTCAAACAACATAAGTATAAATTGTGGAAAGTGCCAACAATTTAACGCATAAAACTAGTACGTTATCGACAAATTTCTTACATTAACTTGATTTTATATCATATATAAAAGGTTAAGTACATGTAAATCGCTATAATTTGAAAAATTTATTGTACAGTACTTTGATTTAAAATAAGATTTTTTTTTTGGTTAAAAATTAAGGAGGGTTTTAATTTTAAAAAAATGGGTTGGGGAATAAATAATGGATTTGGTCGGAAAATTTGATCGTTTGGGTGTAGCTCTCGGTTGATTTAAAATGAAAAATTGAATTAATTGTATTTTTATGTAAATGACCGGTGTAAAATACTAGGTGTAAAAGTTTTTCTTCTGATTAAATTTTCACGAATTTTTCGACAATGTATCGGTAAGAGACAGAAACTATCTTGGACAGGTGCATGGGACAAGGAGACCATGAAGAAAATTCCTTTTTTCAAACCGGTGAAATCAGAGCAGAAGAAATGAAAATAAGTTTTTCTTCTTTCCGCCTTTTAAGTCGTGAGAAAACTACCATCTGCATATTTTCTTTATTTATTATTTTCCCTCGCATATATATTCAAGTGAAAAAAGACACGAGACAATAAAAAAATTTTAATGAAATTCGCTTCATCTTGAATTTTCAAACGGTAAGTAAATGACTTTCACCGGGTCTATCATATAGATTTTCTTATTTTTCACATTAGAAAATCTCCCGACCCAATCCACGGATACCCCTCCCCACCCACACTACGACCATCCACAACCACCCTCATATTCTCGCGCTCTCTGTCTTTCATCATTCACCTTTTCACTAATATTCTTTTTATTTCAATTTTAATAAATACAATATCAAACGAATAAATGAGCGAGTGGCGCAAATTAGTCCCGCTCGAGTACGGGACAGGGACACAGGGAATCGCTTTGCGCCCGGAATATTCCCCGGCAAAACTCGCAGGTAAACAAAGTGCATTAAAAATTAGCAACGAAAGCAAAGCAAACACTTTGCACTGTGTGAATATTAATGATGTCTGTCAAACTATCTTATGAAATTCCATTTTTAATCGGGAATTTTGTCATAGTGTCCCCGGAAAAAACCGGGAAAAACTGCCTCATTCACGGATCAACAATGAGGAAACAATACATCTACGTAATTGCTCCCGAAAGCTCTTTTCAAATTACCCTTTTCATCTATTCATCATCTTTTCTTTTCCCATAACTGAAACACATTTTTTGTTTCTGAAGTTTCCTCGAGCAATTTTGGAACATTCAAAAGGACTACAAACTAACAATTAAGTTCTATCAGTCTATGAACAATCCATGCTTTGCAGCCAAAATAAAGAAAATTAGAAAATAGGGATTAAAACTATTAAACTATTGCTTGATAAAACCCTCTAAGGTTCATTTCTAATAGGTACCACTTATTGTCATCAGATTATCAATTCGGAACTATAAAAATTACATTAAACAACGAGCTATTTGTAAATTTTTTTTTCAAACAGAAACATTTTTACTGTAACAAAGTTTATGTTTGGAATTTAATATCTTCCCAGACAGCACCCAGTTCAGGATGACTCCTAACTAAGATATTTTTAAGACTTAAATTGGAATTCTTGCAGACGTTAGTTTTAAGCCTCGTATTGACAGTGTACCGACGTTTGTTTCAAATTTAGGTATACTCTGTTCAAAATTTGTTACAATACGAATGCTTCGTTCTCGAGTGCGATTCTGAACCAATTCAGAACTATTCGCATGCGCGTTTTTAAAAAGAGCGTTCGCGTGAATCTTGAATTCTTAGTAACAGTCCGATGTTCGTGGTTCACACAAAATGCGTTCGTTATCAATTCAGAATTGGTTATAGGGATTCTCGGATTTTTGTTAGGACGAAAAATTCGATGCTTAGTTTGATCAACAATTTTCGTAGGTTCTCGTTTTTTTTTTCGTTAACAGAAACTAGGTTAGGGCTCGTTCCCTCCGCACTGCAACCTTAGGCTTATTGAACACCTGTTCTGCTCATGCATCCCTGTTGTACAAGGGTTCTTGCTTATTCCAGGTTCAGCAGTCTGCCTAGCAGAAGCAATCCCTGTATTAATTAATAAAATAGTAGATGTCGCCACTTTTTGAGGGCTTAGCATTCAGGATACTCGTTAGTCCTCGTCTAATTCGAAACGATTCTAAAGTCGTTTACGGGAAAAAATCCTTAGGCTTAGCTCGAACAGTACGACCCCGATATCGACCCACCAAGCATGAATTGTAAGGTATTCGATGCGAACCGCCTCGCACTGTCAATACGAGTCAATACTTTAAGATGTCCAATTTATGAACTCTTAAAGACATCGCAATTGTGAACTCATTTTTTGAAGGAACTGCATTATTATGAAATATAAGAAACAGTGGGTTCACAGGACTTCTTTATAGCATGCGTTAAAAAAATTGTAAATTTGCGGGTAAAAATCAGGGCTGGACATCTCCGTGGAGAGTCCCGGTTACGACAGGCATTTTTGAGACCAAAAAAATAAAATACTACCACACTTAATATACTAGGTTTAAAGGTGATTGTGAATTTTAAAAATTGAGGAAATAAAGTACATTAATATATTTTTAGTCAAATTTTCCAATAGCTTGACTGTTAGAAGTGATCACATCTTTTCTTATTTAATATTTCTCCGGATAAACTAATTCTACGTTTTTAAAATAGAAAGCATAGTTGCAATTGGGACCTATTGATCATTATGTTACTACCTATATTTAATGCATTTTAATCCAGGCAACGCCAGATATTTCAGTAAGTACGATCATAGCAAGTACGATACGAACAATGTTTTTTTTTTTGTGTTTCAAGTCGCTTTAACATCTAAGGTCACATCACAACTGTCTAACACAGAAAATTTCTGTTGGTCAATTTTGTATCTTAGGTCTAGGATCTTAAATTTTGGATTTAACGGAATCGAACCCAGTCCACTTGACGCATGAAGCGGAGAGAGCAAACTGCTTTAACCCCTGCGCCAATAGGTGGTCTCATATTTTTTATTATAAAACTTTAATCTGAAGGTTAAAATTAAATTTATTAAAAGATGCATTGTGTCCTGCTTTTTTTTCTAATTAAAATTGAGTTAAACTTTTCAAAACTGATTCGGAAACCAAACAGAAAGTGAAAATTAGTTCATTGAGTGGAATTAAGAACTAAGAATTCAGAAATATGAGTTCATTATGAAATCAAAATGCTGTCTGGGCTAGCGTTGGCACTATTTTCAAGATATTCCAATTTTACTGTTTCACAAATCACGATTATTATGGCGGGCGGCATATGACAAAATTTTTTCGGGGACAAATTTTTGCCGCATAGTTTGAAATTAATACGTTTATTAATACGATATATTACGTAAATTAATTATTTAATAAAGATGATTTTTTATATTTTATTGTTGTTTGAGAAGGCACTACCTTCCTTGTCTGTCTATAAACGAGTCACCACTATAGTACTTATACCAAAAGAAAATCAGCACAATTTATATGTTGTCAATGTTTGGCGTTGCCTACTGAAACCTTTTGGTGGGTACAAGCTTATATTTGATATTTTTCAAATTGTTGCAATTAAAATTGTTGGAGGATAACTTAAAAAAATAAGCAGGCTAAATTAAACTTACATGGCTCACCTTTGAGGTATGAGTTCGAAGACTCGACTCGGTCGCAAAACCTTTACCACAAATATTACAGTGAAACGGCCGATTTTTCGCTCGTTCCACTTGTGCATCGTGATTTCTGCAAAATAAAAATACAAAAAAAGCGATTAAAATTTGATATAAATCAATCGAATTCAATCCACTATGATGATTGCTGTGATATTATCTCACCTAAGATGTTGTTGTAAATTTGATAATTGAATAAAGGCTCGTCCACAATCTGGTAAATGGCATTTGTAAGGACGTTCCCCTGCAAATAAAAATAATCCTTAAAACAAAACAAGCCTTTTCACAAAATTTTTACTGTAAAAAATTGTATCGTATACTCATAATTAATCGTCAGGCAATTTTTAACTTATAACAATGGAATGTTTGTTTGTAACAGGTAATCTCAGAAATTATTCATCCAATTTCCCAAATTTCTTTACCGTTTGAAAGATAGATTTTTTCAGATGAACATGGGACATTTGGATTACATTCTAGAGGATCGTATTTTCCTTGTTTTAAAGAATTTACTATTTGACTTGATTCTGAAGCTATTTAAATTGATTTTCAAGAACTGAATATAACTATCCAAAAACTGTGGTCACGAAGAAAGTCTCAACTGTCCCTGGACAGCAAATTAGCAATATACAAGTCCATACTTAAACCCATCTTGACTTATGGGAAACAGCTGTGGGGAGCCGCCAGTAACTTCAATGTAGACAAGATTCAGCGCTTCTAGTCAAAAACTTTGAGGACAGTAACTGACGCCCTTTGGTACGTCACCAATCACGTCATCGATCAGGATCTCAAAGTGGCTACAGTGAGGAGTGAGATAACCAGACTCAGTCAAAAATAGTTGCCGAGACTGAACGAACATCCCAACTGTCAACCTCCTGGATAATTCCGGCCACCCTCGAAGGCTGAATCGCGTCTCCTTTCAGAGAACCACTAACACTTTAAGGTACCCCTTTTAGGGGATGCGGTCTTTCCTCCTGTACATTCATCATATTTAAAATTTAAATAAAATAATTGTATCCAAATACCAAATCAAGTCAAGCATTGCATTTGCCAGTTGTGCTTGAAGTTCTTGGATACTTGATGTTATGAATTGTCGATTGTTTCTAACAAAGAAATGATGAATCGACGCAAGTTTTTGTATGGCGTTAGTTCATAGGTGACTGCTTATGTTGATATAAATCCTGAAGAAATTTATGGTTCTGTTCCAGGAAGGTAATAAATTGAAAAAAGTTGTTTTCTGGTTGTCGAATAGGAACCAAACAATAAATCAACGTAATTTTTACATAAAATTGGTTTTCGTGTTAAAGATTGTCAATTTTTACTTTTTTTGACCCGGCGCTCTCTCAAAACGAATCAGTGAAATTTTCACTATTTACGTCAGTAAGTCATTAACTCACTGTGAAATAAGTGCTTTTAAATATACATTTTTGCACTTTAGAAGTAGTCGTTTCCCCATCGCTATTTCTTTAGTATTTTTCACTTTAAGTTAGTGAAATTTTCACTTTTTAGAAGTAGTGATTTTTATCACCACTATTTATCCAGTATTTTTCGAAATAAAATTGTGACTACTTCACTATTTATATTATAAGAGTGATTTTAGCTGTTCTGTTAGTGAATTGTTTTGTTTAGGTCAGTGTTTTTTTTTATTCATTCAGTGCTTTTAGTGTGATTTTTACTAAATTAATTAGTGTTATCATTTCACTGATTGAAAAAGTGTGTATCCACTAGTTGGTATTCTTATAGCTGCGGCAAATTGTGAATATGCATTGTCAATTGGTGAAAATCCACTGTTTAACTTTTTGAGAGCAGAATTATAGTTTATTATTTTTTTGCAAAAAAACGAATCAGAATTCATTTTTTTTTGAAAGAATAGTTTATAATATTTATTTATTTGGAAATGTTTATGATACATAAAAATATGTGTGTCATGTTTTTGTGGTGGGGGGGGTGATTAAGAAGTGTCTCGTCATATTAACAAAATGGAATTGATCGTTTTTCGATCAAAATATTAATTAATTTATTCAAGAAAAATTGGTAATGGGGGGACTTCTATTTTTTTTAGCTCCGTATGTTTTAATGTTGTAATGCCCAACTGGCCTTTTCAATCCATATGTCCATTTAATCGACCGTTTAAAAATTTCCAGGCGTCCCATTTTTTCAAACAGAAAAAAATCCTTAAACAATTGAAGACTGAACATATTGTAGACATACATGAGTATGAGCAAGCAAGCTTTCAATCCCTTCTTCATTTGTTCTTGGCCCTTTTCAAGTCTTCTTTTTTTTCTGGAAAATTTTTTTTTATTTAATGCTTCGATGATTTTGGAAGTTGATAGACGGAAGAACGGCTCAAATAAATAATTACCTATCGCATTGTCTGAAAAAAAATCTTAACCCCTACACATTCGGCAAAGTCCGTCTTGGTCGAGTCTCCCTTATTTGAATGCTATTATAAACCGGACGGGTTAAAATGGATCTGTTACAGGTCATAAGCGTATTTTCAGATTCAATGACTATCATTACCGAAGGTTCGATCAACACCTGTTCGATTTGTTGGGGGTGTTTCTTTTTATACGGACTTCCTTTTCTATTCCACTCGTAACCCTTTTCGCTAGTAAATATAAAATATAAATATAATATACATCGCAATATTTTTTTATGCCTTCCAAGCGCCGTATTAGGGATTGAAACGATGGTCGATTTTTGGACGAAAGACAGTGAACATTCATCCATAATGACAACTTTAAAAATTTATAGCGCAGCTACGAGGCATAAGGATGCCACGGTACACAGTTTTGAAATAACTGGGCTACTGTATCAATCAAAAAATTTCAATCGATCGAGAGTTCAAACTGTATGGGGTATCACTTGATCAAAAACATTTTTTTTTCTTAAATCGTTTCAATTTTTATCATTTAATAACCATTTTGTACACCATTAGACCAATCATTCATGGAATGGTACATAAAATATTACTGATAAAAATTTTTTCGTAGAATCCCAGTGAACACATAACATTACATTACGTAACAGCTACATCAACAGAACGTAATTTTGTTATGTAATTTTTACGTTAATATTACGTGGTGTCACGTTGTATGCTCACTGGGACATTTACCTAATGTATCTCATTTTTGACCTCGACTTAGAATGTTTTACCTCAAACTGATCGCATGCAAAATATTAAGACATTTTGCTTCGCATAAACGTTTTGCCTCACACTAATAATTATTTTTTTACGCAATTCAAGACCCGAGACGAAAAGGTACACGACAATCATTTGAAAGACACCCGTTTTAAAGAAAAATCACGACAGAAACAGAGACTCCAACAGCATTATGTTCAACCGAGACACAAATAAATGAAACATTGAAAGGTACACATTTACTTCATTGAATTTTCTTCGTGTTGTCATTGAAATCCAAACCACCTGTTAAGATTTTTGGATTTGCCTCGTTAAAGACATTCAGCTTTTTAATAATTATGATGGAAATATCTGAAATCGAATTATGTTGAAAAAAAAAAGGTTAATTATAAGGATCGAGAAAGGTCCTTTTATTATGTCGAGGGTCTTAATTATGCCTTTCTCGACGACGGAAACAATCGAAGTCACTTTCCTTTTCGTTCGGGTTTTAACATTTAATAAAATATGCCTATGATTTTTTATGAGCAGCACATAGACAATATGTTACCAATATTTAAATTAGCAAATTTTTGAAGAACCTAGTTCCACTTACTATTCAATGTTAAATAAATTTAGTTTTTAATTTCATGCTAAGCGAATTCGTCTTTAAACCGGTCTGGACGTATGGAATCCATCTTTGGGGAACTGCTAGCTGCTCCAGTATTGACATCATACAAAGGTTTCAGTTTAAGGTGTTACGACTAATTGTCGATATATCACTAATAGGGACATTCATAAGAGGCCGTCCATAAATTACGTGACACAAATTTCATGATTTTTGACCCCCTCCCCTGTCCTTGTCACATCTGGTCACACTTGTGAGACCCACCCCTCCTTAGTGTCACGTCACATATTTTACATCTACAAATAATTATTGAATTAAAACAGCAGTTTAAAAATTTGTTTTATTTCAATTTAAATGATTTTTTAATAAAATTAACATCAAATCAAACATTTCAAGAAACAAACAAAAAAAACCCGACTTATTATATTAATTAATGGTCAAACTTAATCGTCTTGAAAGTCAATTGTCAAATGAAATAAAAACAATATCATCGCCAGGGCACGGTGCAGTATTTAGTGGCATTTATCATAGGGCAATAGTATCGGCGCGTAACACTACACCGAGGAAAAAAATTCTCTTCGGACAACTAAATCTAAATATTAAATATTTTATTGGCAGTGGGCTATCAAATCATTTTGTTGGCGAAAATGAAATTCAGTAGACAAAAGAAAATTTTTTTCTCAGTCTAGTAGAGCAAGTGGCCGACAAAAAAATTTGAACCTTATGTTTCTACAGATAGTGTTGCAAATGTTTTTGAGTTTTTTGTTAATAGTTCCAAGCAGTTCGTGTTTTACTTAACACTTAGATTAAAATAGATGTTGAAATGTGACGTCACAAAATTTAGGACCCCTCCCACCCCCTTGTCACACAATGACACACTTCGTCGACCCCCTCCATCCTCCTTAACGTGTGACGTAACTTATGGATCGCCCCTAAGGCCTCGGTATGGCTACTGTCAAGAATTAGGCAGCCAGGTTCAGTTGTTAATACCTCAGGTGCCTAAACGAATATCCTAGCCACCTGGCTATTAACCTCCTCGACAACAATAAGGAGTCCGTCAGATTGAAACACGTGTCATTTCTGGAGCTGCCCTGCAGATAGCAGTACAGTAGCCACTCCTTTTAGAGTGATCTGTCCCGTCCATACCTTCACCAGATTCGCTTATTGTATTGATTGCGAAAAAAAAAATAAAGAAAAAAAAAATGCTAAGCAAGTTCTGATTAAAAATTGTCCACTAGAATTGATATCATTTCTATAAAGATTTAGGTTCTATTACTAATCCGACTATTGTTGACGAGAACAATGCGTTTGACCGGCGATTCTAAACTATCGAAGTCACAATGTACTTTTGATCTCAAGAAAAAAGTGGACTAATGCTAATAATTTTATGTACTAATGCATTATTTATGTATTTGGTACTGTAATTGTCACAAAAATGCAAAATTTCTTTGTCTTCTAGGTACAAACAAATTTGAACTGAATTTTGTAATCAATCACAAATATCTATAGTTAAGGAAGTAATACCACCGATTAAAAACCACTGTATTAAACAAAGAAAATCTGAGTTGGTCAAGGTGAACGCAAAAAAACATTTCATTTCAAATGAGTCATCGTTTGAAAACAAAATTTTTAGCATGATAACTTTGGGTTTGTCAATAATTTTCCTTTTTATATTCATAACTCCCTCTCCTAAATAAAACGTTCAAATATAATGTAATCTGTATATCCTGTAGGAAATCTAACTATAATATGGGTTTTGATTGAAACGAAAGTAATTTTCATTGCCGCACGTCCCGTTACATACTTATAAATGCACCTTTGAAACGCATTGACTTGTTTCTGAATTTAGTTTACACTCTCTCTTACACCGCTGGCATTCATATATCCATTCCTTTTTTCAATATTAAATCGTCAATTAGTTTAAAAGCACCACATAGAAGTAATTTTAAATTGCCCAAACAACAAAACCGATCAAAATTTATTTAGAAGGTTGTGAAATTAAATATGAAGTATCGATGAACTTGGATTAATTTAAATTGTATCGATAAGTGAAGACCAAATATCAGACAAAGTTAACAGCAAAGAATATGGAATGAAACTTAAAAGACTAGGTCTCAATGTAACTTCCTCCCTTTTAGGGGTTAGAAAAAATATTCATTTTTTTTTTAATAAAGCTTATTAAATTTATAAGCTTTACATTTGGATGTTTCTTTGAGTTATATAGAACTATATTTCACTGTCAGATACCTGATTATGAAACAGATTTATGTTAATATCCTCAACCTGATTATTGAAAAAATTATTGTAAATTTATCATTGCTCATTAAATCAAGAAAAAAAGAAAAGCAGGGGTTGATTTTTTTATGCAGCTCTATTCCACTCGGAAGTATAGCCTGAGACAAGTTGGTCAGTTTGTCGTAGATTTATGCTGGACAGCTGTACATTTGATGAGCACAAAAAAGAAATTGAATTAATTGAATGATTTTTTTGAAGCAATCGCCTCTGGGTGCCAAATGATGAATCGATCGGGGGTGTAGGCTGAGTCTTTTTCATTGGGGGGGGGGCTCGTAATTGTCAATTAATATTTTAATCAGAAATGATCAATAAACCGAATTGTAAATACAGACAAATTGTATTCAGTTGCCCCACCAATTTTCGAAAAGCACCTCTTCAACCCTTTCCCCCAAACATCCACATAGTCATTTTTGTCAGGCTCATGATTTCACGAATAGAAATTCTGGTTGTGATGATCGTTGCATCACTACTACGTCCGTTTGATTCCCATTTATCCCGATATTATTCCCTGTTGTGTCCCCCCCCCCAACTATTTCCCAGTGTCGGTACATAAATTTATACTACACACTATTGCACATGCGTATTTATTATATACCGAATTACATTTAGTTTCTCACCCCTTGGCTCGATTTGGATAGCCTGTTAAATCAACCCCATGCATCCCCTTTTGTATTTTCATTAAATACGGCTCAATATGCTTGTTATACCGTTGAGCGTATGTATGTAGATAACAATTTTTTCAATGATTTTTAGAGGCGGAGTGAAATCATTGACATGCGCACTAAGAAAAACACAGATAGGCAACAATTAAATAGAGATAAAAGATTTTCAATGATTTGGATCAATTTGATGATTTGAACGAGTGCGCATGGCGATTTAGTTAGTAAAAATTTTGGAAAATTTGAAAAAATAGTTGGGTGTGGTTCGATTTCATTGGCTCACATACAAAATGCATACATATTGATATGATGGCAAAATTGCAATTGGGGGGGGAGGTTATGAAATTGGTGAAATGCAATTATTGATTGAGCTTAAATATAAATGCGTGGAATGGAATTTTTCCGAGTGTTTATTTAGTTTTGATGAACGGTGGGTTGATGTGAGGAAATGGAATGGGCAACAAGGGGGTGTGAAAATCGCAGGAAAATAATCTTTAATGACTGAAAAACGTAAAAGGTAATTGTGACTCGACCATCATGAATGCAAGGACGTGGCTGGAATTTTTCATCAGTTGATTTTCTTCGGGGGTGCGATTGAGAGTCGGCTAAGATAAGAGCGGCGAATGCGAGGCTTGTGCGACGCCCGCTCCACGTTGTGTGCCGCCTCGCGGCTAATTGGGGTGCGCCAATTTTTTATTTAAGTCTCAGGGATTTCGTTGCTAATTTGAAATATTGGTCACATTATTTTTCACACAAGAACCGTTTACGATATTTGTTTAAGTATTCATAGCATTTTCCCGAACGCCGTTGAATTTTCCCCGAACATAATTACACCCGGTTCGGTCAAAGATAAAAAAAATCAGCCGCTTTTTTCTCCTCTTAGCGAACGATGAAAATTTACGACTATAATTTTCACGAAATGATGAAAAGTCGTTTATTTTTCAAAGTATGATTTTATTATGTCATTCCGGTAGGAAAATTTCGAACCCATTCCGTTCTCATTATCAAGCAAAAGGGTTAAAATTTATGAGGAAAAACCGCAATTTTTCTCGTATCATTAAGTTTGGAAAACACGACATTAAGAAACTATAAAGTTACAAGTCCCGCTTTTTAAAATATAAATGAATCGCGGCAATAACATCTACAAAATTTTCCCGATCGTTTTTCCAACCACCTGAATTTTCCGCTGTCAAGGGGGGGAGGTCTAACAAAATTAATGTCTTGAAAATGATTACAAGATATTTCTTTGTCCAAATGATGATAATTTTTTTATTTTTAGTAAAAATTTTCGTATCATTAAGCCAGTGATTTCCAACTATGTAGATATCAAGTCAAGAAATTGGACATTATTTTGACTTGAATTACAATTTTGGCATGTCAGTGAAATAACTTGTGAAATCAATTTTTGTTTTGATTTGATATTTCACAATTAATATTTGAAGTGATTTTGGTTTGATTTCGAGTCAAGTTTGAATCAAGTAGCTTGAAAATTAAGTCAAATAGTGAACCTTTATTTCCAACAATCGTGTTGACCTTACTGAAGTTTTTGATGCCTTATTGTGAAATTTTGTAAAAGCTCAAGAAACAAATCAAGAAAATTTAAATGGCTAACATTTAACTGACCATAGCAAAGTAGATATCCAAATGACATCGTACCATTTATATTCTAAAATAGCTTAAGACCAATATGTCATATAAGCCATTTTATGTCAAAATGATATAATAAAGTTATCAATTATTAGGACATATGCTATGTTATATAATTGTAACCTATGTGTGACTAAGTTTTATCTTGGAAAGGCCATTTTCATTTTACAAGAATAAAAAGTGCGTTTATATTGGCATTGTCAGAGCATGTCTCTGATCAAGAGATCTGAACGGACGCTCATCCTGGTCCCGCGTTTAACATTATTACAGGCATACTGATGAGGGGAGATTAAAGTACATACACCATATATGTGGAAAGATAAAAAAAGGAATTTTTTGGTTTAAGAAAAAAGCTTATGAAATGAAGAAAGATTGAGAACTTCTGATGTAAAGTGTGCTTATTTCTCCTCCCCCCTTTCCAGAACGCAGTTATTGTATTTGTGTGGATAGCGTAAACTTCTATTGTTCCTAGCAATATTTTTGCTATTGTACACAATTTCTAACCCGAATGTATTCGACCCTTCTATCCCGAATAAAAATCGCTAATTATAATTTGCATTTGAAGAGCGGGAGGGAAAAAAAGAGTGAGAAAAAAATGATAAAAATATAACGTCCTTTTGAATTTCTTTGCATTTCCGGTTGTTTATGTGTAGTGCATCAAATATAATATGTAAATAGGGAATTTTTTGTTGGAGACGTCTATGTTGCCAGATTATTTTGAGGATGAAACATGGGGATAAGAAACTAAGAGGTTAATTTTATTTTTATACATACACGTAATAGATATAATAAAAAGTTTGATCAATACGTTCAGTGCGTAGATTATACTAATCGTATACGAAACGCTATTAGGGCTGAAGTTGGGGATGGATGGGATTGGTCTTAGTTGTGTGGGTGAAAACAGGCAGCGTATCAACTCACGATTTATCGGGGAAAAATAGTTCGAAGAGAGTGGATAGGGAAAAAAAATTATTTTTCAGCCGCTTCCCACCGGTGGGGTATTGAAAAGTTTTTCTTCAGTGCCTCCTAGTACTGTCCACCAATTTATATGAAAAACTAGGCCAAGCCCCCAAATATAAAAAAAAAATACGAGACGAAAATTTCTCTTTGAAACAGAAAAATTCTGACAAATTTTCCATCGTATAATAAAACACAGTGAAGAAATAATTTGATGAAAATGAGAAAATTTTCTCGATAACTTGGAATTTTTCTATATTGAAACAACAAAATTTTATTCTATGATCATGATACAAAGGCATGTGCGTTATTTTTCTATACATTTCATATAATATATTATGTATGAAGTTTTTATCTTTATGGACTTTTGAGTTTGAGTTTTTTTTTTTCGGAAAAACTTTCTAAAAATAAAATGCATGTTATGTGCATTTTTCCCCCTCTTATTGATAATACGTTTGCATTTGATTTTATCAATGATGTAATATTTATTAACATAGGATGGACATGTGAAAAAGATAACTTCAAAAATAAAAATTTAAAAAAATCAGTGGCGTCTCAAAATTTTCATCATATAGCCATTATCTATTTGAAACAGTCGCTTAAAGTAGAGATATTATAAAATTAATGGTGCTAAAAATTATGAGGTAGTAGTTAAGTCAGAGTCGTAGCGTAGGTGGTACGAGCGGTGCCACGGTACCATATAAAGATGCCGCACGATAAAGTTGAAGTGAGTTAAAATAAAGTTTTCAAGTAGCCTTACAAAAATCAAAGGATAATAGGATAGAAATTTTAAAATTTCCAGTAACTAGCATAAATTCTGACCAAGATATTTTAAAATAAAATTTTTCACTAAACTAAAAATTACGTTGCAGTTTGAACTTTATCCAAAAGTGTTAATGCTTAGTATATCCCAAATATGATAACCTAATTAACAAATTTGGAGTTGATCCGTAGCACTTATATTATATGTACAGTTACTAAAGCAAATGTGACTTATGTACATGATCTATTTGAAATTTTGACTGCTATAAAAAGTTCTGAACGCCTCTGTGCTTAAAATATACTCTAGTTTGAACTATAAAATTTCTTTTATATAAAAATCAGTGATTTCAGACGTAATAAAATCGTTTTAAAAATGAAATATTCATAAAATGATAATAAAATTATCATATTTGAAAATGTTATCTAAATAAAATTAATAATTTAATGTAGTTTTTGCTTTTTTTTTTAAAGAAATCGTCGTATATAGGTCAAATGAAATTGAGATTTTTTTCAAAACTTGTAATTGATAAGATAACACAGTTGCATATGGACTGAATAAATCTAACACTCGAATGAAATACGCAAAAAGTCGGAAAAATAATGCAATATAAAGCGATGAGGAGTAAAAAAAAACCCTTATTGTAACAAGGGTATTTGTACCAATGCATTCCGTTAATATGTAAGCTTTCATTTCACCCCTTTTTTTCTTGTAGCGTTTTTTTTAAGCGCTTGCAACCCTTTATGCAACGCCGTCAAGGAACGGGAAGAAAAAAAGGCTTTCATAACAATTCTTTGCGTATTAACAAGGGTTGTTTATTATCAGTGGTTGATATTGTGATTTATACACTGAATCAAACTGTAATAAAAGTCAGATTAAAAAATTTTTTTTTCTCATTTTCCTTTCATTTTCATAGATCTCAAACGGGAAATTATCAATTGTACACAATTAAATCTATATTTTATATCCATATATGAGAAGGAAGTAAAGGGTTATATCTCGAAAGTAAGCTTTGGAACTAACAGAGTTAACTAAAAATTTTCTCTCGTTTAATAAAAGTTTCATTATTACTCATTGTGAGTAAACAGGTTATATTTAACCCCAAAAAACGCTTTTTCCCGAAAAATTACAGTTATAGAATTTCTATGCTCCATATGGATTGTGACTTGAAAAACCAAAATTGGGGTGAGTCCAGTGCATTGTGTATTTTGTTTGATTGAGATTGGAAGTACTTTGTCGCAATAGTTATTAATATATTGATATATAGCTATGGATATAAATTATTGCCAAAAACGTGATAGACAAAAGCGCTTTGACAAAATCGCGAATTTTTAGCAACTTGCAAGTTTAAGTATGCTCAAATGCTAAGATATCTTTCTACAATTTTTTCCAAGTATTCAGAATATTGCAAGATTTATTTGATAGAACTTTTTGAATGCTAACTAATTTAATTTTTGTGTTGTTAGTTATCATTTCAATCTATTGTGATTTAGATGTCGCGGTTATGTCGGCGCGCATACTATGTCTGTCGCGTTTCTAGTGGATCATTATGTAATACATTGATTTAATGTAGAAAAGATTCGTACAGTATTTCAATAAAAATTTAGTTTTCAAAGAAATATTTTGGACTGAAAATTTGGATTTTTAAATGTGAAAATATAATTGATTTGATTTTTTCGGAACGATTTTTTTTTTAGAATAGCATCACTTTGAAATTGGGTTAAAAGTTTCAAATGAAAAGGGGTGAACGTTGCCGTGCTTTTGGTTAGGGTGTAATGCAATTTTTTCTAGGAATGTTGTCTCGAACCAGTCTCCAGTTTCATTACAAGGGTGAAACTGAAGTTTGTGAAAGGGTTGCGAAATAGGGCAGTGATGCACCAAATTGGCGTGAAACAAGATTGAAAATATTGACAAGATCGGTGAATTTTAATAATAATTTTTCCGGATAATATTTGTTTCTGATAAAAAAAAAAAAACGCTTTTTCAATTAAGTGTAGGGAATTGACAGCGTTATAATGTCAAGTATCTGTTGGTGGTGTGGGACAATCGGGTGGTGTTCGGACGGCTGGGCGCTCAGAAGTGGGTTCTTCATGGGTGGTTTGGCGTTCGTGACGAGAAATGAAGACGGGCGAAGGCTTTCGTCAGGATTAAGAATCGTAAGAAACGAAAAATCCACAACTCGAACTAGAGTGAGTGCGTCGCACTCTGTCTATCCGATTCGTTCAATATGCGCGCCAATACGAGACCGTCAATGGTCAGCCGAAAGCTCTTCGAAGCTTTTTTCCATCTGACTGAATTCTTAATAAAATTAAAATTAAATTTTTCTCCGCTCGTTGAGCTTCTTAAAAGATTAATAAATATATATTTGAAATATTCACAACGACTCGGATTGCCATTTATCAGCCTCAATTCAAATATTTCTTTTTTATACAAGAAAAAGAGCGTGACGCTGAAAAGCTCACTTACATTTTATTATAAATTGCGATGGTGATGGGGAAACGAAAAAATTAATGTATCTCGCTTAAACGTTCTGGCTTTAACCTTCTCGATTAAGAGCTTTTCATCCATCGTGCTGTCACTTATCAATTTTCTCCTAGTTGATAGAGCATCTCAAAAAAAGAATTAATTACCGATTGATTTTACTTCGCTGCCATTTTTCTCCTTTCGTCATCTTGAGAGCGATGTTTTTTTTCACCCGCTTCTCGATTAAATTAAAATCCAGAAGGCAGTGGCAAATCAAACTCGCCACTTGAGTCGAAGCTCACTCAATATTTAATTTAAAGCTCTCCTAGTCGAATAGGGGAAGAGCGAGCCTTTTTTTTCTAATTAAATAAAAAAACAAACAATAACGATGGGAACGGGGTGATTTTTTTTTTATTTTCGCATGTAATGCACGAAAAAAATCACTTAAAACTCCCGAGGATCCTGAGAATAGACGTTTGGAAGATAGGGAGATTTGGCTAACTTACCAGTATGTAACCGAGTGTGTTGCTGCACATGTGAAAGCTGCTTGAATCTTCGGTCACAGTAGGAACATTTGTAAGGCTTTTCTCCTGTGTGAACCCGAATATGTTGAACCTAGAAGATTTAACAAAATCACAATCAGTCTTAAACTTGTTTAAGTCTTTAAGGCACACTTAAGATTTATCAAAGCCACCTGCCTATGTTAACCAACTTTCATTCCTGTGCTTTCAAAAAGCAATTTCTTTAGTTTTAGTTATCAAAATAATATAAAAATTTCAGAAAGATGCCAATTATTTCTTAACTTTGATATTTTATCTGATTGTTAATCGAGGGATTCCTTCAAAAACCATCTGACAATAAACGGTCCCTAAGAGTGTTAAATGCTTTGATTTTTCAATTTTGAAATAGAAATCGTGTTATTTGAAAATTTATTTTTTTTTTCTTTAAATATAACCTTCTTCATTTCAAAGACCCCCTTTGCATTTCAAGAGAATCGAATACCTATTACAATATTTCTTTTCAAAAAATTATTTAAAATATCTGCTGCGAGATGTCACAATACTTTCATTTACATAACACTCACTGTTGGTTTAAAGAACTATAAGCACTAAGAACTATACAGCCAATATGTATATACGAACCTCCACCGTTAACCCCAGAACTGTCTTTATTTGAATTTTTCTAGGAAAAAGTTTCAAATAAAAATTATAGGCATTGATAAGTCTAAGAATTGTAGTAAGTTTAAAGAAAATCGTTAGAGCCATTTTTGAAAAAATTGAAAAAGCTCTACAACTCTTAAAATAAAGTGAAGCTTTTGATCAACTGATTTCAACCAAAAGCTTCGCGGTACAACTAAATATAAAATGCAGGCTAAATTCTAAGTTTGGTAACATTCGGATAGAGCTTTCGATACGATATGGCTGTCACACATACCCACACAAATTCGACCCGATTACAATATTTCCTTTACTATATAGTAGTAAAAGAAAGTAATAATGTTATTTAAAATGAAAAAGATTGAATTTGAAGTGAAAAACTGTATTAACACAAGGTATAAGGCTTACAGGAAGAATTTATTTGAGATATGAAGCTTTTAGTAGAGTTGGCAGATTTGGATCTGATTAGTGGCATAGTATAGGAAGGCCATCGAGAGCTATCAAGCCTCGGCACTACTCGCAAAGGGGTGTCAAATGGATAAAATACAATTCGATTTTCTCTATTAACATTTTTTTTTAAGTTTTTAATAATTAATAACTGTTTAATTTGTATGCTTATGTCTTAAACATTAATTAGTCTATGTTTGAAAAAGCTATACCTGTCCTCGTTTGACTTAAAGTATTATAAATATCATAAAAAAATAAAATTAAAAAAATAATTAACTAAGAAGAACATAATATAAAAACCTATGTGGGTTCAACAAGTCAAGTAATGGAACATTTTTTTAAATGATTTGTGCTTGACATTTGAATTAGTAAATAAAATAACTGACAAAGTAAACGCTTGACTTGATTTGACATTTACACATCAATGCTTAACTTGATATAAGTTGAGTTTAAATGTGTGACGCCGACTCTGGTTATATTCATTATGCCGCTGGTCTTAATGATAAGATTCTAAGAATTCTGTTTTACTGTTTGTAGTTAATTCTAATTCTGCTGCTAAAATTTTACGACTGACTACACATCTTATAACTTATGACACTTTCAAAAATTTGTATTCTAACAACTGTTCTTACGAAAATTTGGTCAGTCGATAGATTAAGTTTATTTTAACTTACGTAAAAAAAATGGCAAGTCTTTCAAATTTTTATATTATATTGATTGGAGTATATATAGAATTTATTGAAAAATTGACTGACATTCACTAAACGGTTGTTGAGAAAAAAATTGAAAACAAATCAAAACCTGATTTTACTAGGTAATACTAATAGTGTAAGTTGGGGTATATTCAGCGTCAAAAGTATGTAGACTTTTAACGTTTTATTTTTTTTTCTTATTTTAATTGATAGATGATGATTGATGATTTTTATTTATTTCTTTTACTATGAAAACACTTTTTTTATTTCGTTAGTTACAAATATATTAATGAATAAGTGTTCAGTACTTTTACTCCCGATTGTAACTGTTATACATTACATATTGTAAGGAACTTAGAAAATTTGATGGCTTTTGAATAAATTTTTGGTGAACTGGTAGATGGTTTATATTTGTGATACTTACTAATTGATGATTTGAGCTAAAACTTTTGAGGCATTGTTGGCACTGATGAGGTTTGACATCTCCACCCAAGCTGCCAGGACCTCGGCCGGTGAGACCTGTGAGACTGTTGACGCCATGGCCGAGTTCTCGAGCGTGGTGCATCTGCATTGCGCTCTTGTGCATCAAAATCTGCAATGAAACGTACGAATTTGATTTGGGCCCAACATTCAGCCTGGATATCGGGCATTCAGAACGCGTCCAAAAACGTCGCTAAACGTTCTCAGACCGTCAATGGACTTTTTAATAATTCATGACCTAACGATTCTTGTTTGTGGCGAAAAAAGAAAACTTGTAATAAATATTTGATACATATATATATATATGGATGTACAAAATAGGTTGGAAAATGGAAAACCCAAGAACCGCGCACAATAAATTGCCAACACGAGTCAACATTCTTTTTGAACTTCCTATTCCGGAAAATATAAATAACTCTCAAGGAAAAACGTCCCAGACACTAAAACAGATAACTCGCCCGGTGACAGGAGCGGCGCGTGTACACTCCACCGACAAAGTTCGCGCTATATTCGGCCAATTGGAGCCTCTTTGTTTTTCATGTGCCATCACCCACACCAACGACTACTAATAACAATGCTGCACGGTGGTAAGAACATGTTTTTCTCACGTTTGAAAAAAATAAAACATTATGCCTTAAACAAGTAAATACATACAAGAAAAGGGTTTGAGTAAGGGGGGTGGGGTACGAAAACGCTTGATGGGATGGCATGGATGGGGCCACGTTTGTGGAAAACTAATGCCTCATGCCTACATGACGGAGATTTTCCTTCGGATTATTTTTATGTTGTTATATGGCATAATTAACAGCCCCCCATACAATGGAAATGAATTATTTTAAAACCCTTTAAGCTTTATCTCAAAGAAAATTCGTATAGAAAAACACAACGACGACTTGGTGGTAACATAAATTTTTCCAAACCCATTCCCAGTAAAAATTTTCACCATATGAAAAAGCAATTCATACTTTTCCTAAATTCAATTGCAATTACAAATATAAGCGTTTTTTTTTTTCAAATATTGGCTCATTTAGGGGACGTTTGCACTGAAGGTATGGGGGGCGTTTTGGCATGTTGAATATGTGAAAAATTGCTAAAAGCCAGAAACATTTTGATTGATTCATCTGATAAGAGGGAGACAAGTACAATATGTAAAAGAGAATAAGCAAATAATGCAAATAAATATTCGTACAAGTAGACGATGAAGATATTATCTATGTCCTCCGGCCATTTTCAAATTTACATCGATAGCTATCCATCCATTACCATATGACCTGATTAAAGGGAAAAAGGAAATGTTTGGAACTTAGAAAAAACTACCTCCGGCTTGAAAAATTTCTACGCGAACTTGTACAAGGATTTAACAAGTCACCACAATAAAAGGTCAATTGAAGATAGATAACAATATACAATATATATTCAATATCTTACATATTTTCTGATCATAACCTTAACTCTATCAACTATTTTTTTTTAATGTCGCGTCAACATTTCTGTCCTTAGCGACTGTCGAATCCAAAAACCTAGAAAAACATCATAGGCTTTCACTGGGATTCGAACCCAGGATCACTGGCGTATAAGGTAACTATCTAGTCCACCACGCCACTAAGATTATTTTTTTATGATAAAATAACTTTTAGACAAAATTGCTAGGGAATCACAATAAAAGTATTACATTTACATTTCCTTTTCATTCGCGTTTACAATATAATATTAGTGATATAAACGTTTACCCTTGAAATTCAACCTCGTTCTATCTTATTCTCTCTGATCGAGACGTGAAAAAACTAATTTTCTGCCTTTGCTATAGCTATTATTTTTAGTGAATGAAAACATTAAGTACTTTTAGTAAGATATACTTGGTTTCAGCTATGATACCTTATTATTAGTGATGAGTAAAATTGGTCTCGGTATAGTAAACCTGCAAGATTGAATAAGCAAAACCAAGCCCAATAGCATGACTGGGACATTGATCGGCAGTTGGGACAGTCATATTCTTTCACTCACATTTATTTATCTAAAATTCAAAGCACCTTCCGCAAGATCGGAAAATTGTCGATAATTTTCAAGCGTTGATATACAGTCTGTGTTGAAACCAAACCCAAGTAGCGCGTAGCGTAGTTGCAAAGTATGCGTTTCGCAACCTATTTATTGCTGGTTCGAATCCTAGTTTTCTCAATTTTATCATTTCTACGGCGACTACTACGCGAATGCGTTATTAGTCAGTAATGAATACAAACGGCTTGCTACATCTTTTGAGTTATAATAGGTGAATTTACGAGTAGGTACTTAATATATGGTACAAATGGCTATTTTTGATTTTAAAAAGATTTTTTTGTCCAAATCGCAAATCTAAGCATTCACAGGTATTTCAAATTAGGTTTCATATGATATCTATAATATTGTTACCATAGGATCAGTTAGATCAGATAAGGATATATAATTATGTTTAATTTAAGTGTTAAAAATTTTCACGGCGTATTTTTTCATCTTTCATTCACTAATTGCTGAACAAAGCCCTTTTTCAGATTGTTTAAAAAAAAAACGGAAAGCTGCACTGCATGTCGTTATATTAAAGCAAATAATGACGGGTTTTGATTTGGTATACTATTTTGTTAATAATGTAACTCTAAGGTTATATTATTCATGTTCACTCATATAATTCGAAATTCAAGTAAAAAATTGTTAAGCTGTCGTATTTTCTATAAGAAATTTTTATAGTTTCTATATAATTACCGATAATGACGGCCCTGTCGTATGTAAATTGTAACAGTAATTATTACGTATGTCTGAATGGATTGTACTTTAAAGCGATTAACCATTTCATAAGTGCGGGGGTTCGGGGTACAATATAAAAAAAGAAATTACGACGTATTGGGACATTCCTTAAATGGGGAAGAGAAAGAGGTCAGTTTTTTGATGTGTACTTTTTATCTGTCCATATGGACGTAACAATTTTTTTTTCTTCTTCCACCCACAATTCTTACAAGGTGCTGCCAAAGTGGGCAGATGGTCGATCTCGCGTACTCGAGAGTCGCTTTCCGTTCTAACTCTAGCTAGTCGCAGCAATTCTTCTTCTGCCTCATCTATCCATGACAAAAGGAAGTGAGTTGATGAAGAAGAGGAGAAAGAAGAAGAATTGCCCGGTCGCGGCCCGGTGCCGGCCAACGGTGTGTGCGGTGCGAGGGTGGAGTGATTGGTTTCTGGCTTTGGGGGTTCTTCGGGGGTTGCAATGCAATCGTATGTAGCGCGCTAATTGAAACAAACCGTGCATAATTTGGTAACGAGCGAAACGGCATATTATCGAAAAGTGATCGAAACCGGTGCGGTGTCTGGGTACGTCCGACTGTGTCGTCCCGGTTCGAATAAAATATCAGCTGGACTATTGGGAGCTTACTAATTGTTTCCGTTCTTACACGACAAGTGTTCGATTTTTGACAACGTATCATTAGATACGAGCACCCACCCACCAATCCAGAACGAAAACGACTAAATTAAGACCGCGGAACGGATCAATTTTACTTCAAAAATCGAACCAATCATCGAAACATGTTATCTAAAAATTTTGATTGAAACAAATATAACGTCCAACTACGTAACAGGGTTGTAACAGTTACGTAACATTATGTAACTGTTACAAAACGTAGATGAACGTTTTATGATCATTAGGTAATGTATAATAAGAAAATTATATTTTAAAAAATGCTTGATGGAAATTTCCTATAAAATTCATTTTTGCTAAACGAAAGGCTCGTATAAAATGATCTACCCTCTGTGCAACCATACAAGAAAAATTGTTCCGAACCTGGGCAACTTATAAAGGTAACCAATTTAGTAAGTGTCCTAATATCACAACGTCATTTTGAGTACCAATAAACGTACATTTAAAAATAAACATTAAAAAACCAATTTAAAGAAAATGAGGTGAGGTACTCGATTTTTTTCCGTTTTGACAATTTTCCAAATGATTATTTGATGTAAAAGTTAATAAAATTACAGAATAACTTTGAATAAAAGAAATATTAAAAAGGGGTTGTCGAGAGATAAAAAGTACTTAACGATGATGCTGGTAAAAAGCATAAAAAAACACACACCGGAATGAGAAAAACGGTGGATCGTAATATAGATGGTGCAGATGTCATGTTGGACGAAGTTTTTCTTAAAAACCAACCCCCCATTCCCATTTGTATAAGTCCCCATCGCGTTTCACTCCCTATTTCTCAACCCTTTTAATTCGACGAAAACTGTATTAGTAGGCTAGTATGGAAGAAAGTACACGACGAGTGGGAAAAACGAAGAAAAATGGTTTTCTAGAGGGATGGGGGTGAATATCGTTATGACGGTATATACGATTACGGAAAAAATGGCATTATTTTCATTAAAACAAAACTTGGAGATCATAAATAGAAGAATAAATCTTATTTTAACTAACAAATATTTCAATTCAGAAAAGTATTTCTTAAAGTTGTGCCCCAGTGGAAGGATGCTCGCGGTAGTACCCTTCCATTCCACTCGGCATCCATTAGCATTGATCTGTTCAACTGTATTCTACCACCTTTAATTTCTTTCTACAAACTCTTTAACTTTTTCCCTGTCTTATAACTCGTTGGTTACTTTTTACCTCTTCAAGACTTAGTTCGCTATTTTCACCGAGTCTTCGACCGAATGCAATTTTTTATCTACCCTCCTCCTCCTCAATTCCGACGCGGGGGAGACAGCTCGAAATTGTCGCAAAAAATCATCGCTTTATCTCGCCGCTTAATTCGATTTCAACTTTCACAAATAACTTCGTAAAAGTTCCCATGAAAATTCTAGTTCTGACATATGCGAAAAAATCCTACCATTGCGAGTTTTTTTGTAAGTAGTTTAATTGAAATCTATTATTTGAAGATGACACTAAAAATGGTCCATAGAATCCTTTTTACTATAACAGAATTTTGATAATTTTTATAAAGAGACCGTTGTTTGCAATGGGGGTTGTTCCAATAAACGTCGTTTAAATCGAAATATTAACGTTAATAAGGATTCATCAAGTTATGCAGTTGTACATTTTTTTAAAATGAATTTTGCTTGATTTAAATGAAATAACTAGCAAAGTTAATATTTGGCTTGATTTGACATTAAAATATCAATATTTGACTTGAGTTTGATTTGATTTCAATTTACATTAAGGTCAAGTAGCTTGAACATCAAGCCAAGTAGTTTTAAAAACAAGTCAAGAAGTGGCCTCTAGTTCTTGAATTCAAATAAAATGTATGAGTTTAATTAAAAGGTCATTTCAAAGCAGTTCAAATTTCTGTGCTCTAACAAACCTTACAGAATCTAATTAAAAAATGATTTTTGTAGTTTTTATTCGCGAGTCTCATTTTGAACCGATTACGAATCAGTTCAAGACAGTTTTAGGATAATCGCCAAGTGCATGTACGGTTATATTAACCGATTAATGATTTTTTTCCCCGAACGAATTGATAATTGTTCCGAACTAGATGAGGAGCCACGAAAATTGTTAATTAAATTGAACGTTGGCAGCGTAACGGGACTTTTTGAACTGACCACGATTTTGTACTGCGCATGAGTAAGAGAATCGAATTTTTCGGCTTAACAAAAATCCGAGGATCGCCAGAATCAATTTTGAATCAATAACGAACGCATTTCGTGTGAACCATGAACATCGGACTGTTATTAAAATTCAGAATTCACTGTCCCGCGAACGCTCTTTTTAAGAATGAACATGTTATCAATCAAAGAAACATCAAATTGTTCCTGAACAGGTTCAGAATCGCACCCGCGAACGAAGCTATATTAACTAATTTAAAAACCTATTTATCTACATCGGTTGAGATGGTAGCAAAACAAATACTGGCAAGAAATTCCTGGCCAGAACCCCAACAAGAGAATGATGGGGAGAATCTGCCCATCGCTCAGAGCTGAGGTTTTAAAGCTAGGAAGGCACCAACTTAGGACAGTAACGGGACTGATAACCGGACACGAAACGAAACCTCAGTTACAGATTGTGTGGGGATGGAGAAGAAAACGCGACCCATATCATTTTAGACTGCAAAGCCTTTACAAAGTGGCGACACCTGTATGGGATAAATGACGCCCAAACAGGCTTAAATCGCGCAAGCTTAGTACAGGGACTGCTTTTGCTAGGTAGAATGCTGAACCTGGAATAAGCAAGGATCCTTTTACAACAGGGATACATGAGCAGAACAGGGGTAAAATAAGCCTAAGGCTGCAGTGCGGGGGGAACGAGGCCTAACCTGGCTTTCTGCTAACGGGAAAAAAAATCTACAACGATGGCTGATGGTAAAAACTTCATAGGAGGTAAATTTTTTGTAGGGTAGTTGAAAGACAAAATCTTATGAAAGATTTAATTACATTTTTTATTATTATTATACTCCATTGTACTATATACTTTGATATTACTATCCATTTGACTTTTATTTAAGGACGAACTCAATAGTGAAAACAGGGTCAGTAAACAATTATTAAGATTTTGAAATATTTTTCAGCGCTTAAAATATGAAACAAAAGTGAAAATTGATTTTGTTTGATAATTGCCAAGAACTAATTTACCTAGGCCAATAGCTCACAGCAAATTGGTCAACTCTTCAACCCCCTTTTTCACCCATTAAAAATTAAAAACTTTTTTTCGCTATTTTGGTGTCCAAATCGTGTAACCTTTGATGGTGTACTGGAGGAAATATGATATTAAATTTTTTTTATTTTTAAACTGAGATATGATTTGTAGACTTTTTTCTCGAGACCACATATGGTTTGAAGTGATTTGAAACGAAGATAATTTTTTTAAAGTTTTTGAGGTGAAGGCGAAATTTGGAAAAGTGAATCGAGTGAATGCAAACGCAGGCCGAAAACAAATATAAGCTCGTACTCATGAATTGCTATCGATATGTGTCGTAGGTGTGTGTGTGTGTGTGTACGTATATTTTGAAAATGCATTCATATGCATCCGTATGCAGTTTATTTGCATATATCTAAAGGCTCAAATACACACACACACACACAAACATTTACATACAAGGGAGTTGTATTGATGCGATGCACTTTTCGTGTATTGGTGCATTTGTATCTTGTATATAATATGATGTCCTCGATTTGAAGGCCTGTGTATGTCTGAGGTTAAGTTGGCCGGAAGGTCTGATCGCTTTGTTTCAATTGAAATCGTACGCCAGCCACGCTCTTATTTACTAAAGGACATATATGAGTCTATATATCTATGTATAGATGCATAGTTATACATAGCACTATATAATATTATTGTTTGGAGCTACATGGATATATGTTGGCTAGGTCAGTAACATTTCTTATCTTTTTTTTATCGTACAATGGCCACAACAAACCAAAGTATACAATATCTACTATACACATAAATATAAATAATTTACACCATATGAACGTATGCAATATTTATATTAATAATCATCATTGTATAATAAATCGAGTGCGCTAGGGGTGGCCATTTCGAAACGCCCGCGTGATCGCAACATAGCGATTTCCCCAAAGCCAATCTTTTCTAGTCTGTACGTGTTCAACGTGTGCGTTTGCTGTCGGAACGTTCGCATACGCGCGCGTCGCGCGCTACAACCCCCGAAATATTCGTGGAAAAACCCCGTGTTGTATATGCCGAGTATTTTTATCAACCCTGATGTCAAAGTTATCTCGTATTATTAAATTAAAATGTATCAATAAATTAAAATAAAACTTATCGTCTTTCCATATAGGCATGTCATGGACGGATATAATTTATATTTTTTCGAAGAAGATCTTGATTGATTTTCGAGCCATGCTAAGAAAGAGAGAAACTGAAAATTTGTTATTTTTTTTTTTTTTTTTTTTGTAAAAGACTATCGTAAAAAAGACTGGAATGTAATTAAAATCACGTTTAAAAAGTGATTGTAAACCGGTTCCGATTCGCTCTTATAATTGTATCAAGTGCAAAAAAGTGAAGCAGAAGCGAAAAATATTTATAACGCGGTGTTATAATCACCTTTTTTTTTGTTTAAATTTGATTTATACAGGAATTTTCAGTAAAAAACGGCCATAACAATAACAAATAAGATGAGTTAATTAAGACGGAAAAAAACGCACACATATGGCACTATTGAGCACACGTAATAACACGTATTTGATTTATCAAATACTTAGTGTAGATAACACCCGGAAAAACAGGATTTAAACTTTTTAAAGAGGAATAATTTTCCCCTAATCTTGCATTCGTATATATTGAAAATTTTAAAAATCCTTAAAAAAATTTAAAACTCACAATGATCCATAAATTAATTCAATAAACATAGTGTGATTTTTTTTTCTAAAAAAAATTTTCTTCAATGTTCCAAAAAAAAATTGAGTGTACCTCAATCAAATGATTGTACAAAAACCTAAATTAATATCATGAAAAAAATGGTTCAAGTCGTGATTTTCCCATCTACAAATTGGTAAAATATTGACCATTTCCGCGGCACGAAGGGTTATCTTTTTTCTCAAATCCTTGGAATCAAAAGGCTCGAAACAATAGACTTGCTTTAATATATTGATAAACCAGACATAATAAATCGACAATAGCCGACAGACTTTTCAATATCATTTAAGCTGATATGATTCCAGCACCCCGCCATCAAATTTTCGCTTCAACCCTTTTTGATCGCACAACACAGTCAGAATCGGTTCGGTTAAAAATACCTCAATGGTCTTGACAATATAAAGAAACAGTGAACAATGGAGCACAATCGAAAGAAAAACGCAACAGTTTCGTTATTAATTCTATCTTGTGAGAGAGAAAACTGTAAAACTGATGACATGAAAACCCCGGGAAAAATTTTCGAGCCATATGAAACGTTTTGAACTAATTAAGTAGGAGAAAAATAGTGATTTTAATGAGAATTTATCAGTTTCGGGATTTATATCAAATGATTTGATCATCATTATAGTAGATATATAGAAACATTATAATTGAGTTATATTGAATTTTTAGGTAAAAAAATTATTTTTGAAACTATTTGCGTTATGATGTTGCGTCTTGGTTCCTCCTTTTCATTAAAACGTACAAACCATATATATATGTAGAGTTTAGATTTTCCCAGCCCTAGGTCCACGGGTACTATGGCGCCTTACGTGTGTACCCGCCGTTATACATTATTAACAATATTCAACCAATAATTTACATTGAAAAAATAAAAAAGGCAATCGCTACCTTATCAATTCTATAAATTAACATTAGGGGCTACTAAATGTCTAGAGCCGTGTTTCTTTAAGTAGGGGGCCGTGGACTATCTGCAGGAGAGCCGCGAAGAGTCGGAAATGTAACAACATACTAGCAAATGTATGCATTGACGAGTAAACGTATGCATTGCAAAATTGAAAAAAAATGGGGGACCATGATAAATTAACTTGGGTTCCAAGTTAATTTTCCGTGAATTTAAAAATTCTAAGAAACCCTGTTCTAGAGGATAAGTTTAGGGATACTTTTCATTAATACTCTCAAATAACACAAGTTTCGTTCACGGGTATCATTCAGAATCGATTACAAATCAGTTCAAGATAGATTCTGGATTATCGTATAGCGCAAGCTCTTTTAAGAATAAGTTCAAGATTTTTTTTTTCCCACGAACGACTTTAGAATTGTTCCGAATTAGACAAGGACTGGCAAAAAACCACGAAAATTGTTGGTTGAATTGAACGTTGACAGCGAAACTGGACACGATTAAGAGAATCGAATTTTTCGTCCGAACAAAAATCTGACAATTGCTGGAACCAATTCTGAATCGATAACGAACGTAACTACTATGATCGTACTGTTACTAAAAATTTAAGATTCACTCACAAACGTGCATGCGAATAGTTCTGAATTGGTTCAGAACCGCACCCGCGAACGAAGCTAATATCAACCATGATAATCAGTCGCCTTAAGAAAGCTAATACTAATATTGGATAGCACCGAATAGGTAGAACTATTTTTCATAAATAAACAACAATAATTAATTTTTAGTATTATTCCAATTGAAAATATTGTGATTTAAATATTATCTAATTTAAATAATTAAACTATGTTGATATTTTCTTAGTTGTCTTAATGCCATATTTTGTATTCAATTGTAAATAGGGCATTGATTATATCATTGTACATTTAATTCGAGCAACGCCAGGTGTTTCAGCATTTTAAATTTTGTCAACACGTAGATCAGATTTAATGGCTTTTTGATTTCTATTCAAATTTGTTATCTTTTAGTTTGATATCAGTGTGTTTTAACTGGTTTATGTGGTACTTATTATGATTTTAATCAATAAGACAATCGGTCTGAATCAATGAAATCGAAATATTGAATTAAACAATTTTTTTTCACACAATAATTGTTTTTCATGTTAATTAACTCAAATCAGATGATTGATTGAATTCATTGGTTGCATTTTGTAAGTAAATGATTTTCTCGAGTGATATTTGTAAAATATTGAGATTTGTTTTTTAAATGTATCAAGCGTATGCAGATAACATTTGGATTTTTAATCAGTTCAAATCACTTGATGGTGGCCGTTAATAATTTAACTGTGATTTTTTTTTTTTTTTTTTAAATTAGAACGCATATACGTAAATTTTTTTTAATCGATTTGTGGCTGGTGAACTTTTTGCAAAATGAAATTTTGTGTTTCCATAAAACTTTGTTTTATGAATGTGTTAAAAAATAATAATGGTGATTTAATTTAGTAATTATTGGAAGTGTTAAAGTATTTTTAGCTGTGTATGTTGAGTCATAAAACTGCAAACCCTTTGAGTTTTGCTTTTATTTTTTTTTTGCGGCACTTTTTTTCAAATCCAGTCTTTGTTGAGCTGAGCGCCCCTCGATGTGTGCGTCGTTTCTTTCTCGCGAGAAAAAAAGCTTGAATATCATATTGTAAAACACGTTTTTTCAACTCGATTTTTTTTTCTCTTCTCGGTTTTTATTTTTTTGCATTGTTATCTTATTTTATGTGTGCACTTTTTGCCTTCATCGGTTTTTTTTTTATCTGTCGAGAATTAATTTGATGCGGCTTACAACGACCTGGGTTAACCTGACTTATGTTAGCCTCACCCGAAATTATTACCATAAATAATTTAAATTAAAGCTGCATGGTTCGAGTTTTATGGCACTGAATCTCACTATTTTGGAAGTTTATCGATCACTTGTTCGAATTTTCACATTGTTTTTTTTAAACCGGTTCGGACATTCGGAAAATTTTTCAGGAAGGTATTGTGGCGCGGGAAAATTTTTGCTTTGAATTTCGATATTGTTCCCTGTGCTAATTTTATACAAAATCGGATGGTGTGCGTCCCAAATGGAGCGGGAACGGGGTTGAGGGATGTGAGGCGTAAGGCCAGCACCTGATCGAATTTTGGACAGGACGGATGAAGGCCATTTTGGGAAAAAAACCGTGGAAAAAGTTGGGCGTTTTTCGCGAAAAAATCTCAAAGCGCACTAATCACATTAAAAAATCTGTTAGAAGTTCCACGGATTTTTCAGTACTGCGATTTCTGTCCACTTAAATCCGCGGTCCCCATGCTGAGTAACATTAAACAAAGACACACAACGTGGTCGTCCTTGTCATATTTGCGAAGTGCATCGAAAACTGCATACAAAAATTCAGTTGCATGCACGAAAACTTTTCTTACACTTACCCACATAACAAGGAGACAACTAGTACATTCACCACAAATCCCCACTAACTCTCCTTTTTTATCAATGCCACTCCAACATTTTTATCACTATATAACCACTGCAGTGCAAGTGAGATCCCCATAGTGCATCTACATTTTCGAGTTTCAGTTATATTTACTCAAATACCTCATTTTAATTTCATCCAACTTTTAATAAAAGACTAAATTATTCCAATCATATTCTCTCTCTTTTTTCCCCACGAGATTTTCTTGGAAAATCACTTCGGACACACCACGTGCACAACACTAAATAAAATTTTTCCTTCGTCCATTTTTTCAAAAAAAAAAAAAAAAAAAAAACACCCGAAAAATCTTTTCAAACATTTAAGTTGGTACGTCCAGCGCCATTTTTTCAAAAATGTCAAAAACGACGCGATATATTTGTTGGGGTTGCGCTTTTTAAAATATTTTTTTAACCTTGTCGGGTTTTTAAACTCAAATCGTCGAGAAACTGGCCTTCATGGTTAAAAATATATTTAAAAAAAAGTTACAACAAATAACTCATTTACTTTATTTTACGCACATAAAAAACTACATAAAGAAACACACGAAAGCACCCCTCGTAAAAATGTATTAAGCCTCAAAATGAAACTTAAAACTATTTTTTTTAAATGACTTATATGCGTTAAATTGTTAGTAACATCAAATCATTTAATTTATATCTTTTTAAAAAAAATTGTATTCCACCACTTAAATACGTTAAGAAAAAAACTAACCCTCCAACCTTTCAGAGCAAGTATTAAATAAATCAATAGTCTTTAAAAAAAACTACACTCCACACATCGTTTGATTCGTCATTTAGGAACGAGCGAAATTATATAAGAAAAAAAAACACCCCTAAGAGCGACTCCCTTAACACATAGCATTCACGTGCAATGGGGTAGAGAAATTATCTAGTTTTTTTCCCTATTCATTTTAAGCATATAATTTTTTCATATTTCTCTTTCAACCCTCTATATTTACCTATGGTATTAACCAATACCTAGACACGATTATTGGCACCACCCTAACAATTTTTTGCACCCTTAAATATGTTCGATTGAAAACGAATATCGTAAGTGATGCACGATTCAGCTTTTTTTCTATAGGGGTTGAGATTCTTGTACGAGCCACGTGGGTCACGTGGGATTATTATTTTTTTTTAGGTGTGACTAAATAGGAGGCTTTTTAAGGGATGAAAAATACAAATTAATAGTGAAGCGCCATTTTTACGAATGGGGTTCCGAGAAGTGGATATATGGCGTGGTAATACGGTTATGGATCTCAAAACTATCCATTAAGTTAAAAAAAAAAATGAAAAGATTTTTCTTTCACATTTTATTACAAAGGTTTGTTATGTTAAGTTTTCACGCTTATCGTCAATGTTCTTATAAATGATTGTATTTGAAAATCGAATGACTTTTACTTTTTAGCGCTGAATTAATTTTGGAAAAGTGACCTGCATTCACTTGAAAAAATTCCGGAATCGAAATTAATTCATCATATTTGCATTGAAATAATTTAACTGACCTACGCTAAGTGAGGTTAGGTCGTACCGTTTTGAATAATAATCTGGTCAAAATCCTACTTTAAAAGAAACGAACCCAAAATTAAGTTCAAAAAAATTTGTTAGGCAATTTTGAGAAACAAAACAATTTTGATTTTATCTGCCACGTAAGCATGAAGTGCCTTCAAGAAAAGTACAAGCTCTAAAGGTTTCTCGATGCGTAAAAGTCTTAAGATCTATGGTTTAGACCAGCGACTTTCAAATTTTTTCATCATAAAAAGCTCAACATATCGTACGAATCTCCAAAATATTAGACCATCAAAAAATAAGTATATATAGAAGATTGTATACTTAAATATGTGTGTAGTATCCAATGATGGTAACCAATGATACCTAAAATAATTTTGTATAGACCAGAGAGAGAAAGAGAGAAAGCTCGTAAGATAGATATATCGTACTAGTCTAGCTTCATGTATATGTTACTACGACTATCAGAAATACTGGTATCCATTGCGGTTTTCTTAATTTTGTGAACTGATCTAAAGCTTTTACTTATAGGCAGTAACATAGGATTACTTTGGCTTGGATTGCAGTCATACTAATTCGGATTCTTATACAAACTTTCTTCTGATTGTTCATGGGATAAATGGAAAGGCCTAAATCTAGGTCTTAACAAAGAACTTCATTATAGCAAGAGTGTTGGAAAGTTCAATGTCTAGTACTTAGTAAGTTAGTTTTCCAGTGTGCTTTTTGGGGTATTCCATAATGTTGAATTAGTGGAACATGGAGAAGATTGTCGTAAAATGAAGAAAGTCATGGTTGGAAACAGGAGGCTGACATTCAATGTGTTAATCCTATCCTCTTATTTGTCTTGAGGTCTGGTTGGGGATCCAGTTGGGGTGGATTTCAGTAGTGATATTTAACCAAATTTTGTCATTGTTCGGATCGAGTTTTCAATCGAGTGTTGAGGTAGGAAAAATTTAGTTATGGCTTGTTTTTATTGGTAGCCCTCAAGGCTGTTCATATAAAATATGTCTATACTGGGGGGAGGGTCAGAGTGTAAGGTCCCCTGTTGGAAGATCCAGTTGTGGTGGATGTTGGTGGTAATATTTAATCGAAGGGATAAATGGTGGCTTTGTTCGGATTGTCGATCGTAGATCTTGAGTGCGAATGAAATCTGGCATATGGTAGTTGGGGATCGCGGGGATGGGAGAGGTATCCCTGATGCAATTGTATAGGAGAGAATGGACGGATCTGATGACTCCCACTCTAGCAAGAAATTTGCAGAAGAATGCGCGCACCAATTTGAAAATAATAAATAAATATGTATATGTAAAGTGCAAGGGGCCTGGGGGTGGGCGCGAGAGACTATAGCGCGGCGAGTGGATTCCGTGCCGTGCCTCTTTGTTCAGTGGACGCGTTGCAGTTGGCCACGTATTGGACGCGTCTTTCCAATGTGCATAGAATGGCGAATAGATAGGAATATAATAAAAACGATACGAATATTTTCTTCACAACACCAAAGCCGAGGTTCAATGACTCAAACAGAAAAAGATTCAGAAAACACGATGAGATCTCGAGAAGAATATAAGTGCATAAAAGCATCTGCTTCATTCGCAACTCGAAAAAAGTTATATAATTTTAAAATTGCGCAAAAAAAAAGCCGAAACGACTTTTTGTCGGATCACTCGTTCATTTCCTTAGTCCCAAGAGCCCGGGATTTTTTGACCAATTTTTTTTTTAAGACCGGTCCAAGTCCATACACGTTTTCTGAATGAAATATTTTTGGGTTGTATACGCTTTGGGCGGCAGAATCGCTTCGTGCACGTTTATTGTATTTGAGGAGTCCAACGTGATTTTTTTTTTGGTTGTGCCTTTTTTATTTTCGCAAATAAGAATATAACAAGAGAGTGACCCACTGCCCTACTGGCTTGGATTACCGTTTTAAATCACAATGTTCTAAATTTAGAATTCTTATTTTAATAAAATCGGCTTAATCGCGTATTTTTTATGCAAATTTTCATTTTTTTTCCCGTCATGACTAACTCTAACGATTCACCCGACCCATTTTCCAAGAGGAGAAAAACGTTTCCATCTCACGGTCTCCCGATAAACTGATCACATTTTTTCCATTTAGATTACATATCTAAATATAGATTTCAACTACTAACTTTGAATCTTAGAATTAGTCATCAACTATTTACTTAATTAGTCAATTAAACATTTTTCTCTGGTAAGACTGAATCTTAACAAAACAGGTTAAATAAAATGGCTTTAATATTTAAATTTGTAAAAAAAATTAAATTAAACCTTATCGCATACAACCCATTGTTGCAACTTTAAAACGTAGCCCTAGTAAACTTTTAGAGGAAAGTTTCAAACAATAGTTTTATTATTTAAAAAAAATAAAACTTAAAAAGTTCAAAAAAGCTCAAGTGAAACACAAGAATAATTTTTAACAAACTAAGAAGCGTGTTATATCATGAACATTGTTGGTTCTTTATTGGTAAATGTCCGCTGCAATAACGCTATCTAGTGTGAACAAACCGTCCTAGTTCAACTATTTATTTAGAGGTTATATGATAAGATATTTGATCATTTCTAACAGCTGGATAATTTAAAAAAAAATGACCTAATTTTATACAAGTTTTATTGCTGACTCTCGTTTTATTCGTGTAGTATTGAATTTCTTTTTCAATCCTCGCTGGGAAACGGAAACAAAAAAAAAATTTCATATAATAGAGTGTAAAGAAAAATATATAAAAAAATTAGTCTAAAAGTTGCAAATGATTGAAAACAGTTTCCAATTCAGGATTCAAGCTTTTAGACTAGGTGTCAGTCTAATTCAATAGTTAGAGAGTATAATGACAACGAAAATGTTTGTTCCAATCATCCAGCTATGGCAATGCACAAACATTGACCAACAGACAAAGAGCATGACAACATTGACCAAGAGACAAGAGTGAGAACTGTTTCAGTCAAAAACAAGAATCAGTTAGCATGTGTTTAGATCCGACCATTATAAAGTGATAAGTTCGCTTGAGTTACAAATCCGCTTAAGGCAATGCATAAGCAACGCCCAAAGAGAGCCGAAATAAGCGCTCGTCGCTCCGCTGCACGAAAATTTACGGAAATGGCCGTTCGGACTGTTGGATAGGGTTGGATAGTCGCATGAAACGAACCTATAGATTCATACATTGATCATGTCATAACACCTAATTTTTAGGTAAAGTATTATAATTTTTCATTTTTTATTGTAAAAAAAATCAAAAATATATTAGTAGCGCTAATTCAATAACCAGGGGTTGTTAATGAGCTGAACCAAGCTTTCAACAAGTAGCAACTACTGCTTCTGTCTAAGCAAAAGAGTTTGTGGCGCCAGAACTTGTTTTTCCGCTATAAATTTCTTAACGTTCCAGCATACTCTTATTTTAAAATGGAAATAAAAGGGAGATAATTGTTAAACCTTATCAACTTTAAAAAAATTGAGAAAATTCAAATGAATACTGAATGAAAAAACGCGTAAATGGTGAACGGGGACATTGGACATCGGATGACCGGGACTTTCTTAACAAAATCGGATTCTACACTCCTTGAAACGTAAAAATATATACAAAGGAAGGATGAAGCTTTTTCTCTACCAAGTCGATAGGTTTAATATTATAAAAATAATTAACCAAAAAAAAATGAATAGACATTTCGTGTGACTATCTGTAAGACTAAACAGGATAGATTAGTGCCCGTTTCAGGTAACTGCATTTACTGTTGAGAGACTTTGAAAAAAAACTTCCCGAGGACGTGCACAGTAGCTTTTATTCCCGTACTAATTACAGAAATTAATTGTATAAAATGCGTCCCTATTTTTAAACGCAACGCGGGCCTTTTGTAGGGGAACATTATTAACCGGAAATAGACTAAAAATGGGGTGTGAATCTAACGATTCGAAAATGACTTACTTGCAATTATAACACAACACGAATAAAAAGCCTTGTCGAGAGCAAAAAAATAAATAAATAAAATAAAATGAACGGCAAAGGAACAATTCATGAAACAAAGACGCATTTTTCCTCGTGAGAAAAAAAAAACTTTTCCAAATGGAATTTCCTCGCGTGCACACTTTCCGTTGGTATTCCTTTTGTTGTTCCTAATTGAGCCACCCATTTACTACACGTGTTGAATTAAACAAAAAACCAAATTGTTGTGTTATTTAAATTTTTTTACTAATGGGGATGATAATCGCGGGGGTTGAACGTAAAAACTTCGTTTGCAGCACCATAATTTGATTAAGGATAACTTGAAAAGTTTGTTACATGTAGGTACTAAGCGGATTGGGACATTTTCGATCGGGTTCGAAAAAATCGTGTAGGGCGAGTGGAAATTGAATTTCCACATTTCCTTCGTTATGATCGAAGATTTATTAATCCGTGTGTTGATTGGATGAGAGACATCATTTCACATGTGACTGATCTTTAATTTATAATTTACCTTTTGGCTATGATTCGGACATTAATTTCAGCACTATTGAATTATTATTTATCGGTTTCAAATTGATATTTCTATTTGTTCCCGCTGGCATATGACAATTTTGAATGACGCCATCAATATTAGCCATCACACCAACATGGATTCAAAACGCTCAATTTGACCAGACACTAATCGGTTTCCAGCCTGGTTTCGGGACGTTCATCCCTTCCATGTCAAACCTATTCAGCCATATCTCTGATAATTTGCGATACTGTTAAAAGGGTTAACCGAAAGGGCTGTCCTTCGAAACAGGTATACAAAATTTGCAAGGCTTTGTTTCGTTTAAACTTAGGCTTAATGGCGTATGATAGAAACTGGATTTTAAGAGAATAAAATTCACACTTACGAATATAAGATGATTTATATTTGCAAGTTTCAGGTTTTTGATTTGTACATGATCAAATCCGCGAATAGTGGTAGTTTTTGAGACATACAAAGGCAGTTAATACTAAAGAAACGACAACCTCCAGGTACTTATAACATTAATCTGATTGCTATGATTTAATTTCATTGTGACAATTAACAAGTAGGGGAAGTGAGCCCAAAACGGGTAAGCTAAGCGCAAAGGTAAAAAAAAACTGTAAAATTCGTATTAAACGGTAGGTTGATTTACTTTATAGTATAGTATAATAATTAAAGTTTTAAATAAAACACGATTTGACCACATTATATGTCCAGTATTTGTTTATTTTAAAAAATAACAAAGTTATCCTAAAACCTAGGGCTAAACGGGTTAACGTCATTTATTTGCTGTAATGAGTCATAAATTATTTTTTTTTTTGTTTTATATAAAAATAAAGTATATATATTACTCATTTACGTAGTATTTAATTAATGAGTCTCAATATTTATAGGCTATTTAGTCGATTGAGATTAACGCTAATTTATATCACTACTTTTATACTCATTTCATCAGATATTTAAAGTAACTTATTGTTATAGAAATCAAATATGTTAATATTCTAATAAACAACAATAATTATTACAATTAGATATCAAATAGAAAATACAAAATGGTAGTAAATTGAAACTAAAATGCTCCAGAACTTCATTCTTGGCACAAATCAGATTAATATGTCCTATGCCAGAATAAGAAGTACATGTTTCATGAGCTCATTTTCTACAATCTCCATATTCGATCCAGTTTTTTTAAGTGGATCTTTATACGGATCACCACAAACGAGGTATATATAAATATTCGTTTTTATTTTCTGTTTTTTCTTTAAATTAAAATAAAACGATGATACGAACAACGCTAAAATTATAACGATTTTCGACTAATCACGATATACTTAACTTGAAATTTTTTAGTATAATTAGCAAAAAAATTTTAGTTAAAATTCATATGTTGGTAAACAATTCCGGCGCTCGAGCTTAGCTGATCATAGCTCGTCAGAGTTAGACAAATCTCCACGCACGCGCATAAAATGTTAATGCTTTATACAGGAGGGTAAGACTGCTTACCCGTTTTGGGCTCACTTCCCCTATATCAAATTGATATTTTTCAAAAAACCCAACAAAAATTATTATACTGTGAAAAACCTTATTCTTATATTTGAGTCAATGTCATAAAGGCTCAAAATAATTCGCTATAGAATTTGGTCCTAGCGTTGAAATTTTAACTCCCACTCTTCAATAAAAAACCACGAGAAGAAGTGATCAACACAAAAATGTATTGTGAATACTTGTCTTGATTTTCAAGCTACTTGATACAATTTTAAAACAATTTGAATTAAAATAAAGTCAAGTATTAATATCTAATTAAATGATAGGTTATGTCAAGCATTGGGTTTACAAGTTATTTGAGGTATGAGGTAAAAAAAAAACTATAGTAGCATACAATTTCAACTTTTTATTTTTTTATTTGGTCCAGCTTTGGACTTTGAACTGGACACAATTTATCAAACTTCGCATGAGTATGAGTATGAGAATCAAATTTTTGTCCTAACAAAAAACCGAGAATATCGCTTTAAACAATTCTGGATCAATATCGAACGCATTTCGTGTATACAACGGACTGTTACTAAAAAATCGGGATTCATTGACTCGTAAATGCTCTGTTTTAAAACGCACATTGGAATAGTCCTGAATTAGTTCAGAATCGCACCCGCGAACGAAGCTAATATTTGATTCGTGTTGGACGTGATTTTAAGTTATTTAACTCAGGTAGCTTAAAAATCGTGTCCAGTTACTTTGAAAATTACGACTGAATCTCTAATTTCAACTTCAAAAAAATAGCTCACTATATATTTACAATTAAAATGAATCTCTCAAAATATTACGGTTAATCAAAAAAATCTTAAACTGTTTAGGAAGACTTCATAATGAGCTTAGAAATATGATCTGAAGGCTTAAAAAAATTTGAGTTAGGGTATCTAAAAAATGACTTCTTCAATATTCTATTTTCATGTCTGTTGTATTAAGTCATCGTAAATTGACTAAATTCGTTCTGAGGTAAATACTGTCTAGGTACAAAATATCTCACCAAAGATTTGACTGACAAATCTAAGAAAGAAAGAGCGTCATTAAATTAAAACCTTTTGTGTATTACACAGAAAAAAAAATCAATTTATTCGTGCAATTTAAGAAATTAATTAGTTTACAAGGCGTACTCTTGAGCGTTTCTGTTAAGTGTTTCAAATAATTGCCAGTTCTGTGCTTTCATTGGCGCTTTGAAAAGAAATTATCCTGAAGAGGACCGAGTAAATTTTATATTTTAACATTTTCTAATGTTTAATATTAGCTTTGTTCGTGGGTGCGATTCTGAATCAATTCAGGACTATTAGCATGAGCGTTTTAAAAAAGAGCGATCACGGGTCAGTGAATGGAGTCCGATGTTCGTGGTTCACACGAAACGCGTCCGTTATCAATTCAGAATTGATTCTAGCGATTCTACGATAATCCAGAATCAGGTTCAGAGTGTGACCCGCGAACGAAGCTATTGATTAAAGAAACATATTTGGTACATAGATTAACAATTGAAATCTAAAGTTCCCATAGACGGTTTCCCCTGGTTAATTTTAGAGATTGTAACAATTAAATTCTATTAATTTTTTTTTTGCTTTTTAACGACCTTTTAATATAAAAAAAACGGTTTCATTGTGATTTAATTGGTTTAAATCCGGCTCATTTTCAATGGTTCAACGAGGCTTTGTTTTATACAAAAGATACATCACCTGAATTTTTTGCAATCGTTTACATTTATCCTGACTTAAAACGAAAATAATGATCCGAATCGGGTCTTTCTAGTCGTTTTAATTATCAAGGATCTATTCATACGCGACGAGTGTTTATTTAATTTTATTTTTTAATTTCAACGAAGTTTCTCAAGGGGTGCATTTCACAAAGGGGAGTCGGTTCGAATCTAGCAAACATTTCCCAAAAAAAAAAAAACTCCTTAATAATATGAATAAAGGCCCGGCGCGCTCCAAATTGAACCTATCGCGCTCGCAGCCGTGTAATTTTCATAATTTCAATGTGGAAAAATAATTGGGAAAATCATTTCCCGGCTTAGCATAAAAAGCCGTGGCAGGTCGATGTGTTTTTTCCGCGTTGGTTTTTCGGTTGAAGAAGAAAATGTGGTGGGTGTCGGTTGAGATGGTTGAGCATATGATGGTGGGGGTGGGTGGAAAATTTGTCTTAGACATGCGATGTATTTAATATTAGAAAATCATGTCAGGCTCACTTTTCTCTTATCGCTGTCGATGCAGTGAATAATTTTCGATATTTTCCGAACGAGAAAATTATACGCCACACACATAACCTCAAACCAATCGCGGCAGCGAATCAGCACACCGAAAAAAGAAAATCGTATCGACATACAATACAGTTGAGGCAATGGAACGTATATGGTTCCAACCAGATGAAAAATGATGGCAAATTTCACGAAGATCTGAGTAAGGGTGAAAATTCGATGTGATACCGCCCGTTTTTGATAAACTGGCGTGAGATTTTCAGATATTTTCCAGTTTTTTACACACAAATTTTTCCCCATATAATTTATGTATACGAGATTCATGATTCATATAATACATATTTTTCCCAACCCATTCTTTCACCTATTTAATACCCCACGATTCCTTACATCCCCGCGACGTTTTCATCTTTCACCCACGTCTCATCCCCCGACTCTATTATCCAAAGAATTCTTCTATACGACCAATTGACACGAGATCTGAACAATTTTCCGTGAAAACTTTTATCGTAAAATTTAATTGAAAATTTCCAATCAAAAAAAGAGGTTGAAAAATTCGTAAAGGAAGCGATGATTATTTGTTGTTTTTGAGGGGATGATTTGCGTCTGTTGAAATTTCATTGAAAAAAGATCATTTCTCACGAATTATAATTCGTGATATAGATCTATGAAGAATGGCATAAGATCTCAAAAAAAAAATAGATCTTACCTAGCGTGAGAAAGCGTAACATGTTTTGGATCTTTCCAAATCTAATTTGCATATTAAAAAGGACGTTCTTTATCCGTTGCAGCTTCAAGATTTTTTTGCTATTTAAAACAATGATGGCTAAGCATCTCAATAGGGATGGTACATCTATAGACGGTAAACGTGTTTCTAGCAACTGTTGTTAATTTCTTAAAGGGTGCGTTTTTTTACAATACTACCTACATAGATTTGATTGTTTTTTCAAATGAATGACGGTTGTGGTTCGCGTATCATTCCGCATTGTTTGAACCGCGTTATTTGAAGGGTATATTTTTTATCGTCATGAATTATTAAAAGGGTTGTTCATCAAAGACATATCACAAGTAAAAAATAATATTAACAAAATATATAAAGACTTACCTTTTAAACGTGTCAAAAACGGATTTAATTTAATCCATTTTAATTAAATCCAATACCCCAAAAATACACACTAAATGTTCAAGTTTTCAAAACAAGCATTTTCTTCATTTAAGAAAATGATTATTTTGATTGTGTCGTGGTCATGGAAAAATCATAAAAAAAATAATACAATCACGTAAATGTTCATATATAAAGGTTTAGTTGAAAACAAAATCAAAATATAAAATCAAAAAATAATTGTTGTAAAAATTTAAAAAAAAAATTAGTTCATTCAAAAAGAAATGCGTAAATCAAATAAAATAAAAGAACAACAAAAACATCAAACGCATGCGTTAAAATTGGTTGTTAAAACAAAAAAGTGCGGTTAGGTCACAAAAAAAAACAACGTGTTTTTGGCAGGTTGAGTGGGTGGGTTTGTGTGGTGTACACCCCTGTTTGAAAGATACTGTACACATCGAAAAAGATGCCAACTCACTCGTTGAAGGGTAGACCAACATTCTTCTAAAGTGCGCTCGTTGATAGCAGCCGACATGGCACTAAAGCCACCCTGGCTGCCCTGCGACCCTTGATTGCTGTTACTGTTGCCGCCCGTTAACGAATTCTGCTGATTCTGTCCCATCTGATTCGCACCCGAGTTCATTTGACCCGTGGGGCTTAAATCGAAAAAAATCAAGTTAGCATCCGTGATTGATTAATCGCTGGTGTGGTGGGTCCTACCTCAGGCCAAAGCCTCCGTTAGCCCCGAAGCCGGCGAATTGCTGCAATTGTTGCTGCTGTTGCTGTAGTGCGGCACTAAGCGCTGCGGCAGCGTTGATTCCGCTAAGTCCAGCTGCGTTGATTCCGGACAATCCGGATATAGCCGCTTGTAGGGCCGCAGCCGGATTTGTCGCTGCCGTGTTCGGCGAGCCTACGCCCGCATGCGGCGATCCCAGCAAATTTAAATTGTGCGCCGAATTGCCCGAGTTGCATCTACTGTTTGTACCCTGTTGGCCGGGCAAATTCGGCCCACCCGTCTGCTGTAAATTCGTATTGCCACTGTTCATTTGAGCCACACTATTCTGGCTGTTCATTTGGTTTTGTTGCAACTGATTCTGTTGCTGGGACAGCGCAGCGCTCAGAACTGCAGCTTGCTGAGCGAGCTGTTTTCATTAACAAATCCAATTAAATCGCAAGCGTGAAAAGGAGAAAATTTCGTGTTAGAAAACAAGTTCCGAAAAGAGAATGTGGTCAAGACAAGAAGTCGTATCAAAGACACAATCCTTTGAGAGACTCCATGCACTGGGAAAGCTCGTGTAACGCGCGAGCTTTACACCAGATGTCGGCAGTTGAACAAGTTCAACCCCTCGATTTAAGACGCGCTCGGGGGATGTTACCACCCTCAAAACATTTCTCAAAGAATGAACTCATTCTCTCGTTTTAACATTCATTACGTGATTGTATGTGAAACAAGGATAAATGCTATATCCTTTATACCCTCTAATAATTAACACTAACAATTATCAATTACGGATAAAGAGATAGGTTTTAAATGACATTAATTCAGTAATTTCAGCTAGTATTTGTGTGGTTCACTTTTTGACTCAGAATCGATTTTTTCAAAAAGTGACCAATTTTGATTGGTAAGATTGGCGACTGACCTGTAGTTCGTTGACAATTTTTTCTGTCATCATTTTCGAATCGGGCGAATTTTGGCTCGCCTGAATGTGTTGCTGTTGCTGCTGGATGTGTTGAGCGATGGTGTTTGCGGTTACGCTGTCCGTCACCTGGTTCTGTTGCATCGAGGCAGCCAATGCTAATGTCCCCGACGTGAGAATTTGGTGGGTCGGATGTCCACCTTGACTGCTGGCTTGCGAGTGGTTGCCTGGTAGATCAACTAAAATTATTTTAACGCAATCGAATTGCACGATTCTAGATGGAGATTTTGAGAGCCTTACCTGGACTATGTATGGATCCAGTCGCTGGAGAATGGGCACCGATTATTCCTGTCGTGGTCGGATTTGAGCTTTGGTTGGTCGTTGGCCCACTGTGTGCGTTTTGTAAAGATAAGCTCAGTGGACTGTGCATTGACGAGCCCGTGGCTGGATGGTTAGTGTTCGGGTTGTTCGTGGTGTTCGAACTTCCGTTCTGGGTGCTACTGTTGCCACTGGCACCGTTTTGAGTATTTTGACCAGTTTGACTCGATGGACCTGACTGGCTCAGATTCTGTGCCATGTTCTGAGGTGGTCCTCGGCCTTGTGTCCTAGAATCAAAGTTACTTACTTAGTTTAATTGCACTTGTGTAAGCGTCTTTCAAATGACTTACCAAAAATCAGTTTCCATTTTGAACATGTTAGTGGTGTTGGCTGCGTTTCGTAGGGTATCAGTGATGCTCATTGAGATGTTTTCCGTTGCGTTGCCGGCTTCGTTTGGATTTGGCTCGGTTTTTAAGTGGAATCCAATGTTGGAGTTTACAGTGGAGTCATTTTTGATGTATTGGGAGAGATTATCACTTTTGAACTGGGCGCCGGCTGCACCCGGCTCTGTTTTAAAGTTGACGGAATTATCGGCGGAGCCCGTACGCGCACTTTGTTGATGATTTTCATTTGGCGGGAAGTTTAAATTAGTCACGTTACTATTGTTGTTGGGATAATTCGATGTAGACGCTCGTAAGTCTAAGGCTGTGTTGTTCTGTTCATGACCTCCACCTCCGCCGCCACCTCCGGTACTCGGCGGATTACTAAAAGGGGATGGGGGTGGCGATGTATTGCCCCCGCTTAAGTTGATATTATTACCGCCAAAATTAGTGTTGTTGGTCGCAAAATTGTTCGTATTATTATTTTGTTGTTGCTGTTGTTGTTGTTGTTGTTGCTGGCTTAATTTAAACGTCTGTGCCAGCCATTTTGCCACAAAATTTTGTTGTTCAAGCTGTATAGTGTTCAATAATGTGTTATGATCCGTTTTGACGAATTTTAAAGAACGGGTATATTCGCGAAATGATTTTTTGGCCGTGTGACGACCAAAAGGAGCAATGATGGACCGGTTTTTCGAATGCGCGCACCACACACTGCGAATCGGTATTCGGATTAACGAAAATAGTGAAACGAGAACTTGACACCCCGAATTAACTGGAGCTAAACGGGATACCGGATTCGTACGTCAAACAGTTGTCGAATTGTCGAGTAGTTTCGAGATTTTCTTCGCTTCGTGTAGGAAAAACTGTCACGATTTTCCTGATTAACGGATTTGGTCGGTGTTCAGGATGCTTGCGTCACACAAATCGTCCTGTTAACAAGAAAATATTGACATTAGAAAAACTAATAATCGAATAGAAAAGACAATATTGATTTTTCCCGAAAAGAAAAAAGCTAAGCCAGGAAAAATAAACACCTGCTTAACAATTCCATCCCTTGGCCCCTGGGGTTGGGGAAACGTGATAGAATTTTCTTAGTAACAACCACAAAGATGGATAATATATGGAAAAAAGATAAAACGGAATGTTTGAACTTTAACTTTGGAAAAAAAGTTACACTGGTATATTTCCATGTTCTTTGAAAAAGTTTCAAGTTTGTAATGAAATTACGATTCATTATTCTGTCACAATATTTAATTAATGATGCATTTTCTTGGCTTTTTTTCGTGATCGTTGTGAGCGAGGTGAACGAAGCGGGATTTTTCATGAAAATATTATCTTTTGGGGGAACACTTGTCAATTGTAACCTATCAAATATTTTCATTTTCAAGGAAAAATAAACATTTTTATCGACAAGTCATTTTTCCAATTTTCACTTAAAATTATCGAAAAGGGGTAAATTTTGTGATGGTATTTTATCCTTTGAATTTGGAATATGTTTTCAGGATAAATTTTTTCACCTCATTTTCAAAAGATAGTCACAAAATCAGTCACAAAATCAGTGGTAAGTGAAAATTTTATTTTCTGAATTTTCCATACTTTTTCTCGTTTTTCTGGCTATTGAAACAAGTTCAAAAACACCACTTGATTGCCACATTAACAATGTGAGTTTTCACAAAATTTTCGAAAACTTTATTAAATTTGATGTAGGTATATAATAAAATAATTTTAAAAAATATTTAGTCAGATATTTTATAGGCGTTTTGTCGTTTGTGTGGAAATGTTTTTAAGGGAAAATTTTCATATTCACTATGAGAACGATGCGTGCATTGCAACAGGCGTTTCGCGCAAAGCCTATCGTTGAATTTTCCGGGAAAATTCATGAAATTGTTTTTTTCGCAATTTTAACGCGACTTTCGGACAAAAACATGAAGAAATAATTACCAATATCATTACAAATAAAATATAAATTTTTAAGATATAAAATCTTTAAAAATTTCAAAAACTTTTGAAAGAAAATACTTGAATTTTTCGACTTAAATTCAATGAAAATATGTTTTTAAAAAATTTTCTAGTGGAAACGTCTTACATTAAATTTGGTTTTTTCACTTGCCGCTTAAATCATGATTTTTTATCATGAAGTTTTAACGATAAAATTTTTCTTAAATTAAATAAAATAGTGAAATTTTCCGAGTGTTTCACTTTTAATTTTTACACCATTTATCACTGTTATATCTAAATTTATTTTTTCAAAAAAAAAAAAAAAAAAAACGTTATATGAAATTGTTAAAAATTTTGCCTTGTTAAATTTAAGTGGAAAATGCGGAAAATAAGCGACCCATTGAAAATGAAAAACTATGATATACAGTGGGTTTAAAATCATGGGATGTTTTAGAGCCCGACGGACAAAACTTGATTGTTGAAAATTTTGATAGGATAATTTCAAGACTTCTCGTAAATAACTTGGGAAAACTTTAATAAATAAATAAAATTCAAACAAAGTGTCAACGAGAAACAACATTTTTCATCGAATTTTGTTTTTTAAAAATTGTATTTTGTTGATGGAATAGTCGAAATATCCACGTTTCACGGTAGAAAGCTAACCCGCGTGGCGAGCTTTGATCGCCGGGAACTTTCACGTGAACATGTTGCAATGCATCCACACAAACTGTTCACAATGTGCCGCTTTTTCAAAAATTTTCCTCGAATTTTCTCAACAACTACACGCACTAGATGATACATTTTCCATTTGTGACATTGTACCAAATAAATATTTTACAATGTCGACCAAAATACGGTTACAAAGAAAAATTTTCCTTGTTACATTTCATTAAATTTTTCTTTTTGCACGCAATTTTCAACATCAACACCAAATTTTTTGTCATCTATCTTAAAAGCTCAACATACCCGAGATATCCTATTTATATTGAAATTTCGTGCGTTTGTTTTATATGAAAACGCCAAATTTTGCACATACACACACCAAAAAATTTTCTATGAAATTTTTCACTGATCACACTTTTCACTTTTCCTCTGAATTAATCTCTGATCACTGTCGTTGATTTTATGTGAACCGATAATTTTTCTCGTTAAATCACCTGAGAAACTAAATTAAAAAGAAAAATTAAAAAAAGCCGCGAAAAATTAATCAAACGATGAAAATTTGTATGTGTGAATTTTCATGATCCACGTGCAGGACAAAATTTCTGCGTCGTGTTTTTTACGGGACCAACATTTTGACAGGACTGGAAGTAAAAAATCTCGAACCGGTACAGGAACTGAAGGGTTGTTTAGGATTTGGGTGTCTTTTGTTTGTTGTAACAACTGGTTTTTGATTTAAAAACCAGTCCTGCTTGTTACAAGGTTGACACTCAAAATATCCTTATGTTTATTTGTTTTTTAAATCACACACACAAATTTCCGTCAAAATTTTCTAGATCGAAAAGAAAAAAGTTACAAACTTAAAATAATCCTTGTGGACGTTCTTAGGAAAAAACCACGTTGCCGCGCGCCAAACGTTTCAAGTACAACTTTCAGATAACAGTTGACAGGACGAGGAAAATTGCAGGATAACAATTCGTAGGTGTCTAAGGTCTTTCCACCAAGAAAGTTGCCGAATAACTAAAGACTGATATCTAAGGTGCGTCAATTTTAAGACGCTACGTCGCTACGTCGCGAAAACGAAACTAACTAAAACAACCCTTCCTTACGTATTCGCAACCCCTTTCTAAAAGCTTTTCGAACCCTTACTGCACTGTAAGAAAACCAATGCCTAAGCTATCCCAGCCGCTATTTCCCTATATGGCAAAATCTAAGAGAAAATTCGCGACAACTCTATGCAAGTTCAATGCATCAAAGAGAGATGTGCGCAATTAACCCTAAGAGTACACCCGCGATGAACATATGTAAGGATAGCGCATTGAACACAGACAACACCAAACGGAAAATCTCAAAGCTGTCGAAGAGAGAAGATTCACGCTAAAGCTTGCCAAGAGCAAGTGAGCGCGCGAGCTTTCTAAACAATAAATGGAAAATCTAAGTAGCGACGCTAGTCGCCCAATGTAAGTGTAACAAACGCGAGAGAGATCGAAAAACGTTAAGAACAAACATAAGTGAAAAATCGAGAAAGCTTCATGGTGCTTTCGTTCGCGAAAGCGAGAAACCGGCAAAGACTTGCAAGGCTACGAGTGAGCGCGAAGCGCGACTTTTCAGAAGTTTTGAACAAAGACCGCGCCATAGCCAAGTGTAACTCATACAAGCGAGACAACACCAACCATCCCTTAGTGGCATTTAAAAAAAATGAGAACGAGCAATTCAAGAATAACACGTTAAAAAAGGCGAGACGATACCATAGCGTGCTTTCCTCGAGAAAAAAAAATTAAAAATTAAAAAAATTATTTGATCAATTTTTTTCAATGGGTATTTAATAAAAATTAAGAAAATTTTTGATATGAAAGAAACGAATTGTCTCATTTTCTCAATGTGAATCTATCCGACCACGTGGATCTTAGAGGGTTGAAGCGTGCGCATTAGGAACAAAGTGTAAGGAGCATACCTTATTAGACAGAATTCTCATATCGTAATCAGTGTTTCACTTCATCCCCTCCAGGCAAAAGCTTTTCTTATCGTGTCAGGGGAGGGAATTGATTACACTCTTCGAATTTTATGTTTGTAACAATTTTCATCCAACACACACAACAACGTTTTCTTCCCAAATCCAACCGGTAATTTCCCGGTTTACTTGGCCATTCAAGCGACTGATCAAAACTAATAAAAAACATCTTTTTTTCAAATTAAGATTATTAAAGAAAAAAAGTCCCCACTTAAGCTCGAGGGTGTAGTGAAAAGAAAGACAGAAGTCAGCAATCTGTTACGTACAGCCCTTGAAAAAAGACGGCATTCAATAGTGGGGGCGAGTTGAAAAAAATGCTTCTTAGTATTGGTCGAAGACAAATGTGTATAAAAATATACCACCCCTAGGTTTCGAATAAAAGAAAGCTGTTGGCTAGGGGAAAAAATTCAAGTTGACACAGTAAGCTTTAAGGGATGATTAGGGTGGTTAGAGAAAGAGCGCACCGCGAAAGTAGGGTGGAATCGGACTGACTTACATGCAGAAAATAAATGTAAGTGGTGGCTCGGTGTAGAAAAAGACGCCGATCGGTTAGCGTGTGTTTTTACTTCGGCGGGGATGTTAGATATTCAAATCAGGGGTAATTATTTAAGGGAAAGTGATCTGGGAATATGTGTTTGCATCTACATTCGGATCCAAGTCCGAACACCAAGAACAACTCGCACGGAACGACTATCCGGAAAATTATACATCGATCAACTTCACACTTCTTCCAAATATCGCAAGATTTATTTGTATTTTTTTTTACCTTCATTCATCAGTACGTACCTCGGTACATTTGAATGTAAAAAATTTTTCATGTTAACCAAGAAATTTTCCTTCCTATTCTCTATTATATAAATTTTCTTTAATTTACATTCAATGAGATTATCATAAATATAATAACTAAGAAATGAATATTGGTACATTTTTTTGTATATGTTGACCAGCTAAAACATTAACAGTTTCAATTTAAACGAAAGGACAACATATTCAGGTCTAACCGCTCGATCAAGTACCTTCCAATTTAAATGAAACTTTTTTAGACAAATTTTAGGAAAAACCTTAAAATAATCTTTTTTTTTTTAATTCCAGAGTTATTTGGATTTGTATAATTTGAAATAATCAGAGTAAATGATGAACAATATATACAAATGTACAATTGAATGTAAAAATTTTTTCTTGTTAACAAAGAAATTTTCCTTCCTATTCTCTATTATACAAATTTTCTTAAAAAAATTTCTTATAATCTACATTCAATGAGATTACCACAAATACAATAACTAAGAAATTAATTACATTATTTTGTATATATTGACCAGCTAAAACATTAACAGATTCAATTTAAACGAAATGACAACATATTCAGGTCTCTCGATCAAAGTACCATCCAATCTAAATCAAATTTTTTTTAAGACAATTTTAGGTAAAACCCTTATAATAATTATTTTTCTTTAGTCCAGAATTATTTGGATTAGTATAATTTGAAATAATCAGAGTAAATGATACATATATGTATATACAAGAGTATCACTAATTGTATCACTTTTTAAACTCACTCTCTTAAATCGAAATAGTGATTTTCGACTATCAAAAAGTGACTATTCACTATTTTGTAGTAAAAAGTATAAATGATTTCAAGTTTAAATTTTTTTAAAAATATACCACTATTTGAATTTAGTGGTATACTCTGCACTGGAAAAATACTGAATAGTCATTAAAGTCACTATTTCGATTTAAGAGAGCAGTTCAATATTAAACTAGGTTCAATACGGTAGAAAGCTGGAAAAACTTTTGTTCTAAAATTGAAAAATTGGAAAGTTCATTAGGCTGATATAAGTGCCACTTATACTATGAAATCTTTAAAACACTTTTGAAGTGACCCTGAGTGTATTCAATGAAAACTATTTTATGTGTTAAATCCTATACATAAATTAACCAAAACTTGGTTATGATAAGACAATTTGTATCTTATCTTGAATTACGATTTTTTTACTAACCCTTAAAAATTAAGGGTGTTTGATCTTGAAAATTCTTTTCGTAACAAAGAGATTTAGAACCAACAAATAATTTATTAATTTCCAAAAAAAAAAATTGATCGCTTATCACAAAATTTGTCGATTTGCATACAGCTGCCGATCTCAAATATCACTAACGACTTTTTTCGTTTTGCAAATGTTACAATAATTTACTGGATACAATTTTATTTAATGCAAACAATTCGAGAACCACCGCTCGCCCTTCCAAACCTCAACGACCTCGTTTGACTCGAACGAATTGTTTCGAAATTTTGAATTATGTGGGTGAGAATTGAAAAAAAAAGTTTCATTCAACGATTTGCGAGTGTTTGTGTTGAGTTGTACGAGGGTTACCGGAGAAGGGATGAATGAGTTCAATACGTGCTGGGCTCTGTGTTAAGACGATGGAACTGATTTAAGGGTTGTGACTGTGGTTCGAGTATTGACTACATTACAAGAAAAATATTTTAATTGAATTGGGGGGGCTTGATAAATGATTTCAAGTTTAAAAATTTTTTTTAATAAAAAATTTACTCATAGACACCATTTTGGATTTTCTATGATTAGATAGGTGAAAAAGAATTAAAGTGAAAAATTGAGAAATAATATTTGAAAAAATGAGATTTAATGGTTTATCAAAAAACGACTTACTTTTTTTTTTTTTGAAAAAAATGTTTTTTTTTCCGTGGACGCCATTTTGAATAAATTTTTTCTGGAACTATGCCATTTTGTTGAAACGTTTTGTTTAATGTATCGATTAAAAATAAATTCGGTTCATTTAAATGAATAAAAAATGCAGTTATCGATCAGTGAAAAATTTTCCGTAACATCTAGATCAAATCGATCGGCAGACCGATAGATTTTCTAACTTTTTCACAAATGCCCGATTTTTCACGGATGTGTTTTATGTTATATTTTCAAATACAATATCAGCTTTTTAAAACGTGGCAATTTTTCACACACACTCCAAGTGGCATATGTAAAAACATTTCCAGACATGATCGAAACGTGCCCAGTCTTTGTCATACATCGATCCGTCATGGCTAGTACACGCACTGTAATTCTTAAGCGCACACATATACAGAAATGAAGTGATCTTGAAAACAGTTTATTTTCTCTTATCAGGGAAGCAGATAAGGGAATTTTTTCAAAAGTTGCCCCTGCATCGGCTACATTATCAACTAGAATAAAATATTGTGCTATCAAAAGAAAATTTTTTCCACTGCTTTTTTGCACGGAAAAAAAGCCTTACTTGAGCACCTACTATGGAAATTGAAGGTAAAACGGATTAAATCTCTGAGAAAAAAAATCGCTGCGTACATTGTCTTAAGATAAGGGTTTTTTTTCTCAACAATAAAAACTTATCTATTTAGTTAAAAAAATCACCGCGCGGGAAAAATATCTAGGTTAAATAATATCCGACAAAACAAATACTGTGGCTCTAAAGAGAAAATCAAATACAATTATTTTCCGCCAAGACTTTTCCATCCCACTAAAAAAAAAAAAAAATCTAGCAACTAGCAAAAAAAGGCGGAGCAACTAAAGAGGCGACAAAAAAAAATTCTCGAGTGTTTTCTTTAGAAAAACCTCACACAATCAACATGGCCGCCGTAATAAGTCAATATTAGACCAAACCAATGATATAATCTGTTTAAATTATACGTTCATTTATTTATTTATTTTCTTGTGATGTCATATTTCAAATTACACATTTGAAACTTGCAACAGAGGCTTTAATCATCGTAATAGACAATTAAACTTTTTTTTTTCAATTACATTTAGTTCATGTCGCTGTGAGTGACGCATGCGTCAAAACAAAAGCCTTCGCGTTACAACTGCGCATATTCAGGAAGAGAAAGCCTAAAAGCAGCGGGTCGAAGACAAATGATCGCGGGAATGATTGATCGAAATGATTAATCGCTTACGGTAGATAATTAACGAGTTGAGATCAAGCAGTTCATGGAAAACCTCTAACAAAGTCTAACGAAACCAAAAAAAAAAAAAGAAAAAATTGATTTGAAAAAATCAAATTTTTTTTCCCCCGATTCATAATTGAAATTTTAATGAAGAATCGTGCAAGTTGACAAATTATTACTTGTTGTAAAATGATTTGTTTAATTATTTCTTAATTAAATTGAATGAATGATGTATTTTTATTAATTGAGCAAAAACCTTGAGTTTGCGACTAACCCAAATGAGGTGTTGCGACGCCTCGAGCACAGAAAGTTTACATATTTTAATTTGAATTATTATCGCCATTCTTGTTGCTCAATGCAAATTTATTCACCAATAAAATTATCAATTAATACATCTCGGTTTGTAGTGAAAAATTTTCCCGAGTCCATCACTCGTCCGTCTGACAATCACTTGGCGCGTCACCCGTCCACCATTTTGTCATAAATCTCGACACATCGCCATACGAACCCCATCGAAAATTAACCAGGTTTCGTTTTTTTTTTTCTATCCAACCACCACCCGTACAATTGGAACTAGATTAAGTGATTGTTAACCGAGAACAAGTCAATTTATCAAAGTTTAAAAACCTTAACAGAAAACGGCTATAAAAGGCGTTTATTTTTCTCTTACGGTCGTTACGCACGGTTTTAATGGCTTGTATTCGTTTTTTTATTTATTGTCTATCGATAATAATTTATATTAAAACGACCTCTATTTTAAATATTTAATAATTCATTTTATTTGACGAGAACAAAAACGACAGAGAAAAACGTCGACATTTACGAGGGAAACTATAAAAAGCAATTCCAATATAATAATATATCGAACTAGAAATTTCTATGTTCATCTAAGTGAGATCCAATCGAGTTTCTCCAATTGGGGTGTAATGCAATATTTTTAAGAGCCCTTATCGAGTTGGCTCTTTCAGATCATATTAGGGAATCCTAATGTGGTGCTACTTGACTAATCTCTGTAGTGAACCGATAATCTCGAACAGACCCAATTAGTGTCCATCAAAAACGTTACTAGAAACTCAACACATAATATAAGTTATCATTAAAATGTGTACTGTAGCTAAATTTAAATAGTACCTATCTATGTAATATGTCTTAAATATCAGATTAAAAGATTTTTGAAAGAAATACATCAAGTTTAAGTTGTTATGAGTGCACTCCATTTTTTGCCTGTATTTATCTAAACTCTCTTAAAATGAGACAGTGGATTTTCACTGATTGACAGTGAATATTCACTATTTGCCGCAGCTATAAGTATACAATTATCAATTAGTGGATACTCACTTCTTCAATCAGTGAAATGATAACACTAATTAATCTAGTGAAAATCACACTATTAAATTAGTGAAATAGGATGAGTAATAATAATAACTAATTGAAACAGTAAAATTCTTTATAACAATTAGTGATGGCATGATACATTGAAATAGGGAAATTCACGTAAACAATTAGTGACACAGCATAACTAATTGGCATAGTAAAACTCACTATTACAATTAGTGATTGAAAAATTAAATAGAAGTTTTATTATATTATGATCAAAAGTAAAACTAAGGTTAACCATTCTAACAAAAATTGAAATTAAAATGGAAATATATATGTTATTTAAATTAGTGATCATTATAGTAAAAATGTAAAATAACTGTCATTGCTTATTGTAAAATGTGTATGACGAGTGAGGTTATACCTACTAGAATCAATGAGTTATGCGTTTTATTCAATACTACGCTTATTCTGATATAAATAAACAATATCCACACTAATAATACAAATAATATTATACACTGCTAACAAAAGCAAGTTGTTCTAAGAGAAAAACATTCTCTAACCTAGAAAATCGTTCTGAAAAATTTCTAGAGTTTTCTGATTGACTTAAGTCTTTGAAATTTTTCAAAATAAATAAATAAAGGTCCTTTAATTTATCCCAAGTGATAGCAATTCTTTAACCTTAAGCCATCACAGTTTTAAATAATATATTTATGTGGATAATAAAAGCACTGGATGAATAAAAAAATCAACTGACCTAAACAAAAAAAATCACTGATAGAAAATCTAATACCTCTCTTATCAAATAAAAAGTGAACAAGTCACTATTTTATATAAAAAAATACTGAAGAAATAGTGGTAGTAAAAAGCACTACTTCTAAAAAGTGAAAATTTCACTTATTTATAGTGAATAATACTACAGAAATAGTAATGGTGGAAACCACTAGGTATTTCTAAAGAGTGAAAATTTCACTACACTATATTTAAAAACACTTATTTTATAGTGAGTTAATGACTCATTGACGTAAATAGTGAACATTTCACTGTTTTATTTTTAGAGAGAAGACTATCACTAACACGGAAAAAAGAAACTAACTTCTAAAATACACATATGAAGTTTAAGCAGCTATGCACTACAGTGAGTATAAAGCATCGTACTACGTAACAATTCTGTAACATTAACATAACATTCTTTTGTGAGGCAGCATGTAACATCCATGTTACATGTTAGTATAAAGCCCACTGTGATGCGCTTTTTGTCCGTAACTATCCAGAGACTATCACTTACATAGAAACTAAAAACTAGACAAATCTTCTATATTATGAACATAAGCAGTACGAATTTAATTCTGCAGATAAAACCAACAAAAGCATATATAAAGTGTAGCTTTCGTATTTAACGTACTACAAATTCTTTAATCTAAATAATACCAATCACATGAACACAAAAAATTGGTATAACTTTACAAACTCGGTACAACTGATCTTATGTTACAATTATGTTACACAGTAACGTAATTGTTATGGTTTTATTTTAATAACATGAATTTTGTTTCATAGATTTTCATCTAGCCAAAACTATGGGTAGGTAAGTGACAGAAATATTTAAGAAACTTTAGTGACTGTGATTAGTTGTTATTGCTAGTATATTTTTGTTAGAAATGAGTCAGGTCTGTTCCAGATAAAACGGTTACGATACAGATTCTGTGCAGTATTCAACTATTTATATATGACGCATCAATTGTACCGTAAATGTACGGTATTATTTTATCTGAAACATATCTGGAATCTTATCTTAAACATCTACATATCTTAATTTTAAGTGGCTTACTTCACTGAAACATTTAAAGTTAGCATGTAAATAGCATTTATAGTGGTTCTCAAACAAGCATCAATATTTTCGAGCACCCTAGCCGAAACCAAAATATAGCAATGATAAATTCTAAAATATCTGACACATATTTTAAGATATTAAGAAATGAAATCAGTACAAACATTTATTATGAACACAATGGTATAAGGTGTTAGAAAAATTTGAGGTTAAGAAACTCTTGGGTGATACAATTTAAATTTTTGTTTGGGTCCAGCATTGATTGATCTGCTATTCGAGAATAAATCGCTCGTATTTTTTATGGTGCGACTGCTCTGAAATACGAACGTCGTCAACGTCGCTAGAATATATTAAGGGGTTATGTACAGTCATGAAGTCCAAAAAATCAAATTTTCAAGTATTTTTACAGAGAAAACTTTTAAATGTATAGCTGTATTTTAAAAAAAAATTTATTTGTAAAATAATAATTTTGGAAGTTGCTATAGCTGATATCCAGGAAATTCCTTCAAAAAATGATGGCCGATAAGCCCGATCTAGTTATTATGACATTACACTGAACATGTTTCAGTATTTAGCCTTTTAAATTTCTTCAATTTTACAATTCTTCATTCAATTTTAGAGCCATAGCGTGAATTCAATAGTACAACTTCGAAGTGTGAATTGTTCTGATAACCTAAGAAATGGTCGTAAAACTGAGATAAGACCGACATTGACCATGAACAATGCATAAAGCCCTATCAAGGACGAGCGTGAAATGTACATTATATTATTAGTTTACAACAAATTTTATATGCCATTCAACAAAACGAACTTTCCATTTTTCAATGCGTTTCTGTAATAATTGTTGATTTAAATAATTTTAAACGTTTAACTCACGCACGTTATATAGAATGTAAAGTTTTCCAGTGGCGCGCTAAATTATTTTCTGGATCGTGCAATATTTTTATTCCGTATAAATTTTCTATGAATAGTTCATTTGAACCAATTGATTCAAACAAAAATGTTTAAAAGTTCATTTGTAAAGTAATAATTATTAGACTCACAAGCACTTGAAGTTCAAGTGCAGAAAATTAATTCGTGCTGTAGAAATCATAAAATCGACTAATTAATTTGATCCGGCCAAACAAACGGTTACTTTTAATGCATATACTGAAACCGGATCTGAGCCGTCTACGATATTAAAATGCCGATAGGTCTTTGAGAAAATTTACGTCCTCTCGATAGACTCAGATGTGCCAGTAATAACTAATTGAAGCACAAAGAAATCAGATAGTAAATATTATTTCTAATTAAAATTTCAGCTCAGAACTGAAAACTAATCTAGGTAACAGTATTTGTTAGAGTTATAATAAAAATTTTACGATCAAGATTTGAAAAAAAAAGATCCCTTAACAACTATGATACTATGATATTTTTGGTCAGTTCTGTTTTACGTAAATGGTACCTTATTGGGGTTTGATTTACTTATTAATTTTTTTTCGGCTAATAGCTTTAAAATTCAAAACAAATAAGATCAAGCGTATCCTTAACAAACTTTTTGACTTTTTGAAGCTTTTTGGTAGCTAAGGTACATAAAATTTGAGTGATTGTATGTTTGCATTACATCTTTATCCTTATAGGCAACGGCAAACAGCAATATTGTGTAATGAACATAATTGGCGCGCTTATGTGCCCCTTTTCCCCTTTTTTACTTCAAATATAAACTTTTTTATTTCAAAAGCAATCTTTTTATTTAAAATGACCCGTTTTACATTAGACATTGGGTGAAATATTACAATTTGTTTTTAAAACAATATAAATAGTGCATACTTTCCTTTTATTATCATAAACGATATCGAAACATGTTATTTGAAATGTAAAAAGTTGCTTTTGAAATGAAAAGAGTTGTATTTGAAGTTAAAAATGTTTTTCCATATACTAACAATATTCAATGATAATAATAGCAAAAATCTTATTTCCTTTGGGAATAATCCTTCTAAAAGTGGCACTTGAGGTATGGATATCCCCTTTGCCCCATCTTACTTCATCGTTATGTTAAGGCTATAATTAATTGATGTTTTTAATCTATTTTTTTAACTTTTTGTAAGACACTTCGAAGAATGGTCACTTTTTCATAAGGTTCATAAATTAATTGTTAGTTATTTGATCAGTATACGATGATCACCTTTGTCAGTCTTAAGCAGTAGTAAGGCGACAATTAACTGGCAATTAAAAAAGTTAATAGATACCTTTGTAAGCCAATACTTCTATTGTTAAGGGTTCAAATTTGAATCATCTTTGGTCAATCGAATATATAAATGATTAATGCTTAGTGAATAATGAGTTCATGAATTTTGATTAAAAGATTTAATCGGTTGACATTTTCTAATGTAGTGCAGTGAAAAACTGTACCATAGTCTCATTTTTTTTTATTCTGACTACCAATGAGCGGCCGAAAGCTCAAGAGCACGAAAAAATAAAATATTTCTCGATACTCTTCAATTTAATAACTCAAGGAATTTGGAGCTTAAAAATTGCTAAATTTATTTTTTTGGCAAGGTTTCAAGAAAAATGGCACCCTGGATGGTGGACGATTGTGAAAACTATGGTGTAGAAAAAAATTTTTTTCCAAGCCACTCCATGTTTATAGATAAATCCAACAAAGCTCGTTTCCAGCTAAGATATCGATCCATTTCTTTGTTATTTTTAAGTTTTATGTCTGTAATAATTTTCAAATACCGATTTCTGAACAATGATGGTCCAAGTCAAGTTGGTAAGAATCAAAAAACATAAATTTAAAATTATTTTCGAGCCAACTTTTTCCCTATAAGCCGCCAAAAATCTATTATATATTATGTTAATTTTTTCGAGGAAACGCTGTCAAAAATGTTTCTTTCACTTGAAAAACGGTAAATATCCAAGGCTTCAATTTAACAGAGCCAATTTTTGCAGTGGCGTTACGTGGATTTAAGTCACTCGGCATGAACAATACACTAGCAACCTCACAGTTTTTCAAATAAATAACAAAAATAAAACTCAGTTTTCTGGAATTATTTGATTCGAATAATCGATACAAATAAGTCTTACACTAGTTCCAGTTACAAATAAACCGTTCTAGATAGCATTAAAAATATTCTCAAAGTCAAGATTTTAACTTAAAGGGGTATTCAAGTCTAAAAATTTGAAAAAATCAATTTTTCTTTTCTTTCATATTCTCAAAGTTTAAACCTTTAAAAATATGCCCTTAAGAAGACTTTTCAAAATTTTATTTTATTTTGGACCAGGAATCGCTGATTAAAAAAATGTAATTTTTTATCTAGCATTGTAGGGCTACTGGAAGTAACTTTACCCGAAACTTTAAACGCGTTTTTCTCAAAACTACTTTTTTCGATGCGGTAGCCACAATATCTCAAGTTCTAATCAGCCGATTTACTTGAAATTTGGCATGAATATCCTTTAAATATCTCTCTATCGCATGAATCAACAAAAAATGAAAAGTTGTAATATTTTTAAAAATTTCGACAAAGTTAAAAAATTAGTGAAAAAATCAACATTTATTTTTGAGTAGCCGCCATTTTATGAAGAAAATTTTTTTTTCAGTTTTGCAGGTTCATGAGATAGAGACATTTGTACTAATCAAGAATCCATCATTGTTTTATTTTTCAAATGACCACAAGGGTAGAAATCATGGCAACGAGGACACGGTCCTTTTTTTCCCCCTCTACTTCAAGGACGCATAACTCAATGAAATTTAAAAAATGTTTTTTTTTTAATAATTGCCAAAAAACGCTCGAAATTCGGGCCTCTAGATTAGAATACCCCTTTAAGTCTATCCATTATATTTTTATTGAGACCTATTACATGTAAAATTCCCCTACACAATTTACGACTGATTTCTTGCCTAAAAAATTTTTTTTTAACTTTTGATTATTTTGTATCAGAATAAAATATGAAAATTTAATGATTTTCTATTATGGAATAGTTTTCCCAATAATTTTGTGTAAAAACAACGTTTTTCTTAGATTTTAAATATCGAGTATAAGATAAAATATCAATCAATTATTGATTTTTTATGGACAATTAATATTATCGTAGTAATTAGATATAAGATTGGCATAATTTCCAAGGTAAATCAGTAACAACAAATTAGTGAATTTAAGACACGTTATTGTGTGTAAAGTAAGACATTTACAGGTCCGCAAATAGTTGAAAGTTAGTAAAGTGGTTTTATAATTAAAATTCAGTCCTAATAACGTTAAAACCGAAATTTGTTCAAACCGATTATTAATTGATAAACAGCTGACGACTGATTTTTAGTAAGTCTACGCTCTTCATTTCCAGCGGCCGATTCATAAGGATCATCTATTGCCAAGTTTTTAATAGATTTTTTCAAATCACCATTGTACTTGCTTTCCAGATTGTTAAACATTTCAAAAAGTTAATTTAGTGACATTTTATTGGTTTTGTTCATGAAGGATGAAAAATTGACGTGAAATTAATTGGCCCTTTATTTCTCCGTGTTATGTTGTGTCTTATTGAAATTTTTTCTTGGTCCCTCACTAAGTTTTATGAGCTTCGCTTTATGTGTTTGAATAAAAATTCGTAAATATATGAACATTGTTTTGTCTACAAAGGATATTTGCTTTGAAAAATACTCAATTTAGTTAAGATAACCATGAACTAGAAGTGTATCAATAATTTATTTAACATGGTTAAGGCTACCAACTCAACATATTCTTAAATACGTCCAGCAAAAAACAAAAAAAAAAAATTCTGGGAGAGTTTATTACAAATAAATGTTTTAACATTGGAAATTGATATCCTAAGGATGCAGTATCCGTGAATGTATCAGAAACGTCTATATTGGGGCATCTTTTAGAGCTTATCAGAAAGCTACCAGAAAGTTAACACTTGAAATTAATCACATCTAGAGATTCATTACTTGACTTGGTTTTAAAGCTCTTTTACTTAAAGTTAATTTGAAATAAAGGCGAAAAATAATGTTTGATATTTTAACATTATTGTGAAAAATACTGTTAAAATATCAAGTTATAAAAACATTTCAAGCTATTTTATTTTCAAGTCAAAGTTTTAAGCTTGGTTTATTTCATAAAATGTCCAATTACTTGACTTGATGTATTCTTTATCACTAGTACTACAAATTTTACAGTTTTAATAGTTGTCAAAAAGTCAAAAATGTATAATTTTTTAGATAACATTATGATATCTTTCTGATATTCATACCCAGATGTATGTATACTTGAAAAAGTTTTTTTTTTATTAAAATTGAAATATCCGAAAATTGTTTCTCATGAACTGGAATTCAGGGAAAAGCAATTTTTTAGCTTCTCTAAACTGGAGAGTTGGGAACACTAAATATAGATTTTGGTCGGTTTTTAACTGATTCCAATACGGGGTAGTTGATAGTTTAAAATTGAGTTCATCACAATTGGATTTGTTAATCTGAATGCGATTTGTTTAGGACATTGGACTCAGCAGCTGTTACTTCCTTAATAAAACTGCGCAATTTAAATTAAGCTCAATCTTAGACCCAGTGGTTTATTTTTTCCAAGGTCTTTTTTAATGAAATTTCACCGAACGATCCACATACGAATCGCAAATGCATCAAACGCTCAATGAATAAATCGCATTCATCGTGCGAATACGAACAGAAAAAAAATAATAAAAAAATATCGAGAATATTTTTGCATCCACCGGAGCACTGAAACTCCAATATTTACATATGCTCGAAACGTGAATTGGTACTTTTCGAAAATGTGACCCCAAGTGGCCACTTCAAGGTTTGCAAAAAGAAAGTCCTTGTCCTGAAAAAACACTCGCAAATTATTTCGGAACAAATGGGAGCGAGCGATTCGATTTTTGGCGTAATTGAATGAGTCAATTTCTTATCGTTTTATTGATGTGGGAGGAAAATGAATTGGTGGAAATTAATGCAAAAATTGAGATTAATTGATGGATCGGCAATATGGACTGTGGCAACAATCAATCGGCCGTTAAGCGGGAAAATTCGCCGAGCCGACGGGCTCACAATTTACCTGGTGCACTTGAATTTTCGCGGTTGTTCTCATACACTAACTTTTCCCGCTCGGCTCAGATGCAGTACGACGACAATTTTCCGTGGTTAATTTTCACGAAACGCTCGAAACAATCGATCAGAAATAATCGATCACACCAATCGACACAATCAATTTGAACAAACATTATTTTGAGCAATTAATTCAATCAAACAAATCACTAACTACCACTGAAAACTGAAAAAATTTTCTTGACTAACAACTAGTTTTTCCACCGCGATTTTCACACAGCCACACCGAAAGTTTTCAAGCTCAACAAAGCTCAGTTCCATTCACGCACTTCACCAGGGAAACGTGTTAAATGTCTGAAGAAAACCTACGATTTTCGCCGTAGGTTTCCATACGCACAACAATACAACAGAACCGCATTTGTCATTTTTCCGCGGTAATTTTGTACATGTGCGTCTTAGGACTGAGCTCTGCTATCATCTTAAACTTAAAATTGCATGTAAGAGTTAGATGCAGTTTGCACTAGGTTACGACGTCGTTAGATTTGCACGATAGAAAGAGACAGACGTATCACGTTTAAATATAACATATATATGCATCTCTTTAACGAACCAACAGAATGATTCATAAGTCTCTGTACTCTCAAACACATCTTTACTTCTTTCTTCAATACAACATTCAAGAAACAACCAATAATTTACCAACAATTAAATTTTATTCTTTCAACCATTTTTAGCATATTTTCTTTAACCTTATTTATTTCACAAAAGCAAAAAATTATTTCCACCTATCATATTGTTAAAGTAGTCATAAGAAAATTATGAAACGCAATCTGTAGGAATTTAAAAAATTAAAAAAAAAGTTTCTATCTATCAGAGAGAAGGTTGAGAGAGTCAGATCGCATGAATACGCGTGCTGTCCCCTACTCTGACTACGAAATTTGGAACTATTTCTTAGTCACTCGTTTGCACATTTCTCCACTCTTTTACACTCGAAACGACTAAAGCAATAGAGAAACGGTCGAGGCTTTAGTGCTTTATGCGTTCCGAGAACAGTGGAGAGAAAGGAACAAACCAATGACTAAGGAACAGTTCCAAATTTTGTAGTTAGAGTAGGGGGCAGCACGTTTATTTGTTTATTCGCAGGATAAACCAAGAGGAGCTTTATTTAACAAGAATAATTAATATAAAAGTAATCAATAGTGTATTACAATAAAGTGTATTATGAGCATAAACATGCTATTTCTGTACTTAAATACCCTGAATATCCACTTAATTTTACAAAAACCTCGACTTACTATGATCTATTTTATTTGAGGTAAAAACTATGACTTGATATTTTGATTTGTCGAGTTAATGTATATGCATTCAAAAAATCTTCTCAGAGGGGTCGATTTCAAATGAATTTTCTAAAATAGATCTCATGTATTTAAGTTTCATAGTGGGTCACACTAAATCAGTTTATTGTATCCTTAGTTCAATTTTTTATGCGTTAAAGGACTATGAGGAAACATTTTTTTCTCAATCAATTGCTTTGTGGGTCATCCTTCATGTGGGCGAATATCTCACTAAGACTGAGACTAAGATGATCCCTTTTAATGCTAGACTAGATCCTTACACAACTATTTTAGTCTCCCTAAAGAGCAACGCGGCTCGGTAAGTTATAATTGGCTACACTTTCAAAATGTAATATAAAGAACAAAAAAACTAAAATTTTGAAGTTTTCTATTGTTTAATCCTAAAATGTTGAAATTATTTGCCCAAAAAATTCTATAATTGATTAGATAGTTGCCCAGTGGTCCTGGGTTCGAATCCCAATAAAAGTTTTCGAATTTGACGGCTGCCAATGACCATAGTAGTAAATGCGATCTTAATAAACCAAAAAAAAAAACTCTTATTGAACATACTAACAGGGATGTGTGAACAATGTTTTATTTTAAGGGCTATATAGATGATTTAGTCATTCAACTGAAAGTGTCGACTATTTAAAAATCTTTTCTTCAAACATTAATCTTGATTGATAAAATTGTTAATTTTTTAATTTAAACTTTGTAGAGATTTCGTTACTGTGTAAAATTTGTCCGGCCTTCTTGAGGAAAATGCATTAAAATGCTATTTCACGAACTTTAACGAAACTTCTTTTAAATACACAGTTCTTGTAGGATTCAATTGTTATGCTACCCTATGGGAACCGTTGATTATTCCAGCATAAGAAGCAATCTATATCATTTTCTTTCACGTTAACTACCACATGGAAGCGGATTGTATATTGAATCAAAATTTTAGTTTAATTTGTGTTCAAATTCGAGTTTTGTCCTAGAAAAGGACCAACATAATATTTCTACATATATACAAAGAAGATATCAATATAACAGTCACTACGTATGCCGTACAAAATAGCCAGCATAGCCAGCTGTTCTGCCAACGCTTTTCAAATCTCTGATATCTTTTAAGATATTCATTTTGATGAAAAGCTGTAAAGGGCAATTTTGATCTACTGGAAATGCACAACGTATTTAACAAATTTAATTGAATAAGGAATATAACGGCATGGTTTAAAATAGCTTGGTAACAAATAATTATTTTGTAATATGTAAAAGATAAAAATGGTTTCTGTGGGTAATCCTTAGGAGATAGATATATACCGTCGTGGACTTTTTTATCAATTTTTTTAAGATACAAAATTTCGCCGCATATAAGTTTGATCTATCTCGTAAAGTTTAGCCAGCGTTTGCAATGTAAGTGCACATAAATATGATTGTTTTGAGATCACATCACATTTGAATTTCTTTACTTTTTTCTACTATAATGCTTTATACCTACAAACCAACCTCTTGAATCACTCTATCAATTGCTGAAAACTGCATTAAAATCCGTTTTGTAGTATAAAAGATCTAAGGGAACAGACAGCGGGAGCGACTTTGTTTTATACTATGTATAGATTAAATAATATTAATGAATATCATTGGTAAAAGCTATATATTAGTATATTCAATTGATAAGTTTCCTTTCGTGGCAGTTGCTGGTAATTTTATGTACAGTGTCTAATTTGATTTGTAAAATGTTCAATTTGGAGTGTTAAACTTGGAATAGGCTTCGTGTTTTATAAGAATATTGGAACAACCAGTTTCTTTTGTTAACAGAAAGTTATAGACAACGCCGATGATGATTTTCGTTGATTTAAGTGATATAGTCATGATAGAGTTTCACGATGTTATTGTTGAAGGTGACGTGGTAGGAGCTGCAAATACGACGAGGATGTGTACTAATGAGATGAGTTGTTGGATGTGAAGAAACGTTTGGGATTTGGACTTCAAGATCACCCCAAGAAAATCAGCCTACGCGATTTGCAAACTTCCACAAATGCACCGGGCATGTATGTATTGAGTCAGAAAGATCGCGGATCGCGTGCATTCACTATGCAAGCACTGCATATCCGTATGCATACGAACCGCGTATGTGTGCGTGTCAATCGACGTGTGTGTGTGTGTGTGTATGTGTGTGCGTGTATGCACTAAGCTAGTGCCGTTCGTAAAATGCATATTGGGTGGGGAAGAAAGAATTGAAAAATTGCATAAGAAATAAACCAAGTTCGCTTTACCTACAACTCCTCTGACAACGCGCTCAAAGTTTGAAGTTTGCGTAAGCGAAACAGAAAATGGAAAGAAAGTACGATGTGCCTCGTACTGGGAGTAAAAAGGCTCACACACAAATTCGATTTTTGCATTCGTCGTCGTGCACATCGTCATTTGGCGCGTTGGCGCTTCACTCGCCACATAGAGATACGGGAGGCTGTGCCTCCCCCCGTACTCCCGATTCGCGAAAAGTCCAAAAGACCGCTGAGAGCGATCAGCCTCCACTAATGCCCCATCGATACTCTCACATCGTTCCTTTGTAACCTCCTTCATCTTCATCATAATCCAAATAACCTCAGCGAACTTCAGCATCCACGGCTCTCACAGCTTACGCCAAACCGGAATGCCAACACCGAAATCCAATACTCCAACAAACACATTGCTGCGCTCATTAAAACTCATTTAATACTTCATTTTAAAGCTAACAATTTAATCAAACAATCCAGCGCTATAAGAGCTCTTTTATGTCCACCTTTTTACATTGTAACATTCGAACACATCATAATCACTTCATGCTACTGCACTTCACTTATAACCAATGGAAACCTGATCACTTTAAACAATTTCCATATAAGCAACAGAAAAATATTTGCAATTTTTAGAAACAAAGTAAATAATTTACTAATCTAGCGATTAGATTTCTTATATCCCTATGTGTCAGTATAGTACTGAGTTCAATATATGATCACTATTATGTAAAAATGAAGGGCTCAATGGGGTCCATTATTCAATGGTTTTGATTCAGCTTTTAACACTACAAATTGTCATCAAAATCAAAAATTATTAAATTCGATTTTCTTTACCTGATTCCTTCATCTAGTTTGCCATACTACCATTCAACACAAATATGCTTAAACAAGCTTATACCCAGTTTCACAGTGGCCGTTGAAACTTAAGTTCAGCTGAACCTGAACTCGAGTTCAAATTTGAAGTTTAAATCATTCAGTTTCACAGTATAATTTAAACTTCAGTTCAATTGAACTTCGTTTAAATGATAATTTTATGAATAATGTGGCAGCACTGCTTGGAGTTTCTATAAGGTTTCTATGTAACATTAAATAATTAAACGTTTATGTAAAAAAATTAAAAATGTAAGCAAACAATACCTTCGAATCACTTACCGAGTTGGATAACATTTTAAAAATTAAAAAAATATTTTATGAAAAAAGGATTAATTAAGGATAATAATCAAAAAAGAAAAACAAAGATAATATAAATGAACCATGTTACTTGGTTACGTATAAAAATGAAGTTAAACGGAAAAATTCTATAGTTTATTTTAAACGACAGATTGAACTCAGTTTGAAGTTTAAATGAAACTGTTAAACCGAATTATTATTTTTTTTTTTGGTGTTTTAAGTCGCTTTAACATCTACAGTGTTATCACGGCTGTCTTACACGCAGAAAATTTTTGTAGGTCTTAAATCTTAGATTATAAGTTCTATGTCTAGGGGTTCGATGAGGATCGAACCCAGTACCACTGACGCATGTAGCGGAGAGAGTAAACTGCTCTAACCACTGCGCCACTAAGTCGACATCCGAATTATTTGTTGAACTGAAGTTTAAAGTAAAAGTGGAGTTTAAACGTCCACTATGAAACTGGGCATTCGAGTAATGTTATTTTTAGAGCAAACCAATTTGTTTCATATTCCTCACGTTAATACAAACTAAACTAAAACTTTAAGAGTTAATTATTTTTAACTTAAATGCTATGAATAAGGATGGTACAGACTTTCAGTATCTTAAAATTAAATTTCCCCGAATCAGTGACGCGAAGTTAAGAGAACGAATTTTTGTAGGTCCGTAAGTATGAGAGCTTATGACGGATGAACCTTTTAACTCGAAGTTAAAGAGAGCAGAAAAAAGAGCTTGGGTCATTTTAATAGAAGTGTGTCATAGACCGTTTTCCAATAACCGCATTAAGCATAAAATGCGACATTAATTGTACCATCGAGATGCGCATTGTACTTTAGATCATTGGAAAAAGCGTTGCTTACAATTTTAATGCACCAGTGGTAGCTACAAGTTAACAAAAAAATTTGAGTTGGCATTATTGAAGTGTAATTGTTATCTGTCATAAATGGTCATTATCATTTCAATTTTTTTTTATTGATCTTCTTGTATCTTGATATAAAATTTTTTCTTCAAAATCTAGTGAGACGAATGCACTCTACTGTAGCATTTATAAACTAAGCTACGCTAATCTTATTCCAATTAAACATCAGCATTATGCGATTTTATGAGGCACAAAACCGCACAATGCTTCGTAACGGCCATAGTTTCTTAAAACTACAAAAAAATCATACAAGCACTTTTTTCTGTTCTAGGATGCAATAAGTCACTCAAAACTCATTTTTTAGACGTGGACTTAAAATTTTTTTCTGGGAAATCTTGGTGCCGTATCCGATGAGCATGGTGAAAGGTTTCACGAGGATATATTGCACATTGAAAGATTCTACAATAGAAAATGATCAGGAACAATGCTTGCCGATTTCTGTTGGTCGAGTCGAAAACGATGAATGAAATGGAACAAAACTACAAAATAAATTGGATTTAATCATCATAATGATATAGATCAGATTTTTCCTGTCAAACTTACAATTAAACGTATAGACCAGTGCTTTTAGCCTTTGAAAATGGCGAAAAGTGAAAAAAATTATAGTGGGATAAAACCCATTGAAAATGGAAAAGAATGTAACAAAAATGAAAGGCAAAATAAATTACAGTCGATCTGAGGTGGGAAAGTGGAAAAGGTAGGTGTTTTTAAGGGTAGAAACGGTTTATCTTGATTTCCGACAAAACTACAAGTCCTATGGAAAAAAAAATAAATAGCAAATTTGTGGGTAGTAAGAATATCTACAACTTTTGCACTAACACTTTTTTTTCATAACTTCAAAATTTATGTGAAAAATTCTAATAATCATGCTTTTGGTTTTTTATTTTTTAATTTTACAAAAAAAAATGTACACGAAATTTTAATTATTGCATTTTCAGAGAACATTTAACATTGTTATGCATATATTTTTATACCATCAGAAAGTAGAGGTTTCAACGAACAAAAAACTCATCAAATTTTTAAAAAAATCAGATGTTCTGATGTGAGAATTTTCGATTAAAAATTAGGGTGCTTTTTCGATATTAAGTCATTATAAGTTAAAAAAATTAATATTATAAACATATAAAAAATACAGTTTGGTTGGGACATTAAAAGATAAGTTTTCACCAAATTTCGTGTAAAAATTATTTTTTGTTACAGTTAAAAATTATAAACCAAAAGCTTGGTTATTGGAATTTTTCTCATAAATTTTGAGGTTATGTGAAAAAAGTGTTAGCACAAGAGTTGTAGATCTACTTATTACCTACAACTTTGCTATTTAACTTTTTTCCATAAGACTTGTAGTTTTGTCAGAAATCGGGATAAAACCGTTTCTACTCTTAAAAACACCCCCCTTTTCCACTTCCCCACCTCAGATCAACCGTAATTTATTATTTTTGTTATATTCTCTTCCTTTTCTAATAGGTTTCATCCAACTATAATTTTTTTGTGTTCAAAAATTATCGGCACTATTCTAGTAGTAGTTGATAACTTTTTTTTTTAACAGTTCTTACTCTTTTAATATCATTTTTTATTTAAATGGACATACATATTATATGGGCTGTATTTATTTCTAAGTTAAATTCTGCGTTTAGAACACCAAAAATAATGTTATCATACATGAAAATAATAAGAAGGATTTTTTTTTGCAGACCAGTGTTATGTTACATTTTCCTTGATCGAGGTTTAGGTATTTTTAATGGTGTTCCTTTATTATGAAATATTTTTTTTATTGGGTCAGCTTGATTTTCTTGTATTTTGGTGAAAAAAGTTTCACGTTGAAAAATATTTGGTCTTAAAATGACCAGTTATTGGAAGTTGTTAACTGCACATACACGCGAAGTGATTTTTTTTTCTAATTCTCCATCTTGGTTTTGAGTGTTGTTTTTTTTAGTATGTGTGTGTGTATGTGTGTATGTGTGTTATTTTTTGCTTTTTTCTGTTTTCTTTGCTTTGATGACTATCCTCTACACGTTACAAGCACTCTCTGTCTATATATTAATGGGTCTTGGCTCAATTAAATATCCATCATAATAATTTTTCGATATTGATGGTTTTTTTCTTGTTGTTCATACCGGATGATGGAAATAAATTTTCTTTTCGGAAAATAAACTACAGTTATTTGAAAAACATATGCGTATTACATAACGAGATATTGTTAAACAATTTTGCGAAGACATTCGCAAATCCATCAAAAAACGCGTGTAGATACTTAAAACATGGTGGTATCAGTGATCGAACCATTTGCCGATGATAAATTACGGCGAACATTTGTCTTAAGGGATGATCGCAAGCAATGGCGGTTATTGCATGTCGTAAATAGTAGGAGTCATAAATATGTAGTTGCCTAAATGTCCATTTTCACGGTCGGGCAAATTTTTGCGCCACGTCCGTTTACCGTCTGTTCGGTGGTAACGCCGAAAAGAGTGGCGGGCAGGTGTCGGTCCGCGGGTCGCGCGGCAGACTGCATCCTCATTCCGATTTATTCATCCTGATCTCGCCGATTCCGCGATCGATTTCAAACAGGCTCTTTAATAGGGCCAATAAAATACTGGAGCGAACCAAGGCAGAACGGCCGGGAAAAAAATGTAATAGCCGTACGAAAACCACCTCTGGTGTTGACAGGCCACACATGGCGTCCGAGCAACTCATTCCGATATGGGTGGCGGTTTAATTCCATGCCATAAAATCACAAATCCAAACTAGCTCCAAATTATATTTTCCGGGAAATCCTTAATCGTTATTTAAGATCGGATCAACTATTATGGTTATTAGCGACCAGTGAATCTGAAAGCTCAAAAAAAAATTTCGAGCTTCCATTGGAATTTGACACTATGATCACAGAGGGCAACAATTTAGTCATTATGCCACTAAGTGACCTCAAACGGTATTGTTTCCTAGACTCAATAACACAACATCTCTTAAGTGGCGTATTAAATAAATGCTGATAACCTCAAGTTATGCTTATTTTCTGCTCGTAAATTTCACTTACTAGGTAAATATTTTCACATTAAAATCAATGTCATTGTCGCATAAAGTTATTACGTAAGCATTTCATTGATAAGCAACATGCGCGCGTCATAAGCGATAACAAAACCACACAACAATTCAACCGCACCAATTCGCATGCGTAACGAATATCAACCGTTGACTAGAATCTAAGCGCTTCTAACCTCAATTATTCATATTTTATTCAACCTTTCTTTTTCTACGCCAATTCCATTAATACAATCAATTTTAATTGTTTCTAATTACTATCACAATTAAATGCATAAAAATTATAATTAATTTCATCGTATTAAAAACCTTTAATTACTCCACCATATTCGAATTAAGTAAAAGCAATAATTATTTTTAATTACTTTTCTATTCAAATCGATAACCTAGTCTTCAAATTAAGTGACAGTACAATAAGTATATAATACGTTTTGGACTACTGTAATGACAATATTAAAAATTATACATAAATTGATGGTATGATATTTATAAAAACATGGCTTAGTTCATTTATTCTTTTTACCCAAAATGATTAATTTAGGAAAGTTAGTCTGAAGAAAATTTTGAGCTAACCATCTTAATATTTATGTTGTTTCCTTAGCATTTTGTTGCGAAATTTGTTTGGTTTTTACTTTGTAACGTCTGAGTTCAACAACGAATACTTGTCTAAAGAGTAGAACGACTAAGCCAAACCTAGACCAGAAAAAGCACTATTTTAAGTTTTCTAGCTATAATTCTTTACTAGGGTATAAGCTATGCTGGATTGCAATACCTACTTGCAAGTATCACTATATATATATATATATATATATATAACAGTATATTGACAGACAGATATACTTGAGGCCAAATTATTAAGCCATAAGAACATGAATTTTCAAAGTGTTATTCCTGAGTGAACTGTGGTCCTCTCTAAAGGGTGGATTATTGAAATTTCACCCCTGAGTGCTTCATAGAAGGATTTGAAAGCCTTGCGTTTTTTAAGACTCCTAACTAACTCCTATTTAATCATTTTTCTCAAAGTTTAATCTTGGAAATATCAATCAGCATGTAAATGCAAAGAACTTCTGCTTTTCTAGTTATTTATTTCGTTCATTTAAGGGTTGAAAACAATTTCTTAATATTTCAAGAAAATCCCTAATAAAATGCTCGGATTAACTCATTTATCAAAATTGTATTGGGTAAATGCTTTTTAACCGACTTCAAAAAAAAAAAGGAGGAGATTCTCAATTCGACTATACTTTTTGTTATGTTTGTTTCTCAGTACTTTCGACTGGGTGAACCGATTCTGATGATTCTTTTTTATATGAAAGCTAGTGGTTCTAATGTGGTCTCATTTTAATTTGAAGAAAAACTTTCACTTCTAAAGGGCTGAAAAATAAGGGATGAAATATTAACTTTTTATTGGCTAACCCTGTATCGATAATTTTTTTTCTATTACATACATTATACCTTTGAATTATTCACATTTCAATTTGAAGAAAAATATCCTCCCTCTAAAGATGAAAATAGGGGATGAAATAGTCACATCCAACTGAGTCATCGAATTTTGATGATTTTTTTTTCTATTAGAACGAGTATTCCTTTAAGTTTCTTTCATCACATTTAAAAGCAAAAAATTTCAACCCTAAAGAGCAAAAGGGCATGAAGTAGCAACTGTTAACATTTAAACGACGCTGCCTCATATAAGCAGCGCGTTTAGTAGTTTTACCCATATTCAAAGAAATAAAATCAATTGTCAAACTTTAGGTCACTAAAAATCAACTTCAAAATAAATAAAAATATTAAACAAAAAAATGCACTAAAAAGTAAAAAAAATAATAATTTCCAATCTTTGCAGTGTCTACAACTGGCTAATTATTAGGATGATTTAATGTACAACTATTGTTATTTTTGGAGTTGGTGTCAGCCAAGGAAATACGACTATATTGGTAGGTACTTAGCAATAAACGAGAATACCTTATCAAATTTATTTTTCAAATCAACTTTTATACAATATACTAGTACTGTGACAATATTTAGCGACCTTTAAACTACAAAATACCAATAATTAATTAAACATTTTTATAAATGAATATTAATATTTATTTCTTTGGCTGACACCAACTCCAAAAATAACAATAGTTGTACATAATAGCATCCTAATAATTTGTAGGTTATAGACACTGCAAGGATACGTAATTATTTTGTACGTTTTAGTTTAAGATTTTTTATTTATTTTGAAGTCGATTTTTCATTTTCTTATAATTTTTATTTTTTCTACTTATAATAAGTTATTCTTTATAACACTGTGTTAAATGTTAATACGGAGGAGGGGGAGCTAATTGCAATTTTATTTATTACTAAATTCCCGTTCAAATTAAAGTTTTTATTTTAAAAAATAACGTTATAATAGTAAGTGCACTTATAAATCCTAAATATATTATTTTTAGAATTCATTATAGCGATTTTTGAAATTCGTTACCATTTTTTCAAATCTTTCTGTTTGTTTGGTTACGTTTTGATAAAGAGTAACATCTTTAAGAAACCAGCTTAGAATCGTTCTTTAAGCCAAAATCATGGTTTATTATACTTGGCATACTGAATTCAATCATAGAGGCATTAAAGTCATTCATATCAAAGTTGGTAGTCTCAAGCGTACCGTCAGCCAACCAGTCAACTCTTTTATACATAGAGATACTTACAAAACGCAAAAACGCATCAGATTAATTTATAATTATCAAATATATTTTCTAAGATGCACCAACTAGGAGTTAGTAGCAATAATATGACGAGATAGGTCTAGTGATAGTCTAGCCCCCATTATTTATGAGTCAAGGCTTCATTTTTGTGTTTAGACACTACAAAATAGCTGTTATAGAAATGCTCACGTTGTCCGAATACCTGTCCAAATATGTCCAAGAGCTTTACTTTGAATTTGATTAATTTTTGGCTATTTTGGTTCGATTAAAATGAAATTTCGGCACTTTTATATGACAACCTAGTTTTCTCTATTTTTTTTTAAATTTGCTTTGCATACGTTTACTACGTATGCAGAAGGAGTTGATAAAAGTAAAGTTAATGAAGATTTGATATACTTCTGCTTAGTTTGAGATTCTCGTAAACGTTACCCTGGCTAAATCCATGATTGACTTATAACGGGGTGGTATCAAATGTGCAATCGTTTTTCTATCGATAAATTGTGAAAATTCTGGATATTGGCAACGCGATGTTTTGCCTTGGTGTTGTATTTATTTATGTTTCTGACATGATTGGGAAGATTGGGATTAATTGTGGTTTGAGACAGTAGGGATGGAATACAAGAAGGTGGGAATAACGACCTTTCTCAATATAATGTAAGAAGTACGATATTTTTAGCCCGTACAGTACATGGATTTAAAAATAAACGTAGGCTAGTCTGTCAGTTTAAAAACAAGTTTATAAAAAGATGAAGAAGAGAAGAAGAAAACGAAAAAAGCAACGCGCAAATAAATAAATGGAAAAAACGAACCACTGCCTTCTTCTTGTAACATGCAAAATAACTCTCGGTCAATCGGTTCGGATTATTTATTTATCCTTTTATCATACATCTAATGGCAGTTGTATGAGTGAGGTTCGATGGAGGAAGTTGGTGAAAATTTCGGAGAGGTTTCGTGGCGGATTTTCAGAGTGTGTGTAGGTACACCAAGGGCTTGAAACTGAATGCCTTTATTTATTCGAAGAAGAAAATCAATCTACCATATTATAACGCCATTTAATGATACTGATTGGAAATTATTTCATATAGAAAGATTCAATTTCCATCAGTACCAAAATAATGGAAGAAATGTTTTTCTTTTAGTTTTGTTGGCAGCTATTAAAGTTTCTTAAGTCGAATAAGCGTATGGTGGGAGCCCGGAGGGCCAGTCCTCTAGTGGACACTATGGGTGTGATGCGGCCGACTCGGAAATGTCGCTCGGCAGGTTTTTTTTTCTGGGTGATCCAGCTGGGTGCTTCGCTCGCAGTTTATGATTGATTTGTCTTGTCTCGTTGTCTTGTTGACAAAGGTGTGAAGCACGCGTTTCTGGAATTGTCATTAAGCCGTTCCGATCGGATCGTACGTGTGTAAATTGTTTAAAGGCCCCTTCGGCCGACCTCCCAGTTTCGCACATCTGGACGAGACTCGCAGCGAAAGTGACTTAGTAGGGTTTGGGGGTTTGGGATGCAAGCGATTTTTTCTGCGGCGTGTTAATAATCCGGACCGTTGATAAAAATAAACCGCACAGGAAAAAAAAAGAAACGCATAAGTAGTAAGTAGAATAGATATATATTTTAATATAATGTGTTAGTACGATCTGGTGTACCCCTGAAGACGGGGACGGAGATTGCACGAGAGCTGACGTAAAGTGAGTTTACTTCTCGTCTTAGGTCTTAGTCGTGGTCAATGACCTCTGACTGACCATCGTTTTGCGAGTGTTTCGGCCGTTCCTGCGAACCACCTCTCGTTCTGGCTGCACCGTGTGGAAGGCTGCATCTCGCTTCTATGGACCAATGCAATCCAGCAGAGATGCTGCACCCTCCGGTGTCCCCGCCGCGCCGTGTCACATCATCTCTCTTGCACTTTCTATGTGCATTTCGAAGTCTTGATGCAAAAATTCTTTACAGTCCCAATCACACTGAAGCAGATAAAAAATCAGCGATCTTCATATTTAAACGGCTCAACATTTTCTACCATACGCAAACTCGTCAAAAACGACAAACACACAAAACCTTATAATTGTTCAGATAAAAAAAAGTTTCAACTTCATAATCTTGAAATAAAGACATTTAATGCCCAAATATGACATAATTATTTAAAAAAAAAAAAAACAAACACAAATAGTTCTGTGCAAGTTGCTCCGATTCCGTTATAACTTAATTTCAGAACAAGCGTTCCATTTAAAAGAATCAAAGCTATTTCCTAATTTTTTTTCAAAAAAAAATAAGTTCGAATTAATAATTATTTGCATAAACTACTAAAGAGTCGCAATAAAATAATCGCATCTATTTAAGTATATATAAGGTATTCATTATCATACTAATTCTATTAATTAATGTTTATATAATTAATCAAAATACAATAATGAATAAGGAAGACACGTATTTGACACCCCTTATTTCAAATAACTTTATCACAGTGTAGCTATTGATTTATATAAATTAAATGATAGCCAATTCGAACCATAATAGCTTTGTTCGCGGGTCCGATTCTGAACCAGTTCATGGACAATTCGCATGCGATTTCTTAAAAAGAGCGTTCGCGGGTCAGTGAATTCTGAATTGTTGAACGGTCCGATGTTCGTGGTGCACACAAAATACGTTCGTTATCGATTCAGGATTGATTCTAGCGATCCTCGCGATTTTTGTTAGGACATTATTACTCATGTGCAGTTTTATAAATCGTGTCTAGTTCAAAAGTTTCACTGTCAACGTTCAATTCAATTAACAATTTTCCGGGGTGCTCGTTAATCCTCGTCTAGTTCGAAAGAATTCTTAAGTCGTTCGCAGAAAAAAAATCCTGAATCAGTTCATAACCGTGCATGCGCTTGGTGATAATCCTAAATCTATCTTGAACTGATTTCTAATCGGTTCAGAATGAGACCCGCGAACAAAACTATTAATTTTAAGAACTACTGAGTAGATTTTTATCGACTTTGTTTTGTTTTTTGGATACTTAGTTTCTTCAAAAAGTAAAAATAATTCCGAAATAGTTAATCAATTTATGTGTTCAACGACCACCTATTGGCACAGTGGTTAAAGCCGTTTTCTCTCTCCGCTTTATGCGTCAAGTGGTGTGGGTTCGATCCTCGTTGAATCCCAGATTTAAGATTCTAGACATAAGATAAAAAATTGACAAACAGAAATTTCTGTGTTTAGACAGATGTTAAAGCGACTTAAAACACCAAAAAAAAAGTGTTCAACGTTTTAATATTGAAAATATAAATTAAAGTATACATGTAAGTGTCGTAAGAGAGTGCATAAGTCACACATATCCATACATGCATTGCATTTCCACCTACGCACCAATTTCTTAATGTCTCATATAAAAGATTCTGTTTTACTTGTCGGGTTTTGCATCGAATGGCATTTGAAAATCATTCGTATCGTTTCATGCGGATGTTGGTAATATTATTAAATATTATGCGAATTGTTTACATATTCAAATGAGAATTTTGTAACATCTCTGGTAATAACTCTTGGTGTGTTACGAGACTTGCAGGATAGATAACTAATTTTGTCTTATTTTTGATTCGTAGACAATAATGTATAAGTCAAATTTCAACAATCAAAATCTGTATCACTTATGTGATTTGCTTATTCCTTGTTCTGCCATATCGTAAACGTAAACGAAAGGAATTCTTTAAAATTTATCTTTTGACTGCTTTCGTTTTTTGTCTTCATATTTATAATAAAAGTTGTCAAAGTAGTGAAACCTTAAATTATTTTTACTATGATGCATTTTGTTACTCTCAGCGAAGCGGGTGGTTAGAAGCTATTAAGCCAATACATTATTTCTATAATTTAATGAGGTTATAGGATTAACGTTTTGTTGGCTCTACCAAAATTCCTTGGAAGTTGAAATTGATATGGATTATCGACGAAATTTAAGTTTTCTATTTCCATTCAAGAACTCTTGGTATATATTTCGCTGTTTTGATTGGGAATCTATTTTTTTTTCTTTAATTTTTCAGTGTAAAACATTCTTGTGTTGAACACCATGTGCTTTTTTTAGTGAGAGTCTCTTTAAGTCGCTTCTTGGAGGCTGATTCTCAACAATTCCCCATTCCTAAATCGGTTTGTCCCATTTGATCAAACTCGAAATGATTCGATAATCAGTGGCTGGATGCTTTTGGAAAATTGAAATTTCCTTCGCCATCACGCATTTGTCGGTCATGTAACCGCTAGCTACGAATTAACCAGGCCAATTAGTCAAAATTCCTGAGCAGTTCAACGTTGTACTTAGTTGATTTTGGACTCGGTCGGTTTAATGTCAACTGGCCATGGGGTGCGATGGGGGGGGTTGGTGGTTTTGGATTTACGATTCGGTCGGAATTGTGGAGCGCATGGGGTGCGCGTTACGAGGGTTGCAAATTAACTTGATTGATCCTCGACGGAGCGCACGTATCCTACCCCCATTCCCGGTTTATCTTGGACTTGTGCTACGCTCCAACGCAATGAACGCGACCGAGTATTGAGAATCCGACCGAGCTCACACACATATGTATAATATATAAATTCAGTCTTAACCTACGTTAAACTAAGTTCATATTGAGTTAGGTCATTGAATTCTCGTGTTTGGTTGTCTTTTTATTTTAGCATATTATTTTTCTTTTTTATGCCTCAGCCTCGCGTTTTTTATTTATTGTTATTTGTGCTTGGCTTTTTTCTCTCTCGATTCTTTCGACGTTTTTTTTGTCTTATTCTTCTCCGGTTTTTCTTATCGTTTTTTTTTTGCCTCTTCATTTTTGTCGTTTTTTTTTTTCGTTGCTGTTCTTTCTGGTACGTTCACATCGCATAATCATGATGAGGCTGTGCCGCCTGATGACGATCCTCATCATCATCATCAGCTGGCCTCGCAGTTCGGAGCCACCACAGAAACGTGAAATTAGGGTAGGCCATGGCTCTTTAATATTCGAAACTCGGCGTTTACGGCTCCCATTATGTAAATAACACGTGAACATTAGCAAATTTTTTACTCGTTTTATCGGCTATTTAAAGCATTTCATACAATTTAACAAATGTATACTGATTTCATTTTTTTAAATATTTGAGTCTTTTTTACAACCACACCCATATCAATCAAACTTGCTATATTCTGTCATAATTTATAATAGAAAAGCGTGGCAAAAGGGCACTTTAATATTCTGTATTGCTCGACTTAAATTTCCTAATCTTAAAGAAATTATTAAAAACTTATTTAAGATATCAAATTTTTATAACGTTTAAATACGTTACGATAATTTTATGTCTACAACACCTTCCATCTTACTATATACTAATACTAGCTGAACCCGCTCGCTTTGCTGAGAGTATCTAAATTTAATTGATTGTTTAATAGATTATCTACGTTCATAGCGAAATATAAAATTAATCTATTTTGACAGAAAAAAATGATACATACTTTCAGACTTTAGATCCAAAGAAAGTTCATCAAAATCCTTAAAACTAAAAACTGTAAGTACAACAAGTTCCTTTAAAAAAAATTGAAAATCTCTCATACCAAATGTCATTTAAAACAGTTCAGCTATTTTAGTAGAAAAGATTAGGAGCTATCCTACAGGAACCGTCCTTTTTATTGATATTCAATAATATGTTAAGATCTGAGGTGTCTTTAACAAAACTTCATTAAAATTCGTTCCGTTCAGTAATTGTTAGTTATTTCAAAATTTAGTATATTATTTTAATACGTTCATTTCTAATTAATTTCTTCGACAATGAACAACAAAGTAATTCAAATATTTAAAAAATTGTCATTATAAATTTTCTCGGGTGTTAAATTGAAATTCTAATTTATTTTTCAGTAAAATGTTGTCAGTTGTTTAATTTAAACTTTGTAGAAAATTTCTTTCGCTACTGTGTAGAATTGGTCAGGCCTTCTTGATGAAAATACGTTGAAATGCTATTTCGTGAATTAACGAAACTTTTTTTTTTAAATACACGGTTCCTGTAGGGTACAATTGTTATGCTATCCTATGGCATTCACGTGTTTTTCACTTTATATTACTGAAGCGAAATATAGATAAAAACCATTCTGAAGAACACCGATTGTGTATTGTATCAAAATTTGAGCTCAATTCGAACAGAATAAAGACCAACAAAACATTTTTATATAATATAGAAGAAGGTACCAATAAAACAGGCAATACGTACGTCTTACAATAATCAGCCAATTATGCCGATTAGCCAATTATGCCAACATAATTTTTTGTCATTTGTAAATGATAAAAATGGTTCCTGTGGTTTATCCTTAGGAGATAGACATATACCGTCGCGGACTTTTTTATCAACCTTTTTGAGATACACAATTTCGCCGCAAATTACTTTGATCTATCTCGTAAGGTTTAACCAGCGTTTGCAATGTAAGGGCACAAAAATATGTTAGTTATGACACCACATTACATATCTTTGAATTTCCCAACTTTTCTCTACTAAATTATGTATAAATTATAACCATTATGGTATCGAGGACTAATAGCTAAAATCCGTTCAGTAGTTTTTGCGTGAAAGAGGAACAACAAACAGAAAGACAAAAATCTTCTTCAGTTTTATTATATATACAGATTTTATAATCACACTTATCAAATTACTAAATGTATCCAGAGACCATTGAATTAAGGTAATTTTCTTCGGATATTGTTAAAGGTCTTACGTTATATTTATTATTCTCAAACTATTCAAATTGAACTTTATCAATAACCACATTTAAACTTTGAATAACTACACGAGAATCGGGAAATGCGCGTTTTGTCGCAATACCAATTTTTGGGCATCAATATAAAGTGCAACCTTTATATAACGTACCTCAATATAATGACTTTCTCGATTTAATAAACTCTTCGTAATCCCCTTGAATTGTTCATAAGAGTCAATCTAAAACAAATCTTTACATTGCGAATATTTTTTGCAAACAACCAAAATCAAAAAAAAAAGTGTAAATACCTCTAGTTAACGAATTTTGTCAACCCAAAACCTTTATACAACGTTCCCACCAATATATGGCCCTTAATCCTTAAGTATGTGATTCATGTCACGATAGGTCTTACAGGATGTTACTGCATCTAATTTTGATTATTAATCTAAGGGAACAATTTTGTTACCCCTACTTTCTTTTGTAAGAAAATATATACAGTAATTTGATAAAAATGTGTTATCATTTATTAGTAGAAGTTGTTCGCTATAACAAGATGAGTACGTAATGTTGTGGTATTTTTACCTCTTCATAACAAATTTTAGACCAATCTAACCTCAATATCAGCTTAACGAATTACTCGGTATAACAAATATTTACTGATTCCCTTCCAATTTGTTATACCGAGGTTGCACTGTGTACCACTTCATAAAAATCTGTCACTTTTTTTGCTACACCAAACCTAGGTTTTTGGGTTGTATTCAGTATTTTCAAACTATTAAAGCTTTTCGATCTTCCATTCCACCTCTTATCAGTAAACACACTGGCAATGAACTTTATAGGTCTTAAGTATAAATTTCTAAGAATTTCACAAAAATGTGTTCTCTTAAGGATTCATTGTCAATTTCAGAACTGTCCCAGCTTTACCTGAGTTATGAGGATATGTTAACTAAGTGTTAATTGACAAAGGTAGAACAAATTGAATTATGTGAAAGTCATAAATAAATACTTCTGCGAGGTAAGCTTTAAAAGATAAATTATTTTTGTTGGAACTTAAAGCTTCATTTTTAAATTGTTACAAGATCATAGATTTTTAAAGTTTTTTCTTTATAAACAAGAAATAAGGTTGGATTTTTTACATAGACCTACTATAATAGTGGTTAAGTGTTTCAGAATATATTTGATTAATTAAATTAGTCAAAAATAATTTGGTGGTAACAGGCTTTCTTTTTTTGGCTGATTAAAAGCTTACTAAACCAGTAATATAAAAAAATAGCTTTAACACCTCTCAATTGACATATGTAATAGGAGACTGACGAACTTCAGAATGTGGATACCTGCTAGTTTCAATGCGTTACGCCGATGGTTTGTATTTTATTTTCATTTCTTTCAGGCACTAAATTACGAGTCCGAAAGCTTTAGTCAATCACCTCATCGTAGCTATTTCAATCAAAATCATTGTCTCAGTAATTTTATCAACGATTTGATCAAAATTTGATAATTCACTTATGCCGTTCTACTAATTAGGAAAATCGTTAATTTTCAATTAAATCAACCCGTCGCCATTTTGCCTCAGCAAAATTGATTACCCAGCAACTTCGCACGTTGACCAACAGCTAACGAGGCTGCGAAAATTCCCATTTTCCCATCCATTTCAATAAAAAAAACCTCTGATTTCAATATTTTTTTTTGGACTGAGCCCAAACGGGGTGTGCTACGAGCTGCATCTGCATTGAAATGCAGACTAAATAGTGACCCCTCTCACTTTAAAACTATGCAACACCATCACTTGTACGTATGCAATAATTGTAATGATATTAATAATAATAACAATAACAATAATAAAATATTCTCTTCATAGCTATTTGTTTAAAAGGCTCGTTCTGATTGGATGGATATTTTTCAATTTATGCAACAAAACGCCTGCTCTGATAGGCTCAAAATGTACATAGAATCATTCTGACGTCACGGTGGATGATTTGAAATCATTGGCTCGAAGAGAGTCGGCCATTTTGAATTTGTTTAATGATTTCTCTTATATACACATATGTAGAGCTCGAGGGATGATGACGGGGGGTTTAGTCAGGGTTGGTTTGTTCAATGAGAGAACTACGGGGCTGGGGGAGGTCGTACAGCAATGATGATGACGGTGCAACGATGATGATGATGATGATCATCATCATCATCAATGATGATGATGTTGACCATGTATGTACAATCCGCCCCTAGCGACCTCTCATCCCTTAAATTCCACACTATTTTGGTATATTATGTAGTAACTAACAAGTTCCCGCTCTGAGCCACCGCTAGGTTTAGAGCTTTTGACATGCGCATTGTTCCAGTGACCGGTGATGTTGGGATGCGAAATGCGCGCAATGGACATAACTGAGAGAGAAACCGTTGGTTAGAGGGAACGAGGTGAGGGATGTTGTCGCTAAATTTTGGAACGGGGTAATATAGGAGTTTTGCAGGTTTCAAAACTAAATGCTTTTAATGGTTGCCCAACTAAAATTTTGTTTTATGGCCTTATACATGCATAATAATCGGATAATTAGAGCTCATTGGCTGCCTCTATGTTATCACTCAGCCCGCCTATGGCATCTCCCAAACAGCTACCGAAACCTCATACCTCAATAGCGTTCAAATGCAAATTTGACTAAGAGACACGATTAAAAAATATCAATTGTTATAACTTCAATCAAAACTCTCAAAAAGTTTCAAGCCTCCAACTAAAAATAAAACCGTTTTGAGAATTTACTTAAGCTCGAAATTCCATACAACGGTGTCTGATAACTGAGACGTTAGATAAACTTAAAAGCTTCTGAAATATCGAAAAAAATTTTTTATCGTTTTATTAAAGTAATTTACTAAGCTTCATGTCCGGACTTATTAAGTACAAGTCTTATGACTCAAAAAAAAAACTCAAAAAAACATTGTTAGTTCCCCAAAAGCGTTCCAATACAAATTTAATTAAGAGATACGATTAATCGTGCTTTTGGTCCTTCAGCTTCAATCAAATCTCTCAAAAACTTTGAAACCTGTATCTAATAAAAATCTTTCCGAAAGCTTACTAGAGATTAAAATTCAGTCAAAGCTTTATTCTAAGATAACATATTGATAGATTAGGTAAACTTTAATAATTATGGAAGAAATGACATCGCTTAAACCAACTATTTAACTTAATTGATTTAAATTTAAGACTTATAATAATTATCTGTCTTAAAAATGCTCAGCTTGCTGATCATCTGTTCAAATGAATGATCAAGTTTTTTTTTTAATTTTAAGACGCTCAGCTGTTATTTGCATCTCTTGTCCTTGTTTTACTGGGGTCTTAGTTGTCTTTTACTTATTATTATTTTTATTTTTATATTTTTATTATGTCATTAAATATATAAAAGAAAATTAGAAGTTTATTTGAGACAAAAATTCCGAACTACTATGGTACCAGATAAACTTAAAAACTTCTGGGATATCGAAGAAAAAATGGAATTTTTACAGTTTCAATGTATTCTAAATTAAAAAAAAATCCATTCACAGCTCAGTAGCGCTCAAAAATTTAAGTTTGGCTAAGAGACACGATTAAAAACTATATCAATCGCTTTTAATCAGGATAATTAGTGACAATGAATAATACAAATTGAGTAAAGATCCATGGTGATTAAAAAAAGTATAGGTAAGTGAACTAATGATAAGTGAAAGACAACTAGGACCCCAGTAAAACAAGGACAAGAGACGCAAATAACAGCTGAGCGTCTTAAAATAAAAAAACTTGATCATTCATTTGATCAGATGATTACCAAACTGATCATTTTTGATCATTCAATCTGGAGTCTCAAAACTTATAAGTCTGTAATCATTAAAAATATAAGAGCAAATTAGAAGTTTATTTGATACAAAAATTCCGAACTACTATGGGACCAGATAAACTTAAAAACTTCTGGGATATTGAAGAAAAAATGGAATCGTGTTTTAATATATTATATAGCTCTCCCAACCTAGAAAAAAAGTTATAAGGACCCAATGAATAGTTGTTACGAATTTATGCCCACTGCTCAAAAATTATTTTTTCATGCAAAACTTGACATGAAATTATTAAATATTACTGGATACGATATAGTACCATATTTTCTTGAATATTTTAAAAATTCAATTGATAAACAGAGGGCCTGTGACCATCTACGAAAGTCTATTATAATGTAAGAATTTAAAATTGAATTAGTGACATTATAAATCAAGTAAATAAGAGAATACAAGGAGTTTTATAAGTAATGTTTGATCTACAAGTACAATTAAAAATTTTGAGACACTGATTTTTGACTGGAACCAAAAGCTACTACATAACGTGGTCTTAGATAAAAAATTAATAAAATGTGTATCTTCGAGTCACTTATGACCATAACATTTAAAGTGATCCTAGATAAAAAAAATTAAAAAACTTCTCTGTTATTATAATATGTATTAGTGGTACTCAATATTTTATCTATCAGAAGTAAACTTTTTACTTTTAACAGATAACATTAGTTATGAATTGAACTACTACCAGAGTATAAATGAATGAAAATATAAATGCTATTTGAATGAAAATCTAGTAGTACCATACATTTTTAGGGGGTTAAATTTTTTGTCGCAGTCTTACAGTCTTACCAAGGCTAAATTTACGGACTGTTTCATTTTTTTTTTGTATTTAAACCTTCCACGGTAAGAGTTATTTTATTTGATTCAGTTACTGGTTATATTACTGTACAATGTTGTCGAGTTAATACTCTATGTACATCTTTAACTAAACAGGAAGGTATCGTTTATCTGAATCTATCTTATTAAAGCCAATATCACAAATTTAGTGGGTACCTTCTATAAAGCTTACATTCAGCTCGTCAAAAGGATGGAAAGTACAGGAACTAATAATGTTTCTTAGTCTGAATAATTACTGAGTAAGTGCTAAAGTTATTATGATTGCTCAAGAACTTCATTGATGGTCAGCTTCATAAGACCTAGCGGTTTTGGATTTCATTTGAGCTTCAGGAATTTGATGCCTAGGTAACGAGCAGAATTAAAAATCGCGCACTTCAGAAAAAGTTGGCGATACTGCTCGGTTCAATCTTGTGCGAACCCCTCCCCTCCCTTTCCCAAAAGTGTGTTTGTGGTAATGTTAATGATATTATATAATTGACGTGGCAATTATTACTATTATTATTTTACTTATGAGGAATCTGCTTAAAGACCTACAAGATCTTTTTTACAGATAAGCTTTCGATAGTTTTCTTGATTTTCTTTTTAGAATAAGGATAATTTATCTTTAGAGTATTATGAAACATTTAGTGCTGGTTCTGATTTTATTTTAATTTTATAACTACAATCATGTACAAAAATTCTTTTGATAGAAACAAAAATACATTTTTACGGTTAGGTAACCAATCAGCGAAACAGAGCGTTTTGATTCATTTTGAATACTGGGAATGTTGCATAATTTTTCAACAATTTCTCTCCATCAAATCTCGTTACAATGTAACGTCCTTAACTAAGATATGCTTAATGGTTAAATAGTTAAACTTGGATGCTTAAACTATGATATAAATAGGAACATTTGTTTGAAAAACGTATGGTCATTGTACTTAAATAATGCGGATTATTCAAATAAATTGATCATTTTATAACAATTCTTAGCAAAAGTAGACATTTCACTTTAACCCGTTGTTTTATACCAGTTTTGAATAACTTTTTTTGGTGTCAAAGAGGGTGCTTAAGTAAGATTTGATGTTTTTAATAAGAGGATTAATAATAAAAAGTAAAATTGTTGTATTGGTTAAAATTGTAACTCACCTGATGAAAAGGCGTTAAATTTCCTGTGTTGGTTTTCGTTGAAAACGTGGAAATTGTTCCCAGTTTAGAGTCACAATAGGTTATAGAATCGTTTTAATGTCAGTTGTGAAAGCTCTTGAGCTTAATTGGTAAGTCTTTAAAGAGCTTTGATTAAGTTAAGTCACAGTCGAGCGTTAAAATAAGGGGTTAGGTTTTTCGAATTTCGTGCGTTTAAGTCGAAATGAATAAACTTGTCGTTTGTTTTTTTTTTTTTTTTATATTTTGAGTAAATTTTGTACTTTGGTTGGCAGAATTTTGTGAGATTTTTTTTGTCTAAAACTACGTTTAAGCCACGATTTTTTTTTAAATATATAGATTTTTTTAATTGGTTCAATAAGGATTGCAACGTTGTTTTTTTTAAGTATTAAAAATTATTTTTTTATTTTTTTAGGATTTTTTTTTAGATTTTTTTAACAAAACGTATAAATTTTTGAGTTTCAAAATTCGAGTTAAGGCCCAAATATAATTTTATTTATATTAAGGCACCTTTTCTTGTGAGTAATCAAACGTATTTTTCTGTGTACATTTTTCAAAAATTGCTTTCTTAATTTTTTTAAATATAATTTTTATCCTAAATTTTGGTTAATTTTTTGATTGTAAATATTTTCTTCTCTCTGCTTTATAATTTTTATTTTGCTTACAAAAATCACAATTTTAGAGTTTAATTTTTATCGGTCAGGCCAAGAATTTTTAAATTTTATCACAATTTTATTTTAAGGTTGATTTTCCTCGATTTTCTTTGTTTTTCTTTTATAGATTTAATCTCGATGTTTGGTTTTTTGAGCCCGTTTGAATTTTCTTTTAAAAATTCAATGAATTAAATAGTGATTTTTTAAACTTGCAATATTTTGATCTTAGTTAGCCCGAGTATGCAAATTAAAAATCAGTATTTGTTTTAATAAAGATATTCTTAAGTTTTCAGTTTTTTAACAACGACACAAACTCTAACAACTATTTTACTAAGGGTTGTGAAGGACTTTAAGGAGGTAGTTTGGAGGATTGAGGATTCTCGTGGAAAAAAAAAACAAGGATTTACAAAATGTATGTGTAAGGATTGGGAAAAAACAAGGGAATTGTAGGGAATGGGAACACAAGGAATAATAATAAGGATAACAGGATAAAAATGGGGAAACTTTCAAACTTTTTAACTTTCAAATAGGAACTATAATTTAGAAAATGTCTTATCCCGAAATCGTTATTTTTGAGAATAAGTTTCTTTAATTTTTTTTAAAAAATAAATTTTCCGTTTAAAAATTAACTAGACGCGAGAATTTTCTGTTTTAAAAAAGATATTTTATACGAAATATTTTTTGTTTTAAAATTTTGTTTTTAAGGCCCTGAATATTTTCTTATACAACTAGGATTTATAAATTTTTTTAGCGGAACTTTTAGGGTGTTTATGTTTTTTTTTTTAATTTTGTACTTGATTTAGTCGAAATGATTGCTTTTTGTGTAATTTTCCAAAAATCTGAAAAAAGGAGAAGTGATGATTACTTTGAGTGGAACAAAGATGAAAGAAAAAGATTCGTACTAAGACATCCCCACCATCTACGTTTTTTCTCGAGGCTTCACTCGGTTGACCGAGCGAAGCCTCGAGAAAAAGCGCCTTGAAGGAGTCTTGTCTGAGGGGTTTCATTTCGCGACGCACATCCACACGAGTACAGTTTAAGTACAGCTTTGTGCTGCACACCACCCAAAATCTATTTCTTTTGTGCACAACACCCACAAAAAGAACATTCAATAAATTAGATCCCAATACTTACGTTTTGGTTTTGATAATAATTTTTCCAAAAATACAATTAGCACAATTAAGTTTAACCGTATTTTTTTTTCAAGGGATATTTTTTTAGCCGAACTTGTAATTTTTTGAGGAGTGCGTAATTTTGAACTTTTCGAACTTGGGGGGATTTTTTTTGAATTTTGTTGTATTAGATTTTTTTTAAGTAATTTTGCGTTTTTAGTTTTTGAATTTAGATACTTTTTACAAACAAAAATTTTTCATAAAAACTGAAACTGGTTAATTTTCAGTTAAAATTATTTATTTTTTACGTAATAATTTTAACTGTAAAATTTTATTTTTTTTTTATATTTTTTAAACTGTAGGAGACGTAAGGGTTTAGGGGGTTTGTATTTTAAAAAATTATTATGTTTAAGCTTAGTCGCTTAGTAAACGCCCGTTAGCTCTGCATTTAGAAGTACGACTAAGGGTCCATTTTGGTTTTGATCGAAAAGTAGGTACATGCCAGCTCGGTTTTACATAGGCCGTTATTTACTTGGTTCCTGTACATGCCTATACGACCTATGTACAGGCCGTGGGGGTGTCAGGTGGAGTGAGAGGCTTTCCAGGCGATGGAAAGCTCGGGTACGGGACACGGTACATAGGCGTCATTCTAGTGGACAGGGGTGGTTTTGTGTGGGTGGTCGAAACTGGCTGAGCGTTCGGATACATATATAACCGCTACCTGTTTCCCCTATTGATGAGGGAAGCGATGCATTGTGGTGCAACACATACGAGCACCCCCTCCCACCCCGCTGCCCCATTCCAGAAGTCGATCGCCTCGTCATACAAATGCACTCGACGATATGCATTTCTGTTTAGATCGAACATGGATCATTCCTGTTCGCATCGCCACATCTCACTTCAGTTTGTTCGCATCGCAAAAAGCCTCATATGTCGAGCTTTGGACTTTGTTTTCCCGTGGACTATCTCTGTCGCGAGCTATTAAGCTCCCCCATATGAAACCCCAAACGAACCCTTTGCAGCCGATCCAAAAATGCACTCTTCCCCAATGCATCCGCGTGTTATGTTCATCCCTCAAACTTTCCATCGAAAATATAGCGAACTGTTTCAAACATATGGAATAGCAGATTTCGCTTCTGTTTGTTCCTGCTCACGCTGGCCTGGATAGCCATAGCCAGTTTTGATATTTGTGTTCGGTTTGAGAGAGAGAATATTTCGAATCATGAGAGTTTGGCATGCATTTTTAACAATTGCATTATGAATGCATTCGGAATGTGGGGGTCGGGGACAGGGGTAGAGCGTGACGGGTGTCGCAATATAACGACTCGTCCGCGGTATTGGGATTATGGACGGCTGATAGAGGAAAAGGGATGACGCCGACATTTTTGGCCAGAGAAAAAACACAACGGGAAAATGGGGGATGCTGCAACCGAATCAACTATCTATGGAACGAGTCGGGAGATGAAAATTTTTTTTCCATTTTCCCATTTGCACAAACAAAACATCGCTTTTCTATCAGCCATATCACACTGAATGTGAATGTCGACGAGACCAAAATCAAATTATTCGATTATAATATATACCATGGAAAAATTCACCCTTAGCCTTAAATTACACATCCATCAAGTCAGATATACAAAAAAATGTTTAAAAGCCACCCCTTTTCATTTCAAACACCAATTTTCATTTAACTCATCAGCAAAATAAAAATCAACATTACCATATTCATATTATTCCACTTGATTAGAAAGATTGAAAATGCATGTACTACTTACTCCGAATGATTTTACGTTCTTCAAAATCAATCATTAAAATGTTTTAAAAACATTTCATTAACAACCTCTGAGTTATAAGAAATCTAAAAACATATTGCGTTGGAACCCACAAAATTTCTTAGAGTTTAACTTTTACGTAAAGTTAAAGTGAGTGAGGTTGGTTTTGTGGTGAATAGAATTGGAATTTGAACATGCAGTGATACCTATCGCAACTGCCCTGACGAAATGACGTTATATACTTTAAACAATTTAATTTGTTCGAGGCCAGTGCTGGCCACTGTAATTGTAAATATATATATATATATATATATATATATATATATATATGTAAATAAATGTGGGTAACCACTCCCACCTTACAGTTTTATGTTAACTTATGTTCATCCATAAAATATATAGCAGGGAAGTATATCTAAGTGCTAAAGAATTAAAAAGATTATCAATGGAAAAAACAATGCCATCAGTTGCACTGTTAATCGTGTCCAATTAATAAGGGTATAGGTTTTCAACTTGGCACACTCTTAGGAACCCTTCATGTTCATGATTTTCTAAGATAACTTTAAGCAGATACTGATAGCTTTAAGAATCTCTTTCAATGTTTAAGGAAACTTTAAGATTCCATGGAACTCAGATCAAAGACCATTGTGTTAGAGGTGCGGATATTTAAAGTACTCAGTACGCTCAGAACCAACAAGACTACGATGATTATTCTAAGACTAGCAATTTGTTGTTTTTTAACCAGATTTTGAACTATTCTTTTATAAGAGATATATTCATTGTTCAATCGATTTAATGATAAATCAAAAATCACATTTTTGTTAATTTTTACAGCATTGAAGTTTGATTGAACAAGTATAACAGATAAAGTATAAAAATAGCTAGAGTATTGACCGAGGCAGGACGTTTTGGCGCCACGGAACCACTGAAGTTTTAAATGGGAAACCGGATACAACAAAAACTATCCCCACATAGTCTTAGGTCTCCAGTACAATGGAGTGAAACCCTCTACGGGAAAACGTCCCGCGCCATAACGGCGGCGCCAAAACGTCCCGTACCAAGTTTTGACTACTTTCATATACGAACAGATAATTTGATTATTATTTGATGCAACTCCAAACAACAGTGTTACCAAATCAAAACACAACTAAGATACTATTAAATGAGCTATTGAGATAAATAACATTGACTACCAGTAGAGATTGAATACACCAATCGAAAGCTTTTTCGAAAGTCTTCATGAAATTTATATAAAAACAGGTTAAATTCTAGTAATATCTCAAAATTATTTTCGGTATGAAAAATTTAGTTATACATAAGAAATGTTTATATATTATTTTACACTCAGTGAAGCGAGCTGGTAACAGCTAGCGTCTTAATAAATAGACTCAACGTCACACTTTTGGTAAAAAAGTGTGCTCTTATAAAGCAAATTAAGCTAAGAATTTGAGATTTAAAAATGTTTAATAAAATAATATACAGACCAAATAAATGAATAAATTATTATTTAGCTAGCATAGGTTGAATAAGTAGGTTGGCAACATTAGGAAAACTCTCTTAGAGTGTGTTATCAGAGAATGGAAAATGACTTAACGTCAATAGATTTATCAAACAGGCCTTCAAAGGTCATTTTCCTAAACATCAGTTTCACAATGAATCGTACATCAGAGGGATCGATTTTGTTGTTGTAGTTCAAGCTTGAGAAGCCTTGAGCTATTAAAGCTCCCGTAGCTATTAAAGCTTGCCATTGAAAAGAACAAAACCGACCTGGAAATCATTCCAAACTGCAAATATATTAACGTCTCAACAAAATACAAACAAATAGTTTCGTATTACAAAAAAAATGCTTCACAACACAAATGTTTTACTGGTTATCATTTCCAACTTAGTTAACCCTTGAAAATTTTATTTTATGACGAAAATATTTATTGTGAAATCTGTTGATAGTTTTGTGTCAGTCGATTTGAGCTTATGACATTTTTTGCTGCAAACAATATACTGAAATAAGTGCAGTGCATGAACTAGGAGAATTGTTTTTTAAATATAAACATAGCTAAAACGTACAATAGTATTAAGTTTAACAAAAAGAGAGATATAAGAAGTCTTTGTAAAACATTTCTATAAAACGGCGGCTACAATTGAGGAGCGTTGACTAACTGAGTATCGGTCGTGCAGGGTAGAAAATTTGTTATTTCTACCAACTAGAAACAATTCTTCAAAAACCACAACGTGTACCCATGTGCCAATAGATTACGAAATAACTAACATATAACTAACAGTTAGTCTTCAGAAGCGTCATCCTCTGTACCATAGGATATAAGGACATAGCTGAAAAGCTTAATTGATACTTACATATGTAAAAATATTAAAAGTCGAGTTTCCATTTCATATTCAGCTATATAACAGTTCCTGTGAAATAAGTAATTTCTTTCAGCATAAATGGTTTGTACACTTTATAACCTAAACAAATATACGCTTCTTGTAAGATAGGTACTGCTCCATCTTGCAAAAATAATTAATCATATTTTGATTAAAGGTAATTTGGAAGGATAAATCAAGTCTTGGAGTTAACTCAAGATATTTATCGGTGCTAGTTAGCATTAAATTATTCTTAAACAGCTTAGAGCAGGGGTCGGTAATCTTTTTTGACTGCGAGTCATCAATTAATATTTGAGTATTAAATACACGTTTGGGTCAGTGGTATTTTCATTTTAAAAAAGTTTTTCAGTGAATAAGAGTGTATCAGATGTTTTGATCCCCGGATAAAAAATCCCCGACAAAATATTCCTGACAAAATATCCTCAAGACAAAATAACCCCATGACAAAAATATTTGCGATAAAATATTACATGCAATTTTTTGAGCTTAATAACTAAAAAATTATATTTAATAATTTTTGGTAAAAATGTATTAAGTTAACCCCTAATTATTCGTTGAAATAGTCTTAAATTGACCCCCATGTGTTTGTGTTAAATCCGCAAAAACTGTGTTATACCAATTTTATGCCAATGAACGCCAAAAGGATCCAGGCGGTCCCCCTGGCGGGGGTTTGGGGGAAGAGCCCCATCAAAAGAAATTATAGTTTTTGTTTGTTTACCCGATTTTCATTCATTGACTGAATGTGCACTTCTTGACACCACAAAGTTTTACACAAAACTTAATGTTTTAACATCAAAATTATGCTTCAAATACGATTTGCAGTTAGTTTATGAGTCGTGACGATATTTTGTCCGGGGATCAAAACGCATGGAATTAATAAAAGACACATTATAAATTATATCAAGAAAATAATTTCAATTTTGAAAATTGTTCAAAATTTGTTTTTATATTTATTTATTTATTTTATACCTATATTATTATACTTTAGTAGAACTAAAGTGGGTCACTTATAATTATCAAACGGGTCACTTGGTGACCCGTGGGTCATAGGTTGCCAACCACTGGCTTAGAGGCTAAAAGATGCAATAGAATATTTTTTATCAACGTTTTTCTATCTAAACGGTTCCAAGGAATCGCTTGCAAGGAATACAGATTTCTATAATAAAAATAATTTTATCTTAGTACGCTCAGCAAAACGGGTGGGTATTAGTTAGTACCTAATGTTATGAACCAAATCCTATTGTGAGTTTTCTAACTTGTTATAATGAGACTTTTTAAAATAATTTGATTTGATTTTAACCATTTCTATAAGAAGATTGTCAATTTAATTCAATGACCAATTGGAGGTAGTGTTTTTGATATGACCAACTTCTGTAGAGAATCTTAGTAATAGCTTATTTATAAGTACAAAAAATAAATTCTCTATAATATATTCAACATGGAAGTTTATACTTCCATGTTTTGAACATTTAAAGTTTGATTTTTGGAGGGGTCTTATTTGATGAGAGAGCTAGACCTAGCAAATTTTTCGTTGGTTAGTTTTTTTTTTTTTTTAGGATTGTAGTTTTTTTTTTTGAAAAAATACTCTTATGGCGTCACTGACAGTGTGGTAATTTAAATTGGAAATATAAATTGGAATTTTCATCAGGAAAAATATTTTACACCCTGTTTTATATATCTAATGCATTTATTTTATATGGAAAATTGGATAGGGGATTTGATAGGCTGTCATGGGTGGCCGGGAGGTGATGAGGTATGGAATGGTGGTTTTGGGGTGGGTGTTGGCGATAGAATGTATTCTATTGGATTCTATCTAAAAGTATTGATTGTGTATCGCTCATTTGATATTATCATGAAATGTGAATATGGCCCATGAAAATCGTCCACATATCGTGCTATATTTTATCTAGTCGACCAACGCAAGTTGTCGACGTGTACGCAATGCATTTAGAAGGGGCTGTGGCAGTGCAGCGTGATAGTGGAGGCGGGAGCCATGGGGTGGAGGATTGTTGGGGGGTCGAATGCATTGTGCATGTATGCAAGTGTGCATGTCAACTAACCCTCGTTGCCTCTTCTGGGCAGCTCTTGTGCAGAGCTTTGGCAGCCATGACAGTTGTATTGTCGCTGTCCATCTCCACCATCCCCTATTCCTTCCAGCATACTTTGCTCACACAAGGACCAACCGAACGTCTACGGTTCTAATTACGACAAGTTCCTCCAGGAAAAGTCAAATTGACGCCTCCATTTTATATTCATGAAGTTATGAAACTTATCCCCCAATGGTTTCTTTGGTTTTTGCTCGACTTTTTTCTTAATACAAACCTGAAAAATCCACTTCGATGCGAAATGGTAATGTAATGTTAAAATAATTTGGTCATCGAGGTGTATTTTCGGGATAATATATGGTGAAAAATTTTCCCGGTGCGTTTGCCCCATCGAAGCCCGTAAATTCTCTTGTTCGCATTATTCCAACTGTTCGTTGCCATGGATATGGATAGTGGACGGATGTTTGGGGATGAGACAAGGGGTCAATGCAGAAGGATGCATTTCAAATGCAAGCCTATGGTGGGTCATAAAAAAGGGGTGGCAGCAATACAGAACAACAAACATTTACTATCCTAGTCTCGTTAAAATTTTATTATATTATTTCGTTTTTAACGTACATTGCGTTTTGATGATTTTTTTGAAAAAATTATAATTCCAAACAGACAATAGACCGTTTTTGCATCCCCCCACTTCAAACGTTCCACCATCAAATTTCCTGTTTATTTATTTAAAACTCAACGTTTATATATTTATATGATCCCGTTTAATTTGGATTTGATTAAATTTTTTTCTGATTCTACCTTTTATGCCTACGAGTTGATCGTGTTATCGTAGCAACCATTCGCTAGGGGGTTGAAAGGTGCAACGGGCTTATGCACGACATGCTAATTAAACTTCGATGATAATTTCAATCAAATCCCGATTTTCCTGACCACAGACTCAATTCAAGGTGTTTCTATTCTTGTACTGGTATCATAGTTACCGATTTGAGCAAAATTTCAAGTTAATCGGATAAGGGTAAGTGAACCAAATTGAGATTACGAACTTACACATTTTACCCTATTGCGGGAAAATTGAAACAGGAAAATCAGGCCAGAGTAAATGCGAGGATGAGCCTCAAATTTCGATCAGGCTCAATTTTTCATCCAACCATAGCATATTATATTTACCGGTGAAGTATTATATTAAGGGTTAATTAATATTCAACCCTAAACGAAACTTAAAAATAACACCCAAAATATTAACCTCTAATTTTTTACTTATTTTCAATTTTTATTTTTTATATGAAACCTCTCTACTGTAAATCTGAAAACTTTGGAGGAAAATAAGAAGGAAGAAAATAAAGGAAAGTGCTCGCCTAGCAAGCTTAACATATCTTAAAGAGTGGGGAAACTAATAACGTGTAATTTAATTCTTTTTTGGGTAATATTTTAAATTTCTATTTATTCATAATGATAATTTAATAATATATGTAGGTAATCCTTTTTAAAGAATAAAATCACAATTTCAAAAAGATACAATCTTACAAAATAATCTGCTGCCAGGCGTCACAGTACTTTCTTTTACTTTCATTTATGTTACTCGATGTTGCTTAAAAGAACTATAAGCACTTTATAACTATATGCTTACAGCCTCTATATACCTATATACGAATTCTCACTTTTAACCCCAGAACTCTCTTTATTTGAATTTTTCCAGGAAAAAGTTTCGAATAAAAGTTGTAGGCATTAACACGTCTAATAACTGGAGCAAGTTTAAAGAAAATCGTTGGAGCCGTTTTCGAAAAAAATTTTAAAAACCTCACACACCCATAAAATTAAGTGGAGCTTCCGGTCAATCAATTTCAATTAAAAGCTTCACGGCACCACTAGATGTAATATGCAGGCTAAATTCCAAGTTTGGTGTAATTCGAATAAAGCTTTCGATACGATATGGCTGTCACACACAGACATGTTTCTTAAGAACCACTTTTTTGTACCCAGGGGACCTCAAAACATGCATTTTTGGTGAAAACTTGAATTCGAAAATTTGACCCGATTACAAGTTCATTAGCCAGTAAGTTTTTGAATTTTGAATTTTTTCCTTTGATTATTTTTAGTTAAGCATTCTTCAAACATTTTCAAAATTTGGTAAATTAAAGGCTTGAAAAATTTTTATTTATTTTTTTTATTACGTCCTAAAAATAGCCACAGTTCATTCCTCTAGACTAGAACACCCCCTTAAGTTTGAGGACATTCGGGATAAATCAGGACACACTACTGAAATGTGAAAGTAAATCAACAAAAGTAAGTTATTTATGTTTTCAGTAAACGGCTGAGGACTGCGAAATCCCAATGCCGATAAACCTGATATTCAAATCACAATTTTGAAGTTTGAAGAAAAAATATTAGAAAATTGTTGTGTATAGTTCCGTAAGTGTTTCTTAATTATATTTCATTAATTTGAAATATTATATCAGTGTTTTCAGTGGAGTATTAACATTGCTTTTAAAGATTCATCAAATCTGTTTTACATAGGATAAATATTATATCCATGATAGATATCTTATTTGAAGATTTTTTTCCTCATTTATCGTATCCTCCACTCATATCTAAAGAATAGAAAGTTCTGTGTTAGTTATATAAAAAGTTACGATTTTAACGATTTTCAAGTGAATCTATCTATAGTAAGATATTTTTACTAAAAGATATATAGATATTTTTACTTATAAAATCTATATAAATAAAATCATAGCTCTTCGTCAATGTCCGCTTTTAACTCAAAAACTACTGGATAGATTTCGATCAATTTTTTTTTTATTTTACTTCTTATATACTTTGTTCTTATCTAAAAAAAACAATTATCACAATATCTTCGTTAAAAAAAATATTTCAAGTTTTAAAAAACGCGATTTTTAAAAGCAAAACGAGTTAAGCGGGCATTTTTCATCCCTTTGATAGAGTTGTACAGACCCCTTAACGTGCATGAGCTGCATAGAGATTGTTTTTCCTTCCACTGTCTACTGATGATTTAGTATTTGAGCGTAGACTTAATTCAGCTCACGATCAGGGAGATATTGGATTAATAAACATTTTTTGAATTCTTTTTATTCTATTTGTTTAGCAGTTTTAAAATATGTTTTGTAGCTTTTTTAAAAATTCTCTTCTAGCATTTTTTTATATATTACTGTAAATATAGATTCAAATTACATTTTAACACTCCCTTTTATTATTGCATTTATTTTTTAACCAGAAAAAGTTAAGTTAGCGAGTAACATTTTTTTCAATTAAACTATGTGCCAAAAAATTGCTCCTTCAGAATCCGCAATTTCTCGAAGTGTATAGTTATTAATTGATAAATAATTTTTTTTTTTTTTTTTGTGTTTATAAGTCATTTTTTAACTACGTGGTCATCAATGACTTGGTATTTAAATTAAGATTTCTAGATTTTTTCGTATAATTCTAATTTTTTGAGGAAGGTTATTGTTTTGTTGATTCCTTCCTGTGTGTTCAGGCATTTTGATATGGAGTTTGGGAGGTTTATTGATTTTCTTTGAGAGAGGTATGTCCTACACTGAAGCAAAATATGTTTCACTGACTGCTCTTGTTGGCAATACGAACATTTTGCCTTTTCTTTTTTTGTTATTAAGTGGCTGTGCGTTAAGTTCGTATGTCCTATACGCAGTCGTGCTATCACCGATTGGTCTCTTCTTGTTACTGGGATGGGGAGCTTCTCTATGGATGTCTTGCGGATCTCATGTAGGTGTGTTAGTTTGTTTTTCCATTTGTTGTCCCAATATTCTGAAGTTGTTTTGTTTATTGTTTTTTTAATTTCGTCTTTTGCTGTCTTCAGTGTGGGGTCTATTGTTTCCTCGGTCGTGGCCTCTTTTGCTTCTATATCTGCCCGCTCATTCCCGTCTATTCCTTGGTGACTAGGAATCCATATAAGTGACACTTTCACCCCGCAGTCTTCGAGTTCTTCGAGAGTTTTTTGGATGTTACTGATGAGTTGGTTTTTACTGTATGGATTTTGGAGGGCAATTAAACTGGATTTGGAGTCAGTGAAGATAACGGAATTTTGAGGTGGGTTGTCTGCTTGGATCAGGTCCAGGGCCTTCGAAATGGCAGGTGCTTCACACGTGAATATTGAATAGTGATTTCGAAGCCTGAAACGCTTAACTACGTTGTCGGATACCACCGCGCATCCCGTTTTTGTTCCAATAATTGACCCATCAGTGTAATAAATTTTTTCTTTGTTGTATTTATTTAAAGTTTCCAAGAAGAGGCTTTTATATAACAGTTGGGGTGTGTCTCCTTTGAGGGTTTCGGCCATTTTTAGATTGACGGCTGGCCTAAATCGTTCCCATGGGGGCTTTTTACTTTCCCTTCGGAATATTTGTAGTTCTCGCAATTCCAACTCTAATTCCTTGCTGTACTCTGCGGCTCTTATTCGAACTGGTTTTGGAAGGTATTTATGGGTTCGATACAGGTTGTCTATGCTTGGTTTCTTATTGAGGCGAATACAGGCTGGGTTTTTTAGATCCTCATTGACGCAGATGGCAACACTGGCAACCAGCTTTTTTCTTCTTAGATCAAGTGGGATTTCCTCAGCTTCTACTAGGATACTACTGGTGGGACTCGTTCTGAAGGCTCCTATGCATAGCCTTAGAGCATTATTTTGGATTATGTTAAGTTTTCTAAGGTTGGTTTTTGTTGCAGAATCATAAAGTATACACCCATAATCCAATTTTGTGCGAATCATAGTCCTGTATATGTCAAGTAAGCATTTTTTATCGGCTCCCCATTGCACTGAGGCTAGCACTTTTATGAGGTTTAGTCTTTTGTGGCAGTCTTTTATTATTGTTTCAATATGTGGTTTCCAAGTGAGTTTTTTATCTAGTACCATACCTAATAATTTTACTGTACTAGACGTTTTTAGTAGATGGCCATCGAGGTTAAGCAAAACATTGTCTGGTGATTTGTATTTTCGAGAGAAGATTGTGATTTCCGATTTTGTTTTAGAAAATTTGAATCCTGTTTTCTCCGACCACTCTTGTAATTTGTCCAGGGTTTTTTGAAGTAGTTTAGTGGATGCATGTTCGTTTGTACTTCTACATGTTATTGTCAAATCGTCCGCAAATAGGTAGAATTTTACAGGGTTGATTTTATTGGAGAAGACGTTGTTGATACTTACTAGAAATAGGAGAACACTCAGATCTGATCCTTGAGGGAGCCCGTTCTCAAGTTTTACTGGATTCGAAAGGGTGTCGTTGAGTCTTACCCTGATTTCTCTGTTTTCTAGGAAGTTTTTAATAAACGCTAATGTGTTACCTATTATTCTCATCTTTTCTAGTTGTTTTAAGATGTTGTGCTTCCATGCCATTTCATAGGCTTTCTCAATATCTAGAGTGAGTAATATGAGGTTAGTTTTATTTGCAAAGGAGTCGCATATATCGTCTTCTATGTTAATAAGATGGTCCATTGTTGATTTATTTTGACGGAAACCGAACTGATAGGGAGAGAGGAGATTGTTTTGTTCCAGATACCACCGAAGTCTTCTACTAATTATTTTTTCCATTAACTTGCATAAGTTGCATGTTAAGGAGATTGGCCTATAGCTGGTTACGCAGTTGGGGTTTTTGTTGTAAATAATTAAAAATAATTAATTTTTCAAAATTTTGTAAACTAAAAATGGAAATGGCTGTAAAATACAAACAGTCGCTTTTTTTAAGTTTTTTTTTTTTTAAATTGCTCCCTAAATGCTCTTCCGGATCAGCAATTGCTCCAGGTGTATAATTAATAATTATTTAATTATTAAATTTTTTAAAAACTAAAGAATTAAAATTGCGATAAAGCCCAAGATAATTTTTAATTGAATTTTTTTTAAGTTCTCTATTTGCTCTACGCAAATAATTGATCAAATTTTTGCAATATTTTTAATAATTAATTATTTTTAACTATTTATACATTTATTGTTGTACTGTGACATCATCAACTGCCGTTGGATTTTATAAACATGAATTGTTTAAAAATTGAATTACTAATTAGTTATACACCTGGAGCAATTGCGGATCCGCAAAGATTATTTAAGGAATAATTTTTTGAAAAAAAAAATAATAACAGTGATTATTTTGGATTACATAGCAATTTTTATTTTTGAATTTACAACTCTTTTAAAAATCAATTATTGATTAACTAATTACTATACACTGGAGTAATATAGCGGATTCTGAAGGAGCAATTTAGGAGTAATTTTTAAAAAGTTAAAAATGTTCAACGCTTAGTTCTTTCCGGTTATTTTTTATATATTTTTGCGTTCAATTTTACATATTTTTCCTCTGTAAATTAAATATGTTCTTAACATAATAACCTACGCAGACGCCGTCGCGGGTATCAGCTAGTCTACTATCAAATAAGGCTTAGAAAAGTAATAATAGCAACAAATAAACGATCTAGATCTTATTTTTTTTATTTTTAGATATTTAAAGTTGCAAGTCTTAGTTTCAAATAAAAATAAGTCCGAAATTGATGATAAAACTTTGATTTGATCAATAAATTTTAATTTAGGCAACGCTGGGCATTTCAGCTAGTGTTCTTATAACATTACTCGTCACCAGGCACATTTATAATGAATGCAACGCGTAGGTATTCATATAATATATTAGGGTTGGAGAGTCACTTTTCATTTTTGTAAGGGCAACGAAATCTTTTAAGCACCTTTTAAGATTTAAATCCAAGCCTGGATAGCTTCATATAATATAACGTGTTTTTTTTTTTAATGAAGAACTAGCATTCTTTAATCAGTCACTCTCGGGACTAAACGCGTTGGTTTTAAAAATAAGCCATTTAAAAATGGGATTTAAGGGGTGATTGAATTAATCATTTCGTGCAATAAAATGAAAATGTAAGTATCATACAATAGCATTGAATAAGTGTTACTTTTTTTATTAAAACAATATTCCCATGCTAAGACTTAAATTATTTTTATTTTCATTGATTTTTTTAATTAAACAAAAAATATTTACTCATAATGCCAGTTAATTTGAAAATTTAAAAAAATAATAATAAAGTGTGCGTTTAAAATGTTGTGATACAAGTAAAATATTTCTTATGCCAACAATTATATATATTGGCTAATTTGAAAATCCAGTTGATCAAGACTGAGGGTTGTTGAGCAAAAACATTTTTACGTCAATGCAAAAACCAAAGTCTTGTACTTCTTTTATTGCGAAGAAAAAAAATCATCAAATTGGTTTGCAAACGCGTTTTTACAAACAGGGGTTGCGTTTGATGCGATGCAAGCGCGAGAGCGTAAGACGGAAAAATAAAAACATTCATCATCCCCTATAATTGGGGTGGTCGCGGATGAGGGAACGAGTTTCTCACCGAGTTGCAATTCGTTTTTTGGTATCCCAATCGTCATATTCGCCAACCCCTCGGCCTTCTTTTTCTGCGTCTATCTTTTTAAAATGGTTTTTTAAAGCGTGATTTCTTTATATTTGTAAGGGTAGGATGCGACTGGCACGTTCTTTTATTTTCTTCCTTCAAAACAACCACTGTCTGTCTGTCTATCTATCTATCTATCTGTACGTTGTTGAAGATTTGTCCGTCTCCGTATCATTGACGGGGGTGTGATGCCAGTACCGATGGGGTGCTAACTAGCATTTACTCCCTCACTTAAGTTCTCATTCACGTCACTCATCAGCAAACAGAATTACAACACGGAAAAAAGCATTTTTTTCAAGAGGGGCTCCTTTTTCATTTCGGGTATGTTCTTTATTGATTTTAAAAATTTTTATTTTGTAACCATAAGATTGTAATAAAGATACTATTTGAAGCTTGAACTTTTCGTAAACTTTAAAAAAAGTTTTAGATTTAAGTTAGTTTTTGTAATCAGTTCATGGACATTTAAAAAGTAGACGGAATTTTTATACCCTTTAGAACTGAATTAAATTAACACAGTACTCCCGGGTGCTTCAAGATAAATGCTTACACGTTTAAATTTTTTTTAATAGCATATAGAAGCATGGCAAGTATTGCCTCAAATACAAGCAACTAACGTCAATAAGTCAACTAGATTGATGTACGTCAATAGTCCTAGGATCGTAACCCCAAAAATGGTAGGAAAAACATATAAAAAAGGAAAGACTTAGAAACAATTGACCCGTTAAAAATGATTGGGGTACGAAAAGTAAAGATAGATTTATATAGTATAATGCAGAAGTAAAGATATTTGGTTTTCTGTAAAATTTCGCGTTCCCAGTAAGTGCACATATAGTCAAATAGTGAAAAAGTGTTCGGGTAAACGAACGGTGCGTTTATTTTTTTTTCTAGGTTTATTTTTATCTGAATCTTCTTTTCTGAATCTATTTTTCCAAGTCTATTTTTTCAGATTTATTTTTTCCGATTACCGAATCCTAATGGAAGCTCAAAATTTTGGTGAGTTTTGGATTCACTAGCTGCTAAAAACCATTACATTTAAGCACTCTCCAAAACAAAAAAACAGCTTCTGAATAAACTTAAAAGTGAAATTAGTTTATTTATTGGCGCAGTCGTTAGATCAGTTGATCTCCACCCCATGCGTTAAATGGGTTCGATCCTCGATGAATCCTAGACCTTAAGATAAAAATGACCAACAACAATTTTCTGTATTTAGACAATCGTTGGGATATGGCTTTAGATGTTAAAGCGGCTTAAAACACCAGACAAGTATTTTCGATGCACTGGCATCAATATAAATTTATAACTAAAATATAACTAAAAAAAATTACTTTAATATTTTCTTTCTAAAATTCAGCTCGGACTTATACAGAATATCGAAAATACCCCGTTGTACTAAAATTTCAACGATTTTTTTTGACCAAAGCTCGAGCTTTTCATATTGATTGTTATAAATGTTTAATGCATGTTTGCCATATTTTCAATAATATTTGAATTAAATGAAATATTCATTATTTACGGCTCTTTGCAGGCCTCTCGCTCGCGCGCTGTTTTCCTCTCGCCCGCTCTCGCGCCGGGCCTATTTCAAAAAGCTTTGCAAGCTCTGAAAGCTCTGCACTGTCTCGAAACACACATTGATAGAGAGCCGAATCAAACATAGCAAAACTATATTATAATTATCAAAATTATTGATTTCATTGAAATTATAGTATAAGCTGCGTTTTTTATTCGTAAGTTTGCTATGTACGTGTGCATGCAGCTCGTGCATTAGCTCGTAACATTTAAAAGGATCGTGAAGGATAATGAAAATGAAAATCAAAGTAATCACGAAAAAGAAACGATTTGATAGTGGTACACGGTCAAAGGTTGTGTAAAAAAAATCAACGTTTTTTGACCTATGCTTTTTATCGTGGCGCTTTCGATTTGGATTTGTAATTGTTAATTAGCTGTAATTGTTAAATTGAAATTTCTAAATTGTTCATACCTTATAGGCCTTTTGCATTGTTAATGGTGCACTTGTGTAATTATTATATGCATCCCTGTCGCAAGCTACCCCCCTCCCGATCATTCATCCCCTTACCTCTCACCCCGTATTGTATGAGTTCAATCAAGTAGTATGAGTAGTTCGCTAGTGATCAGACCTTCCATACAAATATATATATATTTATATGTTTATGTAAAGAGTATATATAGGTATATATATATAACGTTTGGGCATTCTACATAATGTTCCCCATTTTATCCCCCTTGGAAAGCTTTCGATCTCCCCATTTTCCACACATACACACATGCAGCTCGCTAGATTTACATTAAATGTTTATCCAATCTATTTAGGCATATGTGAAATGTTTGTCTGTATGGAGTGTATATACATATGTATGGGTATGTTGTTGTGCTTGTGTGTGCCTATGTGTGTTGGGTAGAACTTTTTGAGGGCCGGTTTTAAGGGTGGTTGTGAAAAGCTCGGTGCTAGCGCGACGCAAAAGCTCCGATTTTTCATGTCGGCGCGGCAGAACACTAAATAAACATTTCGCTAGTACGATAAATTTTTACTCGTCAGTAGTTTTTATTTTCAGCCTCAAATTTTAAAAAGGACATTGGGTAAAACTATGACACTGGTCAAAACGGCGACCATTTTGAACATTTTTTGAAGTTAATTTTTTTGTTTAACAATTCAGAAACCAACATGATACAATTTCATAAAAATTTATTATACTTTTTGTAAATTAGTAACGAATGGCGCTGGAGTTGAGAAGCGTAGACTTATTCGGCATTAGTTGTTAACTATTATATATTATATTATTTTCACGTTTTCCTCATAAACATTGGCGGATTTAAAACGAAATTGATTCCGTTATATTTTTCAGTAAACTTAAGAGAAAATAATATGATTTGACAAATAGGTGAATGGAAATAGTGATGAGGATCAGTAAGTTAACACATGCTAAGCAATTACATCTAATAAATGAATACATTTTAAGAATCCCAATTGGTGAAAGAAATATTTACGACTCGACATCAGAATTGTCTTTGAAACACAATAAAATTACTAAGAGTTTAAAATGGACGTAATGTTTCACTATTAGGGGTAATTATAACATTAGGTACATGAAGTATTTCAAAAAAACTATATTTATAATTCTTATAATTTTTAACATTCAACTAGAAAAGTAAGCAATTATAAATAGGTATATCTTAATGTTTTGTGGCTTCAAAGTGTTGTCGTTTCTAAGCTACAATTCCTTAATTTAATTTAATTTAATTTAAATACCTGCTACATTTAAGAAAATACAAAGCCTTAGTATTATTATAGCTACCGGTCTGAAAGAATGATCCCCCCACAAAAAAATCCCACATCATAGTATCATCTTTAAAATATATTGGAATACTTAGAGCTATACAAAATTGAATGCATTACTAAAAAAATGTTCACGTTTCATATGGCTTCTATATTGTTTTTCGACTTTATCGTGCGACATTTTATCATTCAACGTCTGGTGCCGAGGCACCGCTTACACCACCTACGCTACGGCTCTGGGACAATAGCTCATTAAAATATTTTAATTGAAAAAAAAAATCTTTGTTTCGAAAAGATGAGCTTTTTCAGGACAGCCTTAAAATATCATTTTGTTTGTAATAAAATTTCTCTTACGTATCATATTATTACATTTAATATACGGGAATTTAAATGATAAGTACATATTAGGAAAAAAAAATTAAAAAACTTCACCCAATTCACGTAAGTAACGTAATAAAACATTTTTATTGAAAAAAGGTAAGTGCTTGATATTTTTCTCATGAATTTCACTGGAGCTTTTTTTTCCCACAATCTCCATTGAAGCAATTATGGTAAGCCAGACTTATAAGATTAAATTTTCTTAATTATATTCAACAAGAATAATTTAAAATTACGGAAAATGATTGTGAGAAAAATCAACGAGTTTTCCCTTTGAATTATCCTTTACATTCGTTTTCTATTGTTTGCCCGGCAAAAGCTTTAATTTCTTATTAATATCTTAATCAATAATTAATTTTAAATAAATTAACTCATCAAGATAATGATCTTTTTGAGATAATGCAAGTTGAGCAGGATTTTTTATCGTTTTGTTTTTTTTTTGTTGAGGTTTGGATGGGAAAATGACGCGACAGGAAGCAGGAAGAGAGATGAATCGAATGAGAACGGTTTGATGGGGTTAAGAAATACAGGGTTAAGTAACGCGATTCGCGAATGGCGTGTTATAGGAAATTACCAGAGGGCAGCTGATATTTGACCCTTTACGTGTTAATTTATGCAAAAAGGGCACAAATGCAGTGTCCTTACTTCTATTTAAGTTCACCCTTAGTGCGCGAAGCGCATTGAATTAATCGTTTCATTCTACCTGAGTTTCGGATGACAAAAAAATCTGTTAAATAAAAGAAGGGTTCATCTACTTATTAAATTAAAAATGACCAATATTTCAGCCCTTTTGAACGGATCTATTGTCTCAAAAAAGGCTCTAATTCGACCGCAACGGTTGTTAATTGTTTGGCGAGAGCAAGGGGTGCTGGGGCATTGTGTCGAGAGCTTTTTTTGTTTGAAGCCGGTTCCGAATCATCATCGTTTTTTCGTGCTTTCGTGCAAGAAGACTAGTGGAAACCGCGCGGGCTTTTTTGCCGATTTCTTTCACCTTCTCACGGGGGGTTGCCACTGCGTCGCGCCAAGAAACTTTTGCGAACTTTTCCTCTGGACTAGCAAGGAAATTTTCTTTTCATTTCGCGTGCACATGGCAAAGAAAGAAAATTTTATCTTTTATAGTCGAGAAAACTCGAATAAAAACCGACGATCTTTTGTGTGTTTTCTTTCTGACACACATTTATCATTTTTCTCGGGAGACATTCGTGAAATGGGGAATGGGACGCGAAGCGGAGCGGACGACATGAAAAGAGATATTGTACGAACCAAGCTCATCCTTAACTAAGAGACAGGCTATAAGATTTTTTTCTGTCTCTAATTTTTTTATAATCATAATTCTAATTTTTTCACATATTCATGGTAGTAATTAAAAATAGATTTTAAGTTATACAAAAGTTCTAGCTCATTAATTAAGTCTGATCATTAGTCGTTTTATAAAAACTAGAATTATTTCACTAAAGGATTTTATTATTATTTATACGCTAGATGTAATCCCATCGTGTTAATTTCATCTATACAATTACGATATTTCTATAAGTATTAGTATTGAATCAATCATGTTATACCTTTGTACATTATTCAATTTTTAAATTAAGCCCGAACGAATTATTTTCTCTAGACTTCACTACATACAAAAACGACTTAGTAAAACGATCCGAATTTGAAAAAATTTCAATTTTTACAAATTTTTTTGTTGTTATTAATTACATAATATGTGTACAGTAAAAAACGGTTGTAATGACTCTGAAAGGAAATATTTTATTTAAACTAAACGAATTTTATTAAAAATATAAGTTGCAACGCGTCACAAATCTTTCTTTTACATAAAAATGAAAATTATAACAAAATGAAAATCCCACTTTAAAATACATAAAAAATCTTGAACAAAAAAGGCACTAAAAAGTAAAAAAATAATTGCGTATTTTTGCAGTGTCAACAACTTACAAATTATTAGGATAATTTAATGTTCAACTATTGTTATTTTTGGAGTTGGTTTCAGCCAATGAAGTAAATACTAATGTTCATTTGTAGAAAGGTTTAATTAGTTATTGGTATTTTGTAGTTTAAAGATCGCCAAATATTGTCACAGTACTAGAATATTGTATAAAAGTTGATTTGAAAAATAAATTTCATAAGGTATTCTCGCTTATTGCTAAGTACCAATATAGCCGTATTTTTTTGGCTGACACCAACTCCAAAAATAACAATAGTTGTAAATTATATCATTTTAATAATTTGTCAGTTGTAGACGCTGCAGAATACGCAATTATTTTTTTTTACCTTTTATTGAATTTTTTGTTTATTTTTTCGTAATGATTTTATTTTTTTGCTTTTAAATGTAACGAAAAAAATAAGTGGAATACTCTTTGTAATCGAAAAAAAATCATCAAAGTTTGATGATTTAGTTAAAGGTTATTAAAAGTCACTACTTTATCCTCTATTTTCATCCTTAGGGGGTGGAATTTTTTTCTCAAATTGAAATGTGAACAATTTAAAGGTACGATATACGTAATAGAAAAAAAATTATTGAAATAGTGTTAGCCAGGAAAAATGTATAATTTCATCCCTAATTTTTAATCCTTTATGAGTGGGTTTTTTATTATAAAAATGGAAATGAGATTCGTTTAAAATTATGTTCTACCAAAAAACTATAAAAAATATCAAAATCGAGCTATCCAATAAAAAGTTAATATTTCATCCCTTAGTTTTCAACCCTTTAGAAGTAAACAATTTTTTTCAAATTAAAATGGGACTGTACGGGAATCACCAGCTTTCAAATAAAAAAGAATCATCAAAATCGGTGTACCCATTCGAAAGTTCTGAGGTAACAAACATAAAAAAAATACAGTCGACTTGAGATCCTCCTCCTTATTTGAAGTCGGTTAAAAACCACTGTTAATCAAAAGAACATAAACAAAATCATAGATTGGTTCAAACAAAGCGTTAAAGACATTTTTAAAAATTAAATCGATAGACTTTGCTAGTTGCCAATTGAGTTAAGATTTTATTTGCCGCCTTCTTTTCCTGAATTCTCATTATTTGAATTTTTACAGAAAAAAGTTTAAAATAAAAGTTGTAGGCTTTGATTAATCTAAGAACCATAAAAAATTAAAAAAAATATCGTTAGAGTCGTTTTCGAAATACACGCAAAAACCAAAAAACCAATGGATTAAAGTGAAGCTTGCTGCTATAGCTGATTTCAATCAAAAGCTTCGCGGTACTTTAAGATGAAAGCAAAATGCCAAGTTTGATTAATTTCATATAAAGCTTTCAATACAATATCTCTGTCACCCACGGATATATTTTTAAGAACTTAGGTAATCGAAAAATTCGATCCGATTACAATACTTCCTTAACTTTTTTACAGTAAATAAAAGCAATAAATGTATCAAATCATAACAGTAATGTACGTAATTTCTACGTAAATAAGAGAACATATTCTACCAATTGCGGGACCAGACGTACGAATGAAATGTACATTATCATCAAGTCAAGTAGCTGGACATTTATTGAAATGAACTGACGTTTTGACTTGTAAATGAATCAACTTGCAAAGTCAAAGTCAATATTAATAATTGATTTAAGTTTGATTTGTTTTCAATCGTATTTAGATCAAGTAGCTTGAAAATCAAGTCAAGTAGTGAGTGTTTACTTGTATCGTATATTGTAAATTTTTATTTTCATTTGGACAAACCTAGGTAAATATTGGCCTCTTTGAAATACTCCATCTAAATATAATTTCTTCAAAATCCTTTGAACTTTCTGTTTTTTACTGTACAGTTAGAAATTGGGAAATACTTATAACATGCTTAAAACCAAAGTTGGTTAACACGAACTAATATTGATTGTCCTAACTAAATACGGATACAGTTTTAACTGGAGGAATCAAAAGATTTTATGCTATTTATAGAACTAGAACAGTCGATATATATTAAGATGGAACCACAGTAAATTATTTCATATTAACCGAATTTCGGGGAAAGTGTTTTCTTCACAAACATTTTCTTCTTAATGCACACTTATAATCTTTAAGCATTTTTAGATGAAATTTGTTTAGTACGTAAAAAATATTTCGATCTCCTCAGCTTTTGTAACCGTTTTTCACTGTATCTATATTGTATATCAAAACAATGTGGGTGGATTTTACTAGGTTTATTCTTAAGTGGATAAAGAAAAATATGAAAATAATTATTGGTAAAGAGGAACCAATAAGATTTTTTCTATTTGTTTTACTTTCACTTGAAACAAATTTTTTGATAAAATAGTCTAAGCACAGTGTGGATTTGTTTGAACGGAGCTAATTTTCTTGGGAAAATGTCCACTTTTACAAATTAGCCGTAACAAGTTTCCCTGTTTAAGAAAATTAAGAGAACAGATTTTTTGTTTGCTGCCATTCACATTTTCCCCATTGAGTTTTGATTAAAAAAAGCCAGGGGTTCCACCCTTTATTGTTTAAATTGATGCAGTTTTTCACCCCCTACATGGAGGGTGTGCTGGACACCCCCTGTCCAAATCATTCAACGCACTAATAGCAAAGGAAAAAATCATTTGAGTCACCCACTCTTACCAATGTCTATCTTTGTCTAGTGAAATTTACAGCAGGGGTAAATTACGAGTTGACGCCATTTTTTAAATGGTTGAATTTCTTTTTGAATTTTTTTCTTAATTAAATATTATAGATATGTCCCGAAATGACAAGCAATCGTAGAAAATTAACAGGGAAAATGTGACATTTGACAGTTGGGTTGTTAAAAGAAAATCAAACGCGCAAAAATTTCGAGAGATGGGACTGGGATGGGTTTGAGAAAAAAACTTTTCCGTGAGAATTTTCATTATTTGTCTGAAATGTTCTTACGATAACAATACGAATAATAAATAACTGAATAATAAAAATTTCAAAGTTTGCTAAATGAAAATGTGAAGGCAAGTGAAAAGAAAATTAAAAGAAAATGCCTACTAATTGAAAGAAAAACACTTTCCACAGTTTTTCTTCCAAAGTACCAATTAGTAATGTATACATTTCCATTTCTACTTAATTAATTTTCAACTGATGTTGTAAAAGGGCGATGGAAAAATTAATTTTCCAACAAAAATATTTTAATTGAAAAATGTAAAGCACTTGTTTAAATGCTACCGCTCGTCCAATCGATGCGATGTTTTTCCCGGTGTGTTTTCCACTGGCCCTTTTTTCGAATACGTTTTTCCAAACGTGGAAACACCGAAAAAATGTCTTGCGTTTAAAAAAATATCTTTCATAAATTTCCAATATCCGCGTGAGAAACAAATGAAACTCGTACATGTCTGCGTTTTATCACGAAGAAAACGGGATGCATGTTACATTTTCCGAATGGGAATGGGACGCATCCTGGATTGTCCTTAGTACAATACTCGACTCGTTTATCGCCAGCCCTATCTTGTAAGCTCAAACCCCCGCACTGGCGACCCGCTTTCCCATTCCTACCGCTCCCGAGTCTTCCCGCTTGACGTTCTCCATTATCCACACAATGTGGCCGCTTCATCCCAACCACTCAGACAAAATAGTTTTGTAATTTATGAAATTTTAAAGTCACTAACTTGTTTAACTTGACTTAAAACACTTAACCATAAGCCAACATAAGAAAAACGGGTTTCAAAAGAAAAACGCGCGAATGTCACAGAAAATACGCCAAACAATATCCAGAACTTGTAATTTTCGTTAATTATTTTAATAGAATAATTGATATTTACAAGATTTTCCAAATTCGTGTTCAGTCTTACAACCTTCGGACAAAAACTGAAAACCATAACCTCACCATCTTACCAAGTAACTTTTGAAAACATTATCTCAAACCAACCGACCAATCAAAATCATTTAATTTCTTCCTTTATTTATGTTTTTTTTTTTTTTTTGGTTAAAAAGGGTTCTAATTGTCCGGTTCGAGAACATCTGTTTCAGTTAATTGTTCGCTTTTTCCCGCATCTAGCCGGGTCAAGGTGATACCCGAAATCAAAGCTATTGTCGTGATTAATATTTTTTAGCCGAGGGTCGGGTTGTCCCTTGTTTGGATAGTGCTTTCGATCTAGTCGAAATTTCAAATGCAGGTCAGCTCGCATCCCTTCGTGGGCCAGCTGTTCGACTTTTTTGTCCAAAAAGGTACTCATTATGCGTTTCGACTCGGCAAGATTTAGGTCACTGACCCTCTAATCGCGGAGGCTTCGATCGACGTTCCACTTACAATTTGTTTTATTACTCAAAAGATCGTATCTAAATATTGTGGCAAAACTGACCGAGTACCTTGTAAGACAAAGATCAAAGTAAAACTTATGTCAGATATTGGGTCTTTAGTCGTTGAAAATCGGAGTCTAGTTTGCCTTATGGAGTGGAAAAACCTGGATAAAGCTTCGTATTGATAGTGTGAGGCGGCTCGCTTCGAATGCCTCACAATATATGCTCGGAGTGCTGATACAGGGATCGCTCGCTATGAGCTGCTCGTATCGGTACATATTACGCTCAAAGACGCCTCAGCGCGTCCCGTTTGATATTTGATCCGTTCAGTGCACACATCGATTAACTCCATTTTTTCAACTTTTACAAATTTTCATGTCAAAACACTTGGTTGACTCCTAACTTTATATATCCGAAAAAAATTTCTAATAATAAGTAATAACAGCTCTAAATGCCAATTTGCTTTATAGCTTTCCCATAAGAGACAATGTATTTTAGAAGTCTATTTTATCAATTTACTCAACTTAGTTACTACTGAGTTAATCGATGTGTGCTCTTAACGGCTCATTTGGAGGCAATATTTTCGTTGTTTATATATTGTTCATTTATAAACCAACCTTAAGTTAATAAAAAATCTTAAACAAAAATACACTAAAAAGAAAAAAAAATAATTGCGTATCCTTGCAGTGTCTACAACTTACAAATTATTGGGATGCTTTAATGTACAACTATTGTTATTTTTGGAGTTGGTGTCAGCCAAGGAAATACGACTATAATGGTACTTAGCAATAAACGAGAATACCTTAAAAAATTTACTTTTCAAATGAACTTTTATACAATATACTAGTACTATGACAATATCTAGCGACCTTTAAACTACAAAACACCAATAACTTATTAAACCTTTTTACAAAGGAGCATTAATATTTATTTTAACTTTTACGAGAATCTCAAACTAAGCATAAGTATATAATATCTTCATTTACTACTCATTTACTTTTATCAACTCCTTCTGTATACGTAGTAAACGTATGCAAATCAAAAATCTTTAGAAAAAAAGAGAAAATTAGGTTATCATATAAAAGTGCAAAAATTTAATTTTAAACGAAACAAAATAGCCAAAAACTAATCAAATTCATAGAAAAGTTCTTAGACATAATTGGACAGGTATTCGGACACCGTGAAAATTTCTATAACAGCCATTTGGAAGTGTCTAAACACAAAAATGAAGCCCTGACTCATTAATAACGGGGCTAGACCATAATTAGACTTAAAAACCTCGTCATTTTATTGCTACTAACTCCTAGTTGGTGAATCTTAGAAAATATAGTTTATAATTGTAAATTAATCAGATGCGTGTTTGCGTTTTGTAAATATCTCTTTATATAAAACAGTTAGGGGATTGGCTGACATGGCCCAGACATGCTGAAGACTACCAACTTGATATGAATGACTTTAATGCCTCAATGATAGTATTCAGTATGCAAAGTATAATAAACAGTAATTTCGGCTGAAAGAACGATTCTAAGCTGGTTTCTTAAAGCTGTTATTCTTTACCGAAACGAAACCCAACAAACAGAAAGATTTGAACAACTGGCCACGAATTTCAAAAATCGCTATATTGAATTCTAAAAATAATATATCTAGGATTTCTAAGTGCACTTACTAGATAATAACGTTGTTTTTTAAAATAAGAATTTTAATTTGAACGGGAATTTAGTAATAATTAAAATTTCCTTACCCTCCTCCGTATTAACATTTAGCACAATGTTATAAAGAATAAATTATTATAAGTAGAAAAAATAAAAATAAAAATTATAACAAAATAAAAAACCGACTTCAAAATAAATAGGAAATCTTAAACTAATAATTAAAAATAAATGCGTATCCTTGCAGTGTCTACAACTTACAAATTATTAGGATGATGTAATTTACAACCGTTGTTATTTTTGGAGTTCAAGAAAAAATTTAGTTTAATTTTGAATGAAAATCTTTGGTCATTGGTTTGCGCTTCTCTCACGCAGGAACAGAATGATAAATAAACATGATTATTCATAGAAAGATAGTTTATAAGACACTAAACTCTATGAAATAACTTTTCCTGGTCAAGTAGTTGAACGGATTTTGTAAAACTAACTATAAAATCAAATCCTTATGCTAAGATCTCTATTTATTTTTATTTTACGAACCTAGGAATTTTTCTTCTCATTTATCATCACGACCAATGAGATCCATACGAATATCTCTTACAAAGAAATGCTTTTTATTTATTTATTTAAAATCGCTTTAACATCTTGGTCATTAGCGACTAGATCTTTAGTCAACTATACAGTTAAGTAATAAGATAGTTCGTCATTCCATATTGTACTTATAACACTGGTGGTTGAAATGGTTTCAATTGTAATTTACATCTATGTAATCTTATATATATATATATATAATAGCTGAAGAGATTTTTTTTCTTTGTTTTTCATCGAAAGATTTTCTAAGCAACCAGTTTAATTTAAGCTCAGTTAAGCGGACGGTAATCAGCTATTAGATAATATATGTATATAATTTGGGTGTTTAATTTTTGCATGGTGATTTGCCGCTGATAAATCTACTAGTAGCCAAAGAAAGTTAATATGAACTTTATTTCTTAAGGAAGTTCCCAGAGAGTAGTCTTGTAGTTGAGATGCAGTATACTCTTTCGTCTCCTCTCACATGCGCCGAAGTTAAAAAATAGTCTCACTGCGTCTTTTTGCTATCTCCCACTTGTCAGATTATAAGAAACAATAGAAAATCTTCGAAAGTAACAAACTTTAAAAATTATTTATAAAAATATAAATACCGCTCTTTGTTGTTATTTTTTAATAAAATTACTTGTTATATCTTCAATTAATGATTTTTAGTTTTTTTAGATAATCCTAAGAAAATTACGATTGAAATTTAGTAAAACATTCGCTTGAACGTTGATCAGCGCCAAGGGGTGCTTACTTTGACTTTGACGTCACTGGAATGATCGGGTTTTGATCGGGTATGATCTTTCTGGCAGAAGTCATTAGCGACCATTATCTATCTTAGCCGTCTTAGCTATATATTTTGAATTCTTGCGTCTGTCGATCATACCAGTGACGTAATTTTCAGAGATCAAAGAAACGCCGCCTAACCAAATAAGCATACCTTATGTATCTAATAACCTTGTGTCAGCACAGAGTTTGTATGTAAAATATAAACATTTTAAATCGTAGTATTTAAAAATTTAGTTCTTCAAGAACTATTTAAAAAAATTTTTGCGGATAGAGAATACTTATATAAGTATTTGTACTGATAATTTAAAAATGATTTTAAGAAAATGGTTTTTTCATTAAGGACGTCCTTAAGGAAATCTAATGGAATTTTAAAAATTGAATTTTTTAGATTAAAATTAATAACAAAATTTACAGATAATTTATTACTGATAGGATAATATTTATATATATTAAAAAGGACAATTTTTTCCACCATCATGATTTTTTACATAGACGTTGTTATTATTTTAAAGATAAAAAGGCAAAATGAGATTTTTCTTGAATTTTTCCATCCCTTTTCGTTGTTGTTGAGTGTGTTTAAGAACGTGCTTCTTTCATTTTCTGTATTACGTTTCAATTTAGGGGAGCTAAAAGATAATTATTGGAGTGAAGAGGGAAAATATTGGTTCAATTTATTGAAGAAGGCGTTCTTTCATTTTAAACTGTAATATAAGAAAACTTGTGATTTCCTAATAGACGAAATTTTCTTTTCGACTTTTTCGCGAATGGCGTCGCACTCACATGGGGATTTCGATTGATTGGGCGGATGGGGGGGATTAGCGCTTTTCATGAGAGGGAGGGCATCGGGGATAGCAGAGCGTTTTTTCCACCAGCCACGAATTGATGATTTCCTTCATGTTTTCCAAACATGACATCGAGGAAAATGCGCTTCGATGATGTATTTTCCCCCGTTTGCTTGTGTGTGCCAATTTTATAACTATAAATATTTTGCCCAGCAGCAGACCCGTTAACATAGAAAGAAACGGGAAAATATTTTTAGATGGTGTTTTTGTTTGAATTACCACCGAATCAAAATGAAATCGGAAAAACTACAAAAAATTTGTTTTTCTTACAATTTATAGTCTTAATTTTTTTTAAGTAATTATCGATTGTTTGCTAAGCGTAAACAGTTTTACTTTAATTTTCGCATATGAAATTTGATTTTTCATGGTTGAATTTTCAAATTATTTTTTTTTCTGATTTATTTGTCAATTGAACGGAAAAGAAGAGGTTGTAAGGGTTGTTTTAATGCGATTTTCTAGTTAAAATTTTTTAAATTCAGTTGGATTTGTGGAAGTTTTTGTTCAGCTAATGTATAAATATATCTATGCAAAAATCTGCACATACGAATAGTTTAAAAATAGCCAGTTTTTCAAATACAAAACGACGCAAAAAGTGCATCGCTTGAAACGAAACACATTTTAAATAAGCCAACGATTTTGTCAGGAAGTCGGGAACGCGTGTAGAAACACACTGTGTAAACACACACGCGAAAAAAGCTTGGCCCAAAAAATTTTCGCGAACTTTTCGCGGCAAATCGCCGCCGAAAATCGGTATTTTTACGGCGGGAGCTTTTTTTTCGTTTTTTACAATGTTAATTAAGCCACATGAGGCCGCAATTCGGTCAAGGTTTTTACTAAAAATATCGAAAAAATCCTGGCTTAAAAAAAATAAAATAAATTTTTAAGATACATACCGCAAGACCTTCATTTTGCTAGTCGTTTTTTTTAATCGGAAAATGTGCAAAGAAAATCCAATGCAAGGCACTTCGAATCCAAAAACTTATCTTAATTAAATCTAATCCCTGAGTGTTTTCCACTTTTCCAAAGCAAACACACAAACTGCCCATGAATGCATATCAGCTTCGAAAAAATTTTTTCCCTATGCCCAACTAAGACCGTTTAGATTATATATATAATTAATTTTATTTTTTCTTAAAAATTTTGAAACTTTCTCCCGAAACAGATCCAAAATAATGAGTTGCTTAATTTTGTATTTGTCGTTATTTTTGTCCAATTGAGTTACACAAACTTATTTTTGATTTCCAAAAAACGCCCATTGAGGCACTTAATTTCTATAATTTGGAATCACAAAATCAAAGAAAATTTTTTGCCGGACCAAAAAAAAGTAACACGCGATTCCAAAGTTCTTGAGCAACTGAAAACACAGCCTCGCCATTTGGACCAAATCCGTTGGGGTTGCTAGGCTGTGCATAATCGAAAAAAGCATCCCCATTGTTCAAGAAGAAAATAAAAATTTCACCTGAATGTGCGTGGCGAAAAAAAGATGATCAATGCAAAAAAAAAACTTGTACCTGGTCTAGACTTTACCTACCTTTACCTATAATAATCAACCCTTTATACCATCCCTTAGTTGAATTGATTTTTTTTTAAAAAATCTCAATTGCATAGCACCCGTTTCACTCGAAACTCTCATTACACCAAGCAGTCTCTCCTTCATCCACACTGCATCCCTTTCAGCTTTCCAAAAGGGTCAGTTCTTCCAACACCCTTTCGCAATAAAATTTATATCAAACCATCTTTGAGCTTCGTGACAAAACCAACAAAATATATTCAAACACTCAGTTCCAGACAGTCACATTACAAAAAATTATAATAAATTATTTGGCCGTTTCATAAAATTTTCTTTAAAAATAAAACCTAACATATCTGCCTAATTTTTAAAGATAAAAATTTTTTACTAAAATTTTTTTTTTTATTTAAAACCTTAAACTTTCCAAAGTTTAACTGTTAGTTAACCAATTGGTCATGATAAATAAAATGATATTCAATTTCGTCCCTATAACCATTTACATTATATCTTCAAAATAAAAATAGGAATATTCAATTAAATTTTTGTAATCAATTAATATTTTGCTAAAAATTGTAAAAATTTATACTAGAATATAAATATGTTCATCCCTAACCGTGACACAATAGTAATCGTATTTCTCAGAGAACAGATTTACTCACTTCTGGTGTTATTTCACCAATTTTGTTTTGAAATTGCTTAACCAATGAAATAATTTCAATTAAGTAATTAAATAAAAAAGAATTCGATGAAATCAAAATAGGAAAACGCTAGCATCGTAGGGATCGTGTGATGTGGCCCCATCTTGTTAAAACCACATATTTCTAGGCTCACTGAACCCAACTGAAGACCAAGAAGGTTTTCCTGCAACTGTCGCAGAATTCTTAGTAATTAAAACCATCGATTTAATTAGCACAACTAGTCAGATTAATGTGGGCGAGATCAAATCATTACGAAAGGACCGCCCAAAACCAGAGTGTTATCTATAAAGAGTCCCATTTTCTAATAAGAACCTAGGATGGATTATTACCAGTGTCAGATTAAAAATACATGAAAAAAGAAAATTATATTACCTACTAGCTGATCCCAGCCCGCTTCGCTGAGCGTTTTCAAGTTTAGCGATGTATGTTTTTTGTTGCACATTTTTATAGTTTTTATTTTATTGCCCAGAAAATGAAAATTTTTTCACAATAGAAAATATTTTATAGCACTTTTTGTAATTTTTACTACCTGTAAGTGAAAACTTCGTCCAAATCGGACCAGCCGTTTTCAAGTTTGCCAAGGACAAACAGGCAGACAGACAAAACTATTCAAAATAAAAAGTAGCCTATAATGTAAGTTACAATACTTACAATACTTTTTGTGAAAATTTCATTAAAAACGACTTAGCCGTTTTTATGTTTACCCTGTAAAAACAATGTTTTTTTGGGGAAAATTACAATGTAAATGGCATTTCTTTTTTTGTATAAAGTATATAAAAATGTAGGTTATAAAGAGTATTCATTACAACACCTTAGATTTTTTAGATTAGATACAAATTTCGGATGAGAAAAATAATTCCCTTTTTGTACACTCGCGCAGGTAAGACGTAACGTTTTTATTATATAACTTTTCAAAAAGCAGAAATCTTTAATCCTATTATTGGTATAGATTATAATCGCTTCGATGTTGTTGATTTTGATTTTCCTAACTGAAGTTAAATCATGGGATGACTTAATTGTGTCTGTAACACGCACAACTCACGTCTAATAGCGCCAACTGGTGGCAGTTTAATTTGTCCTTATATTCGTTTCCTTTTTTTAATACAGATATATACCATTGATTTCTAAATCCTATATAAATAAAGTATCCTGTATTGTTTCAAATCAAGTATTTCTTGCATAACTCGAGGCCTGCAAAAGTGGAATAAAAGCAATTTTTTTTTTGTATTAAATTATAGACTGAAAGAATAACTTTATTAGTTACTTTTTTAGAAGTCGTAGTCTTTAGGGTGGCTTCAATTTTTCTACCTACGTGTTGCTCTATGTATATTAGTTTCATAAGAAAATATTTTTCTAAGGCTTAAATTTTTAATTAAAAGTTGCGGTTGATTTTTTCTCATTGATTTCTTTTCCATTTAGTGTATCAGCTATAGCCTGTTGGAATGGGGTACCATGGGGTCACCCAAAGGTGAAACTAATAAAAACATGCGCGTCTCATTTATTAACGAGACAAGTCTCGTGCATTGTTTCCTTCGAATAGTAATTTGAATAGTTGTTATTATTATGGCTTGATTAAAATCGAGGAAAATTCAAAGAAAATCGTGTTGGACTAAAGAAAATTCGTATTGAAACTAGTTTGAGGACGTTACGTTGGGGAGATGGATTTTTAAATGGAAGATTAGTTGGCGCTAGGCCACCCGAATGGAAAGGATTCGAAGGATTTAATAAATCTATTGATTTTTATTAGTATAATTGTAATTTATGGTTGTGAAGGGTGCAGAGGATGAACAGGTTATTGACTTAAAACACTGACGACAAAAAAAAAACATTCATAAGCTCATGGAATTTTATGGTTTGAAAATTTTTCTTTTCAATTCTGTCTGTAAGGAAAAGTGCATTGCGTTGAAAATTTATTTTATTGCCTTAGTGCGCGTCGTCATAAATCGTTTTTCTCTCGTAAAATATGTTTGGAAAATTTCTTTGTTAGTTTTCACATGTAATACTTATTTATATTTTACTTGTATAATAAAAAGAAAAACTCGTATCGTGATAAAAAAAAACGACCAAATGTGATTTTCCGTTTTTCACACATGGAACGTTCAATGCATGGTCGCGCCCATCGAGACATCTCTACGCCGAGTCTCAAACCACACATTTTCAACTCGCTATAGCACAGACACAAACTAAGCGAGCCAACGACGAACACCACATGAAAATTTAAATTTTTCTTTAAATTTTCCTAATTGAACATTTTTTTTTTACTGAAAAATATTTGTTGATCAGTTACAGTAATAAGGGTAATCATTGAGGATTCTAAAAAAAAAAAAAAATAATCGCTAAGGGTCGTGTTTTTTTGTGCTAGTAAAAAGGCACTCAACCACGTGTCATATTCTTACTCGTACAAACAACAAAACATATAATATACCTTTAAAATATTTACATCACTTTTTAATTAGGGTTGTAAAAAGTTAAAAATGTCAGCACATGAAAAAAAAACTACCCTTAGCTCGGGTGTTTAATAATATAATAATGTTTTGTGTATATACAACGAGCACGTATAGTAAATATAGCGTGTTAGGGGTGAGATGTTTTTTATTTCACCATTGAAAAAATAAAACAACTCGTCGCAGAAAAAACGAACTACCCTTAACTTGGTTCATTCATAAAAAAAACATGTGCGTAAATGTGGGTTAAATGCCACAGAAAAGGGATGGGTTAACCTTTTTTCCTGTATGAACATCGCTTGTAGCATAATACTTTTCGTGAGGTGGTATTCTAGGGTGAATTAACCACTAACAATTACCACCACCAATATTTATCTTGTTAAGTTGTTGCAATGAATATTTTGCACTTGCTAAAAACCTGTGATTGAATTGTAAGGGTAGTTTTTTGCCTTATTAATATTTATTAAGCTCTTTCACAAAAAATGTGTTCATCACATCTGACACGTAGCACTTCTCTTTTAATTAAAATCTCTTTGGAAAAATGCAAAATCACCTATTAAAGTAAATATCAAAAAAATTAAATCAACAACTTTAAAGGGTAGAAAAACGTGAAAAAAAAAACTCATATATAAAAATTAAAATTATTTTAAGCCTCGTGTAATATGAATTTAAGTGAAAATGGCTTATTTTAAACAAAATATATTTGATCCACGACGAAAACAGAGCGTAGACACTTTCCCTCCATCAATAAGATACTTTGGATATTAATATAAGGTGAGGTTTCCTAAATCGTACCTCCTAGCGAAATATTGCAGTAATACTTAGCGTTACTAAAATGAAGCAAACATTTCAATGGTACCAAAATCTTTATTTTACCTTACCTTTTAATTTACATTTTTTTTATAAAAGCTACTCTAAGCGCTTAACTCGTACCATTTATAATCTAAATCATACATATCCATAATAACACAAGAACGCCTAAAAATTGACAACTACAAACAACTCAGCAGGTAAAAATAACTTCACATTTTAACTATTTTTGGAGTTATCGGTCTCAAGTTTACTTTAATCAAATTTTAATAACAATAGCACGATGATTTCTTAGGGGAAAAAATCTATGGGAAAATATTCCTAATAAATTATAAAGCACTTAGATTCTGTACATAGTATTTACGTGTGTATATGCACCTAGAACCGTAATGTGGATGGTGCAAGCGGTGCTCCGAATTTAGGCGCCAAAAAAGTCTCGCACGATAAAAGTAACGAGATTTTGTTTTAACCTACGATAAATCTTAAGAAATTTAGTCATATACCTAATTTATTTTTCCAATACATTTATCCTTTTACCGTTCGCGATATTCCTTACATAGCTGCCATATTTTGGTACAAGTATAAAAATTATCACAGGTACAACGTAAGCGACAAGGTTTTTAATTAATGAAAAACATGGAAAAATTGTTTGTTAATTATTTTGGCTTCTCAAAGTCGGGTAGTTACCAATTTGTTTTTTTAAGTCTTGTGACTGAATAGATGACAATTTCATTATTAGTTGTCACTTTTTATGATTATCAGGTAAGGTACGATTTAGGCTATGGTATGATATCACCAATCTAACCTGTATAGAACGGTATCATTAACAGCCAGATTGTTTGACCAACAATTAAATTTTTCCTTTTTAGAAAATTTTGATATGCATATGGTTAAAAATGAATTTGTTATTTCTTCAGTGTTAACAAATCTTGAAATTAATTTTGTAATATTTACTTTTGTACTAATAGATTAGTAACGGCGTATCTTAGTCAGCTTTTGTGTCTAAATTATATTTTATTTATTTATTGATCAATTAGTAAATATGATAATTAAATCATGTGCTATCATCGAGGCCAGGTGTATGTATAAAATTCAACTCGATTTAATATCGGGAAATGGGTAAAATATTACTGCAAAATTTTGTCGATACAATATAAGGGTGGTGAATAGACGTGATTTGTGATCTTCCTAGATACGCCGTATTCTAAGTAGTTCTAAAACCAATTTTTATCAAAATCAAAATAGGTATCTTAAAACATTACCGCGACAGAATGATAGACACGCTAAGGCAACAATTTGAAACCTTTAAAATTTAAAAATTTAACTTTACGTCTGCGGTGACTAGAAATGGAATTCGAACATGCAATGATGCCTTGCGCAACTGCCCAGAAACGACGTTATATACCTTAAGCAATTCAATTTGTTCGGGGCCAGTGCTGGCCACTGTAGTTGTAAACATATGTAGATAAATGTTGGTAACCACTCCTACCTTACACGTCTCTCAAAAAAAAAGAGCTAAAATTTTACATTTTTCAAGTATAACTTTTTAACAGGCCACAATAACGGTGATAAATAAGCCTCACAAGCCATCACATCTGCCTAGTAGTTATCGACTAATTAGCCTTCTAACTACTTTCTCAAAACTGTTAGAAAAATTGATCCAAATGCGGCTCAAATTACACCTGCTCAAGGAAAACATATTACCATCGTTTTAATTTGGATTCCGACAGAAAACCTCAACATATCACCAATTCTTTCAAAACACTTTTTTTTTTCGCCGCTTTATTAATTTGCAATCTGTTCTTGGACTTTAAGCAAATATGATGAATGCACAGGTGGGAAAGACCGCACCCCCTAAAAGGGGTACCTTTAGGTGTTTGTGGTTTTCTAAAAGATAACTCCAGAAATGAGCAGGCGATTCAGCTTTAGATGGTGGCCGGAATTATCCAGAAGGTTGACAGTCAGATAGTTGGGATCTTCGTTCAGTCTCTGCAAGTATTTTTGACTGAATATGGCTATATCACTCCTCACTGTAGCCACTTTTATTAAGTCAGTTATTATTCTCAAAGTAAATAACGTAGGTGATCGTTAAAAGACCCGAACTGAAACAATACTCAATGGCTGTGTTTCTGGATAGAGCTAGCGCGTTTGGCAGGCTTTCGGAATTCCACAAGAATAAATACTAGGCCCAATTTTATTTAATGTCTATTTCTATGATATCCCAGTCCCACTAAACCATCATGTCGCTATGTTTGGGGATGACACGTGCATACTAACTCAGGACGAAAATTTAAATTCAGCCATTCATACATTACAAGACGCTGTCGATAGTATAACAAATTGGTTTGCAACACGATAACTACAGATCACACAAAAAAGTGAATCTAAAATATTCTCCCTAAGAAGAATTCAAACACCCACCGAAAATCTGTGGTAACCCAATTAAATGGAACACCGTACGCTACTTGGAAGTGCATCTGGACTCTGGACTCATCTGGCGGCTTTGAAAAAAATGCTTAAGTTATGTAGGTACTTGCTCTTAAACGTGTTGTGCGATTTTCGTCTCAGAGACGCGTCTCAGGTTGTCTCCGTAGACACGTCTATAGACGAGTTCCCGTATAGGGCCTGTTGCGGGACCAAAAATCGCAAGTCTCACGTCTCCCGATCGGAATGGGAAACTTTATGAGACAGCATGCAACGTCAGCTGCGTTTTTTTTTGTCTTTTGTTATTGTTATTGTTTTTCTTTCATATATATGATACAATGAGACGAAGAAATTCACATCGTAGCGTGGACGCTAGACGAAACAAAGAACAGTGTCTATAGACGATCGCTAGATGGTATCTAAACAAATCACACAACATACTAGTGAGTACTTAGCTTAATAGAAGCTAATGCACGCTTCGCTGTCTTGTACCCCATCATAAACAGAAGATCATCTATATGTGTTGAAGTTTCCTTTATGATCTATAAAGCCGTTTTGCGTCCTTTAATAACAAATGCAGCACAAATATGGTTCTCTGCTTTTACAACGACTATCAAAAGGATTCAGTCGTTCCAAACAAATTTTTAACAAATGCATCAATAGTCCTTAGTTCATAACAAATCGATAAATCCATTTTATCATAAGACTTGTGGCGACTAGAAATGGAATTCAAACATGCAGTGATACCTCTCGCAACTGCCCTGACGAAACGACGTTATATACCTTAAGCAATTCAATTTGTTTGGGGGTAGTGCTGGCCAATGTAATTGTATATACATATATGTAAATAAATACGGGTAACCATCCGATTTATGATTGAATAAGGAACATTTTAGTGAAATTTTATTTGTTGGTCATCATTTTGATCCCAAACATCGTCAATTAAGTGAAGATGTTTTACTTATTTTTGGCATATCCTTCCCGAAATTTGTTGTCGGATAAGAGCTTAGAGATTTCTTAGATTGAAGAATAAAGCTTTGAAACTCTATGACTTTTTTTGTGGTTTCGAGTCTCCTTTTTTGGTTTTGATGAAGATGATCGTAAAGAGAGTGAAAAGTTCGTGCAGGAAAATGTGCGGGTCCTCAAACGAGTATATAAATTGGCAGTATTTTCCAATTAAGGAATGGAGGATGAAATAAGAAGCAAAAGGATCGCGAATGAAACGTCGTGAGGGATGAGTTTTGAAATGGTGTGGGGACGAAAGGTGGCCCTGGCTGTAAGGAGAGGGGTAGTTAGTGTGGATGTACAGCAACAAAATAAATTGGATCGTAAAAGGATGATATATGATCGAAAGCGTGGTAGAAGAATATATAGAAAATTGCATTAAAGCATTTTCGCGTAGTATTTTGACGATGAAGGCGAGATGATCTAAGATAGAAAAATTGATGCATCCTTGTTGCACGTGCGTTGGCCAGAGATCGCGTGCTCCACGTGCACACCATCTCCATCCTTATCTCGCATTCTGTGTGCGTCTCGTTTCGATCGGCGAGCGTCGCGAAGACGACGTCTCGCTCGCAGCGCCTCGACGCTGGCACGGCGTCTTTGTCACGCGCGAAATTTGAAACTTATCGGCAACTCTCTCGGTCTTATGTCCAGCGACGGCGGCGTGCGGAAAAAGTGGCGTGACGATTAAAATGTCGGTGATAAAGCGAAACGGGCGCGAATTTCCACGTAGCTCCCGTATCGGGTGCTCTCTGTTGCGGTTGTGAGTTTTTCCCGCGGAGACAATTGTTCCTTAGTGAAAAGCTTTCAAAAACTTGGATCAATAATTCAAAGTCGAGGCTTATAGCAACGACCGGCTCGAGTGGCAGTGCCCCATTGGCTCCGCCAAGCCACCCATCCGGTCGCACCACCCGCCTTCTCAAATTTTAATTGACAAAGCTTTTTCATGTTGGCTTTTCTTCGTCCCCTTTATTTCACTGTATATCATTAGAACGTCCCGTGCCGCGTGCACCCCCCTTCATATTACATTATTTTCACGACTTTTCTTCTCGAAATCTTGCACACAAATGTACGTAACTCCACCTTAAAAACAGCCCTACGCTGAATTTTCTCTCGACCATTGAATTACTTCCATTTTATTTCACATACAAAAACTTTCACGAGCATTCGTTTTATTTTCAACAATTTTCATCAACGTTACACCCGATATTATATATAACGATTCAATACAAAATTTCTCGAACAAAAGATATGAATTTTCCAACGACAATAATCGCCTTCTCAGATATTTCAACCCTATACAAAAACATAAATTTTCCTTACAGTTAATCAATAAGAATTTTTAAACAGCACATAATTTTTGACCTAATTGATAATGTCTTGGATAAATTACGTTCATTCATTAGGCTCTTATAGGAATCTATCACAGAAAAATTATAGTTACAAGCTGTATAAAAAATAATTATAGTCGTTTTAAATAATTATATTGGGTTACTTAGTGGTATAATTGACTAGAATTCAGTGTTTCGCAAATTTTTTGTGTCCAAGGTACACCTATCAACTCAAGCAATTTTAGAAGTACCTCAAAAAAAGCAATATTTATAATTTTTTTTTGTGTTTTAAGTCGCTTTAACATCTAAGGTCATATCACGACTGTCTAAACACAGAGCATTTTTGTTGGTCAATTATAGTTAAAGTCTAGAATCTTAAGTCTAGGATTCAACGGGGATCGAACCTAGAACCACTTGACCCATGAAGCGGAGAGAGCAACTGCTCTAACCAAAGTGCCAATAGGTGATTCTATATAATATTTATTTATTACTAAAATCAATGACCCTATTATGAAAAGATGTTAAGTGAGAAATGTGAGCCAGTTTAACTCAGCACAGGCGATCAAAATTTGAGGCAACTAATGATAAAGCTGCTCTCATCTCTTCATAGATCGTCCTTAGGTTTTCTCTTTTTTTCGGTTTAATAGCAGTGATAGTTGAAAATCCCAATTCGCATTTAAGTAGGTTCTGGCAAATGGTAATAACATTGCAACAACAAGATTTGAAAGCAGCAAAATGTGCTAGCTTTTCTTCGGAAAATTTTAGTTTTAGTTTCCGATCAGTTTTGAACTCTATGCATTTTTGCTGCTCGTTTATCGGTAAGATTCCAAGGGAAATGCTATCCGAGAATGGATTTCGTACCCAGTTTATAACAGGCCATCCATAAATTACGTCACACGTTATGGGGGAGGGAGGGGGTCGATGAAGTGTGACATTGTACGACATTGTAGGAAAGGTCCTAAATTTCGTGACGTCACATTTCAAAATATATTTTAATCTAAGTGTTCAGTAAAACACGAACTTTAATTTATTAACAAAAAACTCAAAAACATTTGCAACACTATCTGTAGAAACTGTGCTAGGACAAAATGTCAGTTTTATAAAATGTGGCTTTTTTTTCTTTTGCTGTTAAATTTAAATTCAATTAACAATTTTCGTGGGTTCTCGTTAATCCTCGTCTTACTTCCGAACATTTTCAAACTCGTTCACGAGAAAATAACCCTTAATCAGTTCATAAGCGTGCATGCGTTTGGCGATTATCCTAAATCCACTTGGATTGATTCGTTATCGGTTCAGTATCAGATCCGCAAACAAACCTAACAACTTCTTGTAGAACAGACAACAATTCATTAGGTAGAGACTTTGTCATCAGTGCTTCCTTGAGTAAAAAATAATACATGTGTTTAATATTACGGTTTTTTTAAAAGTGCTGGTTGCACATCCCTTAATTTTTCCCGTCATAGCTGCTGCTCCGTCTGTGCAAACTTATGCAGTTATGTCATTCCAAATTATGGTCACTGAAGTACTTGTCTGTTTCTTTGAATATTTCTTCTCCTTTGGTATAACCAGGTAGTGGCTGACAAAATAGAAGTTCTCATTTGTTTTACACCCGTCAGTGTAGGTACCACACTGACTGATTTTTAGGTGGATTATCTTGTAAGGTGGGAGTGGTTACTAACATTTATTTACATATAGAATATACAATTGCATTATATAGCACTGGCCCCGAACAAATTTAATTGCTTAAGGTATATAACGTAGTTTGGTCAGGACAGTTGTGAGAGCTAATACTGTATGTTTCAATTCCATTTCCAGTCACCGCATCATTTTCCTCCTAGTAACTTGGTCACGATTATTGTTGTCGTTGGACCGTGGAACTCTGGGCTGCCGTGTATGGAACCATCGTGGAGCCGGGGTCGCTGAGGACGAGCTGCTGTGGCTCGAGTCGGAAGAGGACGTAGGACGGGTATGGAGTAGTACAACCAAAACCTAGGATGCCGCTACTTCATAGTTGAGTCCTCCATGAGGGGGTCTGATAAATGTGGCGTCTGTATAGTGTCCAAAATATGAGGCGAAACTTGTAGGTTTTGGCAGAATGGCCGTTCCTCGCTGCTGCGTTGCGTGCTGCAATTCGGGGTCACCAGAATGTAAGGTGGGAGTGCATACCCACATTTATTTACATTTACAGTGGCCAGCACTGGCCCCGTATAAATTGAATTGCTTAAGGTATATAACGTCGTTTCGTCAGGGCAGTTGTGAGAGGTATCACTGCATGTTCCAATTTCATTTCCAGTCGCCACAATCGTTACAAAGTTTTTTCTGTGGCCACTGGTGTACCGTGGTCATCAGTTGGTGTACTGCGGCACACGCTTTCTGAGGCACTGAACTAGATAGTTGCCCTATACGCCAGAGGTCTTAGGTCCGGAACCCATTGAAAGTCTAAGAATTTTTACATGGGCTTTCGGACTCAACGGTCACTATTGACCATAGTAGTTGATACAACCTCATATATACCGAAAAAAATTATATTATAAAGCTGATTTTTAAATATTTGATCTGCAAAAAAAATGTTTTTCCTCTATATTGTTTTCGTGCATGTGAACATTATTTTTGGTGCTCTTACTGCGGAATTTAACATGGAAATAAATCATATGTCCATTTAAATATAAAATGATATTATAAGAATAAGGACTATTTTAAAAAAATTATCAAGTACTACGTTTAAGTTTAACAGGAAAAATCTGATCTATCTCATTATGATGCTTAAATCCAAGTTATTTTGTAGGTTTCTTCCATTTTATTGTTTCAATCGGAGTTTTTTGGTGACTCGACCAACAGAAATCGGCAAGCATTACTACTGACTATTTTCTATTATAAAATCTTTTAATGTGCAATATATCCTCGTGAAACCTTTCATCATACTCATTGGATACGGCACCAAAGTTTTTAGGAAAATAATTTAAGGGTGAGTCTAAAAATTAATTTTGAGTGACGTATTGCACCCTAAAGCTTCATTAGTAGAAAGAAGTTCTTGAATGATTTTTTGGTGGTTGTCAGTTTTTGTATTGCCAAAGTAACTATGAAACACTTCCATTAAAGCCGCCCAAGTTCCTTTTTCTGCTTTTTTAACTTCGAATTAAAAGTCGTTTTCCAATTACCGCATGCGGCATTATATGTAGCATCGAGGGTTCCAATTACAGAAGCATATTGCACTTTATGGTATTAGAAAAAGCGTTGCTTACCAATTTAATGCATCAGTGGTACCAACAAGGAAGCAAAAATTTGAGTTGGCATTATTGATGTGTATTTGTCATCTGTCATTATTGGTCATTACCATGTTATTATCTTCTAGATAGGACGATTTCATTGAAACTAATTGTTTTATTGATCTTGTATCTTGATAAAAAAAAAACTTGAGAACTAATTTATATGTACAATTAGTAAGCAATGTGATTACACAAAAGTGTTAAGGTTCTAAACCTGGCTAAACTTAGGAATTTTTCTTCAAAACCTAGTGAGTCAAATGCACTCTACCCTCGTTCTACTGTAGAATTTTCAAATTAATCTATGGTAATCTTATTCAAATTATTAATAGCAATTACTACGCAAACAATTAACAGAGAGGTGTTTAACTAACTGCTGTACAGTCACAGCAAAAACTGCTAATGCGCAGGTGTACTACCAAAAAAACTACTTACGCCCCTTTTCTTCTTTCTATAACTATTCGGTAAAACCTATTCTGTATGTGCATACACTATTTATAATTTTTTCGCAAAAAATAAATACAAAAAGTCATAAATTTCAAATATTTTGAGAAAAAAATTCATAATACAAAATCTAGACGTGATAGAAAAAATCGGACAACGGAAATAGATTTAGAACAGTAAAACCTTTGTATTTATGATAACATTTTTTCCATGAGGATTTCGTTGCAGACCAGTGTTATTTGTAGAGTACCTGTCAATATGACAAGCGACCAATCATTATGATGGGAGATTGTAATTTAAACGATTGATTTCGTGAAAATACTTTTAATATATTACGATACCTACAAATCAACCAAGTACTACGTTAAAGAGATAATAGTAGTATATACATAACGTGATGTATCAGTAAAATCGTAAAAGTAATCACTTTATATATCACTAATCAGGTATTGATAGGTATAATGGTTTAAATACCTATATAACTTTTCAATACAAAAATGTGTTAACAGGCTTAGTATAAACGGCCGATACAAAGTAAGTGTACGCTTCTCAATATCAGACCATTTTGTAGAGACAGCCATCCGTCGATTATTTGGATTTGAATCGATGATATATTTCATTTAATCGAGCAATGCCTGGCTTGAGACTTGAGCCGTGTCTGATTTAATCTGCCAAATTATTCTGACCTTTCAACTTTTGACAGACCAACAAAAAAAAAAATTTCCAATCAAACCTAGCAAATTGAAAATTAAACGCCTCTGCTGCACTGAAATTAATTTCACCCATCAAAAGTTTAATATCAACATTAGATGCCCGAGGCACCATTTAGTTACACTACCCTTAACCAATCATCCAATAAATATTTTTTTTTTGAATATCCACTCGCCATGCTAATGAAATATTGATAGATTCCTTTGCAATTTGCGTCCTTTTTTCAGTAAGGATAAAACATAATTTATTGTAAATAAACGCAGATACGAAAGGTCATCCATGACAATCTTTGCTTTTTTTTTTTTTCGTTAAACATTGAAAGCTTTAAACCAGACCAAACTCTAACACAGGTGAAACAACCCCTGAAGATCAGGTTACATTTGATTTTGAGAAGCCGATACCTGATAATAAATGGTTGTCAAAAAAAACTCTACCTGTTATTGAAATTATATTTTTCTCATTCATTATCAACCTATTAGGGATGAAAACCTCTAATGGATCTTTTAACCTGTAATAAAAGCACCCCTATGTTTTTTTTTAATTTCTCATAACTTCAACGTGGTTTTAATTAATGTGCTTAATAAGGTTATTATTGACTTAAATACTTTTGTTGTAGTTTTTGAAATTAGAAAAAGCTTTAGAAAAAAAAAACGATGCTTATTAAAAGAACTAAAAAGAGTCGAATAAAATAAACAATTAAAATTTTTCATTTTTTACCTTTCAATTGAATTTAACCATTTTTGAGTCAGTGTCAATAACTAAATAACCGTGCAATATTTTACCAATATCTACATTTATAAAAGTTGGAGGTGTAGCTTTTAAAGGGATAAAAGTTAAACTTAACAACAACGTAGTACTAATGATTGCCAAACACTCTTGAAGTTGATATGTTCTAGGAATTCAAATGGATATACATTAGGATTGTAACCATTTTGCAAGGTACAAAATTGTTGCAAAACGAAAAGGTTTAATAATGTTACTTTCTAGTGTAGTAAAAGTTAAATAATTATTACCTCATTAGCTTTTAAATAAGATAGGGAAAGTAACTAAACATTTTTCCTATATGATCCACATAATATTCTACCCGTTTCTACACCCCCGGACTATCCGAAAAATCGGCCTTTGAAAAATTTACTAATCTAGCTTTTGAGTTTTAAATTTAAATATGTGTTGTTAAAAGATACAAAAAGCAAAAGAATTACGAGCTATTTACGAGCCGTTTAATAGTATTTTTGACCTGTCTCTAACCTCAACTATTGCCCGGAAAACCTTAGAAAATTGTTTTAATTCCATGGCTACCAATTTAGTTAATTGAAGGATGTCTTCTTCTTCTGATCCAACGCTCACTCTTGACATTACTGCCATTCGGTGCCGCGCCGTCCAGTGAAGGTTCGAGATTAGTTCTTTTTGTTTATCTGACAACGGGTTGTTGACAACGCTAAATGTCAAAAACATTTCTCTAATTTATTTTACATATTTTTTTAATTATTTAAGTTAACTTTTATATAAAGGTGACTTGGTTGCCTGCACGTGGTGCTCTGGCTTCTACGAAACGACCAAACTTGGCGAAATCTCGCCCAAATCCACCAATTCCACGCCAAACTATATAAGAAATGTTTTCAATGAAAAAAATTTCTGCGAAACAGTTCAAAAATACTTTTAAACGACTAATTTTTATTTATTTTTTTTGATTTTCAAAAAGCTTTTATTCCTATTTAATATTTTTGACTTTGCAGCCAATAACGATTTTCCGTTAAATGAATAGAGCTAGAGACAGCTGGAAAAAAACTATTGAACGGTTATAAATAGCTTGTAATTCCTGTGCATTCAGTTTTTCTTAGTTTTATACTTTATAAATTATACTTTTTATATATTTTATATATTATACTTTTCATACTTTAATAAATTACTGAAAAACATATTTTATTTGGATCGTTTCATTTAATAAAAATAATCTGGTTAGTAAACCATTTCCCAGAAATTTTCTAAATTTAATCAACTTATTGATAAGCATAATTAAAATTTTTATACTTTTAAAAAGTATGTTATGACGAGTAGAAAAAGTCAGTTTTCTAAGAAAATGTAGCTAAATAAGTAGGTGACGATATTTTTTTGCGATGTAAAAAAAATACAACCCTTAATTGGACGAATCAAGAAACTACAAATACATCGGTTTTGTACATTTTTTATAGATTGATTATTTCATGATTTGAATTTGAAGACAACTTGGGAGTAGAACTTAAATATGCAAATTATTCATGTAAGTTTATTAGGGGTGGAATTTCGAAAAATACATCCTTCCTGATAGTCACAGCTTACTTGGAAATACCACTTTAAAATTTTATATTCTTATCTTCAGTGGCTTAGCCTCCAGCGCACCTGTCGGTTAATCACAATACTATTTTTTAATTAAATTAACTTTTGCAATGAAATTCTCAAAAATTGTCCTACTGCTGTAAGTTAGGTTATTTCGATTTTTTTTAGTAGAATTTTTTTTTCTTAAGCCTCAGGTGTATTTTCTTATTTCATAAAATTTCACGTGAACGAAGTCATGGGTAGTCACTAGCTTAACATAGAATTTTAGGTGAGACTTGTGAAGTTCTTTAAATTGTTAGACTATTTATATCTCAAAATCCTTTTTATCTAAATTGATTCAACTGAACTTTTTTCATCCTTATATCCAAGATCTTGGTGTTTACTTGTTAACTAGAAATGTATTCTTGGAGGTTGGGGGATGATTATGTTAGGTTCTGTATGTATGTGTGTATAATGTCGGCTATGATACTTAGATAGAATTACCCGCCACCAGCAACCACTAGTGATAGGGTAGAGTTGTAGTTGGTATAGAATTGGGATATATATGTGTGTGTTTGTATGTATATGTTGTGCGAGGATGATAGGGTTGGAGCGCATGGACGGGGGTGGTTCTCAGTCTCCGTGGTGGTAGATATACAGTTTATTTAGGTAACGCTCGGGGTCTGTGCATTGTTTCTCTTATCTTTTCTTGACATTGATAAATCGTAGTTGGCCACGAGATAGCTACTTGCCATCTCCATTCTACGGTTTTATACCACTCTTCCGTTTCCAACGACCTACAACTTAAAACTATTGCTTGTTACCGCCTCTAGACTACAACAGACGCGAGTCGCCGCGCCAAAACGCCCAACTGCTGCCGACTACCAAACTATCCCACACTACCCGATGCCAGTTGCCCCAAACCACCGATACAACACGCGCCTTTCTAAAGATAACATTATAACTTACTTTTGTATTCTCACAGTTTCATCACTTATCCACCCCGTCGTCTAACGGGACACACCATGCACGGGACCGTACGATATCTAAAATGGGAATATGGGACAAAATACTCGATGGACCTAAAACTAGTTGGAGAGCATTCAAACAAAGACCGTAACAACAACCACGATATCCCATCCTCTATATCTTATACCTAACAATTGATTACACTGCACTTCCCCATGACTTGTTGCACAGATTTTTTCCAATCATCCTTATCCTAGTAACGTATCATTCGTAAAGCTTGAAAATTCTTCAAAGCCTTCCCCAAAAGTAACATAAAATGAAACAATATAACAACGAGGCATTGTATGTGTGTGTGTGTTGAGTTTTCACCAACACATGTACTATTTGCGTTAACAATAGACTTTCCTCTGGGATGACGAGGAGATGTGGCGTTTTTCGTCGTGGAATAAGAGAACGTTCCCGGCCTAGCCCTCATCATCTCGCATGTGTACAACTCCCATTTCGTATCGTAGCTTGTTGTTCCCATTCTTATTCCCGCACCCGAAAAACCATTCTTCACGGACGCCTTTTGTTTCGAGAAAATTGCTGTCTACGGCTTGTTATTTTCTACGCGGTGGATAAGCCGGAACTTGGGAGACGCTGCCCACACATTGTGTGCTCGAAGGAGTTGCAATGGTATGGGATCGAGGTAGGTGACGGGAGCGGGGTTACCACCAAGAACAAATCCAAACGACCTAGCCTCTAATTTAATCCCTTTAAAAATTCCCGTTTGCGTTGCGATTTTGTTCACGCCGTGCAAGACATGTAGAATTTTTTATTAAATTTTCCATCCCTTAAGAATCTTCGTCTTACGACTTCCGAAACTCCTCATCAACCCCCATCGTTCCCGTCTCAATATATTAAAGTGAGATCGTTTTATATAATTACAGGGGCGTAGTGGATTTTCTATCGCCTGGCTCATGGACTCTCAGGGGTTTATGTGGGAGGCAACAAGGATAGGGTAGCTTTTGAAAAGAGGATAATAAGGCAGTGGCTGTAAGTATGAGGACTTTGTTAGAAAAAGTTCGAGAATATCTGTGTGTATGTATATGTGTGTGTTATGCTTCATTAATATGAAAATGTCATTAAAAGCAAAAATGATGGCGTCTCACTTGCACGCAAACTAATTACATATGTCGCTTCTTCTATTGCATATGAAATGAGGCTGAGACCATCATTTTGTCTTAACAGTGTCGTACACAAAGTTTTTAGATCCAAAAGTTTCCAAGTTGAAAGCTCAAAAAAATATAAATCCATCACAAAGGGTTCCAACAAAAAACTCGCACCGTAAAAAAGCACACGTGAAAAACCACCACTCGCCATTTATTTGACACTAGGCTTTTTCACGCGGTGCTTTTTCCAAGCTCCCATTTGACTGTCACTGTAGCGTAGATAGCCGAGTTTGTCAGCTTAACAGATACGTTTTATGAATTCTCCAGTTTCTTATATCACACTGTGGGGACTATATTATGGAAGCTAATGACACGGCAAGCTTTCGTCTCATATACCACATATAAAGCTCGAAAGCTTCTCTCTTCGTTACATATATCGCAACTCATTTATTCACATGAATTCTCGGCCATATGAATAAAATGCTTATTTATTGATTCGCTGATAAATTTTTCATTAGTCCCACAAAAGCTCACTTACAAGCTTCTCAAAACTCTTTTTTTAATAAAATCCTACAAAGCTAAGGAAAATTTTTATTTGGAATTTGAGGAAATCAAAATACTGGTGAATAACTAAAATGAACTTGGTTAATTTTATTTTTAATCTCTCATGAAAAATATAAAAAAAAATCATTTTAGAAAAAATCAACTTTATATCACTGAAAGTACAAAATTCCTTTAAGAAGTTTATTTTATAATTGCTGATACCCGCGACGTCGTCTGCGTAGATTATTATGTTAAGAACATATTTAATTTACAGAGGAAAAACATTTAAAACATTAAAAGCAAAAATATAATAAAATAACCGAAAAGAACTTAGCGTAGAACATTTTTAACTATATACTATTGCTCTTAATGTATAGTTATTAGTTATTCAATAATTAATTTTTCAGAAATTTGTAAATTCAAAATTAAAAATTGCTATATTATCCAAAATAATCACTGTTTTAATTTTTTTTAATTTTATTTCTTAAATACTTTTTCCGGATCCGCAATTGCTCCAGTACACCAATACATGTATAAATAGTTAAAAATAATTAATTATTAAAAATATTGCAAGAAGTTGATCAATTATTTGCGTAATGAAAAAAACAGATAAAGAGCTTAAAAAAAAAAACAAAAGCTTCAATTAACAATTATTTTTTATAGCGATTTTAATTCTTGAGTTTGAAAATTTCTTAAAAATGTAATTATTATTTAACTATTAATTATACACCTGGAGAAATTGCGGATCCGGAAATAGCATTTAAGGAGCAATTTAAAAAAATAATAAAAGAGTGAATTTTTTGTATTTTACAGCAATTTTAATTTTCAATTTGCAAATTTTTGAAAAATTAATTATTAATCAACTAATAACTATACACTTGGAAAAATTGCAGATTCTGAGGAAGCAATTTTTTTGGCGTATAGTTTAAATAAAAAAAAATGTTTTTCGCTAACTTAACTCTTTTTGGTTAAAAAATATATGCAATAATAAAAGAGAGTGTTGAAATGAAATTTGATTACAGTTACGGTTTTAAGTTAAAAATGTATTTTGAATTTATATTTACAGTAAAATATAAAAAATGCTAAAAGAAAATTTAAAAAAAGCTACAAAAATATATTAAAACTGATAAACAAATAGAAAATAGAATTCAATAAATCTTTATTAATCTAATATCTCGCTGAGCTGCATTAAGTCTACGCTCAAATATGAAATAATCAGTAGGCAGTGGAAGGAGAAACATATTTTCTCCAGCTCATGCACATTACATCGTTTTCCCCACTCTATTAAAGCGACGAAAAATCCACCATTCTTATAAAAATCGCAATTTTTAAAACTTTAATTACTTTGCTTTTAATGAAGATATCGTAATAATTCTTTTTTTTATAAGGACCAGAAGTAAAACAAAAAAAAATGATCGAAATCTATTCAGTAGTTTGTGAGTTAAAAGCGGACATTGGAAAACAGCTAACATTTTATTTATATAGATATCTACTAGCGTACAGCATTCAGCTTTCAAATTTTTAAATTTAAAACTTCTGTATCCAGTTTTTATAAAATAGGTATAAGAATGATTAAAACATTTTTTAATATTTTTATTTTTATTTTTGGATTTTCATAACTTTGGAATAATTTATTGCTACAACAATTTGAAAGAAGGCATTTATAAGAAATTTTCGCTTTCCAAAAATGATTCTTACGGATTTTTTTAAATTATCTTATAAAATATAAAGAGTTTCATTTTTGTGAATTGTTCATAACGTTCGACCAATACTTGGAAATCGTGAAGCTTTTAAGACTCGTGTATTTTGAAGTTCGACGCGACAAGCGCGCGTTGTGTGTCTGAAGCAGAAGCTCGAAGAAGCTGTGATAAATCTCACACGGGCTGTGGAAGTAACAGAGAAATATTGTTCCGAGATTGAGTTTTTAGTACAGCTTAAACGTCCATTTGTCTTCGTGTGCGAAACTCCCTTAAAACCGAGTGGCGGCAATGTCTATTCTATACTCTCTTATCCCTTGGTGGTGTCCCATCCTCGACACCCACACTGCAACCCCATCCGATCCCATTCCTCTTCCAGTCGTGCCGTAGCGTATTCAGTTTCTAGATTCAGGATCCTGGATGTTGCATCCTACGGAAGACACATCTCTATTCATCCCCATATTCACACACGCAGACACACACAGCCAGACACACATCCGGAGAAATAAAACCACCCTGTCACTGTTCCATTTCCATTTTCTTTACAAACCACCCTTAATCATGTTCTTTGAATGTTTCCACCAAAACGATAGGAAAAAAAATTCTTAAAAATTAACTTTTTCACGGTGACATTCACTGAAAGGGTGATTGATTCACATTTTGTAATCGACATTAATTCACCCTAAAGGTATTTAACACGTCCTCAATAAAAGGGTTGATGGGAAATTAGTACCGGCATTGAATCAAATCGATGCATACGGGACGGATGTTCACAATTATCATCGTGGAAATTTACATGAATTTATTTTCTCGCTGTGAAAATTTTCAATTTCACAAATGCAAATGATATTCAGTCATCGGAAAATCATATTAACAATATCGATCCCCCCAACGCAAAAAAGTAACATGCTTCATCCCTTGCAAGAGCTATTTATTGGACGCAAACAACGAATTTTCAAGTTGACTTAAACTTCTTACAAATCGTCTCTTAGTCAATTTAAAAAGATTATAATTAAAAGTTTTTATACTTAAAAATGATAAAAGGTATTCAAAATGAAACCAGATCAATAAGGTAACATCTGATAGAATTTTTTTTTTCTCATCACACAAAACATCTGATGGAGTAAAAGTGAATTTAATTAATGGACAAAGTGGTCTCAATTTTTTTTTGTCATTTTTACCACAAAAAGTACCTCAAAAGGGTCGCTCCCACACAACAGATTGAACGTTCACTTTCGAAAAAAATATGTTACAACCCCAATCCATTTATTTTATATTATTCGTTCGTATGATTCGTTATGTTCACGTAAAATTTGATAAAAAATATGATTACAATTCTGCCTTAAGAAAATATGCCTTGATCTTTTATTGTAAGCAGCTGGATAATTTCTGAGAATTTCAGTACAAAACTTGATTACTTAATGTACGTTATACATAAGATGCTGAACTTAGTTTAAAAAAATGCATTATTTTAAGATTAACAAATGTAACAAAGTCAATTCACTCATGATCATCTCTAATCTTAATTTAAGGGATCGAGGATATTTGGAAATGGGGATGAAATCTTATTGTTGGGCGAAGATGGATATCACACTGTAGTAATGCTATAGCGGGACCAGGATGACCTTTTATTCTATCGATAAAAAAATCTTTGATTCACTTAGGGATGAAATTTCAAAATATTCTTCTTTAGTATTATACATTTTATAGACCTTTCAGAAATGTTTTTATCTTAAGAACTTTACTCAATCAGGGCAATATGGGTATCGTTTATGTACATAAAGAGACTCAAATATCTTAACTGAATTAATCTTGACCAATATCTATGATCCATTGACCAATTATGATCAACAATTAATCTAGCTAAGTCTCAAAGCAAACTGTTTTAGATAAAGCGCTAAAAATAGGCACTGTTAATTAGTAATTTTTGGGGATTTTGTAAATTATAATGCTTTTTCTGTAATTTTTTTCTTAAAGAAGAATTATTTTACATAGAGTTATTTGTTGATTCGAATGCAAATTGTGCTTCACGATAATATTTTTATTATTTTTTTTTAAGTTGCTTTAACATCTAAGCTCTTATCACGACTGTATACACACAGAAAATTTTCAGTAGGTTATATAAATCTTAGATCTTATATCTAGGAATTCGAAGGAGATCGAACCCAGTACCACTGACGCATCTAGCGGAAAGAGCAATTTCTCTCTCCGCGTCATCAAGCGGTCAAATGACACAGCAATTGTCCCGTTGAAAATATATTTTTAAAACTTATTGAAGGTTGAAGTTGAAGGAAAATGTTAAAACAAACAACAAAAACAGAAAAAAATTTTAATTTATAGTTTTATTAATTCTCTAAAATATTATTAATCTACATTTTTTTATTTCAAATGCAACGTTTAACATTTCAAAACAAACCTTTTCCATTTCAAACAACACTTTTTAACATTGTAATTGAAAATTGGGTCAAATGTTTCTATTTTGTATTTAAAACCGTGCATTTGCTGGATTTCGGAGAAACAAATGACCGCAGCCGCATACACATACAAACTATGCATGTTTATAAAAGTAGGGGGGAGTAATGCAATCGTCCTAAGACTCTCTCATGTAAAATTTTCGAATTCCAACTTTAAGTAAGTATACAAAAATGTACTTATATATACTTATAAAATATTACGAAATTTTGTATATAAGCCAAACGCAGCTTTTGATAAAATCATAATTTTTCAGTGCCTCTGAATCTCATAATCGAAATAGCATTTTAGTAGAAGCGTTAGTAATTTGCCGTAGTTTAACAACTTTTTTATAAGAATTGGTAAAGTGAGAGGGATTAAAATTTTCAGTGTTTATTTATACAGAAAAATCATTGTTATTTACTAGTAGAAACACCTAGCGTTGTCCAGAGTAAATATTGTAACGAGGCGTTATTTTTAAAAATTTTATTTTGTAAGCGAGCTAATTCGCTGCGGACGGAGCTTTTCCATTTGTTTCAGGTCCAGTTGGAGGGCCGGTGTCCTTGAGTCGTCGAGGAAAAACAAGTTGAATTTGGTTGTTTTTTGGCGACTTTGGGGGCACCGGGTGGAAGGACACGGTCCGCAGGATTCCGAGGAAAATGGAACAACTCAAACGACTCTGATTCCGCCAGCCGAAGAGCGAGCCTCGCTGTTAATAATAATCAAATTTATTTTCCAATAACTTATTAATATAATTTTTTTTGGTGTTAATTTTTATTTACTTTTTTATAAGAATAAATCTTATTTTGTTTTGTTGTAATTAATAAGTGTTTTGATTATTTGAAATTCATTTACAAGCGAAGTACGAGCGAGGCGACTACCAGTCTTTTAAAATTCCTGATTTTGGTGGTGGATCAACAGTTCAAAAAATCAAAGAATTCCCATGCCTCAAAAGCCCACAAACCTTAAACTTCTTATAAATATTATTTTTTTAACATTTTTCTTTTTAATTTCTTTTGAACTCTAAAATTGTTGATTGAGTTGAACTGGACACGATTTATCAAATTGCGCAAATGAGTAAAAGAATCGAATTTTTCGTCCTTTCAAAAATCCGAGAATTGCTAGAATCCATTCTGAATCGTTAATAAGCGCATTTAGTATGGACCACCAACATTGGGCTGTTACTAAAAATTCAGGATTCACTGAATCGCGAACGTTCTTTTTTAAAACGCACATGCGAATAGTCCTGAATTGGTTCAGAATCGCACCCGCGAACAAAGCTATTAACATTCACATTTTGACCAATGCCAGACTTACAATTTTGTCTAAAGCCGAAGCCAAAACCTGGGATAAGTTCAAATAATGTTGAGGTGGTAAAATAATAAATTGTACAATCAACAACGTTCGGATTTAGCTCTTTTATTTAATACTAGGTTTGTTCCAATCTCTATGGAAAAAAAAAACTATGGCGATGCTCAAACATTGACCGACAGACAAAGAGCAAGACACATTGACCAAGAGACAAGAGTGAGTGAAGAACTGTTTCAGCTTAGGCTACATTTGGCCGAGGGTCAAACATTTCATTCAACGGCGCGACGAGCGCTTATATGAACACTGTATCGACGATGCTTATGCACTGCCTTGTCGATCCTCGGCCTAATGCGGCCTAAGCTGAAACAGTTCTTAACTCACTCTTGTCTCTTGGTCAATGTGTCTTGCTCTTTGTCTGTCGGTCAATGTTTGAGCATCGCCGTAGCTGGATAATTGCAACAAACCTACTATTTGAAGTCTTTGAAGCTTTTCAGTGCTGTTATTTAGCATTTAACCAATTACCAATTAGAAATGTTGGATCCTTAAATTTTTTTTTTGTTTATATCAATACTATAGTCATTGGCGACTCGTGAATCTGGAAGCCCAAGAAGAAAATTATAAACTTTGAGACTAACGTTCAGATTGGCCTCTTTTTCAGGGCCGTACTACTCTGATAGAAATAGAAAGTGTCTGACGATACAATTTGGTGTTAATCCGGCCCTCAGTACCGTTAAAAAGCATCGAGTTGATTTCTTTGAAGAGAAATAAAAGGAATAATTGAAATATTTGAAAGTATTGTAAAATAATTTAATTAGCGTCCTCTTTGTGAAGAAAACCACACTATTGATAACTGAGCCAGCGGCATTATTGTTGAATCATGCAAACTGCAAAAGCTTCGCTCCTGGGGTTCACATTTAATACAATCCGTAAGACATTTAATTTTCAAAAACTCAACATTAATAACAAGCAGGATTAGAGGAATCGAGTTGAATGACGACAGGAACGGGACGTGCCGGGACGGGTGCGAGCCGATAACAAAAGGGATGAGGGTTCGTTGTAATGTTTGAAACTTGTTTGACCACTGGACTTCAATCCAGATTCGTTGACCATAGTCACACGAACATCTGTCTTGTGAATCCTGTGCTATCGCGTCTAGTTCCCGTTTGAAAATCGTACCGTTTATGGTCATACTACGTGAAAGCAGCGCTTTTTTAATCGAATATATTTATTCGGAACCAAATATCAATGGTCACTGATTTTTTTTTGTGAAATTTGAGCTCCGAAACGATTCTTGAAATATTCACCAAATTTTTCTCAGGAATATTTGCTGTCCATCCAAATATATTCAAATTTTATTTACTTTTTTTTCACCTAAGCTAACAAAAGGGGTCCCCCGAACAATTAAATAATAAATTCAGAGACCCGCCGTACCACTATAATACCAATATTTGAATAATCCTTATTTCTTAGAACAGTGTCTCACAACCATTTCGGAAGTGTAAAATATATAAGTAACTTCCTTTTCCTAATAAACATATTTATGAAATACTTTACAAGGAAAGTCTCCTGATTGGATGCAGACCACGTTAGTAGACTATTCTTGGATTTTATATCCTCAAAAATCACATGCTTTGTCTTTGTTAAGTAATTTTTTAATTTGTCTATTTTTTTCTATCAGGTATTCGTGCTGTGTAGGTGTATAGATAGATCGTAAAGAGAATCGACGGTGCTGTTACAAGTGATGAAAGGTGTAGATACTAATTAACAGCTTTTTATTACTTATTGATTGTTAAAAATTATACTAAATTTATATTAATCTTAAAAAACTATTAGATAAAGATTTACACTGTGAAGTATAGTAAGAAAAGTGACATTGGCCGGTTGGGGGGGGGGGGGGCTATTCGAGTTGTGAACGGATTAAAAATTCAAGCGAAAACGTGATTTAAATATTAAAAAATAAAAATCGTATCCATATGGACATGTCGTTTTAAAAAAGGTTTCTGAACAAATGATGAATTATAATAGTGTTCTTCCGCCATCCCTCGACGACCCCGCGGGCCGTGACAGCAACCCCAACGAGCCCAAGGAAGGGTCAGTTTAAAATTCTATTACAGAAAGATCCAACAATATTTGCATAAGGTACGAAACCGATAAAGCGTTTCGTCTCGTGTTTGTCCCCCAACCCCCAGCCGCTAAAAAAAGAGCCACGAACGGTGTGCGATCGGGTTATCTTTTTTTACGGATAATTGGTGCCGCGAGTTAAGCATTATACGCGTAAACAGAGGGATGGCGGGACGGCGGGATGACGGTGGCCCGGTTGACCCCTGGCCAGTTTTAAATGTAATTCAGAACAGATTTTCAGGAAACCGGTTAGACTGGTCATGGTAATTTTTAGGTAAAGGGTTGTCGGCTTTCAATTGACATTTTTTTTCCCCGTCTGTTGTTTCGCCGGTCTTTTTTCTCTCGATATTCTTTTTCGGGATTTTAAAAATGCCCCGAATGGACATGGGATTGATTGAGGAAGGGGTCAAGAGTTAACGGTCAGTTTGTAAGGATTCCTGGGCTTTTTCGGATCGATTTAGTCGCGAGTTGAAATCCACATGAATCGGATCTATAATTCGAGAAAACTCAAATTAAAAAAAAATCTTTGTAAAATTTTCCAAGTAGACAATTGGAAAATGGTGCTTCTATTCTATGTATACGAATAACGAGAGATGACTGTTGTTGTAGATAGATACGTGGTTGTAGGGATCGTATTTTCACCCCCAGAAAATGGGGATACGGCACCTCAACGCCCGCGATTCCACACTTTCGGTTGGTTAGTGGTTTCTCTTATTTAATCAGGGTTTTCCTCAACTAGCTTCGCTATGTATGTGTGAATGTGTATGTGTTCGACGAGATTTTCCTTGCGTGTATGCGAAAAGCTGAAAGCATAACTTTTCTTAAACACTACTTACTTGAATTTTCCACACCTTTTTCAACGGTAAGTTTTTCAATTGAAATAAAACTCTGAAATAATCATCACCTTACAAAATTTTCCTGTACTTTCACCCCTTGTATTTTTCATCATATTAATCGCTACAGAAAAGCTGTAAACTCAACCCAAAAAGCTCTTACAAATTAGTTTAAAGGTAAACAGGTGAACTTTAATGTGAACTCATATTTAAATCAACGGTAAAGTTAAAAGGAACTAAATTTGGCGTTGGAAAGAATATTTTAAAATTTCTCTGTTTTCACATTTCAAAGCTTTTGTTACTTTTTAACAGCATGCTAGCGAATGAGAGAAATGTAGATAATGATTTTGAGCATTAAATGAAACAGATGAGAAAAAGAAGAAGTTTATGTTTTGTTTGAATTGAGACGATGCTTTTGATTTCAATGATTTTAGAAGACGGTGAGCTTTTTCTAGACTTTATTGTCTCACGAGCTAAAAGTTTTCAACATCGATCAGATAGAATAATAATTTTCATCAAATAATAGTTTGCTCTTGAGGTATTTGAGCCTACCTTAATCTATTAAAAAATTAAGCAAAACGAAGCTTTTAAAAAGCGTTCTAACTGTCCGCATAAAAGCTCTGTAACTATCTAGTAGGCTTACAATTTTCAAAACCTTAACTTTTCACATAAAAGATTTTAACCATTATATTTTGTCAGTGTAAAATGTAATCGAAAGAACTCCATTTTTATAGAATACCTCCAGAAGTAAAATAAATAAATAAATAAATTTAAAAAAAAACTGATAGAGCTTTTGGTTGTACCTAATTACCTGAAGACCTGGATTTTTTATAGTTAATCCTTTCATTTGATAGTTAATTGATAGTTATAGTTGATAGTTATTGATGGCCACCACTAAATTAATTTGTGTGCTTTAATTCAGTTGCAGCTTGTGACACAGATTTGAGGGGAAGACAAGTTTATTGCAACCTTTTTAAGTTATTAGAAAGTAGGAAAAAAACAAGGAACCGCTACCGCTATAGTTTTAGTTTAGAATAAAAAAGGACAAATTTTGATCATAAGTAATATTAATGTTAGGACCTTAAAAATATGGAAGAGAGGGGAATTGTAACATGGAACATTTTGGGGTGAGATCTCTTAAATCGGTAATAAATAATTTTCAGTGTAATAAATTGCGATGGATCGTTGGATCGTCGTGTTACAGCCTCCAGGTACAAAGATAAAACTTTCCATTTTCCTATTTCATTTGAAATTTCCTTCGAAAGTCTTTATCTCAAAACGCATTCAACTTAAAACTCACACCATTTGCGTATATCGAAATCGAGCACCAATCCTGCGACAATCTCAAATAAGTGAGAATCTTGATATTTTCTTTTTCTGTAAAAAAAGTTTTCTTTAATTTTTCCGCCACTGTTTGTTAAAAATATGCTGGAAAATGCTGTGTCTTATTAGGCAAATAATCGTGCTAATTCACGTAACTGCTATAAATATATGAAAAAGAAAAGTTGTAAATTTTCCCGAAAGTTTCTCTGACATTTTCTCTTTATATATTTAATTTTGAACCCACCCTCTTCACGTCCACGGAACGTGATATAAGAGAAAACGCTGGTCTTACTTAAATCGATAAATAAGGAAAATATAATTATGAAAACTTGAAACCTACCTACTTTACCCTATCTTACCCCACAAAACCAGTTGTGTTCCATTCCGCAAAAAAGCTCGTTCCCATTGGATCTGTCGTCCGCGGCACCCAACTTTATCATAACGGGGCAACTCGTAACAACTTTGAACAACTGAAATGAAAATAAATTTTTAATAATTTTCTAATTAGTGTTCCAAAGTTATATTGGAATGGAAAATGTTACTTGGAGAAAAGAGCTTTGGTAGCATGGGGTGGGATGGGCACGTGAAATTCCCCCGAACCCAAGCTTCTACAGGCGGCATTATTCTGCAAATAATGAAAAATTACGTTCAATTTTCCTTTTGTCTTACGTAAAACTAATGAAAACGAAACAAGTTCAACATTTTTTTAATCTTATTAATTTACGATCTCAAAAAAATTTATAGAAGAAGCATTTTTTAATTCATTTCCTCGCCATTTTGTAAATAGTTACATTAGCGTTGGGGATTGAAAAATATCTGATATTTTCTTTATTAAAATTTGTGTGTTAAGGGTGTGTTTATTTAATATCCGGAAAATTTTATAAGTATTGGAAAATATTAAGTGAAAAATAATATGGAGAAATAATAGGTTATGATGAAGGGGCGTGTGTGAGTCGCGACTAAAAACAAAGTGGCTCTTCTTTTATGTGATGATTCAAACGATGGCGGTGAAGGGGGCCTCGACTAGGTAAGGGTAGTTTTGGGGTAAGTTCTCATCCTTTTGATCAATGGGGTGAGTTCTCTAGATAGCCGAGCATAGGGTTGTTGGATGTGTACGTAATGGTTCCACCTCGACTCACTCATGAGGGATGGGAACGAAGGGTGTGTGTAAAAATAGACGGTTTGAGGGTTGAGGTGTATAGTATATATAATAATATAAAGTATGCGGCACTTTCATATATAAAACTCTGTGTGCAGAGGTTTTGTGGCTGGGTATGAGGGAGCGAAACGGGGTGGTTTTAGTGTGTGACGGAGGAGTGAAGGCGAGCAGCGAGCGTCGAGCACTCTAAAATAAGAGGGGTAGAAAGAACGGAACCAACTAGGGTTGTTTTACTTTACTTTCGCGCTGAGACGTAGTCATGGTATGAGGCTCGGCGGTGGAAGGCAGGGGGAATGGGATTGGGGGTGTTTGATGCGGGGGTGAGATGCCACGCTGCGGTGCAAACTAAGATGGCCGCCACTCTCCACTAAGTGACTGGCTATTTCTTATTTTTTTCTCACAAATAATTAGAAAATTTTTTTATCATATACATTATTTTTCCCAAAAATTAATTACAACGAAAATTAGTTTTCTTTCTTTTTATAAATGCTTGAACAATTCTTTAATTTTTAACCAAGAAAAACTCAAGAATTCTTCCTAAATAATTTTAATTATTAAAAAAAAATAAAATTTAACTTTCTTTTTCTTTACAACTTAAGTTGATAAAAAAATTTAACCTAGTAATAATATTAAGATATAGTGAAGGTAGTAAGGGTGGTGCTTTAATAAACAAATATTAAATCCTTTTCTTTTTACTTAATCAATTAAAATTGTTTTAATTTATTAAAACATTTAAATACTTACAGGTTATAGCTTATTTTATCAACTATTAAAAGTGTGACAGATACCCTATCAGTACCGATTAATAGTTCTGATAGATATCTAATATATAGCAGGTAACCTTTAAAACAAATCTGAAACACATTTTACATCAAGATTTCTACAATTTTTGAGCTTTATTTACACTGATAGTGTAATTTGCAACTTGCTACACGTATCAATTGACTAGTTGATTCCCACCCGCTTTTCTGAGCGTAAAAAACTTAAACTAAGTTATTAATATAAATATTGGTATTAATAATAAATTCTTAGATAGATAATATTATTGTTATATATAGTTAAACATTTTTAAGCTTTTTTGGCAAAAAAATATGCAATCTAGTTGTTCCTTAGTCTTGTAGTCCTTAGTAGTTATCATACGGGAACCGTTATTTTTTTTTGTAATGAATAATATTAAATATAGCTATCTAAAGATCTTAGGTACCTTCAATAAGACTTCATTAGAATATGTTCGGTTGTTTATGGTAGAAGAAATTTTTTGGGCTCACAACCATGTACCATTATAGTATTCATTTGGGCTAATTGTAATTTATATATAAACGTTATTTATATAAAAAGTCACGTAAATGTATTCCTCTGTTCCTGTGTGAGAGAGGTGGTAACCAACGAACAAGAGTTTACATTTAAAATTATCCCACAGGTACTGTGTAGTTCTCCGGAATAACAAGTCAATTGTGTTCTTTTTGAAAATCGAAAAAAGTCTCCTACTTGTGTTATAATTGTGAAATATTATCAAAAAAATATTCTTTATATTAATTAAAAATTTATTCTTATTCAATATTTTGTAGTTGAAGAGAAAAATATCGATGAATAGCAGGAATCAAAATGTCAAGGTTGAAAAATAAGTTAATCTCTTAATCGGATTAAAAATGACATTAAACACCAAATCAATTCTTTCAACTTTTGATAAATTTTATAAAGTTACAACAGTAGAAAAATCTTATAAAATTATTTCTGGTTTTTATTTTAAAAATTTTATAACTTTATTTTTAAACACTTTTATTAATTTTTTTTGCTAAACAAACAAACAAAAATATGATATATAGTTATGAGATGTTAAATGTAATAACAATTAATGATAATTTAATGACAATTTTAAACAGCAAGAAATGCATGACAATTTTACTATTAAACATTTGAAAGTAATCAATTAGCAGTAATCTGATGTTCAAAGTTATTAATTTCAAATTTTTCACTCTTCCTCTGGGATTTTTCGAAAGGTTTTTTTTTCTAAGCCATCTCTGAATTGAGGTAAATAATATAAAAAATGCGTGTACAACCCTGTACATGTGATAGCAGTGAAACTTCTTAAATTAGATATAGTACTGTAGCGGCACGGCATTTTCGATTTCAAGTTTAGGTTCATAGAGTTTCAGGAAAAGTAGACATTGATAAAGAATTGACAAATGTTATTATATTGGATACGGAATTATTATTTTGAGTCAAATAAAATAAATGATAATATTTATTGAATTGACTTGATTCTTTTACTAATAAAAGTTTGTGGTACAAACCCACTACAGTAGGTATACCATATAAAGAATGAGATGGGCTGGTATAAAATTGTTGCAAAAATATTCTGTTTATTCAATAGTCAAAACTGGGATCTTATTCTATCAATGTGTCGGTATATAAAAAAAATAAAATTTATTGCCCACAATATGTACAAAACCAATACATTTTGTTCTATTTGAATTTTGATGTGTGATGTACCTTTCATAAACCAGCAATCAGCGTTCGTAAATCCTGAACTAGGATCAATTAGTTTTTGGCTAGGACAATAAATTGTAATTAAGTTTGTGTTGGGGAAAAATTATCGGTAATATTTAAAAAAAAAAATATTGTTGTGTTGGTATATGAGTCACTCTCTTTCACTGCACTTTCAAACGTGAGAATATATAGTGCTCTTTCTCTATATCTACGCTGTATCTTTCTTTTCTCTCTCGTAACAAAATGTCTTTCAAAATAAACTTTCAATTCTTGTCTCCTAACCCCTATCTTAGAAGTGTCACTTCAAAAAAAAAAAATTATTGTTAAATCGGTTGAATCATTTTCAAATTTTCACAAGACTAACACACAGCAATTGATTTCTATACGCAGCGACAAGCCTTGATATATCAGTGACTACATGATATATTTTGTTAGAAACCATTTTCAAAGAATGTCGTAATGTTGTATAACTTTAAATACTTTCAGAATTTTCAAACGTGGAGATAAAAATTAGAGGAGTAACATCTACAATTTTTTTTAATGTGATAACGTCTTATCAATTGATGAACACTGGGTAGCCTACATGAAAAAGTGTCACGTTCCGTTTGAGCCTGTGCGTGCAAGCGAGAACGTAATACAAGTGATAGAGAGGCGCGATATTATTGTTGAATCCGATACAACGTGTTTAGTTTTTTTTTCTACAACTAAATAAGATTTAATTGATTTTTTTCATAATTTTCAGTCTGATTTAATTTTGTATGCACTTCAATTAACTGTTTTTCTCAAAACAGCAGCGAAAAAAGTAATTAATTCTTGCATTTTAAGAATAATATGACTTATAATAAATAATGAATAATATGACATAAAATGACTATAACTGCTCGTGATTATATTTAAACAAATTATTTAAATTAAATTTGCAAAAACCGTAAATAATATTTGAAATTTAAAAATTAATATTTTAACCAGTCTTAAAAATATTTAAAAATTATTATTATTGATAATAAGAAATTATGAATAATTAATACGTTCAAGCGAGAACGCGATACAAGTGATAGAGAGGCACGATAGAGTTCTGCTACTGAAACGTCGCCACGCAAGCTTCTTCGAGAACTTCTACAATAAGCTATGCCTCGTAATCAATAATTGTTGAATCCTAGACAACGTGTTTTGTGTTTTTTTCTACAATTTACTTAATAAGATTTAATTGTAGTTCCTTCATAATTTCCTTTCTGAATTCATTTTGAAAAAAGCGTTACTTTTCAATTAACTTCTTCTTTGTATTATACAAACTTATGATAATTCAGTGATAACAATTTAATTCAGTTCATAAAAATACCTACACAATTTTTCATCAATGTTTCTTTATGACGTTATCACGTAAAACTATCGTCCGTAAACCGACTTTACAGACATCCAATTTTTTACTTTAAAAGTGAATACCTTTAAAAATTAAATTGATTCAAACAAAAAATAAAAAAAAAAATAAAAAACATAAATAAAATAATAACAGTTATTTTATTTTTAAGACTCATCCAAAGTCAACTTACTCGATAATGTGCACTGATTTAGTTGCTGAAGTACCCTAATTATTTAATTTGTAATGTCACTTATCTAGTAGAGTCTCCTAAATCTAATAAAATGATAGCGGTCAGCCGTTATGCGTTAGTAATTTTACTTATTTGATACTTAGCTCTAATATAAAAAAATAATTATCTCGATATCTTCTTTTAATACAGACTTATTGCAGTTTTACTGAATTACGATGTCTACAAGCACTGCGCGTTGACTTGGATTACTTATTAACACTATTTATTAATAATGAAGATAGAAGCACACAATTTTGAATTTTCATTATCGGCTTTTTAAATTGTATTTATGGTTATATTTTTTTCCATTAATATGAACTTTGTTAAATGATCCCCAAAAATGTTCTTTAGCTCACGTAAACGAAGTCGCGGGTAGTGTTAGTTTCTTATATTTTTGCTTATAATTTTTGAGTAAAATGGTTTTAACATACACACAAACGGATAAGGCCAAGTTTAATAGAACTTAGAATAAATTTTAATTTGATATTTTTCAAATTAATTATTTTTTTAAATTAAAATATAAGTCCTTTTTTGGCTGATTAAGGTATCTACGAGCGTCGTGGCGTTGTTTTCAGTGTGCGAAAATGTATTGATTAAGTCATTGAAAAATTGTGAAAATTCTCGAGGGGTCGTGCGAGGGGTCGTTAGAGAGTTTAAGAATTCTACTGTCATTGAGTGTACGGCGCTTATAAAGTAATATGGGAACGGTGCTTGGTAGACGAACTCGAATTCGTTTAAACTTTACTTTAGTCTTTCGTTTCATTCGTTTCCAAGGAAACGGTCGCGGGGGTGGCTGCTGAATTGCACGGGGGTGTTTTTCAACAGGGAATGGGAACAGGAGATGCCGGGTCCGACTAGCAAGTGTGAGACCACCAAAGTCTCCGGGTAGCCGCGGTGTGGGACAGCTTCTCGCTACCTCATGACGTCACTTTTATTATTTATTTTCAAATCATATATTTTCATACTACTTTCTACATAGCATATCTCATTTCAACCCTCCATCTTACCACCCTTCGTTTCATTAAAAAAGCAACCCTTCGAGAATATTTTTAAGCTCTTAGCTATACGACGTTTTCCTCGGTGAACTGCAACGTCGCGTAAATCCACAGCACTAGGGGCGAGGTTAAGGAGTTGAGGGTTGCAAATTCAAGAAATACCCTTTTTATTATTTTATTATCTAAAGTAGACCAATTGTACTGTTCGCAATTACAGGAAAAGGTCATTAAGCCGCGTTATGGTCTGTAAAAGTAAAATTATCTTTACTGCTAACATAACGACAAAAAGAAAACTAAAATATCAACCCCTAACCAACCCACTGTGTTGTTTTTACGACAAACCCATCCAAGAATATGGAGTGAGTCTGGATATGCGTAGTACATATGTATGACCATAAAACAAACATATAATTTACAACCCCTACGGAATTAAAATTTTTATTCAATTTCAATAATAAAAGGCTAAAAGGATCAAGAAAAAAGGATAATCATATACATACAAATCCCTATTTAAATGTATTTTCATAAATTTTATTTTATGCACAAGTGAATTTTTTGGTAAAAGGAAAAAATAAACTGAAATAGCTAAAGGTGCTTTTTATGATTTTTTCAAACATACCCTTATTAATTTTCAAGATGTTTTTACGGTTACAGAGGGCTTACAATTTTATTTATTGAGATATTAAATAAAAATATTGTTAATTTTATTGGTACGCCCTAAAAACCCATTGTGAAGCCGCTTGAAAAATGTGTAAATATTTGTATTTGGTCGCTTTGATCGGAAAATCAGATTTTCCGATCTATTTAACGGATAATGGATGGCACGTGGGAAATATAAATAAATTTATTTTTTTGTAAATAAATTGTTTGAATAAAGCAAAAAGGGAAACGTCGGGAAATATATATTATATATATTAATGATTTTTTATGTTTGAAACGTCCATCTCCCAGCCTTCACACTCTCACCATTTCGTCCTAATCACAATTTTCATCAAAAGCTTGCAAAAGCTCAAGTGGAAAATTCATAACGTTTGATTGATGATTTCGGTTTTTATTGTTTCGAATTTTATTGGGCTAAATAAACATTTTGAAAGGCAGAATTTTTTTTTTAAATATAATCAGTTTAATGATAACTTTTCATTGAGTTAGGGCCAATATAATGAAAAATTACGATTTTCAATTATATCAAATAAAATTTTCGATTGAATTTTTAAGCAAAAATTTCCAAATGTTTTTAGACTCACCATAACACAGCTCAAGTTTATTAAATGATCCAAGTACGGTTCATTACGAAGACTAACTAGCCCCCAAATAGTTCTCAATAGTCAACCTCCTTTGGGATTCTAGGTCACGTTTCTATTGAGTATACAATAAGTTACCCTTAAGAATTAATTTCTTGATGTTATTACGCATTCTTATGCATTCGGATGTCAAAATAGTGACTATTAGATGTTTTTCCTAGTGATAGATGATCCTTACCCCTGAAAGTTAGTCTTTTTTGGTTTCAAGATGTGATGAATTTCGTAAAAATTAAATCGGTTGGTACCTTCGCTTTTCATCAGCGGTTCAACTTTATCCGGGTAAAATCAACTACTGACTTTATTGAAAATAGTTTACCCCATTATGTATTTATATGGAGTAGAAACTGTTTAATATAAATACACTTAACAGAAAATTCAATTAGCACGAAATACAGTGATACTTTTGATCAACCAAACTAATGGTATGGCGAACAGTTTTTTCTGTCCCAATTCATTACAAACTATGTTCTTATCTTGTTTTTTCACTTCAATAAACCGGCCTTGGTTGAAACTGGCCTCGCGGAAACCTCTACCTCCATAAGTCAAACTACTAACCAGTATCATATTTATAGGTCGAACTGTTCGATAAAGTTATTTAGACGAGTGTCATCTAAAACTAATAAATGAAATTAAATTTACAACCGGTAATTTCCTGATGGCTCAAACCTTTGTCCCTCAATAAGTCGAACAATGTATAAATTGAATTCCCCTCAAATAACTCGAACCTTTTGAACGTTTCTTATAGTTCGTAAAAGTACGACTTATCGAGAGTTCACTGTATTACTGTGATTCCAAAGAAACACAAGAATAAGCGACACATGTGACAAATGCGATGATATATTAACAGTGGACCATATTTTGCTGACCTGTCGAAGGTTGGGATATCTGAAGAAAAAATGGAAGATGCCTCAGACGATAGAGGAGTGCCTTAATACCGAAGAAGGAGCATAAAAAACATTAAAATTCTTAAAAGAGGCAAAATACTTCAAAGAACTTTAAAGAGCCCATCTTAACAAAGTACCACCTATTCATGCTAACTTCTTCATACGTACTAGTTTCCTAATTTTTTTTAGTGTTATTATTACAACTTATACTAAAGTTACTATTATGATTACTAACAGGTTTATAGTTGATATTTTTTATATTATTTATTGCTTGTATTTGTTGGTATAAGTAATTACGAACACTATTATTACAACTTTTTTTTTTTTTGGTTTATTTAAGGTCGCCATCAACTACTATTGTTATTAGCGACCGTCAAATCAAAAAAGCCAAAAAAACATTTTAGGCTTTCATTAGGATTCGAACCCAGGTCCACTGGCGTATTAGGCAACTATCTAGTGCACCACGCCACTGAGTGATCTAACTATTTTATTGTTACTACTAAGATTATTTTCAATATTATTTAAACTATTTTTCACTGTTATCTATTTATATTTATCTATTTATAAAAAAATATATTAATAAGTTATCAATACTATAATTATTAAAATTGTTATAGTTACTATTACGAATTTTATTTATTTGATATCAACATTTATGTAATTAACCAAAGATTTAGTCGCTAATGACCAAGATGCTGAAGCGACCATATATAAATTTTTAAAAAACCAAAATAAGTTTATAATTATTTTTTTAACAAGAAATAAAAATCGCTTCATACAAAACCACATACAATTTTGGGAAAAGTACCCTAAAGAACACGGATTCTAAAACTTTATTTTGATTATTGAATATGTAATATGGCTTATAAAAATATTAAGTACAGTTTCAGAGCAAACAATTTCTATGATGTGAAAATTACGACAAAAAATTGAAAGTACACATCTTTAAAATAACGTTTCTTTTTATATGAAACTCGCTTAGTACGAAATTGATCATTCGTTTCTTACTATTTATAATAGAGGTTGTTGTAAGATGGAGGTACTACGTAAATATTACGTAAAAGTTTGTCTCAATGGGTAACTTAAGTATATTCGAAGACCTATAGGACAGTCGAAGATGACAATGCATTAAGGCAGGTTTGTACGCAACGATAAATTCTAGCGATTTATCGAAACGACCGAGTTGTTACGATTTATCGTTGGGTATAAACAGTACAAACGTGTGATTTATTAAATTAAAATCGGATTGGATGATTGATGCCGGTCGGGATTCATTTATCTAAATCCAAACAACAGGTTGGACTCGGAACTATCAACTATGGAATATAGTATGTCAAGAAATCGTTACGATTTATTGTACTGTGAAATTAACACCACTCATTTTGTCAATCACATCGTTACGATTTCTCGTAGCGTGTAAACCTGTCTTAAAATGTGAAATCGTAATAATTATTTGAAAATGTCAAAGCACTTATTGAAAAGAATCATTAAAAACGTTGTTGTGAAAGAAAGCAGTTAATTGAAAAATGGCGCTTGTTACGATACCACAGCTTAATGGTGGAAATGGGATAAACGTATATTTTCCTTCTCGCAAGCTTTTTCTTTAGTTTTGTTTGATGAAGTGTACGGAAAACCTTTCAAGGAGATTGGAAAATGGAACGATCGGAAAATGGAAAAACGACAAATATGTGTTTACGTACGGAATGACTCGGTATACGGAACGCGTTGAGCGATAGAAGTGGGAGTTTTAGGGGATGAATGCGGTGAAAATAATTTCCATGAAAACGAAGTAAAAAGAACAAATGAGACAATATCTTATATCTGTACGTATATTATAACAATATATTACATTAGTCGAGACTGAAGACAAAGAAAATGAGTGTATATAATTTAAATGAAAGAAGAACACTTGGGCGAATGGGGGTTGAAAACGGGCCGTCGTGGTGGCTAGGAGGCGCAGGCGAGCAACGTTAGAAAGAGGTACAAAGGGGCGGCAGAAATTACAACAAATAAAACAAAATAAGGGTTGGTTTATTTCGCTGTTACAGCCGAGTCTTTCAAGATAGCGAGCTCTGCTCTACAGAAAATAATTAATGTTTGAAAAAGATGGAACACTCTTCCCTACATCGCCCATTCTCGAACCGTCTCCCTTATTCATCCCCATCGTATATCGCTCATTCCCGAGACCATTCACCCCATCATCTCATCCGCCCATTTGTTTGCTACTGTACACCGCTTTTTATATCACAAGTTGATTACAAAGTCATTTTAACTGGGTCATATTAAAAATAAAAAAAACCTAGCACCTTAAAAACAGGTCCCTACAATTTTTTTTACATCCCCTAAAATTCTTATAATTTTATTTTTTTTAAACTTTTTACTAGACACATAACACTCAATCAAAGTCTAACCTTTATATTGGTTAAATAAAATATTAAATTAAAATAACCAAATCTTAGTTCGATTTCGATTCTATTTAAATATTCTAAAGAGACTTAATTTTTTTTTTTTTTTTTGGGAGGTAATGACTCCCTTATGATAAATAAGGTTGCCACTGATAGGTAAAGATTCAGCTGTTACTAAAAGCTGGTTATAACTGATAAAAAAGCAGATTATCTCAAATGTAAGAAAGCTTGTTTTGTAAAATTCTTTAAGTAGTTTTGTAGCCTGTTCTAATTATTCCTAACTACGTATCATGATGGATCTAACAATAAATCATTAAAATGGGATTAAAATGTGAATATAATTTTATCTTGGTCTTGCTTCTTTGAAAGATTATCCTGTGAAAAAAAAATTAGTTAAATTCTTTAAATATGAACTTTAATTAAGTTTAGAAGAATAATCAAAGAGCATGGCACCGTATATATTCTCAATGTTGTCAATGATGCATTTGTGTCACAAGCACATTTGTACTTGACACTGACGTGAGCTTTGGACAAACTTTTGCAAGCTTTTGTAAGCATGAGTTATGAAGTGTGTGTACGGGGTTTGGAACGAGAGGTGAGGGAATGGTAAGTGAATCCTTGCCTATCGAGTACTAGAGTTTTTCGAAGCGTCCTGTGCATGTTTGGAATATAAAACAAAATAACGGAGAATTTCTCAAGCTGCAGAATAAGAAGGGTTCAAGAGAAAATTAATGTTTGAATGGGGGGTTGCAAAGTGTAGGCAAGGCATGGGTAAGATGGGCAAATGTCAGTACCGCGCATCACAAGAGAGGTAAATCAAGAAAAACATAGTACCAGGGTCAAGATGCTTTTTCTTAAAACTTTTTCCTAACAAATTTTTCCTTAATACTTTTCTTATATGCATCGAAGATTATAGATAAGAACAGGGATAATTTGATCGTGAATCTGTCTCGGAAGAAAGATAAAAGTCGTAATGAGTAACGCACCCTTTTGCTGTTTAAAAGTATAATATACACTTGACGCAACCCTAAAGTAAAATTTTCGTAGGACTAAATGGGGTGAGGTTAGAAGGGAGGGTGGTGTGATGGAGGTGTACAATGGGAGCCGTTTTGGCAAGACTATGACGAGATCAGTGTTGGGTGGATAGGATGGGAAAAGATGAGGCTTCCAGAAAAAGGATGCATGGCAAAAGGATGCGCCAATGGGGGGGAGGGGGGTTGGGGTGTCTCGTCCTTTTTCATACATTAATTTTCTCCCTTGCTCAGTCGTTCATCATTTACTCCGTCTTTTGTCTTGAATAATTTTCATTTTAATTCAATTCGAATTGTCCTTAAGGCCAGCGCCTTCGCGAAAGCTGCGCCTAAGACGTTCCATTACATGAAAACCTTTTCCATTATCCTGACGTTGTCAATTTTACTTTATTATCCTGCTTATGTGACTGCCACGCTCACCGTTTCAATTTTCGCGCGAGAATTTTCCACGTTTTTCCACGCCCCATACCCGTCGTCGGCCGCGCCGTCATTTTTCTCCTCGTAGATCCACGCATTTTCATTTTCGTTTTGATTATTATTATTGTTATTATATTTTCCTTCGATGAATAAATTAATTTTCAAACAAACACGTAACAAAGCGGCGACAATGATTTGAATTTTCAATTACCAGCCGCTCGTCGGGGAAAATTTTCAATTTTCCCTTCGAACCATATATAAATTTGTTTTTTTCTCGTATCTATCTTACGTGGTTGCAATGGGTAATTGATGAGTTTTCTCAGCGGAAAAGCGGCTAATACGTATTTTCTCTGAAATGATCAAAGAAAATTGATTAACTTTATATCTTGTCGAGTTTTCCTTTGGCGTGATCAAGTGCAAAAATAAACGCCCTAATTTTCCAAGCCAATAACGATAGATTTACGTTACGTCGTTTTCCGTTGGCAAAAACTCACCGTGTCTTCGGGATTTTTCCAGTGAAACTCACATTTACCGTGACTTAAAAACGGGGTCGAGAAAAGTCGCATTTCTCGAGGATGGGTGTTGAAACTCTCCAGAGAGATTTTCTTTATACGGCTAGGTATGGCAACGGTTGGTTCGCAGTCAGGTTTTGCTGTTTTCTCATTTTCTCCGCGCTGGAGCTATTTTCTTCTTATAGAGAAGCGAGTGAATTCATTTTCTTATTCGGAGTAGAATAAGGAAAAGCAATTTTCACAAATTAAATTCATTCTCTTCCTTGGTGAGCTATATATATGTATATCTACACGGTGAACCTATCAAACGCAACCCATTTTCCTTCCATAGCCGAGGCTTTTCATTGCCTTACGCGCACACTTTTCTTTAATAAATCATTTGATGAATATTCTAATAAATTTGCTCGTTTCCACACGCTATAAATGGCCCACTCGACCCCGTTTGCCACCCCTAAGACTTTTCCCGTGGCCAGCCTCGATTTTCCCGTCACACTCAATCCAAAGAACAAATAGAAAGAATCGCTCGTTAAGCCCAACAAGTACCTTAAATAAATATTCAGCTATCGTCTCAACCTGTATAAGTAGCAGTCTAAAGAAAATAGCAAACTTTTCCGAGTTGGAAAAGACTCATTAAATCCGTTCCGAGAAAACTCATGAAAACTTTAGTATTAAACTTTCTACTGAGTTGCAATTTTAATTTAACATGCCTATAAAAAGGAATGGGGGCTTTGAGGAGGTGGATACCAGAAGTGTGGAGTAAGCTGGTGGGTAGTTAGTGTGAATTTCAAATCATTAGGAAAATTCGAGCAAAGCTCGATAACCATGTTTTTTTTTCTGAAGATTTCCACTTTCTTGGAGGTTTGTCTTGCAAGGGGTTCTGGGAAAAAAACGGTCGGGGAAAATATATTCCAAGTTTATTTTAAATGGAAGCATGTAGTAAATACCCTCCAACAGGGGGAGAATTACGATCGTGTTGAGCGGGCTTTATGAGGACTGAAAAGAAATCAATAAGAGTTTGGGGGTTGGAGACCAACCGAGCGTCGTCAGCCGTAAGGGATGAGGGGGTGCAGTCTTTCACTCCCGGGCCGTCTGTCGCGTGGTTCATTCCTATGGCAAGTCTGTCTCGACGCCGTTTCCAGTCCGTCCGCCAGTCAGTTCGTCTCTGTGACGAGTCTGAAAAGAAAGCTTCAGCCTTACCATTGGTGGGCAGGCCTTATTTTAAAAGTTCAAGAAACAGCGAATAAGAACGCTATTTCACCCTCGCCGTTCTCGTTGCTCACTCGCGCGCATTACCGCCCCATACATTCGCTTCACTCTAACTTATTGCAATTATAAGAAAACGTCATTACTTCATCCCCTTTTTATATACAAACATACATACGTTTTGTTTTATCTCCTTATTCCACTCGCACACAACTCCTATTTACTGCACCTTATCCATTCACGTTTATTTGAAAAAGACGCGAGAAGCTTTTTTTCCGACATAGCGAGCTTTTACAGCTCCGCGGCGTCGTATGACGAGCTTTTTCAGTTCCTCCTACTTTTACCATAGGTGTATCATTTTTGAAATAAAATACTCAAAAAATGGAATTTTTCTACTTTATATTTTTTAAAATACTTTAATAGTCAATTGCATAAAGTGTTCAGAAAAATATTTACGAAAATTTTTTTCATTTTAAAATTATTTTCTTATAATATTATTTGGTTTATAGCATTGAGGAAAAATGCCCAAACTGCTCATGATACCTTTAGGCAAATATTAGGTTACCCAAATTAGATCGTGTTTTTAAGCCTTAAAAAATTCTATAGTATTATATGTTATTTTTTTAGTATGACTTTTTTTAGTTAAAAATAATTAAAGACATTTAAAAGTAGATAAGAAAATTTTTTTAAAAATAAATTAAACTCAAATGGAAAGCATTTCATTTTCAGGTTTCGATTTAGAGTAGCGTTTGCCTTGAAGTAAATGTTAATGAACAAATTTTTTGGCTCAAAAGAAACTCGAAGCACGCTATTCTTTGCTACAATAAATAATATTAAATATTCACTTAGTGGCGCAATTATTTAATTGACGCTATTAACAGCAGAGGATCTACTATCAAATCCTAATGAAAACCTAGAATTTTTTTCTTGGATTTTCAAATTTGGCGGTCGTTAATAAACAAACTACATGGTTAAAGCGACTGAATTAATTTTTAACACGACTCCTGAGCTTTTTAGTGTTTAAATGTAGTCTGTATTATTGAGCATATAGCATGCTGTAATTCTTGTATAACAACTTTATATTATTTTATAGCAATTAACATTTTAAAAAAAGTTACGAAATTAGTAATTAAATCATTAAAGGCGTCTACGCTGATAAGGTTGACGTTACCTCAAGATCTTTACACCTACCAAAACCTTAAAAAGCTACCGTATTTTTTTTAATTTCACATATGAAAAGATGCATTTTTAAACTTTTTAGCTATTGTAAAAGCGTTGATTTCATAAAATTTTTATGCTCAATAAGCTTAAATATTTAATAAATCACATGGTAAGCTTTTATACCTTCGCTTTTACACCTTTATGATTTTTTCATAATTAAACACATGAAAAAAGCTTTTAAAAAATTCCTTAATATTCATACCCATGAAAGCTGGTAAATTTAACACAGATGGGTTCTAGTATGAGTATACTAAAGCAAATATTGAAATACAGGGGGTGTCATTTTATGTCTACTGTCTGTTGATGGTTAATGGGAAGTTATTTCCAACGATTCTTGTAAGATTTAGTGTAATTTAGTATTTTGTTTTCATTATTCTATTCTGAAGAGGGTTGAAAGTGTCATTATAATCCAAATTTTTTTAATAGGTGGATAGTAATTATCCTTAAATAAAATACTAGCGTTGTGAGTCTAATAAATTGTGAGGCTGCCAATGAAATACACTAACAAGTCAATCAAAAACATAGTTTTGAAAAAAAGTAGTTAATGTGACTACAAAAATTTGGGAAATTTTAAAAGAAAAGAAAAAAAAATTTCTCACACCTTAATATTACCTAACCTTAGCATTTAAGGTTTTTTCTTTTTTTTTTCAATTTTACACTATAGTGCAAAATAAGTCTTACTATACCTTTTTTCAAAATTTATGGTTAAATTTTTTTTAAAAGTTTCGAAACGAAAAAGAATTCATGAACCAAATCTAAAGCTAAACATCACTTTCATAATCAATTATGATTCTATGTTAACAATTATAACATTTAAAAGGTAAATACAATTTTTAAGATACACCTGCAATAAAAAACTTATAAATTTATGAGATCTTACTATGATTAAAGCTTCTGAATATTAATAAACAATTTACACTGACTTATTTTAAGTCTGCGCTACTCATTTTCAGCAGCAATAACAAACAGTTTTTTTTTTGACAATTTTAAGCAGGTATATTTCTTTTGTAACCTTACGTTAATTGTATATCTTCTCTTAATATAAGTAATTGAAGACTGGACATCAATAATGGGCCTAGTTCCAAAAAAAAATTGAGCAAGACCCGAAAAAGTAAGCTAATGTGCCATTGCCAACAGCGTAAAAAGCGGGCTAAATGCCATGATCATTAATAGTAACTATTAACGTATTAGGTTAATGTATTAGGTTGTTGATAATGGCACTTAGCTTGCTTTTTCAAGTCTAAATCAAGTTTTGGTACTTAGCACGTTGTTGTTGTCCAGTCTTCAATTTATGAAATATTCTATATTTTTTTATTTATTTTTTATTTAGTAATGTTGTACTAACAAGAATGATCGTGAGGGAAGGGGAATAGCCAGTATGACATGTGTCCCCTTAGCGTTCTTTTTATCAAGTTTTTCGCTTCATTTAGTGAGTTCTCGCGACGTTGGCGACGTTTGTATGTAATAGCAGTCACAACGCAAGACATCGCGAACGATTTTTTTTTCTTAAGCCTCGTATTGACAGTGCGAGGCTCACTTCGAACTACCTCGCAATATTTGTCTCAAATTGAGGCATACACTGTTCAAAATATGTTAACATTGAATGCTCGATGCGTGCGTCCAAACCATTTCGAGAGACGTTTGAAAGACGCATGACTCCTTTGAAAAAAAGATTCTTATGTGCCTTGAACGCGTGAATCTGTAACTCCAGCAAACTTGTCACCTTATGAGGGTTGGATCTAAACACTAACTGGATTTAAACAATTCTATTTTTTGATGCGACATCGTTTAGGCCGACCCAACGGCTTACCTGATGGTAGATTTGCGCAATTGTAGACCGTTCTCGTCAATTCTTTCACACTCTCTTGAAAATGCTCGTGCACGAGCACCAAGCCATATCAACTGGAACAAACCTATAATCACTACTCAAAAAAAAAAATACAAGTTTATCCTGCAATTGTTCGTTTTAACCTTGTTTCTAAAAATTTTCTTAATTCAAAATTTTCCCTTATTATTTACTTACTTTTCTAGACTGCTTAAAATAAAATGAAAATTCAATGCTGGTAGTAACATACTCAAAAGAATATCTCAAAATAGTTTTCCAAAATAATTAATGATAAATGTCAAGCTTTTAATTAAAGTGAAAAGTTTTTGTCAATTTTCTAAAATAATAATTTACTGTTAATTGAAGGAAAACTAAAAAAAATATTTCACATAAAGTATTGTAGGCAATTATAAAGTTATATTCTCCCAAAGCTCAAATCGATAATTCTTAAAGTTTTAATGATTAATTTTTAAGAGTTCAACAACCAGGGGCAAGTTTTTGCAAAGTTGATACAATCAAATAAGTTTGTGTACATTTTACAAACGTCTTTAGTTTTCCATTATGAGAGCTTCAATATCAGTTGAAAATAATTGGATTAACCAAATAGGGTTGATAAGGCAAAGAAGTGTACGAGCAAATTTTCCAAGTTTCCCACTAAAGGTTTTTCTCAGGCAAAGTGAATTTTTCAACGTTGGTGATTTGTAGCGACGATTGTGGAAGGAAATGGTAGACCAATGCAAGGGATGAGACATTCATTGAGAAGGTAGAAAATTTGGGGGGTGGAAAATGGGCTTTCGTGTAATCTAAGTGGATGAAATTGAGTGGCTCGTATTCCTAGCCTGGCATATCTTATTGCCAGCAAAATTGTATTTGGCTGGAAAATGTGGAAGAGTGTGGTATGGGGGTGGATTTTGACGGCAGGTATAATAATAACAGTTTAAGTTGCAAAGAGTACGTATCCGGCTGATAAGAAGTTCCTAAATGCTCCACTAACAGATAAGCTTTAAAATGCGCGCTCATCCTTTCGTCCGACCACTCGGCCGTCTCCGTCACCCTCTCGCGAACGCTCACATCTTACAATTTATTATTATTATTATTGTTATCGTCTGTACTTCGTCGCGTAGATCTTCAACTTTTTTTCTTTACTTTTTTCCCGCAACGATTATGATGCCTTGAAAACTTCGCCAACGACGAGAAAAAGCTCGCGCCGAGACTTTCGTTCGCTTCGTTGTGGTTGCCAATGAGAATGATGGAGGGGGCGAGCAAGTTTGAGGATAGGGGGGGGGCTATACCGAGAGAAGGTTTCGAATATAAAACGCGTTTATACCCCAAAATATAAAAGCTCAAATGTGTGCAGATAGAAAAACGAATTTTCCCAGGCAGCGTAAATATTACCTAATAAAAATTAAATATTTGCGCACATCTTATATGTATCTTATAATTATTTGACTTTTCCACCGAGTTTCTAATTTTCCCACAGAATAACCGAGTGGAAAAAAAGGGTTGATATATTTTCTAAGGGGATACTTTTCCAACGATTGGAATCTGAAATATTTCACCAATTAATTTTCCGATCGGGATCTCTTAAATATTTTCCCAGCCTTGGTTTTTCCAAGAAGAGCAAAAAAAGCACGTTCAACTGAGAAATTGTGAGGTCGTCGGGGATGTTTTGGAGGTGGTTGGGTGGTTTTTCTTAAAACGTTTATAAAATCCGATCGATAAATGCGACACAGACGAAGTGGAAAATTATAAACGATCAGTTACCAGAAGAAAAGTCTGCCGCGAACCGTTAATTACAATAATTAGTGGTTGCCAAGGGTTATTATGAAAATTATCTCAAATCAAATATTCCCTTTTTCCACTTCAGAAAAAAAACAGTTTTTTGGGAAAGCCTTGAGTTTTTCACACATTTAATTTTCCCTTTGGCTTTTTGCTCGGTTCAATCTAATAAATAGGGAAAAAGTTTGAAATTTTCTCGAGGATTTAAAATGAAACTGCAAACATGTTCGCGGGTGGGGAAAACCCAAAAGGGAGGGTGTTGGGTGTTTGGGAAAATATGAACGTATGATACCTATTCAAGGGGCTTCCGTCCCGCTCTGTTTACTATATATCAGTAGTACTGTATATATTTTTGAAGAGAAGTATCAAATTAGAAAAGCTCGGCACGATGAGGAAAATATATTTTCCGCAAATCTGAGTTTTAACGCAATTAACAAACTTATTAAAATATCATTTAGTTTTTTGTTGGCACGGAAATCTCAATAAGGCTCGCGCGACGCGGGAATTATGCCGGGAGCGAGGGGGAGAGTTGAGTGTGTGTGGGGGGGGGGAGATTTTCATGTAGGAACGCGTCGAGTGATCACAACGTACAAATCTCACCCTTCAACACCCAACCACTCATCGTGAAAAACTCACAGCGGGTGAGAAAATTTTAAGTGAAATTATACTTTTCAATTTTTCCGGATTAAAAGCGGGCGTATCAAAGCTCTCCAATCGCCCATGCTGTCAGTGGCCCAGTGGGTACCTTTTTTATTTTCAACCAACCCTACAAAAATGGCCGGAATATTCCAGGAATAAATTGCCTATTATTACCTTGCGAAAAGAAAATACAATAAGGCGAGTAATCAGTCTTCATTTAACTTTTGTAACTTATTACGAAAGTAAGTTACTACTTAGAAATGAAGTTTGAAAGAGAATTATAATACCTTAAACTCTTAAATTAAGATAAATTATTCCGGAAACTTTGAAAAGTTTTACATTTTATACTGCAGTAGACATATCTAGAGTCTTATACATACTATATATACACTATATCCACAGATATATACATTCGTATTAAAATATTCCCATCCTGGTTCATCTTAGTTTTATCCTTTGGCCGCTTCTAATGAAAAAATTGTTTCCTTAAAAACCGAATAGTTATTTAAAAAACTTGCTTATATAAGAAACACGTCGCTTATTATAAGCAACAATGGTTATTAAACTGCCAGGCTTAATCCTTGTTCCCCATGTCCCACACTCATTTTCAGTAATTTTGTATATACAACAAATTAATTTTTGTTGATTAAAGAAAAGCTATCCTAGCAAAATTTTTTAATTGAAAAAATTTACAAATACCAGCACAGCCTTTAAAATACTATAAACTTTTGAGAGTTCAGTAAATTGGTACATGTTGGTATGCAATAATGAATTAGCTGGATATCTCCTAAATGATTAGTTTTGTAGAAAAATATATTATTAGATAATTTAAGAGTGTATTTGTACCATTTTATGCTAAACTACCTGATAATCGCTCGCTTCGCTGGGAGTATATAAATTGATTGATTAGTAGATTCCCTGCCTTCATAGCCAAATATAAAAATTAATCTGTATTAACAGAAAAAGATGATAGATACTTTCAGATTTTAGATTCAAAGTAAGTTCATCAAAATCCTTTTCTGGGAAGACATATTAGTTTTTTTACAGGTTCTATAAGATTTTAAGTATAAAAAGTAAACCTGTGTTTTTTTAAGATTGACATTTTTAAAATTGTTCATACCAAATGTCATTTTAATCCGTTCAGCTATATTAATAGAAAAGATTAAGGACTATCCTACAGGAACCGTTTTTTTTTGTAGGATAAATAGTATTCAATATGTTAAGATCTGAGGTATTATTTTAATAGGTTTATTTCTTACTAATATCTTCGACAGTGAACAATAAAGAAATTCACATATTTAAAAAAATTTTATTATTAATTTTATCGGGTGTTAAATTGAAATTTATATTGATTTTCCAATGAAAATTGTCAATTTTTTAATTTTAACTAAGTAGAAAATTTCTTTTGTTACTGTGTAAAATTGGTCAGGCCTCCTGAGAAAAATGCTATTTCGCCAACTTTAACAATACTTCTTTTAAATAGACAGTTCTTGTAAGATTCAAATGTTATGCTATCCTATGGGAACCGTGGATTATTCCGACATAAGAAGCAATCTATATCATTTACTGACTCATTAACTGATATATTAAAAAAGTATGCCAATTAATATGCCAAAAAATATATTATATGTAGTAACATATATATGTATGTATAATTTTTAGTAACAAATTATAAGCTAGGTATATCTGTGCCAAATTTCATATAGATATATTCAGCCGTTCTGGCGTGAAAGCGTAACAAACTCACATTCTTTTTTATAATATTAGTAAGAATTAATTTACCGTCAATATGAAATTCGTTAAATATTTATAGAAAATTGTAAGTACTGAGAATTAAGATTAATAATTTCAAAATATTTTATTTTGTTTGGACACAGCTAGTAAACAATGTAATTGGTAGCATGTAATGTTTCATGTCACGTGTTTTATCATGTGACTGTTTGCTATGACGCGTATAGTAAGTTACAGGTACACAGCTGACCGTCAAAAATCTGTTTTGTCACAGTTTCGGGTAAATTACTAACGCGAAATATAGATAAAAACCATTCTGGACGCGGATTGTTTATTGTGTCAAAATTTGAGCTCAATTGGTGCAGAGTTTTTGTCCTAGATAAGGACCAACGATACATTTTTATTTAAACTATATATAGAAAAAGATATCAATAAAATAGCCACTACGTACGACGCCAGCCGCTCTAACAACGCTTTTTAAATTTCTGATATCTTTTGAGTTATTCATTTTTATAATATGCTGTAAAGGTTGAATCCAAAAATCCATGAAAAAATTCTTGGACTTTTATTGGGATTCGAACCCAGGACTACTAGCGTACAGGGCAACGATCAAGTCCACCACGACACTAAGTGACCTCATTTTGAAATTTTTAAAATTAAAAAAAAAATATTTTTTTAATTTTTTTTTTGGAAAGAAATCATATTTCTTATGTTTTGTACGAAATCGACCTTATACTAATATATAGCGTGAGAACAAGTAATTTGTCGACTCTTCCATGTGCTTATTAAAGTCATCTGTCTTTAGGGCGTAAAAGATTTTTTTTTTAAATTAACATACAACCCAGCATTTAATTCAATAATCAAGGAAAAAAATCCAACACTTTATTTCACTTTCACTGAAAAACCCCGTTTGAAGATTTTGTTAAATTGCCCACTTCACCACTAAAAAGTCCTCTACAATTATTTCATTTGATGCCTCCCTTTTTTCTGCTACTACAATGATGAGGGGGTGACATTTGACGGATCGCATGTCATCGTTAATAACTCATTTAAAAAATTCTAAGGAGCCGAGGTCTTCGTATAAAAAAGTGACCCACCCTTTTCCACGAGACCTATAATCAACAGACCGATAATCGGTTTTTTTTGCACCCGCTACTAAAAATAAAAAAAATGACCGTACAGTTTATTTTAACGGAGGAGTGGTTTGACCCAGTATTTCTTTTGGCCATATGGAATGATTTTCAAAAAGGAATTTTCGAATTTCCAAAAAAAAATTTTTTTGCAGATGACATCATTTTCGATTTCATCAACAACATGGTGACCCAGGTGGATAGCATTTTAATTATTAATATAAAAGAGTATAATTAAAATTAACAAAAAATATAATAAGAGGACAGTTAAAAATACTCTTCACAGGACAGATAAAAAAATGTATAGATACATTATTTTCATTAAAATAAAATTACGTGATCGTTTGAGGAAAAAATATTTACCCTCCCCTCTGAAAGTTTGAATACTTACGTTTTTAAAGAGTGCAGAGTCCCATTTTTCAAAAAAAAATATCCCATCCATAATTAGTGCGTCTTAATAAGCCAATATAAATCTGAAATGTTCTAATGGTTTTACATTTTTGATAGGATGATTTCTAGCTGGCTAAATTTTATCCCTGATATGATTCTTGATAAGGGACCTACAAGCCTCAAAAAGGTTTGCTTCGTGACTATGTCAATTTTTGACTATGTCAAAATTTTTAGGGTTCATTTAGTGGCGCAGTGATTAAATTGTCGCCCTACACCCAGGATTCTTGGGATCTTTGGATTTAGGTTTCGCTGGTCACTGCAAACCATTAGCAGTCGAAGTGACTTTAAATATCCCAAAAAAATCCCAGAAATGTTTATTTTTTCATAATACTATAATAATCCAATTATAACTAGATATTCTTGATAAAGATCTCATGAGTCATCTACGTTCCATCCTTTTCAGATTTTTTTTTTGGTAGTTCTAGATCTTACTACATTATAACATGATACGATCGTAATCGGTCTCTTATAATTAACTTTATTCTCTCCCAAGTCCCCCCCAATTTTCGAAGTGATTAGATAAAATGAAGTATCTGGGGGTAGGTATTATTGCAATAATGTTTCAATAGTACCTACTATAGCACGTTTAAGCATTAGGAAATTTTAGAACTAAAAAGGGTTCCAAAACCACATTACCAAACTAACCCCCCTTTAATACTTATAATTTTTGATATTTATTTGTTGTTAATAAATAATTATTGGCCACTTAATGGCGTGTGGACTAGATAGTTGCCTTATACGCCAGTGGTCCTGGGTTTGCATCCCAATGAAAGCCTAACATGTTTTTTCTGGGTTTTTGGATTCGACGGTCGTTAAGGACCATAGTAGTTGATGCGACCTTAAATATACCAAAAAATAAATAAATTATTCTTGTACTCTGCATACTTAGATAATATTTTATAATTATAATTTACGAACCAAAAAAAGAATTTCTATCTAAATTTGCAATTTTTTTTTTGTGAACACAAATTATGTAAAATTTTCTTCAAATTGACCCCCCTCTACTCCTTATTTGATTTCCCGAAATTCTATCTTGCACGTTGTTTTGGTTTATAACATTCCACTAGGATATTATTTCAAAAATTTGTGTTGGTAAAATTGTTCCGTCATTCATTCATACTTTCTTTTTAGGAAATGGCAGAATCGTGTTGAAGCACGGACTTAGAGTTCCCGCAGGAAGAACGAGGTCGCTAAGGACAGTTAGAGAAGATTCACGCGAATCCGACGACTTAGACGCAGGATTAAAGGATTGCCAAAATACACTAGCAGTTCATATCCACGCTCGAGACAAAATCCCGGATTTTCCACACGTTCCCGACGACGACAGTGGTGCGGCGTGGCACTGACAACAACAAAAAAATAAAGAAATGGGAACGAAAGGAAAATGTTGGCAAAAGAAAAGCACATCAATCCTCACGGTTCCTATTGACGTAACAGCAAAATGTCTATTGTCGACTCAATGTCACGTGGCTCGAGCTTTATTTATTGCGCAGACGGAGCTTTTCACTGGCCATTTCAGACATTCGTAAAGCTTTTGTCGCGACAAAAAACGAATTGTGAATTATATGAAAATAATATTGAGCTCTATTTAAATGTCATTCTCGTTTATTCAATGTGGAACGGGAATAGCTGTATATGTGCGACGATATTGGGATTGAGGAATGCATGAATACATGAGCACAGGAGTACAGGCGTAGAGAGCTTCAGACATGCAGAGATAGAAACACAGAGACATACAAACACACAGACATACAGGATATCATGATTATTGTTTATTATTATCACTCGTACTACCACTGTCCCGATCTGTTTCCATCTTTTTTCCGCTCACGTTCCCATGCTTTTCATTCCGAAAAGCACACGTTACCCAATCCTTCAGAACTTGAGCTACACCGAGCTATTGTCAATAGAAGTTCAGTTTTCTAACAAATATCATCATCTGACGTCATTGAACTAATTATTGTTCTAATTACTAAATCACAATCAATTGACGCTTTTCACGTTTCTTTTGAAGGTTTTCAAACTCTCCTCAATTAACATAAATTTTCTTTGAAATTGATTTATTAGTACAAAGGTAATGACAAACTGAATTTTCTTGCCTCTTATATTTTATTCCAAGAAAATTTCATAGTGTTAACTAATCACTCCCTTAATATCACCTCTTGTCAAAATTGATGATTTTTCTATAAAGAACGATATCCCAAGGATCCCTTTTTAATTATTTTTCAATTTGAGATATGTTCTTTAAATTAAAATTAAACTAACTTATCTTTTTTTATCAAGAAAAAAATTGGTTTAGGGGTTGCAACCCACTCTCAAATCTGTCTTCTTAAATTTAAGTTATCCAAAGAATTGATCTCACTAACTAATTTTTCAATACTTTTATACTATTATATTTTTTAAAAATATTGTACTTATAAAATAATTGGTACTAATTTTCAGGTCTTAATAGTTTAATATTTTAAGCAATTATCAGGGGGAAAGACCAATTTTTTTTTTATTTTAATAATTTATTTTCTTTTTACACTACATTTCGTGGGTGATATTTCGATTTCATCAGGTATCTAACAAAACAAACAATTTATAAAAATTAAATTAAAAAGTTTTTCAATAATAATACATAAATGAACACTAAAAAAAGTTTAATACCTTGAAAATTGTTATACCAAATATAATAAAAATATAATTTGAATATAAATTTAACAATACAAAATTTTCAAATGTCAGATATTAAAATAGGCAAATGTTTAAATTTTTGTTCTAAATTATTAAAATTATCAATTAAAATTTAATTTAAAAAAAAAATTAAATTAATACTATTTCTAACACCGACAAAACGTAGTGTGAAAAAAAAATAAATTGTTAAAATATAAAATGAGATAGTATTAATTTAAAAAAAAATTAATTACATTTTTTTTAAATTAAGTTTTATTTGATAATTTTAATGATTTATAACAAAAATGTAAACATTTGCCTATATTAATATTTGTCATCTGACAATTTTGTATTGTTAAATTTATATTCAAATTATATTTTTATTATATTTGGTATAACAATTTTCAAGATACCTGATAAAGTCGGAATAACACCGATGAAACGTAGTGTAAAAAGAAAATAAATTGTTAAAATAAAAAACTGCTTATTTTCACCTGTTAACTGTTTAAAGTACTTATAAAAGTTGGTACATTGAAGAGGGGAATATGGATTCTAAATTATTCATTATAACATAGACTGTACTATTTACTTATTTTGTTAAATTTTACATGAACGTAATCACGGGTAGTCAGTACTGATTTATAATAGTTAATAATTGAGTTAAGGAGAACTATTTAAGAATAAATTTGATTAAGTATTATTTCAGAAATAAGAAAAATTATTAAATTGGAAACATTTATAAGAAAAGCTCTGGAAGCTTTGAGGGAAAAATGATTATAAGTGTGGCGATATATTGTTGGCCATATGTTTTTGACGGGTTTCAGACCTAATAGGATAGGCCAATTATAAATCGTGCTCGTTAACGGGAACATTATGAGGGAGATGATTGTATCATATCTATGAAAACAAACGGGAGACAATCAGCGAATGTAGGCTCCCGTAACAAGTTATGAAGCGGACCTCAATATGAATGAGTTACGGTAAACGGGATCGCGATAGGGGTGGTGGAAAGTGGGAATGGGGATGAGAACACGGGGGGTGCTCGGGAACGGGACCATGTGGTGGGATGATTCAGGATTCATGCCAAGATCGAGTGAAAGCTCACGACGATAAGAATAGAGAGCGTATCAAATCGGTATCGTTTGGAAAATGGATTCAGGGATTTTCTTATCCCATTTGGAGAAAATAAACGAAACGAAATGAAAACGTTACATTGTTATGATTTTAACAGATTGTGGCTGTCTTTAGAACGAAGAAAATTTATTTCTCACTTTATGCAATATCTCGACGTAAATGTAAAACATCAGTCATATTTCTGTGGAAAATCGGGTAAAGGAATAGCACGTTCTTCTTCCCGTTGTTCTTCCATATCGTCATTTTTCATCGAAAACCTCAACCCTTTAATGAATCAACGTTGCACTATAAACATTATCCCTAAATGATTAATAATCTTTAATCAGATTAAACAAGAAAGCTTTTTTCAAAATTAATTTTTTATAAATTAGGATCCTTGGAGTGTTCATTACTTGTTGAAGTTATCCACTTTTTAATAATAAAAAAAGGTGCCTTATCTGTTAAATGTTTAAATAAATTATTTTAATTTTTTTAAGATTGTTTTTTTAATTTCTTTATTTCATATCCTATTTTCCTCCATTTTAGGATCATAATAAAATTTTAAAATATAATTATATTGAATATTTATTGCTATATATACATATATTTATTGAATGTTTCTTTCAGCAGTTTTACTTTTTCAAAACAAGACAAACTTTTTAAGCATGGTAACTGAATTTTATCAGATTCAGGAATAATCCGACATCACAAATGAAGCACCTCATTCAAATCACTGAATTTTTTTATTGTTACAGTTTCAGTAAAAAGAACTTGAAAGATCTTGTAAGCTAATTTTTTTCTTACAATCGAAATAAGACAAAATAATAAAAAATATCTTTTTCTCATCTATTAAGAATTCTATGGAGAAATTTTTATAACTATATCTTTCTTCTCATTTATTTATTATTCCTTGTCCACCTTTCCCACAATGAGAGGTTTGGCGCCATATGACATCTTTTAGAATTCTCTAGCGCAAATATGGTCCTTGTCCAGCCGATCATATCCCTTTTATCTGCCCTTCACGTTTTGATGGGCCTCGGCGTGAAGTCAGAAGATCTTAGGAAGACACAACCATATGCTTACCCGGCAGGCTCTCAAGGGCATGACAATATTTACAAAAATACTTGTACAAGTCGTAGAAAGTATAAACTTGAGGTTGAATAAGGTAAGTTTCGGTACAAATACAAGCGATACCTAGCTTCATACAATTCATACAATATTACTTTTGGTACATAATTGCAATAAAGTTCAGCTTTTATATGGAGACAATTGTTAAAATGAAGGTTTTTTCTACTTTGATTGGTGGTACGTGACGTTTTGGCGTCGGACATTTTGGCGCCGCCGTTTTGGCGTAGGACGTTTTGGCACAGGACGTTTTTTTCGTGGAGGGTTTTGCTCCATTGCCTCGTAGTCCTAAGACTCTGTGGGTTTTTTTTTTGTATCAAATCCTTGTTTCTCATTTAAACTTACAGTGGTTTAGTGGCGCCAAAATGCCCTGCTTTGCTTAATTGGCTATTAGGATACACGATTTGCGTTCTTTGGGTCTATAATATTATTATTCAACACATCTTTATGATAAAATCATTTTTATAAATAATTGAAGTTTAAGATTTCAAAGGACAAACAGCACGATTTAAACTTTTTTTTAATTTCACTGGATTTCTATAAGAGTTAAAGTCAATTTGGGGCTTTAGATTAAGAAAAAAGTTTTAAGTTTAGCATTAATAATAAAAGTGTTTGATATTTACACTCACGCAACGCCAAGTATTTCAACTAGTTACTTATACATATTGTGTGGTGGTTCTTAGATGATGAAATTAATTTCTTAATATAAAAAAACCGTGTTGTAATGTGAGGTTATGAAGTGTTAGATATTTTTCGCTTTTTCTAATAAAATATGCTAATTTTTTAAATGGTTCTGTAGTTTTCTTTGCATTCCTTATAGGCGATGTTCGAAAATAAATGATTGTTCCAAATCCTACAGGAAAATACAAAGATGTGAAATTCCCGTTTGTGTCAGTGAAATTAATGGCTGAGCTCTTCGTTGAAATAATATAAGATACGATGTGATACAATCCAAAGCACCATTCGTCCTCTCCCCATTGAATCCTTTAAATATATATACAAACGTATCGTCCTGGAATACTTGACATCCCAATCTCATTCCAAGTTCTTTTGAAACCTTCCCAAATCCCCATTCCCGTATTGAGATTGTTCATAAAGAAGACACACTGTTACATGATAGCATCAAGCCATTTTCCAACCCATCAAACCCTCACCCGCAGCCACCCACTGATCAAATCCATCGTACCGTCCCATTCGAAGCAGTTTTGTCGAATTTTACACCCTCTCGAATTTTCACCGAGTCGATGTCATATCTCGAGTGGTTCTAAAGAAAATCTATGAAAAATTACACAGCACAATATCTCCATTGAGCGTATACTATTTTCATGATGAAAAGCACGAAGAAAATCATTAAAATTCCATCACCATAAATATCAAATAATGTAAATGTATGTGTAATCCACCCTTGTTGGAAAAACCTCAAAATAAAGAGTGAATGGTATAAATAAATAAACAATACAACCCCAATTTAAAATCCATTTTAAAAATTAATTTTCCTTAATTTTCCATGAGACTAACAAATTTGTTTACGGGACAATCCATTTATTTGTCATCAAAATAAATCATATGAAAAAATTGCTACCCTTACGGAGATGATGAGCCAAAAAAATAATGACCCTTTCGTACATATTTTAAGGGGATAAAGTATTTGACAAATGGTCGCTTTTTCTCGACGTTTTTTTCCTTAATATTACCATATGATAGAGTCTGTTGTGTAATAAATTAACCCTTCACCCCTAGTGCATATTTTAATATTATCAAGGGTGAAAAATTACTAATGCCATCTATTGACAGACTAAATCTTATCCTGTGAGGTTTTTATTCATATGGCCAATGCATGTTTTAAGGGTTTAATACATCACTAGTTTTAAGTGCCATCTAACCATAGGTTGGGAAACTGCGAATTTTATTAGGGGTTGAAATATTTACTTGATTATTTTTTTTTAAATTAAATTTTTATAATTTCAAGATGAGAATGGTAAGTTGAAAACAAAAGCTTAATTAGCTTCACGAGCTTTACATTATTGGTGTAAGTTTGAGTTGAAATTCGGAATCCTTCCAAGTTTTGGGATAACTGAGTACAAACAAGGGGGATGGGATTAATTTATCAAATAAATCTTAAATTGAATTTCTTGATGTTTAATATGGAAACATTTATGGTGATATTTGTGATATTTCACATCCTTGTTGGAAACTATAAAGGTTTTTGTGAAAAAAAAATTTTTTTTCAAGCAAAAAATAAAGTCACACAACAAAGCTTAGCTGAATTTATTTTATGGGTAAAATTGTAAAAATTGTTTGATTTTTGGCATCTTAAGATAATCTTGTAGTAATCAATATTTTTAAAAAGCTTTTCTGATTAGACGCAGGAATCTATTCTTGCTGTTGGTTGCTTAATTTATAAGAATTTTTTATCCTAGAATACCAAATTACCAAATTAAAAATCAACGCTTAATGAATGTACATATATCCTATTTTCCGACACTACAATTTTAATAAAATAAAATATTCACTGGGAATTGATCAGTGCACCTAGAGTATACCTGGATTTGAGATTTACGAGATTTATCCGCTATCACTAATAAGAGACGAGCGCTACTTAGGAAATTTCCTTTGGGATGAATCATGGTATGTAAATAACACTCCAAGATATCTTATCTACATAATTAGAAAGCACAATAGCCAGGCAAGTTTAGGAAACCGAACTTAAAAAAATTGTGCTTTTCGTGCACAGCTAATGCAAGTTTTACGCTCCCATTTGGGCATTTTGTAAATCAAATTGGACATTTAATTGATTTTTATAAAAATATTATTAATCAAATTTTATATAAATATGGCAAGCATTTATCATACTACAAAAAATGACCATACACTAATTTAGCTACCATAATAATCAATGATAATCGGTTGATAGGAAGCGTCGTTGTGCTCTATTGGTTTTTGAGTTTTTTCAATTTTTTTTGAAAATGGCTCTAACGATTTTTTTTTACTTACTACAGTTCGTAAATTTGTTTATGTCTACAACTTTTATAAGAAACTTTTTCCTGGAAAAATTCAAACAAGGAGGGTTCTGGTAGGGTTCTTCACGTTTGGAGTATATATATACATATATATATATATATATATATATAGATATTTGACAGATGTTTATATAGATATATTTAAATATTATTCAATTTGTAATTTTTTCTCTAATCGTGGGTTTTATTTATTTTCTTTTAACCAACAACGAGTTTCATGTAAAAGAAAGTACCGTGACGCGTTGCAGCAGATACCTTATTTTAAGTAAACCTACGATTGCAAAGTACTACTTAAATATAACAAGTCTCAGTCCGAAGTAAATTTTCCAAATTTTATTCTCTCCTTGTAAGCGGGTTAAATTATTAAAATTAAAAAGTTAAAAATTAAATAATTGCCTGGTTCCATTTATTCTCCAAAAATCGGTAAGTACTTATTGTGACAAATTTCATTTAAAATTTTTTATTTTTTTTATTTTCTCAAAAATTAAAATAAAATGTTCATTGAGCTTGTGTTTGCCAGTTGTTAATGAAAATATTCGATTCCATAATTTTATTGAAAACAAAGCGGAGCTTAGAAGAGATTCTGGGTTTATCCAAGTCATCAGCCTTTGGCATTCCAAACTGAATTGAAAACATTCCGGAAAATTTTCGAAATAGTTATTTTCCTAGCTGGAGTGTGTTGATTTGATTTTCTTGGTGAAAAAAGACGCTTTTGTGCGAGAAGCTCGACCTGTGATGGAGTGAGAGAGTGCGAGTCGTAAGTGCGATGAACGGTGAATGGAATTTGCAGCTTTCGGACGCGCGTTGTTTGCCACTGAGGAAATAATGTTGAAAGGGGTTAGAAGAAAAATGAACATTTTCTCAAAAAAAGGAAGAAATTTTCATAAAATATTTTTATTTTATTTTTGTAATTTCATTGACAATTTTTGAAAAAATAATTTTTAACACTGCAAAGCAGATTTAAGCTCCCAAAATATGTTTTTATAACTTCAATATAAACTCTAATCGATAAATATTTTTTAAATAAAACAATGCCCGTTTCCTTTTTTCAAAATAAGTGTTCCTATGTTTTTCAGGTGCATATAAGTAAATTGATATTCTTTTTTAAAAGTGGTTCCTGTTAAGATTTGCTACAAGCTTATGAACCCCCTTTTTGTCTCATCTATTTAAAAATTAAACGATAAAGCTCAAACTTTTGCAAAAATCTTCTATCTTAATGAAATTTAGAAGGATGGGGTAACATTGATCCAATTAAATTTTTTAATCAGTTTTTTTTTCAATTTAATCTGTTAATAACGTGGCTATCTCTATGAAGTAGAGGTTTTAAATTTAAAACGTAATATTTATTACTGTAAACACCGAAAATTAAAACTTACAATTTGCGTAGTAAAAGCTTCAAAAAATCTAACACTTAATGTATATAACAGAACAAGACATGCTTAGAAATGTACAAATCGTTTAAATTTGGGAAAACCCTTGAAAAATGTCGTCAATATTTATAAAAAAAACAACTTTCTAATTTAAAAAAATGGGTAAAAATGGATCCTCTGATATTGGGGTCAGATAAACCCTTATGCTATTATTGCATTTCTGAACTTTATCAATATTAATGAAGACGTTAACAAATTTTATCATACAATTCAGATTTATTCAGATTTTTTACTAACAAGTAAAATGCTGATTTTACGAATTTTATTCTTGATAAAGCAGCTAGTTTTCGAAAAAAAATCCTATAAAAACAGGATATAGTATCTCTAGGAATACAAAGCTAGTTTATTTCTTTTAAGACTCGATGTCATAGTAGCAAAAAACGAATATGGTAATTTAATAAACGATTATTAATAAATTTTACTTCCAAAGCGTTACTGCAATTTAGCCTCAATACCAAAGCTTCAGTGCCAAACTCTTAGTGAAAATCATATCAAAAGTTTCCAGTATTCATTTCAATTCCTAAGTGGATACTAGAGTAAAAGTGATGTAAGTCCATTTTTGACAAAAATGTAATTAATTGTACTCATAAATGCTTTCTTCTGTAATTTATTATTTATGAACAATTTGAAAAAAGAATAATTTACAAATCCGTCATTTATTGAATATGAAATTAGGTGGTTAAAAATTTTTGTAGTTCACAAATGTAGAAAAATCTAGAATTGACCAGAAATTGAAGCGCGTAATTCGATGATTTTTACTACTGACGCGTGGAGCGGAGGTCTGAAAAATCTATCCGTTGCGCCACTAAAAGGATCAGTTAATGGGTTTGTTTCAAATGAAAATAATAACATTATTTGTACGGTCAAAGTCTTGGCGAAAAACTTGGAATTTTGCCTTCACATTATATCTAGTTGTACCACAGGAAACCCCACTTTGTTCTATGAGTTTTTAGTTTTTTTTTTTTTTTAAACGGTTTTAACGATTCTTTTTAACTTGCTTGATAATTAAACGCATCAAAGCCTATAATTCTTATTTAAAAATTTTTCCTGGTCAAATTCAAATAAAGAAGGTGTTGTGGTTACGGATGGGAATTCGTATAAACATAGAGGCTATGTACATACACATAGTTCTATTTATATAGATACTAAACAATCGTCGGTTTTATATTTGTTCTTTTAACCAACAACGAGTGTCATGTAAAAGAAAAATTTGTGACGCGTCGCAGTAGAATTTTTTTTAACCAGCTATCCCTGCTTCTTCTTCTTTAAAATTGATATTCTTCTAAGTTCTTTCAGATAAACGATTAAAAAAAATTCAAAAATGCATGAACAACTCGTATTTCGAAACGTTTAATCTATTACTGACCCCCGTTTTGGCGATTATTTGAGATTTTTTAACACGTCTCAGAAATAGCTATAACTTCAAAAATAGTTCAAATTTTGAAAAATCCTCATTATGACAAATTCATAAAGATCTAAGCTTTAATAATATACAAAAAAAGAAAAACGATTTTCTCAAAAATCGAAATTCTAAACTAGAATACCCTGTAACACTGAACCCCTCAACATTAATAGTAGGCCCTAAACACAATTTTTTTTAATACGGATTTATGGCTTAGACATCTAAATTGTGTATTTTGGCATTTTCTTTGCAATTGTTTAAATGTGATGAAATAGAAATAGAATGAGAAGTACGTTTTAAAAATGATTTTAGCTTTAAATCATTCCATAAAAGAGTACAACTAGTTTGCTAAAACTAGTTCCCTAAAAAAATTTTTTTGGGAACTAAAAGAAATTTTGCGCAAAATCAAGCATGCGTATTATGCACAAGTGCATATTATAATCAAGATTTTACGGTATGCTAAAGTTGTGAATATGAAGTAATTTTTTAAAAATAATTAATTTTCAGCAAGTTATTAACTACCCCTTAAGTCTGAATAAAAAAGTTTTCCATACGGCTAAAGTGATTATAGCCGTTACAATGTTAGAAATTGTGAATTTGTTTGAATAATTGACAGCGTACATTGTTATTGTCATCTGGAACAAAATCAGTGCAAATCAAAGAATAAGACTTTAACCTAAACCATCCCTTTATACAATTAAATGAATTTAAACTTCTTTAAAAGAAGATTCATATGAAATGGTTAACCAATTCGTTTTTTAAACGAAAACTAATTAATTTTATTTCAATTTGCGAAATTTCGTCGGTGTTATTCCAACTTCATCAGGCACCTATAAAATAGTTGCTAACATGTTTTTTGACCCATTTCTTACAAAGATGCCTGATGAAGTCGTAATACCATCGACGAAACGTCACAAATTGAAATAAATATGAAAAAAAACATCGCTTAATTGGTCTTCTGAATCCTGACTTTTTTGTATCATTACAGTGTCACACAAAATAAGTATCAACCACCCATAAGCGCTGTGTTTAGAGCAATTGCTCTCTCCGCTTCATGCGTCAAGTGGCTCTGGGTTCGATCCCCGTTGAATCCTAGACTTAAGATTCTAGACCTAAGATATAATTGACCAACAAAATTTTCTGTACCTCTACAATCTTAATTTGACCTGAGATGTTAATGCAACCAGAGATGCAATTTATTGATCCAAGTGTATTTGTTCACGCTATAGTTATGGATCCATGGTCAGTTTTTTTCAGCACCTATCAATTTTTCGAAAAAGACAAAAAATTTCAGAAAATTTAAGACATTGCTTGTAATGCATATACGACATAATGTTTTTGGTGTATTTTTGAGCGCTACACCCAATTAAATAATCAATTTTTTGCCAGCATCTTTTAGTTTTCAGAAAATCTCCTAATGGGAATTTTTTTTTATAATTATTATAATTACATAATTATATACATTCAAAATATAATCTCGAAAAATTAAACAAACTCTACAATTTTAAGTTTAAGATTTCATTTAATAAAGAAAGCTTTTATTATGTTTTTTTTAAAGCTCTACCTAATAATTCGAGATGGGTGCTTATTCTACGGATGACTTTTTTCTAATTTTATTACATCGCTTTAACAGAATGAAATCAAAATTTTTACTGTCTGCTTGACAACCATAAAATCTCGAAATCTCTTATAAGAGAAAACCGTGAACTTAGTTTTCAAGGATCGCAAACTTTTACACTGTCGTGTCACAAACGTATAAAAAATAAAAATAAATAATCTTTATAAAATAACTAGCTTGCACACATTCAGCGTTCAATACATTCAGCATGACCCGAAAAAACCTGATGCCAAAATCGCGCAATCAAAATCGTACTAATACAATTGCTACGACAAAAGCGCGGCTTGAGTAAGTTTAAAACATTATTAGGTTTAAAATATTTCCATCTTAAGACAATGTTTCTGATTATATTAATTATAAATTACTTTTTCAAAGAATGTACAGTTAATTTTTGATTGAGATCTGGAGATTTTAATATGAAATTTATATAAATAAAATGATATCCAATGGCAGCAATGCTACGATTTATTTCAAGAACTTCTAAATAAATTGACAAATTTATCCATATGCTTAAACTATTAAAAGCTTATAATATTTTAATATCGAAATAAAAATGAAGAATATTTAAAAATACAATAGTTATACTTTTCACACATATGAAAAGCTTGAATGCGTTTCTTCATGTGTTGATAAGAATGTGAGAGAGCGTATTCGAAAATTTCGTGGGTGTATAACGGAAAATGGGGAGGAGAAAACTGCTCTCATCTTGAGTTTCTCTCAAAGAATATGATGTATAATTTAATTTTATTAATTTATGATATGAATTTCAACAATGTAAGTCTATATCACAAACATGAATTGTTATTTCTGCATCTATAACATTGTAAACTAAAGAAAATTTTTCTAATTTTTTTCAAGCTTTTGTTGTGACCTCATGCAATTATGCCTAGAAGAAGTCAAAAAATAATTTTTAATATTACGAAAATGTTAAAAACTAATAGTTTAAATTTAAAAAAGCTTTTTTATCGGTATTGTTTTCGATTTTTAAAAGCTCAGTCAATGGGGATTTTGGAGGCGAAAAAAAAATATTTGGGGTTAAAAATAGAAAAGGTGTGACAGTTGTGTGTTAATTGAGACGAAAAAAATTTGAATTTCGATGTGTAATTTGACTGTTCGTTGTAATGAGTACCTACATAACGTGCATATATGCGAGTAGTAGATTGTTGATTTTGTTGATTTAACGTTGATTTAAGCTGATTCCTCCTTGTATGAGGGCTGAATTCTTTGTTCCAGCCTAATGAGCTTTATGTAAATTCTCGAAGATATATGAAACGAAGAAGCAAACTAAATAAACAGAAATTTATGGATGGTGAAAAATGAGACGTGAACTTGTACAATGTAGATATTTATTATATTATATATAAAAGCTCGGTAATATGAACACACTTGGGCCGGCAGAAGAGGCAAAAGAGGGCTAGAAGAAGACATGGTGAAGTGGAGGAACAGAGACGGCCTGAGGGAGTCGACGGTTTTCTTTAGCACATCGAGGGGTTGTCGCGGCCATCAACGCGCATGCGTGCGCTATTATTTTGGCTGCCATTCTCTTTTCATATAAGAAAATAACGATTTTCTCAAGTTGGAGGACGAGAAAATACGTGGTTCGCGCGCTACCCGCATTCGGGGGTAGCACAACCCCATACCGCTACGCCGGCTTTCGTAGCCGAATATCAGCCGCCCGGCGCGGCGAAGTGCCGGGACGAATCCAAAGTCTCCATCCTCGGCAAAACTTCTCGAAGGTAATGAATACTTTTATTTCCCTTGCACATGTGTCAAATGGCTTTAGCTATCGCCGAAGCACAATACTGACAACCTTATAAAATTCACGTCGTTTTTCCATCTTTCTCATGCATCCCACCACGACGTTGCTAGTAGTAGTAGTAGTATTCGCACCCTCCGCACATTTATCCCAGTCACGGAGCTAAGGGTTAACTTAATGCAGCAGACAACACATTTGTAATCTTTCTCGCTTTTCCTCTTTCAAGATGATATATGCCGCACCTTTTTTATAATAAAACAAAATGTGTAAGGTTGGCGTTTTAATTTGAGCCGTTTGCCGCACTTTGTTCGACACATCTTGGGCGCCTATCGGAACGTCTCTCACGCGGCGTCTAAGGTGGTAGACGTCGCAACCCTTGGTGCTTTCGTTTACCCCACACCGAGCTTTTACTATTTCCAACCCTAAACTGAACAGAAGGTGCAAGATTTTCCGTTACGATTTTAGCTCGTTCTTCTTTTCGCTAAAACATTTACACATTACCACGTCGCACTCAACATCTCCAAGAGACCAACGAAGGTACCTACCTAGTATTGAGTTTTCCATCACGCTTTTCCGACAAACGAAAATAACCATGCAGCCGTCTCTGTTTTTCTGCGAGTATTTTCTTAGTGGGTGGAATTTAAAATGAAAATCATTTCGACGAACGGCCTCGGGAATGGGGGGACATTCGCGCTATTGTCACCGCGCTGGCTGCCAGGATCGCAATCCTGGATCGCACGATCCTGCGATCGTTACACGACGATGAGAGTTGAGGAGGCCAACTTTCTATCATTGTTTCACATGTCTTTTTCGAGTTACGTCGCATTCGTTTTTACCACACCGCTGTGTACCCCGGTACACCACCAATCCTCATCCCTCACACCGAGTAAGGCTTTTTGAAAACGGGGAGATTTGCGCCGGCAAATATCTAGAAAGGAATGGAAAGGAACGGCACCGTTGTGTTTTGTTTGTCGTTCATTTTGCCTTAGGACCGCTAGGGCAAGGAATACAAGGAACACGTCAGAAGTTAAGGAAGAGGGTGAGCGTGGCAGGAATGATTCGGTGGGGCTTCGTGTTCGAGGGATGAATTATTAGTGGCTTACAGGTTTTACTTATATGTGGGTGTGGTTCTTCTTTAAATATTGCCGCAAATAGAATTCGCATGAGATTCTTGTAAAAACATGTTGGAAATTTAATAATATTTGTTTCTTGTGAAATATCCCTGGGGAACGGATAAAAAATGCAGGATAATGAAGTTACACGAAACCATGAATTACTAATTCCATATTAAATTGAATTTTGACCGGGATGGCAACGACAAAAACCCAAACGGAAAGCTCACCTTTTTACCGAACGCAAACGACACAACGAGCAATACAAAAGAACATTCTTAAGACTCCACATCAAAACCGACTTTTTCTCCACTTGCCATATTTAAAGCTCTTCTATACTAATCGCTTTAAAATAAGTATGTACTTACTTACTATGAAATAGAACCACTCTCATTTTTTCTAAGATTCATCAACATATTAAACTGATGTTGTTAACCTATTCAATCACTTATATCAGTTATTTCAAGTGATAATCTACAAAATCTGGAATCCGAAAGATTAAATGTTAATGTAAATTATATGGTATATCGATATATGTAATTAGCGCGGGGTATAGGATCAGGTTTTTTTCTACAATAAATGCATCAAAAATATCAATTTGCAACGTTTTGTCATATATTACGGCTTCATCAGGCTCTCTGATCTATGCTCAGCATTCCATATAATTCTTTCCACAAAAAAAAAAAACGATTTTGACACTCATGATTGATAAATAGTAAAAATAGCTGTCACCATATTAACAACCATAATAACTATGTTAATTGATTAATTATGATTTATCATATTATTAGCTACAATAACATACAAATGCTGAGCATAGATCAGAGAGCCTGATAAAGCTGTAATATATGACGAAACATTGCAAATTGATATTTTTGGTACATTTATTGTAAGAAAATCCTGATCCTTTACCCCTCTAATAACATCTAGCAATAAAAATAACTAGGATCTAAAGAAATATTAATTATATGATATATCATTATCAAATAAACATTCATTCTCAATACTAATGCTTAGTATTCTACAACGTATAAAAAGGTTAACAAATATAAAAAGAAACGGTTTTTACACTAAAAAAAAAACTAAATAAAACCTCATTACATTATATAGTCTTACATTAAATTCATTGTATAAATACAAACTTTTATCAATGAACGAACTTGCTATAACTATATACTTATTATGTATCTATATAATTAAAAAAAATTATTGCATAGAAAACTTTTTTTTATTCACATTTTAATGAAGCAGAAGTAGATATATCAATTCATAAAAGTGATATAAAAAGTAATTGTTAAAACTTAACCTCTCTTTATATTATTCTCTCTGGTTGGGACTTAAAACAAAAGTACATAAATGATATGCACTGTCTAATTTATTGAATATTTTCTTTATTTTAGATAATTTCAAATGGTATCGTTATTAGCGGCCGGTTTAAAGTTAATTGTATGACAATTTACTAAGAATCTACCAAGAAAAAATTAATTACTGTACAATTTTCTTAAGAACGCCTCAAATATTAGTAAAACTTTCATATTCTGACATACGTACGTGAGATTTTTGAAGCAACATATAAAATCGCAAAATAAAGATATCTAACAAATTTCCAGCTTACTCTCTCTTAATCAAAGGTTGATCCTTGCTTTGATTGAACGATAGCAAAATTTATTTGCATGTGAAATACGGGTTCATGCATAAATCAAATATTAATTTTTTTAAGTTTCATAGATTAGAAACTATTATTGAGTTCGTAGTGGAGAAGATAATCTCGAGAACCCGAGGAGGTTTCTTAATATCTCTAGATAAAACCTCTCGTTCTCAGGATTCGGGATTGACACAATATTAATGACAGAGAATCTTAATTTTGCTTTCGACAATGTAAAATAATTATATTATTGAATATGTAAAATACTGATAAGTCTATAAACGTTTTTATTTAATATTAATTCCCTCTAAGTACAAAAACCCTACGATCGGCTTAATTTATTGCTCCTTATTGTATGTTTTAAGTAAACAAGAAAAATTAAGTATGAATTTTATTAACTATGATTTCTGTTTAGTAAAACTTTTTATATTAATAACTAGCTGATACCCGCGACGTCGTCTGCGTTGTTTATTATGCTAAGAAAATATTTACTTAACAGAGCAAAAACATTTAAAAAATTGAAAACAACAATATATTAAAAATATTCGGAAAGAACTAAGCGTAGAACATTTTAAACTATCTGCCAAAAAGTTGCCCCTAAATTGCTACTTCAGAATCCACTATTGCTCCAAGTGTATAGTTATTAGTTAATCAATAACTAATTTTTCAAAAATTTGTAAATTCAAAAATAAAATTGCTATATAATCCAAAATAATCACTGTTTTCAATTTTTTTTTTTCAAAAAATTGTTTTTGAAATGTTCTTTCGGGATCCACAATTGCTCCAGGTGTATAGTTAATTAGTAATTAAATTTTTAAACTATTCATGTTTCTAAGATCCAACGGCAGTTGATGACGTCATAGTACAAAAATACATCTATAGTTGAAAATAATTAATTATTAAAAATATTGCAAAAAGTTGATCACTTATTTGTGTAAAGAAAAGAGCAGATAGAGAGCTTTAAAAAAAATTTCAAATAAAAATTATTTTGGGTTTTATATTAATTCTATATAATTCATTCCATTATAAAAACGAGTTTGACACATGATTGATAAATTGTGAAATTTGTTGTCCTGCTGTCCTCGTTTTTTATAATGGAAAAAATTATATTGGAAATCAGTAAAAAAATAACTAGGATCTGAAGAAATATTAATTAACTTGAAATAAAAGTTAATAACACTTACATAGTTATTCTTTTTTAGTCCACTTTCCTACCATAAATTCAAAGTAAAATCATATTAATTCCTTCTAAGCAATTTTTGTCGATTCCAAGACTAATCCCGGAATAGATGCATTTTAGTCCTGAAATCTCGGGATCGATGTAATGATTTTGTATTATTATGGAATATAATCCAAAATTTATATGCTATTTTCTGGCTGAATTAGGTGCTAAAACGATAGTTGACTGTTGTAATATTGAGACCCGTTTCGACTGATTGTGACGGAGATGGGGTCTTTTACGCGTATACGCATTACCACATATTACATTATAAGACATTCTGAGTTATGACAACGTGTTACTCACACAAGCAAAACAATTTTTAAGGATTTTAAAGAATTGTAAAAGGTGTATATGTATTTGTCTTAGGCTCTCTAATATTGGTAATATTTTTTCTATTTTCAATATATTTTAAATTCCAATTAATAATATTATGTATGAAGAAAAAAAAATTTACCTGTATGGAAAATCTTTGAAAAATGGAGTTATACTGTTTTCTCTTAAATCCCGATATCAATAGGGCATCAATAAATTTGTTGAACGTCAAAGTAAGAATTGACGATGTAGATTTGGATTTGAATAACTGAAAGGTGAATTTTCCTAAGGGGAGTTGGAAGTAAATTGTTGTTACGTTTCGACCAATTCGCCTGAGTAAAGTTTCTGTTGAGATAGCCGTACAAATCAAACGATTTGCTCAACGTGCCACCACGTATAAAATCCACGGATGAAATTCATGGAAAATACTATTTGAGAATCATTGATATGTATACGATGGTGGCTTTGCGATCGAAAACGATAGCGATTCGAACTTCTCGAACCATCGAAGTCTCTAATGAAATATATGAAACAATTTGTCGCAAATTTCCCAATGAGTTGAAGCCACGTACTTCTTACTAGCATTGCTCGCTCCAGCGGCACCATTTCCAATTCCCGTGTTCTGGTCGCCCGTTCCCGCGGGAACCCAAGATTTTCCAGCCTTTCAAGCTCTCTTATACGGCATCTATACCGACTTGACTAGAAGTCAAACTCGCTTAATATACACAAAGATCTAAGATATCTATATACATACATATATGAATTTTAATATATTTTAGTGTCGGTCTGTCTGGTTGCCGGCTGTAAGTCTGTCCGTTCGTCTATGAGCTCCAACTTCTCTATATATTAGAAATAACACAATTGTATTAAGATATTGTTCGTTACGAATTTCGAGCACGTCGTGCCATTATTCCTATGTGAGATACAAAATTGCCGTCAAGCACTCCTTATACAGGATCGCAAATAGCCCCATCCCTCAACCCTTCTGCGATTCCTTTCATATACCCCCCACCACTGGCCAATCACCACCCGAATCATTCCATTTACCGAGCCGTTCGCAACCCTTTCCTGTTCAAACAATCGCAACCCTCACCAATCGTTAAGGGCTGAAAAACCGAAACACCCCCCAGTCTTGTCTAAGCGATACAAATCCCATCCCACCGAAAGAAAGCTTTAAAGCTCCCCTTGATTTGTTCGAATCTTGATTCGAGGAGCATAATATGGCGTTTCAGTTGGAAAAATCAATCGGTTGACGATTTATAACAATAATAATAAAAAATGTACTTAAAAGTGAAAATGAAAGCTCACCAAAAACAAGTACTAATTAATGTTTTTTAATTCGCTTAGACTTTGAAGATCACATTAAAAATTCTACAAAAACAGATTTCTGACATCTTGCAAGTATCACGCCTAATTTTATTTTAAATTATTTTTATATTAATGACCTACAAAATCTCAAAAACTCAGAAAATAGCAGAATATTGTTTTCGTTTTAGATCATTTTCTACTTAAAGTATTAAGAAAACTTTGTACTAAGAACTGCAGTATTTTGTAACTTTAAGGACGTTCCATAAGAAAAATAGTTTTCTTAAAATCCTTTTAAAATTTTCAGTACAAAAATGTTCATTACAATGAAATAACAAGGGAAAATTATTGTTACCGTAGATCTTTAAAATATTTGGATTCTATTCTCTTATAATTTCTCAAAACCCATTGATTTTCAAAAATTTTCACCTCCAATTAAAAAAATTCAAAATTCAAAACAACAATACACTTTTTGATGTTTTTACTAGAAGTATTTTCTTTTAAGTTACAGCAGTGAAAAACTAGTTTTTTATTTTAACAATTTATTTTTTTTTACACTACGTTTTGGTGTTATTCCGACTTCATCAGGTATCTTGAAAATTGTTATACAAAATATATAAAAATATAATTTAAATATAAATTTAACAATTTATATTTATATTTTTTTCACCTGATAATTGCTTAAAATATTAAAACTATAAAAATATTGCTCCTAATTTTTTAACATCTTAAAGTGCTGATATGTGCAATTAACTATTTATTTCATATTTCTTTTTCCTAAATACTTCCTCATAGTGAAAACCGCACGTCAATGCCTTTAACAGATTTTCACATTAAAATTGATTTTTCTTGTGAACTTACTTTTGTCCATCTTTGAACTGAAAACAACAACATAACTAAGTTTTATTAAATTTATTCGATAATTTCGTTAAATTTAATTTATAAAGCTCACTTTATCTCTACGTATTATAGCTTAGTTAGTAGTCGTTTTTATAGGGTTACTAACTAAATATTTCAAAAAATGTAGAGATAATCCAGTAAATTCGAATATATCAATTCATTTAATACATATCTAGATATTCTTTGGGTTAGAAGATATCTTAACGATATCGATGTCGGAAACGTCTCTCATGTAAGGACATCTCTTAGAACTCATCAAAAAGCTATCATAAAGGTAATATTTATGTTGAGATTGATCACAAATACTTAAATAAAAATAAAAGGTAATAACAGTTTGTTATTAGAAAAAAAAAACAGCATTCATATTTTGATGATAAAAAAAATTTTATTGTTTTTTTTTCGTTCGTAGTTTAAAATCTTAGTAGCATATTGTAATTCTCAAAGTTTTTTTTGTAGTTTAGGCCTAGTTAAACTAAACTAAAAAAAATTACACTTTACAAGGTTCTTTTGTCAGCTATATTTTAGATCTTTTAGGATAATTTAAAGTTGTCAAAAGGATAACATTATTCTGAATTCTTTCAATTTTTGGATCAAATTACGATATCTCCTTTACGAAAAAAATTTTAATTTATATCTAAAATATAATCAATTTATCAAGTTCAATGTAATTATTTTCAATTTTTTTATATCCAAGAAAAATTTTAGCGCATATAACAGTTTACTTAGGTTTGTGTTTTAAATGAAATTATTAGTCGTAGACTAAATAGTTATAATTGAAAAATCTTAAAATTATTTATTAAGAACTAGAGTCCCGGGAAAATTAATTTTTTTTCGGTTCCTTGATTGGAGATTCATCAAGTCAACTGGATATTTTTCAAATAAATTATACTTGTTATTTTGACTTGTTCAAAATGATTTGTGGGGTTATTGTTTGACTTAATTTGGCTCAATTTTGGCTTGAATTCAAGTCAAATATAAGTCAAGTAGCTTGAAAATTATCTCAAACGTCATGAAAATCAAATCAAGTAGTAAATCTCTACTGCAAATTCAAACAATTGGTTTTGAAATTCACAAAAAAAATTTTTTTTGAAACAAAAAAAAATGAATTTAAACAAGGCGTATCGTACACCTAGGCTATTATCTTAAGTCGAGTGGATCTTTGGTAAAGATTTACAGGAAAATTTTTAAATTATTTTTACTTTCACAAACCAATTCATTTTTCGTCTAAGAAAGAACACAAATACGTCGTTTGAAGGAATGAATTGTACCATATTTTATTTTTTTAAAACACTGTTAAAACTAAAATTCACTTTATTTTACTAACACTTGCACGAAATTTTTATTTTTTAAAAAAATTTTTTAAACTTGTTAATCAATCGTTCAATATCAATATTTTAAGCCTTAAGGTAAATGATGACAATTTATATTTGCACGATATGTTACCAGTGACTTTATCTTATGTTAGTTTTATTGTCGAAATTTTCGGTTTGGTATCCAAACGTTGACTAAAGACGAGGCCAATGTGAAAAGAAGTGGTCAGTACGGATGGGTCACTCACTGCCCTAAATTAATTAATTCAAAAAAATAGTCGATCAACTGGCCCAAAAGTTGGCGACAATTGAATTGATTCTTGACCAACCAGTTATTCCACTGTTCCCAATCTTCCCGTCTCAGACCCGACCAGCTATAAAAAAGTCCCCGATTAGCCAGCGGTCAACGTAGCCTATCTTCGACTCGATTGTATTCATATTATATTTTCTCATGACCCTTTTTTCTTATCCTTTTTTTTAAGATATTAAGATTTACGAATTGTTTCTTAGCCAGTCCAGTTTTTTTCAAAGGGTACAAAAATGACCATAATGGCTTGGTGATTTACTAGCCGTGGGAAACGTTCGCATTTTGTCTTTTCAAAACTGACCATCGCCTTAAGGGATGGTCAGTGTTGGTTTTGTGAAAGGGTTGCGTCACACGCTCATTATACACGTAATTCTATTAAAACACATATACATGAAAATACATTTCAACCCTTAACAAGATCATATATGAGCTTATGGCACACATCAAATCCAATAAAATCATATCCGACGATAAATTTTTTATTCGGAAAAAAAATTCATTTAACAACTTTCCGTAACCGTCGAGAAAAACTAGTTGTGAATCTCACCCCTGCAAATTTATAATCTATCTAAAATGAAGATTAATTACAAATTGCTACGAAACCACAAAAATTAATCAATTTTCAAAACCACTGACAAAATTCTATAACATTTTATTAATCAACGCGTTCGCACCCCCATCGAACACTTCGAGGGTAAATTTACAAGAGGAAAATGAAGGAAAATTTTAAACGAATTAACTTTCAAGATAATCAACATATTGAAATTAACACTTTTCTATTTCATATGAACAAGGGAAAAGCCAAAGAAAAGAGTTGAGGTTAGCACTAAAAATTTTTCAAATTCCTTATAAAATATTTTACTTCAGTTAAAAATGGACGTTTATGGCCTATATTAGAACAAGTAGATGTTTTGACTATTATAATTCACTTAAGATAGTAACTCGATATACCTTTGACGCTTTGAGATATATTTTCTCATTTTTGAAGTCTTATGGTTTCTTTTTGTTTCAAATACAACCTTTTTCATTTCAAAAGCAACCATTTTCATTTCATCGCAAGCAAACCGATTTCTATGTACAAAATAAAACATTTCACTCGTAAACCCATGAAAAAGTGTTATTTAAAACAAAAAAGCTGCTTTAAAAATGAAAAATTGTCCTTTGAAATAAAAAAAGTTTTATTTGAAGTAAAAATCTGTATAGTAACGTCTTAGTAATTTAAAATGTAGTTATTCGACATAGCTATGACGCGAACTATATTTTCTCGAAGTCTTATTGTTTTTTTTTTATTCAAATACAACTTTTTTCATTTTAAAATCAACTTTTTTTTTATTTCAAAAGCAGCCATTTTTGTATCCCCGCAAACAAATCGTTTTTTATATATAAAGTAAAGCATTTCACTCGTGGTTTCTTCTCATTGCTTTTTATCTTTTCTAACTCGTTTCGTTTAACGTGTTTTCGCAATGTTGGCCCAACATAAAAAATAAAATTGTATCAACCGATGATTTTTTTCTTAAGCCTTATGCCTAGCCTGTTTCAAAAAGTTATGCCATTTTTGACATTAGAATGCGTGTTAAAATTTTTGAGAGAATTTTATTTTTAAACATTGCGAGCTTAATTTGTTAGTTGTTTGCAAAAAATTGTTTTTTTTATGTTATTTTTAATGAATTTTTCTTAGGCTACTAGAAAATTTTATGCTTATTCTATTTATTTAACTATTATCTAAAGCAGTGGTCGACAACCTATGACACGCGGGTCACCAAGTGGCCCATTTGATAATTATTAGTGACCCACTTTAGTTCCACTAAAGTATAATATTATAGGTATAAAATAAATAAATAAATATTTAAACAACTTTTTAAGCGTAGTGTAATTATTTTCTTGAATGAATTTATAATTTATAATGTATCTTTTATTGATTCCATGCGTTTTGATCCCCGGATAAAATATTCCCGACAAAATATCCTCGGACAAAAATGCCTCATAGAATAACTGCAAATCGTATTTGCAGCATAATTTTGAAGTTAAAACATTTAGTTTTTTTGTAAAACTCTACGGTGTCAAGAATTGCACATTCAGTCAATGAATGAAAATCGGGTAAACGAACAATGACTATAACTTATTTGATGGGGGCTCCTCCCAAACCCCCACCAGAGAGACCTCCTGTACCCTTTGGGCATTAGTAAACACAGTTTTTGCGGATTTAACACGAACACATGGGGGTCAATTCAACACTATTTCAATAATAATTGGGGGTCAATTTAACACATGTTTACCAAAAATTATTAAATATAAAATCATTGTTATTAAAAATTGAATGAAATATTTTATCGCAAATATTTTTTTCATTGGGATATTTTGTCATGGGGATATTTTGTCGCCGATATTTTTTCCGTGGACCAAAACGCCTGATACCCTCTTATTCACTAAAAAACTTTTTTAAAATTAAAATGCCACTGACCCAAACGTGTATTTAATACTCAAATATTAGTTGATTTTGACCCGCAGTCAAAAAAGGTTGCCGACCCCTGATCTAAAGGTTTTCTGCCAAAAGCGGGCTATACACGGAACGATTTTTCAAGGATTTTTTTATTATCATGCTTAAAATCAAAATCTTGTTCTCATTCGCTTTTGTTGACGAATCAAATATTCAGATATACACGGATTGATTTGAACTCGACCGACTAAATAGATTTTTTTCAATCTAATACAGAGTCGTAATTAGAGTCCCCAAGGAAAAGTAGAATCTTGCAAAATGAGATTATTTATAAGATTTTTATGATTAGAGAACCTTAAAAAAATTTATAAAAATTATAAGAAAAATTTTTTTTTCGTATTTTTTTGAATTTTCCACTTGTTTCAATTTCACTGAACCGCCTCCGTGTTCATTTCTACTTCGTATAATACTCGCTATAGAATATGTATTGCCTCAAACGCGTTGCGGTATTGAAAACTTAATGGCGTTAGTATTTGAGTTGTGCTCGTGAAATACAGAAAATTCTCGGAGGAGTTGTGTGAAAATTTTCTCAAATAATAATACGATGCGGGAGATAGTCGGAAAAGTTTTCGACGAAAGTAAATAATATTTCCTTAGATATTGTATGATAGATAAATGTGTGTAGCGACGATAACGGGTTGTTCGTAGCTATAGCATTGGTTCTGGGGGGTTGTAGATGGAGGATGGCTAAACCTTTATGAAAATCGGAGAACGTAGATGGCAGTAAAGTTTGCTTAAAATATTTACGGAAATTATTTCAGCAAAATATTCACGAAACGAGAATTTATTTGAATGATCATTTCTAAGATACGTACTACCGTTTAAAATCTCATTTAATTAAAACAATGTGTTTAATTACACTAAAATTAACGAATATCGACTTTAACCTATAAAGAATCTATCCGAGGTGTTAACTTCCAATTTCATTCATATTAAGATATGTTATTCGACATTGGAATTTAAGCGAATAATTTTTTTCTCAGGAGAACATGCTTTTAGGACAAACTCTCGAAGCCGTTTAAAATGTATATTTAAATTATCCGCGTTTGTAAATTTTCCATCGGAACCTAATTTCCTTAAGGACGTCCCAGAAAAACTTTTTTTCTTAATATCCTTTTAAAATTTTCAGTACACATACTTATAAACGTCTTCTATACGTAGAAATTTTTTAGAATAGTCCTTGCGGTACTAAATGATGAAATATTAGTATTTAAAACTAGCTGATACCCGTGACGTCGTCTGCGTAGGTTATTATGTTAAGAACATGTTTAAATTACAGAGGAAAAACATTTAAAAAATGAAAACGAAAATATATTTAAATAACCGGAAAGAACTTAGCTTAGAATATTTTAAACTATATGCCAAAAAATTACTCCTGCAGAATCCACTTTTGCTCCAAGTATATAGTTATTAGTTATAGTAAATATAATTTTTCAAAAATTTTTAAATTCAGAAATAAAAATTGCTGTATAATCCAAGATAATTCCTTTTTTTTCATTTTTATTCCTTTGGGTTGTATAGCAAATTTAATTCTGGAGATTGAAATTTTTTAAAAATTTAATTACAAATTAATTATTCACTATACACCTGGAGCAATTGCGAATCCGGAAAGAACATTTAAGGAGAAATGAAAAAAAAAACTTTAATTTCGCCAACTTATCTCTTTCTGGTTAAAAAATATATGCAATAATAAAAGGGAATGTTGAAATGTAATTTGATTATTGTAACGGTTGTAACTTAAAAATGTATTTTGAATTTGTATTGACAGAAAATATAAAAAATGCTAAAAGAGAATTTAAAAAAAAGCCGAATTTATTTAATATCTCGCTGAACTGCATTAACTATTAAGTCTACGCTCAAATGAGCCGGTCAGTGCACACATCGATTAACTCCACTTTTTCAACTTTTACAAATTTTCATGTCAAAACACTTGGTTGACTACTTTATATATCCGAAATAAATATTTCTAATAATAAGTAATAACAGCTCTAAATGACAATTTTCTTTTTTGCTTTTCTATAAGAGACAATGTATTCCAGAAGTCTATTTTATCAATTTACTCAACGTTTTGTATTACGGAGTTAATCGTTGTGTGCACTTAGCGGCTTAAATATGAAATAATCAGTAGGCAGTGGAAGAAGAAACACTCTTTCTGCAGCTCATGAGCAATAAACCATTTGCCCCAGTCTATTAAAGCGACGAAAAATGCCCGCTTAACGCGTTTTGCTTGTACAAATCACATTTTTTAAAACTTTAATTACTTTGTTTTTAATGAAGATATCGTGATAATTCTTTTTTTATATAAAGACCATGTATATAAGAAGGAAAACAAAAAAAAATTGATCGAAACCTATCCACTTGTTTTTGAGTTAAAAGCGAACATTGGAAAACAGCTATCATTTTGTTAATATAGATGTGAAATAAATCATTGCAACAATAAGTAGTAGGGGTCACCTATTGGCGCAGTGGTTAGAGCAGTAGTTCTGTCCACTTCATGCGTCAAGTGGTACGGGTTCGATCCCCATTGAATCCTAGACTTAAGATTCTAGAACTAAGATTAAAATTGACCAACAGAAATTTTCTGTGTTTAGACAGTCGTGATATGACCTTAGCTGTTAAAGTGGCTTAAAACAGCAAAAAATAAAAAAATAAATAGTAGTTCAAATCAGATTGTTTCAATCTCTTTTAAACTTGAGGTGTTCTCCTATTTGTCCTTGTTAGATGTTTAATACCTTATAAAATCTAGCAAAAGTAATTTGTAATGAATTATGATTGTAAAACGCGATTATAATGAACAGGGGAATCAACGGACATCAAACGGTAGGTAGTCGGTAGGTCACTAGGCTCAGCATATAAAAATTTTCCTGCCAAACTTATCAGCATATATTTTACTTACATTTATTTTAAAAATCTGGACATTAGACGTCGCAGTCCAGTGTAATTTTTTTCGGGGATAATTTTTTATACAAACAGATCTTAGACAGCTGGAATTGTAAAAATAAAAACTTTCAGGAAGGGGAGGATAACATTTTTTCCTGACTGATTACAAAGGTTCGTAATCATGAAAATAATGACCCCAAAAATATTACATTTTCGTTGAAAATTTGAAGATTGTTAAGTTTTTGAATGGGAAAAGTAAATAGAAATTTACGTCCCCTGAGCTGTTTGAGATTGTGAGAAATTCGGCGAATCGTTCGTGTTCGCATGAGGGGGAGGTGATGGGAACCGAGTTAATGTGTGTGTGTGTGTGTATGTGCAAGTATGAGGGTAGATGAAGAGACGAACTAAAGCATACACCATTAAGGAAGTGTACACAGAAGAAGAATATTAAACAGGCTGTCGGGAAAATTCAGCCGTAAGCCATCCCGAAGTATGGACGAGACTCGGTTCGTGTCTCATACATAAAACAACACATTATAAGAGATTTCATTTCGCGAACAAGTCGAGTTTCAACCCTCGGCTATTTGGGCCCCGTTAAGAAATCATCCCTCCACCCGTTGCTTCTTTTCACTGGAGCACGCCAAAAGCAAAACAATTGAAATAAATTTAATTATCCCCTTCCACACGCGCTCTTTCCCGCCCTTGAACACTCGCGATTCGTCGCGAAACTCGGCGAAAATTCAATATTTTTCGCCAACTCAGTCTTGTGTAGTCATTCATTTTCATTTAACGCTGAGTAATTCGAAAACTTTAAGGTATATGTGAATATATGAGTCTGCCTCCGACTATATGTGTATGTTTTATAGAACCGAATATGGGGTTGTAGAAGAAAGACTAGAGAGAGAAATTTCCTCTCTTAAATTCTCCTTCCATCACGACCACCTTTCCAAGCATCCATCTCTAGAGGGGTTGTTCGGGTGCCGAGACGGAATTGAGGTTGGTGTGGGGATTGATGGCAGCCGGCGAGGCTGCGAAAATGGGATGGTGGCTGCTCCGACTCCAGTTCTAAACGTTTGGTACCTTCTGTTTTTGACAGATATTCTACGCGACTTTCCTTTAAGTCAAATTTAATGCTTTCTCAACTGAAATAGTACCAAATTATAAACGTTCAAAGGGTTCGGATTGTTAATATGTGAGAAATTAACTCCCCATCTATTCAACCAAAGTGTCTCAACCCCCCAAACAAAAAATAATAATATCATAGTAAAATGAAATTTTCCAAATGACTAATATTTGTCGACAATAAAGACATCCAAAATTGTCTTCGTCTTACCAAAAATATTTCTTCATTTCGTAATAATATAGTTAACCTCAAAGCGCTTTTAACCCCAACCTTATTTTGCTTGATTAAATCTATGTAGCTCTTACTATAGTATTGTCTATACTAATACTTTGCTACTTTCTTCAGAAACCAACTTACAACAATCAGTCTGAGATTGCTATTGAATTATAAATTCCTGATATCTATCTAAACGATAGAAATCATTCAGGAACCTCGTATACCTCATGTCTTATTACCTATATAACATAACATATAACATAGCACACAGCATATAACATAACACCAATAACAATAGCCATAAGAACTTGAAAATTACTCCCTTTTAAGTTAGAAACTAACTCTTTAGGTTCGAAGAAAATATCAAGATTGAGCAACCATTGTAATATGCTTCTTGATATCAACAATAACAGTTCTGTAGCCAATGAACTAACCCACCTCTCTTATCCTTAGGATAGCAAATATCCGATACGTTATTCTAAAGCATATCCATATACATTTACACCCAATTTCATTAAGATCCTTTTAAGCTCGAAAAAGCAAGTGTTCCTTATAGAAGAACCCGATAGTTTTCCAGGAGAAAATATAGCTTCGATGATTTATTAAATTTGCTGTAGGTATTCTTATTTCATTGAGTTTTGCTAATCATTAAGAGTGTGCTATAAAAAGTTTGGTCCAATCATCCACCTATGGCGATGCACAGACACGACCAAAAGACAGAGACTAAGATAACACTGACCAAGAGACAAGAGTGAGTGAAGAACTGTTTCAGCAGGTTTGTTTTGTGCGACCATCCAGCCCCATCCAGCAGTCAGCATTTTCATACAACGGCGTGACGAGCGCTTATATCAACTTGTCTGTTGGTCAATGTTTGAACATCACCAGAAGGACGATTGAAACAAATCTAAAGTTTCATCAATTCTCTAAAATAGAGCCAAAAAGGCATTTTTCATTACACATTATACTCTTAAATACAGGTTATTTTTATGTACGCTTTGTTACTTGAATTTACTATTTGACTTGATTTTCAGCTACTTGACATGATTGTCGAACCACTTGATTGAAATTTGACTTGAAATACAATTAAACTCGAGTCAAATACCAATAAAATCTCTAATCGTGTCAACAATTGATATCGTTAGTCATTTACAAATGGAAATATCAAGCAGAATGTATTTTAAAAACGTCCAGTTACTTGACTCGATGAATTTCTAGATAGTCAAGTAATTTATGTTAAAATCAAAAAGAAGTTCAAACTATTTTCTTTATATATACTTCAGATGGTTTTTTATTTTGTGTCTTTTCTATTTGATGTTAATAAGATAGTTGGAATGTTTGAAATAACTTGAATCATAACTAGAAGGTTACTCCCGGGAAATTATTTTATTTTTGTTTCCCGTTTCCCGGAAAAAAACCAAACATTTTCCCCAAAAAAAAAAAAATATTATTCATGCCGATTGCGATATCGATACCAAAATCTTTGTTTAGTTAACTGAAATAGTCTCAAAAAAATAAAATTTCTTAATCAACATATTAACAAACTTATCAAATCAGCATTCATCATTTTATATATCAAAAAATTGCTTTACAAAAATAAATTGATTATTTATGTTACGTGGAATAATTATAAAATGTCATTATATAAATTCTGAAACATTACTACAAATCTGCAAAAAAAAATTGAATGCGTTAAAGACTATATTATAACATCCCACATTATATGTGAGGGTATATTTTTGTTACGTGACATTTTGGCGCGGGACGTTTTGACGCAGGACATTTTCTCACGGGTGGTTTCGCTACACTGTATCATGGTCCTAAGACTTTGCGGGGGTGGTTTTTTGTATCAACTTTTGGTTTCCCATTTAAAACATCAGTGGTTTAGTGGCGCCAAAACGTCCTGTTTCTGTATATAAAATGTATTCTCTAGGTTTGTTCCAATTGTCCTTCTGGTGATGTTCAAATATTGACCAATAGACAAAGAGCCAGACAACATTGCCCAAGAGGCAAGAGTGAGTGAAGAAATAAATAAAGTGACAAGTTCGTTTGAATTACAAACCAGTTAACCAGTGCCTAAGTATTGCCAAAACAGTGTCTATATAAGCGCTTGTCACGAAAATATACGGACATGGGTCGACTATGGCCTAATACGGTCGAGCGGTTTTAAGCTGAAACAATTCTTCACTAACTCTTGTCTCGTTGGTCAATGTTGTCTTGTTCTTTGTCTGTTGGTAGTATTTGTGATCGCCATGGCCGAATGATTGGAACAAACCTTCTGTGTAATCTAATTTTTGTTTCAAGAGAAGATTATCTTTAAGCGCCTTTTTCCTTAACTGCCTCTCGTTTCTTAAATGTTATTTTCTAAACAAGTTAATGAAAATAATGATGTTTATGTTATATTTGATTGATTAGGTAAATATTATATCTTACTGTATTTGTTTTATTTTTTTGCAAAAACAACATTTATTTAATTTTTCCCAAAAAAGTTTACAATTTGCACCTCAAATTTAACATTTTTTAAATTTCCGAAAATTTCCAGGAATACCGGGAAATTCATTTGTAAATTTTTCGTTTCCCAGGAAAAAAATAATCCTGGAAAAATGACCCTCTAATCGTAACTTTATTCGATTTGGCTTGTTTATTCATTAATAGTAAGCCCCAAAATTGATCTAAAAATTAATTTATACTGTTATCCTTATGAACCCTTCATTGTAATTATTATTATCATAATGTGTTTCGTTAAGGTGAGTGAAATGAATTTAGCACGTTTGAGCCAGGTAACTTTTTCGGCAGTGTGCTATTCAAAATTGGCGCGTTATTCGAATGATTCATTATATCTACATTCATAAGAGGCAAATTAAATTGAAGTATTTTCGAGTTCGTATACAAATGAGACTCTAGAAATGCGCTCTTTTGTGTGTAAGACTTCGAAACGAGAAACAGCTATGCTTTCGAATGCAGCTTTTGCAAAATTATTTTAATTAAATATCGAGATTGATGTGAGAAATGTAAATCATATACACTTAGATATATATATATATATATATATGGTTTGTAATACTGAGAGGAAACAATAACGAAATAATATTTCGGTCGGAGAAAAGCGGCATTTATTGGTATTCGAAGAAATAATTTTGTTGAAGAACTCCAAGTATACGATGTGTTTTTTTTTTAATTTTTGTGGTTGTGGAGCGACGAGCTTTTGGGTAGTTTTGTGCGCGACAGGCGGATCTGCACGCGCCGCGCCACCCCATGCCGGAGTTTTCGCGCTTTTTCCACGTTTGCGCTGTCCCAATTTTCGACTCGTCTTCCCGTGCTTTCTTTTTTATGGCTCCATGTCGTCGTAGCAAATTAAATTTTCTTCGAATTGTAAAAGCTCCATGACAGAGAGATAATCAAAGAGGTGTAAAGTTTTACGGGCGCGATCACGTAATTGGGAAACTTAATTTAAACTGCGCGTGGTAAGAAACTCAAACAGCGGAAGATAAAGATGACTGTTATTAAGAACGGGCGTGTTTATAATTGGTGTATAGTTAAAATTAGTGTTGATTACAGATTTGTTTCGAGCTTTCACGTTAGGGTGCAAAATGTTTTCAACGAAAGCTCCGAAAACTTTACATATTTACTCGCTATGAATTTCCATGTATTTATCAACTCGTTTCGGTTCTATCAATATCTCGTTAAAGCTTTCTTTTTAAATAACATAAAAATGAGATTTAATACTTTTAATAGCTTTCAAAATTGATCTTCCTCTTGCACAACAGCTATACATTTAATTAAGAAATTATTTTTAAAAAAATGCTTTTGAATTAAACGATTTTTTTTTTCAAAATGACAGCGCCATAATTAATTAAGTATTGTCATATGAATATCGCTTCGTCCATTTATTGATATTATCATATATCGTCTACTTCAGATTCTATTTTGATCCATCCTGAAATATTAATCGAAGCAAAAGATTAAAATTCTTTGTGTTCCATAATCAGAAGATTGGTAAGATTTACATTAATCCGAACAAGATGCCCTGCTACACTATAGAACTTTCAGTTTAGGGCTAAATGCTTTTGCAAAAATTTAAGAAAGTTGCTTGGTATGTAGTCAATTTTTAATTTTCACATTTTAAATCAAAGTAAGTAAACTAACCATAAAGGATAGACCAAGAGCAAGATTTTTGTTTAACGCGTTCTTGCGACGTTGGCAACGTTCGAAATCCCGAACTTGTAAATTGTTTTCCTATAAAACACACACCAATTGATGTTAGAACAAATGAAAAAAATTAAATTGTATCTAGCGATTGTTTTTGCGTTCATCCCAATGCTTTTTTCGCACTTTTTACATAAGAGCGTCTGTTACATTGTGTTTTAAGTGTAAAGTTTTATTTCTAAACCTTATAAGTCAATTTTATATTAAAACTAAATTTAGGGCTTCCTGAAACTGCAGTTTCTCAGATGCCGCTATATGGCAGTTGTTTACTTCTTCTATAAAGTGTAAGAGCATCGTTGTCCATTATAATGGTTATAACATAACCAACAAGTATCAAAGGAATATTGCAGTCAAGAAACGAAATGTTTAATTGAATAAACTGAGATTATTTTTTTAAATTTGAAATAAAATAATTTGCTTTGATGCTTGACTTGATATTTACAGTGCTTGGCATTTAATTTATGATATTTGACTTGATTTTAAACCAAATTTAAGCCAATTAGTATTAAAATCAAGTCAATTTGCTACTACAAAAAACCATTCGCTTTTGCACAATACATTTTTGAAGATTTGATACCAACTTTTTTCAAAAGAACGCATGAATGCAAGTGTAAGGTAGGAGTGGTTACCCACATTTGTTTACATATATACATTTACAGTTACAGTGGCCAGCACTGGCCCCGAACAAATTGAATTGCTTAAGATATATAACGTCGTTTCGTCAGGGCAGTTGCAAGAGGTATTACTGCATGTTCAAATTCTATTTCTAGTCGCCACACAAGGTACATATACTAACAGCAATTTTTTTTGTAAGATTTTGTCTGTTTTCTTTAATTGAAGGCTTTAAAATTCAGAAAATTTTTACTTACTTCATGTGTACCAAATTTGTGTGACCCCCTTAAATGCCACCTTAATAATCAGAGTGAAGGGTGAAAGAACAATTTTTTTTTAAAATTTAGACCAAGTTTGATCTAGGTACATATGAGAGAGTGATAATTTTGTTTTCGTTCGATTTGAATGAAAGTTTTTGCAGCCGGTTGTCTCAGTTGTCTCATGTTTTATTAATGAGATGTATAGGACCGAGATATTTTGGGATTCAATCATGCGTAAATTAAAAAAAAAAGGCGGAAGATTTATTTGGTCTGGTTGTGGTTTTCGTTGAAAAAAGTCACTTTCTGTGACAATATGTTTTTGAAATGAGGAGTTGATTTATGTGTAATGTGTAACGTACGAGGGTGGTTGGCTGGAGGATGGGGGGTAATATAACGATGGGGGTGAGACGATGGGGTGTTATAGGGCGTATATAAGTATGTGGCTGGTTGCTTGCGTTTGAGGAAAATTTACTTCATACGGCAAAGACGGTGAACACTAATTTTACTTTGAAGACATTTTATGCAGACGGCCATTTAAAATGCGCGCATGGCGAGGCGAATTTTGTCGCGATTTGAGCACGAACATTCACCTGACCGACTGTTTTCACAATGAAATGCATTTCGAGTGATAAATAGAATTCCCTTCGCTATAGTTTTCCAACTTGATGATAATATCTTGTATGAACAAAAACTTTTCATGTCTTCCATATATATTTGTGAATGTGTGTACACACGTATATATATGTACGAACGAATCCATGTTTTCCATCTCGCGTCTAACGCAAAACGAGAAAAGTTTCCCAGAAAATTCCACCACGTATCATTCATTTACATTTTCTCAAAATTTTCCTGCCAAATCAACCTCCATAGAAACTATCTTCTTACATTTACAATCCCACTTTCCACACCAATCCAGGCTTTCGTAAAATGTCGGGGGACAATCAATTTTTTATATATTTATTATAATTTTCTTTATTGTTTCGTTGGTTCTTGATTGTTCGTATAGATAAAATTTTTGTTCGGCCTTAGTTTTTTTAATTAAAAAAAATTAGGCTCTCTTAAGTTGGTGGGGGAAAATTATTTTTTCGTATAATTTTGTTTTATTATTTCGATTGTTCGTCGTTTGTTTTTGATTGTTCGTTAAAAAAAATGTTCGGTCTTAGTTTTTTTTTTATTTTTTAAATAAGGCTCTCTAAGTTGGTGGGGGAAAATTATTTTTTCGTATAATTTTGTTTTATTATTTCGATTGTTCGTCGTTTGCTCTTGATTGTTCGTTAAAAAAAATGTTCGGCTCTAGTTTTTTTTACTAAAAAAAATAATAACACGTTTATGTCTTGGGTCTATAGCTAAAAAAACTATTTTTCTTTTCTTAAGAGGGGGGACGTGTCCCAAAGTTTTTGGAGGAATTAATTTTATTTTTCTTCCGGACAAATTGTAAATTTTTAAGGGAAAAGATTTTTGCACAAGAAAATATAATATGTACAAAAACTATAAGAAATATATGCACCGACGCACCACAGAACTTTCTTCTAAAAAATTTAGTTAAAAGAACATAAATAAAACCCACGATTGGTTAAAAAAGTTATTATCAAATAATATATTAAAATATTTAAATATAAAAATATCTTTATAAACATAACTTTATGTATACAGTCTCTATGAATATACGAACTCCCACCATCTAACCCAGAATTTATTTGAATTTTTCCAGAAAAAAGTTTCTTATAAAAGTTGTAGGATTTGATGTGTCTGATAACTATAGCAAGTTTAAAAGAATTTGAAAAAACCTAAAAACTCATGGAATAAAGTCTGCTTTCTGTCGACTGATTTCAACTAGATGAAATATAAAGGAAAAATTCTAAGTTTGGTGAAATTCAAACAAAGCTTTCGATTATTAGAACTTTTTGAAGTACAAAAGATGTAAAGTAAAATGTGATTTTTAAAAGTAAGATTAAAATGAATTGCTTCACGTACCTACTTGATTGATTTATTGGTATACTGTACTATGATAATATTACTTTAAGGGCTGCTTAGAGACTTAAAGATCTTGAAGACCACCAAATAAAAATTTTTATGTTAAAGCTTAACATAAAATACTTTCAGGCAAAAAAAACATTTTATAAATTTGAAAAATAAATTTTACTAAACGTAATTGAAAATTTTTTTCTTTTAATTATTTTTTCCTTCTTAACAATGATCTCATATGTAAGCATAAAAAGCTCAATAACAGAACTGTGAAAGATTTTAATGATCTCGACTAATTAAAATTTATGATGTGAAGCAATTTTTCCATTAATCTACCCTCGTCGTCACTGTTTTCCATTTCTGGAAAATTTCAGATTTCCACAGATCACTTGGAAAACTAAACGTCATTATTCATCGCGGCATAATGGAAATTACAGATTAAGGTAGTTTGTTAGTATTAATGAGGAATCCGAGCGCAGATCATGCAGCGGCACCCTTTTCAATTTAATTTGAGAAATGTCTTGGATTCGGTCGGGAAGTTTGCGAAACTTCATGCCACCCCATCTCCCATTTTGCAATGCTTTCAACGCGTGTCACAGTTCACTTTTTAAGCCATTTCTGGCACAATAAGTTAATATTTTTTTTTTCAATCCAATATTAAAAAAAAACTATAGAAGTATAATTTTTTTTTCTTCCACATTATGAATGTTATTTGAAAATCATTGTTGAAGTACGGTTGACTACCTACCACAGAAAATATCTGTAGGTCATGTTTACCTTGGGTCTTAAAACTTATATCTAGGGTTCAACGGGGTTCGAAACCAGTTTCACTAAGACCAAATATATGAAATTATGACTTTGATATTTTTATTAAAATTAGAAATGGCTTGGTAAAAGTTTCGGTAAGAAATAAAAAAAAAAATAATTGAAAATGATAATGTAAATAAACCACCATTAATTGGAATTGATGAAATTAATATCGATCAAAACCAATTAATTAAACAAATTGACGAAAAACAAAAGAACCACGAGATTCCCATTTCTTAATATCTTCAGTGTTAATAAATTATTTCGCAGTTGATCAAACCCCTAACGTTTATTATCCACATTTCACCGAAATTTTCCCTCTTCCTATTCCCGAGTGTTAATTTTGCCGAACTCCCGATACTTGTTCCTGTCGCATCTCGTCCAATATATTCGAAGCGATATTTATTCCCGGGGGTGGGCCAAATGCGCCTGTTTATTTACCACACAGCCAATTTATATCCCGCAACATTTCATTATTTTGGTATTTTCAATCAGTTTTCGAAAATTTCACACATCACTCTCAGTTATATTGTTAGCGGGTAACGATGGGGGATGAATGGGATTAAGAACGCCCAATCGGGAATGAGAACCACTTGGCGAGGCTTTCGATAAATTTATTAACTTCTCATATGTTAATTTTTTAATGAAACGAGTTAAAATCAAATATTTACTTTCTTTAACTACTATATTATAATAATGGCAGTATTGTAATCGGGTAGAATTTTCAAATTCGAGTTTTCCCTGGAAATATATGTTTTGAGGTCCCCTGAACCCAAAATAGTGGTTTTTAGAAACATGTCTGTATGTGACAGCGAATTTCATCAAACTTGGAATGTTGCCTTCATCTTACCTACATCTAAATGTACCACGAAGCTTTTGGGTAAAATCGGTTAACCGACACCCCACTTTATTCTAGAAGTTTTTGAGTTTTTTTTTTTCAAAAACGGCTCCATCGATTTTCTTTAAACTTTCTATAGTTCTTAGACTTATCAATACCTACAACTTTTGTTTGAAATTTTTTGCTCGAAAAATTCAAATAAGGACCATTCTGGGACTAAAAGTTCGTAAATACATATAGGCTAATTTTCTTTTACTACTATATATTTAGTAAAGGTAGTATTGTAATAGAGTCGAATTTTCGATTTCGAACTTTCACCTGAATTATACGCTTTGATGTCCTCTGATTCCAAAAAAGTGGTTTCAAGATAAATGTCTGTGTGTGTGTGTCAGTGTGTGACAGCGATATCGTATCGAAAGCTTTATCCCAATTTCACCAAATTTAGAATTTTGCCTTTATATTACATCTAATTGTGCTGCGAAGCTTTTAGTTAAAATTGATTAACCGAAAGCTTCACATTATTCTGTGAGTTTTTGAGCTTTTTCATTTTATTTTTTAAATATGACTTCAAAATTAATTCATCAGAAGGCTATTTTTACGATTAGATTACGATTTCTTGAATTCATAAGATGATTGATTCTGACGTCCAAACATAAAATATGAATTCATTATGAAGTTCAAAGGTTATTTGAGAGGGTTTCAATATTACCTTTTATGGTATTAGGTACGGAAACTTTTTAGTTGTTGTGTTTTAGTGATGATATATTCATAAAGTTTTTTTTTATTTGTCAATGTGAGTGGAAAAAGCGTTGTACAGGAGAATAAGTGGGATTTTAATTAAGAAAATTTCTAAAATTTGTCATGTACAAATGGAAAAGGATGTGAGGTGGATAGGAACGACAAATGCACGCTAACTGTTGGATAGTTTCTGGAGGCAGATAACAATAGGGAGACAAAGTCCCTGTTCCCGAGTCCTTAACACCCTTTTCGCTGCCACGAGGGAGTACGAGGGAAAAGCGGGAGGCACACTCGCTATTTTCCTTACGTATATATTTCAAAGGAGCTAAGATAAATGAGTTTGTTAAAATTACATCTTATGTATATGTATATAAATATACATGGGCGCATAAGTTGTGAGGGAAACGCGTTTATTCCGACAGGCGAGGTAACGTAACCCTCATTCCCCATTTCCAACCTCATCCTCTCGCATCCCCATTTGTGAGGACTTGTTTTACAAAATAATATAGAGCTGAACCTGTTCATGGCATACACAAACTTAATAACAATAACAGTAATAAATTTTCCGTGGGAAACTGGCGAAAAATGTGGCCTCGTCAGGAATTTTGGGCGGCGTGGAAAAAGCCGACCGTGCAGACGATTGGCGTGAACGAGGAAAATCTCGGTGGAAAATGGCGTTTCCTTGCCGTGCCGCTGTTATTGCTGTTATTATTTCAGATATTGTTCCTTATCGGGACAATTCAGATTCACTAGAAATTCGGCTGGTCTCCAAGGAATTTAAATTACGCGACGTGCTTGGCAATCGCGTTTTACTTGGCTTCGAAATGACATCTTTCCAGGCAAAGTGTGTCTTGGGAATTACCTTGTATTTCCAACTCCACTTTAGTGAAATGCAAAACGATGATGTCAAAAAGAATATTTAAGATATGAAATTTTTAAAAAAAATAAGAAAACTAATTTTCCCGAGTTTTATGTAGCTCTAGGAAATGTCATATTAAAAATTATTTTTCAGTCTGTGAATTCCATAATGTTTAAGTTATGGACTGTGGATAAGGACGTACTTATATCTTTTATAGAAGAGCTAGCTGTTACCAGCTCGCCTTGCTGAGAGTATCTAAATTTAATTGATTCCCCACCTTCACAACAAAATTTAAAACTAAATCTATTTGAACAGAAAAAGATAATAGATACTTTCAGACTTTAGATCCAAAGTAATTTCATCAAAATCCTTAAAAATACTTTTCTAGGAAGAGATATTAGCTATCTTACAAGTTCATTTTAATTTAAAATATACAATGTTTCATTAGAATTGAAAATTTTTCATTTCAAATGCCATTTATAACCGATCATCTATTTTAGTAGAATAGATTCGTAGCTACTCTACAGGAACCGTGCCTCTTTTTAGGATAAATGGTATTCAATACTTTAAGATCTGAGGTATCTTTAACAAAAATTCATTAAAATTAGTTCCGTTAAGTAATTGTTAATTGTTTAGAAATTTAGTTTATTATTTTAATAAATACGTTTCTTTCTTAGTAATATCTTCGACAATGAACAATAAAGAAATTCAAATTAATTTAAAAAATTTTATTATTAATTTTATCAGGTGTAAATTGAAATTCATAATATTTATTTTCCAGTAAACTTTGTAAATTTTTTAATTTAAGCTTTTTTTTTTTTTTTTTTTGGTGTTTTAAATCGCTTTAACAGCTAAGGTCATATCACGACTGTCTAAACACAGAAAATTTCTGTTGGTTAATTTTATTCTTAGGTCTAAGATCTTAAGTCTAGGATCAACGGGAATCGAACCCGTACCACTTGACGCATGCAGCGGAGAGAACTACTGCCTCTAACCACCGCGCCAATAGGTGACTAATTTAAGCTTTGTAGAGATTTCTTTTGTTACTTTGTAAAATTGGGCCTTCTAGAGGAAAATGCGTTAAAATGCTATTTCACGAACTTTAACAAAACTTACCGAAAATACTACTAAAACACAAGTTTCCTGTAGGATTCAATTATTGTTATGGCTATCCTATGTAGGATGACCAACCGTTCTCTTTTAAGAATACATGTATCTATCTTACATACCTAATTGGTGTATAATTTTTTGAGTTTGTGTCCTAAATAAAGACCAACATTACATGTTCATATTTATAAGAAAAAGATGATAGATACTTTCAGAATTTAGTGTAGTTTTGTACTAAATAAGGACAACTTACCATTTTTATATTTATAAGAAAAATATTGCAATAAAACAGTCACTACGTACGACGTACAATATCCAGTCGCCCTGTCAACGCTTTTTAAATCTGTGATATCGTCTAAGGTATTCATTTTTATGATATGCTGTATACGGCAATTTTAATCTACATGAAATGCACAACGTATCTAATGTATTTAATTGGATAAGAAATAATACTGTATTGTTTAAAATAGCTTGCTAAATAAACAATAATTTTTTTGTAATATGTAAAAGATAAAAATGGCTCCGGTGGGTTATCCTTAGGAGATAGACATATACCATCGTGGACTTTTTTATCAATCTTTTTAAGATACACAATTTCGCCGCATATTAGTTTGATCTATCTCGTAAGGTTAAGCTAGCGTTTGCAATGTAAGTGCACAAAAATATGTTTGTTTTGAAATCACATTACAAATCTTTGAATTTCCCGACTTTTCTTTACTTTAATATGCATTTATTACCTGCAAACCTTCCTTTTGAATCATTCTATCAACTACTGAAAACTGCATTAAAATTCGTTTTGTAGTTTAACAGATTTAAGGGAACAGACAGCGGGAGCGACTTTGTTTTATACTATGTAAAGATAACTCAAAAACCGGTTAGATGTCGAAATCAGGAAAATAGTTTAAAAAAAGTCATCATAGCGCTGTTGGTAGTATAGGCCTACTTAAAACTGAAGATAGTCATAAAATGTAAAGCTTTGAACGTCTGATGATGCCACCTGACGGTATTTCGACTTGAAATAATATTAGTGGTTTAATTTGAAATCAGAAATTTACCCAATTTTATATTTCTCATGGTAAAAGTGTAGAGTAACAAAATGTAATATTGAAACATCGTTGCAAACACAATACTGGAAAATTTATGCAAGTATTGGCTGAGAAAACGTCAGAACAGTGGACGGGTAATCAAGCATTAAATAGCTGGACTGGATTCAATGTCTCTTCAAACATACAAAGAAAATCCCGATCAATTATAAAGGTTTATTATCATGAAAATTATGAAGATATTAAGAGATATTAACTGATTTTTTTGCACCAAAAAAAACCCATGGCTGTCTTTTCAAAACAACTCGAGGTTGAGGGGCATAAACTTGCTACGCGTCGGTCTTTAATATTCGACCTACGTACAAATTCATTTGTATTGAAAAAACATTAAAAACCTTCTTAAACAGGAATGTGAAGTGTAACCAATTTAAGGTAATATGTGATTTATTAAACTTCTTCTAAATCTATCTGTTTTTCTCTTTGTCATCAATAGTTTTCTCGATTTGACTGATCAATTAATACATTGAACTTATTTAATTAATCAGTAGTTCTTCATTAAATCAATAATACTTTTGAGTTCATAGCTTCGTTAAGATTGAAAAAAATTGAAAGTAATTTTAGGTATATAAAAAAAATCCACAAGCCAGTAAAATGATTGGGTGAGCTTCTTGGAGTTTTTTTTTTTTAATTATGTTCTTTTAGAAACATACTTTCTATTAAAAAATGGCAAGATAATTTTCCATTTTTCAGGGTAAATTTATTTTTATAAGCTTTTATTTAACTTGCAATATTTGTTATTCGTTTAGAAATTACAGCTGGTGTTTGAATAAGAAAGGTGGCTTGATTTTAATAGAAAACGAAAAGCTCCGTTTTAGTCGTAAAATCATTTTATTTCGTTTTGCTTTAGAAAGTTTTTTTTTCTATTTGAGGGAAGGTTGTATATAAAATGAGTTGAGCTTATTAAATATTTTCTCGGTTTTATCAAGGGTATTATGAATTTTTTTTTCTGTCCCAACAACCCTCATTCACATAGTGTGTTATATGTCATGTGTGAAATGTCCCGGTTCGGGTGTAGTTATTTTTTAAAGGGTAAAGAGATATAGAAGATGACCTTTTTCTCAGCTGACCATTGAGACAAAACAACCCTCATGGTCACTCGATCGCCGTTTGCAACCTTTAAGAAAGGGGTCAAGCGAGTCCGCAGCATGGGAAACAAAACACGATTATCCTGTTTGACCGGACGACTGACAGGACAATCACATTTTTTTCAGATGAAGCTTTCAGTTACGATTTGAAGTTTCGTGGGCTGAGATATATCCTAGTGAGTACGCAAACGTCACACTGCATAACAGTTCTGTAACTTTTACATTCATGAGACGTTGTGTGCCTACTGGATACTTATGGTTATTTATACGGTGATGATGAGATTTGTGAATGGTGAGTTTGTTTAGATTATTTGTTAATTGGGGTGTGGAATTTATTTGGTGATAGTGTGCTGGGTCTATGATCTTTTTCGTGTGGGTGGAGGTATCGTGGCATTCCGTTAGTGCGTCACTTCTTCCCTCATCCCACTTAGTTTCGAATCGGGAATCTTTACCGTTAAATGTAAATAGGGATGGCATGATTAACACTTGCACAAATATAAAAGACCTTCAAGTTTTCCATTCCGTTTCGTTCCTTTCGAATCCGGCCGAGTGCCGGGACTTGATCGAATAAGGGGTTGTTCGTCGCGCACGTTCACGTACGAAATTCGTAACTGGTGAAAATAAATTCTACGATGAAAATATCTTATAGCTCATAGAAGTTGTATAATAACAAAACGTACGCGCGGCAAATGTACCCCTTATGTACGCGGCCGCATAAGGGGCAGATTTCCCTATCGCATTATGAAGGATCTCCTTTTTAGAAGTTATCAAATATTTCTAGGCAACATAGACGTTAGACGCACGTGACATATGTGCGATATTCGCGTGTAACAAAACATAAGCTTTTTAGAAATAAGGCTGGCTTTTACATAGTTTTAAGACTACACAAATAAGGGTAGAGGGTCGTAGAGGCATCCCGTGTCGCCTCCAAATTTCCTCGAACCCACACCAGTGTGGGTCGCTCCCGGAACCCACGCCACAACTTATTATTAGGGGTTGGTAGGTATCAGGGCCGGGGGTTGGAACACTTCACCCTGCTTCATACAGAGCATACTCTCAAACGGCATAGAAGCACACACATACACCGTACAGTATACAGTGCACGGTATAAGTTGTCGTCTAAAGTTTTTAGTTAGGGTGAGATTATATCATTAAATTTATTTAGAAATCGGGCTTGGGGGCTTCCTTTATACTCATGTTAACGACCATTCTCTAGCTACTCGCCACCCTTCCACCGAATTTCCACCGCTTTTCCATTCCTTTTCTCCTTTTCGTTTCGTTTCGTTTCAACGACGTTCCTTCACTGAAAATTTTTACATCTTACCCTCTTCGTACCTCCGAAGCGTCCTTAACGAACCGAAATAAGTATACACACACTTATACATAGATGTATCCATACACACATATGTATATATATCCTATTATTCCTTGTTTTAACGATTTTCCAACTATTATATAATTTGCTGTAGGTATGTATACGTTTTTCTACCCCTACATGAAATAAAGAAAATTTATTCTCTCTCTAGCCTAACTTATAAATTATTTATCTTTTTTCCAAACAACCCTTTCTGTATATATTACTTAAGAACAACATATAATTTTTTTTTCTTTTTTTTTTTTGTTAAAAGAATATTTCAATATCATAAGAAATTCAATTTTTTTACTTTTCAAGATTCAAAGACTAAAATTTATGTTAAAATAATTTCAAGTAGAAGATAGATAAATCAATTTTTCTTCCCTTTTTGTTTGAAATTTAACTAAGTACTAACAAAAAATCCAAAAAAAAAATCAGCTTTGTTAGTTTTTAAGAAAATTTATTTCTTTGAATTCTCGGAATAAAGATATTAAAAATTTTTGTTGGTTTCTTTGAAATTTATCAACCAAAAAATAAATAAATATTTACTCTCTAAAAATAAAACAGTGAAATTTTCATTACTTACGCCAGTAATTCATTAACCCATTTTAAAATAAGTGTTTTTAAATATAAATTAGTGAAATTTTCACTTGTAAGAAATAGTGGTTTCCACCAACACTATATTTTTTTTTCATATTTTTTACTGTAAATTAGTAAAATTTTCATTGCTTAGAAATAGTGATTTTTACCACCACTATTTTTTAAGTATTTTTCGATATAAAAAATTACTATTTCCCTATTTATTTTATAAGAGTGATTTTAGCTGTTCTATTAGCAAATTGTTTTGTGTAGGTCAGTGGATTTTTTCTTTATTCATTCAGTACTTTTGTTATCCACATCTTGTGCATCATTTAAAATTGTGATGGTTTATTGGAGAAGATTTGCTGTTACCAAAGATGTATTAAAAAGGCTTTAATTTATTATTCTTACGAAAAAATACTAAAAAGAACGCGATAACTTATTAAATTTGTTGCTAGGGAAATAAAGTTGATTTAAAAAAAAAATAATCTTCAGCCAATTTTCTTGGTTCATATTATTTTTTTCTCTGAGATCAACTTGATTTTGTTAGCAGTATATAATATTATTAGTTTTATTAGTGTAAAGATTTTTTTAATTATATTAGAATTATTAAAAATAAATATTAGAAATTAGTGAAAATCCACTGTTTCATTTTTAGAGAGTATGTAATGTCTTATTATAGTATTATTTTCAAAATTTTATTTTTCAAATTAAACTTACAAAAACGTTTCTCTATAAAAGATTAATATTTTATTAAGTTGAAGATTGAGGAGTATAATAGTTATAATTAATTATACCCATAAAAGAAACAAGTCGCAACGTTTTGTCATATATTATAGCTTCCTTAGGTTCTCTGATGCGTGATCAGCATTCTAGCATGCATCCTCAAGCATCAGAGAGCCGAATGAAGCATTAACGTATGGCGAAACGTTGTGACCTGATATTCTTTTTGTATTCATTGTAAATCCTGATCCATTGCCTCACTAACTATAATTATATTATCTAATAAAAAATAACAAGGATCTAAAGAAATAATAATTATAAAAGAAACAAAATTTTATGTTTCCGTACTAAATTAATATTAAAATGTATATTTTTAATATTCATCTATCACGTATCTTATACTACGAATTTAATTAAACTAAAGAGTAGGCTCTTTACATATATATTATATTATATACCTATATATATATATATATATATATATATATATATATATATAGGTATATATATATATATATATATATATATAGTAACATTAGGTAGATAATATTTGTATATGCTAAATTGAAATATAGGTATAATTTATTCATAGAATATTTTCTTGCTTGTTTTGGCCTGTTTGAGACAAGATTTATATTTTATTTTTCTAAATGGAACCAAAATAAGATTTTGTTAAGATTACCTACTAATGTTATGTGAAATATTAGTCTTAAGTAGCTTGAAAATCAAGTCGTAAACTGAAATTACACTAGGTTATATTAACCGAATTTCGTTTTAAGCGTTTTCGCTAACGTGTTTCATTTTATTTAGTAGTGTATTTTTTGAAACATCTAAAAATTATAAATTTTATGTTTTATTTTTCTTTTTGTTGTACGATTGAAAATATTAACATGAAAGCTGCTTTTGTTATTCATCAGTGGTTAGATACAGTTATCAGACTTGATTGTATAAGTTATAAATATGCCAAAATACATTTTGAAAATATTTCAAGTGGAACAATCAAAATTATCATTGAAACAATAAAGCATAATGGCAAAGAAAATAAAAATATTACGTTTCAATATCGTCTTAGTAATAAATTGATGGTAGCAGGAAACATAAATCATTGATGCGGAATTTTTGATGAGTCCGAAAAAAATGTATTTGCTTACAAAAACAAAAATTATTAATTTGTATGATTCATTTTTTGTTTGATAACTTGATAATTTTCAAGAAACCAAACAGCAATTTATTATGGAAATTTATAGAAATATATTTTCTTAAGAACTGTCGATAATTTCTGCTACTTCCATTTTAACAATTATAACTAAAACAGAATGAATCATATTTAAAAGTATCTCACAAGATGCATTTTTCTGGTATAAAATTTTTTTTTTGTATCATTTTTTAATATCTACTACATTCTTTACATATTACCTATATTCTTATTTTTATTTTCATTGGATCAGTCATTTTCATTGGACGGTTTTGAAGGTATTCTTAAGATCCGTGATTTTTTTTAGGTAAACATTATTTCAAAAATATCTTATATATACCTTGGTTAAGGGTTGTTTACTTATTAAATTTTAGGCTGATTTTCTTTTTAATCAAACTTTAAAACAAACTTGACTTTGTTGAGTAAACTGAGCACCATAACCGTAATCTCCGCTGAAACATCGGGAATTTACGTAGTAGTCAAAGATTGTTTCAGTTTGTTTCGGAAAAATGTATGGTTCCTGCAAAATAAGCATATAGGTACATAATAATAGCTATTAGTTGTCCTCTAATTGAAACCAAACAATATTTTTTTTTTCAGAATTTGGATCAAAGATTGCACAAATTACTTTACATCCCGGATAGTTTTAAACAGAAAAATGTGTTAATTGTTGTGTGTAGAAATCAATCTCAATTTTTTTTCATTGATTTATTGTCGAGTCATCATTTCTGTCCTTGGTAACACTTGTTGGGTTGACTGGATTGGCTGATACATCCTCCAGGACACCCAGGAGCCTCAATGAGCTCCTACTGTCCTCGAGATCCTTTGTCTTTTTATTGAGAATCTTTTTTAGTTTAGTGGGGTTTATTGGTGCAATTAAAAGGGGGCAATCACTGATTACAAGTGTCACTGCTATAGTTCACTTTCACACTTGGGGCACTTTTTTGGGGTTATCTTTCTAAGTTGTGTCGATGAGAGAAAGCCGTGTGCCCAATCCTTAATCTGATCAACTGGCAGTAATAGCTCGAGAGTAGGTATATCTATCAAAAAAAAAAAATGTAGGGGTCCTATGGGATGGTGATCAACAAAAAAAATGCTTGTTGGATAATTTCATTGGAAACGATATTTAACGCAAGGTACCCCACGTCTACCAAATGATCTACCCCAAGTAAAGCAAGGATGGATCTAGCCTAGTGGTTCCCATCCTGGGGGTGAACGCCCCGTAGTGGGCGATTTGGGTTATCAAGGAGCAAGAAAATAAGTCAGGGGGGCGATGAGTATTCAAAGGGGAAAAATTAAAATAGCTCTGTACTGTTTTACTTTTTACTGTTTTACTGTCTTGATAAGTTAGAGGCGTGAAGGGGGTGCACGATGAGGCAATCATCATGTTAAAATTATCACAAATGAATTTAGTTTCATACGCTATTTATTTTAAATATACCGCCAGTAGGTGAATTGGTGCTTCTGTTATAGAACAAGGAAACAAGATGAACCTTAATAAGTCCAGAGGAATTATTTCATCATCCATCGCCCAGTTTGGTAGCCACAAGATAAATATTGGCCGTATGGAGTTGATTCATTTTCCGACTTTTAAAAAGTATGTTCAGTGTCAGATAAAGAGACTCCTGAACTCCAGGAAGACAACATCTTAATTTTTATTGATTACCTTAACTAAATAAAAACTGACATAAAATCAAGATTTGAAGATTTGACCGAGTAAAAATTCCAAATTGGAGTCCAGATCCAAGTTTGAAGCAGTGGATAAGCTTGATAACTCTTTGCAGACAGAGTTTCTAGATTTGAAGGATGACTGTGAGAGGAAAATCATTTTCAAGCAGAGCGGTTACGAGTTAGCCTGGGTGAAGCTGGACACTTATCCACAACTGTGAGAAAAAACTGAACAACTTCTCATCTCGTTGCCGTCAACATATTTAGCTGAAAAAGGATCTAGTCATGTTATCCAGCTCCTCACAAAACAAAGAAACAACTTAGACATTTGCCTCAAAGGAGACTTGCGCCTGAACTTGATGAAAATAAAGCAGGATATTCAAGCTTTAACTGAAATCAACTAAGCACAAGGCAGCCATTGAAAAAGTAAAATAAAACAATAAAAATTAACTTTTTAATTAATTAAAATTTACAGTGAGAATGAAAAGGGGACGATATGTATCAGGTTGGTCAATATTCAGATAGGGGCGATGGATCACAAAAGGCTGGGAACCGCTGTTCTGGCCATTTATATTTTCTAAAATATTATTGGTTAAATCAGTATTCCTCAGAATTGTTAATCTTATTAAAAGATCGCTTAAAATAATGGATACCTATGTGTAGGAGTATATTCCAAGTTGATCAGTCTTCTTATCGAATCTTCACAGTTTCTACTATTTTATTTGGTAATTTTTTCAATATATTAATAAAAACTGATCCAGCTTCTAATTATATTATTAAGTTATATTTATAAAAAAAAATCGATCGGAAGTGGACAGTTGTAAAAATGTTGTACCGCCCGCATAAAGTGGGTGTATTCCTAATCGGTTGCATCTAGAATTTATGGTACACAAAACTAAGCCTATTGGTTGTAAGGTAATTCTTATTGGATAATTTATCTTCAAAACCGGTTTCAAGACCAGTTTTATAATTTTGGAGAAAAAATTGTAAGAACGGATCTCTCAACATACGCAGGTATAAGAGAACGATTGATTTAAGGTATGTCGTACAATCGCCATTCTATTATAAAAAAGATCGGCTTTGAGGCAGATTTTTTCATTCCCAGCTTATTCAAATTGTCATTTCTAAGTTTTATCAGAACAGCATTTAAGAAGGGAAAATTGAAATGTTTTTATTTCTTACATCAAAGTCGCCTTTATTTACACCAATCAACCCCCTTTTATCGTAATTTCTAAATTGAAAAAAAAAATCATTTTAAAGGTCCAAGACCTTTTTGCTGGCATTAGTTTTAATTTTCTTTCCGCCTTCGTCCTATTCTTAACAATAATGGCCAATTAACGCTAATAACATCCCCTCAATTTCCCGTAAATCTTCATTTCACAGATGGTAACGGTGCCCGTTCCCGGTAATGTAAACATTACTGGCAAACCTCATTATTATTTTAAGACCATCATATTATTATAATTTCCCGTATATTATCTAATTATTATTACAATTAAACCAAAAATTACACCCTCATCCCTCCCCCAATCGACCATATCGCACTGATATTAAAAGCAAAAAAGTTGATTTTTATAATATAAAAATGTAATGATGAAAGGCGGGGTGCCATTGAGAACGATTAACACGATTCGTCGTGTTTTAAGGAATGAATACCATCAACCCTTTCTAAAATATCCACTACAGACACAGACGTAGGATATACAGAGAGACGATTGCTACGCTGTACAACTAACGAGTTATAAACATAGTTAAACTTTCCTAATTTACCGGAGGAAATTACCTAGATAAGAATTTTAACTACGACTCGTCTCCCATAATGCATCTCCTGGAAAAACCCACCCTTTTCCGTACTGACATCAACCCCCAATTCACTGATGTACATGTTACAGGCTTTATATAGACGTAAATATTATACAAATACCAACTTCCGTATCTCCTTCATTTAATAGATGGAAAGTTTTTTGAGGGATGAAAAGATTGTGTGTGATGGTTAAAAGTTTTTGTTATTTTTTTTCCTATAGTTAGGGTAGGTTTTCTTGGTAGCTTTTTAGTTGCTTTTGACGTTTCAACCCCCTGGAACTGTAGCCGGTGGCGTTGTTTTTCGTTGACGGTGAAGATGGCGTGTGGAGACAGCAAAACTGGAGATGATGACGGTGTGATGAGGATTTTCCGGGTGTTTTCCATACGAGTTTGGGGCCGTGTGTGCATGTAGGTGTAAGGGTGGCTCGTACAAGTGATCGTTGGTTGGTTGCTGAGAAATAAGACAAAGTTTTCCCTGCTTTATACCGTTTTGTATGCGCATACATCAAGCTCCGAGTCGTATTCGTTCGTTGTGATCCCAACAAAAGTGGTTGGGGGATGGATGGAGCCCACGAGGCCAACATCCCCCATATCAGCCCATTTTCTTCATTCCATCCCCACATTAAAACCTTATTCGAAACATAAGAGTCGCATTCTTCCTACATTAATTACATTTTATCAATAATATACCAACTCCCATTTAACCTATCTGGTAAATCTTACGATTCTTGAAGATCTCACGACAAAAATAAAAAGCTGGTCAAGTGCAGGTGAAACTTCCACCAAACAGGTTTCGTACTACAATTGTGCTATGTTTAATACCATTTTTATTCAAAAAAATAAGATCATAAGAAATAGGTACGATATATGTAATTAAAAAAAAACACTTGATGGCGTAGCGGTTAGAGCAACTGCTCTCTTCGCTACATGCGTCAGTAGTACTGGATTCGATCCCCGTTGAATCCCTGGATTTAAGATCTAAGATTTATATGACCTACAGAAATTTTTTGTGTAGACAGTCGTGATAAGTCGTTTAAAGCGTCTTAAAACACCAAAAAAAAAAAAAAATTTAAAAAAATAAAAATAAAAACTATTTTAGCTATATATAATAAAAATCAGAAAAAGAAAAATAAATTTAAAAAATTTTAAATTGACACAAAAACAATTTGTATGTATAGGTACGTGTATACATCATAAGGAAATTATTAACATATTTTGTTAGAGTGACCAACTCAATATTTCAGAAAACCTGGAAAATCTCCAATTATTATGCAACTACCTTTGGAAGGTCCTGGATATTTCCTTTTTTTAGTATTATAAATGTCTCTTATGAATCATCTGGGGACATCTTTTAGAACTTATCGACATGCTATCAAAAAATTAACATTATTATGTTAAAAATTAGAAGTTATACACAAGTTATTAAAATTGATACTTAATTTTGTATATTTGATAATACTAATTTTGAGAAAAGTAGTACTAGTACTAGTACTTAATTTTATAACTACCTAATAAATTATTTATTTTGTTTCAGAGCTCATCATCTGGAAAGCCTATTATAGTTTGCGAAGTTTTCTTGTAGAATCTATTTTGCAAGTTTTACTAACTTTTCATTGTGAAAACGTTAAAAAGTTAAAGACATCTCTAAAAATTATAAAACCTCTCTTTTAAATACCTAGCTTTAAAACGACTTCCAAAAAAAATTGACAGAATTGAAAAATTCGAAGTTGATTTGTCATGGAGTCAACTAGAGGCTGGGGAAATCTTTTTGAAGTCTCCAGACTAAAACTGGAAAGTTGATAACCGTCAAGTGTGAACTGAGCCATGAGTGACTGACGAATATAGCCAAAGTCTTTACATACATACATGTACGTAGGGTTAGCAAGTGTGCGGCTTTCAACTGGACAGTCCGGTATTTGAGCAGACTGTCCGGGATAAAATAAAAATTAATACCGGACATATATAGGGGAGGGTTCAGAGTGGGTTTTTACGGGTTTACCCCCTCCCTGTGAGGAAACCCATGAAACAGAATCAATCCAATGATTCTCATTTAAAAAAAATATATATATAACAATATACACAATCTTTCTATGAGTAATACTGTCGTACCTCTCCTACACTTTTCGTGATACCCAAGAAGGAAAGGATGAGATTGGGAAGGTGTCCAGTATTTTCAGAAAGGTATCTGACAATCCAAAATGTACGGCATTTCAATATTTTTTGCAGGTACCCGAGTCGAAATTTCAGACCTCCTTTGGCCCTAAAATGGTACTTTGACCCTCTTTTGGGCCTCCAAAGAGTAAAATGAGCCTCAAATAGACCTAAACAATTTTATCGTCTTCATTTTAACCTACATGAAACTTTTATTTTATTTTGTGAACATATCGTCTCGTCCTATAAAAAGGTTTATGATCATAAAACATAAAATATGGTTGTAAGTTTCCTTTTTTTTACAATACCTATTGCAAATATTATTTACTAATAACCCAAATTTTTGATCTCTCTCTTTCCTTTACTTAGATGCTTAGTATAATATTGTGTATTCTTGTATCCATTACCGGTTTTTCCCTTAATCCTGTCTACTCTGGTTTATTTTTACTCAGCTTTAGTCTCTTGTTAACCGTTCGAGTGCTACACGAGGTATTATACAACAATTGAATAAACGTATTTCACTATTTTATTATTTTTCAATATTGTCTATATCAAAAGGCCTAAAAGTGTAAATGTAAAAAATTTAAAAGTGAAAAAACCGAGTTTAAAAGAAAAATTGTGAAGAAATTTGCTTTAATTTATTATCTTGAAGTAATCAGAGAGATGTTATACAATTAAATAAAATTTCTAAAGAAATGCACATGGTTGGGTATATTGTGGATTATAATAAAAGGAAATCCTGGAAAAAAATTATGACAATGGCGACAGTAGAGAAGCTGGTAAACAAGGACAAGGAAATTAAGAACTAAGAACTGATATTTGTAATATTCTTATTACTTTTAAATTAATTGCTTAAATTAATGAAACTTGTATATTTAATGACTAAAAAAAAAACAAAATATTAAAATAAAAATGTTATTTATTTTTGAAAAAAACCCTACCAATAAAACAATAAAAGAGAGTGACAAAGAAACAGTGAAGAAAAGAGAGAGAGGGAGAGAGAGAGAGAGAGGTTCATTTGAAGTTTTTGCTGTAGACAGCCTAAACATTGTATTTTGTTCGATAAATGCCACTTGTAGGTTCAAAAAGGTCTTAAACTCAAATGCCAATGGTCATGTTTCAATCTACTTGAACCCAGATTTTGAGGTCTAAAATAGGTCTAAAATTTCGACTCGAGTATATTCTAAGAAAATAACCCGTGACAAACGGAATCCAGTTAGATCCGCGTGTGATCTTATAACGATATTGCTTTTGATGTAAAAAATTTAAAAAAATATTTACATTGGAGCTATTAAATTTAAAAAATTATTTTTCTTAAAAAACTAATATAGTGAGGCTAGTGAAGAAGTAAGATTACATTTTTATGGAAGTCTAAGAAAGTTCCGTTTTTACTAGATGTGATCAAGAAGGAGTTCCAAAGAGGAAATTGAAGAAAGCTTAAGAAGTGAGATGAGACAAACCCGTGAATCGTGACAGGATAAAACAAGCAACAACCGGGATGTGCACGCTCTCCCTCTCATTATGATTGTCATCTAAAAATGTTCGCTGGAACGGCATCTGAGGCGTACTAGTGCTGTCTTTATCATTTCTCATTTTCGTTTAAACTAAACCCAGCTCTCGTTATCGTTGCTCCTGTTTCTGCCACTACTGAACCCAACGCATCCCGCGTCCTAAAAAGCTACATTCCCGTTCTACTTATTGGTTGGTATATTTTCAACATCGCTCTACTTAAGGGGTTAGAACAATACCACCTCAATTGTACATATATATCATCTTGAAGATATATGGTACGTTTATCAACGCTAAACTCATCCCAATACCTTTATTTAAAAAAATATATTTTAAGCTGTAACTTTGAGAGACCAAGATATATATATATATATATATATATATATATATATATATATATATATATATATATAGCCAATCTTTAAACCTCCCTAACTCTTAATTCCGAAACGTCACGTTTACTTTGCTTTTGTTTGAACAATAGATATATTCATACAAGGAAGAAGATATTTAAAGTAAGCACTTAAAGTATACGCCCCAATCTTGCGAAACGCATCCCTACAAAGTAAACCATTATCATTTCCAATACCACCCTTCGCATGGTTAACGCATCAACCGTTTTTTAAAAAAATTAGCCAACTCGTTTCATATATTAACGGGAAAACGTTTCTTTAATGTATTAGTTAAGATCGAATCATACGATTTAGACTTAGTTTGATTAACCAAAACAAAAATGAAGATGTAAAAAGGGTATAGGCAAGTAAGGGGTTGAGAGCTGATCGTGCTTCGCATCACACGATTTTGTTTGACAAACGAAAATGATTTGAAATCATTACGACGGTGGAAGATTATCAAAGAACTTGGTACTGAACTTGGTTTGAAAAGTTTTCGACGAACGAAACGGGACGAGAGGGTTGAGAATGTATGTATGAGTGTGTGGAGAAGTGTGGTGTGAATGGGGTGGATATCTGCGCGTTCATTCGTTGCACGTCCCTCGTAATTAAGACTCGGGATTCACACGACTAACTTTCCACGACTCCTGACCATCCCAGCTATGAAACCACCCTCAGAAATTTTACGTTTCGAATCTGCATACATCAACCGGATTCCTTGAGACAAATCAAATTATCGACGTAATTTCCCGCCTTTTTTCTATATCCATCCCACCACTTTGATCATTCACAGAAAGTAAAAAATAAAAATTATGACAAAATGAGAAACCAACTTCAAAATCAATAAAAAATCTTAAACAAAAAATGCACTAAAAATTAAAAAAAAATATTGCGTATCCTTGCAGTGTCTACAACAACAACTACAACAAATTATTAGGATGATATAATGTACAACTATTGTTATTTTTGGAGTTGGTGTCAGTCGGTTTGTCGGTTATCAAGTCGGTTTTTCATTTTGTTATAATTTTTATTTATTTCTCGAAATTTAGTGATCTAAAGTTTGACAACTGATTTTATTTCTCTGAATATGGCTAAGCTTCCCAAACGCGCTGCTCACATGAGACAGCACCGTTAAATGTTAAAAGTTACTACTCCATCCTCTTTTGCTCTTAAGGGTTGAAATTTTTTATTTTTAAATGTAATGAAAGAATTTAGTGGAATCCTTTTTCCAATAGAAAAAAAAAACATCAAAATTCTTTGATTCAGTTAAACATCATTATTTCATCCCCTATTTTTATCCTTAGGGGTGGATTTTTTTTCTTAAAATTGAAATTTGAACAATTTAAAGGTTCGATGTACGTACTTGAAAAAATTATCAAAATCGGGTTAACCAGGAAAAGTTTATAATTTCATCCCTAAATTGTATCCAAAAGAGGCCCGAGGACACTGCCCTGTGGGACACCATATCCTATTCGATGTTCTACGGATAAGACTTTGCCGTAGCTCACCTAGAATTCACAGTTTTTTAGATAGACTCGGAGTATACCCACGAACGGTTCAGGAAAGTTTGCACCGGAAGTAAGAATATTTTTATTAAAAAAAAAAATTATGAGTGGAAAACCTACCGACAATTAGCAACTGACCGGTGTTTTCGAAAAATGTATTCCAAACTCCTCTTCATCTAAAATAACCCTTAGGTGTACTCTCCACCTACTTTCTTTCTATGTTTAAAGGATATATTTATAAGCGTTTTCACAAGTTTTAGTACCTACTCTTTTACAAATGCTTTTAAAAAAGGCAAAGCATGATTTCCAAGCCCGATAAGAAGAATGAAAATGTACGTCAGTCGAAAGTAGGTAAGTTGAATGAAGTAATCTTAACTTACACGTCTATTAAATAAATTATTTATATCCTAGTATATTATTCTATTAATTTAAGATTTCAGCTAGATATTTTACTGGGAAAAGGTGAATTGAATGTTTCTGTTCCCTGTTCCTCGTTTGCAGGTTTTTCCCTCATTCCCGTACAAGGCCTTTCGGTTGTCATATGTTTTAAATGTTTTCTACCGTTTTCCCCCATTTTCCACCTGTCAAATCTAGCTAAAATATTTCGTCGTTAGACGAAACTTATTGCTGTTTTCACTGGAAAATTTAACTTTTGCATCCATAGATTTTCTTTATGAAATTATTCTGACGCTAAGAGTCAAATTACAGGATATGAATTTGAGGGTTGTTTGGATGAAATGTTCAAAATATACATGAAAATTTCTTGAAAGTGAAAGGAAAACAGAGTGATTTACTGGGAATGGTTTGATGGTGAAATTCAATATATTAAAAATGTTCTAAACGGTACATTTTTCCAAGAACTAATGACGCAGTCAGTGTATTTAATAGCCATGTTAATGTTTATTAAATACATTTTTGAATGTTTTTATTTCATTACTGAATCATATAGTACGCTTAGAAGGGGTATTAGATATAAATTAAAGTATTTAAGAAAAATTTTACAATTGTTTGGCAACTTTTTTACCGAGTACTTCTCGAGAAAATGGATATTGAACACAATTCGTTTTGTAAGAAAGTCCTCGTGGTGATTACCTTGGTTATATTTGCTTGGGTAAGCTCATTTATTTTAATTAATTATCGATACTTGTAAATTTCCCGCATTTTTACTCTGTGGTTGATCAGTTTTCTCATTTCCATAAACGAATTAGGTATAAAAAGAATACACGGATAGGTACCCATATAATCTTAGGGTGTTTAAAAAAAAGTTTTTTTTTTCACAGTGTGTCCAAAAATGTTGGCGCCAATAGGAGCTTTTAATATCAATATTAAGGTTTGCCTTAATCCATTTTTTTCATTTTAGGAAATTTTAGTTTTATTTTTGGATTTTTATAACTTTGGAACTGTTCTTCATAACAACAATTAAGAGGATGGGATTTAAAGAAATTTTTACGCTCTACAAAAAAGATCTTTAAAACAAAGTTCCTCAGATAAACCGTTTCAAAGATATTAGAATTCAAGAATAAATTAGTTAAAAAGTTTTACTTAAAATTCCAAAAAAAAAAAAACCTGAAAAAATTTTTCATATTGTTATAATATTTCGACTAAAATCATATAAATTTTTTTAACTTGAAACTATAATTTTTTTTTTGTTCGTATATTCAGTACCAGCCCCCTATAACTTAAATACGAGAAAGGCTAAAAAAAGTGACCGAGTGTCCTGCAAATCTTAGTACCTTTAGGTGGCGCTGGTAGCTAGTTGAAAAGCAGCTGTTAACTATTTGTGTTTTTTATATAAATCATACGTCTCATTTATCACTTATCTGAGTTATTATACATATTATATAAAAATACTTCTCGTAATTATTCTCATATAATAACAATTATAATGAAAACAATAAAAATAATTTGCCTGACGTTTAAAAAAATTATTTCTACCCCCGACCTACATAAAAGTCTTCGGTCTTCGTCAGTAGTGTGGTCTTCGTTTAACTCGTTTTCAACTAATATCAGTAGTCTGCAAATGCAGTCAAATTAGTCACATTTTTGTAACATGGAGTTGTACATAGTACATTGTACAATACCCCGTACATAACTCATAAGCTTTGTTCGCGGATCTTATTTTGAACCAATTACAAATCAGTGCAAGCGGATTTAGGATAATCGCCAAGCGCATGTATCTTTATAAACTGATTAAAAGTTATTTTTTGGTGAACGACTTTAGAATTGCTCCGAACTACGACGAGGATTAACAAGAATCCACGAAAATTGTTAATTAAATTGAACGTTGATAGTGGTTGACAGCGAAATTGGACTATGAACTAGCCACGATTTAATAAACTGCGCATGAGTAAGAGAATCAAATTTGGTCCTCATAATGTAACTTAATCATTTATTTATCACACTAAAAAAGCACTTTTTTCTGTGTATGTTGATATATGAGTGCCAACATAAAAGTGCCCGCAAAATAAGCAAAAAAAGCTGTTTAAATATTGTAAATTAAAGGTAAAGTAAGAGAGTATGCAGATATATTTTTCAGACAAGGAAGCAGAATTCAAGTCTAACCAGTTTTGAAATCTTTTGCGTGCCTCAATAGATCAAGACACGCCATCGAAGTAAAACTTGTAGCGCAACCACTTGCTGTTCTCGTCTGACAAATGTCACAGCGCGTTTACTCTCTCTCACTTTATCTCATCTTTAACATTTATTTTCGCTTATTTGCAGACATTTTTACATTGGCACCCTTATATCATCATGTACAGACAAAAAGAGTTTTAATTTGATACAGAAATAATTAAGCTACATTATGAGTGTCACAATCATGCAGCCGGATCTTAGACTATTATGATGAGCGATAATATGTGAATAAAAAATTTTGAAATTATTAAGAAAATGATTCATCAGTGATTTGTGGAAAATATTTCAATTATTTTATTTTAATTTCAATTATTTTCGTAATTTTAGACAAAACGTGACAACATGAGAAAACAATTTTTTTGCAATTTTTGTAGAAAAATACAAAATGTTATTTCTGATCTTTGATTTTTGTTCTAAAATTTTCGATTAAACTGTTGATTTTCCTTATCCTAGATTCTCTTCTCGCCTTTTTACGTTTTCTTCAATGAATGGTGGAAGTTTTACAGTTATTCAAATGATAAGAGCATCGATGATATTCTGGCAATAATTGGAAGAAATAACTCCGACTGGATTTCGGTTAAGTCCATGTTCCATCAAGAGTGAAAAGGGGTCGATGGAGAATAGCATGCCCTGAGCATGGAACAAAACACTACAGAACAGAAGGAACTGAAGTTCTACCGGAATACACATAATGAGTTGACCTTGGATACTCCAAAAGATAACTTTAAAAAAAGTGATTGCTGACCTGAAGTGATTACACCAAAATTGAAGCAGATCACTAATCCATTACGTAAGCAACCTTTCGTGGTTATAAAATTTGAAAACGACGACTCAAAAAAATATAGTACTAATAATTCGGAAAACCGAGATGTTGAAATTAGCAAAGAAAGTGAAAGCGTTGAAGAATTCATATATCAGAACCGAATGTTACATTTTCATCTCCATCAGCCACGGCTACTACAACTATGGAAAATGCAACCTAGTAATTGTTAAATCCAAGATAATTTTGGAACTCCTCGAAGAATCTAAAATTATTCTCGCCCACGTGTCAATAACAGGAAAAGCATCAAGCGATGAATATGAATCCAAAATTTTGATTGTTTCTGATTGATCATTGCCAAACTCAACATTCAAGACCACATAAGTAAGGGAATCATCCAATATAGACTTGACAACTGAATATAGTAGATAAAATGTATTTTAGTCTAGTCAACGAATTCTTCAAAGCTTTCACTTGCTTTGCTAATTTCAACATCTGGGTCTTCCAAACTATCAGTTTCATATTCTTCTGAGTCGTCATTTTCAAATTTTACAACCACGAAAAGTTACTTATGTATTGTATACCAATACTTTTAACCTTTGATAATGGTAAAAAGTGAAAAAAATTTTAGAAGGATAAAACCCAGTAGAAAAGGAAGAGAATATAACAAAAATGAAAGGAAAAATTAATTACGGTTGATCTGAGGTGGGGAAGTGGAAAAGGGAGGTGTTTTTAAGGGTAAAAACGGTTTATCTCTCTTTCCAACAAAATTACAAGTTTTATGGAAAAAAATAAATTGCAAAGTTGTACATAATAAATAGATCTACAACTTTTGTTCTAACACTTTTTTCACATAACCTCAAAATTTATGTGAAAAATTTAAATTACCAAGTTTTTGGTTTTTCATTTTTATCTTTTACAAAAATAAAATTTTTTACACGAAATTTGGTGAAAACGTATTTTTTAATGTTCGAAACACACTGTATTTTTTTTTATTTAAAATATTAATTTTTTACCTTATAATGACTTAATATCGAAAAAGGACCCCAATTTTCAATCAAAATTCTCACGTCAAAACATCTGCTTTTTTAAAAAAGTGGGTGAGCTTTCTGTTTGTTGAAACCTCTACTTTCTGATTGAGCAAAAAATATTTACATTAAAATGTAAAATGTTTTCAGAAAATGCAATAATTAAAGTGTAAATATTAATAAATCACTCAAAATTGTACATAAAACAATTTTGAACAATTTTTTAAAAGTTACACTTTAATTATTGCATTTTCTGAAAACATTTTACATTTTAATGTACATATATATATTTTACACCATCAGAAAATAGAGGATCCAACAAATAAAAAACTCACCGAGTTTTTTAAAAAATCAGATGTTTTGACGTGAGAATTTTCGATTGAAAATTATGGTGCTTTTTCGATATTAAGTCATTATAAGGTGAAAAAATTAATAATTTAAAACATAAAAATTACAGATTGTTTGGGACATTAAAAAATAAGTTTTCACCAAATTTCGTGTGAAAAATTTCATTTTTGTAAAAGATAAAAATTAAAAACTTGGTAATTTGAATTTTTCACATAAATTTTGAGGTTATGTGAAAAAAGTGATAGTACAAAAAAAAGGTGCAATTCTACTTATTATCTACAACTTTGCTTTTTTTTCCATAGGACTTTAATTTTTGTCGGAAATCGAGATAAACCGTTTCCACCCTTAAGAACACCTCCTTTTTCCACTTCCCCACCTCAGATCGACCGTAATTAATTTTTCCTTTAATTTTTGTTATATTCTCTTCCTTTTCTAATGGGTTTCATTCTACTATAATTTTTTTTCTGTTCAAAAAATATCTACCCTGGTTTATTGGATTAGTGCTCTGCTTCAGTTTTACTGTAAAATATGAATAATTCCTTTTCTAAAATGTTATAAAAATATACAAGATTTATTTTTATTTATTTATTTATAAAATTTTAGTACATAAAATGATGACTGAGTCGTTTATTGCACAAATTGCTTAACTCCATGAATAATAAAGTAGTGTAAATTGACTTCTGAAATACATTGATTGTTATGTAAAACCTAAAAAACCAACTGTCGAGCTGTTACTATTTGTTGCAGTCGAATACCCGTCATAAGCGTCCCCTCTAGCAGTTTCTAACTCGAAACAACTTCCCTCACTTGGCCACTCTTTTTTGATTCGTACCAAACCACTCCGTATAAGCCTCCACTAGAAATATAAGAGGCTTATAAGGAACGTAAGTCGTCCAAGCGACAAAATTAACCTCGTGGAAGGGGGAATGCTAAAATAGCAAGAAAAATTTCCTCTACGTCTCCTACAGAAGCCTCGACTGTATAAGAAATATTTGTTTCAGAGATATAAAGTTTGGAATCAACGAATATGGTGTGAAAATTTGAAAAAGTAGAGTAAATCGACTAGTGTACTGACCGGCTAGGTTAAACCAAAATTTTTTTGACTGTAATGTATCCAAAATCAATTGATAATGTACAATATTATAATAAAATTTGTTAACAATAAAATTTATAATTAATTCCGTATTTATAAAACATGTAGTATCTCGTTATTTTAATTTTTTTTTAAGTTTTGTAAATTTTTTTAATTTTTTTAAATTTTATAACAGTTGATTTTTTATGCTAGAGGTTAATTGAAATATGGTTTCCCATTCGCATCATACAAAACATCTCCTACGGGCTTGTATTCAAAAATTTGAGGTGGAAGTGGGTCGATTCCATTTCCAGGGGATACGGGTTTCATAAATGGTACACTATCTTCTTTCATGAGTGGTGGCACCGAGTTAATCAAGTTGATGAAGCTGTAAACTCTTCTAAAATCGGGTGTGTCGTTCGTGGATAAGTACTTGATATACCTCAGGATAGCGTTTCGAATGCGAATTTGTTCATCCCAGGTGGTCCTATAGAACCGATGCATCAACTCACGAAAGTCGGAGCTCGAATAGCTTTGAATCTTAGAAAACAAATTATCATTTTCAATAACAATCAGCGGCGGAAGTGGTGGAAGAGGGCCATGTGTAGTCGGTGGTGTAGTCTCATTTTTTTCCTTAAGTGGGAAAAATGGGTTCGGTGAGTATATAGTGCTTTCGAATCGATGTACATTAGGAAACTTCTTTCCAAGATTTGACTGAAAAATAATTTCTTAATAAATCTCTAAATAAATTTAAAAAGCTAATTATTAAATTTACCGCAGTTAAATTTTGTGTCTTTGGAATATCATATTCGTCAATTTGAAGAACTGCCATACCATTAAAGCTGTCAATAATGATATCATACTTAAGTGGCTTTTCTGTGGTTGTAGTAGTAGTTGTAGTTGTTGGTGGATGCATCATCAGCTCAAAAATTGTTTCTCGCCATTTCTCCTCAGCTGTTTCATCGTCATCACTTGTCATTGCTGCAAGGCCTTCCGAAGACATCATTGGGTTAAGAATCATTTTCAAGGGATCAGGATGTACGGAAATGGGTCTTGACGTTGTTATGACCAGAAGATTGGTAAAGCACAAAAGTAGCACAAACATTTTTATCCAGAAACTCATTTTTAATTAAAGCTTTGGAATAACTGTTGCAAATTATTGAAAACTCATTTCTTATATACTTATTTCTTATCAAGGTTTCTGATAGACCATTTTAGAAAATAACCAGAACGCTTTGTTTGGTAAGAAATTTTTAAAACCCAAACCACAAGCTATCTTTTGATATAGTTTTTAATTTAGTTCGACGGATTTATTTCAAAATTTTCTAAAATAATTAACTAATATTGTGGTAACATTAAGATATTCATAGCGTTTATATCTTTGTTTTGATGAATTGTAAAGCATTTAATCATAAATTGCTTATAAATAATGACAATTTTATCTTTTGACTGTTACATAAATTTTGTTCATTAAAAACTTTTTTTTTGGTTAAATTTTTTTTAGTTTGATAAGTTGTACGTTTTGCGATAAAGCCTAATAATAATGGCAATTATTATTTTTAACTATTGATATCTCAAAAATGTATTGATCATTATATAAGAAATTGATGTTTGATTTTTTTATTAAAAAAATAATTTTTGATTATTTCAAAGTTCCATTATCATAAAATATTCCATATAATAATTTTTTTTTGTTCCTTCAATTTTCCTATACATTTTACTATCTTTTCAAAAATCTTAAATTTCTCAAATTTTCTTCGTTTACATCTTGAAATTTATATCAAAATGATATCGTCGGCTTAGAGTGTAAACCTGTTATCTATACATAAGACTAAATTATACAGAGGGCAATAAAAACATAACAAGAAACCGTTTGAAGATTAAATACTCCTGGTTTTAACAGCACGTTTAAATATTCAGTTACCTTCTATTGGTTATAACTTCTATACAAATTAGTAGGTTTTCTTACCATTATCATAATTTTTTATCAATCATTAGTGTCAAATTCGTTTTTAAAATACAAAAAAATAAATAATTGGTATATGCAAGGCATAATGACATGAATGCTAAGCATGCATCAGCGAGCTGGATGAAGCTATAGTATATGGCGAAACGTCGCGACCTGATACTCTTGTTGCATTCGTTGTAAAATCCCGATCCATTGCCCCTCTAACTATATCTATCAAATCAAAACAACAAGAATATATGAAGAAATATTACTTACCAAAGTAGTTAATAAAAATACAAATTAAAATCTAAATTCAGATTTTTTTTTACAAGTTGTGTTATTTCGCCATCTGTCCAGGACAATGCATCTGTTAAATGTATAGACGAGAAGATAGAGTAGTCCAATTGGAGTGCTTTCTCCGCTACTGTCTGTAGGGCAACTACAGGAATGTCAGACGCTTCAGTTTAACAGTCTTATTGCTGTTATCCAGGAGGTTCGTAGCCAGGTGGCTTGGGTGATCATTTAAGCGCCCAAGGTATTTGGCGCTGAATCTGGATGTCTCTTCCTTAAAGGTCGCAATGCCTAGATCTTTATGGATGCCGTAGTTTGTGATCAACCATGGGGCATCAACGATGAGACGCAGTGTTTTAGACTGAAACCTCTGCATTATTTCATTATTAAAGCTGCTGACAGCTCCTCAAAGTTGTATTCCATACGGTCAGACCGGTTTTAAGACGGCTTTATAGATCACTAGCTGATACCCGCTCGCTTTGCTGAGAGTATCTAAATTAAATTGATAGATCGATAAATTGATCCTACCTTCACAACGAAATTTAAAAATTAATCTATTTTAACAGGAAAAGATGATAAATACTTTCAGACTTTAGATCCAAAATGAGTTCCTCAAAATCCTTAAAACTACCTTTAAAGAAAGAGATATATAGCTATCTTACAGGCTCATTACAATTTTAAATATAAAATGTTCCTTTGGACTTGAAAATTTTTCATGTCAAATGTCATTTATAACTGTCCAGCTATTTTAGTAGAATAGATTCGTAACTATCTTATAGGAACCGTGCCTTTTTTTAAGGATAACTGGTATTCAATACGTTAAGATCTGGGGTATCTTTAACAAAAATTCATTGAAACTAGTTTCCTTAAGTAATTGTTAGTTATTTAAAAATTTAGTATATTATTTTAATACGTTTATTTCTAATTAATATCGTCGACAATGAAAAATAAATAAATTCAAATATTTGTTAAAAAATTTTATTATTAATTTTATCGGATGTTAATTGAAATTCATAATATTTATTTTTCAGTAAGCTTTGTCAATTTTTTAATTTAAACTTTGTAGAGATTTCTTTCGTTACTTTGTAAAATTGGGCCTTCTAGAGGAAAATGCGTTAAAATGCTATTTTACGAACTTTAATAAAACTTTCAGAAAATACACGGTTCCTATAGAGTTCAATTGGTATGCTATCCTATGTAGGGTGACCAACCGTACTCTTTTAAGAGTACCTGCATGTACCTTACATACCTAATTGGTGTAGAACTTTTCGATTTTTTGTCCTAAATAAGGACCAACATAATATTTTTATATTTATAAGAAAAAGATAACCATAAAACAGCCACCAAGTACGACGTACAATATACAGTCGCTGTGCCAACGCTTTTTAAATCTGTGATATCCTTTTAAATATTAATTTTTATGATTTGCTGTAAAGAGCAATTTTGATCAACATGAAATGCACAACGTATCTAATGTATTAATGTATGTATTAATTGGATAAGGAATAATACTGAATTGTTTAAAGTAGCTTGGTAAATAACTAATAATTTTTTTGTGATATGTAAAAGATAGAAATGTTTCCTGTGGGTTATCTTTTGGAAATAGTTATATACCGTCCCGGACTTTTTTATCAATCTTTTTAAGATACACAATTTCGCATATTAGTTTGATATATCTCGTAAGATTTAGTCAGCGTTTACAATGTAAGTGCACAAAAATATGTTTGTTATGACACCATATTACAAATATTTGAATTTCCCGGCTTTTCTCTACTATAAAATTCATGTATTATACCCACAAACCTTCCTCTTGAATCACTCTATCAGTTACATAAAACTGCATTGAAATCCGTTTTGTAGTTAAAAAGATCTAAGGGAACAGACAGCGGGAGCGACTTTGATTAATACTTTGTAATAAAGATAAGCTTACTATGATAATAATTAACAGGTAAAGTGGACTTAAATTGGGTACAGTTGTCGATTTTCTTTGTGGTATCTTAGTCCAAGGATCGATAATTTACACAATTTATATAATTTAATATTTCGGGTTTTTTCAATTGAGAATGGTCCATCGGTCGATACCTAAAGTATTTAAAAACATGGTCTTACATACTCTTATCAGTGAATCATCAAGTTTCAAGTAGTACAATAATATAGACTTTGAGCCCTTCTTGAATCACTTTGTGAAGAAGTTTTTCTTTTAACTTGTTAACTGGTAAACAGGTTTATCGACAAACGTTTTTTTTTTGTGCCCATGTTAGTTTCCAAAAATGTGACCTATTATGCCAAATTGATTTCGCGTTTAGAACTTAAATAAAACAAAATCAAGGTGAATTTGAAAATAAATCGGTCAAACCAGTCATAATTATCACAAGCTTTTTCCAGGTGAGTTGAAATTTTCGTAATGACGCCCTGGAGAAAAAGCTCGCAACAAGCGGGAACGTTGGGAAAACATGAAAAACATTCCGTTATTTTACCCTGAACACTATTTAACTTTTCAGTGTTTTTTGCGTGTTGAAAAAGGAGAAAAGCGAACGTTTTTCATTTACGAATGCACCACATCGCCGGGAATTCGTGCCGTTTAGGGGGGGGGGGGGTGATTTGAAATGAGGGGTTGAGATTCGAATGGGGAAAAGTGAAATAAACTCGTTATAAATCTATTCATTTTCACGATTATGAACATTTCCCAAACTAATTTTCTTTTAACGACTCCGAAGGGATTTAATGGTTTTCATATAAATATTTCGACGAAACATGGGGACACCGAGGATGAGTTTCGTATGGTTTTGGTTTTGTTCTTTTTTTTTCGTTTGTTGCGAATAAAAATCATCACTCACACGAACTGAGCAAGTTTATGGTAAGATTTATGGCCGGTTAATCAACGATTTATTAGCCTGTCAGTTGGCCACTCGGCTTTTCGGAGTTATCTTCATCTTCGTTCGCACCCCCTTATTGTCGTGTCATCCTCACCACATGATAACTTTCAAATTCCCGCGCTTATTCGTCGTCAACTATCACATAACATCTACGATTAGAATTCCACTTTCATTTTAAAAAAAGCAAACTTTTTTAAAAAAAATCAAACAACGGTAACGATTATTGAAACATTTTTACAGAAACATTTCGTGAACAAGAACGTTTAAATTGTGGTTTTATTACAGCTGTAAGTTCTTTTATACAACAAACATCTATCAACAACGTCAAGGACTTATCACCATATGAACTCAAAGAACATTTCATTATGAATTTATGATGGAATATTATTTTTCATTTGGGCGTCTTTATCATTAGAAATGTATTTGAAAATCAAACATTACCTACTAAAATTTCTGTTCTAGACTTCTTTCTGTAGGGGTATTTAAAAGATAAGATACACCGTAACACTTTTTCAACCATTTAACAAGTAACGGCTTACATCCGTAAAAAAATTGCAGGAATATGCCAAAAAACATTTGGACAGGTGATGATTTACGCCTTAAAAAAATACTTCACTAACAAAAAGCTTTTGTCATTATTAACCGACTTCAAAAAAGGAGGAGGTTCTCAGTTCGACTGTATTTTTTAAAAATATTTGTTACCTCAGAACTTTCTACTGAGTAAACCGATTTTGATGATTCTTTCTTTATTTGAAAGCTAGTGCTTTCCACGTGGTCTCATTTTAATTTGAAGAAAATTGTTGACTTCTAAGAGGTAGAAAACTAAGGGATTAAATATTAACTTCTTATTGGATAGCTTGATTTTGATAATTCTTTTTTTTATTGGCAGAACATAATTTTAAATTAGTCTCATTCCCATTTTTATAAAAAAAAAACTCTACTTATAAAGGGTTAAACTTAGGGCTGAAATTAAAAATGTTTCCTGGCTAACCCGATTTCTATATTTTTTTTTCTATTTTGTACATCGTACTTTAAAATTGTTCACATTTCAATTTGAAGAAAAAAAACTCCACCCTTAAAAGATGAAAATAGGGGATGAAATAGTGACGTTTAACTGAACCATCGAATTTTGATTTTTTTCTATTGGAAAAAGAATTCCACGTAATTCCTTCATTTCATTTAAAAGAAAAAAATTTCAACCCTTAAGAGCAAAATGGGATGAAGTAGTAATTTTTAACATTTAACGGCGCCGTCTCATGTGAGCAGCGCGTTTGGTAGGTATACCAATATTCAAAAAAATAAAATCAGTTATCAAACTTCAGATCATTAAAAAATCAAGAAATGTATAAAAATTATAACAAAACTAGCTAATACTCGCTCGATTTGCTGAGAATATCTAAATTTAATTGATTCATTTATTTAAGGGACCTTTACAACAAAATTTAAAAAGTAATATTTTTTGACAGAAAAAGATGATAGATACTTTCAGACTTTAATTTCTAAAATAAGTTCATCAAAATCCTTAAAACTACTCTTCAAGGAAGAGATTTTAGCTATCTTACCGGTTCATTACAATTATTTTAAATATAAACTGTTCCTAAAGACTTGAAAATTTTTCATTTCAAATATCATTTAAAACCGTTCAGCTATTTAAGTAGAATAGACTAGTAGTTATTTTACAGGAACCGTGTCTTTTTTAGGATAATTGATATTCAATACGTTAAGATCTTAAGTATCTTTAGCAAAAATTCATTAAAATTTTTGTTAAGTAATTGTTAGTTATTTAAAAATTTAGTATATTATTTTAATACGTTAATTTCTAATTAATATCTTCGACAATGAACAATAAAGAAATTCAAATATTTTTTAAAAAATCATTATTAATTTTATCGGGTGTTAAAATCCGTTTTGTAGTTTAAGAGATCCAAGGGAACAGACAGCGGAAGCAACTTAGTTTTATACTATTTAAAGATGAACAACCGACTTCAAAATAATAAAAAATCTCAAACAAAAAATGCACTCAAAATTAAAAAAAATGGTTGCGTATTCTTGTAGTGTCTACAACTATAACATATTATTAGGATAATGTAATGTACAACTATTGTTATTTTTGGAGTTGGAGTCAAGTAGTTCTTTGACGCTTACAACGTATATATATAAAACTTTTACATGAAAAAATTTAAAAAGGAGGATTCTGGGGGTTAAGTTGGGAGTTTGTATATGTACATGCTGTATGCATATAGTTCTATTTATATATTTATAAAGTGCTTATAGTTTTTTAAACCAACAGCGAGTTTCCGAAAAGAAATTTCTGTAACGCGTAGCAACAGACATTTTTTTAAAATAGAAACAAAATAACGAATCTACGTGCATTTTTGTAAGTTAAAGATTGCATTGGTTGTCATCTATCTCGAAAAAGTGTATGGTTCATGCAGGACAAAATATATGTGTAATAACATAATGTTAGTTAGGATTCGTAGATGGAACGAAGCAATAATTCTTCACGTTATATCAACTGTATGGTTAGTAATGAAATTTTGTTGGCAGATATCTTTAATATTGTGATAAAATAAACTTTAAAGCAAACCATATAATGTAACCATTGTTAATGGATTTGAATATATAGTAAAAATAATATGAAAAAAACTTTCACAGTAAAATCATTATAAGTTCGTTCATTCGTGATGAAGTCAGTTTTATTTTGATTTTAAGTGAAAATTTTAAGTTTATACTATTTTTATTCAACCTGAAGTGGATTAGGAGATGCTTTGCTAGCTCGACGATAAAATGTATAGGTACTTTAACGTATGGCGGTGTAGTAAGCAAAAAATAATAAAGTTCTAAATTTTCTCCAAGTGGATTATAATCATATTATTTATAGTAGTATTTATAGTTTAAAAAAAAACATATAAAATCTCTTGTTTAATTTTCCGTCAGTGGTCGAGTGAAGCTTAAGAAAATCAATGATGTCTGACATGCTCACGACCTCATCTTTTCCTAGTTTTTCCTCAAAAAGTTCTTACTCTACTTTCAATAACTACTTGAAACCATACACCAATCGTAATTTATCAAAAAAAAATCTATAAGATAACGTGATAAGATATCATAAAATAAAACTACTAAAAATAGTCTTAAACATTTTTTCACTTTTAATCTCATATGAAAAACCACCACCTGAATGTTTGCTACTACTCTACTTTCATCCAACGATATTTGAAATTCATCCCTTCTTATTTTATCACACAACATTACCCAAGAATTTCAGTGGTTGTATGTGAAAGGGTTGACTTTTGAACAGAAGAAAATGATAAAATCTTCAAAAATGTTCAAGGAAAATAAATCGGGGAAATTAAACTCATAAAAACAGGGGAAAGCTGTCATGATTTAAAAGAAAAATGTAAATCTAATTAAGAGAAGTGTAACGCAATTAAAATAATTATGTAACAGTAAATGAATTGTAACAACCCTTTTTTTCATTTAAAACACTGTAAACTACCCTTATTTGCATTTTTACAACCCTTGAATTTTTTCATCGCTTGCCATCCCATCCCCAGCTCCATTCCGGGACGTTCTAAATACAAATTAACTGTTTTCACCACAAAAATGTGCCACATTCAACAGGTATAGCCATGTAATACGAATGGGATGATATGGGGGATGAGCGTGGGGCTCATGGCACATATTTGCTGTTCTCATCCACCTCGCCAGGTTCCCATTCTTGGTTTCTGGACCGTGTTCATGCTATAAACGTCCGGTGTACCCCTAGCAAAGCTCGGCTTGGATGACTCTATCAGCACAGCTTTCAGTGCGGCGCCCCAATCCCCTCGTACACGAGTAATGTGAGGGTGAAACGAGTTGTGTGTTCTACTTCCCGTTCTTTTTTTTATCTCAGTGAAAAAATTAAAGCTCTCGCAAAAAAGCTCACGTAGACGGGAGAGAGTTAACAAAAAATGAATATAATCTCACAATACTTGACACTGGGGGATTGCATTTAATTATGGGGATGAATTCTGATATAAATTATCCTCATCGTGCTGTATTTTTACAATGAAATTACATGCATGAATCTAATAACGATAATTAATCTAAGGGGAACGAGGATGAGCTTATGAACAATTAGTCAGTAAGCCGTTAATGTCACAAATGTAGACAGCTGCTTTTTACAGCTTTTTAACCGAGCTAATTTTTTTAAAGTCCGAGGATTAATTAACAAAATTTCAACAAAAGTGTAAATATTGTAATTAACTGAATCAGATTTTTATATGTAACAAATTGAATAACTTATTAAATACATGTCTTACAAAAGCTAACGGCAGTAGAATAACTGAAGCATTTTTTTTGTGTTTTATTGGCCATTAAGACAATGATCCTTTTATCTAATCTGCTGTCTGGATCGGGCCGATTAAAAATACTCCCAATGAAGTATCTCTTTAAACCATAACCAGGTCACGGGACACCTTCTTCTGTAATCGCTTACTCTTTTGAAGCTCCCGGGCTGGTAACATTAGTGGGTTCGGGTGTTGGTGGAGCTTTTATAGTAATTGGTGGCATCAGTCTAAATCTTACTGACTACTGATATAAATGTTAAGTCCGTACGCAGGGATTCCTTGATCATGTACCATGGAGCGTCTGCCAGCGCTCTGAGAATATTTGATTGACCTCTTTCTAATATTTTAATCTTGGACTTTCTGGCAGAGCCCAATAGCTCAATCCCGTACGCCCAGATTGGGATTATTATTGTTTTGTAAAAAAATATTTTATTCACAAGAGAAAGTTTGGAGCGTTTTCCCAAAAGTTAGTGTAGTTTTCTTAGATAAAGGTATATAATATAAGTAAACATTTTTAAATTAATACATGTAAATGTTTTCTCAGGAAAACATTTTGAAAGTTGCTCTTTTTGAGCCTCCCGACTGTATATAACCTACCCTTTAAATAAATAATGAAGCGGCAATTTTTGGCGATAGGAGTGCAGAGGTCGATTAATTACAAGAAAAAGTTTATTTTTCATACTGGACAGATAAAGTAATTGCTGAAATTTGAGAAATGTTATAATAGCTTCATAGCTATTACAGCATTCAAACAAGTGGTAAATTATAGATTTTAGAATCTAGACGAATGTCTAAATAAAAGTTTGATTTGCAATATTTTTAAATATTAAGTATATTTATTTTTGAAGGATTTATATTCTAGATTAAGGATTTCTCCTACTTGAGTTGATTAATTTACAGCTGCTTTTGTAAATTTTTACTTGAAATGTGTTAATGTGTTTGTATCAAATCATGTCAAACATTAATTTTGCAAGTTAATTCATAGACTATCAAATATAATAATTTTTATATACCATATAAATCTTAGATTATTAATCTAGGGATTCAACGGGGATCGAACCCAGTACCACTGACGCATGTAGCGGAGAGAGCCAACTGCTCTGACCACTGCGCCACTAAGCGGACTAGTTCAAAAAATTGATAAACTCGGGCTTCAAAATTGTATTTGAGATAAAAATAATTAAAGATTTTAGTAAAAATTTTTAAGCCGATATGATAACTTTATCGCTATAATATTTATAGCTGTGTTATTTTTACTTGAATGAAGTATACATTTTTTATCAATATGTTGATTACAACAATGTTTAGATTAAGTTTAATTAATATTTTTTCAGTTCTTTGTTATGTAGAACTAATAGATAGACTATATCTATATATTTTATAGATATGGCTATATATCCTTTGCTCTGCTAGCTAGAACTGATCTATGCTCAGCATTCGTGTCCTTCTGTAGACTTGCTTATCACAAATCTATATATATATATATATATATATATAATATAAAAAAACTGTAGAAGATTTTTGACTTTTTGTTCGTTGTGCGTCATTAACGTAAACCCTACACGGATTTTGATGAAACTTTGTTTGTGATATAGAGCTATTAGTCCTCGGTAACATAATGGCTATAATTTATACATAATCTAGAAGATAAAAATCGGGAAATTTTAAAATTTGTAATCTGATGTCATAACAAACATATTTTACAAAACATTACAAAACTGTATATCTCAAAAAGTTGATAAAAAAGTCTACGGTGGTATATGTCTATCTCTTAAAGATAACCCACAGGAACCATTTTTATCTTTTACAAATGACAAAAAATTATGTTGGAATAGCGGCTGGCTATTGTACGACGTACGTATTGCCTGTTTTATTGGTATCTTCTTCTATATTATATAAAAATCTTATGTTAGTCTTTATTGGATATTTATAATTTTGATACAATATACAATCGGGCACACATTCAGAATGGTTTTTACCTATATTTCGCGTCAGTTATATATAGTGAAAAACACGTGAATCCCATAGGAAAGCATAACTATTGTATCCTACAGGAACCGTTTATTAAAAAAAAATTGTTAAAAGTCACGAAATAGCATTTTAACGCATTTTCCTCAAGAAGGTCTGACCAACTTTACACAGTAGCGAAAGAAATTCTCTACAAAGTTTAAATTAAACAATGGACAAAGTTTTATTGAAAAGAAAATAATAATTTCAATTTAACAACCGATAAAATTAACTATGAAATTTTTTAAATATTTTAAATTCTGTATTGCTCATTGTTGAAGAAATTAATTAGAAATAAATGTATTAAAATAATATAAGAAATTTTTAAATAATTAACAATTACTGAACGGAACGAATTTTAATGAAGTTTTGTTAAGGATACCTCAGATCTTAACAAATTATTGAATATCAATAAAAAGGACGGTTTCTGTGGGATAGCTCCTTATCTTTTCTACTAAAATAGCTGAACTGTTTTAAATGACATACTAAGCTTAAAGGAACTTTTTATGCTTAAAATCTTATAGAACCTGTAAGATAGCTAATATCTCTTCCTAGAAAATTAGTTGTAAAGATTTTGATGAACTTACTTAGGATCTAAAATCTGGAAGTATATATCATTTTTTTCTGTCAAAATATTAAAAATTAATTTTTATATTTCTTTATGAAGGTGGGGAATCTATTAATCAATCAATTAAATTTAGATACTCTCAGCAAAGCGAGCGGGTATCAGCTAGTTTTATTATATAATTCCATTCTATTTTAAAATCGAGTTTGACACTCATGATTTACATTCCAATGCAGTACAATATAATGCAAGGCTACAGAAGGACACGAATGCTAAGCATAGATCAGAGAGCCCTATGACGCTGTAATATGTGGTGAAACATCGCGACCTGATACTCTCGTGGAATTCATTTGAAATCCTTATTTTATCGTTTTCAAATCAATTATTATGTTTAATGGGTTGAGTTTTGTTTTATCCAATAAGTCTTGAAGCAAATACAATAAATTACTAATCTTTCATAGAAAATGGCATTAAGAACCGCAAACTTTTTTATTTTTTAACTTTCGTGGTGAAATTCAAATCTTAAACACAATTATAAGTAAATGTTTTTATCTTGTTTGAAGAGGCGCTGCCTCCCTTCAAGTTCATAGACAGGTCACCAGTGATTAACTCTTTTAATTCTCTTAAAATTTAAAATTTTAATTGGCTCCTAATAAATGTTTAAAGTTTAAAAATAAATGTTACAATCGATTTATGTTACGGTTTCTGATAGTTTCACATTTGTGCATGAAACTTTTAATGTATGTCGTTGGCGAATCAATTTTAGGCGAACATCAAATTCAGTTAAAAGTAATGATGCATCTCAAAACAGAAATGTTCTTAATTAACCGTAAATTTACACGTAATTAAGTGTTGTCCTATTAACTCGCTATTTCAACTTAGATTACTTATTTGATTTGAAATTGCCGCATTACTTACGTAAGGAGCGGCCGAAAAAAGCTCGTCCCGATGAGAGGAACGAATTTTCCGCTGAAACTCCCTTTAATTGTTCTAAATGTTCACATTGATAGCGACGCATTTTCACCCTACAAATTCTTGATTCTCCCGGTCTGACGAATGACGAGCAAAGTAACGGTGGTACTTACAATTGCGCGACAGCATCAATATCTGGAAGAATAGAGGGAGCCGGGAATTATTTCTTAATAGAAAGGCACTTACGAAAATAATTATATTAATTCGTAAAACTGATAAAGGCTGACAAGACCTTCGTATAGTCGTGGCATCAATGTAATGTCACTTAGAAAATTCTTTGAGACATTCACGATCACATATATACATCAATGCCATCTTTCACCCAACACCCACCATCCGATTTTCCGGTAACCATTTATCGAACTCATTTTCTTGCTGTTTGATTTCGACGCGTGATCGTCTCACAAACACGAGGCTTTCCCCGAAACGTGCTTCACCTAGATACTTTTCTATCATCGAAAGTTGGGGAAGTCGACCAAAAAGCACCCCTAACTGAGTGTGTTGGGCTGGTGACCCGCACATCGACTCACTCACCCTATGTACTCTCCTATCATTGTTGTTATTTCGCTATTAACATTTCCCACAATTAATTGAAATTAGTAACTAATCATTCGTGTTGATTTAATTATACGGGGATATTCTTCATGCGAGCCACATTATCATTGGAACTATTATTACCTCAACCCCATTATTACAAATATTACTATTGTTATTACTATCGTTGATTATTAATTATCAAATAATATATAACGTTATGAAAATCACAATTATTGCCCTCGAGACATGAAGGATTTAATTTCTTTTTTTTAATTTTCAATTTAAATATTTGAAACCCCTATTTTTTTATTTATTGTTTTTGTATATGTCAATCGAAAAAATTTTTCTTTTCTGATTTTTCATATAATGATATCCGAATAGGTAACCGTAAAGACAAGCCAATTACTAATTTTTCTTCGCTTAAATTGTTTTCTGCATTTTATTCTTTTAATGCGTTCTTGCGACAGTGGCAATGTTCATATGCAATGATAGTTGCAATAGTAGATATTGAGAATGATTTTTTTGTAAACATACACCAACTGTTGTTGGAAAAATTTTAAAAATAAAATTGATTTCACGGAAAGCTTTTTTTTAGTCTTTTGTAGAGATTCACGACGTGACTTGATTTTCAAACCCCCTGATTAAATAATTAAAACCAAGCCAAACTCGAGGATAAATAATCAAATGTCAAATCAAGTCAAGCATTTATTTCACAAGTTATTTCATTTATAAGTCAAAGCATCAAGTATAATTCATGTAATACAAATTTTTATGTCTAAATAGTTTAATATTTTAAGTAATTATCAGATGAAAAGACCAGTTTTTTATTTTAAAAATTTATTTTCTTCTTACACTACGTTTTGTCGACGTTATTCCGGCTTCATCAGTAATATTTGACATCTGAAATTTTGTATTGTTAAATTTATATTCAAATTATATTTTTATTGTATTTGGTGTAACAATTTTCAAGATACCTGATGAAGTCGGAATAACACCGACGAAACGTAGTGTAAAAAGAAAAAAAAATTGTAAAAATAAGAAACTTGTCTTTTCACCTGATTAATTGCTTAAAATATAATTCATTTCAAAAACGCCTCTAAGAATCGGTAACTATGGATGTTGTAAGACTAGTGGCAATAGTAAAAGGTGGTCGATTATGTCAAAAAAAGTCCTCACAAAAAAGGTCAAAGACACCATGTGTGTGGCTTGTGGATAAGGATAGATGATACTATTGTAATGCTTATACGGTCCCGCGATATTAGCATTAATTGGGAGAGAAAGTTTTTTAATTGGTGAATGTCCAACACTTTTGGCACACGTTATAATATTTTAATTTCTATTAGTTTGGTCGAATACTTATTGTCAAATCAATTTACCTAGCGACTACCTTAATAACTTTGTAAGGTGGGAGTGGTTACCCACATTTATTTACATATATATGTACAATTTTACAGGCCAGCACTGGCCCCGAATTAATTGAATTGCTTAAGCTTTATAATGTTGTTCCGTCAGGGCAGCTGCGAGAGACAATCACTGCAAGCCCGAATTTCTAGTCGCCACAACTTATAAACCTTATTAAAAAAAGTTGAGAAAAAGCAGTTTTTTCAGTTGAAATTATCTTTGTCCTTTGATATATGTATTCTGTCATGTCTCAAGATTATCTCGTCAAATGCCTCTTGACATATATAGTTTGATAAATTTCAATTTAATCACTCGTCCTCCAAAAATAAGCACCAGTCGTTGACAAGAGCTTTTCAAGAAGTTTTCTTTGGGTGAAATCGCGTGCTGTTTGCAAAGATCCTTTCAAGTTCAGTCAGGACTGGATGAGTCTTAACGCTGACATACAAATATGTCAACACCAGTAATGAAATTCTATAAATCAATTTGAATTTCCAATTTTCATTTCCACCTCTTTCCGTTTTCCACAAATCCAAATCAACTGTGAAGTGGATGATGAGTTTCATGTAATATGAAACAAATGGAATTAGAAATGTTTTCATTAAAATAATATTTTCTTCAATAATATTAAATTGGATTCTGATAGGGTAGAGTTTCTAATACTAATCAAGATTGTACAGGATTTATTTTTCTTAGCAAAATTTTTCAAGGATCAGTCATTCTCACAAATTAACTGTTTGTAGGTAAAATATTTAGTAAATTTTTTTTATTCTTCTCGGTTTCTTAAAAATCGTCACAAAAATCCAATAAACAGGAACAGTGACAAACTTGAAAAGCTCCAACCAGTAAAGCATTTATGCCACGTTAGTTCAAGACAATCGACATGCATTTTGGGTGTTCACAGTAAAATCAGCATGGTTCACATTTCAAATAAAAGGTAAACACGTTGATTGTAAGCTTTTTGTTTTTGCGTCGAGCTTGTCGTCCGTTATAATTTGATTAGGGTTCGACTCGCACAAAGATTTTGACAATCTTATTATTTGCTGTATCTAAGACATAGCAAAATTGTTTTCGATCAAGCAAATCAAGTGGAGCGCGCACGACGAAAGCTTTTGTTTATCAAAGCTCTCGTGCTCGATGCTCGGAAAACTTATAAACACATGATTGCCGTGGTAAAGCACTCGATGTAATGGACACTATTAATTTTCATTGATGAAATACACACTCGCACGGTGAAGTATCTAACGATGGAAACAGTGAGTGAAAGCTCGTTCAAGCTTTCGACCGAAAACTGTTATTTCCTAAAGACCACCTCTATTGCCAATTAGATCACCACAATAATAACGTTTTCGACACGGAAGCTTTTCGTATACTGATAAGTTAATTAATGAATGTGGTAATGGGGTGTAAGTGGTCATTTTAAAAGCTCTCAACTTATGAAATCACATTGATTTAACAAAAATTGTTTTTATTATAGTTTTTTTTAATGGTCAATTATTTTTTATTAAAAAAAATAGGGGATATGAGTCGTTTTTCATGGCTACACAAATAAAATGTAATTACTCATCCCCCTTCACCCTCAAAAAATGGTTTTTATTTTTTTCAGACTCTTACAAGGTCAGTTCAATGAATTATTTTCTTGTATTATACTAAAACAAAGCAACAAGATCGTCAAGCTTGAAAGCATTTCAAAGCTCAGTCCAAAGGTTTTCATAAACAAACAGACACACAATCAAGGTTATATCTTACGTAAATCCCAAAAAGCCAGACGGGAAAGTCGGAATATGAAAATATAGATATTATTTCCACGTAATAAAAAAGAAAACATATTTGCCCTTTTTCGGGACTCTAATTTCCATAATTCAACAAAAAGAAAGTGGGAGGCTTTATGAAAAAGCATAATTTAAGCCACGGTCCATATTGTTTTTCCGCATAATTCAGAGGCACATAAATCTGTCGTAAGCTGGCCGAGCGTCCGAGCTTTTTTGGTCACGGGAATAGGAGGTTGGGAAAAATTGGAAGATTTTCTCGTTTTTCTCATGCGTTTTTTAGTGTGTATATTGATGAAGAAAGGTTTCTGTCGCTCGTTCTCTTTATTCATGCTGACCTCAACCCTCGACCCTTTGAAAATATTTTACAAAGGCTTTTATATCTTACTACACCCTGATAGCGATGGGAAACGTTTTGTCGTGGGGATTTTAAAAGGGGTGAATTACATTATCTTCAAGCTTTGGAATAAGACTTGAAAGAATTACGTGGTGACATCTATGTGCTGTTAAACAAAACTCGAATAAGCTTCTCGGTTTTTCTACCGACATTTAAGGTACAAACCTTTTACAGTTCAAGGTCCAACTTTTTCTATACTCAAAAGCTCATTTTTTTTTTCAATTTTTTGTAATATCACTTATTAATTTTGAAATAAAAGTTGACTTATCTTAAAAAATTGGATGTTTTCACTAGCGTTATATGAAAGTGTGATTACGAAAAGCTCCCGAGAATACCCGCCATGTTTTCTTCTCAAAACAGGAAATTAAAATCGACCAATGAGAGCGCATAATACTTCGCAACTTGCAAGTGTTTGCGGGAAGCGACGCTTTCTTATTGGCCGAGTGCATCATATGTCTAAGGTGCGGGAAATAACGACCCTCATAACTCAAAGCTCACATTCTCAAACGCTTTTCCTCTTCCCCACTTTTTTCTCCATGTAAACTTTCCTCGATTTCCATACGTTTTTCCAAGGGGAAAATTGTCTCAACCGTAAATTGCGTCATTATGCCCCCACAACCCAATTCCAACATTCCCCTGTGATAAAATAGCTGTGCAAATTTTATTTTAATCCTTTCTACAAATAATTAATCATCCTAAAGAAGGATCAACTACTTTTCATCCCTTACTCGTTAAAAGTAAAATTTTTAAATTCTTACATAGTAAAATCACAGTTTGAAAACTAAGAATGCAAATCTTTCAAAGCATTCAAAGCATTTATATTAAAGCTCGGCCAAGATTCTTAACAGGAATGGTAGGCTTTGTTGTCAAAATTTTTGCTCGATTTAGATAAGGAAAATATGAGAATGTTGTCTTTAAATTGTCTTGTAATTACACATTTTATCCTTTTTATGAAAAACTACTTGCTTGCAGCTAATTTAGCTCAAATATTTATACATTCCAGATGTTCTTCTTTTTTTAAAAGCTTTATAAGCTTTACAATTTTTCAACAGCTCATAAACGTTTCCCGCTAAGTTTGATGTAAGTAATTTTCTCACTAAATTTCATAACTACAAATCTTTAAGAGAAGGCATGAGTAAATCTTAAAAATTGTAAGGATATTTTTTTATTTATTTAAATCTACTATAATAAAATGAAACTTTTTGAAGCTAGGTATGAACAACCATTATTAAGTTTTTGTTTAAGGGGGCATTACCTTCCTTGCCCCCAAACATGAAAAATTTTGCAAATTTAAAATAATGAAAGCTTCTCATTTGCGAATGTTTTGCCGCCAACATTTTTAAAAAAGAGCCTTTTTTGTATTTTATAGGCATTTTAATTTTTAGTTTGCAAATTTTTGAAAAATTAATTATTTACTTTAAATAACTTAATTCTTTTTGGCTAATAAATATATGCAATAATAAAAAGGAGAGTTGAAATGTAATTTAATTACTGTAACGGTGTAACTTAAAAATGTATTTTGAATCTATATTTACAGTAAAATGTAAAATATGCTAAAAGAGAATTAAAGAAAAAGCTTCAAAAAATATTTTAATAATTGCTAAGTAAATAGAAAATAGAATTCAAAAAATCTTTATTAATCTAATATCTCGCTGATCGTGAGGTGCATTAAGTCTACACTCAAATATGAAATAATCAGTAGGCAGTGTAAGGAGAAACATTGTCTGTCCAGCCCATGCGCATTTGCCCCACTCTATCAAAGCGACGAAAAATCCACCGCGTAACGCGTTTTGCTTGTAAAAATTGCATTTTTAAAACTTTAATTACTTTGCTTTTAATGAAGATATCGTGATAATTCTTTTTTTAAGATAAGAACCAAGCATATAAAAAGTAAAACAAAAAAAGTGATCGAAATCTATCCAATAGTTTTTGAGTTAAAAGCAAACATTGAAAACCAGCTATCATTTTATTTATATAGATAGATGTGGCACAAGTCAGTACGTTGATGTTTGAAAAATAAGGAGAGCTGTCTGATATCTCTTTGTTAATGTGTAGTTATTTAGTTGTAGACTATGTTGTAAGTTATTAGTAATACATGTACCTTGCTTTCGGAACGTTTTTCAGTTTAGTTATATGAAAAACATTTTTCTTTGTAAAAAAAGTTTAACCAAAAATGCTTCAACTTGATAGATTACCACTAACGACATTTAAAATTTAATCTTCTCCGTAGAACTTAAGGGGTGATATTTGTCGAATAAAATAAGTATCTTCGGTTGTATAGTATGTGTGACCCTGTTTACCTGTTTGTGACGTCACAAATGTCTCAATCAATGACGAAACGAGTTTTACCACGCCATGATCATGCTTTAAGCAGGTTTTTTTTTTTTAATTAATGAGCTTTTACCAGATTAGCCAATACGATAATGTCTATACATGGCAAGGATATCATTTGCAAATTTCACTTTAGGACTCTAGAGGTTTGGATTCATTTTCGAGTTAAGTAAGTTTTAAAATGTACAGTACTCTAAGTTATTATAATAAGCTCACAAGCGCTCTTAGAGGAGTCTTCTCTTTAGCCTCCTTTGAGCCCTACAGAAGCCAAGATCCAGCACCTCGGCAATCGCACACTCGTCCAGGTGTAGAATAAGTTGTCCGCAGTCTGCTTTATGTATACCAGGTATGGCATATTTAGTTCTTTGCGGTTCTGGAAATTTTGGATGAACCAGGGGGATACGATATCAATCCTGAAGACCTTATTTTAGAGCACTTGAAACTGATTATAGTTACCCCTGTGGAAGGAGTTAACCAGATAGAACAGGCGTAGGTAATTAAAGTTCTGATCATAGACCTGTATATCATTAGAGAGCACTCAGCATTTTGTTTCAATCTTTTATTCAGGATTGGATATCGCTGCGACAGTCTGTAATATGCGTCCATTAGCTTAACTTTGATATGCTCAGACCAGATTAACCTTCTTTTGAGATAGAACTCTAGACACTTGACAGCTTTATCTTTTTAACTCCACGGGATTATATTTCCATCGAGGTGTACGAGTATATTGCTGAGTAGTTTGTTTCCTCTGTTTAAAGTGAAAATTGTGGCCACTCTTTTTGCAGGGCTGCTTTTAATTTTCTTTGTTTTAGCCAAATGGCTATGTTGTCTATAGACTCCTGAGCTTTTAGGCTGGCGTGTATTAGCGATTACCGTCTTAGCAAATAATGGCCGTGTCGTCAGCGTACATACGTAGCTATTTGACAGGTCTCTGTCTGGGGCAGATCGGCGACTTATAGGTTGTGTAATGTGGGACCAAGGACGGAATCTTGGGGATCACTGATTGCCAATTTTACAACATTCGATAGATGATCATCAACTTTTATACGAAAATGACGATCCTTTAAGAAAGATGTTAAAATGAAAATATTTAGGGATCTTATATTTATTTACCTATTTACCTACCCCTGATCCTAGACCCTTTTGAATGCCTGAGCTACGTCGAGAAATATGTGTCAAATTGATCGAATTTAACAATATTTAATCAACTTTCAAATCTTCGAAATAAATCTGTGTTATGAGATTAATATATCAAATACTACCTAAGAGGGTATTCTAATCTAGAGGCATGCATTTTGGGTGGTTTTTGAAGCCCTGTACGAACGAAAAAAAAATACTTTTATTTTTGTCATTATTTTACCAATAGTTTAAGATTATATAAAAATTAGCTGAAAAAAAATAAAATTCACAAAGTTATGAGCTGGCAAAATGGGGTTCAAAAAAGATATCCTGGCGTGCATGATTTCAACCCTTCTGGTCATCTGAAAAAAAAAAGTCGAACGGATTCTTACTTAATATAGATGCCGCTGTAGCATGAATCTTGGAAAATTAAGAAAAATCTCACAAAATGGGGTCTTTTGAAAAAAAATTTTGACAAACTTTTTTAACAATTCCGAATTTTCAAAAAAAAAATACTAAAATTAAAAATTTTGATCTGAGCGTAGTTGATGTGTTAGGAGAATGTATAAAGAACATTCACAACAAATTTCAATTAAATTGGCTAATAAGAACTTAAGATATCGCTGTAACGAAATTCAAAATTTCGTCTACTTAAGTGGTGACTTAATGGTGACTACTTAAAGTGAGTAGATTGTACAATTTTTTTTTAATAATTTGTTTGTATTGTTAACATTTGACAAGAGTCATTGCAATTTGTTAATTTTATGGAGTTGTTTGTTTGTACGGCGTTGTCATCGGATGAATCATGCCAATTTTTGGTCGGTTTGATCGGGCTGCCGTTCAACGGGTCTCTAGCGGAACCGGCCGATTGGAGGATAGAGAGAGAGAGAGGAGGAAAATTTAATTGATTTAATATCTTTTGGATTTTTTCGTTTGTTACGATTTGTTTTGATCAGAATGAAATTTTATATTATTTTCAGTTCAGTTCGGTTACAACGCCAACTAGAAAAAATTAGTTTCAAGAAAAACGCGTTTAAAGCTCGGCTTTAAAGGTAGGACCAGAGCAGATGGCGTGTCACAAAAATGGACGTAACTCATAAAGTAATTGAAATTTTGGAAAGTCCTTGTCAGAGCATATTTTCGAATGTCTAGCTTTGGAAGCATAAAAAAAAATGATTTTTCAAATTTCAAGATACAAAATAGCACCCTTAAGTTTGTATTTATTTAAAAATACGGTTTGTTGTAGTTTAAAAGCTTTTTTAATAGAGTCGCTCAGTACACATATTGATTAACTCCCATTTTTCAACATTATAAAACTTTTAACAAAAAAAAAAGCTGTCAATTAGAGCTGTCACCACTTATTATTAGAAAAAATTGTTTCGGATATAAGTTAGGAAACCTTTTGAAATTAAAAAAAAAATCCACGTCAAAACACTTTGTAGACTCCTTACTTTATATATCCGAAACAACTATTTCATTATTTTTTTTTGGTTAGAAATTTTTAGACATTTTAAATAGTGTTTTTTATTAAAACTGTGTTGAAATGTATTTCTTAAGAATGTTGCAACTATCTTCATTCTTAGGCATATGGTAAATAAAAAAAAAACGATATCAGCATAGAACTGTAAAGTAGCTAATAAGTATATTTAAATTGTTATATTTAATTATTTTTAAAGTTTTTTTTTTTTTACTAATGGTCCTAGGGGTATAAGTATGGTGAATTTGCCCCCGGAAGATATTTAAATGATACTTGGGTGATTAGTAGATATTAATAAAATTTCAGGTCCCTAACGCAATTGGTTTTTGAGAAAAAACAAAATTTGTAAAAATCAGAAAAAAAGGAAACGTAGTTTATTTTCTTTAAACGAAATTGCAAATAATGTAAGGATTTTATGATGAAATTAGTAAGGCGGTTTTTCGGAGTGAACACGCGCCTTACTTAAGAGTTGCAAGTCAATGGTTGGTGGTTGCTGCGGGGGGTGACTATTCCGTAGGGTGGCTGTGCCGTGTGTGGCGGAGAGAATAATGCGAAAATATATTATAATAAAGGGGTTTGATGTCAGAAATAAGAGCTCCGGAGTCGTAGCTGGAGCAAGTAAGTTTCGATGTTGTAATTACGCCCCCCGTTCGCCAAGACATACGAACGGAGGCGGCAAGGTGTTCGCGCGCTTTTCCACCCCCACAGCCAACCAAAAGCTTACCACCACGACCCGTTCTCAGGCAGCGAGCTTTTCCATCCCCCGTCTAGCTCTCATACATACAGTTCACGAACATATAACATGGTAATATAGAAGAAGAATAAGAAGAAGCGACGGGGATCTCATTTAATCAATACTACCAACTTAAAGATGGCTGCCTAAGAAGTGTCTGCTCATTGGCTAGAGAACTCACCATGTGTGTGTGTGTATGTGTTGGTACGTCTGTTTGTGTCTGTCTATTCTCGCCGTATGAGATACAAATGCGATTTTCTCAATTCTGTTTTGTCTTATTTTCCTAACTAAAGTTACATATACGTTGAGTGGATGGTGGTGGCACCTTCACTCTCCAAACATCCCTTCGTGTACATGGCGTACCATATGAGGAAATAAGGCAAGCTCTTAGACTGTGACTGATCTTATCGTTTTACCGAGAGTTTTCCATTCTCAACGATTTGTCTTGCGTTAGGGTTACAAATGCGGGTTGCTTTAACCCTACGTGAACTATAGCCTGGGCTTAATTAATCAAGCGATTCCAAGAAAAACCGTGTAATTTTTTTTAATTTAAAAAAATCATCAGAAAATAATTTTAACAACCAATAATTAATTAGTTCTAATTGAATTAAGTAATGGGAATTTAAAAACTCATTTAAGACTATTCTTATAAGGATCTAGTGTTATACAAAAAAAAGTATCAAATTATCAGTAAAAAACACACTTTTATAACTAGAAAGAAATAAGAAAATAATTGTTATCACCCAAAAAAAATTTTTTTGTTTTTATTTTAGCATAAAATAGATATTAAGCAATTGTCTTTTAAGAATCAAATATCTTGGTGTCATTTCCTAGTATATACTTCATAGTAAGTTTATCAAAATCCGATCAACTGCTATTTTTAAAAGAGATATTGTAGGATAAAATATATTTCTGATTTTTTAATATCTAAGAGCTTCTCGTACCAAATGGCATTACACACCATTTTAAACCGATTTCAATAAAAGGAGGAGGTTCTCAATTCGAGTTTTTCTTTTTTTTTATTTGTTATCTCAGAATTTTTGTATTTGAAAGCTAGTGCTTTCCTTGTGGTCCCTTTTTAATTTTAAGGAAATCGTTTCTAAGGGGTGAAAACTAAAGGATGAAATATTTACTTCTTATTGGAAAGCGTGATTTTGATAATTATTATTAAGTACATCGTACCTTTAAAATGTTTAAATTTCAATTTGACGAAAAAATTCCACCCCATAAGGATGAAAATAAACATTTAACGGCGCCGTCTTATGTGAGCAGCGCGTTTAGTAGGCTTACGCATATTCAATGAAATAAAATCAGTTATCAAATTTCAGATCAATAAAAATCGAGAAATAAATAAAAATTATAACAAAATGAAAAACCGACTTCAAAATATTAAAAAATTTAAAACAAAAAATTCACTAAAAAGTAAAAAAATAATTGCGTATCCTTGCAGTCTCTACAACTTACAAAATATTAGGATGATATAATGTACAACTATATTTATTTTTGGAGTTGGTTTCAGCCAAGGAAGTAAATACTAATGTTCATTTGTAGAAAGGTTTAATTAGTTATTGGTATTTTGTAGTTTAAAGGTCGCTAGATATTGTCACAGTACTAGTATATTGTGTTAAAGTTCATTTGAAAAATAAATTTCATAAGGTATTCTTGTTTATTGCTTAGTACCAATATAGTTGTATTTCCGTGACTGACATCAACTCCAAAAGTAAAAATAGTTGTACATTTTATCATTCTATTAATTTGTAAGTTGTAGATACAAGGATACCTAGGCAATTATATTTTTACTCTTTAGTTCATTTTTTGTTTTATATTTTTTATTTAATTTGAAGTCGGTTTTTCATTTTGTTATAATTGTTTTTATATTCATAATAATGACGTAAGAATGACAGTTCTTAAATTTATTCAATTTTCAGATACGTTACAATTACAATTTAAATATATGTATGTAAAAAAAGATTATGGCTTTATGTTATTTTAACCAACAGCGTGTAAGAGAAACTTCTGTGACGCGTTGTAGCAGATATTTTTCATTTATATTGTAGATTATAACTACTTAAATACTTGTTAATTATATTGTTATCAAAATTTAATTTTAAACAAAAAATAAAATATAACAAAATCATTAATGATAGGAAAAAATGAACATTAGGTACATTGATAAAATTTCACTGGAAAGAAAAAACGCCAATTATTTGATAAAAAAATATATAAATAAGATAGAAAAAAGCTCTGAAAATTAGAATTGCTTTGAGTTCAGTTAAGGCAGTTGTCGATTTATTTTTTATAATTTTTAAAATGAAATTATTGATTTTTACTCTCATGTTCAGTATTCAATTCTTCAATGACAGGGTAAGATTTTCATTAAGTAATTAGCTATAAAATGAAGGCAGGAGGCATGAAAAAATCTATAATTTGCTTTTCTTCTTTGCTTATATGAATTCTGTTTTTACTACAGACAGTAAAAAATTAACTTTCTGTTAAAAACTACTTGAGTATATATGAGTATGGGCGTCGCTATATTCGTACTGAATCAGTTTTGAACTATTATATTTTAATAATTGATATAATACAAGTATTACAATTTAACCAATGACAACATTCAACTCAAAAGCTTAGCTATCTTTATTACCTTTTTGATGTGATAATTTCTTACAAATTGATGAACACTGGCAGCCTGTATGAAAAAGTGTCACGTTCCGTTTAAGCTTGGACGTGCAAGCGAGAACGCGATACAAGCGATAGAGAGGCACGAGTTCTGCTACTGGAACGCCGCCACGCGAGCTTCTTCGAGAACTTCTACAATTAGCTATTCCTCGTATTCAATAACTGTTGAATTCTAGACAGCGTGTTTTGTGTTTTTTTTTCTACAATTTACTCAATAAGATTTAATTGATTCCCTTTATAATTTTCAGTCTGATTTCATTTTGAAAAAATTGTTAATTTTCAATTAACTCCATCTTTGTGTTATACAAAAAAATGATAATTTAGTGATAATAATTCAATTCATAATAGTATGTAATTTTGCATCAAATGTTTCTTTATGACGTTATTACGTAAAACTATCATCCGTAAACCGACTTTACAGATAACCATTTTTTTAAAATTTAAATTCTTACAAAATCTTGCGTTTGATGGATTTAATTTTTAATTTAAGATGCATGTATAAGTTTTTCTAATTTTAAAGATTGAATCATCACCTGCAATATTTGAAGAACCCACTAAATCATCGATTCGATGGGATACAGATGAACAAAATATTAATGCTCAAATACTTGACTACTTGAAAACAACTGTAAAAAAAATTGAAAATTTTCGTCAATCAGTTCAACTGCTAAAAGGTTTCTACTTGCACTTCATGAGCCTCGATCCCACTGTGATTGGACAAGAATATGATGTCAACATCAACTCTCCGGAGGTTGTCGATTTTTACAACAAATCGGATCCAATTCCGTTCAATATCCAACCGCAATGCCAATATTTCTATCACGGTCAGAACGACAGCTACTGTGAACAGAAATTTTGTACCAGCATTGAAGATTTCAAAAAAAGCGCCGTCATTGAAGTTGAATTGAATCGTTGGGTGCATTTTGGCACAAGCTACTGGAAGCAAATCTTAAATGATCATTTGGACGATGTTATCTGGCTGGATATTTATAGAAGCTTACAAAGAATAATACAATTATTAGAATCACTTACGGTGAATTGTATTTCCAATACTTAAATTTTAAAACCAATCAATCTAATCAAATGTATAAATTTTAATATTTTAATTAGTTTGTTTTCTTGTTAATAAAAATCTATTGTTAGTGATTTATACAAACATTCATTGTTAGAATTCAACCTCTTACTATCCTATTCTCTCTGGTTAAGATTTAATACGAAAGGGGTGTTTTCTACTGCGACCACCGTATTATTTGTTTACAATCTATACACCTTTAGTTACAATATAAGTTTTTTTTACTATAATAAAATCCGTTCAAGCATGTTAATAGAATAGATTTGTAGGTTTCCTGCAGGACTTCACATTTGTTTGAGATAAATTATATTCAATGGTTTAATTACGATCTTAGGTAGGTATCCTTAAGGAAATTAATACATTGTAATTATTATCGTGTTATTTATATATTCCAATCAAAATGAAGTAAAGAACCAGTTAATAGTGAAAAAGGATTGACAAAATTTAAAAAAATCAAAAGACAAAAAATTAATTTATAAGTTGCCTTAATCCTGAACAGATACAGTTAAAATAAAAAAAAATAATATAATTAAGATGTTACATTTTAATATTTGCGATTAAAATCTTTAAAGAATTGTTCAGTCCACTTATTGGCGAAAAGGTTAGATCAGTTGATCTCCACTCCTTGCGTCAAGCGGTAATGGGTTCGATCCCCGCTGAATCTTAGATATAAGATCCTTGACCTAAGATAACAATGAACAACAACAATTCTCTGTTAAGACAGTCGTGATTTAGCCTTAGATATTAAAGTGACTTAAGACACCAAGAAAAAATTATTTTCTGTCCTTAAGCTCATAAAAACCTTTTCCAATATTTTTTATGTAACAGCAAATATAAGATTTTTAAGACAAAACGTTGATTCTCGGTTTTATGTACAGATAGATTAACAAACTAATTATGAAAATGCTGGTTGATGCTCAACGTAGTTTCATATAACGTGTTTCAATCGACAATAATGAGTTTATACGTGACATAGAGGAAACGGGATGAAATGGAAGCCGGATAAGAATTGGGTATGAGACGAGTTGTACGTAGTGCATTCCATCTTCTAGTCACAGCGAAACTTAACAGAAACTTTAAACATCATTATAATTTAGTTACCTACGTTAGCATAAGTCACTTTCAGTAAAATAATAGTATATCTTCGCGAGTCTACGAGCATTCGAGCTTTCGCCCTTTTCCAATCTTCCTCACACCCTAAGAAAGTTGAAAGCTTACCTCAAAAGCCCAATCAAATCTTTCGAGTTAGAAAATAATAAATATATCTATATATATATATATATTTAATCAACGAAATTGACGTTTTGATTTTAACAGCACCCCGCGTCCTTCTTTCGTCACGCTTGATAAATGGTTGAAAGCTTTCGCAAGCTTTCATATAAGACGCTTACCTAATGAATGCAAGTCTCATTATTATTAAGCTCGAGCTCCCTTATTTGAAATTCAACAACAAATTGAAACTTGAAAGTTTTCATGGAATGAGAAATAAAGCTTAACGCGAACATTCGGATAGTGTGAGTGGGGTGGGGTGGTTTTGAAAAGCGGCCAACTGTTCCAATCAAGCAAAACATTCATGAACAAAACAAAACCAATGAGAGAACTAGCTGTGAGCGCAAGAAACTCGAAGCTCAATGTGAACTTTTCTTCTTGGAAAATAACACCTATGAAAACAGAAGTTGAAAGCTTTTGCGAAAATCGAGGCAAATGAAGGAGTTGATAGATAGGAAAGATCATTTTTCAAAGATAAATTTCTATTGAAACTCCAACTGAAAACTGTCAGTTAAGTAACCGAGATGGAAATGTCGATGTCATAGCGAAAGCTCTCATGAATTTCCGCCCCTTTTACTCTCTCATATATGCTATGTACATGTGTGTGAAGGCGGTGTTTTAGTAAGAAATAAACCGTCGAACGAATATCTTTCTCGACTCCTCCGTTTGAAGCTTTTGCACGTATAGCAAGCGAACTCAAATTCACCACCCCAATAGAAATCTTTCAAGCGAAGACTCTTCCGAGTCTCACACCCCTGTACTTCTAACAGCTTTATTTAACTCTACCGTGTAAAGCCTACCAGAGGAAGATCATTAATTCACGAAATGTCTTCCCATCGCTGTGAAGCTTTCGTAAGTTTGCAGCCCGTTCCATTTGCGAACGTCTCATCAACTAGAACGAGCGATTCCCGTTCCATGCGCTCCCGTTCCATCTATTCCCCGTTTTCCCATTTTCCCGTATTCCCGCATCTTCATGTTTTCGTATTTCCATTTTCTCATATCATACACACACGCTTCGTTGCTTCGATGCCTTCACTCACACGTCTTCTTAACGTCATACGAACCTTTCGAAAACCAAAATGGAAGAGCTGAACATGACTCTATAATAACCTCCATAGTGTAACCTCGACGCCAACCACCAAGTTTTCACTTGAAAGTTTTACTAGCTGCGGAAAAATGAAATTACACACAGTGTATTTTACGAACTTAATTCCCTGTTATTTCATAATGTTATAACACTGCCATTCTTACAAACAGATTCATTTTTTTTTATTTTTAAATTATAGTTTAACTAGCTGATATCTGCTTGCTTTGCTGAGAGTATCTAAATTTAATTGATTCCCTTTACATTCACAAAAAAATTTAAAATTAATAAAAGTAGATTTTATCAGAAAAAGATGATAGATACTTTCAGAATTTAGATTCAAAGTAAGTTCATCAAAATCCTTAAAACTACTTTTTTAGGAAGGGATATTAGCTATCTTACAGATTCATTACAATTTTAAATATAAAATGTTCCTTTAGACTTAAACATTTATCATTTTCAAATTTCATTTATATCTATCATTTTTAACATAGTCAGCTATTTTAGTAGAATAGATTCGTAGTTATCCTACAGGAACCGTGCCTTTTTTTAGGATAAATGGTATTCAACACTTTAAGATCTAAGGTATCGTTAACAAAAATTCATTAAAATTAGTTACGTTAATTTATTGTTAATTATTTAAAAACTTAGTACATTATTTTAATACGTTTATTTCTTATTAATATCTTCGACAATGAACAATAAAGAAATTCAAATATTTGTTAAAAATTTCATTATTAATTTTAATTGGTGTTAATTGAAATTCGTAATATTTATTTTTCAGTAAACTTTGTCAATTTTTTAGTTTAAACTTTGTGAAGATTTCTTTCGTTACTTCGTAAAATTTGGCAGGCCTTCTTGAGGAAGATGCATTAAAATGCTATTTTACGAACTTTAACAAAACTTACCGAAAATAGTACGAAAATACACGGGTCCTGTAGAATGAAATTGTTATGCCAATTCTGGTACTCTTAGTTATAGTACATGTAAAAACTTATAAAAACAAACCAATATAATCATGAACCACAAATAAAACTTTTATTTATATTTATAATTGTTATGCCATCCTATGTAGGGTTACCAACCTACTTTTTTAAGAGTACATGTACCTTACATACCTAATTGGTGTAGAAGTTTTTGAGTTTTGTCCTAAATAAGGACCAACTTATTATTATTATATTTATAAGAAAAATATTGCAATAAAATAGCCACTACGTACGACGTACAATATTCAGTCGCTCTGCCAACGCTTTTTAAACCCGCTTTTTAAATCTTCTAAGATATTCATTTTTATGATATAATATAAAGGACAATTTTGATCTACATGAAATTCACAACGTATCTAATGTATTTAATTGGATTCGGAATAATACTGTATTGTTTAAAATAGCTTGGTAAGTAACCAATATTTTTTTGTAATATGTAAAAGATAAAAATGGTTCCTGTGGGTTATCCTTAGGAGATAGACATATACCGTCTTGGACATTTTTATCAATCTTTTTAAGATACACAATTTCGCCGCATATTAGTTTGATCTATCTCGGAAGGTTTAGCCAGCGTTTGCAATGTAAGTGCACATAAGTACGAGTATGTGTGTTATGACACCACATTATAAATCTTTGCATTTCCCGACTCTTTCTCTGCTATAAAATGCATGTATTATCCCTACAAACCGTTCCGTTGAATCACTCTATTAATTGCTGAAAACTGCATTAAAATCCGTTTAGTAGTTTAAAAGATCTAAGGCAACAGACAGCGGGAGCGACTTTTTTATACTATGTAAAGATAGTTAAATATAGTAATTATAATTAAATTATAGATAATACATTAATCAAATTTCTGTGCTATTAACAATTATCATTTTAAGTACAGAATGATCTCCATATCACAACAACATTTTAAAAAGGAAGAATTATCATTTTTAAATTATTTACTTAAATTAAGATTTGTTAAGTTTAAAAATCAAAATGAAGCAACAATAATGTCAGTAATTCGTATGTTTATATTTCAAACACGTTCAAAATTAGTTTGAAATATTTCACATAGTTCTGAATATTAAATAAAAAATACAATAAGTAGAATTAAAAATGGTCGAGGGTATTACGGCCATTCCGAAGCATCACTTTTAATCTTGCCAATCTTAAAATGATCACAATATACACGGTTTTCAATTGCAAATTATCATTATATTTTATATAAGAAAACTGTGATAATTTAGAGAATTGCTTTATTGTAACTAAATGAAATCATGAATACCCGCCAGTTAGTGATAATAAGTTATTGGCCAAAGATTTTAAAAAAATATTCTCAAATTTTGAATAATAATTTTACAAATTTTTCTACTATAGTTTTATAAAATTGATGAAATGTTCAAATAATCGATCATTTGTTCGGTGTTCAATGTTTATTTTCTTCCAATAAAAGGATTTAGTTATTTTTCAACCTTTTTTTTCTCTATTATTTATATTGCAATCTGTCCCAAGGCAATAAGCGAATCTGGTGAACGTATGGACGGGACAGCTCACCTTAGAGAGGGTGGCTGCTGTACTGCTACCTGTCGGGTAGCTCTCCAGAAATGACACGCTTTTCAGTCTAGTGGAATCCTCACTGCTGTCGAGAAGATTAACAGCCAGGTGGCTAGGATGTTCGTTTAGGCGCCTGAAGTACCTGGCTGCCTCCTCCCTGATGGTAGCCATACTCAGGTCCTTATGGATGTCCTGGCTGGTGATGTACAATGGGGGATCGACAATTAGTCGCAATAGTTTAGACTGAAACCTCTGTATGATGTCAATACTGGAGCTGCAAGCAGTTTCATAAAGTTATTTTTAACCTTAATTTTTTTATAGTCGCTTCAACATCTATGGTCACACTGCAACTTATGAGATATTATGCGATTTATAACATATTTCATTGGTTGGCTATTCTTATAGGTTCCAGTATAGTCCCGTCAACTTTAAAAACTTCATTAGTTTGCTAGAACCGATTATTTTTTTCGGTTCTTGTAGAAAGTGAAGTGAATTTCTCTATAGACTGAGCTGTGGGCATTGAAAAATAATGTGCTGGGTTGTTAAGGTTTCACCGCAAGAGCTTGGTGGTTCTGAGATGAGCCAATTTACGAATCGCGGCAAATTTCATAATTCATAAATTTTCTGCCGATGAAAATTGCAATTACCAATTCGTGAACTGGTTTCATTTCATTAATATGCATTATCAGCTGTCCTCAATCAATCGATAAATATGCCGAGTCAACATTGTAAGACTCTTTAATATTGGAAGACTTACGTCCCCCTCCATATTAAAGGTAGCCTGATTAATTAATATAAAAGGTCTCAAAATATAATCATCAGTATCGATGATCGGAGGGATCGATGAACAGGATCGATGAACCGAAGGATCGATCATTATGTCAAAACATTGTACCTGTACCGGAACGTTTGGAGTGAATAAATATATCAGAAAAAGTCAAACTGTGTCGAGTAAATAATTGGACCTTTTCATGGCGATCCTGCCAGGATCGTCCCTCTAAATAGTGTGAGTGAGTGGCTCTCGTGTGTCCCACAGCCAGTCTTGTGAGAAGCACTTGGTTACTTCTAGTTTGGGTGTGTTTTCATATTCCTGGGAGTTGATCGATCATATTTAGATTCATATATATCGTTGTTGAAGCTTTCCACCTTAGTTAAGACCTTTTCTCGATCCGGTTTCTCATCTCTCTCAAGGCATCCTTGCTTTTTGTGGTGGTAGTTTCTACCTTGGTCGTGGCTCTAGTTGCTAGTTTGGCTTCACCATTTGCCCGCTCATTACCGGTTACACCCTAGTGCGCTGGAACCCAGGCTAGGACCACTTGCTTACCTCCAGCTAGCTAAGTAATTAGTTGTGCTTGGATCATCTGTATTTGTTCAGTACAGCTTGTAGCACAAATTTAGAGTCGGAATAGTCAGGTGTTCTTAAAATTTTTAATTTTGGTATTCATCGATATTATTTTCGATTTTTTTTTCGTGTTAGTATTGTAATCGGATCGAATTTTCGGTTTCGAGTTTTCACCAAAAATGCACGTTTTGAAGTCCCCTGAATCCAAAAAAATGGTTTTTAGAAAAATGTCTGTATGTGATAGTGATATCGTATTGAGTACTTTATCCGAATTTCACTAAGATTGGAATTTTACCTTCATAATACATTTAATTGTGTCACGAAGCTTTTGATTAAAATTAGCTAATTGAAAGGCCCCATTTTGTTCTATGAGTTTTTTTGGTTTGTCACTTTTTTTCAAAAACGGCTCTAACGATTTTTTTAAAACTTACTACAGTTCTTAGACTCGTTAATACCAACAACTTTTATTTGAAACTTTTCATAGGGAAAATTCAAAAAAAAACGGGGTTCTGTGGTAAAGGTTGGGAGTTTATATATACATAAAAACTGTATAGATATCGTTCTGTTTATATAGATATTTAACCAATCGTCGGTTTTGTGTATGTTGTTTTAACCAACAGCGAGTCTCTTTTCTTTTTTTTCATTTAAAATTATTGTCGCTTCGACTGCAGGGTCATTTCGCGACTTCTTTGTTAGTTGGTATAATGACCGTTGTGTGTTAGATCTGTCGATAGTAATGTGATTTTTTCATTAACTTCCATCTTTGTTTAAAGCCAGAGACTTCCGGGTCCAGTATTCTTGTATTGTTGTATGTATTGTTGTTGTATTCAGTTTCTTGTATATTATAATACAATAATGCAATAATACAATTTTACCTTAAAAAATTCTTATGAATCGTGATAAGAAAGGTACTTTGAGGTTAAGTATTAGTAAAATTATCTTGACAATAATTTTCCTTCATTACATACTAAGTCAAATATGATTTATAACCATAATGACGTCTGATTTGACTGAAGTGTAATTGAAACGTTATACGATAAGATATAGCGTCGTTTTTAATGCTTATGCTGAAATTTCAATGATTTCAACGAGAAAATTATTCTTACTACTGAACTCGGGATGGGGTGGCGAACAGGTTGGGTTTAGTTTTAGGATAAAATGACATGGCTGCCACAGAGATGTTTTCGAAAGGGTGAGTAATAGTTCTATAGACAGTAGAGGACTTATTCTTGATAATATATTCCCTAAGCAAGTAAGTGCTACGAATGTAGAGATACGGGAAAGACATTTGCATTAATTCAAACTTGTCTGTTGTCTGTTTAAATTGAACTTGTGTGCAGTGTTGCCAACATAAAGTAGTCAAGACAATCTATATACAACGTGTTCAGATCCACCCCATATGAGAGACGCTCAAAGAAAATTTACGTGCTTTTTTTCGTAGATGCATTTCGTCTTAAAGAATATTGAGTCCCGTATGAAACGGACTACCAGTAAGGTCATTGGATTTGTTTCGACAATGAAACGGTGAGGTTGAATTAGGGCTGAATACCTCGTTAGGGTTGTGGAGGGTCGAAAGCTTTTACTTCTCTTCTAGTTTGCCACGACGCGTCTCGTTCCGTTTTGTATCATTCCCATTCCATCGTCGAGGGTATGCTAATAAGATTCTAGCTCAGAAGACGTTTTCAGAATTAATGAGACATCGTAGAAGACATCCCGAATAAGCTTTCGTGCACGTGAAAATAAAGCTTCGCTTCGTTTCCATCTCTCATCCTTCATATCCATTCAATTTTCCGAAATTCTCCTCTCATTTATCATTCGACACAAAACACGAAAATACTGGGCTTTCGAAATATTTTCACTGAGAGAAAATCCTCTTGGCTGAGATTAAAGCTGGGTGGAGGCGACATTTTATGTATACCGTAGATGAAATGATCTTTAAGATGCCGCCGGATAGAAAAGGGTGGCCCTCCCTCTTAGTTGGAACGAGGTATGAGACGCTGTTTCAGAGATTCCCAAGATGCGGGTGAGCTTTTCTTCCTATCTAATTACTAAACCTTGTTAAGACAAATTCTCATGGCTACAAAAAGCACATGGCTTAAAAACCACGTTAAAATAAATGATTTAAAAAATTTTTTTGTTGAGGCTGTTTATGTAAGTAAAATATGTCTAATAAGTTTTCCTTTAAATGTATCTTTTACACTATTATGAAGTTAAAACCCAAAAAATATTTAAAAAAATTTAGGTTAGTTAATATGTGTAAAAATGGCGCATGTCTGTTTGTAACTTACGCATCCGTAACACCTCTGATATAAGTATTAACAATTATGTGTTCCGTGCTAAACGTTTTCAAAATAAGAGAAATAAGTGTCTAAAAATAGAACAAACAATTTAATCACAATATATTCAGTAATTTTTTTAGATTTTTATAGGTTTAATTTTATAATAGACTTAATGTCGGAGGTGTAAAAAAGAGCATAAATCACACACACAGACATATTATATAATATATTAATATAGTAATACTTATATTAAAAAAGCTACAAACCTGAAAATTGAATAAATTTTATTTTTTATTAATAAAAAAAAGTGAAAAAAAATTATTTTACAAATTTTCAAATCGACTTCATTTGGCTGTGAAAATTATATGGTAAACGTTTATTTATTTAAATTATCGCGTGTGAGAAAGAACGGTTGATAGATGTCATCACCAATAGGTACATTTCCAAAAGCTTTAAAAAAATTTCAAAAATTTAAAGATCGTTTTCATACTCCGGATAAAGTTGAAAACAGCGTGAGACTCGTCTCATTTAATAAATATTTTAAGAAGGTAAAAACCATTTTTTTTAAATATAAAAAAGAGGAAATTATATAAATTTTGGTGATGACCTTTTTGAGGTACATGATAATAAATAAAAACTTCAAAAATTACATAACAAAATAAAGTTAATCAAAAATGAGTAAGAAAGCGTTGAAGTCAGTTCTCTTTGAATACACGAGCAAATATTTGATGTTTAATTTGAAAAAGCTCGTAAAAGCTCGTTAAAACCCTTCACAGAATATTTCAGTTTAAGTGTTATCTAATATTTGTCTATATTACTCGTTAGAAATATGTTAATTGAAATTGTATTATATGACTTGAGAATTATCAAATGTGATATCTACCCTTCTCGCTAAGGGTTGTTTGCGTCTGTATTTTATAATAAGTGAAAATGTTTGATTAAATTTGCTGAAAGTATTTTAAATCTCAGCTTTCATTATTGGACAATTAAGTTAAAGCATTTTATTAAGGATGGAATAAATCCTTTCAGAATCGTACTGCATCTCTAATTTTTTTTAAGTTTCTGTACTCTGTTAGAAGTTGACCCTTGGATTAAAATAAAAAACTAACATAAGCGTGGCTAAATAAATTTCAGTAACTAAGTTTTGATACCAGCAGGCATCTAATTTTTTATTTTAATATTCTCAACTCTTATGAATCTCTAAGAACGTCTGTTTCAAAGAAATGCTTCAGTAAAATAATATACCGTTGAGCTTATCGAGGGACAGCACTATAAATTTAAATACTTCAAATTTTCAAAACTTGAGTTTCCTTTTTTTAATCCTTCTTTTTTTGCATGTACATAAATTTTCTCCCGTGTCGAATATATATACTTTATACCAGGGGTGGCCTGCAGTCTTATGCCCTTATGTTCTGGCCCACGAGATTAATCACACTTTTACAAAACATATTTATTATATATAAACCAAAGTAGTGAAACAGTACCATAACTGCCACACTATCTATATTTGTATGTAAAAGTTTAGTAAACAGTCACTGATGATCTTGAACACTATTTTGTCGTACATGAACGGGTACCCGTTCATGTACTATGACTGTGGGGCCTGGGGGCTGGGGCCTTATTCTTGAAACCATTCTAGAATGAGAATCTTTCGAACAGTTGGTACAGTTGGTATTTCATGCAAGAATTCGCTGAAAAAAAACTATTTTTGTTGTCACCCTTGGTGAAATAAAATTAACCAATGTTAAACAAGTTCGAATGACCAATAGATATAAAAATTAAAGACGCGTTTTGATGAGATGGGTGTGTATGGGGCAATAAAAGTAGAAAAGTAAGCATTAAAAGAAATAAGAAACGTGAATATGGAATCCGTTAAAAAGAAGTATAATAATAATTTGGTTTAATTTTGGGTTTCTATATTTCATTTAGGTTGTTATAAAGAGTTGTTTATAACCACTTTAAGCTTCCATGAAAAATTATTCGAGTTATTCTTTCCAACAAATTTATTCACCCACTAATGAATAATTAAATAAATCTAATAATTAATTAATTAATAGTAACCTTATCTATTTATTAATAACTTCTTAATAAGTGAAATTATATTTTGTGCTGAAGTGTTTATTATAATCGTTTTATTTCATTAATAATATTTTTATTGCACTACTTTAAATCCCGTTAATTATCATTTGACGATAGAAGAAAATCAAATACAATAAAAACTAGCACAAATTTAAATTTAGAGCAAATTTTCAATATTTATAAATTTCACTGCCTATCTTTATCTTCCCTTTTGTATTCAATCAAATGTTTCTCGAGCGCTCGAGATTGATCTCGAAGGTTCTAAACCTGCCACCTACAACTCCATGTAACAGAAAATGGGCCTATTTTGTCCCCACTTGCAGATAGCGTCAGTAATATTAGTTGAAAACGAGTTGAACAAAGACCACGAAAACTGACGACGACCGAAGACTCTTATGGATGTCGGAAGTTAGAAATAAATGTTTAAATTTTTTTCAAAATTATTTATGTAACTTGAGGTACATCCTGGTAAAGAACAATCCGGAATTATTTATTTTACTAAATTTTTAGCGAGCAAAAAATTTTATAAATAATCCACAAACACGATTTTTAATGTAATAACGTGTTAAAAATTGATGAACACCGGCAGCTTGTATGAAAAAGTGTCACGTTCCATTTGAGCCTGTGTGTGCAAGCGAGAACGCGATACAAGCTATAGAGAGGCACGAGTTCTGCTACTGGAACGCCGTCACGCGAGCTTCTTCGAGAACATCTACAATAAACTATACCTCGTATTCAATAATTGTTGAATCCTACGTGTATTGTGTTTTTTTCTACAATTTACTTCATAATTTTTAATTGATTTCCTTTATAATTTTCAGTCTGATTTTATTTTGAAAAAATTGTTCATTTTCAATTAACTCTATCTTTGTATTATACAAAATTATGCTAATTCAGTGATAATAATTCAATTCAATTCATAATAGTATGCAATTTTTCATCAATGTTTCTTTATGACGTTATCACGTAAAACTATCGTCCGTAAACCGAATTCACAGACAACCAATTTTTTATAATGAGTATAATATAACTCTGATAAGTATTTGAGACGTTTAAGTGGCAGGGGGTTGTTTGAGACGTTTGACTCGTACAACAACACAAATAATTAACATTTCTTTTTCAACTAGCCTGCTAGCGCCACCCAAAGGTACTAAGGTTTTCGCTACAATGGATCACTTTTTTTCGTTTTTTTCGTATTTAAGTGATAGGAGGCTGGGCTAAACCATTCGTAACGAAGTAAGAGAGAGTTCTCACATGAAAACCGGTCTAGTACAATATCAAGGGTAGAAGTTTATGATAAAGTATGTGAGATTTAAAGCAAAAATTTTAAGAATAAGGCCCCGGTGAGGTTATTTACTAGATGAACTTGAGATTTTCTATCTACGAATCTTAACCAGTAATACCAGGACTTGGTCTTGAACATGTGTCGTTTGAAGACGCCTACAACTATTCGAAGGGTAGACAAACGTCACAAAATGAGAACATGGAGTTATTTTATCGTCGCGTTAACTCACATGTTAAATGAAAAAAACTTTTTTGTCTCAATATTCACAGCAAAAAATTTCTATAGTGAACCTAAATCTAATATAGAGATATACCTATAGTTTTTTATGCCGCCCACGGAGTTATCAAACATTTTCAAAGTGGTCATCATTTGGGTTTGCTACCCCTGCTTTCTGCAATCGTCCTTTTTCGGAAAAACATTTGTTCGTTACTATTTGCTCCATAATCACACATGAGAAATTTATTTATGGTTCTTATATAACCGACTAGTATACATAATTTTGAAACCAAAGTTTCTCCAAAACAACGCCAGTATACCGATGCTTGATAGGAACAAAATTTTTTTCAAGATTTCGTCCGTTTTTATTTTATGACAGGATCTGAATTTTGAGAACACCTGGTAATCTTTTTTCTTTTAGTCTGTGTAATGTATGAATAATAAATACAAAGATCGACAAGTCGCATTTGGAGAATATTGTTATGAAACTGCAAGTCGATCAAAACACAAGAGATCACTTCCTCTCTGAGAGTCAATCAAATAAGTTATATTTTTATTATCTGTAATTATCTGTATTATCCGAATAAAGTTTATTTTATAAATTTGAAAAGCGTGCAAACATTACAGTCTGTTATAATAACTTAGAAGAAAATTTAGGGGTTTTTATTTTGCTAAAGGAAAATGAGATAAATATGAAAGGGTGAATATAGTATAAAATATTTATGGAAGCTAATAAGGCATATAAGTGTCTGGAAGAAGCGTGCTAGGGGAAAATCAGATTTATTTAAGTAAGTATTAAAGTTGCTCGAAATTCCCTTGGAATATCGCATTTAAATTTAATTTCGGGAATATTAGGATGTTAGACAAGTTTAAATATGTGTACATGTTTCATCCATATATGTCGGAGAAAATGGTGGATTACCCAAGAGCGACCCCATTCGCGGCACCATCCGGTATTTAACCACCCACCCTCCATCAACATCGAAAATATGGAATGCATAATATAGGGATGCGAGATTCTCTCTCGTATGTTTGTCGCAGAAAATGAAACTGATGAGACTGAAGGGTGTGGCGGTTGTCTTGATATATTCTGTTCCGGTGTCTTAACCCTGACACTCCCGGTTTCTTCCAGGAGCTGCCTGTGGGCGACAGCCGGAATGAAACCTATCCCCATTCCTCGAACATGTCACAACACGTATGATTTTCAATACAAATAGCAAAGCCTCAACATCACGCTACTTCTCACAACCCCACGCTAAGACATTTTGCGAATATCCTTCGCTATGCCAGATGTCACCCCTCACAAGACGCTCACCCTTTAAATGAGAACCTATCAAGCAAAACACGAAAATAGGAAAACGGGAAAACAAACCTCTGTGTGCATTCCCTACTAGCTGTCGGGATCCTCGATAAATAATTAACTTACTTATCAACCCTTCAATCATACCCATCCGAGTTTCTTAATTTTTTCTCAAGAAGAAATTGTTGACGCCATTTAAGCCATCAAACGACGCATCCCCAACGAGAGACGCCCAATTCAGTATGGCTGCAGAACGACGCCGAGCCATTAAACAAACAACAAAGAGATGCATAGAACTTCCAGTAGAAATAATCGCGTTCGTCCTTTTTAGAAAATTCATTTCATTCAAACGCCGACAAAGAGCGCGAAACTAAGCTCAAAGCCCCAATATATCCATCGCAATCCTGCATATTCAAGTCAAGCTATACTAGTTTAAAAATGTTCCTTTGCTCGACAAAGACAGAGTCTATCAAATCAGCAGGACTAAACGAGGTTTTCTCTGTTGGTCGAATGTACATTTCATCCTCGTAAATATATGCAAGCTGCTTGAGCTTTCGCAACAAAGAGATAAAATGATGTTTTCATTTGTCTCACATAAATCTGTTCTTTGTTCGCAGATTTAACCAGGGACTGGATCTTTTCAGGAAGATGTAAAGATAAGGGTGACTTTTGGGAATAGGGGTGGAAGCTGTGAAAGCCGTGATGGTTATGCTTGAGAGATGCGGGCTTTTCATTTTTAGAAAATGGCGCCTTAACGTTAATTATGTAAAATGTAATAAATTAAAAAGCAGTGTCTTAAATAATTAGGATGGGGTTTAAGTTGAAAGTTTAAGTCCTACGAAAATTAAAAAACTATTATAAGAAAAATTAAAATTGTTTTCTACTGTTCAGTATTTGGGTTTTGTAACTTTTTCTTGTGATCTTGTTTAGTAATGGTGGTAGAAAATGGTTTAATATAAGTTTGCATGGCTTATATAAAATATTACGTTTCTTGAAAAAGTTTTAATTAGTTTACTTCTTACGATTAGTTTTAACCCTCCTTAGTGTTAGATAATTACATTTTAAAAATTGTCTCGATTACAATTTCTGATTTTTTTAAATAAAATTTAATAGAAAATTAAAGATGTCCTTTCAAAACGATGTCACGAAAAGAATTTGAGAATTTCAAAACACAAAAACTAGTAGAAAACTAAATTAATAAGAAACTAAGAGACTAAGAAACTAATAAGAAATTAATTTTGGTTTTACGCAAATTCTAGTTGATCATTTTATGATTAAGAGGAGAAAACCTTCACGTTTTCTTCGGCTGCTACTAAAATCTTTTCAAACTAAAATAATTCAATCTTTTTCGAGGATATTGAGTAATAATTATTCAGCACGCACAAAAAGTTAAGGATATTGACAACATTCCAGAAGCTTTAGAGATATAAGTATGGCAAAAGTTTTTCCCGAAAGAAATTTGAACGATACTTAAAGGATTTGTAGGTATTAATGAAATCATAGGATCCTGAAAGTGTCAGATCTCTAATGCAATTGGTTTTTGAGAAGAAGCTAAAAATTTGTAAAAATCAAAAAAAAAAAATTCTCAGGAACGCGTACATTGCTTAATCTAAATTTTGGATGAGTTTTAGGAAGTAACTTTTGAGAAAAAAAAATTAAAAATTAATGGGTTCATAAGATCCTTACAAATTGGCGTTTTTATTTAATTTCAATTTATAACCGTAATACAATTTTGACACAATTTTGAAACAATTTTTTCTGGAATCCATTTTGCTGTAAGAAAATAAGTTTTTTTAATCTCAAAAAAGGTATGCCGTAGTTAAAAAATAAAAACCACTCTGTACCCAAATATTGGCTTCATTTGGCTATATTTTTATAAATTCAAAGTATGTAAGCCATAAAAAATTCAATGGCAGCTTTAAACATAAAAGTAAATGAAGCCAATATTTGGGTACAGAATGGTTTTTATATTATGGCGTAAATTTTAAACAACTCATATTGTTACAGAAAATTGTATATGGATTTCAAAAAAATAGTTTCATAACTGTCAATCGTCAATTTTTAAGGACCTTATGAACCCATAAAGTTCTTAATTTTTTCCTCAAGAGCTACTTTCAGCCTCTAAAATATATCCAAAATTTAAATCAAGCGATTCACGCGGTCCTGAGAAAACATTTTTTCCTACAAATTTTCCTTTTTTTTCAAAAACCAATTGCGTACAAATCTCCAAGTATTGTTCAAATATTTTCCAGGGACAAATGCATCATATTTATACCTTTTTGTACGTGATTTTCAAGTAACTTTAAATTGAAAAAAATAATTGATGAAAAAAAACAGAAAAATTACAGATTTAAGTTTCTCATTTTAAGATCTGAAATTAAGATTTTTAAGCCTAAGCGATTTTTGAGTAATCTAAAAAACCAAACAAAAAACATTCTCAAATTCTTCCAAGATTTTTAAAAAATTGACGGATTCCAATAGTTTTTTTTTTATGTTTTTACTTTAAAAATCTCTAAGAAAAGTTCACCTTTTATGGTTTGAGTGACCAATTACTCCAGAAATAATGGTCGTAAATCAACGTTCTGAAAACTCACAAAACTTTTCTACAAGTTAACAATATTTTAAAAAACTGAAGTTTCAACAAAAATTAAAAAAAAATAGGTTAAAAATTGAATAATTATGGAATTATTGATATTTTTGTATAACTTTGCAAGCAATGTATGAACTAAGATAATCGATTAAGTTTCAATCTCCTAGTAATTGATTGTAATTCTTTTTTTTAGCATCTTCAATGATAACATTTTTTCTTTTTTTTTTTTAGAAATCTCATTTCAAATTTTTTTTTTTTAAATTTAATATTTATCTAAAACTAAGAGAGCTTTTTTTAATTTAAAAATAATCATATAACCTAAAATAAGGAATAAACCCAAATAATATTTTATTGGCTTTTCAACAAAATATTCAACAAAAACTACCAATTAAAAGATGTTCGGGACACTTAAACTAATAAATTTCTGTGCTTTGTCAAATTTAAATATTTTTATGGGGGTTTTTGAGGTTAAAAACTAACTTTAATGTCCTAAATTAATCAGTTATTTGAAAGTCATTAAAATGATGTCTAAACAGCCTTAATTAAGCAATTTTCAAACAATATTGTAAGTGAAAAACTTTTTGTATCGTAATTTAATAATTCTTTTTTTTTATGTACGATATTTTTTCAAGTTAGTAAATCGACAAGTTAAAAATTATTTATTTCCAAAACCATAAAATTAAAGCTACAATATGCATTTTTTTCTTTGCGACTATTTTTTTCTCCAAACTACTGTTCTTTGAAAAGTATAGGTACAAGAATTTGTGATTTTTCTCAATGTTCTTCAATTTTTGTTTATTGTTTAATGTGAAAGTTTCATGGAAAACATTTTCGAAGATTTATATAAATAAAATGGAGATATCTAGTATAAGTTATTTCTAGGAACAATTAATAGTCTATTATGTTGGTTGATTAAAAATTATATCTGATCAATTCAAAATACTAAATAGATGTTTAAACGCTACGATAAATATTATAATACCCGATGTAATTAAAAATGTTTGGACACCCTTATTGGATCGACAGACATACGGAATATAATTTGAAAAAAAGATTTTTGTATTAGGATAGTATGTGAACCGGTATATATAATTCGTACCTTAAATTGCAGATATATCTGAAAAACGTAGGTATACACAATTTTACTAAGTCGCTACTAGTAAGCCTATTTTCGCTTAAAATTTAAGCATCACAGCAATGCTTATTAAGGACTCAATACGTGACTTGATATCCAAGTTTCATGGTTTAAATTCAACTTAAAATCCCTGGTCATAATCATAAATATGAAGTTTTTAATGCTCTAAATCTATTCCTGTTGTCTGATTTTTTCTATCACATTAAGAGTTTTTATTATGAATTTTTCCAGAATAATTGAAATTTATGATTTTTTTAAAATTATAAATAGTGTATACACATACAAAATGGGTTTTAGCGAGTAGTAGAAGAAAGAAGAAAAGGGCCAAGGGCGGCTCGTGACATTTTTACATAGAGGTGCTGTGGTAAAAAAAAATGAAAAACATAATGTACCTAATCAATTTATGTAGTTTTGTATTATTTGTATCACAATCCATTTTACAATTTTTAGCTGGATAAAGGAGTTAATCGGTCTTGATTCATACTACTTCTTAGCAATGACTCAATTAGTTTTCGTTTTAGTGTAGAGTACTATTGTCGTAATGTATTTGTAAAGTAGAGACGAAAGTAGCAATAAAATTAATTAGCCCCCTAAAAACACCAAAATTTTGCGACGATCTTCTCTCATCGTGGCTATGTACGCACTGTGGATATTACAGTGTCAGTTTTGCTTCTTACATGTACACATTGAAGCACACAGGCTTAGGTATAAATAGATGAAGCTGAACGAAGCTTAATTGACACTGTGAACACCACAGTTCCAGGCTTCATATTTCAACGTATTCTAAGTAAGATTTAAATAGCTCGTTTACATGACAATTTAATTGATTATGTTTAACAATTTTATTATAATACACGAGGATATATAACACATTGAAAGACTCTACAATGAAAAATGATCAGTAGTAATGCTTGCCGATTTCTGTTGGTCGATTTACCGGAAAACTTCGATTGAAACAATAAAATGAAAAAGTACTATAAAATAACTTGGATTTTATCATTATAATGAAATAGATCAGATTTTTCCGGTCAAACTTTCACTTAGTAGGTACTTAATAACTTTTTTGTAATAGTTCTTACTCTTATATAATAATTTCATTTTTTTATTTAAATGGAGATAATAAATATTAAAAATATATGTGCTGTATCTATTACCATGTTAAATGGTAATATATTTAGGGCACTGAAAATTTTCTGTAGACCAGTCAAATCAAATATTAATATTTAAAAGTCAAATCAAGTCAAGCATTGATATCGTAAGTTATTTCATTTACAAGTCACAATATCAAGCGCAATTCATTCAAAAAATGTTTAACTAATACACTCGATAAATTTCTTATGTTAATAATAAAAATACAAAAGAGGAAAAATTTAAAGAAATTATGTATAATTATAGGCGCAACAATTAAGGATGCCAAAAAATCAAAATTTTACGTGAATTTCAAAAAATTATACGTAGAGGAAAATAAATGTATAGCAGAAAATAAAATTAAATTAAAAAAAAAAAACTACAAAAAAGAATAAGTTGTGAATTAGACATTGATTTTCCGCTAATAGGGTAAAATTTGTTAAGCATTCAGGGCAGTAGGAAAAATATTGCAACGATTTGTCACTTTCAGAAGGACATTTGGAAATTGAACACTTGCAACCCTTAAGTTTATCCATTCTTTCATTAGCGCCAAGATATCCGAATATTCTTAGTTCGGAAATTTCTGATTTTCTACTCGTACATTTACTATCAAAACGTTTTTGATCAAAAAAAATTTTTTTGGGAAAAATTTTTCTTAGACTTTTCAAAAATCAAATTAATTAGCAATTTTTTTATTTAAGGTCGCATCAACTACCATTGTCATTAGCGACCGTCGAATCCAAAAACCCAGAATAAAATCTTGGGCTTTCATTGGGATTCGAACCCAGAACCACTGGCATATAGGGCAACTATCTAGTCAACCACGCCACTAAGTGACTTTAATTGGTAATTGAAATCAATAATTACGTTTTCTTTATGATTGGCAATTACTTCGTGATCAATCATACCATATGCTCAAATTTTAAGGGTTCAAAATGTTCTTTGAAATTACTTAAAATAAATTACATAAAAGTAACGGGTTTTTAAAAACAAGAAAAAAATTTGGTAATTTTTTTTTATTAATGTTTTACTCAAAAATCTCTAATGAATTTCAATCACCAAATTCAAAAATTAAAAATTAAGAGTTCTATTTTAATTTTTTTACAACCACTTTCCTTTGGGATGCAGCTCCTAGAAAATTTCGTGAAATCAGAGTTATTTATTATAATTTCAGTTGTTACTCGAATTATTTTATCAACTTTATTACTTTTTTGTTGCTTTTAAATAAAATACTAGCCCTACCCGCGCCTTCAATCACGTGAGTTTCAGAATATTGTTCATGGCATTTCTCAATTATCAACAAAACAAAAAAAAATATGAAACTTTGTATCAATTCTCATTAATACAAAAAAGTTCTAATTTATACAAAGAAAAACAAATACTTCAAATTTAACAAAAATTAAAGGTCCATTTAATGGCGTAGCGGTTCGGTTAGAACAGTTGATCTCCTACATGCGTCAGTAGTACTGAGTATGATCTCCCTTGAATCCAAGGTGTAAGACTTATGACCTAAGATTTATGATCTAGAAAAATTTTCTATATGACCTTGGATGTTAAAGCTATTTAAGACACAAAAAAAAATAATAATTAAAACTAAAAAGGGTATATATAATTACGTTAAATATGTTCACCTAGTGTAGGCCAATACAATCTATGTTTTGCTTGTATTTAAGGATATTTTGTATTACTAAGATTGTGACCATTGATATTTTGACTGCGAAGATATGGAATAAAAATATCATTATATAGATAGTATCGCTTTTTAAAACATTGCTCTTATGTGAGAAGGAGCTTTTTAAAATTTACTAGCATTATGCTAGATAATTACTTATCTTTTAAAAATTTCAAATTTTACACTCAAGAACTTTGATACCAACACTTCAACACCTCAATACAAAATAAACGTGTTAACTTAATTTTGCAACAAATTTTTTTCTTTTTGATTTTTTTACACACGCGCACAGTCACACGCAATAAGTTTCACTTAAAAGCCGTTAAATATTAATTATTAAATTTTCCATCTAAACTCGTATTTGAAATTGTTTTATGAAAATAAATTTTCACATAACTTTTTACTTAAGTTAATTGCAAAATCAGTTTGAATCTGTGGTTCATTTTTGATTGAAGTTTAAGTCGTACTGAACTCAAAGAAGTTTCAAAGCTACAACAAGTTTTCAAATAATTAAGTCCTCGTATCCTTAAATCGGTCAAATAATCCCGGATCATTCTTCCAGAAATCAAAGAAACTAGTTTTCGAGTGAAATAACTTCGTTTGCCAGCGCCTCAATACCGGCCCGGCAACATTTCGTCTCACAATTGAACTCGATGAGAATTTCACAAATGTGGGAATAACTAGATTCGGCTCCCAGTAAAAAGGTCGTCGGCTCGAAATAAAAACTGTATCCAAAACAAAATAAAAAAATATCTTCGAAATCAAAAATGTTCTCATGACCCCAAAAATTTGAATTGCAAACCTCGGTCAATTGGTCACTCGGGATGAATGGTCAGTTTGAAAAATTCTTGGAGTCGTCTGTAAAAAAAACCTGTTGAATTCCAGATTCGGACAACTGGACACTGGTCACTCGTGTTGTCCACCCCGGTTTGATTCGAGGGGTGCCGCGTCATAATAAGACGGACCACCCGGCCACACTGGCCACTGGTCAGCATAGCACGTAAGAAATCGCCACGATTGAGGGGTGAATAAATCGTAGATTTCTCAAATATTATCTTTGTGATATACATTGTTACGCTATCAAACCCTTTCGACACAAATTTATTTCATCCCTCAAATTCTCATGAACTTATGAGGTCATTTCTTCAAATTTGCTCAAATAGATAATAACCCTAATATAATCACTGAGTCCCTTGAAGTTACAACAGTTTTAAAAAAGTAAATTACACAAACTAACAAATTACATAAAAATAATGCCTACATAATTAAAAAATATTTCTAAAGACCTTATTGTCAATATTCCTAATATATACCCAAAATAAAAGGGGTAAGATTTTGGCCGTCTCCATATCTATGTGGCCCGAAACCAAAGCCGTCTCAAATACAATTGAATATTTTTCAAATCAAATCGAACGTTTTATAAATCAAATTGGACAGTTTACTCATTAGATATTTGTTATATATAGTAATAAAAGATTATTGATAAAAGTCGTAATTGAACAATGATGTAGGTATATTGTGCCTATATGTAAATTTAATTTTTAAATATTCTTTTGCAGCAGCTGCTGCTAATTTAATGTACATATTCACAAAATATTTATAACAGTTACTTATTTCGTAAAAGTGACGGTGGCAAAAGACTGCTTTTAAAACCATTTGTTGGGTCCACCAACAAAATCCCAGCAGAAAGTTTAATTTTTGAAAAAAACTTTTCTGATAGGAGTCGTCATTGGAAAATGTGGAAATAAATAACATGTACCTATATATAACACGTAGAATTGTTCTACTACGACTTTCATCAATAATCGGTAGTTACAATTTATAATGAACACCAAATGAGTTTAGTTTCTAATTTGAAAAATGTTCAATTTGATTTGTAAATATCCTATTTGGAGTGTTAAACCTGCAGCAACCACTCAAAAAACAGTTTCTTTCGTAAAAATTTTGTTTTACGTATTATTTGTTGTTTCATGTTTTTAAACTAATCATACTTCGTATTGATAGATATACATAATTAGAGAGGCAATAGATCAGGATTTAAAATAAATGCAACGAGAGTATCAGGTAGCCACGTTGATGGTGTCAAAAAATTTTACAGTTGTCAATAATGGGTGTCAAACTCATTTTTAAGGACAACAAGACTTGTCAACAAAAATAATAATAATTATGATATAATAATAATATAAATATCGACAGTAATATTGAATCAGGTTAATTAAATATTGTAAATTATATTAATCGCTTTGTACATTATATGCTTTACCAATTACAGATCTATTGTACCGCTTCAATATTATGTCATCATTTTTAAGTTTCTGAGTTCAAAACTTACATAAATAATTGGTGTATGCAAGGCTATAAAAACACACGAATGCTGTGCATACATCAGAGAACTTGATGAAGCTATAATATATAGCGAAACGTCACTACTATATCTACATATATCGCCAACTATATCTATCAATATAAAATAACAAGAATCTAAAGAAATATTAACTAATCTACTTCTTCTTTTATTCTAAACCTGTGTCATATTAGTAACTTTGTGTAAAACGAATCAGGGTTGGAAATAAAGAAAGTTCTAACTAGAGACAATAAACAAATATGGAGACGGCCAAAACCTTGCTCATTTTATTTTCACTTTATTTTTAAAGAAGTCATTTTGTTGACTTACAGATTTTTTTAATTGCGAAAATAGGGAGTGGCAAAATCACAGATCATCCCTTGTCTCATTTATCTACATTATGCTACTGCTTGCATTATGCCAAATATATTAGATAAATCAACAAAAAAAAAATTCGTTTAATTTTTCCACCTGGAAATGAGAAAATGTACGGGGTCGTGGAATTGAAAATGATGGTGGTAGGTGATTCGGGTGAACCAGGGTGATAAGGGTAAGTCGGCAAGGTTTGTCTCGTGTAATAAACAACAAGAAACTAAACTTGTATCGCTTGAATAACGATCAACAGGGGTTGTTTGGCCGAAATTATCTCGCCGCGAACAAAGTCAACATCATCTTAGGCAAAGTTGCCGGTTTATTGTTATCTTTAGGCTCTGCTATAGCCCCCCCCCCCCACACCTTTCATATCTCTTACCTTCCACAGTTATCCTAACAAATATTTTGATTTTCACAAAACGAAAATCTATGACAACCCAAACCATGAGAAAAATAATAATAATAAATTGATATGTTTGAATTTGTGAAGGGTGGTTCGTAGGTAGGTATATGAATGTTGAACAAACCTTTTATTTTCGAAACAGGTTCTTTTTCGTCGGCAAGGTGTCTTCAAAGCATTAATGCGAAAAGAAATATTTTTCACTTGACAACCCTTATTCGAAAAATTAGAACTTGATCGACAGGATTAAAATTAAAATTCCATTTGTCGCTTTCAAGGGTTAAAATTGATATAATGTAAAAACATTTTCAAGTTAATTTCAACCCTTTTAACCAAATAAATAAAACGTTGAGAATATAAACTTGTATTCAAAAAAAGTCACAAAAAGCTTGGGAAATAACATAAAGCTCGTTGACATTCATATAAGTGTAATCCGTAAATTTTTTATGATTGTTATTAATTTTTTAAACCCTTCCAGTATGACTAAAAAAATTTCATTTCAATAGATGAATTTGGTATGAAAATTCATCAATTTCCCAATTATTTAGCATTCAGCTAGATTTATGGGGCTAGTGGTTATAATTCACCCTTATTTTATTTGGGTATAAAAAATGAGCCTATAAGATATAGTAGCTCTGGTGAAAATCCGTAAAATAATTTGAAAATATTACGGTCGTAAATAAAGGATGAAGTTCATAAAATGCTCGTTAAATGACCGCTATAAGAAAATGATAATAATTTCGTAGATAAGGGATGCGAGATTTGTGTGAGAAAATTTCTCAGTGAAGCAAAAAGCCCGATTATCCCTCATATTTCCTCGGTCGTTCCCAAATCGCGGCGGCAGCTACAAAATATAATAAGATTCAGCTAATATTAACAGCGAGCATATTACAAAACGTACGAATAGGGGGTGGCAGGGATGAATTGTCGGCTTGGGGAAAGTATGTTAGCCCGTACCACAATTTCGTAGCATCTCAACCGTGGCACAGAGAGCGGCGAAAAGATGGGGGTTGTTCACTTGTGGGTGGAATGAATCAGGGTTGAGCTGTCTTGGAGCGGATGTGGCATCGTCGCCCAGTAGAATGGGGTGCGCAGGAACGAATGCACACTCATCCCGACGTTTCCGAGTTCTTCCATCCCTTGATACTTACTCGCCCATCCATATTCATCCTCAGCCTCATCCCTGTTCCCGACAAGATGAAAACAGACGAAGGATGAAATCTAAGATGGCGTCGCGTGCTCGCGCCCGCCGTTGCCTGGTTGTCTACTACTAAATTATAGATTTTCTCTTAGCTGCTCTGCTTGGAAAAGCAATTTCACCAGTCCCGAACCTTCCTCTCAGGCAGCCGCCCGCTTGCAAAATCCCGGGGAAAATTTAATATATAAGGAAAGATGCTTATGTGTGTATGTATGAGAATCCTCAAATATTTCGCGCACCCCCTTCCCCCGTTTTATTATTACAAAATTTCGCTTGTTTGCCGTCTACGTGAGCTTCTTATAACCATCCCTCATCGAATAAAAACAATTCCCAGTCAAAACAAGGAGTAATTCCACCTCAACAAAACAACCACATTCGCAAATGTATTCCTTGAATGGAAGCATCGACAATCTCGTCTAAGCCACTGAGGAAATTTTCTTCGAAATCATTGAAATTCAAAGGCAAGCCTTTGGAAATGTTGGCGGTGGAAAGCGCGAGACGCGCACTCGAAGGGTGGAAAGTTAGAGGGATGCCACGCGAACATCTCGAAGGGATGAGATGTTCGGAGACGGCTTGAGATTCAAAGCACAATTTATGAACTAAGTTTTAATGAAATATGTATAGTATACTCAACTATTTTATACTAGTTAGCTATCTACTGAAAATCGTATCTACAACGAATGAAAATCTCATCCCCGAAGCCAACCTCATAATGAACCACTGAGCTTTCGTTGTATTCCGTTCATTTCTTAAATCTCAACATTTTCCAACTATCAAATCTCAATAAGTTTTTGTTATTAGACTTGCATAATAAATTTAATTAACATTCGTAATGTTCCAAAAAATTCTACGTACAGTAAAATTTAATTTTCTTTCCTAACAAAATACAGTGAACCGTGGGTAATGATTAACTCTAGAAAATTGGAATTGGTATATTACTTTAAAATTCTAAGGCTATTTTTAAATTTTGCAAATTTCACTTGAATATAATAATAGGCGGTTTGTTATACTTCTATCAAATGAACAAATCAATTAAGTTGGAAAGTAGATACATATTAAGTAGTTAAGAATTTGTTGCCTGCTGGCACTTTTTAAAATGCCAAAACATGCCAAATGTGAGCTTATTTCGGGTAACAAATACCATAAAAATAGACTTATTGATGCATAATAATCAATCGGAACATGACTTGTTTGACAAAAGTTACCGAATAAGAACGAAACTAACCAGATGAAATGTAAATTTGTGTTCTGATTGGTAGCTCTTCGCCGCAAACCGAAAAAAACGTCGCATATGTCAAAACTATCTGAAGTATAATTTAACGCTATTTTAATATCGATATAAAAATTTATAAAAGATTATAAAAATAAGTTTTTTTTAGAAGAAAAGTACTTTTGTGATAATAATAATAATACTTTTGAGTTGAAATAAAACCGTGGAAAAAGGTTTCAATGAACGGACTGAAATATTTTTTTGTATTAAACGAAAAAATAGACGGCATAAATGACACTTGAATATTGTGTCTCTATTTATTATTACAGTCAATTACGCCGCTGATATTTCTTCTGAATTCTTCAAATTTTTATTACACGGAATATTACTACAATAATATTTAACTTCAATTGAACAAGAATACAGTAAAACCTTGATATAACGGGCTAATTAGGGAAAAGAGGTCAAAGTCAAAAGTCCGTCCTATTAAAAAAAGTTTAAATTAAAAAAATTTTTTTGAAAATATAATTACTTTATTATTTAGTTATAGGTAAATAAACAATACAAAACTCAAACAAAATTCTAATTAATTGTCTTCAGACAGTCGTCGTAAAGTGACGTAACTGTTTGATATCGAAACGTTTGCTTGTGGTAATCCTGCTTTGAAAGAAGAATCAAATTTTGTTTGCACTGTTAAAGTTTTTTTTTCTGGGGGGGATAAGTCGCTTTAAAATCTAAGGTCATATCACGACTGTCTAAACACAGAAAATTTTGGTTGGTCAATTTTATCTTAGATGTAGGATCTTGAGTCTAGGATTCAGCGGGGATCGAACTCAGTATTACTTGACGCATATATCAGAGAGAGCAATTGCTCTAACTACTGCGCCAATAGGTGGTTAGGTTTTTTTATGGGTAATCAACTCTCAAAAATTACAAAAATGCGTCTCATTAAACTTGTTTATATGATGTTAATTCTTATTAGAGATTTTATTAATAACTTCATTTTTGACAGTGTTGTTTCTTCTTCCCTATTTTCACTTCTATCCTCTTTTTTCTAGGTTCATAACTTCATTTGCTATGTCATTTTTAATCATGGTATTATACCCAAGATCACTTTCATCTACTTCTAGTCACTGTACAAAATCTTCCATTTAAACAGATTTTGTACCGTTATTTCCAAAGTTCGTTAAATAGAGGTTCGTTATATCGAGGTTTTACTGTACTGCGTATTTTTAAAGTTTTAACTCATTTGATGGTTCTTTACAATAACGACAGAGGCTGATTTGATTTGGAGATTCAATAAGATTAAGTGTTATTTATTCAATAAGTATCTTGGGATCTTAGAATCCAAACTAATACAGACTAATGTTATATCGATTTAAATTTCCTGCATCTGAAAATTTGGAAATATATATTAAACTATTAAAATTAAACTATTAATTAAACTATTAAAATGTGATTTTTATATATCACAATCACTTTATTTCGTTTAGTATGTATCAAAGAACCCAGGATAAATATCCTTTTGACTGAATAGAAAAATATTACCTTCCCTTTCTGTGAATTTAGGGGTTACATGGGTTTCACAGTTTAAAAAAGTTAATTTTATTATTATCTTATTTAATTTTACAACATTTCTAGGGCATATGCCTAAATTTTTAAGTTTTTCGGAGTAATAGTTTCGGAGATATATAACCAGTTTTATTGTCACTCAAAATTAAAAAATCCTTTTTTCCCAAAACTGTACATTGTTAAGATATCTCGAAAACTACTAAATTGATCTAAATGAAATTGTACACACGTCTTATAGATATTATTGAAAAGAATTTGAATAAAGGATTTCTTTTTTTAATTGTAACTATTTTTTAAAAATCTAGATCAAATTTACCGAAATTTCTAATTTTTTTGGAAAAATTTCCGCCAAAAATCCAATTCTCACTTTTTTTTCTTCTAGTTTATTATTATTATTATAATTTTTAGTTTAAGGGATTAACTTAAAGACGCAATTTGATTTTTTTTCAACTCAGATGATCCTATCATGAGTTCTGCTGTCAACGCACAAGCACCTTTTTTCTGAGGAGTTACGGTAAATGACGTCACAATGGCAGAGTCTTAAATATTTTTCTACAAAAATTTCAGAAACTCTTTGTCAAAAGAGTTTTGAAAGGCAATTAAATTTTTTAAAAGGCAATTAAAAGTTTGAATGAAATATTTCATTTTTTATACAAATATTTTTTTTTTAAATAAATCGTTTTATACCCGATCAAACCCGTGTAACCCCTTGATTGATATTCTACAGAAAAAAGTATTTTGAATTTTTTTTTATCTAAATATTGGTACAAAGCTTAATTGTTTTTCAAAAAAGTTACTTTTAGTTACCACCATTAGAAATTGCATATACTTTTTAATTGAAAATGAAAATGTGTTACGTATTAAAGGTATTAAAAATTAAAGCTTAGCCTAAGCTTGAAAAGTGTTCATTAAAAAATTCACTGAAATTAAAACAAAGTGCATTGAAAGTATAACACAATAATACTTTTTTATTTATTATGTGATTGTTGTTAAAAGATGAGCTTTTTTATCTAAGCTCACCTCATTTAATAAGAGCTTGTGTAAATGAGGAAAAAAGGTTACCGTAAAGCTTATGAGATAAAAACAGCTAATTCATTCTCTCATATATGTTGATATTTTATTGCGAAAAGCGAGCACATTTTTAACGAGTTGGCAAAGCTCACATGTTGGGTGCTTTTTTATCATTTTTCACTCTCTTTTAAAAGTTAATTTGTCTGTCTGTGTTTTTATTAGATGAGAAAAATGTAATAAAGGCTTTATTAGTTAACGAGTTTTTAAAGCTTTTTATTTGACATTGGTTATCTTTGTTTATGAGTACGTTAACAATTTTAAGAGTATTATTTTTTGACGAACAAAAAATTCAAATAAAAAAAAATTGTTGGTAAGCATTTAGTTATTATAAGAAGTGATTGAACAAGGGATATAGTAAATCTTATATTATGGATCAACCCATCAATTTTTAGACAATTTGGGGATTGTAGTTAGTTTTAATAGTAATAGATTATAAAGTTGTAAATAAAGAATGGTTTGAGAGGTGGTTGCAGGTGAAATAAATAAGCTCAGTAATTTTTTTTTTTTTTTTTTTTTTGTGTTTATAAGTCATTTTTTAACTACGTGGTCATCAATGACTTGGTATTTAAATTAAGATTTCTAGATTTTTTCGTATAATTCTATTTTTTTGAGGAAGGTTATTGTTTTGTTGATTCCTTCCTGTGTGTTCAGGCATTTTGATATGGAGTTTGGGAGGTTTATTGATTTTCTTTGAGAGAGGTATGTCCCACACTGAAGCAAAATATGTTTCACTGACTGCTCTTGTTGGCAATACGAACATTTTGCCTTTTCTTTTTTTGTTATTAAGTGGCTGTGCGTTAAGTTCGTATGTCCTATACGCAGTCGTGCTATCACCGATTGGTCTCTTCTTGTTACTGGGATGGGGAGCTTCTCTATGGATGTCTTGCGGATCTCATGTAGGTGTGTTAGTTTGTTTTTCCATTTGCTGTCCCAATATTCTGAAGTTGTTTTGTTTATTGTTTTTTTAATTTCGTCTTTTGCTGTCTTCAGTGTGGGGTCTATTGTTTCCTCGGTCGTGGCCTCTTTTGCTTCTATATCTGCCCGCTCATTCCCGTCTATTCCTTGGTGACTAGGAATCCATATAAGTGACACTTTCACCCCGCAGTCTTCGAGTTCTTCGAGAGTTTTTTGGATGTTACTGATGAGTTGGTTTTTACTGTATGGATTTTGGAGGGCAATTAAACTGGATTTGGAGTCAGTGAAGATAACGGAATTTTGAGGTGGGTTGTCTGCTTGGATCAGGTCCAGGGCCTTCGAAATGGCAGTTGCTTCACACGTGAATATTGAATAGTGATTTCGAAGCCTGAAACGCTTAACTACGTTGTCGGATACCACCGCGCATCCCGTTTTTGTTCCAATAATTGACCCATCAGTGTAATAAATTTTTTCTTTGTTGTATTTATTTAAAGTTTCCAAGAAGAGGCTTTTATATAACAGTTGGGGTGTGTCTCCTTTGAGGTTTTCGGCCATTTTTAGATTGACGGCTGGCCTAAATCGTTCCCATGGGGGCTTTTTACTTTCCCTTCGGAATATTTGTAGTTCTCGCAATTCCAACTCTAATTCCGTGCTGTACTCTGCGGCTCTTATTCGAACTGGTTTTGGAAGGTATTTATGGGTTCGATACAGGTTGTCTATGCTTGGTTTCTTATTGAGGCGAATACAGGCTGGGTTTTTTAGATCCTCATTGACGCAGATGGCAACACTGGCAACCAGCTTTTTTCTTCTTAGATCAAGTGGGATTTCCTCAGCTTCTACTAGGATACTACTGGTGGGACTCGTTCTGAAGGCTCCTATGCATAGCCTTAGAGCATTATTTTGGATTATGTTAAGTTTTCTAAGGTTGGTTTTTGTTGCAGAATCATAAAGTATACACCCATAATCCAATTTTGTGCGAATCATAGTCCTGTATATGTCAAGTAAGCATTTTTTATCGGCTCCCCATTGCACTGAGGCTAGCACTTTTATGAGGTTTAGTCTTTTGTGGCAGTCTTTTATTATTGTTTCAATATGTGGTTTCCAGGTGAGTTTTTTATCTAGTACCATACCCAATAATTTTACTGTACTAGACGTTTTTAGTAGATGGCCATCGAGGTTAAGCAAAACATTGTCTGGTGATTTGTATTTTCGAGAGAAGATTGTGATTTCCGATTTTGTTTTAGAAAATTTGAATCCTGTTTTCTCCGACCACTCTTGTAATTTGTCCAGGGTTTTTTGAAGTAGTTTAGTGGATGCATGTTCGTTTGTACTTCTACATGTTATTGTCAAATCGTCCGCAAATAGGTAGAATTTTACAGGGTTGATTTTATTGGAGAAGACGTTGTTGATACTTACTAGAAATAGGAGAACACTCAGAACTGATCCTTGAGGGAGCCCGCTCTCAAGTTTTACTGGATTCGAAAGGGTGTCGTTGAGTCTTACCCTGATTTCTCTGTTTTCTAGGAAGTTTTTAATAAACGCTAATGTGTTTCCTTTTATTCTCATCTTTTCTAGTTGTTTTAAGATGTTGTGCTTCCATGCCATTTCATAGGCTTTCTCAATATCTAGAGTGAGTAATATGAGGTTAGTTTTATTTGCAAAGGAGTCGCATATATCGTCTTCTATGTTAATAAGATGGTCCATTGTTGATTTATTTTGACGGAAACCGAACTGATAGGGAGAGAGGAGATTGTTTTGTTCCAGATACCACCGAAGTCTTCTACTAATTATTTTTTCCATTAACTTGCATAAGTTGCATGTTAAGGAGATTGGCCTATAGCTGGTTACGCAGTTGGGGTTTTTGTTGGGTTTTAGGATTGGAATCACTATTGCTTGTCTCCAGCTATCTGGGAAGGTTTGGTTTTCCCATATGTAATTATATAGTTCTAGCAGATAATTCAGAGCAGCACTTGACATTTTTTTAATGATTGCGTTTGGCAAGTTGTCTGGGCCAGGGCTTGAGTTACCTGATTGTTGTAGCGCATATATGAGTTCATGCATGGATAACCTTTTGTTGATCGGATTTGCATTATCTTTAAGCTCTAGGTAGGAGTTGTATTCCTGTTTTTTTTTGTGAATAGCAAATTTTTTTGTATAATTTTTTGTGCTAGAGTTGGAGGCAAATGCTTCTGCTAAAATTTTTGTTGTGATATTTGGATTTTCCTCCAATTTCTGGTCTTCTGTTTCTAGAACAATGGGGTGTGGTATTTTGTTTTTTTTAATACTATTGATTTTTTCCCAAATTAATTTAACCGGAGTGTTGCTGTTAATGGAAGAGGTAAATTCTTGCCACGATTTCCTTTTACTTTCTTTGATTATCCATCTGGCCTTTGCTCTCTTTTTTTTATATTCAATTTTGAATTTACTATCAGGGTCGTTATTAACATTTTTTTGGAAGAGTCTTCTAGCTTTGTTGGCTTCTTTGATAGCTTGGTAGCAATCACTGTTCCACCAGGGTACTGATTTATTTCTGACTTTTCCTGTTGTCATTGGGATGCTCATTTTTGCGGCATCTAATATGAGTGTTGTAAATTCGTTCACTATTACATTTATATTTTTTGTAGAATATTTTGATGGGATTGTGAGATCATGGATGTTATTATCTATTATTTGGGTAAATAGGGTCCAATTTGCTAAATTTATTTTCCATTTTTTTGGGATGAATTTGACACTTTGCTGGTGATCAAGACCTATTGTTATTTTTATTGGATAGTGGTCACTGTCATACAAATTGTCGTTGGCCTCCCAATCTATTTCTGAGGCTAATGTGTGGGAACTTAAACTTAAATCTATGCTACTGGATGTTCCTTTGCTACTGCTAAAATGTGTTGGTTGTTCTTTATTTAGGAGTAATACATGGTTCAGCGAGTCCAACCAGTTGGCTATTTGATTTCCTCTAGGGTCGTTTTTTTTGGAACCCCAATAGTAATGGTGACTGTTGAAATCCCCTACTAATATAAATGGTTTGGGTAGTTGGTTTATCAAATCGTCTAGGTCGTCTGTGTTCAATGGGGAGCTATTTGGAAGGTAAATGTTGCATATAGTTAGGGAGCGAGGAAATTTGATGGTAATGGCCACCGCTTCTATTTCGGTGTTTAAGTCCAGTTGCTGTGGATTGGAGGAATGTGTTATATAGATTGCCACTCCTCCACTGGCTCTCCCTGCGTCCTGTCGGTTTTTGAAAAACTTAGAGAATCCTCGTATGTCGGCACAGTGGTTCGCAGGGAAGTTAGTTTCCTGGAGACATAGGCAGGTTGGATTCTGTTGGTTGATCAGGATTTCAATAGATTCTCGCCTAGAGTAATACCCATTTACATTCCATTGTATGATTTTCATACTCATATTGATTATTTAGTTATTAAAATTTAAATTTATTTTTGTGTTTGTTGAGGATTTTAGTTTTGGTTGGTTTTGTTTTATTTGCTTTGGTCCGTTTCCCCACAGGGATCCGTTGAATTGACCAAAAGTTCTAATTTTTTTACTATTCGGGTGCATCTGCTTTTCATACTATGGTTCAAAGACGGATATAATGAGTTACACATACTTGCTAATGACGCTATATCTTCTGTGTATTCTAATGCTAATTCTTTGATATTAATGTAGCCTTTTGCGTTATCAAAAAAACTGTAAAATTGTTCCGCTTTTAATGGGAGTTTTTCATTTGGTTCCATGTTTGAAAATGTTTTATTAATTATTTCCCATAAATCATTGTTTTCTCTTACCTCTTTGTTTGCTTTTGCCCTTTTGAGTTTTTTCCTACCGACCTTGGGGTTGTCTTTAATCCACGATGACTCGCTGTTGGTGTTTGCGTCCGACTCCAAATCTGTGATGTCTGAATCCACCCCTTGTATTTTGGACGATTTTGGAATTGCGAATTCAGGTCCCTCTTCTTTCGTTTCATTTTCTTTGTTTTCTTTTTGTAGGACGTGTTTTTTTGGTTTTGTATTTATTTCATTTGTTGAGGTGTGAATGTTTTCGTTATTTTCCTTTTCTGTTTGGTTTGACTCGGATTGTAGGTGTACTAATTCGTGCATGTATTTTTCTTCTTCGTTCTCAGTGTTCAGATCGGAGTGACTGGTTGAATGTTGTCGTTTTTTGTTTTTTTGATTATTAATTTCAGGGTTTTCAGTACTTGTTGTGTTTTGAATTTTGTCTGTTGTGCTTGTGTTTTCCACGGGCATTGCCGTCAGCTGTTGTGGTCCCCCTGTATTGACTGGCCTTGACCTGCAATTTATATTGGTGTGTCCGTATCGGTGACAATTGTTGCAAAATTCGGACACCAGCGATATTTTCACGTCCTCTGTTTCTTTTTTTATGGTGATGAAATCGGGAATAGAATTTTGTTCTTCTATAAATGTAGTTCGTTTTCCACTATTAATATGTGCCAGCTTGGGGTTTGATAGTTTTATTTGGATAACTGGGGCCGTTATTTTTATGTTATTGTTGATTAATGCTTGTTTAATTTCCTCATTTGTGATGAAGGCTGGGGCGAAGATGATAATTTTTTTTTGCGGGTTGACATATCGTCTTATGTTTGAAAGTTGGTTGTTGACTTTGATTTGTGGGTTACTTGCTATTAATTCTTCCACCAATTGTTTGTGCTTAAGGAACACACAGATCCGGTTGTTCCTCAATGGATATGCGTCGGTGATCTCGTTCAGGTTGATTACTTGTTCGAGGGCTATGATATGGTCTGCAAATTCCGCTTGTTTTCGTTCCAGAATGATTGCGTTTTCTTTTTTTGGCACTGTTTGGGTTGGTTTGATGATCGTGTTGTGGATGGGTTTTGTTTTGCTTTGTGTTATTGTGGCATATGATGTTGTTGCAATTGATGTGGATGGTTGCGGGTCCATAATGGTGATTCCCGTCATCCCTTTTCACTTTTTTTCGTGATTTATTTAGTTGTTTTTATCAGTTATGTAATTTTACTGTTTAAATTATTTTTAACTTGAACTGCTCTGTTCGAGCTGATGTTAACGAATGTGAGGCTCAGTAATTATTTTACCACAAATTCTTTTATCTATAAGTCGTGTTTGTTTTCAAAATTTGCTTTACCCATAATGTAGTTTGATAATTTTATATCAAATTAAAGCTATTTTTCTCTGCATGATGATATAAAGGTGCCAATCTAAAAGAGCCCGCAAATAAGCGAAAATAACAGTTAAAGATTCTGTTAATTAGAGATTGACCAGACAAAAATACCAAACACTAGCCTCGTGAGTTTTTAAATCCGTTGGGTGCCTCAATAGATCGAGACACACCATCGAGATAAAATTTGTAGCGGAAAATTCGCTCACCTCGTCTAACATGTTGCTACACGTCAGCTCTTTCTCACACCATCTCATCTATAACAGCTATTTTCGCTTGTTTGTGGGCACTTTTAGTTTGGCACCTTTATATCATCATGCAGAGAAAAAATAGCTTCAAGTTAATATTTAAATGATAACGCCACATTATGAGTCTATAACAATCATGCGGCGGGATCTTAAGCTACCAGAAAAGAACGTAAATATTTGTGTCAGTTTTCTATGATAACAAACGATAAGAATCAAATAATCAAAGCAAGATTTTAGGATTATTGAGAAACAAAGTACAGAATGACTGTTAAATTGATGATTTAAAAATTTAACTTTCTTTAATTTTCATGTTAAAAATTATTTCGATTTTTGGAATTTCATTAAAGGTTTTTGATGTAAAACATTTTTATTTGTATTAAAGTAAAAATGTAATATTAAAACAATCAGTTTATAATTTTCGTAGCAACTTGGTAGTACATTAAGTGATACTAGACTGTCATGAAATACTTGATTATTTTTTTTCCGTTTTCATTTCGTCTAAAAACTATAAAAACTTTAGAAAATTAGTTGTGATGATAGCGATGTTTTTAATCTAAAAATAATTTAAAGCTAACGTAACTCGGGAGATTTTTGGTCGGGTAATGAAAACTTGAAATGCGTGGAATCGATTCTTCAAGTCAAGTACGTGGACATTTTGTGCAATAAATCAAGCTTATTATTAAAATTTTGAAATAAAATTACTTAAAATTTAAATGCTTGACTTTACTAGAGTACTAAGAAGATTTGATTTCCGATTGACTTGATTTTCAGCCACATTTAAGTCAAGTCAAATAGTGGAATCTTTAAGTAAAATTTCCCATAACGGTTCACAAAAAGTTTTGAAAAATATTTTATATAGTTAAAAATTTTTTAAATAGGCATAAATGATATTTAGATTTTTCTATATATCGAATCTATATATAAATAAAATGATAGTTTTCCAATGTTCGCTTTTAACTCAAAAACTACTGGATAGATTTCGATCAATTTTTTCTTTGTTTTACTTCTTATTCTTAGAAACTTTTTAATTAAAAACAAAGTAATTAAAGTTTTAAAAAATGCTGATAAGCGATATAAGATTAATAAAGATTTTTTGAATTCTATTTTCTGTTTGTTTAGCAGTTTATTGTAACTTTTTTTATAAGTTAATATATAATAATAAGTCTTTTAGAATTTTTTATATCTTACTGTAGATGCAGTTTCAAAATACATTTTTAAGTTACAACCGTTATAATAATCAAATTACATTTCAACACTCCCTCTTAAAATTGCACATATTTTTTAACCAGAAAGATTTGCCTAAGTTACCGAGAATTTTTTTTTAATATACGAGTAGGTACTATTGGCCAAAAAAATGCTCCCTCCGAATCCGCAATTTCTCCAAGTGTATAGTTCTAACTGATTAATAATTCAATTTTTTAAAAATTTTCAAACTCAAGAATTAAAATCGCACAAACACCCAAAATAATTTTTAATTTAAATTTTTGTTTTTCTTTTTTTAAGTTCTGTATGATGCTCTTCATTACGCAAATAATTGATCAAATTTTTGCAATATTTTTAATAATTAATTATTTCTAACTATTTAACATGCATTGTTGTACTGTGACGTCAACAACTGCCGTTTGATCTTATAAACATGAATAGTTTAAAAATTGAATTACTTATTAACTATACACCTGAAGCAATTGCGGAATCGTAAAGAGCATGTAAGGAACAATTTTTTGAAAAAAAAAAAATAAAAAATTGTTCATTTTGGATTATATGAAAAATTTACTATTGATTAACTAATAACTATACACTTGGAGCAACAGCGGTTTCTGAAGGAGCAATTTTTTGGCACATAGTTAAAAATGTTCTACGCTAAGTTCTTTCCGGTTATTTTTAATATATTTTTGCTTTCAATTTTTTAAATGTTTTTCTTCTGTATATTAAATTTGTTCTTAACATAATAACCTACGCACACGACGTCGTGGGTATCAGCTTGGCTTTCATATATTGACGAGGGTCCTCTTCTTCCATTAGAATGCTAAAAACTTTTATAGAGATATTTCTCAAGTTGATCACATATTGGCTTGCCTTAGTTTACACTAGACAGTGTAACTGATTAAGATTTTTACGAAATATTTGAGCCACTGAACAATTTATGCTCATTTTATTTCAAGTAGGAAATAAAATTTTGTAATAACGGTTTATCATTTTTCATTTCGTGCCTTGCATGATTTTAATTAATTGATTGAAAGTACTCGTTATAAAAAGTTTAACTAAAAATTTAAAAACTTAAAAATAAATTTGAATTGATTTTTTTTTTTTTGAAAGTTGTTAATTAAAAGTTAGGAAGGAAAACCGAGACTTGCACCCAGGACCGTAAGTAAGGTTTTAGATAAAAATAAGGCTTTTTAATTAGCCCCTAAATTATCTTCAGTGAAACAATTGATCCTATTCCGTAAGATGTGTCACTTGTCAAGTGAAACGACAGTTCAAAGTCGTATTCTGTAAGCCGTCACAAAACAAACCCAAAAAAATGTATGCAAAGTGTACAGATCTCTTAGCCATCAAATTGGATATAAGAACCTAGATCCTGATGGCTAATTAAGGAAAAGAAAAAAAAAGGGTACAGATAAAAAACAATTAAGCTCCATTTTATAGATTTTTCGATTTTGGTGCTAATTTATTAAGCTTTAAAAGCGTCATCGAATGACATTAAAGTTTCCAAAAACAAACTGCATATGTGAAGAAGATGAAGGGAAAATCAAATTTCATTTAACTAATTTTCAGGTCCTAATAATTTAATATTTGAAGCAATTTTCACAGTTTTTTTACACGACGTTTCGTCAGTGTTATTCCGACTTCATCAGGTATCTAACAAATAATAATAACAGACAATTTTTAAAAATTAAATAAAAAAGTTTTACAATAATAACACATAAATAAACACTATGAAGAATAAGAAGAATTAATTTTGAAAAGTCTGTTAAAATTGTCATACTCAATTTTATTACGACACAGTTTTTTTTTATTCACTAACTTTTGTACGTCTAAATTATAATCAAACTTTTTTAATAAATATATATATGTAAAATTTATATTCATTTAATTCATTTATTTATATTCATTAAATTTATATATTTAAATTACATTTTAATTATATTTATTTAAAAAGTGAAACTATAATTTAGACGTACAAAAATTAGTGAATAATAAGAAACTGTGTCGTAATAAAATTGGGTATGACAGTTTTAACAGACTTTTCAAGGTATTAATTTTTCAAAATGTTTATTAATGTGTTATTATTGTAATACTTTTTTATATAATTTTTATAAATTGTCTGTTATGTTTATTATTTGTAAGATACCTGATGAAGTCGGAATAACACCGGCGAAACGTCGTGTACAAGAAAAACAAATTGCTTAAACATAAAACAGTGGTTTTTTATCTGATAATTGGTACAAACCTCATTTAATCTATTGCCTATAATAATTAGGACGTTAAATAAAAGAAAAATATTTTGAAACTTTAGTTTGTATAAACATTTTCTTTTAGGTACTTTCCTAGAAATTTTGGATAACTAAGCTTTGTTGTTTTATCTTGAGCCCGTTGCTTCTATTAACTATGAGTATTAGTTTCTTATAAATTCATACAGCAAAAGTTTAGAACTGATATAACTGATCTTAATTTATGTTTGTAGCGTTTTTTAAGTGTATGAACGCTTTGAGTGTTTGATTGAATCAAGTAAATTCCTTTACGATTTTCTTAGCTGTTGTTTTATTGACTTAAATGTTTTTCACGGGGTCTTGGAATTCCAAAAGATTTATGAGGGGTTGAAGAAACGGGGATAATAGAAGTTTATACGGTAAATCATTATAGTTCCTTGTAAGCTGTAATAATATTGTGTAGCCAGTTAAATTGTAATAAAATGATTGTCTTAATAACTCAAGTTTATGGATAAATCCAGAAAGTGGTACGGGATAGTTTTGGAAGAGCGAAATATATAAGGAGTGCGAGTAAACGCGGATGGTGGCGGCGGGTTGACAGTGTTGGGGAGGAGGGTGCGACGTGCTCGCAACGTCTTCCACGGCAATCCGGGAAACGGGAAATTTCTCTGTTTTGTTTGTCTAAATGGGGAGAGCATGTGGGATTCGTAGAGTTTGCCTGTTGTAAAATATGAAGGGTTCGTCGTAATAATAACACATCGACGGGAATAATTCCGGGATGATGAGGGAACTTGAGGTGTCGAGCCCAAACAGCGGCAATGCGGCGGGCGAATACAGCGATCCCCCGGAATAGAAGGGAAATTTTCCTCGGAAAATTTATGCAATCATAAACGGGCACAGATTTTCACTGTATATTTACATTTTCTTGTTTTAATGGGGAACATTTTAATGGCGCCAGACGCTTTATCAATTCGGAAAACTTAACGCTATTTCTTACGGTTGCACCGCACATCCCTTTTCATATCCCTTCAGCTTAAATTAGAAATAATTACGGTTAAATCTTGAAAATTTCCATATATTATTCGGCTTTGTAGCGACTATCGAGGAAAAAATCGAGGATGCTACGCGCATGCGACACTCGGAAAAAAGGGCACTGGACATATTATCTGTGTATTTTTCTCGCACTTGTTCCATACGTGAAAATTCAAATACATGAGAGAAAGATGCCGAAATAATTCACTGGAATTTCCCTGTTTCCCTCTCTATTGTATACATTTGGCTGGGTGTTAAAAAATCGTCGCACACTGTTCTTTTCGAAAAGGACATTTACGACTGGTGGATCTCACGATTGTGACTGGGGGTGCGACAGGGTTAGCCTGTGATGGTGACCAACGAGAGGAGAAAAGAAAGCAACACCGGCCAACTGAGAGAGTTCTTTTGTTGGACGATTTTGCGAGAAAAAATTCACATACGCGAAGGGGGAAGAAGCTTTAGGGGATGATGGTAGAGCAACCGCGCCATTTTCATTCTACATAGAAACCTCTGCTTTTTATCTGATCAGTTTATTTTGTCACGATACGAAAACGATTGACCGTTATCCACAATATCGCGGACTACCACTAGTAAATATTCGAAAAAGTTTAAGCAAGATATTTTTGGTCAAGTGTGCTTTTTCACCAGTGCATTGTGTTTTCTGGGATTACATCTGAAAAAGGATATTTGTGATAGTTGGTATGTATTTTTAAATTTTTTAATTGTTTTTTTTATATTTTTTTAAATTAAATGACAAAAGATGGAAGCAATTTTTTAGTATTACAACCAAGATAAATGTGGTAGAGACGAGGAAAATATTGGTGTAACATTTGGAAAGTTTCAGGGGTGATTTTAGTTTTGAAGGGGTACGTTACGTGGTACAGATAAGATATCTGAAGGGATATGTGAAAATAGTGGGTGGTCTCGTTGAGTCACACCCTCGGGACAGTCGCAGGCTATTAGCAACTTTATAATTGGTTCTTGGCTAGTTAAAGCAAACTTGAACTCGGTTCCGGCCTGTAAAACTCCGAGCCGCATTATAACCAAACAACCCTTCAAATGTGGGGCTAATGGGGCCCATAATCACCAGGTTCTCGGCCCCTGACTTTCCAATTCATTATGTACACAACGGCCCACGTCGACCTAAGACAAACTTCTCATTTTCTTCTTATCCGAAATAACGATCAGTGGAAACTTGGAAGAAAGCGCAACCCTCATTAATTCAATGCGCTACGATCATCTCGTTGGGACCCATGCAATTTTATCAGATCAATTGAAAGTCAAAAACGTGGCCTGAACGACACTCAAGTAATTTCTATGCAAATCTCGACCGCATGTTCGAAAGAGCTTAAAAGCTCTAGATGCACCATGTAACTAACTTTTAAGTTGACAAACTTTCAAAGCAAAATCAATCAAGTTTTTCTTCGAAAAACTGTTTTTTTTTACCATCAACTCGAACCATCCGGAAGGAAATGCAGTTTCTTGTTCCTCTAGCAATTAATGCGTTCAAGATGGCTCGGAAAACGGGGGCTTTAAAGTGACCACCCTTCGAAACGACGCCCAAACTGAAAAGTGTTTGAAACTTGCATTTACATATACATACGATACGATTGGGGTACAATAGAAGGAGTTACATTCAAACCAGGGGTTAGCCACCCCGTTTTATTTACACTCGACAAACTTCTGAAAATCTATAATGTATTTTATATGCGGCTCTGTATTTGTTGGTTTGTGTGTGTGTCTACTAAAACGGGGGTTGGCTTTCGGGTATGGGGTACACTCGAGGGTGCACCACCCGAAATCTCATCGCGGCACTAAAATAGAAAGTCTTTATGTAGAAAAGGATGTCGGCACGACAAAAGCGTATTTCGTCGAGCGACCCTCTTTGTTTTTCTATAAGGGTTGCGTTTCAAGTTAAGGGTAGCTGAGAGAAAAGCTCAAGACACACCCCTTATAAATAACGTAAGAGGGGTGGCACGCCTTATTTCCAAGGTAACCACCACCGAGGAACCAATGAAAATTTCTCTTAAGGTAAATGTCTAATGTCTAACACTCACTCGAAAGCTTTTCGCGTGCAGAACTCCTTTTTGACGTGAACACATAGTAGGTAAGATGAAAAAGCTCACATGTGCTTTGAGCCGGTTCAAAGCTCGAGCAATACCAATTCTAATTACGAGGTACTAGGAGAGGAGTGGTTTTTTTTGGAGGGGTTGCGAGAGATATGGGAGTGAGGGGTTGAAAACTCTCCGGATCGACGAACCATCGATAATGGGTTTGGTTGGAAAAAAGTGTGCGTCTTGGATGTGTCAAACAAAAAGCTCACAATGGGATGGCAGCACTGCTGAGTTGAAACTTGGAGCTTAAAACTTTCCTTATTTATTTTTACACAAGTTTATCGCTTTTTTTTCCTAACACGTGTTTATTTATTCTCAAACTTTTCCAACAAACTGTTTATCTTGCTTCAATTATATTTGTTTTTCACCGACTAATTTCACTTATTCTAAGTTAACTTTCAACGAAGTTTTCTTGGTTTTCTCCCAAACTAAAATATTTTTTAGTTGTACTAAAGGCAAACTTTCCATTAATTTTTTCAAGTTTGTACGGAAATTTTTTTGTCCCAATTTTTTTAATAATTTAAAAAAGGAAAATTAATCAATAAGGAAAAATGATACTTGGAAAATTTAGAAAACAAAAATAGGATTATAATGTAAAACGGAGAGAGATAGCACATCATTGATGGCAAATTAATGATGTTATAATCGATAGTGCGAATTTAATTTTGACCATTGATTGCTAGTGGAAAATTTTCGGTGATAGCCAATATGGTAGAGAAAGACGCAATGATCGAAAATCGTAATTAAACTTGAGCAACGCTCGCTAATGAATTCCATGGCCATCTTATAAAGAAAAGCGACCGGGAAATTTTCCTTTTTTTTTGCGTTTTATTTTCGCGAATGCGGGGAATGAAAAACGTTTTTATTCTAAGTGGATGCTTTATCTTTCTCTAGAAAAAATAAAAACCAATCTATCTATCTTGTTTCATTACGCCATTATTTTACATTTCTTACAACAATGATGTTTGGATTATTAACTTTTCCGATAAAACTTACATTTAATGTAAATATTATTTTTATTTATTTTTTAATATTATTTAATTATTTAATTATTTATACTATTTAATTAGTTAATTATTATAACATAATAATTATTTTTAGTTTTTTTTTTTATGCAACAGAGGGAAATCCTAATTTCATAATCTCAGGAACCACTGGTTCGAATTTAAAAATTCTTTTAATGTTGGGGAGCCAATTTATCGAGGTAGGTTTAAGGTCATCTTATATCACTTTACAATTAATTGGATCTGAACACAATGAAAAATATTGTAAAAACGAGGAAAATTTTTTTCTTTTGAGAGCCTCCATTACCTGTCCTGCCTAAACGGTTAAAGTTACGCAAATTTTATATGAAACGAAATTGTTTCCCTTAAAATGGTCTTAAAGAAGTCCACAGTAGCACATGTTTATCTTTTAATGTGGGGTCTCTATAACCTTTCTCAAATTCAACAAATTTTTTCTAAGGTAATGCAGAAATGTAGAAAGGTAATGCATTATTTGGGAAGGGTTTTTATAAGCATGATATTAATCCTTTTTCAAATAAATACGTTATTCATAACAAGTATTTAATTTTAAGCCAAATGACATTTGGTATGAAAGGTTCTCAAGTCTTAAAGGAACTCCAGTAAAGGAATTTTATATTATTCCTAAAAACGTAGAGAACTTATCAGACAGCTTATATCTTTTCCTGGAAAAGTGGTTGAATTGATTTTAATAAACTTCTTATAAATCAGAGATCAAGAAATATCTATTCAACTTTTTCTGTTAAAATAGCTGAATTTCTTATTTTGGGATGAAGCTTTTGTAAGATGGGAGTGGTTACCCACATTTATTTACATATAATATTTACAATTATAGTGGACAGCAGTGACCCCATACAAATTGAATTGCTTAAGATATATAACGTCGTTTCGTCAGGGCAGTTGCGAGAGGTATCACTGCATGTTCAAATTCCATTTCTAGTCACCACAGTTTCTATTATTCGATCAACTTAATTTAGATACGCTCAGTGAAACGAGCAGGGATCAGCTAGTAAAATACAAGTCTTATATTAATATATTCATTTCCTCAAATGAAATTTATGAAAATAAGATTGTCCTCTGCTAAAACCATATTTTACGTTCTGTGAAAGAAAACTTTAAGCTCCCAATTTCTATAATCTAATTTCTAGCAAACATGTTATTTTTTATAATTGGTAGGCAATTGTTAACCTTTCTAAAAATTTGTATTCAACTTTTTAAGAGATAATTTATATTTCTTCAGATCCTTGTTATTTTGTATTGATAGATATAGTTAGAGGGGTAATGGATCGGGATTAATACATATTGTATATATTATACAACGTTCAAACATTGGAAAACTGATTTAAACTTCTTACGCCACACTTCTACTCAGCATTTAAAAGTAACTCCACAAGTATCCCGGGAAAAAATGTTTTTGTCTAAGCATATATAATCAGATCTGAAAATTTGCCAGGTATGATCATATATAATTATATATGATTAGACAAAAATATTTTTTCCTATACAATCACTTACTACAAGCAAAAGCACATTTTTAGAGAGTTTTTTTCAAATTTGATTATATATGATTAGACAAAAACATTTTTTCCCGGGATGAGTAATCATTGTATGAGTAGAATAAGAATAAACGCAGAGTAAAAATTTTTGTATATCTAATCAATTAAAATTACTATTAAAGAATGAATGGTATGGAAATAGTAATTGTCATGATAATTTCTAATAAAAATATTGTGAAAAAATAATGAGTAACATATGAGTACTCTCTTAAATCGAAATAGTGACTTTCAACTACAAATAATGACTATTTACTATTTTGTAGTGAAAAGTATACCACCATATTCAAATAGTGGTATACTATTTTACCTATGAGTAAAATTAACACGGTTTATACTTGCCAGGCTTACAGCCTATTTGTCCCATTGTTAACAGATTCTGTTTTTGGGCAAAATTGAATAAAAATCAAATGTATAATTTAAAAAATGTCTCCAAACTATTTTTCAAGGTGATCACCATTAAAGGTGGTGGTTAAACAATTTCGTGGAAAATATTTCAATGGCTTGATTGAACTGCGTAATGAATTTTAAGAATCCGAGCGCAAATTTTCATTTAACTTTTTCTTTGGAGAGAAAATGAATTTAATTCGAAGCACCGCTCTTTCCTTTCTTACATTTTATTCCCTGAATTTTAATTTCATTTTTAACAAACTCGACAAGCACCATCCTTTTCAACCCCTTCAGCCATATCATATATATTTTTCGTCGTTTTAAAACAATATACGTCCACCGTGGCTACCACCCACCATCCACTCTCTCACCATTTTAAAAATCTTTTATGCTTGGAAAAAAAAAACAAGAGACGCGAGCTTTTTAAGCTCAGTTTAAATAAATTGTGAGCTTTATTTGTAATATAACTGGTGCCAAAAGAAGATAAAAACTCGGCAAGACGCAGCGACAAAAGCTACGGAAAGAGTTGATAGTGGGCTTTGAAAAGGGGACATACGATTTTGTGAGCGCGTGGGGGTGAGTGCGGCATGGGGTGAGTGCTTCCCCCCCGGGAACTGAGTCTAAAAAAGGGTGAATAAGAATTAAGACAAAGAAACGCGCCACAATTCTCAAACAATGATTGCGCCCATTTCAAATGTCGTAGCCAATTCACAAACATTGTCAGACATCGCCAGATATTTTTCTTGTGTGGGTCCGCTAGAAAAGTTTTTCTACGAAGGAAAAAATGGCACCCCTTGTGTTTTCAAGAGATTTACGTTATGATGATTTAAGCCGATCCTTTTTTTTTCCTCGCTATGAATCCGTGGTCTCTTAGCCTGAAAAATTTAATGAATTATACTCGGTTTTCTTGCGAGCTTTTCATGTCGGACAGTTCAAATGAACGGACTTGATAGACAGACAAACCATGTCTCGCACACATACACATAAAACGGACCGATATTGTCATCTCTACTTAAATCCATCAGTCTGAGTGAGACAACCGCGTTACTGCTCTATACAGCAATTAGAGATGTGATAAATGATTTGAGTCGAGCTTTTAAAATATATTTCTTCAACATGCTGATCAATAAATCACTTGACAACAATAAAATCATATTTCATATGTATTTCTTCTCTTTGATTTATTTGTTTTAAAGTACACACGAAAAAGTAGTCATTAATACTCAATACTATAATTGATACACTTTTTTGAGTTCTTACATGTTAACATCAAACACTGACCGTTAGAGAAGGACAATAGCTAAAATAATTTTTTTTTCATTGCTTATAATCTTTCCAGGGTTTCGTACGTCTAAAAATGAGAAATAATGAAGAAGAGTACGCCTAAGAATGAGAACGAAACCCTTATAATTACATTCGCGGGCCAGGCTGGCTCTCCTGATTTTGTCACTGACTTTGAGGGGTACTTTTGAGGCTTGAAGTGGAAACTAATTATGCTTAATGAAGCATGTGTTACATATTAAATGAATAAGCTTATATTCAGAATCTCTAATATATTTTTTTATAATTTTAAAACGCATCGTTAAAAGATATTGAACAAATTCAACAAAAAATGACAGTTCTACTCTCGATGTTCTAGGTATTTAAAAAAAATTCCAATTTTTATCTATATGAATAAAATGATAGATGTTCTCCAATGATTGCTTGTAACTCAAAACCCACTGGATAGATTTTGATCAATTTTTTTGTTTTACTTCTTATATACTTGGTCCTTATATATAAAAGAATTATCTCGATATCTTTATTAAGAACAAAGTAATTAAAGTTTTAAAAAATGTGATTGTTCAAGCAAAACGTGTGAAAAAGTGAAATTTTCATCGCTTTGATAGAGTGGAGCAAACGATCTTATGCACATGAGCTGGACAGAGATTGTTTCTCCTTTCACTGCCTACTGATTATTTCGTATTTGAGTGTTGACTTAATACAGCTCAGCAAGATAAAAGATTAATAAAGTTTTTTTAAATTCTATTTTCTATTTATTTAATAGTTGCTGGTAGCTTTTTTTTTAAATTCTCTTTTAACATATTTAATATTTTACTGTAAATACAGATTAAAAGTACATTTTTAAGTTACAACCGTTATAGTAATCAAATTTCATTTCAACACTCCCTTTTATAATTGCATATATTTTTTAACCAGAAAGAGTTACCTAAGTTAGCGAGAAATAATTTTTTTAAACTAGATGCCAAAAAATTGCTCCCTCAGAATCCCCAATTTCTCCAAGTGTATGGTTATTAATTAACTAATAATTAAATTTATTAAAAATTCCCAAAATTAAGAATTAAAGTTGTTAAAAAACCCAAAATAGTTTTTAAATTAAATTTTTGTTTTTTTTTTTTTTAGTTTTCTATCTGTTCTTTTCATTACGCAAATAAGTGATCAAATTTTTGCAATATTCTTAATAATTAATTATTTTTAACTATTTATACATGTATTGTTGTACTATGACGTCATCAACTGCCATAGGATCTTATTACATGAATAGTTTAAAAATTGAATTACTAATTAACTATACACTTGGAGCAATTGCGGATCCGGAAAGATCATTTAAGGAACAATTTTTTGAAAAAAAAATAAAAACAATAATTATTTTGGGTTATATAGCAATTTTGATTTTTCAATTTACAAATTTTAGAAAAATTAATTATTATATAACTAATAACTATACACTTGGAGCAATAGCGGATTCTGAAGGAGCAATTTAGGAGCAATTTTTTGGCACATAGTTAAAAATGTTCTACGCTAAGTTCTTTCCGGTTATTTTTAATATATTTTTGCTTTCAATTTCTTAAATGTTTTTCCTCTGTAAATTAAATATATTCTTAACATAATAACCTACGCCGACAACGTCGCGGGTATTAGCCAGTTATAACTAAAATTTACCATAATTTAATGCGATATCTTAAGCCAGTGGTGCCCAAACCGTGGCGCATTGAATGATCACAAGTAGCGTATTACATCCTTGCGCCAATTCTTATAAAATAGGCGTCATAACTGAATTTATATTGAAATGTTTATACAACAATAAAATAGTTTTAAAATTTTGAGTATGTTTATGACTTCACATCCAACAACAAAAGTGCAGAGTTAACTTCACCAAAAGAGACCCTCCGGCAGCTGTAGCATCAGTTGGGTCCACAACAGTGATCACCTCTCTCGTCCATGTGATTGCTTCTGATAATTGTAGATTGATGCTCTTATCAATTTGTGTCTTTTAAAATGACATAAATCAATTAATTGAATTCCGTGATTGAGTATTTTTTTTCCTCCCAGAAGCGAAGCAGTTTTTATTCCTATCTTTATTTTACAACCCCAAATGTAAAGGTAAAAAAAAAGCTCGAGTAGTATGGCGCATCTGAACTTGTCTATGAAAAAATTGGCGCATACAAAAAGGTATTAGGTGCTTTTGATTAATTCCGTGGACAAAAAATTTTTTGAGCTCAGTAACTAACATCTTATACTTAATAGTTTTTAGTTAAAACATTTTAAACTGATCCCTAATTATTTATTGAATTAGTGTTAAATTGACCCCCAATTATTTATTAAAATAGTATTGAATTGACCTCCATATTTTTGTGTTAAATTCGCAAAAACTGTGTTAATTAAGGCCAAAAGGGTCTGGGGGTCCCCCTGGTGGGGGTTTGGGGAGACCCCCCCCGGTGAAGCCACCAACAAAAAAAACGATGTTCATTGTTCGTTTACCTAATTTTCATTCATTGACTGAATGTGCACTTCTTGACACCGCGAAGTTTCACACAAAACTAAATGTTTTAACATCAAAATTATGCTGCAAGTACGATTTGCAGTTATTCTATGAGGACTTTTTGTCTGAGGATATAGGGATATATAAATCATGGGGATATTTTATCATGGGAATATTTTCTCCGGGGATCAAAACGCATGGAACCATACAAAAGGTTGTCCACTACTGTCTTAAGCCTTAAAATTTATGAGATATAAAAAAAACATTTTTAACTCTCTTTATCTCATATATGCTTTCCATACCATTTTGGCAACTTATACCGGGAATTATAATAAGACATAGTCTTGGTAACAATGCAATAATGTTAAAATTCATTGTCTCTTTTTTAAATCTTAACAGTTAACTAGTTCGTTTTTTTCACATACCTATTCCTTATGTTCTTACTCTCATTTTACGTTTTCTTATCCTAATACAAATCATTAAGTCCACTTAGTGGTTAGGGTAGTTTGCGCTCTCCGTTACATGCGTCAGTGGTACCGGGTTGGATCCCCGTCGAATCCCTAGATATAAGATTTAAAACCTATGATTTATATAGAAATTTTCTGTATTTAGACAGTCATGGTATGACCTTAAATGTTAAATCAACTTAAAACACCCAAAAAAAAAATTATATTTGTTTTATTTTGCTGTCGTTTTATTTTTTATTATTTTTATTAATTATTCTAGGGGTTCATTCTAACTTTACAGGAACAATAGAACAAAATTCCTGAGACCCAATTCTGTAAAGGAAATTTTATTTTTATCCACTATCGCTTGTATTCCCCCACTTTTTGTTCCATCATCACAAGCATGGTATTATTTATTTGTTGAATCAATTATCGGAAATTATATTTTCTAATTTTTGTCTTTTTCCATTCTTCATTTGACAATACAATTTTTAAGCTATATAAATATGTCAGTAATAAAAATTTTACAATTTGAAATATAAATTGTTGCAAAAAGTTGTGTTAAATCAACTCGAAAGCTTTCAAAGTCTTGAATTTTCATTCTGGGTCTTGCAATCGCTCTTCTTTTCAAACCTATAAACAAAAGTTACAGTATAACAAGCAAAAAGTACAAGTGTAGTACGAAACCCTTCTACTGTAAGTTATACTCACACTTGGCCGTTTTTGTCCTCTACGTTAAACGTGTTCCCGAAATGTTGGCCACGTTCATATTTTATAATGGTTGCTCCTTTAGAAATCTCAAATGTTCCAGTTTTTTTTCTATAATAAACACATAGCGACCGATACAGGAAGAAATTAAAAAATAAAATTACTTCTAACGATAGAATTTCACTAACCTTATAAGCTATTCAAAAAGTTTTTTTTTTTGGGTTGATAACTTTAAAGTGGGAATGCTTACCCACATATATTAAATTAACATGCATAAACAATGAGCCAGGCTTGACAAAATGATACATTTGGTTATATTGTATTATTGTCAAATTAATGAAATCCAACAGCTATATTTTTTTCTATTTTTACGCTTTGTTAGTAGAAAATTTTTAATTTCAGATGATATAAATTAGGTACGTTCCATACGACCATCCAGACCCATCCAGCAGTCAGTACGGCTATTTCCGTATATTGTCGTGCAACGGAGCGACGAGCGCTTATATCGACACTGTTTTGGCGATGCTTATGCCCTAAGCGGGTTTGTAACTCAAGCGAACTTATCACTTTATGATTGTCGGATCTATAGAGATTGGAACAAACCTATTAATTTGTGCGTGTTAAATATCCGAATCTATGTACAAAAACTGATCCTTATTTTATTCAGAAATTGAAAAAAAATACGAAAATATTCAATCCATTCTGCAATCAGTTCTAATGCTTGGCAAATATTTTAAATAGAAATTTAGCACTTTTCTATTTTTCATTTTTTTTTTTTATTAGGCTGAGGGTGAATTATGGCATTGGAGACGCCAACTGACATTCATGAAGTGAATTAACTAATGACAAATTATTGATATACGTATATATGCAATTATTTGCATACATACCGTACACATAATCTAGTTTTTATTTTTACCCATAAAAAATATCTTAGGATTTCATTGAGATTCGAACCCAGGACCACTGGCGTATAAGGCAACTATCCAGTCCACCACGCCACTAAGTGACGTACATAACCTAGTTATTTTGTAAACAAACTTATTTCTTGGTTAATGTACGGAATCGAGAGCTTTTTCACATTTTGTCTGTAGGTAATATGCAAATTAACAAATTAAATTCGGGACCATTATTGTTTAAAATGTTGTTTTTATCATTTTTTCCTAGTCGTAGGGAAGCTTTAAAATATTAATAGCAAGCAATGAAAATGCTAACCCATTTAATGCAAAACGCTTTTTGTTGCAAAACTAATTTTTGATCTAATTTAAATGGTGGATAATAAACTTACAATCAGTAAGTGTTCTTAAAAATTGAAGACCAGTTAAAATTTTTATTAGCTACTAGTCTTTGGTCGCTACTTAAAAGCAACAAATTTAAAGTGTAATGAAAAAGTGTAAAGGCACTTAAAAGTCATCCCATTTCTACGCATTCGAATGCAAGAAAGCGTTCCCGATTGATTATTTCTTTCATCTTTCGCTAAGCTTTTCAGTACGCTTTCAAATAAAAATTCAAGCTTGACAAGATTGAAGCTTGTAACATTTGTTTAACTGGCTATTATATGTATTTATATATAAAAGCTGCCAACTTGTTCTCATCGGAAAATTAGCTACCGGCATCTATCTAACATTATTAGTGGAAAATGGATCGAGCGGTTACAGCAGAAAATTCGCCAAAATTTTAACGCGGCAAAATTGAATTAAATCAAAATTTGCGCGTACCAATAATTAAATTAGTGAATTTTCAACTATGTTAAAAAGAAACGAACAAATGGGAGATGAGTTGAAAATGGGAGTTATATTAACCTTCAAAACGATATTTAGAATGTTGATTTTTCGAGAGAGACTTTTTTTATAACACAAACGAGGGGGGCGATATTAAAAAAAATGGAATGGTTGTAATAAAATTTTCTCGTTATGATCGCTTCAGGATTGGTCTTCGAAGTTGAAGGGATGAACGAAACAAGGTGGTAATCAAGAGAGGGCTAAACAGCCAAGGAATGGGGTCTATGCCGCCACCCCCCCGGCTACGAGTAAAAACAGGGAAAATTTTAATTTCCACAAGTTTTATCAAGAACCAACCAGTCGTATAGCGGACCGCCTACTTCTTATATATTCCATTCAAATAAGCTTTTCTTTTATATTCCGTAGCTGGAAAATTAAAAATACCCGCGCCCTCACCCTTACGTGAACCGACCCTTCGTTTCTCATTTTCCCGGTTTTTCCTTCTCTTATATAATAAAAATTCAAATCGACCCGCGTCGCAAACGTACCAACGCAATATGAACAAATGAAAGCATCAAAAGAAAAATTCGCGAACGGAAAATTTAAGAAAATCCCATTTTGTAAGTGGAAATAAATGACTGGCCATTACCAATTAGAACTAATGATCCATGACGACGATTTTCACGTCGAAAACGCGGAATATTATCTATGTGGAACGGGAAAGAGGAATGAATCGGCTAAATGGGGTGTCTTTCAATAGGACTGTGGACTGAGGGCCAGGACAAATGTAGGACTACATTTGAACGGTTTATCGAGATGGTGGGTTGTTTAAGGAAGGCTTTATGGCGCGGCTGGAAACATGGACTGGAAACATAATGGGGAATGGGGTGTGGGGATGGCGTTAGTTGTATACGAAAATGTGTTTTTGTGTTTGGTTGGGGCCCACTTTCAATTCAAATCGTTTTCTCTTTTGCAATCTTGTTGCATAATAATGAGACACAATTAAGTATTGTCTATCGTTGCGTTTCGCTCGACAGTTGAAGTTCCCGTCCCAGCTATAGGCTGCTCCTGGAAAGTTGGTCTGGTCTCACGACAACCATTAAATATGTCGTTCAAATTCAAACCCATCATCAAAACTCAAAGATGCTAAAATGTATCAATTGAATATGTGGTGACTAGAGCAATAACTCTCGCAGCTGCCCTGATGGAACGGCATTATAAACCTTAAGCAATTCAATTTGTTCGGGGCCAGTGCCGCCAATGATATAATATATATATGTGTGTGTGTGTGTGTGTGTGTATAAATAAATGTGGGTAACCACTCCCACCTTACAAATATTTAAAGGAAGTTGCTTACTTAATATTAAAATCTTGACCCTCTTGAACGCCTGATCTCGACAGGGTTTATAGGAATGGGCTAAGCAGGCAATCCTACCGTAGGACCCTGGAGTAGTGTTTTTGTGCTTCTTTTCAGATCGGCCTCTTGTTTATAGCGTGCCTTAACTAGGCCGATAAAAAAATCATTGGGACATCCTATAACTATATTTTGATTCCAAAACTATTTTGCTCCTTTACTTCTAAACCAAGATTATTTGTAATAATAATTATTGAATTATAATAATAATTAGAACTACAAAAATTTTCTGTGTGTAAGGCAGTCGTGATATGACCTTGAATGTTAAAGCGACTTAAAACACCAAAAAAAAAAAATAATTAATTTTATTTAACTTGCACTAATTTTAGTGGGTTTTCTTTATCACAAATATCTACCTACTTTTTATGTTCTCCAGGACATTAAGTTTAAGTAAAATGGTTTAGATTAGAACATAATTTAAAATTTATATATTCCTACAATATTATTGTAGATCAAAAATAAATTTTTTTTTAATTTTTGAGGGATGAAATTACAAGGATGTGTGTGAAATTGATACAGTTTTATATGGAGATTAGCAAATGACTAACTTTCAATTATAAAATTACTGTTGCAAACTTTTATTCAGTGTTCTCTCGGGAAAATCTCACTCAGTATCTTTTGGCGTATCCCATTATTTCTTTATTTCGATAATGGGCTACGTTATGTACACAAGGCCTGTGTTTACTCTATTAATAGATTCTTTGTTCCCACAGGAAGAGTGGCTACATCGAGCAAGCTCTCGGAAAAATTTATCTGAAAGCAATATTCATGATGGGTTGCGAAAAGGAAATCTTGATTTTTTTTAGAAAGATACGTGAGGACTTAAGAATCCATCAATTTTGGAATTGTTGAAAAGGACTTAAATGTCCCATGTTCCTTTTCAAGATAATTCTTTAATTCCTTTCCTAACAGGCTCAATCTGGAATACGTTTTCCCCTATTTTAAATAACGGACAAAGATAATTCAACTATTTCCTTATCAGAAGGATAAGCCTAGTGCTGACAAGGAGAGATGTTCATTTCGGGTATTTGGTCTCTTACTCGTTTAGAACGTTCCAAACTTTTAATAAACAAATATAATTGGCTCTTATGATTTGAAACAGAGATGGAAAACGAGAACGTGTAGGATATCGGTGACGCTCTCTCGCTCTTCAGCAATTTATCCGCGAGGGTAGTTTTCCGTTTTCTCCGGTTTTTATTTTCACCCCACAACGTAGTCTTTTTATCACAGCCCATTTTAGATTTGTTTTAGCTTAAGGGTTGACACCCCCTAGTGGTATCCTGGTCTTCGAATCTCCATCCCGGTTCCCATTCCCGACCGAATCTCGTTCAACCGTCGACAACGCAAAAAAGATAAAGTTGTAATTTAAGATGGATTTTGTGTTCAAGATGGCTTCGCTTTAAATTGCATTTTAAGTCAATTATATTCGAAAAGCTACCCTTGAATTCAGCCGCCCGGTCCGAGACACCCGCCCTTAATTTTTTTTTCCCCATTTCAAACAACGTCTTTGGATGCCGTGGGTGCGACGGGAAAAAAATCAGCTCGTGCATTTCATTCACGGAAATTACTAATTAAAGAAAATCATTTCGACGAGTGTTTCGGGGGAACAAAGGGAAAATTGACGTTTTCCTCGGTGAAAAATTATGCTCACATGAACGACTCGTTTTAATAGCATTGATCTTGCCGACCGTTTTGTCTTGGAAAAATCACCAAAAAAATTCGGCGTCCTGAAAATTGTGTGCAAATATTCTTTTGTTTAACATCACAGTTATCTTACGAAAGGGATGTTTCACCCCCACCCCCAAACAAATCTAATTTATAATCGATGGAAAATACCCATTAATAAGCTAGTCAGATCCAAAAGGTAGTAGTCAAGAGAAATTGCAAAAGGATATTTTAAATTTCAGAAAATTTCCCAGACAAAATTAGAATCAGGTATAGTCAAAAAAAGTTTTTTTTAATAAACAACGTTTTACTTCTAATTTATTGTACTTAAAAATCCTATTTAAATAATTTTTTAATGTAAAAGAATGTCTATATCTTCAAGGTATAAACGGTCGATGCGAAATAAGTCTACGCCTTTTAACTTTGGACGATTTTGTAGAGTTCAAAAAAACGTTAAGTAAAAAACTTGTTCAATGTATACCCATTCTATTTCATAGTTCTTTCAAAATCAATTTTCATAAAATCGTAATGTTAACGAGTTTTTTGAAGGCATCAATCTCGATGAAAAAGCATACGAATCTCAGAAAATAACGGTATCTCATTTCTGTAAAGCTGTAAAAGCTCGCGCGTAAATTCAATTACTTCTAACACATGTATACTAAAAGCTTAGTTGCATGTTAAACTAACACGGAAGGAATTCCCCAAGCTTGAGCACAAACTTGACCGCGGCAAGCTTTCGCAACCACGTGTCATACATGCACACAAATTAATCAAATTTGCTCGAGCTTTGCTCGGAAAAACTTTCCAGTTTGAACTTTATCGCAAAACATCGAGATGTTCCCGTTTGTTTTTTTTTTCGACGATTTTTCACGTCAATACGAGCCGATTTGCCATGCTGTATTTATAATCCCGGAAGGAAACAATATACGATGTTTCAAGCGGGATACGGGTAAGGAGGGTGCGTTGTCACCGTTTTATACGTTTTCCTTACTATCCTTGGCGGCAAACAATTTGACTTTGAATACAAGATAGATTGCCTTAATTTAAGATGGTGATGGTTTAAATTTTATCTCGCCCAGGATGCGATCACAACTTACCTACATCCCCGAACGAACTTGAACAGAATAACAACCCTTTGAATTGCGACCGAATCACGTGAAAAATAAAATCAACGAAAGGATAAAAATCATTATTTTAAAGAAAAGCTAAATGTTTTTCATTTATACTAATATAGAAAACTGAAAAGCTAATTCATTGAATGCATTTATGTCAAATATTAGTGACCTTATTACTAATATGTTAGTCAACTGTACCCTGTAATATAATATAACTTTACTATCTTAAAAGAATACAGTGACATTTTCACTATTTACGTCAGTGAATCATTAATGTAATATAATATAATATAATGTAATCATTCACTGTAAAATAAGTGTTTGTAAAATTTTCACTCTGTAGATATAATGATTTCCACCATTACTATTTCTTTAGAATTTTTCACTTTAAGTTAGTGAAATTTTCACTTTTTAGAAGTAGTGGTTTTTACCACCACTATTTCTGCAGTATTTTTCAATATAAAACAGTTTTTATTTATAAGAGTGATTTTAACTGTTCTATAAGTGAATTGTTTTGTTTAAGTCAGTGGATTATTTATATTAATTTAGTGCTTCTAAACCGACTTCAAAAAAGGAGTAGGTTCTCAATTCGACTGTATTTTTTATGATTGTTACCTATCTTAGAACTTTTGAATGGGTGAACCAATTTTGATGGTTCTTTTTTATTTGAAAGCTGGTGCTTTCCGTGTTGTCCTATTTTAATTTGAAGGAAATCTTTCAATTTTAAAGATTTGAAAACTAAGGGATGAAATAATACCTTCTTATAGAATAGCTCGATTTTGTAATTTTTTTTTTTTGGTAGAACATAATTTTAAATTAATCTCATTTCCATTTTTATAAAAAACTCCATTCATAAGGGGTCAAAAATTAGGGATGAAATACTGAATGTATCCTGGCTATCCCGATTTCGATAATTTTTTTCTATTACGTACATCGTACCTTTAAATTGTTCACATTTCAATTTGAAGAAAAAAATCCACCCTTCTAAAGATGAAAATAGAGGATGAAATAGTGACGTTTAACTGAATCATCGTAAAATCAAAGTATTCCACTTTTTTCTTTCGTTACATTTAAAAGCAAAAAAGGTTCAACCGCTAAGAGCAAAAGGGGATGAAGTAGTTACTTTTCACATTTAACGGCGCTGTCTCATATGAGCAGCGCGTTTAGTAGATTTAACTATATTCAAGGAAATAAAATCAGTTATCAAACTTCAGATCACGAAAAATCGAAAAATAAAAAAATTAAAATTATAAAAAAATGAAAAACCGACTTAATAATTGCATATCCTTGCAGTATCTACAACTTACAAATTATTAGGATGATATAATGTACAACTGTTGTTATTTTTGAAGTAAATGTCAGTCAAGGAAATAAACACTAATGTTCCGTTGTAAAAAGGTTTAATTAGTTATTGGTATTTTGTAGTTTAAAGGTCGCTAGGTATTATCACAGTACGATTATATTGTATAAAAGTTTATTTAAAAATATATTTTATAAGGAATTCTCGTTTATTGCTAAGTACCAATATAATTGTATTTCCTTGGCTGACACCAACTCCAAAAATAACAATAATTGTACATTATATCAACCAAATAATTTTTAAGTTGTAGACACTGCAAGGATACGCAATTATTTTTTTTTTACTTTTTAGAGTATTTTTTGAATTTTTTTATTTATTTTAAAGTTGACTTTTCATTTTGTTATAATTTTTATTTTTAAACCTATACAATTGTAATATTAATTTAAAAAAAACCGACTGGGGCTTCTTGCGTTCTACATGTTAACTTTCATTTTAATTTTTTTTTCTTAATAATTAGTTGTATAAAATTTATTGCTGATGCTAACAGCATGTATTTACTGTATATTTATTCTACTGTTGTGAGCTACTGTTAATTTGATTTTTTACCACCAGACTGCGTAGCTACTAAAGTTATTACAATATTATTTTTCAATAATAAAAAACACAATAAAACATTTTATTTGTTTAAACAATAAAGTCATTTGAAAGTGATACAATTTGTTTATCTAATAATTACCAATTAAAATTTGAAAATCATAAGAACATTAAATTTATGTTTAAAGTACTTTTGTTTTTCAATCGAGTTTATTCTATTGTTGTTTGCTGTGAAGGAAATATAGTTGAGTAAAAAATGTTTTCTTAAACATAATTAATGAAAAGCCAAAAACCCGGAAAATGCAAGTTTGTCTCTCGTATTCAGGGCTGAAAAAGCGATACAGACTCGTTTTACGATACCGACAGAACCACCGTGATCTGATGAAAGTTTTCCTACAAATTATACTTTCTTTTTAAGCTTTTCCTCGCTGTTGCCGTGAACCATACGAAAGATAACCGTCTATAAAGAAAATATACGACATGATACATCCCGAACAATGTACCCCTTCGTGAAAAACAAATGATTTATTGGCAATTGTGGGTGACTTTTAAACTATTTTAAATATCGCGGTCGAGCGAGGGAAACTTTTATTTTTCCACAATCGCATTCAGCTGGATAATATAAGTCGTTCATATTATTATTTGTGGTTGGTTTGTTTTTTTTTTCTTTTTGTATATTCTACGTGGAAAAACTGGATGAGGCATTCATTAAGTTTTTCTTGAGAAAATTATGTAAGGGTCCAGACAACATTTCATAACGAGTAGGAACAATGTTTATTGTGTTTATGGCGTGCATGTCAGTTGAAAAATAATGACAATTTTCTTGAATTATAAAAAGAACAATGTGCCCAGAAGTTTTCCATTTTCTTTTCTGACGTCCATCCCCATCCGAGCGTCCCGTGTCTCCCTTTGTACCCCCAATGAGCGGGAGTCATGGCTCTGCCGCGATCTTCCTCTATAAATTCTCAATCGTCATGCCAGAATTCTGTTGTTCGTTGTAACATTCATGTCGTTTCCATCTTGGCGTCATCGTCATCATTTTCTACCCTCCCATCGCAAGTTCTTCTCGAGCGAACGCAAAAACCCGGGACTGACAGCTAGTCCAATATAAACATTCATTAAAAGATTTCATCAGAAAAAACGAACCGTGCTGTTTCAATCATCCTCATTCCAATCAAACTAAAAGAAGGAAAAAAAACGCTGTTTTCAAGGGTTGATTTCGGGTGGCCAGTGATTGAATTGGGGATGCACTGGAAAGGTGGTTGGTGACGAGCGTGATCAGTAATGGTTAGAGGGGGGCTGCCAAGAATGTAGAATGAGGTCCAACACTCCGCGTTTATTCTGATTTTAAAGTAGACGAAGGAGTTCTTTCCTTTATTTTCCACCCTCATTCGTCCGATGCAAATTTATTTTCAACCCCTTGGCATCAACCCCATGCATTTCCCGCGAGTCCCGCATCACCAAGCGCGCCACACCGACTTCCCAAACCCATTCCGTTTCATTTCACCCCCCCCCGTCAAATTCGTTCGTGCCCATTTCTTTTTATCTTATACAAGTATATATATAGAAAGCCACCCTCACCATTCCTCACTGCAATCCCTTTTTTCTCACCCGAAGCAGCCCATCACTTTTTACTGGTAGCTCAATCTTTTTATATAAAGCGAAAACTTTCTCGGGATGCATAATGGGCTAAATGAAAAATTATCATAGCTTTGTGTTTTCCTTTCTCGTTGCGATCGTAAGACTTTTCCATTTTCCATTTCGTTCCGGTTTTTGTAAAAACGACGGACTCGTAATTGCGACAGATTTTCATGAAAAATCGTTCTCTCATATTACGCTCGGGAAAATATTAGAACGCTTCGCAATGAAAAACGAAGTAGAAAAAAAAATTAAATCATCCCTTAAAATACGCTTTATTCGAATCAGATTCTATGTAAATTTTCCACTCATTTTTCTTCGCAAATAAAATATTACAAATTTTGCATTACCCAAAATAAGTTATCAAGGTGAAACAATCGGGCCTACTCCGTAAAACGTGTCACTTTTCAAGTGAGACGACAATTGTCACTTGACACATCTCGTAAATTTTGCATTTCAAACGATAAATACCGGTTCATACTACCGGTACATAGCATAGCAAAAAAACGAGCATCGTCGTATACACGACATTTACCGTGAAGCGACAGCTTGCAATGCAAAATATGAGTTCGAACTGTCGTCTCACTTAACAAGTAACACTATGAAATAGGGCCGAATAATGTCACTGTTTCAAGATTGTGAATTATAGGTTATGTGTGTAAAATGTGAACAAATTTAAGAAAGTAATAAATTTTTTAAATGATTTGAAGTCCCTTCTGGGCCCTTTGATCTGGACACGCAGCAAGCGAGCGAGGAAATTTCACTTTTCTGATTTTTTTTCTTTTTGGACGAAATTTGTTTAATACGAAAAAATATTTTAGTATTTTTAGTTTTGTCATAATCGTTTATTATTTTTCTTTAAACTCTTCAGTTTTTAAAATTTAAAAAAGTAAATTCGGTTGCATGAAGCGTTTGTAAATTCTTTGAGCTACCCTTTGATATTGAGAGATTGAATTTGAAAAAAAAGCGTGATCTTTTAAGATTATGTTGGTTTTAGGGATGCTGTGAATGTATTTGAGGCATATGTAGAAAGATTTCGTCGACATCATGAGGGTTTTGAATGCTTGTGTGCCCTAAGGGATAGGGGTAGTTCGGTCGCGTCCTGCATCCCCTGTCTGGCTATATTTGGGACCTGTTGTTTGTGAGCCGCGTTAAGAAGTGGTCACACCGGTATGCAAATGATTTGCGCGGATAAAGCAAAGAAAGGGTCACTCGAAAATAAAAATGCGAACAATAGACCCGATAGACGAAAGGGTCAATTTTTTTAATTTTTCAACGCTGTTCAAAGCTAATTGCGCACCCTTTTTGACCCTTTTTGCGAGAAAATAATTGAAACGAGAAACGTGCGGCCTTATGGACCGTTGGGCAATAGCGACCCGAACCTGGACCGGCTTTTGGTTGCAACGGGATATTAATGGATAGATTTTATTGAAGATTTCTTTTTTGAAAGTCCGGTTTCGGGATCTACCTGAAACGCAACCCTCGGTCATGGGAAAGAACTGGTCATGCCAGTATGTAAATTGTGCGAGCGCCCAATGGGGTGGACATTTGAGATTTCCGTTTAAAAATCAACGAATTTTTAACGCACATCTGCCGAGATGTACCCAGCTTAATTAATAACGTATTTATTGAATCATCGCTGTTCTTTAGGTCGCGATAAATCAAAATTGATCATACTAACTTTTTAACTTTTTATAATTTCCCATTTAAAAACCACTGAACAACATCAATTTATAGTATATTAAATTTGTTAGGAGACATTAACCGAAATTTTGAACTATTTAAATATTTTTGTTTTAACGCCTCATAAGTTGGTTTTATTTTCCAAAAATCTCACGTGCATGTGTTACGATATTTGAGTTTAAGCTCTAAACTCTTAAAGTTAAATATATATAAATATTTCGTTTCGTGGGCTTTTCAAGAAATTCAAGGTTACTGGTAATTTTGTAACATAGAAACTTTTCTATGAGTTAGGGATATCGAGTTTTCATACAGTCAATCATTTAAAAAAAGGGGTAGGTACTTATGAGAAGATATTTTAAAATTCAACTATTTTTCGACTATTTTTTGAGTTGGTATAAATTAAGTTATAGGTAAATTTAAATAAACGTTTTAAAATATACGTTTCGGGCTTTATCCTAGTAAGCCGAGTGGCTAAACTTGGGTGTACAATTTATTATACTTACAGTTAGAGTGAAAATTTCAGACGTAAATCAAGGTAGTGATGCTTTTAGAAACATTCTTCTGACAAATATCAAGAAAACCAATGGCAATTTTTATAAGCTAGAAAATGTTTTCCAGTAACCAATTTTCTGTGTGTGAGAGAAATTTGTACATCTGGATAGTGTATCACTGGGAAAGACAACGATAACCATTTTTGAAACAACGAGTAATATGTGAAAAGGGTTGAGCCACCATATTCGTATATTGTCCTTCTCAAACTGATTTCGTACAATTTTTATTCTCTAAAAAATTGTAAATTTCAGTCCTTTCACATCCCTTAAATCAAATCAACCGTTTGGTCAATTTGCCATCATTTTTGATGTGCCTACATATTATCATTAAGTGGCATTCCAAAAAAAGTACAAGCAAGGAAAAATGAAGCTTTAGGGGAATACGGACAGTGTTAGGGATGTGTTTTAACCTTTAGAAGTGTTTTTTTCAACGATAGAAAAACAAATATCGATTTCAAATCAAAAAAATTAACGAAATCATAGAAGAACGTCTCGTCAATAAGTTGAAAATTTCTTTTGTCAAATATACGGGGTAGTAATCGATGTACGCAGCTAAATAAGCCCTGAATTCTGCAGTTAACAAAACGTCAGCCACTTAGATTTAAGGTTATTCCCAATATAACTAAACATATTCACAGATTGTAACGAAAGTTAATAGAAAAATTAACTGATATCGTTCAAAACATAACCTTTAATTTTTCTGAAATAATAAATCTCTGAATACATGAGTCATTCAGTGCATACATCGATTAACTCCACTTTTTCAACTTTTACAAATTTTCATGTCAAAACACTTGGTTGATTCCTAACTTTATATATCCGAAAAAAAATTCTAATAATAAGTAATAACAGCTCTAAATGTCAATTTGCTTTTTAGCTTTTCCATAAAAGACAATGTATTTCAGAAGACTATTTTATCAATTTACTCAACTTTTTGCACTACGGAGTTAATCGATATGTGCTCTGAACGGCTCATATATTAAATGTGCTGACCACTCTTCTTTTGATTACTTTTCACGCTTCGGTGAGCACATAGTGGGACTTCAGGTCTACACAGCGTCTGATGCGCACACAAATTTAAATCTCAGGCGTGAAACAATATATATAAACAGCTGATAAGAGAAAAATATCGACATAAGTCCGAGAATTTCTGAATTTTTTGAAGCGTAATATTTTTAAAGAATACATCCACCAGAATTCTGCATAAAATCAATTACTAATGCAAGATAGCTTCGGTGTTGAAATGTCTATAACCAAAGTAAAAAAAAATTCTTACATATTTTTTTGTTTTGGCATTTTATAAGTAAGTATTAGTTCCCTTAAATATCATCTGTGTGTGTGGTATTTTATTCAAACTCAAATCTCACGATAAAATTGAAAATATCTTGTTTCCTGCGCTTCTAATATTATTTTAAGTTCTTTACAAAGTTATAGAAAGCTTAATTTTTTATTACTTTGATCATTGGCCAAGTATCATTCTATTAACCGTTTTTGAAATAAAGCGTAAGATCTAGAAGAATGTCAATAAACGTGAATCACTATGTATGCAAGCACTATTAAAAATAATTTATCTCGAAAACAAATAATTATATAAATACACAAGTACCAATTAAAAAAATTATGCTCTACAATTTAATTTTTTGATTATATATTATTATATATTGTTATATATTATTATAAATAATATTTTCGAGTCCCAATGAAAGCCCAAGATTTTTTTCTGGGTTTTTGGATTAGGTGGTCGCTAATGCCCATAGCAGTTGATGCGACCTTAAATAAATCAAAAAAAAAAAAAATTTAATATCCTTAAAAAAATTAAATAAGATTTTTGTAAAAATTCGAACGACCTTTAAACTTGAACATCGTGCTACATATGTACAAAATTTTATGGAACCTGAGCCTACTTTTGAGGTACCAAAACAAACATATCTTTGAAGTTTCTATATATTTCCTTCCAATTCCGTAAACTTTGACGGAACCTTATTTTAATAGTGACAGGAGTAGGTTAACTTTTATAGGTTGTTAATTTAAAAGTTTCCCTATTTTAATTTCTGATATTTTCTTTTCTTATGAATTCGTTTTTGGGGTTGTTTAAATGAAAAACATCAACGATGTGTTTCCATCAATTTTCTTGCACCCTTAACAATTAAACCTGCTTAAATGTAATTATTGGTACATCTGTTTGATTTTATATGAGCGAAACAAATTGAGTCGATGGTGTAAATGAAAATGTTCTACTAATGTTTATTTAAGTGAGTTAAAGTGAAAACTATAAAGCTTGTGTGAAGGGGTTGAAATTTTCAAGGGATGAACTTGTGCTTGTCCTATTTTTAAATAGAGAAAATGTCATTTTTCCATTCCCTTTTCATTCGAAACGTTTCGATCAACATTATGCAAATGATGTCCCCCACTGGCTGCTCCATCCCCATAGCAGTTACATATAATTTGTTTGTCGCTTGACACAAAAGAAGGGCATAATAAATTTTTGCCGTTAAGTAGGTAGAGCTTTTTATGGCATTACACTGTCTTTTTTAATGAAATGCTTTACGTTTACATGAAAGACCGTTTTATTTAAATGATAAGAATCAAGGGAACGTAGAGAGACAACTGAAAAACTCACCCCTTTATCAAGCCTTAGCCGACCCCTCGGCGGCGTGCGCTTAAAAAAAGTCACCGATGTGTCCTGGAAAAACTCACCGTCGTCGCTGGCAATTCTAACGCTCGAATTCCCAATTGCTTTATTTGATTTTTCTACGGGGGAAGCTGTAGTAAAAATGGAGATTGTGGGCTTGATGTGAAAAAATATACGACAGTATTGAGATGGAAGGAGATGGTGCTCGAATTCTGTGAGGGGTGTGGGTTGGGTAGACGTAGTTTTTCCGACAACGAGAAGAAACATTTTCCTCTGCTGTTTTTCTCTTATCTTTATTTCTAGTCGTTTGTAAAAGAAAAGTGGCCGCTTTTCTCTTCTTCCACCGACACAAACGTCCCTCTTACACAGTCATCGTCCTTTTTTACCTCCCACATCAACCCCCCAGTCTCCGATTCCCGTTTTTCTTTTAAGAACGACTGGGGCTGGGAGTGAAACCAAACCAACCATCGTTTTGAGACTGAAACAGGGACGACGGGGTGGTTCACCCTCATACTCCCGACACGGTTCGGAAAAACTCACCGTTGGAAAAACCAGGAGCTTTTAAATAAAATATATAGGTCTCGCAAATTTGCATAGAATCATGGAAAAATTCAATTTTCATCTCAATAGTTCAAAATGTTTTGTTATATAAAAATAGTTAAACTATGAATAAACTTTCAAATAGTTTTTCCCATAATTTTTCAAACGACAGACAAACGGGCGCAATTCAGTTTTATAGAACGAACGATTTTCAGTAAAGAAGGATTAACTTAGTTGGTACTTCATTTTCTCCCGTTTAATATTGTTGAGAAAAACACAATGACTATATTTTCCTTTTAAGTTTTTCCATCAGTTTTCCATCCATCGGTTTCTCAAAAGTTTTAATTAGTAAAAAGTTTTCACAGGACAATTTCGTGGGGGTTGGATTTTCATCGTATCAATCATGCTATGAATGGAAAAATCGAATTTTCCCTGGCGGGAAATTAATCTTGAAAAAGCTAAAAAAAAATTATATATGAAACGTAAGAGACGAGCTGAATCGAATCGACAGTTTGACGCGCGTATTTGAATAGAGGAAAAATCGTTTTTCTCGCGTGCGACACAAAATCCCACGGTGTCATGTTGTGAAAAATCGGGCTAATAATCCGAGTGCACTGTCAATCTCTTTTTCGATAGGAAAATTTCAAACTGAGTGCGCCCCATTTAAATGACTATTGAAGAAAACTTTCGCTGTTAAATTAAATTTGCAAGAAAGAAAAATCATTTTCTATATTAAACTTTTTAATTGCATAGTCCTGTTTGATGCCGTACATCAAGTCCCATCCCTCTCGAATCGGTCGACTATGTCGACAATCCTTTCGCCTGCCCGTTTTTCCATTCACCTCCCTCCCGCTACCGAGAAAACACATACACAACCATCTATTTTCCCGACCATCCTGTGGGAAACCCTTTAGTCTCGGTGCCTCGTTCAAACTTAAACTAGTACAAATATACCACCATCCTCATCACTCACCCCTGGAATGCGTACCTCAATATCAATTCCATATATTTCAAATAATTCACTTACATTCATCAATTAAAGATTTTAAACTTTCAAGACATTTTTACTCAACCATTTTTAACTAATTTTCCTTTAACTTTTTATTTTTCAAAAGTATTTCACAACATATTCAAGTCATCCTTTGAAATGCCTACAAATAGGTCAAATAACAACCTACCGATAGGTATATATATATATATATATATATATATATATATAAATATAAATAAATATTGAGATTGAAATATTAATGAAGCTTTACTTACTATAGTCATTGAATCCGAAAACTAACAAAAAAAAAAGAAAAATCTTGAACTGGAATTGATATTTGGCCCTGCGACCACTGATGTATACGGTGACATCCTAGTCATCATTAGGGATTCACTACTTGACTTGATTTTAAAGCTATTTGGATTAAAATTCAAACTACTTAAATTAAATTTTATTTAAGATCAAATCAAACTCGATAACTCGAAATTAACACTTCGATTATATTCAAACGTCAAATCAAGTCAAGCATTTGATTTAAAAAATAAACTTTGCAAGTTATTTCACTTAGAAAACAAAACGTCAAGCACAATCAATCTCAAAAATGTCCAACTGGACTTGATGAATCCCTAGCTATTATTGAATAAACTTTGGAATTTTTATATTTATTATAACGAAATATATCTGCTGCGAGGCGTCACCGTACTTTCTTTTACGAAACTCGTTGTTGGTTAAAAGAAATATAAGCACTTAATAACTTAATTATTCAGTGAATCAGCACGAAATTGTCCTCGAAGACACTTCAATTTGATCCACTGATGACGAACGCATGGCGTTTGAAATACGTATTTGGAATTACAAAACTAATAATTTGGATTTTTCGTTTTGTAATTTTTACATTTATTTTTACTTTAATTTATAATTTGTGTTGTAAATTTTAGTGAATAGTATTTGAGAAAAATAATAATTAAGTCCAAAGTCAGTAAAATTTAATTTTTGAAACTGCTCAAAATTGTATATAAAACAATTGTACATAACACAATTTTGAACAATTTATTTAAAATTTACAATTTAATAATTGCATTTAACCTTGTTATGTATTTATTTTTGGCATCATCAGAAAGTAGAGGTTTCAACAAACAAGAAGCTTAACGACTTTTAAAAAAATCAAATGTATTGACATGAGAATTTTCGATTGAAAATTAGAGTTTTTTTCGATACTAAGGCATTATAAGATGGAAAAATTAATATTTTAAATTAAAAAAACCAGTGTATTTGGGACATTAAAAACTACTCGTTTTCATCAAATTTTGCGTAAGAAATGTTTTTTGTAAAAGATAAAAATTAAAAACCAAAAATATGGTAATTTGAATTTTTCACATAAATTTTGAGGGTATGTGAAAAAAGTGTTAACAAAAAATTTTGTAAATCTTCTTATTACATACAACTTTGCTATTCAACTTTTTTCCATAGGACTTGTAGTTTTGTCGGAAATCGAGATAAACCGTTTCTACCCCTAAAAACACCCCCTTTTCTACTTCTCCACCTCAGATTGCTTCTTAATTTATTTTTCCTTTCATTTTTGTTATATTCTCTTCCTTTTCCAATGGGTTTCATCCTACTATAAATTTTATTATGTTTAAAAATTATCGGCACTGGTCTATTAAGGATGGGAGTTCGTATATACTTAGAGGTTGTATGCATATAGTTCTGTTTATATAGATATTTAAATATTTATTCTATTTATAATTTTAACTAATCGCACATTTTACTTATGTTCATCTAACCAATAGCGAGTTTCATCTAAAAGAAAATACTGTGACGCATCGCAGCTGATATTTTTTAACGTAGCGAGAGCGTGGTGTAAACTGCGTTAATTTGATTAGTAGGGGAATGCATTCGTTACAAAAATTAAGTAGGTAAGACAAAAAGATTTGTTTAATCAAAGGAATATTTTCAATACGAATGATATCTAACCAATTTGATAATTGAATAGTTACATATTTTGTTCATGATGTAAAGGGTGAAAATAATTTTTATTCACAGTAACTGTTGGAAGGGATAAAAGGACAATTTCTTGTCAAACCGGTATGTAGATATTTTATATTAAATGAATCGGCATGCGACTCATATATGTACCCTAATGTCCGATATAATGGACATTGGGGTGCCAACAACCCCTTCCGCGTTTCAGGTAGTTTTTAACTCGCGGTAATTCCTGCTTCCTGGTTTCTAACAGCTATCCTCGCACATTGACATGCATGACGAAAAAATAGTTGCTTCAGTCGAAATTTATCACTGGACCACACAAGTAAATCGTTTGAGTTTTAATCATTCAGTAAGGAAACATTTGTGTTACGTAAAATATTCATATAAAACGTTCTAAGTGTAAAGTGGTGTAGGGCATTAAGCAAGTGCAACGATGAAATCAAAAACGTGTGTAAGCAATCTAAGTATCTAATCACAACATTTTCCTGGTCAGTGGGAGTGTAAAATTTTTAAGTATGTATTTAAATCAGTTATATGATAAAATTTTTCTAAATATTTACTTTATATTAGTCAAGAGGTTATCATTTTTTTTTATTTAAATGGAAACAAAAATTTTATGGTTTACACACAAAAGCATAACAGAAAAAACCATTTCTCAAGCATATGATGAGTTAGAATTCAACATTCCATACGTTAAGAACACAATAGTGCAGGTTTTGATTTTACCGACAAAAAAGCTCAAGCTTTCCGTGCCGAGAAAAACGCAATAGACAAATGAGCGCCAGCAAAATCACTAACCGATATTCCAGAAATATGCATCGAATCGTGATAACCTTACGTCGTTTCTATGGTTGCAGAAAAAGCAAAATTATCAACATTCCTCCTACCTGATTATCCGGGGTGTCAAGTTGTATAATATTAACACTCAAATAATTGTCAATTGATAGCTGACTGCTTGAACGCTGAGACCCGTTTTGACCAATTGAGATAAAGGTGGGTTTTTCTTTTTCGCGCATAGGCACTACGAGACATTGCAATGAAAATTATTCTGTATCATTATAAAATAAATGTATCATACACAAACAAGGCAATTTTTGAGACTCGCAACCCATTTTAATATCTGTAAAAATTAGTATTCCAATTTTCTATTTCGAATCTGTAATTATTCTGGAATATCGGAAAATAATTTAAAAACAATTTATCTTAAATTTATAGAAACTACTTTTGTCGCTTATATTCACAAAAACTTCAAGACTGGACATCAATAACGGGCTAAGTGCCAAAAAAATTTGAGTTAGACCCAATAAAGCAAGCTAAGTGCTATTGTCAAGACTCTAAAAAGCGGGCTAACTGCCATGATCATTAATAGTAACTATTAATGATAGTAACATTTGTAGTTTCTTTCTAATTTTATAAAAATAATTTAATGATAATAAACGTTATGTAACTAAATTATGCGTTATAATAATAATAATAATAATAATAATAATAATAATAATAGCATTGGTTGTATTTAATATCTTCTTTATTTGCCATATCTTCAATTATCAATACATTATTAATAAATATCGTTATCCACCAAATAAAAGTTTAAAAAATAAAAAGTATATACTTAAATATATAGTATTAATTGATATAGTTAGAGGGGCAATGGATCAGGATTTACAATGAATGCAACGAGAGTATCATGTCGCAACGTTTCACCATATATTATAGCTTCACCAGGCTCTTTGATGTATGCTCAGCATTCGTGTCTTTCTATAGTCTTTAATATAGCTGATTCTCGCCCGCTTTACGGAGCGTATCTAGATTAATCTGATTGAATAGCAGAAACCTTTACCAAAAATAAGAAATTCATCTATTTTAACAGAAAAAGATAAATAGATATTTTTAGACTTTTGATTCATAGACAATTTATGAAACTCCGTTTAACTACTTTTCCAGGATGAGATATAGGCTATATTAGGTTCAATACGTTTTTATGGATATTATAAAATATTATTTAAAACCGAGTTTAACACTCAAGATTGAGAATTGTAAAAAGTGTTGTCCACCATATAAACATCAATGTAGCTATTATTAGTATAAACATTAGTTTGCATTCATTGTAAATCATTGCCCCTTTTACTATATCTAACAATACCAAATAACGAGAATCTGAAGAAATATGAATTACTAGCTGATCCCCACCCGCTTTGCTGAACGTTTTTAAGTTTGGCGCTGTATGATTTTCGTTGCGCAGTATTTATAGTTTTTATTTTTTTGCTCAGGAAATCAAAATTTTTTCGGAATAAAAAGTAAAGTATTTTATAACATTTTTTGTAATATTTACTACCTGTATGCAAAAATTTCGTCCAAATCGAACCAGCCGTTTTCAAGTTTGCCAAAAACAAACAGGCAGACAGACAAAACTATTCGAAATAAAAAGTAGCCTATAATGTAAGTTACAATATTTAAAAACTTTTTGTAAAAATTTCATTGATATCGACCCAGCCGTTTTCAAGTTTGCCCTGAACAAACAATGTGTTTTTGGGGAAAATTACAATGTAAATGGCATTTATTTTTTTGTATAAAATATATGAAAATGTAGGTTATAAAGAGTATTAGTCAAAACACCTTACATTTTTTAGATTAGATAAAAATCTCGGCTGAGAGAAATAATTCCGTGTTATTGGTTCGCGCAGATAAGACGTAACGTTTTTATTATATAACTTTTAAAAAAGCAGAAATCTTCAATCTTTTTATTGGTATAGATTAATATACATATATTAATCTTTATTTATAAAAATCTTCTGTGGGTTTGTTTATAATTAAACTCCTACTAAACGGCTGGACCAATTTTGATGACATTTTTTTTTGTGTATTCAAGTGGATTCGAGAATGGTTTAGATTTATAATTAGATTATTTTTATTTATTTCTTTTTATTCGAGAATGGTTTCGATGCATAATTACTTAGATATATTTTTTTTAAATTTTGTTCTTTTTTTTACCGGTCGCTAGCGCTGAGATCAGATTCAAAAAAATTTTCTTTACATTTTTTTACTTTTTGGTACATCAAAATGGACCAGATTGTTACAGTTTATATTTAAAAAATTTGGAAATTTTTGTAATTAAGACGTCTGTACAGAACAACGTCTATCGGGTCTGCTAGTAATATGTACTATTCTAGCATGTATAAAATACGTGTTGTACATTCAATAATACTTGAATAAATATTTTAAGTAGAGTTCTCACCCAACATACAGTAAATGAATTTATTTTTATTTTATTTTTTTGGTAGGCTCTTTTCTGCAAGATTTATGAGTTGACCAACTAATGTCAGAGTGTCGAATTTGCCTATCGGTATGTGCGCGCATCGCAATAATTCACGCTGATAATTTTTTCCTAACGCCCTAAAAGAAGTATAACTTCAAAAATTTGTATTGTTTACAGTAGTAGTTAACATTTCAGATATTTTTAGATGCTCTATGAGTATAAAAATATTATGGTTTAATTGATTTATTTATCGCGCTTTTGTCGTGGAAATAATGTTAGCGCGCTTTTATCAAAATGTCTTTCTAAGTGATGGATAAGGAAAATGTGTTAGAATTTATATCATATTTGATATCTTATTGATATTAGATATTACTATTTAAAGGACACTAAACTTATATGCAAATCAAAGAAATGACAATCGGGCCTTACACAGATGACTGTTTTGAGCTTTGTAGGTATGTAAGCTTCTTTATGTATACCTATTGAAAATGTAAACTTTTTATTATGTTTTTCATCGCATCCATGAGCTTTCATTTGAGAAGCTTTTAATTAAAATTTGATGTGAACTGATATCGATTATCAGCCTCATTAATAAAAATATTAGTTTCTTAACAATCAATTATTTTTAATTATCAATTTAATTATAACAACATAATTGATGAATGATTTTAAAAAAGTTGATATCTTGGAAAAAAAGCATTTTAATTTTTTTCCGTGAAGACTTGAGTAGATTATAAGCTTGAACTTATTTAAGCTGAGAGATTTTTTTCCTCAGGTTATAACGAAGCTTTTTTCATAAGAGGCTTTTTGGTGGGATTTACAAATGGGATATAACAGGAATGTTTAGTGTGAGTGAAATGGGACAGCGGCGACGAAGCGGGGGCACGAGTTTCAAGCAATTTTAGATAAGGGATGACACGACCCTTGAAAACGAGTGATTAGCGTGAAGATGAAAATTGCAAAGAACCTTAATCAATCCCTTCTTGAAAAATAATCGCTTTTTAAAAGTGGAATGGAGTGAGGAATAATTGTGAAAGTGTATGACTCATAAAGCTATCCCTTGTATGGCATAATCAACATTTTCTAGAGATTTTTAATTTGAACAAAAATTAGAAAAAAAAATTTTTGGTAAAATATCAGCTATGAAACCATTGTCACGCGAGTCCGATTTACACTTGACCATTGTTATTTTGGTTGTAATATTTTCTTATTGGTTGTAAATATACAAGAGGGGTAGTTAAAAATTATTATTATCAAAGAGTTGAGTAACTATGAAAATTAAGGCGTAACACGTTTTTAAGAAACTTGCTTTAGTATGACCAAGAAATGGTTATAAAAAATTTAGTGGCATCAATGTAGCAAAAACCATTTTTATTTTCAAATGTCCAAGGGATGTTTATTGATGCCAGTACATCAATAATTTTACTTTAAATCCGTTCGATTGCTGTAATTGCAGTTATTTAACTGACCATAAAAACTTACAAACAAACAAAAATTCAGTCGCTGTTGGCCTTAGACGTTCCAAGCAACTATAAATAACCAAAAAAATAAAAAAAAATAAAAAAAAAATAAAAATAAAAATAAAAATTTTGCCATATTTTTAAATGATTTAGAAACGTTTTAATTTGCAAAAATCTTTGACTAGACTTCCAATTACTGTGCCAGTTTCATCTAATTCTGAGTACCTACATAAAATTTTCATTGGTTTTCAAAAGCAAATATTTTAGGGATGTTTATTGATGCCAGTACACCGAAAACTGTGCTTTTGGGCTCATTTTGAAACTACCTGTAAAATTCATATTAAAACACAATTTGCCGTATTTCTAACTAATTTGAAAATTTTTTTACTTGTACATACATATTTTTGACTTGATTTTCAAGCTATTTGACTTAAACTTGACTTAAAATCCAGTCAAGCTCAAGTCAAATATTTTTATTTCGATATCAAATAAATTCAAGCATTGAATTTTTAAGTTATTTAATTTCAAAGTTAATATATTAATCTTAAATAATAGCACAAAATGTTCAATTATTTTACATTATAAATTTGCCAATATTTTAAACCAAAGCCCCAATCAATGTATTATGCAAATATCCAGTTTTGAATAAATGCGAATATATGTGAAAAATCAAAAATTTTCAAATAGGTTAAGTTATATAATTTTTTTAATGGGGCTGTCAATATTTAAGGAAAATGATTGTTAATGGAAATATTTATTGGACAAATAATGAAAATGAGCTTAAAGCACGAAATGATTGTAATATAAATTAAAAGAAAAATGGCTGACAAATGTGTAGAGGTTGTAATTAATTTCGTTAATGGGGAAAAATGAATATTACAAAAAGTTGGAGAAAAGCTCGATGTGAGAAAAAGGGAGATGAAAAAATTAAGAATAATGATGAAATGAAGAAAGAAGATGAAAAAAAAAATCGAAACGTTGTCTGCCAGCTCGACAATAAAATGGAGATGTAAATATTATGTAGATAGATTTGTTGTCGAGGGGTGTGCGGGCGTGCGGACGGGTGGCCGGGAGCGAAGGGATGGTGTGCCGGGAATCCCCTTTTCGAGGGAGTTTCGTCACTCACTTCGAGGGTGGTATAAAAAGGGGAAAAATAAAGATGGTCGATGCCATTGCAGAGAACTTGTACTTTTTATTGATTTTTAGTTAATAGCCAGTCAACTCACCCCAATCACCCATCCCCTAAATTTCATGCACAGCAGCCAATATTGCTTCAAAGAAAAAAATTTAAATAGCGTCTTTAATTGGCATAGAAATAAAAATATTAAGATTTCAACTTTTAAAAATTTGTACTTTAATAAATGTAAAGTGATATTATTATGAGATAAAAAAGTGAATAATATGATTTTTTTCTGGTTTTCCAGGTGAAAACTCCGAATTTCTTGAACATCAACTTCGAGTTAGGAAAACTTAGGAAATACTTTCACGAGCGGCACCGGAAAAGTACGACTCGACTCCGGGACGTTTACTTGATTCAAATACACGTGCGAAAATCCTCGATTGTTGCGGCGTGAAAATGTCGTGGCCAAATGCAACGCTCGCTCGACCGTGCCACAAAAATTTCCACTCCAAAACAATAGCGACTTTTCCGACACGCGCCCAACCACCATTAAAAACGCTTCAAATCCTTTCAATTGTTATCGGTGGAAAATGACGTCGCGTTTACCTTCCGTAAACATTATTTATGTGTATGTATTATTTTATAAATACACCGCGAGTTTTCCGGACGATACACGGCATTGAGTGCGCAAGAAGAAGAAAATTAAAACAGGAAAACTTCAATTATTAAAATATAAAAGGAAAAACTCGCCGCACTCTCAAAGGAAACTTCTAAGAAAATGGAAAATGCTTCATTGCGTTCTCTATCTTCTATATATGTAGATATAGAAAGGCTTTTCTTTACAGGAAAATATTTCATGAATAAATTATGGAAAATTTTTTCATTGCTGTTTTATTGCTTCTTTTCCTGTTTCACGAACAAATAAAATGCTCTGCATCCCCATGTTCTTACATTTTCCTATATTATTCGTTAGACGTTCGTATAATTAATTTACGCTTCGTTTTATCGATTTTCCGCAACGAAAAAATATTTTTTCCTAAATGTATACCACTTTTCCTATGTTTTTCATCTGCCCTACTGCTCGATAGCTTTTAAACAATTTCTTCTTTCCATTATTTAATTAAATCTAAAGTACTTCGATAATAGCCAACTTTACATAACTTTCCACACTGAAAATCACCCAAACAATAACTGATAGCATACATTATTTCAATTGCTACAAAGAATTTGAACATTTTTTAGTTATTTGCTTTACTACCGTCTTACAATAGTGGTGCAACGGTTATATCTCTATGATTCTCGATGTATCCTAAATTATCCTAGAACTTCTAGATAACTGAAACTTTCTGTATTTTTTGTGTGTAAGCAGTCGAACCCAAAATAATTTTATGAACCAAAGTAATTTTTTGAAAATTAATTTTAGTTCTAACATTAATTTAGTATGAAGTTAGCGCCATATTTTGATGAACTCATTGATATCACGTGTTATACTTTGCTTGTTGATAAATTAATTGATCGATTAGTAAATCAATAAATTGTGTTCGATAACATCTTTGTCTATTTACCCCAGTCTCTTCTCGATATACTAAAACTTGGCTATAAGTACCCAGATGGATTATTTTCAAATCGGTATGCATTTGATAATTTTTTGTATTGTTTCTCAATACCTTGAAAAACAATGAGAATTATTACAAAAATATTCACAAATTAAAATCGATTTTAAAAATTTGTTGTTTTTTCATATGAAAATTATTATCCTGACGATTTAATTTAGATGCCTTGATTTCTGCACTGCCTTAACTTTTATGAACCATCATTAAGAAACCACTTAGCCTGTGTATTACACAAACAAAAAGCCTTAAAATCATTTCGAAAAATACTAAGTATACAAAATACACTATAACATTATTCATTGATATTTGTTTGTAATAATATACCACCTATTGGCGCAGTAGTTAGAGCAGTCGCTCTCTCCGCTTCATGCGTCAAGTGGTACTGGGTTCGATCCCCGTTCAATTCTAAACTTAAGATCCTAGACCTAAGATAAAATTAACCAAAAGAAAGTTTCTGTGTTGAGACAGTCGTGATATGACCTAAGATGTTAAAGCGACTTAATTCGTCAAAAAAAAGTTGTGGTAGTTGAATTGCCTATAAAGGCAATGGAGGCAATTTATCTTGAAAAATATTTTTTTTATTATTTCTAATTTAAATATTTTTACATATATACACGTGATAGAAATGAAGCTTCTACAGAAATAAAAAACATGAGAGATTTAGTGTGAGATAAGGAGAGAGAAAGAACAATAGAAAATTTGCATGGAAAATATTTTGGTATTTGTTTATTCAATATTTATAAAAAAAAATTAAGTAATTATAATTTTATATACATCATTCTTTTGTTCAACTTCCAAGCGTAAAAATATCTTTTCTTCTTTTTCTCTAAACGAAACTGTCTTTCTTCTCTCTCGTGTAACGAATAAAGCCTCTTTGACAGTCCACTTTCTATTTTTATCTAGTTATTGATTATGGAACTACCCCCTAAGAAGTTTAAATTCAATTAAACGAAACTTATTTTAATGTAAATAAAAAATAAGTAAAATTAAAAATAAAATTAAAGTAAACTAAAAAAACAAAATTCTAACAGCTTTTGTGACGGCCCGCCACTGATTAAATGTACAATATTTAAAATCACAGGTTACATCAAGCCGAGAAAAAATATGTGTAATAATATTTTACTGGATCGATATACAAAAGTTCTTGATTAATAGGTACAATTTTAAATAACAACAGCTTTATCTAGGTAAAGTTATTTTTGTCCAAAAGCTTTTCGATAACGTCGATTGCAGGTCTGATTGAGATGTGTACGCTTTATAAATATAGGGATTTTGGGTGAAACTTCAATGTCCTACAAAATGACACAGCTTACTCTCTTTAAACTTTGTTCGCTTTATTTTAGTCATAAGATATAGGTACTATTTCCCACTGTTCTTAAAAAATAAAAAAAATAAAATTATAATCGGGCCGTATAGTAATAATATGTTTTGTCGGTAAGTGAGGTTTTGGCGCGACCGTTTTGGCGCCGAACGTTTTTATGTAGGTTGTTTTCCCGCTGAGGGTTTCACAACATTGTACCCGAATCCTAAGTCTATGCGGGGGTGGTTTTTTGTATCAACTTTCCATTTAAAACTTCAGTGGTTTAGTGGCGCCAAAACGTCCTAAAATTTAAATTAATAATAAATTTATAACATATAGAAAAAATAGAATTTAAAAATATTATGTTTATTATAATTTTTTGCTATTAATTGACCCCTGTTTTGAAGCAAGAAGTTTAAAGATATTTAAATTTGTGAACTTTTCAATGATTTAATTGAACCCAAGAAAAATTTAAACAGAGACTTGGATTAATCTTACATTCTTACTCGAGTATAATATGCTTAATAAGCTTCTTTGTAGCGGAGTTCGAATTTTTATACTTTTGATTTTAAATTTGTTGAAGTTGTACGCATTTACAAAACTTGTTCATAACTTTCCATCTGTGAATTCTCGACTATGCAATACTTGAAATACTATCAAAAAGTAGACCTTTATTTAAAAAAACTAATAAATATTGGAACCAGAAAATTTTAAAATCTTGTTATCTTATCAATTAGATTGCCATATTAAACATTTTCACGAAAAATAATCTTGGTTTTCGTGTTCCCTTTTCTTCTGATTTTCTCGTTTAATTTTTTGCACATCTCTCAGCTGGACTAGAAGTATTGTTTTCTTAACGACTGTTCGTACAATTCGTTCCCATCCCGTAGGAAGAGATTGGCTAACCGGGTTTTTTCCCTCTCCGATAATCCCCACCAAATGCGACTCCTTTTGTACAACACAATTCTTTTAACACCCCTTTTTCATTCAACGTCCTCGAGAATCACAATACCCGACCGTCCCTTCCCACTTGTTTCTGTATTGTCCCGTTTTGACATCCCTCTCCCATTCACACAATCTACAGCCACTCAATAAAAATAAAATCATTTTTATCTGCACCGCCACTAAAACTTCTAGCGCTTATTTACGTTAACTGTACATGGAATAAGACAACAACTTCTTGATGGAAAAAATAAAACAAGAACAAGTAACGCCAAAGCTTTTAAGCTTGTGAAAATTAATATGGCAAATTGAATGCGAGCTATGCAATTTGAACGACAAAAAAGCTGTAATTGAATTAGAAGAAAGACTTTTAAAGAAATTCGTAGGAAAGTATAACAAAAATGTTATAATTAAATAAAGCTTATGGTATTCATTAAATTTGCATAAATTTCGGTGAGCTTTTCATGATGTACACATTAGTTTAGGTAACTAGAGGGCACCACATGTCGGATCGGATGTCTAACGAAAACAATCATAAAGATACAAGCAACGCCATCTATTTTTTTTGAATTTAACTGAAAAGCTTTTAAAATTCATAAAATTTTTATTTTCTTTTCAATAATAAGTTACCCATGATAGTTTTATGGTTTATCTATGAAAAATCGGAATAACTATAATTGGAGAAAAAAGCTCAAACTAGAATACTTATTTTTATAATATAAGAAATGCTATTTGCTTAGAATTTCAACAAAACTAATTTCTAGAAAATTTATTGCTCTACAGCTTTTCAAATAAAAAGTCTTCAAAAGTACTTACAGAAAACGAAATAATTATAAGAGCTTAAATATTTTGTAAATGCTATTCTTTCGCATCGTATCGTATATAGGAATTGATTAGGTCAAATAGCAGCAATTCTCAAATTAACTTGATATTTTCATTTTTTTTTTTTTTTTTTTTTAGTTAAGTTTGACTTGATTTCAGTTCTATAAGTTAAGTCGTTTTAAAATCAAGTCAAGTAGCTTAAAAATTAAGTCAAATAGTGAATACCTGCACATGATTACAAAATTTAGCTAATCGATTGTATTTATTTTATTTCTTATGAAATATTAACGAGATCATTTTAAATAGTGGGTTACTGAGTTGTAAGACAGGGTAATAACTTATGGTCAAACAATTAGATAGGATTTTTGAGGAGTTTAGTTTATATGAGAGTCCTTTTGGTGTTGTAGTTACGTTTTATTGAGCTTTTACATTGTAATGCCTAACGCCTAGAGCAGTGGTTCTTAACCTGGGTTCGATTGAACTCCAGGGTTTTGGTGAGCCAATCACAGGGGTTCGGCGGGGGTCAAGATACACACCCGACTAATATAAGGTATTTAAAAACATAGGTCCCATACTTTGAATTTGAAAAAAATTATTTTTATAATTAAGAAAGGTTCGGCGAATGTACTTATGGAACTGGTGGGGGAGAGTACCTCCAACAAGGTTAAGAACCACTGGTCTAGAGAATAGATTATAAAAATATTGGGGTTTGTTAATAAATATTTATTTGGATGATATATGATAATCAAAATCTTAATCGATTTCTATCCATTTCTCAATTTAACTTCAAAAAAAAAATTATAAGATTAAAAAAAGCGTTTTAAAATCTTGAACTGAAGCTTTTATTTAAACCTGAACAAAAAGTCAACAAAACTTTTTTATAATGTGTGCGTTGGTCAAAATATTCTCTTTAGCTTCAATTCACAGCCCAAGTCGTATGTTGATAGTATAAGTAGTGCCATCTCGCGTATATTCTAATAAACAAACTTATAAAGCTTTTAAAAATAATCTACTATATTTGGTGTCCACTGGTGTCTTAATGAAAAACTCTTTAAAACTTATTAAATTATTTAATTAAGTCACAAAATAAGTTGTTGGACATAAAGGCTCTACTATATTGACCATTAAAAGAAAAAAGAAGCCAACCTCAGAAAAAAAAGCGTAAAATACGGGTTATAAATTTTAAATTTGATACTGTATAAGTTAACTTAAAATTTCAATAAAATTTCGTATGCACGTGTAACACGAGATTTAAAAGTTTAACATTCCCTAAACACATGGCCTTTTAAATAATTCTTATATTCTTAGTTATTGGCAAAGTTGTAGTGTACCTAATAATTTTCAATAAGTTAGATTCTTGTCAATTTTTTTTTTAATTTAAGTTCGCATAAACTATTATGGTCATTAGCGACCATTTAAAAAAATCTTAGGCTTCCATTGGGATTCGAGCGCAGGACCACTTAACCAACCAACTTAACCAACAATTTAATTAGCTTTAAATTAAAAACAAAGCGGGGCGTATGAGCCTCGCAGTTCTCTCACAATCTTAGAGAACCCATATAAGGTAAAATCGCTTTTTGGTGGGTACTCCAGGATTGGTGGATCGTCAGGGTTTGGTTGTGAGAGAACTGCGAGGCTCATACGCCCCGCTTTGTTTTTAATTTAAAGCTAATTAAATTGTTTACAAATTATATTCAATAAGTTTTGCTCGTAGGATCAATTATTTCGACGCAACTTCGTTCCAAAAAAGGTTAAAAACTAAAATTTCCAAAAAACTGGCCTATTTTCAAAGTGCCGTAACTTGGTAACTCATTATCCTGCAGAGCTCCTGGGCAAGTTTGTAACAAATTTAATGCTCTTAAAAATCGTACAGACTAGCTTTCGAATAAAAATGCATGGATTAGGAGATAACGAGCAGAATCTGAAACAAGTTCAAAAATTTCACGGTTATTCCTCAATAAACATTTTTCCACAACTTTTTGAGAGTTGCAAACTTGAGAATACATAGTCCTAATAGGTCCAAACAACATACTAAAAAATCAGAGATACATCATGTTTTGCAAATTTAGCTATTTTTAATGTCGATTTTGACTAGCCTACTTGTACATTGTACATGTACATTTGCATATCATAAATAATTTTTTTTTTCATAAATATTTGTTAATAGAATTTTTTAAATTTTTTTTTTTTTCAGGATTAATAATAATAAACTTATTAATTAAACAATTACTTAATTAATAATTAATTATAACTACAATCAAGTCAATAACCAAGTATGTAGTTGGTACATCATTGCCTGTCTCTCACTCTCATGCTTGTCGCAGACAGTAGTGGGACTGAGAGCGCGCAGTGGTACGTCTTATTGTTATATATAAAAAATTTAAATATTTGGAGCAGAGCGGCAATTTTTGATGGGTAAACATTTTTATAGAGGATATTAATTATTGAATTCAATAATTTATTTTAAAATCTATACACTGTATTTGGGTTCCGAGGTTTTCTTATTTTAAGGTCTAAAATGACTCCGCTATAAGGACATTTATAAAGTAACATCTGATACATTTTTACATATTAATACTTTATTTGCTATTTTCATACACATATTGCTCTCTATTGACGATAAAACATAACTACATAAATGAATCAGAGAAGGGTAATAGGTTTGAGGTTCGGGAATAAGGGAGGAAATTTCTATAAGGAACTAATTGTTGTATTGCAAAACGAAAATAGAGGGAAGCCGTGCTGAATAGAGTCAAACTGAACTCTAAAAGCATCTTGTTAAATTACTTTTGAAAATCGAATATCCAATTCTTATGCATCAAGTTGTATCTACCTACCTCATAGCTGGGAGTTAGGGTAGGTATAGCCGGGTTTATATGGAAAATCTGCCCCCACGGTTTTTTCGATTTGAAGTTGAATCAAACAAAAATAATTCACCCAAATTTTTAGTGCCTTATCTCAAATGGTTTTCGAGATTTTCAAAAAAACCTCATTTTCGATTTTTTTTTAAACGTTTTGTTGAGTTGTTGTTTAGTTTGATCAATTTGTTTGCATCAATTTTTTGTTGTGCTGTTGTTTCCTATAATTATGAATGTTCTAACGATAAAAATTTATCTTTTTAGATGCCCAGAAAATACACAAGGAAAACTACACAGCGGTACACAGTTGAAAATCTTCAACGTGCAAGACAAGATGTTAGATGTGGACGACTTTCTAATAACAAAATACTGAGTTCCAAAATCTACATTATTCCGACAAGTGCATCAAGAAGAATTTAAGAAACCAAAAAGAAGACAACACCTTGTCTTCAATCAAAGTATCGAAAATCAATTAGAAAAATACATCCTCGATTGTTGCGAGTTTTTTTACGGCATGACACCCAAATCACTACGAAAGATTGCCTTTACATTTGCTGACGCCGAACACTTGCCGATTCCCTACCGAGAATATAACACACATTTAGCGACATGCTAAAGACAGGTCAAAAAATTTGAGACAATAGGTTTGTTCGCGGTAGTGATTCGGAACTGAATCAATCCAAGTGGATTCGATAATCGCCAAATGCATACACGCTTATGAACTGATTAAGGGTTATTTTCCCGTGAACGAGTTTGAAAATGTTCGGAAGTAAGACAAGGATTAACGAGAACCCACGAAAATTATTAATTGAATTAAACGTTGACAGACGTTGATGCCTCGTTTACACGAGTCAACATTAATCGATCAAAAGGAATAAAAAACCTAGTGTGATGACTCGTTCAAACTTTTTTTGATCCACTAAAAAGTTGATAACGGTTCTCACACGAGGTTTTTCATTCAACTTTTTTTGATCAACTAAAAACGGGCTACAAAAGTTGACTTGTGTGAACGCAGCATGACAGCAAAACTGGATTTTGAAAAAGCCATAATTTAGCAAACTGCGCATGAGTAAGAGAATCGAATTTTTATTCCAACAAAATTCTGAGGATCGCTAGAACCAATTATGAATCGGTAGCGAACGCATTTCGTGTGAACCACGAATATCAGACCGTAACTCGGCTCATAAACTTGCATGCGCTTGGCGATGATCCTAAATCGGTTTTGAACTGATTCGTTTCCGATTCAGTATCACATCCGCGAACGAACTTGATGTATAAAAAGTTTCACTTTAAAAACTGCATTCGCGCCCAAGCACTCATAGCGCTAGGACGAGCTCTCTCATCGCTCCGCTCATCCATGAGAATCAAGTGTGTGATGTGTGACATCGTGACAAAATCCACTGTTTAACCAGTGCTATACCAACTGCCTTCTCCAGCGCATGATTATCGCAAGCCCTCAGAGTCCCAAGGGCCTTCCATGGAACATCGCCTCCAAAGCGAAAAATCCCTAGCAAACTAACATGGAAACGGAAAATTCTAAAGGCACCAATGAACCCAATAACGGGATAAGGCGTTACTCCTCTACTGCCAACCTCAAAAGGAGGCGGGGAGAAGAAAGCACGGTACAACCACCAACAATTACCATTAAAAACCGCTTCAGTGCACTCGCCAACCTCAACAATGATACCAATAACGAACCCTAAACTACTCCAAAATCTCCCCCTATCTACATCAGGGAGAGGAGCACAACTCTAACGAAAGCTAATATAAAAAATTCGATAAAAAATGTTTCTACATGGTGGACCTAAAAAGAGGACAACTATTCGAAACGAATTGTCCTAACCACCGGATTTCACAACTACTACTAAATGGCTCGACGAAAAAAAAATCCAGTATTACTCGTTCCAACCAAATAACCAAAAAGGACTCCGAGTGGTCATCAAAGGAATAGACAGCGAAGTCGACCCAAATTAAATACACAAAGAACTCGAAAACTTGAACTTCAAGGTCAAATGGGTACACAACGTACAAAATAGATACAGACAGCCTTAACCAATCTTCAACATTGAACTTACTCCCGAATCAAGTACTGCCCCCAAAGGACGACCCCATCCCATTTACGAATTAAAATACATCCTATCAAGAAGGATTACCATCGAGGAACCCCACAAACGCCCGGGGTCAGTACAGTGTCTAAACTGTCAAGAATTTGGACACACCAAAAAATACTGCAAACTAAATCCCACTTGCGTAGCCTGCGGCGGACGCCACCACAACACAGATTGCCCCAACGACAGAACAGACGCAACATCCAAAAAATGTAGCAACTGTGGACAAAATTACACCGCGAACTAGAGAGGATGTCCTGTGTACCAATCTATAAACTACAACATGAAAAACAAAACTCACCCCCCCGGACCACAAATCAATCAACTCTTTCCCACAACCCACAAACCGTACCAACCACCCATAAATCCAACCATACCCCGCATGACTCACTCATATGCCGACGCCCTAATAATAAATTAACTACAAGTCCTGGACCCTGCCGACGGAAATTTCCCCCAAATGCTGATCATACTGATACCATACTGAACAGCCTACAACAAATTACATCAACGCTACAACAACTCCAGGTAACTCAAAGAATCCACCTGAACTTATACAAAAATTACTTAACCCATAGTCGTCCAAACTAAGGATAAACTTCAAAAAAAATAAATATATTCATAGACTCAAAATACACCCAAATAATTCAGCGTGAAAAATTACACTGCTCAACAAAATTTTAATTTTCTTTGTCACATATAAACTTATTTCAAATTTTGAATTTAGTAGGACCACCAAACAATAATATACTTATCAATGAAAAAAAATTGACACATCAGGTTTTCTTGTGACATCAAAACATATTTTCGTAAAAAGTACAAAAATCATAGAAACTTTTATAGAAACTTTATGGCTTAATATACAATAAATACGTTTTCGTGAAATTTTCGTGAATATTTGGCTTTTGGTAGGTTCCTTCTAAGTATCCAACAAAATTCTGCTAGTATTCTTGGACTCCATTTCCAATTGAGAGTCAAGCATATGTATTTTTAAGGACATGTTACACCACAAAGCTTTATATGACATTATAAGTTCATTTATTAAGTCTTTTTAATTGTCCGCTTTATATTCTCCAAGAAAATTTGGGACAACATTCACAAACCATTATATCTAATATAATCTAATAATCTATAATATATCTAATTTTTCTCTGGAAAAATAGTGGTTGAGCCCCCAAGTGGCACTGAGATGCTCCTTTTTGGTTCTCCTCCCACTACTTCCGCACTAGATCCTCCGTCCATAACTGATCCATCTGTGAACCACATCAGTTCATCATTTGGTTTCCTATTTTCCTCCATATATGGCTTTAAAGTTACCATGTAGAGGCACTTGAACCTGTATACAATGAGCATCCAATCACTTACCATCTTCAGAAGGGAGCTGGCGATTATGTCCACTATTCTTGTATGAAGCCTATTTAATAGTTCCTTATCTCAAGACCACTTCCCCAGGTCTTGGAAGTAAGCTCTCATAAAAGTCATCTACCAACCAAAAAAGCCTCCGTATTTACCATCTAGCTGCTGTCAAATAAGCTCGCTACCTAATCTTGAAAAACTGTTTGTAAAAATGATATTAAAAATATTGGGGGGACACCTACTAAAAGATGGTATACTGCCGACATTCCAATTTCGTTTTTGTCAAGGAACATCAACAATCAACATCAAATTATCATATATGGAAATCCACGTGACTGATGCTGAATATCCTATGCAATACTTCATTGATCACCCTATTTTGGGAGACACAGTCAGATACCTGGGGGTATATTTGGACTCAAGATTGACTTGGAGTTATCACATGTACTTGAAATTGAAAGAGGCGCATACCAGACTGACCATGTTATACCCTCTTATTAACAGGAATTCAAACCTGAACGTGTAGTGCACTCTTTTGATCTACAAGTCAATCTTGAGACCACTTGTTTCATACTCTGCGCTCATATGGTCCTCAACATCAAGGACAAACATTAATAAGCTCCAGGTTTTCCAAAATAAGGTGTTAAGGATCGGGGTGAATGCTCCGTGGTATATAAAAAATTCCCAAATTCATCGAGAACTTGACATGGAGTACATCACAGAGCACATACAACGGTTGATCGTTGCCTACTTATCACGGTTGGAAAACCATAATAACATATATAGAATCGGGCGCGACAAAATTTAAAGGAGGTTAAAGGCCAGATTGTCTCAGGACGTTTGCTGGAAAAGTGATTAAGTGAAAAAAAAAATGTGAAGGGATCTCAATGCAGCCCCCAATTGAGTATGCGAGTTTAATTAATAAAAACTTCTGTGTATAGCCGATATTGGCTGAGCCGGGAAAAAAATAAAAAAAACACTTAACAAAAAACAAAAAAAAAACTATTTTTTGCTCTGGCTGATGGTTAGACCGATACTTGAGGATCCTACCTGAGTGCGTGGGTTTAACGTACCAGTCTATTTTCAGAGTCCTGGATGTCAGAGTAGTTCGCACGGACTCTGAAAATAGACCCCACACACAGGTAGGATCCTCAATTGAGCCGTTCAGTGCACACATCGATTAACTCCACTTTTTCAACTTTTGCAAATTTTCATATCAAAATACTTGGTTGACTCCTAACTTTATATATCCGGAAAAAAAATTCTAATAATAAGTAATAACAGCTCTAAATGACAATTTGCTTTTTAGCTTTCCCATAAGAGACAATGTATTTCAGAAATCTATTTTATCAATTTACTCAAGTTTTTGCATTACGGAATTAATCGATGTGTGCCCTGAACGGCTCAATTATCGGTCTCATGTAAGTCGAGTTTCGTGTAACAGAAAGTTCTGTGACACGTCGCAGCAGATATTTGATTTATACAAACCCCCAATGTAAATAATTTTTTTTATATTTTTCACAACCAATACTTCAGTCTCTGATTAAACAAAAAGAAAATATTTTTGATTTTAAATTGCAGAAAATTACTTCAAATTTTCTTAACATGAACAGTTTTTTTTCCACTCACCATCACTGAGATATTTGCAGTTTTTTTCATACAAACCTCTGACGTCACCAGCATTTTTATTGGTTATCTATTTAATGGCTGAACTAGTTAATTCAGGAAACTATCAATGCACTTTATTTTATACCTATAAAAAAGTTAAACCATAAATATTTTACAACAGTAAAAAAAAACACAGGAACCATTTTATTTTTAAACGTAATTTTATTTTTTACGAATGCTTAAAAATTATAAATAATAATTACATTTCAAATATAAGGTTTTTTGTTTCTTGTTAAATATTTATCCTACATAGCAAAATTTTCTAAAAAAATCAATCGTTTACTTTATTATTATATCTTTATTTTATCCATATTTTTGTTTGCTGCAAAATATGTTCATATCAACATTAAACGGTATTTTTTGTGTGTGCATGTTTTTCTTAAGTTCCTGTTTGAATATTTGACAGAAAATTTCCCATGAAATTTGAGAAACATAAATGAGAAGAACAACATATAAACGAAACAAAGTGATTACAATGAAAACGGTTTCGATTTGACAACCCGTAAAAGCAACCGCAACGCATCTCGCAGTTCCCCACTTGAAGATAATTTCACTTGTATTGGTTCTTAGAACTATAACAATAATAAATATACTTTTTTTTAAATCACAAATTTTCATTGAATTTATTAATTTTATAATTATCATAAATTATTATTATTATTTTAAATTCATTATAATTAATTATTTTAAGGGAAGTTTTTTTTTGCAAATTTGCGCTTATTAGAAATTCTTGTATGGTCTCCACACGTCTTTTAATTCATTAAAAAAAAGTTTTTTTTTCTAGGTTTCCAACAAGGTCATTTGTTAAGTAAAAAACTAACTTTACCAATTTTAGTTAAAAACTGAATATTTCAATTTAGTTCATTAAATCAGTTCGGCTTTTGGTTCAATAAAAGTATTTTTACGTCCTTCTACATAGCTCTAATTTGATATTAGCTTAGCTTTGAACGAGATTAACATAAGACTATAAACAGAGCCGTAAGGTTATAATATGGTACCACCTCCTCGCCTTATAGTTTTTAATACTATAGAAAATAATATTTGAAATTGTTATTATTATTAATAAAAGGCAATACAGAAACAAGTAAACTATAATTGAATCATATTTTATACAAATACTTAAACTTTATTATTCGACGCTTGGTGTCGGGAAACCGCTTGCACCCCATTAAACTACGACTCTGACTATAAGCAACAATTGAATTCCACAAATTAAATATAAGTGACAGACAAATACGAACTACTTAATGACAATTTCCAGCGAATTTTCTTCTTGGAATGATTTTCAACTAATTTTATGTAAAAAAAAATATGGATACAAAGGCTGGATCTAAGAAGAAACACCATTAACATTATTTTATTTAGAAATGTTTACAGGTTTATTTTAGATATCATTACTAAGATTTAGTTGAGAAATAATTAAGCATGGAGGACTTGTTAAAAAATTTTTAGAAAGACAACTTGGATGTATCATTGTACGATAATATAAAACAGTAATTCTTACAGTGGGCCTTAAAAGAATGCTTCAACAATTTAGAGAGGGGAAATGAGGGGGGACAGTTGATCAACCCTCAAACCTCAAATTTTATGGTACATCAGATTTAAAAGGGGACAGGTGAGTTATCAAGTAGCCAGTATTGTTATTTTTCTCTCTTTATCATTCTACTTCCTATTTTTCACTCGGAACACTTCATTTCACCAATCACTGAACATAATTTTTTTATCCGTTTATCATAAATTGAGCACACAGTGCTCCTAACCTAAAATATAGTTCCCCTCAAAAAATTTACATAAGTAAATAAAGTTAAAGGCCATGTAGTCTATCACCTTCAAAGCTAGATTCAGCGCCACATTTTACTCTCATTGATTTATAATAATAATAAAAATAAGGAGAGAGGAATTCGAATTAAAGATAAGGGTAGATCACCTGGTTACGTTTTCGTTACGTGATGGTCTCCACCATTTTACTCAAAGCACAGTAAATGAACTACGTTCCACAACATATCTTTATACTTGATTTTTTTCCTTATCTTCATAGATTATAATTTATAATTTAGACTTAGATAAAATTATAGAAAAAAAATTTTTTAGTGAAAAGTGCATAGCAGAAGATATTTTTAGGAGACTAAATAAAATTTTCCAGTTTTTCACTAAATATGGCGTATTACTTTTTTAAGTACTTGCCCAAGTCTCACTTTGTTTAACTAAAAATGCCTCTATCAATAAATCTTTTTGGTTCAGTAGCAAGTATTTTATAGTTTTAGTCGTAACATTTGACTCGATGGAAACCTATTAATTTAAAGAGGGTTATTAATAGAAAAAAGAAAATGTAAATGTTGTATGTAAGCTTCATATTAATTTTGATTATTCAAAATTTAACATAAGAAATAGGCACAACCTAAAGCTTTACAACAAAGTACAGGAAAGCCTTCATAAGTTGACCATCCGCGTGGTTTTCACCCGTATTCGTACGAATACAGGGAGACTCTGAATGAAGGTTTTTCTGTGACTGAATATAGTGGTGTATCTTATTTTTGTGTCTTTTAATTAGAAAAGGGAATTCATTTTAAAGTATTTGAATAGACATTTTGTACATTAATTCTCACAAGTTTCGGGCAAGCTTCTTCTAATTATATTATGACATATATTCACATATTTTTGTGCGGATGGAATATTCCATTTTTTATAATTTTTTTTTTAATTTTTTTTCGATTTCTAGTGCTACCAGCTCCAAGAAAAAAGCATTTTAAAGCGGGTATATAAAGTAGAGTAATTTTTTTTTTGCTTGAGATCAATGTTTTGTCCCTGATATAACATCACGTCAAATAAATCGAAATTTCAACCGCTCTACGTGGCCAAAATCTTCGAGTTTCATGCTTTTTTCTTAGTGACTACAACGGTGATTTTTAGGTGAAAATGTGTCGATTATCTCAATCTGGTGCTATTCAAACATAGTTAATCAATGGAATTCGGGTCGAGTTTCCGATGTGAATCATTTGGATGTCGTTTTTCTGGGATATGGACAATCTTCATAGGCAACGTGAGAGACGGTCCCAAGTTTGAAACTATTTGTCGGATTTTTTTTCTAGATTTAATGAGGCTTCCTATAGCAAAAATAAAAACTTTAGTCATGACGGATTTTAATGATCCTTAAATGGTACTCACTAAATCTAATTCATCTAACGATTCTAACGTCGCTATCGGTGCAGATTTTGTGTCTGTATCAGCGGAATTCGATGCAGAGTTTGGATCTACATCAGTACTACTATAACTATTCATTGACGAAAATCTAAAATAAAATTATAAAAATTAGTTAACTTAAGTTATCAGACTTTAGTCATAAATTAGTTTTATTATACAGGGTGGCAAGAGTGTTGACTTCCAAAAACAAAATGTAGATACCTCACTTGAACTGTCATCGATACTAAGACCCAATTGAAGAGTTAAGCCTCATACTCACTATTTCTGTCTCATCTTGCAGTCTACCATGGAAGACAAAATAAAATAAACACAATAAACGGAACTGGCATGGCTCGCCTTTAGACAATAGTGACGTCCACACTGTCAAAATGTTGTGGAACATGTCTAACGTTGCATGCTGTCTCATAAAGCCTAGTACTCACTCGCGAGTTTGGTTTCTGAGACGCGTCTCAGGTTGTCTCCATAGACAGTCTCTATAGACGAATCCCCGTCTAGGGGCTGTTGTGAGACCAAAAATCGCAGATCTAACGTCTCCCGACCAGAATGGGACGCTTTAGAAAATAGCACGCAACGTTAGACATATTCCGCAACATTTTGACAGTGTGGACGTCACTATTGTCTAGAACAGTGATTCTCAACCACTGAGCCGCGTCACTGTTGAGTACCGCGAAATTCATGAAGTATTCCGCCAAATTTTAGAAACGCTAGAATTATTAATGCTTATATTATGGTTAGTTTGCCGCCAAATTTTGAAATTTAAAAAGTGTACTGCAACAAAAAAAAGGTTGAGGATCACTGATCTAGAACAAGCCATGACCAGCTCCGTTTATTTTGTTAATTTTATTTTGTCCCCCATGGTTGTCTGCAAAGATGAGACTCAGAAATTCACATAGTAGTGTGGACGCTAGAAGAGACAACATTGTCTCTAGACGGTCTATTGACCGTGTTTATAGACCATTTCTAGACGGTATCTAGACAAATCGCGCGACATGTCTAGTACTGAGTACTAGACTTAAAGTCTCCCATTTTGATCGAAAGACGTTAGATCTGCGGTTTTAGGTCTCACAACAGGTCCTAGACGGGGATTCATCTATAGACATGTCTATGAAGATAACCGTCTCAAAGACCAAAAACTCCGCAATATGTCTACGAGTGAGTAGACATATTGCGGCTTTACAGTAGTGGATTTATGCATTTTCTAGACTTAAACATTTTAAACTAATTAAGTTGGCATAAACATTTCTTGCAACGAAAGAAATTTAACACATAATAACCTGAAACAATAGTTTTGAAATTTGAAGTAACTAACATTATGCCAAGACATTTGAAAATGAAAATTTGCGCAAAATTTTAGCACGCATTTTTCTATAAAAAGAACAAAACAAAAGCGCTTGGCACAAAAATTTACTATGAACAAAATGTTAAAATTATTCGGTCAGCTCAGGTTAAAGGTCCTTCCTATCCCCGCTCTTCGTACGGCGGTACATTATAGGATCCATCTAATAAATCCGTTGCCCTCTCTCCGCCCCGCCAGCCTTTCTCTCCCTTTGCCAAAGTTCACCTCTCGCCACCCGAAATATCGCCTATCCCCTCCACGTGATTGTAACGTTTTTTTGTGACAGAAAAAAACCTGATACCCCCGTCTATATAGAATATAAGTGTCACTTCAAAAATTATAAGTGGATTCAATTTAAAATGTTTTTGTGTTCCACCATCGGTTGATATCCATAAGAAAAAAAATCTAACAATGATGTCTAGTGTTAGCATGAACGTCGCCAACGGCATAAGAATGCGTTAAAAATAAGTAAATAAAGAGCGATAACAAGAATTATTAACTATTACGTTTCCCCTATGAATAGTCTAGTTACTATGACATTACTATACAAAAATTGTAAAAAGAGAGATATCTATCGGAGCGGCGTCTACATTTGGTTTTTGAAAGTCAACGGATCGTGTAATACAAGAATTTAAATTTTTTACATAATTGGTTAAAAACGATTACTGTTGAGTCTGAATTGATGGCTTAATTGTTAGGTAGCTGTAGAAACAAAAATTGAAATCTTACCTATACAAACTTTGTGAACTCGTCTTAAAAGGTTCAATTGTTGGTAGAGAACGTTTTTCTGGTTCGGAACATGAGCGTTGCATTTGAGATATGTTTCGTGGCGGTGTCGATCTGAACGTAATATTTTCATAGATTCGTTCAGGAGCTGAAACAGTCGATGTACTTGCGACTGGGGTCATAATAGGCCGTCGCTCGATTTCAGTCTGATCTCCACCGAAAAGGGTTGACGTAGTCGTTGATTTGTCTTCATCAACATTGGATTGGTCAATGTTAACCGACGAGGATGACGGCCGTGCTATGTTCTGATAAACTGGCTCCTGCTCCTCCTGAGTCTTCTCCTCGAAATCATTCTCGTTGAAACGTTCCGGACTTTTGTTCTGAACAACGTTTAGAATCAACTTAATGTCTCTGGCTAGGGTGTTTTCGAGACTAAAGACCCTCTGCGAGAGGATTTCTAGTTTATGGTTAAGAAGATCGAATTGAGAAACGTTGGGCATCCAATTACCAGGAACAGTTGCGTCAAGGGAAGGCGACAGTTGCGTGGGTGGGATGTACGATACACCATTATCAGCGCTTAAGTTCACAAGGTTTGACATGTTTTCATGTTGTTGAGGTAATTGTGTATAAATATTAGAGCTTAAACTAAGTTTGCGTTTGGAATGTTTGTGTGGATCGTTTGTATTGTTTGAAGTAGGCAGCTCGATAAGTGGGCCGTGTTGAGCGCTTTGTGTCTGACTGGTAGACTCAGACTTGGTAGCCGGCTGAGCCAGTGACGATAACGATATCAAAGGTAAGATATTCGGTGGTGTCACACTTGTAGCTTCCAGTTCCGACTGAGCTTGGCGAATTTGCTCGATGAAATCCTGCTGGCTCTCCCGGCAAGTTTTCAAGTTTCGAGACTGAGCTTCAAGCGTCGGCAGTCCAAGACTTTGAGCCATCATTTCGATGTTTTGTGCTTTCAAGTTCGCATTGTTCTGCATCAACTCCAACGGAAGGATATTTGCATAGTTGTGTGCCTAGAAGCCAACAATTTTCAATCGTTCCCTATATTTACGCTTACTATTTTGATTACCCCGCTGGAATGTGTGGCCGATGTGGCTGCCGTGCCTAAGCTGTACGATGTATGGAAACTAGACGCGTTCGTACCAGGAGTTCCAAAACTGTTTGTCAAAGGCATTGTTTGGCTCGATGTAATATTCGTTAAACTAGAATCATGAAACGCTCCTCCGATCGAAGACTGTCTCCGGATAGTTCGTGGTCGTTGCGTATTTTCAGTTGGGGATTGTTGAGCTGAAAGTTTTACACCTCATTAAAGCTACCTCTCTCTATCTACGCTTCGTTTCTATCTTTTAAACTAAAGCCAATTTCTTTGAAAATGTTAAATTTTAAAAAAAGAAAACTGATGAAAATGTTAATGATGAGAGCACTTACCAAGTAGTGGTTGATGTGTAGACTTAGTAAGTCTTAAGTCCGGAAAACTTCGTTTCAGCTGAGTAAACATGCCTTTAAGAAAAGAAATGGGAAAAAAATAAAAGCATTACATCTAATGAAAAAGAAAAGAAAGAAAAGATAGAAACAAAACGCCTAAAATGCATGCTGAAATAAATTGAAAACCATTCCGCTACTGTTCTACGGAAAAGAACGTTCTGCAGCAATGATCTTGCAAATCGACTACTGTTAGAACACTACGATCGGTTTTTGGTGGCAACTCGACGTAGACAATGTGTATCAAGTCGCGTATCAAACCATCAGCCATCAACCAATTTCAGTATTACTTGAAAGAGTAGCCATGTGCCATCGCCAATACCTGTAATATATTGGAACGTCGAGCTCTTTTCTGGTCCAAAGTCCAAGTTCATCGGAGTCACATCCTGACCGGCTTTATCAGTTGAAAACTCCAAAATACCATGACCTATAACATCAGATTACTTTAAAATTCACGAGAGATCATCAAAGTGTTTCCATTAACCTGATTCACTTTCTTCGCTGTTATCTCGATGGATTGAATTCCCTCGACTAACCGATCCCGCATGCGAATGATTCATGGCCCGACAGTACTGAGCACAAACGCTTGACTGGTGCAAATTTTCTTGATTGCCATAAACGTTACTACCCAAATTTCCTGGCATATAACCAAAATGAGTAGCCCCATACAGAGGATCACTAGTCGACGGATTCTGGGTAACCGGCATCGAAGATTGGAAACCTTGATTAGCGTTAACATGATTCAAACTTGGATTCAAATAATATCCTCGATTTGATGGATATATATGCTCCGAAAAACCTTGCCCATGACCATAAGTACTATAATTAGAACGTTGATTCCTAAAAATATCACATATTATGACCCTCAAAACATGATAGCTAGGATTTGAGATCGGCCTAGAATCCTTTTACAAACCCAGCAGCAGTGTTTAGTTCAACATCGTGCTCCCCATTGATTCCGTTCAACCCATTTTCTTTATCCTCCCGATCATTCCGGTCGCTACTTTCTCTCTCATTGGCTGAAGCAGATCGTGGATAATGCAATAAATGGAACTTGGGTTCAACTCCAGCTTGCTCCTCCTAATTCAACCAAAATACCATTAAAAAGTTTCTAGTATACTAATGCATTTACTTACATCACGCATATTGAAGGTAATCTCTAAATTATTCATAAAAAACGAGTAAAATTCAGGATACAGTTCTAAGACGTCGAGAAGATCATCTCGATGGATCTTGTGGAGGTCACAATATGTCAATGCTCGAACATTGCAACTAGATTTCCCGATTGTCGGATAAATACAAGGATTCTCACCAAAAATGTCATCTTTACCTGAAAACACAATGTAACTAATGTGTTAGTGATTCTGATCTATCCACGACATTTACCTAATATGGCCATCACAATATCTTCCTTGAGAATCTCGATCGATCCTCGTGATATGAAGTAGAGGCACGTTAAAACATCACCCTTATGGACCAATGTGTCTCCTGGTGGAGCGTGTGTTGTTTTAAACTTCAACGACAGCGCTCTAGATGAGATTAATGCTGTTAATATTAATGGACTCGGTTGAAATCGTATGTGAATTACCTTAAACAACCAGGACTTGCTCCTTGAAATGCTGAGCAATTTGTTAAGAGGTTTCGATTTAAATGAAGGCAAATATCTGCTTGAAGGCATTCAGGAAATCCTTTCAACACGGAATTCATGTCAATTCCATTCGTGTAGGTCCAGGCGTGTTGAAAATATTCCTCAAGGCGTTGTCTGTAAACAAATAAAAATTTAAGGGATTTCTAGTACGACAAGTCACAGAAACCTTTCTATTTAATCATTAAAGGTGCATTTCACTAACAGCGCTTGAAATATTCTTTCAACAACGGCTGAAAGAAAGATAGTCCAGGAGGAATCGGCGCAGGAGTATCGAAAACTATTCCACCTCAATTTTTTTATGCGATTCTCTTCAAATTACCCTACTGATGGTATAAATGCATGTTGCCAGGGGGCAACCCCGCGCCATATTGTTTAAACCGAAATTGTTTAAACAATTGCGAGGAATTGTTTTTTTTTCAACCGGACAAATTTTTTTTGTATTCTTTGTTAAAATACAATTAAAAAAAGTCCTGTGGCTTTTCACGATAAAGTTAATATTTTTAGAGATATCAATTTTTAAAGGTTCGAAAAATCTTAAATTTGGGTACTTTTGACCCATGAAAAATATATATAAAAAAAAAATAAAATATAAATAATATTTTTTTTTATTTTTTATACAATAGTTAACAATATCCTTAATTGCGATTTCAAAAAATTTAATTATTTATACCTGTTTTTAATTGTTAATTTCGACCGACGCAGCGTATGAGTCAGAGAGAGACAACGATACTTATAGGTAAGCAACGCATACTTGTGAACGCGCGAAATTAACAATTAAAAACAGGTATAAATAATTAAATTGTAGAAATCGCAATTAAGGATATTGTTAACTATTGTATAAAGAATAAAAAAAAATATTATTTATATTTTATTTTTTTTTTTAATATATTTTTCATGGGTCAAAAGTACCCAAATTTAAGATTTTTCGAACCTTTAAAAATTGATATCTCTAAAAATATTAACTTTATCGTGAAAAGTCACAGGACCTTTTTTAATTGTATTTTAACAAAGAATACAAAAAAAATTTGTCCGGTTGAAAAATAACAATTCCTCGCAATTGTTTAAACAATTTCGGTTTAAACAATATGGCACGGGGTTGCCCCCTGGCAACATGCATTTATACCATCAGTAGGGTAATTTGAAGAGAATCGCATAAAAAAATTGAGGTGGAATAGTTTTCGATACTCATGCGCCGATTCCTCCTGGACTAAGAACATTTAAAGCGTTTTAAGCGCCTAGTGAACAACATCTAGAGTTGCATAAATAATCTAAATCCTCTAAGGAGTAAGGGTAATAATATTAAATAGCATATAAAATACTTTTAAAATTATACTTTTAAATATACAATAATTGGTGATCGTTGTAACAATCAGATACTTTGATGTATTTATATGCCGCTTGTTATGCCGATTATTATTATAACACTCCGAATGTTATGCCGCTTTGATGAGAAAAACGTTATAAAATTTGAAAATGTTTGTTGACAATCGGCTTTCTTTTGTATGATGCGAATAGAGTATAAAATCTGACTTCGTTATTAAGTTAATAAAATTTCATGAAATTGGATGCTTTATTTTCAACAATCGAGGTAAATCATTTGATTGTGTCAGTTGCAAATTTGCTGTATACAGTATATGTACACAGTAAACCAGAATCTATAGTGAGTTATTTATTTAAGTGGTAAGTTTATAATATATTTTTATCTTTTTGTTTTTATTTTAAATTTGAAATTGTTTCATTATAATTTTGTAATTAGATGTTATTCAGGCCTATGGTGGTTTTGTAACATCTCATAATAGGTACATACTTTGTATGTATATATGCTTTTGTATCCTGGCAATAAATAAAATCAAAAAATAAACAAATTTTGATGTTATCATTTTAAGTGGTAAATTGATACTTTATTTATTACTATTATTCATACTTTATGAGTAAGAGCAACAAGTAAGCCACTAAGCGGACTGAATCAATCCATTGGTATTTTGGTTGAAATTATCGGGAAATTGTTGCCGTTATTGATTGGAAATAAATAAAATATTTCTTTAATAGAAAAATAATTAATAAAGTAAACAAAATTTCTTTAATTTTTTGTATTGTGAATGCGAAGTAAAGACCAAGTCTTATCAGGAATTTAAGTGAGAAATTTTAAAACAATTTGTCGGTTAACTATAAACATTTTGGCTGTTAGAAAATATTGTCGATAATTTTTTGCATTAGAAATTCAGTTCGTAACCAGCTACCGTTCAATGAACATATTCATTTTAATACTCGCAGTATTTATCACAATCGATTAACTTTTTGTAAGTGAAAAGTGCTTTTAATAATTTATATTCCGATTTGGCAAAAGATTCGAATTTCGTTGAACACATCTACAAGATTAAAAATATTTCAACGTTTTTTTTTTTTTTTGTTGTTGTTGATGTAGTCAGAGTACGCTCTGGAAGAAAGCTCACCCTGATCCGCGATAAGCATTACCACAGAGTAGAATCCATTTTCACTCTATAATAGGACTCCTAACTTATTCCCTCATTTTTTTACCTTAAATTTTCCAACAATAAGAAAATATGAAAGTCTTTTAAGTGTATAGTGATCCAAGATAAACCCTAGATCCATGCATAAACCTTCAAATCAAATTCAGAAAACAAGTAGTTTGAAAATCAAGCCAAGTAGTGAATCTCTTTATCACATGCCTATCACAAAAATGTTAAGCTAAGTATTAATTTTAAGTAAAACCAAATCCTTACAGTTTCATCCGGGAAAAAATATTTTAGATCCAATGTATCCGTTAAACATAAAAGTACCCTTTGTTAGTAGTTTCAGTGGAAACGATACTAACGCAAGTTACGTTTGTCAACCTTAAGCCCAGTAAAATCCGTTTCACTGTATAAAATAAGGTAAAACAATTCCTTTACTTGATTACTTCGAGATGAACTCAACAGCACTGTGTCAACAGCACTCAACAGGCTTAGAGATTCAATACTTGACTTGATTTTCAAGCTACTTGACCAAAATTTTAATTTAATTTTTCGATAGTTGCATACTTATTATATATTGCAATCATTGAAATAGTTAAACATTTTTTATAGGGATAAAAATGAGTATATACAATGCTTTATGGTCGGGTATTGCTGAAGATATCAAGTTGTTTATGGATGGAGAGGATTGTCCCAATGAGCTTGGACTTTATGGACGAAGTGCTCTACAACAAATGGCAGTTGACGGATTGTAAGTCTACTAATTACTATTTTATCCTTACAACTTACTAAAACGAGCTAATTAGTGTATTACTAATGTTACAATTGGAAGCTGAAAATTACTCTGTCCATACTAATACTATTTTAAGGTGGTTCCCGACTAGAAATTCTATCTAATTTATCTTTCTTTGATAAATAAGGTTGATTTCAATAAAACAAACTTTACGAGGTCTACATCACGATCATATCAAGACAGTCTTGTCGCTGAAATTTTTTTACAATTAGGTATTTCTGGTCAGGTCTATGATGAAGTGACTATGATGAAGTGTCTATGTGAGGTTTTTCTCAGGATTATTTTATTAAAAAATAGATCATTTCACTTTAGGTTTTCATAATAAGGTCCATCTGAAGTTCTTCGCGATATTTTATTATTAACAATTAATAATTGGACATTTAGGGGAAATGGGGGTAAAATGACCCCCTATGAAAAAAATGTTATTGTGCTCTAAGTTTATGGCAAAAACAACAATATTCAATTTCTTAACAATACTGAATCTAGTTATTATTGTAACTGTATATTTCTAATGATATAATTGTAGTTTATTAGCTTCATCATATTTTTAAAAGCTTAGTAAGGGATCATTTTATCCCCATTTAGGTATAAAATGTACCTTTTGGAATTAGTATTTCGATTTAGCTGGATTTTTTGCTGGATTTCTGTTGCATGTATTCTGTATGAGTCTATGTTTTCTTTCTAGGTATGATATGTTCGAAAAAACTTTACAACTACCCCACGTCGATCCATACGTTCAAAACCAGGTTGGAGAAAGTGCTGTATCTCTGGGACTTTCGGACCCACAGCACCGATACAAATTTCATGAAATATTGAAGAAATATAAAATCAAAAATCATATGACAGACGTATTCCCAACACTGCCAACTCGGTGTTCGTTACGGAAATGTGAGGATCGCCTTCTGTATGCATGTGCCATCGGTCGAAAAGACCAAATCGTGCAAATGATTCAAGCTGGCCACGATTTGAACCAATATCAATATCACGATGGAACAACTCCGTTGATGGTAGCTTCCTATTTCGGCCGAGCGGCTACTGTAAGATTTATATTGGAACAGGGTGTTAATGTCCATGCAAAAAATGTCTTCGGGTACACCGCGCTGATGTATGCTACTGGCACCGTTACAAAATTGTTACTAAATCACGGAGCCGATCCAAACGATACTAGTCTCGAAAAGGAACCATTCGTTGCATTCCACTTTGCTCTAATGTACCGTGACATGATGAAAGCAAAATTACTATATTCCAAAATGGATACCAGAAAACTATTTACAACAGAATTAGCAAATGTATGGCCTGTGCTATATAATAAGGGATTCATTTATCGATTCCACTTTGTAGCTCACTGGAGTCAAGTGTTTCTGGTTGAAGATAAAGATTCGGTATTGAAATCAACGTTTAATATCCACGCACCTTCATCGTTATTGTTTCATCACAGCTTAATGACAGCTAGTTTTGAAGAGTGGAAGACATTTAAGGAAATCCTAATCCATTTCAATAAGAAATATGGATCTCTCAACAAAGAGTGTAGCTGTCTCCTGAATAATATACTACTGGAATTCCCTACTTGGAACGATCGACTAGTTGAAATTTTGAACAGCTTGGATCTTACTGAGTGGAATATTGAAAAATTTGTTCATTCTCTGGCATCTAATTCAATCAAACGAGAGTATATGGAGAAATTACATAAAGAGTTCGTCGTTCAATCAGAACTTTATTCAAGAGATGAGCCAAAGGGGATACCAATTACTTCTGATAATAGTCAGAGCATTAAACAAGAGGGCAAAAAAATATGTTTTAAACAATCTCTTTCATGATTTGACAACATTTACATAATTTGACTCAAAAAAAAAAAAAACAAAATTCGGTTAAAACTCGATGTAAGTCTCATCAAGTCTAATAGTTAATAATTTTTTTAAATGAATTGATCTCGATGTTTTTATTCCTACAAGAAATAACTTATGAAGTCAATGCTTGCTTTGGCTTGATTATAACCTTATATCTGGCGTATAGTGCGCACCTGTAAAACCAAAAATGCACTTTCTGATTTTTCAGTGCTTTTTATACGCCAGATATAAAATTCCACCTTGATATATTTAATTTTTTTATATGATAATAATTAATTTTACTTCTTTATTTTATTTTTAAAATAAATTGTAATAGAAAATGAATATATATTGTATATAATATACAATTGTAATCCGTCTATTAGTTTAAAAATTGCACGTGCAATAATGTACCCGTGATAGAAGTGAAACTTTTTAAGAAATAAAGAACAAGAGAAAGAACAATACAACATTTTAATAACAAATATTCTATTTATTTAATATTTACCCTGCAATCTAATTCTATCGCTAAATATATCTCTTTCTCCTTTCTCCTTTGTAACACTTCCTAGCGTTGGTATATATATATGGGAGCATTTTCATCCGCCACAAATATAGTTCTACATACGCCGTATCTTTCTTCTCTCTCATGTAACGAATTGATAAAATTAAGCGTTTTCTTTTAATATTTCACTCTTACTAATCAATTATCGAACTACCACCTAAGAAGTTTTACTTCAAAAACATGAATTTTCTCTGAACCAAATATAACTTTTATTACTCAGGGAAATTGTGGCTTTTATTTAGTTAAAAAAATTTTTTTCAGTACGTATCATAAAAAGTTAACGATGAAAATCTAGAAACAGAGTTGAAATGTCGAGGGTACCAATTTTGACGCACTATAATATGTTTAGTTTTATGTAACCGAGAAAACGATGTTTTCAAAAGTTGTGGGAAATTTGAATTTCTTTAATAATAAACAAAGAACATTTTTTCTGGAACACTTTTCCGAAAGGAATTTTGAATTTGTATCTTAATTACTAACGTATCTAAGAATTATGGAAATTTTCAATTGGTATTTGCATGAGTCTTTGTCTAGAAGTCTACCCAAAAGTTAAATGAAATCATAGGTTGCTTTCCATTTATTAACACAGAGCGACTCTGCGTTACATTGCAAAACACTGCAAAATGAAACAGAGTTATCTCAAAATAATACTAGAGCGACTAGAGCAAATACTAGACTGCATTTTTGGTTTTTTAATACCAACCTAAAGAACCTGAATAATTAATAAGCATAGGAAATCATAGGCAGAGAAGAGAATTTTTCTCTTTGTGTTGGTAATCCTGGGCAAAACACGGTGAAACACGGCCAAACACGGCTTTTTTGAGTGTCGCGCAGTGTTCAGCCGTGTTCGACATTGTAACAAATGGAACGCTCTGTGTCGAACACTGAGTTACACAGAGGTTGTTTTTGTGTAAATGGAAAGCAACCATAATATAGTAGGTGTACCTTAATGGATTCGGGATCTGGTGAAACCGGATGAATTCTCGTACCCGTAGCATTTGCGTGTGGTATCGAGCTGTTCCAGAATACAATCGTTGAATGATCGCCGAAACGTTTCCGAAAATACTGGCGTACATCAACGCTGCAAGCAAATAAAATTGAATATGTGTCGAATAAAAACCACGATTGTGTCCACATACAGCCCACTAACATAACGCAGATCGTGAAAATTTTCTCCGCGTCCGTGTTGGGGGCTACGTTTCCAAATCCGACACTCGTCAACGATGTGAATGTAAAATATAATGCGGTTACATAGCGTGATTTTATGGACGGACCACCTTAAAAATAAAATAAAATTTTTGTTAAAGAATATAGCCTTTAAATTTATTAGTATTTCAATGCCTCTGTATAATAAAGAAGGTATCGCAGATGTCCCCTTTCGGTTTTGTTCATTTTGAGATACGCTTTACTTAGTTTCGTTGTGATTTTTGCCATTTGGCCCAGTTTTTGTTTTTTCCCTTATAAATAAGCAATTTTTTTGCAAAAAATGTATCCTAAATAATGATCCAAACAGTCAGTTATCATCATACTAAATTTCATCAAAATCCATTAAGTGGTTTTTGCGTGACATGGTAACGGACAGACAATAATTTTAACAATGGTGAATATAGCCATTGTTTCGGTAATTGTGACTATAAAGATGATTACATTTATCATTACATGTTAAGATATATTATGGGTTTTATTTATGTTCTTCAAACCAATAGCGGTGTTCATTTAAAAAAAAATTCTGTGACGCGTCGTTTAAGATATTTTTTGTAAATTTTTTAGGTATTGATTTACATAAAACCAAAAATATAAGTAAGCTCAAGTCAATCGGATTTATGTCACGTATTTCTAGCTTGGTAGACCAAAACAGAGGCCTCGCACTGGAGGAATACTCCAGGACATATTATGTTTGTTCGCGGAACTGATACTGAACCAATAACGAATCATTCCAAGTGGATTTAGGATAATCGCCAAACGCATACACGCTTATGAACTGATTAAGGCTTATTTTCCCGTGAACGAGTTTGAAAATGTAGTGAATTTAAAGTTGAAAGAAAAAGAAAGAGAGACGGGTCTTTGGATCTAGCAATTCTCGAGGTTTTTTTAGGAGGAAAAATTCGATTCTCTTACTCATGCGTAGTTTGCTAAAATGTGGCTAGATTTTCTTTCCTTCACTCTCAACGTTAAATTCAATTAACAACTTTCGTGGGTTCTCGTTAATCCTTGTCTTACTTCCGAACATTTTCAAACTCGTTCACGGGAAAATAACCCTTAATCAGTTTATAAGCGTGTATGCGTTTGGCCATTATCCTAAATCCACTTGGATTGATTTGTTATCGGTTTAGTATCAGATCCGAAAACAAAGCTATTGTCACTCAGCAAAAGGTACGTAATTACCCTAAATTACTATCTTCACAAGATCGGTAAAGCCAACACCAACATATGTCGTCTCTGCTGGAAAGCGGCAAGAAACGGCGGAGCATATATTGCGAGACAGCTTTCAAAAGAAGACTGCAGCATCTCGAAAAGACGGACATGACGCTTAGCGAGATAGCAATGGCAGCCCTTAGGCAGATGCTGGCTTGCTTTAAAAACTTAATGCTCAATAAAGAGGGTCACATTACTTTAGACCTCATTGGTTGCGATGATTAAGGGATAAAGATATACATATAAAAGTTGTAGAGGATATAATTCTATCATATGGTGGTTGTAGAGTTATCAAATCCCTAAAAAAATATCAGTATTAGGAGGTCGCCCTTAGGGTTTATTTTGGGCCTTAAGAATGTTTTCCGGTACAAATAAAAAGTTTGGGTTATTAGATTTAAATGAAGAAAAACATCTCAAAATCGGCGAGAGATATAAAGGATACCTTCCTTATTCTAGTAAGAAACTGAATAGCTTTTCTTTAAGCGGATGTCAAAAAGACGTGATAATAAGTGTTTGAGCTACTGTATTTTCCAAAATAATTAATACCCGATGATTCATTCACATGATAATTTATCCTCCGACAATTCATCCTGGACAATACATTCCTATGACAAATAAAACTAACTCAGAACGGTGTTTTCCACTTATTAATGAGTCAGTCATTAGATAATCAGTCGGATATTCGACAGAGATTAAAGTGAATCGATTAAAAAGCATTGTGATTGATTTATTTAGCACATTCTATAAAAGAAATAAGTTTTAATAAGATTGTATTGTCGAGGATGAATTGTCATGGGTCCAAAACGCGTCACGTGTAATAGGTTTAACGTTGAAAGTAGCTAGAGCTTTTTTTCATTTTTGTGGTCTGGGTACACAGGACAAGTTTGTGACCTGACAATTAATAGTTAATAGAACTTTGAACTCGCATCAACCGAGCATGTAATGCGAGTAGTAGCTACGGACCTACTCGCATATGATAGTAACTAGCTAAATGTGGTTACACAATGCGAGTAGTTGCACTGCAGTTACTGTCTAGAAAAGTTCACAATGTGTAACAAGGCCAATGTTACACTTACCAGTATCATTCAAATAGTAATATTGATGTGTATCATTGGCTAGGATATCCAACCATCCAATTTTTGATTTTAGTAACGGCCTTTCGGCCCGTCCAATTGCATACCTAAAACATATGGAAAGTAGTTGTTGGAGTATGTTTTATTGATTATTGATTTTTTTCTTACCAAATGCAGGCCAACCAATGGGCGATCAAAGCGAATGTCGCCATTAGTAGTAGCAAGACGGCCGCTCCATACTCCGAGTAACGATCAATTTTTCGGGCAACCCGGACTAAGCGTAACAGTCTTGCTGTTTTCAACAACCCGATTAAAGTCGTTGTCTGAAATCATAGGTAGACAGCTCAATGTTTCCATTTTTTCCGTTAAACCAGATCAGTTGAAAAGAAACAGTAAGTACAAAGCGCACAAAAGACGAAACGAAAACAAACTGACCACGACGTTAATCGTGAGCTGTTAAATACGAAAAATCTGAATGAAAAAAAAAATTTACGCAATCTTCAACATTGCATGCAACTTACTACTGGAAAGATTTTTTTTCGTACGTGGGAAATCGTTGGATTAAAAGACACCCTGTATATATGTTCCATGGGGAAAGTATATTGATAACATTAATGTTCAACAATGAAATTCAATGAGCAATTAAACTTTCCTCAGCCATGATTTTTAATTTCTAGAAAATGTATTTTCCGACTTTCACCAATGATTGTTTTCCACGAAAAAAAATCTTTGCATCTTATGATTTTTTTAAAGCCTTGAAAACCAAAATACTACGATAAAAAAATAAAAACCAAGCATATCTATTTTCCATATGGAACCCAAATGCATTACTCTACGCAAGTTTCACGATGGAAAATTTTTTTCATTGTTCACATATAAAACTACAAATCAAATCATTCAAACTAAAACTACAAAACAAAGCGATTCAAGGAAATAAATCACATTTGACCGTAAATCGGAAAAGTTTTTCACTCGGGAAAAATGAAAATACATTTTCTAGATCAAAATGAATAAGCGCTATGTGAGCCAGGATTCATCCCAAAATTCCGTTGAAGATTGCGTGTTTGTATCATAGGGGAAGTGAGCCCAAAACGGGTAACGTAACGCGAACGTAAAAAAAACTGTAACATTCGTATTATATGCTAAGTTGATTTACTTTATAATATAGTATATTAATTAAGCTTTGAAATAAAACAAGATGTGACCACATTATATGTCCAGTATTTGTTTATTTTAAAAAATAACAAAGTTGTCAAAAACCCCGTTTTACCCTATACATGTGCCTAACGGGTAAGCTTAGGGCAAAACGGGTTAACGTCTTTTTATTTACTGTAATGAGTCATGAATCAATTTTTTTTCGTTTTATATAACAATAATCTATTAATTTTACTCATTGACGTAGTATTTAATTAATGAATCTCAATATTTATTGGCTATTTAGTCGATAGAGATTAACACTAATTTATAACACTAATTTTATACTCATCAGACTTTTAGAGTTACCTATTATTCAAGAGATCAAATATGTTAATATGGTAATATAGAACAATAATAATAACAATTAGGTATCAAATAAAAATTACAAACTGGTAGTAAATTGAAACTAAAATGCTTCAGAACTTCATTCTTGGCACAAATAACAATAATATGTCCTGTGTCAGAATAAGAAGTACAGGTTTCATGAGCTCATTCTCTACAATCTCCACATTCGATCAGTTTTATTTAGGTGGATTTTCATATGGATCACCACAAACGAGGCATACATACATTTTCGGTTTTTTCTACGTATTTTTCATGTTAAATTGTTTATATCTATCTACCCGTTTTGCCCGAGACACTATTTACTTCTTAAAGTACAAATAAACTCAAAATTGCAGAAAAAGCAGACAAAGTGTTCATGAAATTTCAAACTAAAATAAAACGATGATACGAATAACATGAACATTATAACGATTTTCGACTAATCAGGACATAATTAACTTGAAGTTTTTTAGTATAATTAGCTATAAACTTTTATTTAAAATTCCTATGGTGGTAAACAATTCCGGCGCTCTAGCTTAGCTGATCAAAGCTCGTCAGGGTTAGACAAAATGCTAATGCTTCATACAGGAGCGTAATACAGCTTACCCGTTTTGGGCTCACTTCCCCTATATCAATTTTATTATTGAACGCAATTATCTTTAAATGATTGTTACGACATCCTAAGTTGTTCAGGGTGACTTGAAAATCATGAATATAGCCTTTAAAGCTTGCATTATGAAAATCGAAACCTAAAGGCTGTTAAGCGCCAAATACTTCAGACCGTATACGAAAACGAATTTCATTAGTAGTCATTTTTGAAATAACCAAATGATATCAATTATTTTCTCAAAACACTTCTCACTTAAAATTCTTAAGAAATTTTCATGGAGAATTTCCATATTTAAATCGATTTCGATTAGGTTCTAAATGCATGCAATAACTCAAATGAGACAGGCAAGAAACTAAAATTACCATCCCTGCAGACATGAATACAAACAAACAACCAATAAACAAGAAATATTTTAGATACCGATCAATCGATTTCTATTGATAATCCGTGATCTGATCACTTGAATCATTGTAATCACTTGAATCAAACACTAATGAAATTTAGATAAATAAAAATGTTCACACTGAAGGATCAAATGAGGATTCAACTTTGAATAAATAATAACCTGGAAAACTGTAAATAGATAACCTGATATTGAACTCTTACAAATCAAAAGTTGTATAAAATCAAGTCAAGGTTTGATTTTCAAGCAACTTGAACCAAATGTAACTTAAAATCAAGTCAAACTCGAATCAAATGTTTGAATATCAAATCAAGCATTGAATTTGAAAGTATTTGTATTTATAGGTTACAATAGAAAATGCAACTCAATAAAAAAATGTCCAACTATTTGACTTCATGAATCCCTGTTTCTCTATATCCCATTTTACTTTAAATAAAATATTTTGAATAAAACTTCCCTGCGGAGGGTAAATCTGAAAGTTTTAGAAACAAATAGGGGAAGAGAAGGAAAAGTGCTCGCCTAGCAAGTCTAACATATTTTGAAGAGTGGAGAAACTTGTAAAAGTATCTCTAATAACATACTTGTAAATTATTAATATTTTTTTAGATTTTTGTCATTTTGTATTGATAGAGAAGTGATAGTTTGAGGGACAATGGATCAGGATTTACAATGAATGCAACGAGAGTATCAGGTCACAACGTTACGCCATATATTAGAGTTTCATCAGGCTCTCTGATGTATGCTCAGCATTCGTGTCTTTCTATAACCTTGCATATACCAATAATTTATTTTTCTATTTCAAAACCGAGTTTTGGGTCATTTTTGAAAATTGTAAAAATTGTTGTAAAATATAATAGAAAAAATATATATATAATTGGTATATGCAAGGCTAAAAAAAGACACGAATGCTGAGCATACATCAGAGAACCTGAAAAAGCTATAATATATGGCAAAACGTCGCTACCTGACACTCTCGTTTTCATTCATTGTTAATAAGTTAAAATCTCCTAAAAAGCAGAGGAAGTGAGATATTTACAAAAGCTTAATAATTTTCGAGGATCTTGGGCTTCAGTACTTTGACATCCGCATTTTAGACAAAGATCAGTTCATATAATACCCAAATAGAAAAATAAAAATGTTTTCCAGTTTATCATCATTTCAAGATTGGTCCTTTTTGACTGGATTAATGGCCGAAGCTCAATAAGATCGTTAAATCCAAATTAATAATTGATTTCAGTCCATCTATGAATGGAAAAAGCATATAAAAGACGAGTGGTAAGAGTTATATGATTACGAGTCGTATTCACGTCAAGGAAAGTATCAGGATTGGAGAAAGGATTGAAGAAAAAAAAAGATAACAAAATTCAAACTCAAACGTGCGTATTTCGAAAACGTGCAAGCTGTAAGGCAGCTGATCAGATTATTAATTATTTATTTAATATATTTTATTGTTGGTTTTCAACTTGATTTGTTTTATATATTTATTGCTTTTGCAAAACAAACAGAATTTAAGGACAAGATCATCTTCAAAAATCAATAATCCACAATGTAGTTAATGGTTGGAGACATTGTCAGATGTTAGCGACGAGAAGAACAAAGAAAACAGAAATGAAAGTGTAAAAAAAAAATTAGAGAGAAAGAAATTAATGATTTGGTTTTAATGAAATACTGAATATTGTATTATTTCAGTGATTTTAATTGAAAATTTTTAAATTAATTGTATTTTATTTTTTATTAATTTATGAACGATTGTCCTTACATACTGCCATAATTCGTGTAAATTTTCTCTACCTCGTCTTTATCCAGGCCCAACTAGAATATGAAAAATTACAAATGTCTTTTTTCCATATTTTTTTCTTGTTTAAAATAAATAACTTATTCGATTTAATGAGGACAATTTTAAGATTTTCTTATGTTGATTTTTTTCAGTATATTAGATAAGGGTATACAGGAGGCTTAACTGATAATTTACTGATATGTAAGTGATCTGATCATGCGAATATGAAAGGTAGAGCTTACTTCGTCCGTGTCGCTTCCAACTAACAGCAGGTCAAATGGAATAGCCGCGACCAGGTCGATCAAAAACCATCCTTTCAAATAATGTACAGCAATTCGCCCCGGATGTGATACAACCTCATCACTCCCATTTACGTAAGTCGTACGAAAATTAATCAATATATCGACAATAAACGTAACATCCACTAAAATAAAATAAAATTACTATCCAATTACAGTCTATCTACCACCTGATACATACCGATCAAATCGATCACAACAATCGGATCATCTGCATACTTTTTCGTCCCGCGTTGTCTATCTGGGCTATAATCGGGTTCGTTTAGCAAAAACGCAGCCACGTAAGGTGTGAAAATTGCCGTGTACATCACAAGAATCAGTATTAACCAATCCCAAACTCCCTAGAAATAAAAAAAAAATATTTAAGTTCGAGAAACTGGCTGATAACCGCCCGCTTCGCTAAGCGTTCCCACAACAAACGTATGGTAATTAAAGAAAACGTCATTCCACATTTCAATCATTTTCACTAAAAAAAATAGTTAATATTCTGGAGCCCACTTAGTGGCACAGCGATTAGATCTGTTTAACCTCCGCTCCATGTACAGTGGTGCTTGGTTCAATTTCCTTCCAAATTATGTCTATTTACTTTTATTAATTAAATTTTAATGTCTTAAATTTACAAACTCCAGAAGACAATATACCTATCATGTAGATCTGTTTGTTACTAAATATACTGTTGCTTTAGAATTTTTTATTATGAGTTCTCTGTTACCGATTAAAAGTAAAGTAAAATTTACTAAACAGCAATAGGTAAATTATTCAAATCGAAAAATTATATTTAAATGTTCAAGCTATCAATTGATTGATCCGAATTTTCACAGGGAAAAAAAACTAAAACAACGTTAAACGAAATTTAATTCCTCGTATCAAATTCGATTTAATGCTACATGAAAATGAAAAGGTAAAATAAATTGAAATTGTTAACATGTTAAGTTAAAAGCGTGAGTCAGACAATCAGTTAATCGATACCCAATTACAATTTTAAATAATATTTCCTAAATGTCCACAAAAAATACTTCCTTTACATTGAACTATTATATCAATTTTTTCATGAAAACCTCATTTAATAATTTTCTTATCACTGAACAAACCAATTTCAGTACTTGAATCTATTTATGTATCTATTCTTCATAACGAGGAAATGTTGTTTGTAGGTAATAAACTTTACAACGAATTAACGAATTTAAAAATGTCTTTTACCAAATGAAAGCTACATTATCACTGAATAACATGAACTATACTTTATTTTTGGAATATATTATCCTGTAGGATTAGTATACCCTTTTAAAGTGTCTGAACAAATTTTAGTGATACTTAGAGTAAATGTAGTTTAAATTTTAGGAAGCACCAAAAAGCCAGTTAGTTAATCTAAATTTGCCTGTTATTGTTATCTCAGAAAAGTGTATGGTTCTTACAGGACACCTATAAAATATGTTTAATAGTTCTCAATCGGGAATAAGAAATTAAACAAGTGTCGTGATTTTTATTAAAAGAATGTTCTATGGATCAAAAGGTTTTGAGAGCACTTTTCAACAAGTGAAAATACATGGTTCATTCGGAAAATTTTTCAACATTTTTTTTATAATACCTTCTTACGAGGACCATATTAAATTTGGAAAGGATACACCATTTATCAAATTTTGATTAATAGTTTCGAAAATATTTAGGCACACTTGAACATCTATAAGTACAAAAATGCTAAAAACATCTAATATACTTTCTTAGCATTATCATAACTGGATAAAAAATAGTTTTAATAACTAGATTGATTGGCACTACGAATCATCACGGGTGGTGCAAAATCAACACCAATCACAGGAATTCAAATGAAGCTGCTGTCGCACCATTACAGGCACGTCGAGAAGTGGCCACATTAAAAACATGGAAACGTGTAAAGCGGGTGAACCCCGAACAATGACAGCACTATCGCAAAGCTCCAAATAGACTCAAAACGCGTGCCTCTTCTCTGGCCAAAGCAGAAGAACTAATATATAAATATAGTATAAGGTTAGGTGACCCTACTCCTGTCAATTTAATAAACGATACATATAGCCAATTCCCCTTCGGTACCCTTTGACTAATAGGTTAAAGCTTGGGTTAAAAGCATCATATATGGATACCAAGCTACGGAAAGCCTCGCTAGAAACTATTTACTCTATATGCCCCAGACCAGAATTTCTGTACAGAAATTTCTCTACATCTGTACAGATGGTTCATCTATCCCAGGATCCGGAAAATTTTGTGCTGGTTACCACAGTGCTATATTTGAAGCATGCGCCGCAGTTGAAGAATCTCTCAGCTATTTTGATGAGGTAGAGGCAGTTTTACTAGCTACATCTAAACTTTATGAAATAAAGACGTATCATAAAGATGTCTTCTTTATTGATTCTCCAGCTGCAATAGCAGCAATATTCTCTGACAGCTAACTACCCCACTGATTGCGTCCGTACTTAACAAATGTCAAGTCGCCTTGGACAGTCTCGCTAAAATAGGTTGGCACCTGTCCCTACAATGGATTCCCAGTCATGTTTGTATCTTGGGAAATTAAAAAACAGACATCCTCGCTAAGTCTGGCACCTCTCTAAATCAACGGCTAACCCTTATGGCTCTAACATCCCCACGCAAGCACTATCAACTGGCATTCCTACAATATTCAAAAAAAGAAGCACAAGGAAATCATTACTGGAATCTCCTATACCACGACATCTCCCCCGCCAGGTGTCAGGCGCAGCTTTCCTAAGAACCACGGAATACGACTACCTATTCGAGCACTTGCACAGTATTGGCATCCTAGCGATTCCAATCTGCTCCCTCTGCAATGGGGAATCCATGAACGCCATGCATCTTGGCAACTGCCCTGCACTTGCAAACATCAGGGAAATAAACAAAAGCAACCATAATCAACTATTCTCCAACTTCTACTAGACGGCACACTAATGGCCGAAATGTCAAGAGTGGGTGTTGGATAAGAAGAAGATTGATTGGAATGGATCAAGTTAGGAGCCTTTTTTCTAGATCATGAAGAGATAAAAACAGTAGACTAACCTTAAACGGTGAATAATGTAGGATGGTCCAGTTGTGAATTCTGGGACTCTGAAGCTTATATTCCGGCAAAATATCAGCACCTAGAGATAGAACCTGAAACAAAAAAGAAGGTCATACAAAAAAGGTCAAGCAAAAACGTCGAAGTGATTCTCTCTAAGAATGGAAGAACTGAGAGAGAAAATAAAAACATTGAAAAACACAAATGACACATCGATGGTCCTAAACACATAAAGAATACAGGCGATTTTCCGAATATTAAAATGAATTTCCGTGCAAGTTATCTAAGGAAATTGTTTTGATTGTAGTCGGAAATAAGTCGAAGTGGTGCGTAGCTATAACGAATGAAATCATAACACTCACTTCATGTGTAATTTTTAATTTAAATTTTCACGGAAAATTCAAGAACAATATTTATACTTTGATTAATATGAAAAATGATTGTATCCAGTTACCTTCATTTCATCCATTTATAATTTCTAATTAATTTTGACATTTCTTGTTTTGATTTTTTTATTAAATGGAAACACAGTGTCGTTGGAAAAACAAGTCCACCAACTACAGATATATGATTAATATTTTTCGCATGCGATTTTCTAAAACGACTACACCTTGTTTTCCCGGGGAAAAATATTTAGTACATCAAAAATGAAAAATAATAACGTGGCAAACAAACAAGTTTCCCGCTTGCGTTTCTGCTAGCAACTATTTTCATCTAAAACGGAAAAAAAATGTGAAAATATCATCTCAAAAATTTTCCTCTCCCACCATCGCACGCATTTTTCCGGACCGTTTAATGATTTCATTGCATGTTTACTTCCCGTCATGAGCGGTTTTTTGACCGCTTTACTCACAATCCCAACAACACCCACCCACAGGAGGACAATTAAAGCGAAACGAAAATTCCAGCTTTTCCTCCCCCATTTCATGACTTCACTAATATAATTTTGAATATTTAACGCAATCAATTCAGTCAAGGTGAAAAACCTCGAACTGTACGAACAGGTTTTTCGAATCCACTACATGCTTAACAAGCTTGAATTTCTAGTTGGTACATAATATCACACTACGTAACATGAATGTAACAGTTACATAACGAAAGAATGTCTATGATGTTACCGCACTTTCACGTTGTGCGATGTTATATGCTCACTGGATTTTAATTCTTTTTAAGCATACAGTTAATAATTAACTTAAAACACATATCGAAATTCAATAAATTCTAGAGAAAAATATTTTAGTATAGTCATATATAATCATATATAAATAGATCTGAAAATTGGCCCGGTATGATCATATATAATTATATATGATTAGACAAAAATATTTAATTACTTACTACAAGCAAAAGGATATTTTTCAAGAGATTTACTACAAAAATATTAAAAAAATCACTAAGTATAACGATAACTAAAAAAATTACAACATGAGTGGGTACTTGTAAAAAAATATTTTTTATAATAATATATAATCACATATAATTAGATCTGAAAATTGGCCAGGTATGATCATATATAATTATATATCATGAGATAAAAATGTTTTTACCCGCCCGGGAAAAAATTATTTTATATAATTATATATACTTATATCTAAAAATTGGCCAGGTATAAACATATATATAATTATATATGATTATATTTTATTATAGAAAAATATTTTCCCCGCGGTTACTCACTCATTATACTTAGTTATACTTAGTGATTTTTTTAATTTTTATTACAAGACTCTTGAAAAATGTCCTTTTGCTTGTAATAAGTGATTGTCCGAAAAAAAAATATTTTTGTCTAATCATATATAATTGATCATACCTGGCCAATTTTCAGATCTAATTATATATGATTATATGTGCCAAAATATATTTTTTATCTTTCAAGCAGATACCATACAAATCTTTTGATCTGTTATTCATTATGATATACACAAAACCAGAACGTTTTAGCAACGATAAAACTATGCAGTCTTACTTTTGTTTCTAAAAAACTGAGACCAAACAGATATTACAGACTTGATCTTAGTTTTGAGTATTTGATTCAAGTTTAAGACTAATGGCAGAAACAATAGAGTTTCATTGTACCAGAGCAGTATGTTTCTAGTATTTAGTATATGTAGAACCAGAAAACTTTATATATTATTATATATAATAATTATATATTATATAATAACATTATATAATATTATATATTATATAAATAAAATCATGCAATCTTAGTTTTTTAAGAGTAAAACTAAGACCAAATAGGTATTACAGTCTTGATCTTAGTTGTGGGTATGTTTACGATTAAAGCCAGAAACATCGATCTCCAATAGAGTTGTATAGTATCAGAGAGGTATATTTCTAGTTTTAATCAGGAATCTAGTCAAGTTGATAATTGATTTTGATCGTTTCTCCTTGTCTCATGACGATTGAAGTGTTCGTTTTTGAGATGATATTTTGAGTAGAACATAAAAGAGGAGAAGAGCTCTGAGGGAATTTTTGTTTCTATAGTGTAAAGGGTGTGATAGTTGGTCACGACAGTAACATATACATGCCTAAACGTCGCTGAAAGAGGCTGTTGAAAGGGTGAGTGATCATACCTCAGAACCAATGTGCTTAATGGGAACAGCACCTGCCGATCCGGATGCTGGTGTCGTGCCAGCGGGCGCGGGACTTTTTAAGCATCCTGAAGTATTAATCGAGCTGCCATGACCGCCTAAGTTAATATTTAAAGTACTTAATGCTTTCGTTAATCCGTTACAGGACGTGGTTATATTAGTGGATACGGAATTGGGGTTATTTTCTAATCGAACGACACTTTTACGACTGTCTTTAAATCCAGTGCCGCGGACTTTGACCGAGCTCCATTTCGATTCTTTTGGATTTGCGTATTTGGTTGAAGTTTGATTGGTTTGGCCGAAAGCAGCAGCAGTGCTTTTACGACGGGTGGACGATGCAGGATCGGCTGATGAGGATGATGGAAGACTATCCCGAACTCCGTACTTGATTGAGGTGGGTTTTGGTTTTTTTTCAATGATGTCAGTCACTTTGTGTTTATGTTCATCGAAACTTCTAGTCACAATTGGATAGTCCGAGTGACTGGTACTGAACGTACATGACTTGGAGTTCTTTCTAGTCGCTTCCATTGATGACGGTTTCATCTTACTAACGGGTGATTTATCGTTGATACTGGGTGTACCATCCATATGTCCCAGTTTTGTCTCGCCAAATTCCTCGTATTTACGACAATCGCTCGAACTTTTCGCGGCACATTTTGATTTTTTAAGACTGGACTTTTTTGGAATCAGCTCGGAACTTTTACTGGAACTTTTTGTTAGTGGTATGTTTTGTAGTAGTAGATTTTGTTCGTCCATGTTAGTGAGACATTGTTGGTGTGTGTTGGAGGAAAAGTTCAAACGGAAGATTTCCTGTCGCGATCACGTTAATGTCAAGATTGTAACTAATTTTCCTACTTTCGTTCCATGAAAAATGCTCGGTTTTATTTTTGTTCACACGCTTACGTGTTTTTTTTTTCTTTCTTTCTTTAAGACAGGCGAAGAAAATCAATAAAAACTCATTACAAAATTAATAAGACCGACCGGCTACTGGTCATTAAAAGAAATATTCAATTAATTCCCTTATTTATCAATAGCATTCAAGGGAAATTATCAGGGTATTTATTATTAATTTAATACAAGTGAAATGGGGGGTTTGTGAAAATCGGCTTTAAGCTCAACTTGTTACTTGTTGTCTTGAGTTCGGGATGAAAATTACAACTAAATGACGGACTTTTTAAAAATTTCTCTTCGGACCGGATTTGGACAGAGGGATTGTTACGATAAATATCATTTAAAAAATATGTTAATTAGAAAAAATCAGTCGTTTGGTTTTAACTTGCGGCTTTTTAACAATTATTTAACAATATTGGAAAAATATTTTTTTTTATTTTACAACGATTGAATTTGACACGTCTATGAGTTAATAATTTATTTATTTTTTTTTTTAAAAATTTGTGAATAAAATTACTTTTTAACGAACACAGTTTTACTTAAACATTTTTTATAACTCTATTAGTACTCGTAGTTGAACTTGTGGAAATCTCGTACTAATTATTGCATAATATATGATTATTTTTTTTTATATATAAAACGTAGAAATTTTCCAAATGGGTTTATTATCACATCAAATTGAATAAAAATGGAAAAAATATCACATTGATTTTTCAGTAGGTAATTCAAAAAACAACTAGGCAAATACTTGCATGCTACAACGCAAATTTTGAGCGTTCAAACATTTAATAAATACATTTAAAAAGTGATTGTGCAGAAGCTAACTATCCTTGGTTTATCCTTGGTTAGTATTATATTCAGGTGTTTTGTCACAGTCTTATATGATTACAAAAAGGATGATGATTCTTTGTTGAAATTGTGTTGTGGTTTGTTCGTCAGGTCTCCGTCTATGTTCAATTGTGGTTATTTATTTGTTAGCACTGCGGTGGCTTTGTCATTTTGTGCAAATCTCAATGGAAATTTATTTCATTTTCAATGTTTTTTTTCGCAACAAGTTTTTCACAGCTCTGTTTAAACACACGACTTTGCTCCACATATACACACAGACTCTAACAGAAGATCTGTGGAAAACGCTGAACGGTCAATCGACACGCCTCGGCCACCATCGTCACTGCTCGGCACATTTTCCAATTGGGTACCCGGTGGGAAATTTTCCGATTAACACGAAAAAATTTTCAACAACAATTTAAACACGATGATTGGTTCCTATCAAAGAAACTTTAATATTTCAACTATAAAAAGCATCCTTTAGTTGAACACTTTCGAGAGACGCGTTTTTCTTGGGAAAATAATGACATGCGTAACAGTCGCATTGTTATATTGATTTTCTCTCACGGAGCCGATAATGCAGCAGTCATTAAAATAAAAAAGGACATTTTTTTTTAAAAAATAACGACAAAAATGTTCAAATATTATACTTAAACAATTTAAGAAGGTCTCCAAATTTTTCCCTCGTGAACCAATGGCCTGAAAAATTATCTTTTCTAAACTTAACCAAAAATTATTAACCTACCTTAATAAGACTTATAAATCATATAAATCATATTAGACTTGTACGGTCCTTTTTTTTAACATGAAATTTTCCTAAGTAAAAATTAATATAGAAAATCATAACCAAAGTTTGTACTTTAAATATAATTTTAAGTCGTTAGGTTAGCGACTGTCGATTCCAAAAAGCCAACATGAGGGACCAACAATGAAATTGGCGCATAGTGCGGCAATTGGAACATAACGTCACTAAAGGTTTGTTCCAATCGTCCTTCTGGTGATGTTCAAACATTGACCAAGAGACAAGAGTAAGTGAAGAACTGTTTCATCTTAGGCCGAGGGTCGACAAATCAGTACATAAGTATCGCCGAGACAGTGTCAATATTAACGCTCGTCACGCCGTTGCACTAAAATGTACGAAAATGACTATGCTGAATGGGACTGGATAGTCGCACGGAACAAACCTGCTGAAACAGTTCTTCACTTACTCTTGTCTACTCTGATCTATGTTGTCTTGCTCTTTATCTGTTGGTCGTGTCTAGGCATCGCCATGGCTGGATGATTGGAACAAACCTTAAGTGGAATGCCAATAAATACCATTTTTTGGCTGATTGATTCAAGGGGACCAAGTATTTAAAACTTTATTTTCTTTGATGGTACCAATAGAAAAGTTTTGGTCGTTTTTTTATATTGAAAGAAATGAATTAAAAACCTACTGAGCCATAAGTCAGACTGGCTCGTACGACCACTTACAACTTTCCAATATGAGGAGGGAAAATTTATTCTTTAGTACGTTTTTTTTTACTGCTAATACAACGTTTTTCAATTCAAAAGCAACCTTTTTCATTTCAAAGACACTTTTTCATTGGATATTAAATGATTTTTTTTATTTTTTATATTTACAACCGTGTATTTGCCATGTATACTTATTGATGTTGGAAATCGGGAATTTTACGTACCAGATCCTGATAACTGCACTACTCCCCGCACTCGTATGTGCAGTTCTCATACGCATTAAACTCCGACACAACATTCAATAAAAATTTTAAAATAAGTGTTATTTGAAATAAAAAAGATTGCTGTTTAAGTGAAAGCGTTCCGTTTGAAATTAAAAAGAAAGTATTTGAAGTGAGAGAACTGTAATATTATAAAAATTAATTGTTTAGTTCAAAATCAAATAGTTAAATAAATAAAAAACTGAAATCATATCCGAAAAGTTTACATTTTCAATGGTGTTTTTAAGCCGTTTCTACCAGCAGTCGTCGAATCAGAAAACCAAAGATCAAAATGCAGGGCCTACAGTAGAATTAGAGTGGCAATTTGATTACTATAGGTTTGTTCGCGGATCTGATACTAAACCGATAACGAATCAATCCAAGTGAATTTAACGAGAACCCACAAAAATTGTTAATTGAATTTAACGTTTAAAGCGAAGGAAAGAAAATCTAGCTATATTTTATCAAACTGCACATAAGTAAGAGAATCAAATTTTTCGTCCTAAGAAAAACCGAGAATCGCTAGATCCAAAGTCCCGTTTCTCTTTCCTTTTCTTTCAACTTTAAATTCAATTAACAATTTTCGTGGGTTGTTAATCCTCGTCCTACTTCCGAACATTTTCAAACTCGTTCACGGGAAAATAACCCTTTATCAGTTCATAAGCGTGTATGCGTTTGGCGATTATCCTAAATCCACTTGGATTGATTCGTTATCGGTTCAATATCAGATCCGCGAACAAACCTTATGTAACTAAGTAGGCCGTTAAAAGTTAGCCGTAAACATTGAGTCATTCTACTCCCTTCTACCTATCTATTAGCATCATATTGTCTGTAACAAAACTGCAAAAAAGGTTCCTAGTGGCGTGATGACTAGATTGTCGCTCTATACACTAGTGGTCTTAAGGTCTAATCTCAAAGAAAGCACAATAATTTGTCATTAGTTTTCGAACTCTCTGGTCGCTAATGATCATAATACTTAACGGGACTTAAACATAATAAACAATATACTTGAAATCATATCCCAAAGCTCACCCAACGAAAATTTTCATAATTAAAATAACAGCCCTGCAAATAATGGCCGTAGTCCTAAGTAAAAAATTGGGTTTACGGTAGGATACAACCACTGGTGCATTAGTGCGGCAATTTACGACAGAACTATTTTTCTGATAAAATGATTGATTCAAAGGTAAAAGAGTACCACTTGATGGTGCAGCGGTTAGAGCAATTACTCTCTTTGGTACTTGTGTCAGTGGTACTGGGTTCGATCCCCGTCGAATCTCTAGGTATAAAATTAAAAATTAAGATGTAAGACCTACAGAAACATTCTCTGTGCCTTTACAGTCGTGATATGACTATAGATGTTAAAGCGACTTTAAACACCAAAAAAAAGGTTATATATTAATTTGATTTATGTAGAAACAAAGGACAGATATTTTTTTAATTTTAGTTTCAAATCAGGGTCGTAAGCCTAGGTCTAAGGGATGCAAGATAATGATCTTTCAATAATTGTTGCTTAAAGTTGTGGACATTTAAGTGGAAGCCTAAAGCTTTACTAATAGGGAAATATAGTTTGGTACCTGTTCAAAATTTCTTTGAGCACGTTGCTTTTTAGTGTCGCTCATGTTCAGTAACAACTGATCACATTCGTTAATGACCGATTCAAGACTTAAACTCTTATAGTTCTGGGACTCGTTGGAACTTTTCTCGCCTGCACTGGGACTCTTGTATCCAAACTTTTTCCGTTTGCTTTTCAAAATAGCCGCCGCGGCCGCCTTATTTTTGACGACGGTTTTATTTCGCTGATTGTCACATTCACTTTGAGCTGCTGAAAAAGAAAGCGGTCAGATTGTAATGGCAGTGGCGAAATAGTCGGCGTGTCACCTTGGTGGAGCGCCAGATTGCGATCGTGGTCCAACATTTCGTTGATCGTATTCTCAGTTTTGAGAATTTCACTTTTCGGTGAACTCATTGTTGATGTGGTCATTGGAAATGTTGATATATCATCGACTAATTGACTGAGGATCCGTAAATTAGCACTGAAGACGGCGTTTTCATCGTGGATTGTTTTTGACATAATTCACAGCACAGCTCATGTGAAGCGGCTTTGAACGGCTTAGAAATGAATCAATTTCGATGGCTTGGCGCGGCATAAATAATTCAAAAGAAATTTTTTGATTGCTTCCGAGAAATTCGGCCGATTTTCAGGAACAACTTTACGTGTAATTATCACAGACATTTTCACATGTTCCCTCCCCCGCAGTTGGAACTAACTCAACATTTGATTTTGAATTTTTTCTTCTTCAACATTTTCATTGGATGTTCCATAAACACTACGTTCAGTGGATATCTCGATCAGCATTTTCATTGTTGCCGGGTCGCTTTTTCGGAAATTTTCTTGTTGACTCGAAACGAATAACGATCAAATCAAAAACGTTCACTGTGTCGACTGAGATTTACAGAACGGTTGTAACCTCGTTCGAATGTGGTCACATTTGTGTTTAGAGCACGAGTCGGAAAATAATCAATATTTTCCCTCGAATAGCATGCAGTCGTTTCTTTTCAAGCCTTCCAAGCCCCCCTCTATTGGTCAATTTAATTTTTCTAATACTTTTTCAAAAAGTTACAGAAAAAAAATTCTAGAAAATAAATAACGCCAGATATCAACAATATCGATCTAGAAATGGACGCTTACAATCAAACTAAATCCCAACAATACCCCATTTTCCGTTTAATCACAACTTGGATGCGTCCTCGTTCCTGTGTTTGTGTATGTAATTTTTAGTTTCAACTGCATTAATCAAAAACTCGTTGATATTTATGTGGCGTGGATTATGGAAAAATTAGGTCATGTTTCTTTTGTAGGTTGTATTCAATTTTACTTGGCAATGAATTGACGCATTGCGAAAAACAACGGGGAAAATCACCGGGATGAAACACTTAGTTAAGTTCGTTGAACTGTATTCAGTTCGTTTTGAAGGTTAGATCGATTAGTAGCTCAACTTAAGGGATAGTAATTAATAAATACTGGTTACTTACTTGAGCTACTTTCTCCCCCATTTTCGGTGTATGGATACCACTTTGGAAGTACTTCGCCGAGCCGTTGTCCTGAATCGAAAACTTGTGCTTAAGCGAATCAGATGGAACGTTGCTTAACGAAGGTGATTTCCGATCGTGGCTAATTCGATACCGTTGCAGATCACTATCACTCGAAACATTATGGAAGTTCTTTGTAAAACTATTCTTATTAGCTAAACCAAAAATAAAAATTAAACTTTTTCGAGTAAAATCTTTTTGTTACTAACATGAACTTCGGCTATTGACTTTGACCGATGTATGCCCATTTTTACTGAAGTTCTGTCGTTTGCTGATCGCATCGAGACTGGACGTTTGCGATATGTTGCTGGAACCATTTCGGCCGATGGAAATTGATTCAGGACTCGCGATCGGTGCGATCTGAATGGAACTCGAACTATTTTGACTGAAAAGGAAAGTCATTGTTTGCATATCGCTATTGGAAATCGTGACTATTTCATTTGGGTACCTGTTACTTTTTTTCGGCTTGTGTCTGGGTCGCTCAGACACGCCGTGTGATTTCCCATTGTCGTTCTCGAAGCTGCTCTGTGTCGAGTTTGGCGCGCTTTGACTGATACTGAGCACCGTGTACTCTTTGTTGGTGATGTTTTTCTGGCCTGCAGTTTTCTTCAACACGGTGGCCGAGTCGTCTTTACTTTTACCAGCGGTCGACTCGCTGCCAGATGGTTTTGGAATCGTTTGATGGGTCGCTTGCGAGTCAGCATCAGCTTTTGCTGGGGATGATTGGCGCGGAACGTTCTTCCGGTGCGGAACGGTTCCCTTGTCTTTTTCTGCGCTACGCTCAGTCGTTTTGTCGCCTTTTTCACGCTCGACCAAACAAGTCGTCTTGGCCTCAACGTCAGATGCCTTCGGTCCCACCCAGTTTTGATCCAAAATTGGAGCTGGATTCGTCGCAGTCAACGGGCTAAAACAAATCACACGATAAGGATTTTTCTGGGGATTTAAGTCGAGTTTTCTTTTACCAGTTTTCGGTTTCTTGAGCTTCTTCTTCAGCGGCTGTTACATCACTTGGAGGAGTCAAATACCCGGCTAGTCGACGTCCCCGATTCCTCCTTAACGACTGACCCAACTTAAAACTTTGCCGAAACGAAGCTCGAGCCCGATTAACTATAAACATGTAAATATGTGAATATCGAATTCAATTCTTAGGACAATCAAATCTAGCTAAGCGAGAAAATTGAATCAATAAGACTAATTATTATCTGATTCCATAACTTAATTATCAAAATCTCTTTAAGTCAGTTTGCATGTCTGTCCACTGAGACTATAGGCTCATTTACACTTTGATTAGTACGAGTGCGAGTGATTAGCGATTAGTTATTCTTGTGAGTGATTAGTTCAAGTGTCCCGTGCATGTAGGTTCTACTCTACTGTTTACTTAGCTGCTACGCTTAGTTTAATTGCTAGGTGTGTTTTCTTTAGCTGCTGCGCATAGAAAACACACCTAGCAATTAAACTAAGCGTAGCAGCTAAACAGTACAGTAGAATCTACATGCACGGCATACTTGGACTAATCACTCAGAAGAAATAACTGATCGTTAATCACTCGCACTCGTACTAATCAAAGGACGCTACTCGCACGGCACACTTGAATTACTCACAAGAATAACTAATCACTAATCACTCGCACTAATCAAAATGTAAATGAGTCTTATCTTTCATTCTATGATTCTATGACACTCGATATATTTTTTTTTCTAATTTATGACGTTTTCCCAAAGATAGTTTGCTGTTTAGCCCTTGTTTCAACCCTTAGTAAGAAGCACGCAAACGAGTATATTTATAAGTCAGCATTCCAGCTAAGTGAAAAACTTCAATAAGGGAGAAAAAATTCCAGACTTTTGAGTTCTCGTTTTTCTAAGCTAAGTTCAAAGAAAATCTCTGTGATAATTCAAAATCCGAGAGCCGGAATGAATAGAATTCTGGCCTTTTAACCTAGAGAACCAAACTTCTGTGGGAAACTTTTTCCTTTTTTATCTTTAGATGTTCTTGATACGACAATAAATTTTAAATCAAATATCCAACCAATAAGTTATCATTAAGGAATTATCTACCCCTCCCTCCCTTATTTTATTTAATAGTATCCTCAATGAGCACAAAACGTTCAACTACATAACAGCTTTATAACAGTTACTTTACGATAGAATGGTACGTAACTGTCATGTTACTGTTACGTAATTGAACGTTCTGTGTTCATTTGGTTATCCTAACAGTATTTAAACAAAAAAAATCTAAAGAAATTTATATTGTCATCAATCACAAGAACAAAAAATGTTTAATAAGGCTGATTGTTGATTTTATCCAAATAGCTTAGAATTGGGCTATAAAATTGATAGTTATGTGCTCATAATAAGGCATAGGCAACCTAATTCCATCTAGCAGTAAATGGTAAAGTTATAGTGGTAAACTTGATGAAATTACATTTGCTTAAGCGTCCAGGAGCTTGAATGGCTGGTTCTTCAGTGAGGCTTTGCGGACTGGTCAGATCCTCGAAGTTGATGATGAAAAGACTAATGTCGTCGACTTCAGAGCGAATCGGTGCTATGACCTCCGAGCAAAGAAATTTTGTGCCTGCAACAAGGAAACGAGTAAGAAAACAGAATGTGTGATCCAGGCTCAAGATAATTGGAAATGAAATTTTGCACTTAACACAAAATGCCTTCCCAAAAATTTGTTATGAATTAAATCAGCATCGATTAATGCGTGTTTATTGGAGGACAAATCTGACACATTTGTGTTTTTTAGTGATCCGACTAACGTGAACGTTGCCAAGATCATGAGAACGTCTTAAAGGAAAAGAACAAGAAAAGATCAAGGGTGATGTGAAAGGACATATCTTATTGGTTACTGTCCTTTCACATTACTATATAAAAATTATCGAGCAACTAACATAAATGTGGTGCATCTTGTGCGTGACTCGCGACGCTCAAGGCTTTCACTGTTTGCATGGCCGGAAAGATTTAGAACGGACCGATGTAAACGTTTTTCATTTGTGTCGAGCCGTTTCGATTTGACCGGAAAACGATAAAATTATCATAAAACAATGGCGGAAGGTAGTGACTCGATGCACCGTCGGGGCCAGTGGCATAAATCGCCCCGGTCTCCCCGACACACGTATTTCAAGCGCGGAGAGTTCATTAAGAGATCATTTGATTTGTTTATTCGTTGGTTCAAAGCCGTATTTATTTTCATTGGCAAGTGGCACGATGAAATATTTATTTTATTGGAGAAAAATACAGATGTAAGAAGACGCGTTCGAAGAAGCAATCGTGATTTATCGGAAGATATCCTCCGCCCGCAATGCTCACTGTCGTCCCATACGAAGCGCATGAATCAAATTGTATATTTTATTGGAAATCGAAGTAACCTAGATGTGAATCATCCCTTAATAAATCCACTTTCTTACTGCGGAAAACTCAACCACACACACAATGATTGCAAGTTTCGAGGCCGTTTTCCATAACTAGGTTATGCACTAAACTGTAGATACCAATAATATAACTATGTAACATATATTTTTACATTTGGGTACATAGTCAAGGTCTAATCAAGATCCGATCAAACTTTCAACCCTCTGAATATAAAATTAAATAGACCAAACGAAATCATCAAAATCAATCATCAACAACAAATTACATTTAATAAACACCGATTTATTAATAGATCACTTATTTATAGCTTGGCGTTCGTAATTTTTTTTCGTTCTGATTGATCTCGGTTTGATGAGTGTTATTTTTAATTTTTTGACTATGAACATTAAGTCCCGATTTTTAAATTTTCCTTACAAGATGTCTAGAAAAATGTTTACGAGAAAAATCTGGATATCTAAAGGATGTCAAGGAAAATTCTAAGAAAAAGTATTCAAAAGACTAAGTATCTACCACCTTTTAAGAAAAGACTTAAAACGTCCAGCCTTGTTACAGACCAGTGGCTCACAACCGAGGATGCCGCCCCCCCTCCCAGGTGTGTGGGAAAGCATTCTGAGGGGTGCGCGACGATTTATAGAAGTTTATTTAAATTAATATTAGCAAAAATATTACTTCATTCAAACTAATGATATTAACGTTTTACAATATAAAATAATTACTATTTATCTCACTTTCTTTGAATTTATTATTAGTATAAAGAATGGATAAGAAAGACCTGCACTATACTATTAATAGGGTATCAGGCATTTTGATCTCCGGACAAAATATCCTCATGACAAAATGTCCACATGACAAAAATATTTGCGATAAAATATTTCTTATTAATTCTACTAGTAATTCACGTTTAGTTTTTATAGTTTTTATATTTTTCAGGACAATTTTTATTAAATTGACATTTTTGTATTTCATGTGTCGTATTCATTTGATTAGTCGTCATCTAATTAATTAATTAATTTCTGGGAGAGTAAGGTTACGCACCACGCTGGTGCCTAGAATTGACGACGGTTCCTGATAAAACAAGTCAAAATAAAACGAAAATAAAAATGGTAGTTTTCAAGTTTTTGCTTTGTTTTTGATAAAACCCGGTTTTAAAGACGAATTTTTCTTACAGGAAATTATTATGATAAATCTGTCAATTAAGACGTAACTATGGGAACTGTCATGTACTTCAAGTTATTTCATATAAATACCACCAAAAATCAATGCCAAAGGGGTCTAGGGGTCCCCCTGTCGGGGATTTGGGGGTGGAGCCCCCAACAAAAGAAATTATAGTCATTGTTCGTTTACCCGATTTTCATTCATTGACTGAATGTGCAATTTTTGACACCACGAAGTTTTATTTTTGAGCAAGTAATTTTCAGGTAATTTAAATTTTTTGTTTGAGGATATTTTGTCCGGGAATATTTTGTCGGGGATATTTTGTCCGGGGATCAAAACGCATGTAACCGTTAATAGGCCAATAAAAAATTTCAAAAATTGATTTCTTTTCTTAGGACTTTTTTCCATTACAAAAACCATATTATGGCACATATACGTACAAACCATAAAGCAATAAATGCATTTATGAAATACGCTATGACTGCTGGCTGTCTATTTCAAACCGGTCCTTGAAAGAACTTATTTTGGTGGTGAGCAACAACGAATTTCTAAAACCTACTTTTCTTAAATGAGATGAATAAGAAATGCATTTAACGCATTTTTACTTTCTTTTACTACTATATAGTAAAGGAAGTATTGTATTCGGGTCGAATTTTCAAAAACAAGCCTTCACCGGAAATACATGTTTTGGGGTTCCCTGAGTCCCAAAAAGTGGTTTTTAGAAACATGTATGTGTGTATGTGTGTGTGACAGTCATATCGTATCGAAAGCTTTATCCGAATTTCACCAAACTTGGAATTTGGCCTCTATATTACCTAGTTGTGCCGCAAAGCTTTTGGTTGAGATCGGTTAATCGAAAGCTCTACTTTATTTTTGTAGTTTTTGAGTTTTTTAAGTTTTTTTCGAAAACGGCTCCAATGATTTTCTTTAAACTTTCTATAGTTTTTAGACTCATTGATGCCTACAACTTTTATTTGAAACTTTTTCCTGGGAAAATTCAAATAAGGGCGGTTCTGGGGTGAAGGTTGGGAATCCGTATATCTATGTATATGTATGTAGGCTGTAGGAATATACAATAGTTCTGTTTATATGTATATTGTATAGTTATAAAGTACTTATAGTTCCTTTAACCAACAGTGAATTTCATAAATGAAAGTAAAAGAAAGTACTGTGACGCCTTGCAGCAGATATCTTAAAAATATGTCATGCTAAGGGTCGCTGTAAAAAACTACTCTCAAAAATAAATTTGCTATTATTCATCATTTATAGATTTATGAAAATTCTGAAAAAAATATATTTTAACAGCTTTGTAGAAACCTAATTTTAAAGTTTGGGGTGTTTTCCCCCGTAACTCAAATACAAGTGGAGGTAGCAGGTTAAAATTGTGGATCAATATGTTTTTCATGAAGATAAATCGCCACACGGAAGCATTTTTCAAAAACCGCCTGGGGCACTTTCCTTATGGCTATCGGAAATTACTTAAATTTAATATGGTCTGGATTTTTTTAACGCTCGAATCTTCATATTGGCGTTATCAGAATTATGCTTTTGGATAAATCGAGTTCAAAATGGCAACCATGCGAATTTTCCATTGCTTGACAAAATTGCCCTGGAAAATGAGAAAATAACAATTTCATCTGAAGTTATAAGCCATTTTCAACAACTGAGTAAAACTTTTCATGAATATTTTTCTTCGGGAGATATTAAAAAAGTCCAGAGATGGATTCTGGATCCATTTATTTTCAATCTGGATGCCATGGACGACGATAATTTATTATAAGGGTAACTTATTGAACTAAGAGGTAATTCTCCAAGTGAAATGACATTTCAAAAATTGAACCTTGAACAATTTTGGTGTAAGTACTCAATTAGAACCTGTAGCGCAGTTTTTATTGGAATTGAATTTATTATAGATATTATAGATTTTGACATTATATTTACTAATTTTTAAATATTAAAATAATCCACTTTTAATATTACGAGAACCACAATAAAATATACATAATAACTAAACCCTCCCTTTGAAAGGATTTTTCCTTTCTCGTCATGGTGCTAGACCTAAACTGAATTGTTTTGAATCCCTGGTAACCAACAACTCTCGACCGACTCTGCCTTATTTTCAAAAATACACTTTAACTCAAAAACAAAATGATTCAAAGCCGAACTAAACAAATTGTGGTTAAATTACATTTAAATTGAAATTACATTTTCTACGCCACAAACCATTTGCTCGACTGGTAAAGGTAGCGTTGTCTATATTATTGCCATTAAATTGGGAAAGTGTGGAAACAGTTTGTAATAAGGGCTGGATATACGACCAAAAAGGTTGGTGTGTTTTCCAAGAGTTGTAAAATGTCGGAAATTATGATTATGATGTTATGAAATTCCTTGTAGGGGGCTGTGGTAAAAGCTACTTTGGTCAAACTAGAAGACAAATAAGGGTTAGATATAAAGAACATTTGGCGAATATAAACTCGTTCACGGGAAAATAACCCTTAATCAGTTCATAAGTGTGTATGCGTTTGGCGATTATCCTAAATCCACTTGGATTGATTCGTTATCGGTTCAGTATCAGATCCGCGAACAAACCTATGAGGTTGTCGTTAAATATTACCAAATATTACGCTCAAAGACGCCTCAGTGCGGGTCGTTTGAAAAGTGGACAATTGTTTCGTTGCCTTGTGTTCGTTGTTCCATTATTGTTCATTTAGTAATAAAACAAATCACATTTATCATATCAACCGAGTCCATAGAGGACAGAAAAGTCATGGAGGAATAAAAGTTTTGTTGTGATGAAAGCTCCATGACATCTAATTTTTATACGATTCATGAGTCCCTCGTAATGGTTCGAACGCTCGCATCGAGCATTCGACGTTAACATATTTTGAACAGCGTATGCCTCAATTTTAGGCAAATTTTGCAAGGCAGATCGAAGCAAGCCGCCTGGCACTATCAATACAAGCCTTTATACTAATAAATAAAATTATAACAAAATGAAAAACCGACTCCAAAATAAATAAAAAAATCTTTTACAAAAATTGCATTTAAATATATCTTATATATTAGGAAGATATAAAATACAATTATTGTTATTTTTGGAGTTGGTAGCTGCCAAAGAAATAAATATTAATGTTCATTTGTAAAAAGGTTTGATTAGTTATTGGTATTTTGTAGTTTAAAGGTCGCTAGATATTGGCACAGTACGAGTATATTAAATTAAAGTTCATTTGAAAAATATTTTTCTTAAGATATTCTCGTTTATTGTTAGGTAGGTACCTATATTGTCGTATTTCCTTGGCAGACACATGCTCCAAAAATAACAATAGTTTTACATTATATCATGCTAATAATTTTACTGTGTTTTAAGCAATCTATATATATATATATTTAAAAAATTTTGTTTGGGTAATCTCTAAATTAATATTTTAATAATTGTTTTTACTTGATAAATTGATCGTAAGTTGTAGACACAAGGATACGCAATTATTTTTTAATTTTTTAGTGTATTTTTTGTTGAAGATTTTTATTTATTTTGAAGTCAGTTATTGTTATAATTTTTATTTATTACTCAATTTTTAATGATCTGAAGTTTGATAACTGATTTTATTTCTTTGAATATGGGTTAACCTACGAAACGCGATACTCATATAATACAGCGTCGTTTAAATGTTAAAAGTTACTATTTCATCCCTTTTTGCTCTTAAGGGTTGAAATTTTTTCCTTTTAAAGGCAATGACTGAACTAAGTGGAAATACTTTTTCTAATAAAAAAAAATCATCAATGATGATTCAGTTACACGTCACTATTTCATCCCCTATTTTCATCCTTAGAGGGTCGGTTTTTTTCCTCAAATTGAAATGTGAACAATTTAAAGATACTATGCACGTCATAAAGAAAACAATTATCAAAATCGGGTTAGCCAGAAAAAATTTTTTATTTCATCCCTAATTTTTAACCCTTTATGAGTGAACTTTTTTTTAAATGGATATGAAATTAATTTAAAATTATGTTCTACCAAAAAAAAAAAAGAATTGCCAAAATCGAGCTATCCAATAAGAAGTAAATATTTCATCCCTTAGTTTTCAACCCCTTCGAAGTGAACAATTTTCTTCAAATTAAAATAGGACACGGGAAACACCAGCTTTCAAATAAAAAAATAATTATCAAAATTGCTTCACCCAGTCGAAAATTCTGAGGTAACAAACATAAAAAAAACACAGTGGAATTGAGAGCCTGCTCCTTTTTTTGGAGTCGATTAAAAATTACGAATATTTAATACAAAAAATTGGTTTAATGCAAATAACTTACGACCAGTAAGCAATATCAAAAACTTTATTGAGTTTACTTTTAGAGAATAACATTTAATGCTGTACGAAAAAATTTTTATGAAATTTTTCTATAAAATTGATGGTTGTGTCAAAAACTTGGAAATATATAAAAATGTATCATCAATTTAACTTTAACCTTGAATAAGTTTTGACGGAATAAATTTAAATTCCATAAAAAACATTTCCTATAAAACTCATAAATGCCAGTTTACATGATTTATATACTCTTGTAGACAACTTTCAATAATTGTTAACATAATGAGGTTCCCAAAAGACCACTTTTTAGTGAACATAAAAACTTGCCATTTTTAATATCTACAGTTCTCGTGATCAGACGAACAAGTGGCATACGTGTGTATGAGAAACAATTTTTGCTCAAATGCGTTGTGGTTTATGGAGACGACCAAAAATTTCCACCATTAAGCCTTAAGCCTCTTAATCTCATTAGTAACCCGGTTGTGTGCTGCCTATGAAAAATCTATACCCTTTTAGTGTTACATTTTATCCTTTTCAAATCCAAGCTTAATGTTTTTGTCAAATTTAAATTATAATCATCTCGTTCCATACGTTAAGTCTTTCACAGTGAAACGTTTTAATCTATATATTCCTTTTAATTTTTTTTTTTAATTTTATTTTCTTTGGAAAGAAAATCTCTATGTAAATGCTTTTGAATACATAACAAAACCCTCTACTCATTCTATTATACTCCAAACAAATTATTTCTCTAAGTAAAAAATGAAAATCTTAATGTACCAATTAAATCCGATCATGTGCAGTGTAGGTACATGTTGACTAAATCCATTTGATAAAGGTATAACATTCATGGACATAAATTTATTTGAACTTGTATTTTAACTAGTTGATACCCGCCTGCTTTGCTGAGCTTATCTTAATTAAACATTTTACCAAACAAGGGTAGTAATTACCTTTGTAATCTGTGATATTTCAAATGTTTCCGTGATCGGATTGAGCTGAAATTTAGCAGGTAGATTCGTTATCGATGGCAATGCATTCTAATAAAATTTTCTATTCAAAAAGCTCGGGGGAATGTACTAGAATTAACTTTTTGTTTTTAAAAATCAATTTGATCACCCATCCCTATGGTGAATTGCTGCTTCACCTTTGAAATTTACCCTTTTAACTATTTTTGTGATTTTACAAATAAAACTTCATTGAAATTCGTTGACTCGTTTATTCTAGTAAAAGTTACTTATCCCACAAAAATGATGCATTTTAATAAAGTTAATAACAACGTTTTGAACAGTAATATTAAAAAACTATTAATAATTAATAAATAAAACGGTCTGACCAAGTATGACCAATTATTCTAGCTTGGTTTCATTGTGATTCGTTTTAGATCAGTTGCTCACTCTATAAATACGATCTTCAAATCCTAAAATCACTATTGCACGAAGTCTTACCAATTGTTGAAAATTGAAATTATAGATCACGTCAAATAGCTGGATATTTATTGACATTTATTTTGCTTGAGATTTTGACTTGGTAGTTAAATTACTTGAAAAATCAATGCTTGACCTGATTTGACATTTAAATATTAAAATTTGGCTTGATTTTGAGCCAATTTTAGGGCCAGTAGCTTTATAAAAATATATTAAACCATTTTTAAAAACTGGTCATATTTCCGAAATGCACTAAAAAGTAGATTATCAATTTTATATTAGAATTCACGAAAATAAAGATTCCAATATTCAAAATTGATACAGTCATTAAAATTTACTGTGATACAAGAATCTATAATTGTATGGCAATATATCGTACTGCAATATATAAGATAAGAATGCTGAGCATGCCTCAGAGGTCTGGTAAATATTATCACTCATATAATAATATTATAAATTTGATGTATCGAATTATATATATTTATTTCTTCTGTACACAGAGCCTGAGAAAGCTATAATATATGGCGTCGTGACCTGATATTCTGTTTGCATTCATTGTAAATCCCGATCCATTGCCCTCTAACCATATATATCGATACGAAATAACAGGAGTCTGAATAAATATTAATTATAATCGTATGTTAAATTGATCATCTAATTGATCATCATGACTATTAGACCAGGGTACTCAAATTTATTCATTATTCTGAAATTTTTCATTAACTAAGCAAATTAATTTACTTGTCTAAAATTAACCACTAATAGAGCACTCTGGCCTTATATTCATGATGATCAATTATATGATCAATTTAACATACAATTATAAATTCTTGCATCACTTTTAATTTTAATGACTGTACCAATTTGGAGTATAGGGCTGTTTCTTTTTGTAAATTCTAATATATAATATATTTTATACTTTTTGGTGCTTCTTGGAAATAAGACCAATTTTTTAAAAATGGTTTTTTTTATTTATTGTTATTTTCTACTTTTTAGTCTTCACCGTTTTAACAATTTATATTTTAAATGCAAACTAACCGTAACGGTTTTTTTCAAATTTAATTGACTGTATTTGGAGAGTTATCCAAGTCACACACCTTTCTATGTGTATAAGGCAATATAGATCGAAAATATTTAATTAAAATAAATTTTAGTAAAATAAAATCTCAAAATTGTTATGGTGGGTCCTGTCATTGAAATTCAGCCTGCGTATAAAATTTGGTGATGATTGAATAACGGGAAGATATTCAAAAATGGGGTAGTATACTATGAACATACACACAAAGTGAATTAAAATAGGACCAGTAAAAAGATTAAGTATTAAAACTATAGAAAGTTTAAAGAAAATTGTTAGAGCCGTTTTCGATAAAAATTGATAAAGCTCAACAACTTTTAGAATAAAGTGAAGCTTCCGGTCAACCGATTTCAACCAAAAGCTTCGCGGCACAACTAGATGTATTATGGATGAAAAATTCCAAGCTTTCGATTAGATATGGCTGTCACACCCACACACACACAGACATGTTTCTAAAAACCACATTTTTTGGGGGTGTTTTAAGTCGCTTTAACATCTAAGGTCATATCACGACTGTAAAAGCACAGAGAATTTCTGTTGGTCAATTTTTATTTAGGTCTATGATCTACGATTCAACGGGGATCAAACCCAGAACCACTTAACGCATGAAGCGAAGAGAGCAATTGCTCTAACCACAGCGCCAATAGGTGGTTCCAAACCACTTTTCTAGGACCTCAAAACATGTAGTTTGAAAACTCGAATTTGAAAATTCGACCCGATTACAACACGTCCTTTACTATAGTATAGTAAAGGAGTTTAAAAATTAATTTACTTATTCCAAATTTGTTACTAGAGCCACTAAAAATCATTAATTTTCCTGATTATAATTTTCCTTATCATAATTTTCCACACTGTACTGCGGTTACTGCTTAAGTGATACGTGAATGTTATATGCATGTAACATTGAGACCCGTTTTGACCGACTGAGAAGAAGGTTGGATCTTTGTTGCACATACACATTAGGTTTGTTCCAGACGTTTAAACAAAACACGTCCACGTAAGACAAAGAGCAAGGCACACTGACCAAGAGACAAGAGTGAGTGAAGAAACGCCCCAGCTCTCAGCCGTTTGGCCGCACCAGGGCGAGATCCGATCTATGAACGTACATTTTTATGACTATAGCTCGCCCGGGCACTGTTTTGGAGGTGTTTAAACACCGCAAAACCAGTTTTATATTAGGGTGAAGCCCTTGTTTCATGATTTTCACTCACTATTGTCTCTTAGTTAATGTGTCTTACTCTTTGTCATTCGATGGACGTGTTTCAACATCATCAAATGTACAAGTGGAACAAAACCTATTATCACACATAACACTGTAAATAATTTTAATTAGTCAAATAGTGCCTCTCTAATTGAAACTACCATTCAAACCAATTAATTAATATTCATTATACATTTATAGTTATTATACTTGCTACAAATTTAATGTATTCAATATTATACTATGCAAACACAATTACTTTCTCATTTCACTTGTAATATTTCACTCGTTTTCTCAGTAATTTATTTAAACGAGTTAGTGCAGTAGTTTTGGAGGATAAGACTTCACTTTAGTTTGAAGTAACAGCGTTTTCACAGTAGTATGTTAGTTACTCTTAATTCAATTGTTAGGGGATTTTATTTTGAGGAGTGACTAACAGTGGCGACTCGTAACAAAAATTTTTGGGTTGGTAAATCTTAACATCGCAGTTTAAGAGTCATGTCAAAATTAAATTTCAGAAAAAATAAAAAAAAAATTTTGTCTCAATCTCAGCTTGTTAAAATGACGTAGTTGCCTCCCTTGCTGCCATGAACCGTCTGATGACTAAGTTTGTATTGTTTGAAAGATAGCTACTTATTCTTTGAAATATAACTAAACAAAAGACAGGGGTTAGGATAAAGGGATTAATTACGTCGTATGAGATGAACTTTTTTTATAAAATAATTTCGTGACATTTAATCCTCGTTGGTAAATGAGAAAAATCATTAATGGAAATATTATAGTGAGCTGTTTACGTTCCTCGGTTTTAATTTCTCAAAAAAAAGGGAACAAATTGACATTTTGTCGTTTGTATTTTTTGTTCCAACCTACGCCGTAATACACGTGGAGATCAAAGACAATGAGGAAAGCGTGTGACATGCGAAAACCTCTTCATATATCACCCACGGTGGCTGATCCGATTTTTTCCCCGTTGTTTTCCAATTTTTCTAGTAAGCTTTCGGGAAAGCTTCACGCAAAAAGTGTCTTGATATGTTGCATTAAAAGGCAAGGAGTGAGGGAGCGAGTAAGTTGATGATGTATGATGATGTACATGTGAGACAGAACTTACCATCTTTTCGATAATATAAAATTTCCGCGTGCTTTTCAATACCGTTTGATAGCGCTTCTCGTAAAACATTAACGCTGTGCTGTGACGTCAAAGGCCCCCACAAAAATTGGCATGAGGCCGTTCTTTGCATCACCTCCGCCCTCGAATGTCCTAGTATTAAATCAAATCGATAATCAGTAATCAATCATTAGCTTTTTTACAATCTATGACTATTACATTCATTGCTCATCGTCCTCATACCACTCATTTTTACAAATGGACAACACATTAAAACCATTCACATAACACGAACATTAAAAAAATATCAATAAAAATAAATTAAATCACAAATTAACTTTATAAAATTATTTCTAACATTCAACCTAAAAAAAGATCAGATTTTTTGGGTTTTCCAAACATTTTCTGTTTAATGTTTTGTGATTTTTTGGAAATTATTTTATAGTTTGTCTGTCTTAATTATTTTCAGTGCGTCCTAAGAAACAAAAATTTTGCCTTTTCAATTTTAAAATAAACTCCATATCTTAGGACTTAATTGCAGTATTGCAATATCTCATATCACGACACACTAAATGCTCAGGGATGAGCGAATGCGTTTGTTAACACTAGAAATTTATAAATCAAGTAGTTTGACATTATTTTTAGCCTGGATTGCAAATAAAATAACTTGCAAAACAAGCATTGATTTAATTTAACATTTTAACATTAATATTTGAATCAAAATTGACTCAAGTCTTGATTTCAAGTCAAATTTAAGTCAAGTAGCTTGAAAATCAAGTCGAGTGGCTTAAACCCTATAAAACCTATAAAGAGATTTCGTAAAAGATTACTATATAATTTTTCGTTAGCTTTGATTATTTTATCCATTACCTAAAATAGTTGCTAATTAAATTAAATTAAATAAAATTTTTGAGAAACCTAGCAAAAATCAACAATAGCCATATAAAAAACGTAATTTTGAAATTTGGAGTGACTGACAGAAACCCCCTTAATATGTATTTAGATCTAAATGCAAAAGTTTAGCCTTTATGTATTTTAATAAAAAGTGTAAAATAAAAAGTGATCAACATATATTGCAAACAAAATGGCAATAAACTTTTTGATCAACCTATACGTATAAGATTAAGGAACTCTCGGTGGATGCAATTTTAATTTTTTTTTTTTAGAGAAAAATAATCTACTAAGTTTGTAATTTTTAGTATTCCGAACACCATTGCAAGAACGTTGCCAACATCGTGAGAACACATTAAACGAAGAGAACAAGAAAAGATAAAAAGCGATGAAAAATGTACTATTGGCTATTATTATCCCCTTACGACCTAGTTACTATGACATAAAATAACTTCTTTAAATAAAAAATTCTCTTAAGAAGGCTTTAAATTCTAAGGGATCCTAGAAGGATAAGAGCTTGATAACCCCTGTATTAAAATATTATTAACCGTGGGATAAAATGTTGATGAATGATCAACTCGAGATATTCTGACAAAATTTTTTGTATAAAATTTTAACTACCCGGGAAAAAATATTTTAGATCTAATGAGACCTACAAGACCTACATATACCTAGATCAAAAAAAGGAATAGATGTATAGAAATTTTAAGAGATTGAATTTAATCTATTTAGAAGCCAGTATATAGGCTGATGCATCAATTTTCAGTATATATACATAGCTATTAAAAATATCTCATCTCTGCGAGCTAATGATATTAAAAACATTTTTTTTTTGTAACTATTTGAAGGAAAATTGTTTAATTTTGAATTTATAATTAACTAATATTGAGTTACAAATTCATATTTTCAAAAATTATGCAAGAGGAAAGTCCTTGATTTAATTTGATCGATGTTATGTTACGTAGATCTACATTGGTATATCTAAGATTATCGTTATAGGTCTAAGTTGATCTAAGCTTGTTTAAAAATGAAATAAGCCATTAAATTTATTCAGATTTAATAAAACACCCATAGATCTAGATTGGCTTAAGATTGGATTAAGTTGATCTACTGAATTCGATTTTTTTATCTACGTAGATCATGTAGTTAAACTTAGATCTAAACTATTTTTCCACAATAAGAACCGTTAAGTGCACCTTAACTTGTAATGATGTTCAGGAAGACTTCTTGGACAGTTTTATAACAAAAAACCCTGACCACATAGTTTATTTCCAAAAATGTTTAGGCTTTTTATTATCCATTTTTGAAGTGCTTTATTTTACTTGCTTTTTAAGTTTATAAGAAAGTATTTAAAAGAATATAAAAAATGTTTTTGCAGTTAAAAAGAAATTGTTTTACAAAAGAAATGATAACTAAAATAAAAACTGAAATTTTAGTCTGAATTTCAGAGTTTTTTTGATCATAATCATCCAAAATTAAAAAAAAAATAATCTGATCTTTTTCTAGGTCAACGCTTTACAATCCCTGATAACAAAATGCGCTTTTTCAAGTCTTATCTATTTAACATCAAAATAGCGCCGACAAAAGCGCGACAAACGAGCGTAAAAATGTATCTTCAAACCATATTCAACAATTTTATCAAATGTGTATAATTCGTGTAAAGATTTAAATAACATTATACAGCGTGTCCCAGCGTGACCGGCCATTAAAAGTATCTGGAAAACCTGAAATAATAGAAATCTGAAAATTAGGACTATAACCTAACTAGATTGGAGCTACCTTCGTAAAAATATTTTTAATTCTCTGTCACTTCTGGTTATCCCGGAAGTCAACACGAAAATCATTATTTCAAATGGTATGCCCTATTTTTATACATAACTAGATTGAATAAATAATTTTGAGCATCTTTCATAATAATAACACCTCATCTAATCCTTAAGGTTTTTGAGAAAATAAAAAATTTTTTTAGAAATTTCGCAACAAACGGACGTCTTGTGAAAGGTCCGTAACTCCCACATTAAATTGTATAAGAAGCTTGACATAGGCTCGTTTGAGAGCTAGAACAAGCTGTTACACTCGAGATTATCAAAAACATTCAATTTTTGTTATTAAGTATCTCAAAGTGCATCGTGAAGTAACACGTGCTAATTTGTGGAAAATATCAATTCTTTTAAATGGCACCACCTAATTTTGTTACGAAGGAAGCTGCAAACTTGTTAGGCTATAGTCCTAATTTTCAGGTTTCTATTATTTCAGATTGTCCGGATACTTCTAATGGCCGGTCATGCTGAGACATGCTGTATTTAGATGGTAATATTATGCCATATAGCACACAGATCTTAAAGATTGCATTTTGTAGGTGTCAAAAAAATGGAGTCACCAAAATCAGTTCGCGTTTTTGTCGGTGAACTATAAAAAAAAAACTATAAATATAGATAAAACTTCATTGTCTCATGAAGTTTATATGTATATATAGTATATATAAAGTATATATAGTACCTATGTACATATAACAGTTAAAGCATCAACTTAGTAAATGTATGTACCCACTAGCTAAAATATACTTTAACTAAACTAATCAGAGAAAGTACACAAATAAATTTATGAATACTTCCACTAGTTATTGTATACACCTTTTACTGTAGATTAGTTAAAGTATTTCAATGGTTTGTTCATTATCTACTGTCTTATATGCTAGATATTTTTACAAATTATTTATAAATAAACTAAAAACCAGAAATTATTCAAGAAAAAAGAAGAATGTACTGAATTTATACTTGCTGACACCGCGAAGTCTTACGCAGATAAGATATTTGATTTTCTGTAAAACTTTGCGGTGTCAGTAAGTGCTCATTCAGTATTTTAAACCAGGGTATAGAATGATACCAAAAAAAAATTGCTAGTCTAAATAGAATCATTCAAGTAATACTATCACTAATTCGAATCACTCGGTTTATACACTCATTAGTCAATGAATGAAATGACTAGATACAGTATGCATAATTTGAAACAATGTATACTTTCACTAAAACAACAAGTAAAAGCATGCATCAACTAGTTAGTGTATAGACTCACTGCAATTGACGCTTTAACTGTAACCTATATTTATAAATATAGCAAAGAATAAACTTTATCGAGTTTTAAGTGCATTTTCTTTCAACTGATAAGAGAATTTGTGCTTATAATCATAATGATATAAAGTTAGATTGTATTGGCACTCACCTGTAAGTCGACAAAAGCCATCGGAACAATAGATAATATGATAGGTTCCTTGTCTGGAATTGGCCACAAGAAATGATCTGTCTGAAAAAAAAAACACAGAGAAAATTATTGAAAGCTCTACGGAGAGTCAACCGTACAAATTAATTTTATTTGAGTCGATAGTTAATGCTACAAACTCACCCACCCATTCATAACCCCTCATATATATTTTTTTTATAATCGTTAGCACCAATTAGAACGAAAAAATCATTAAAACGAAATGGTTTTTGTTGAATGATTAAATGTTTTCAGTCCATTTTTTTAGAACTAGTGCCATACTATTGATTTTGTTGTAAATGACGATATTTTTGTATAAAAATATTTTTCATATGAGAAAAACAATATTTCCCAGCTAAATCTTGAAAGCGTTCGGATATATTTTATAGTTATATAGGGTAGTGTGGTAACCGCACGTGCGGTTCGGGTAATCATCACCAATGTGGCACCGCTCCAATGTTTACCTCAAATTGAACGTATTATTCACATAAATGTCAACTTGGCCAACCCCAGCCTTAAACACACCACCGCCAAATTAGAATTGGGAAATTTTACCAAAACAATCAACCGTTAGTTTCATCACATTGAAAATTGATTAGGTCCATTACCATATGCAGCCTTTCTTCCTGATTAGTTTATGCAAGTGGTTGAATTTAAATCTGACCCGGGCTGGTCATAGTTTAGAATCTAACCAGTCACTTCATTCACGTAAAATATAACACAATACATAAACACGGTTTAGACGAAGGAAGAATAAACTTCAGGGAATAAAGAGAGAAACTAGAAAATTTTCCTAGTCTCAGATGCAGAATAATTTCCGAAAATTTCACTACAAAAAAAAGAATGTGTATTACAAAAGGATAAATTTTTGGAACATAGTTCTTTTATTGTTTAAAACAAAACGGTGGAGACCATAACGTAACAAAAAAACGACCAGACATCTCTGCCTCTTTTTGTCGTTAATTATAATTTCTTTCTCTTTCTATCTTTTTGTACTCACTGCTTGCCAAAAGTGATTGGTAAAATGAAGTGTTTCGAATGAAAGAAGGGAAAAAGAATGATAGCGAAAGAGGAAGAAGATAAAACTGAACTTACTGACTACTAGACGGTACGAATGACAATTTGATTAAATCATAACAATTTTTATTATATAAATTAAATTTTGTAATTGAAATCCAAATACGAAATTACTTAAGTTGTCACATAACTTCGAATGGTATTTTGGCGCGCAGATATTGACGCCGATTCGACGGAAAATATTAGATGGAGGGTATATTTTCGTAATGTCAGTTGTAGTGTACCACCTTTAGAAATGGAGAATTCAGCCTTAAAGATTGCGAGTTCTTCACTCACTCTTGTCTCTTGGTCAATGTTGTCTTGCTCTTTATCTGTCGGTCAATTTTTGAGCATCGCCATAGCTGGTCGATTGGAACAAACCTAATATGTGTTTGTCATCTATGCTGTACGCAAGCATTTACAGAAGCACTGCTCGACCGCAATTATGAGTTTTAGTGTTTTTTTTTAATATTACATCCGTCTATAAAGAAGACAATGTTCAAATAAAATAATTCAATTATGTTGGATTATACATCAAAAATAGGTGGGTTTTTGGGTAGGTTAGAAGTGTTTCGAGTAGGTCACTACTTGAATTGATTTTTAAGGTACTTGACTTAAAATCAAGTCAAACTCAAATCAAATGTTGATATCTATTTTGATATTTGAAATGTATTTTATTTTCAAGTAGGCTTAATTTATTGCATAAAATATTCAATGACTTGTCTTAATAAATTTTTAGTTAACGAGACGTCTCTAAAATACCCGGGCTGCTTTTAAGCCCTAATTCAGACCTGATTTCGATAGGTATTTATGTTTTCATTTATTCGCTAGTTAATCCATAAAGTAAGAATAGAAGAGGAAACGTGGAAAAGTGGAAAAATGTCATTCATACCCTTACAGTTGCAACGTAAGCTATCAAAAAGCCCACATGCACTATTTTATAATAAACTTTTTGATAAAGCTTCAAAGAAAATCCGATTATAAATATTATTTATAACCCCATGTCTTTCATTTTCACAAAAATTAAAAAAAAGACTTTACAAACAGTACGGCTAATAAAATAAAATAAAATTTCCGGGACGAATCAATTACTTAGCAAAAAAATGGGATCATTCAAGTGAAAACTACTCCTTCAACAAAAGGACAGAAAAAAGTCATAAATATGGTAATCGCATTATAAAATAAACAGAACCACATTTGAGTGATTCGAGAGGCTTTTTTGATGTGGAAAATTCTTTCGTCGGATTAATTCCGACTGTAGCAACATACTTAAGATTGGAGATTGGTAGCTCGCAGCTAAACGGATTTTTCATTTTCACATCACATTATTCAAATATTTATCTCAAAACAGTAACAAAGATTAATCAATTTTTAAGACAAAATCGCCATTTGTAAATATTTATCCACTTTAGACGATCTAACACAAAAAACATAACATATTCGACTGTATACAGTGTGTAAACGTTAATTGAGAATACTCTATATCTGCGTAGAATCACGCAATTCAAATTTTGTATTTGGTTCTTATTTAAAGGAACTCACTTAAAGATTTTCTCTACTCAATTGAAAATAATCGTCAAAATTGAATAATCTAACGAAAAGTTTATCATTTTCCATTTTTCAACCCCTTATAGGCGATAAAAATAGACAGTATAGTGGATTTTCTGTTTTTTTTGTTTAAGTTGGTATCTACTACAACGATTTTTAGCGGTCAGTTAATGAGAAAAGACAAAAAAATATTTTGGGTTTTCATTTGAGATTCGACTAATACTGGCGTACAGAGCGACAATCTAGTCATCACGCCACTAAATGACCTTCAAGTTAATTTGATTGATTTTCAAAACCACAGAAGTAGATAGAAATTTCCAATATATAACAGGTTTATCGAGAATTGAATTTTTCTCAAAGAACTATTATAAAATAACTAGAAAAACATCAAAGTTTGGTCTCCAGTTTATAGTTAGTATTTAAGTGGTCACTAATGGGGGAGAGGGGTGCGAAATGAGCCAAGTGGCACTATCAACATGGGGTTACACCAAAATGTAGAATATAACTAGTCTATGATTCTATGTCACAAACAAATACAGATAGACAAAATGTTGTCCTAGTCCACCAATCCCGGTAACGCCTCTGAGTTTAGGCTAGGCTAAACTAGGCTTAAAATCTAATTAGCCAATAATTTTACAGGGATTCTTTTCAATGGTCTTGTCAAAAGCACGCTCTAAACAAGTCTAAACGGTCTGAAAGGGGAAGCTCACTCTGGCCCGGCGATAAGTATTACGGTCAATATAAATAATTGGACATTATTCATAATACCCACACAGTTTAAAAAGTGCCTAATGGAGTGTGACAAAATGATAAGTTATATACAAACTATTAAATTGCCCGGGAATTATGAAACAATTGAGTATACAATTTGAGAAAAACGTTATTTCTCTACATATACAAAAATAAGGGGGTATTTTACTAAAATAGAGCTTTAAATAACATTCAACCAAATAAAGAAACAATTTTAAAATGTCAAATTCTAGAGTTTCCTAGAGTTTGATATGATTTTGATCAAAATCAAAAAAAAATATTTACAATTAAATATATTGTTATTCAATTCTTGAAACCACCAGACACAAAAAAAAATTTCCAACTATTTGACTTAATAAATCTTTAAATATTATGATACCAATACTTTCTCATAATAAGTCAGGTTTGGTTTCAAGGTTATTTCAGTTTATATCCATTTTTTTAAGATTGGAAGCAATCTATATGTTACAGTCAATTTATTATTCAGGGCCGTTTTCTTAATACCTGGTCATTATAAATAATAACCGAAAAAAACTGGGAAACTTAATAATTTGGTATTTGTCTATGACAATCTAAGATACTTTATTACATTACCCGGTCGTTATTAATAATGCTATTATTTCTCTGGTCACTTTAATTAATTATCAGCTATTTGACTGTAAATCTGACAAGTGCAAGTGCCAGAAAGAAAAAAGCTATGTAACTCGAAATTTCACCAAAGTGAAAGCTACTTTAATAAGTAGAAACTCTAGGATTTGGCATTTTAAAATTGTTTCTTTATTGTTTGTAAGTTATTTAAAGCTCTATTTTAGTAAAATATCCTCTTATTTTTGTATGTAGAGAAATAACGGTTTTTTCAAATTGTCCACTAGATTTTTTTCATAATGTCCAGGCAATGTATTATTTTGTATATAACTTATCGTTTTGTCACAACCCATTAGGTACTGATTACCTTTGTTTCTGATGTATGTATCGTATTTTCATATTAAACAAGGATTAAAAATTAAAAGAAAGATATTGTTGACCTAATCATAAAACTATCTGACCAATTATGACCAATTAATGTAGCTACATAGGTTTTATGGCGATTGGTTTTTGTTGAGATGGTAGATAAATAATGAAGATCAAAATTGTCTTTTTAATTCGGTATGAAACCTAAACGAAGCTTGACCAATTACTGGAACCACCTGAGCAACCGAGACCAATTAGTGACCAATTAATCTTGCTAGGTATCATAATGATTTGTTTCAAATGAGGTGCTAACGATATACAGGTGCTTGTTTGAATCACAGCATTATGTTGGGTTAACCGAGTTTTATGTTTAGCTGATTTGTGCTAAGCGTATTGATGGAAACCGTTTTTCAATGTTAAGTTGAGCATTTTCATGATCAAACAGCTTTCATAAATTCGTCGACAAATCATTGATTAGTCATTGAAACAAGGCGAGACGGTCAACATAAGGAGGTCTTATATAGTACATAATTTTAACTGTGACTGAAATAACGCAATGTTATTTAAGAGTTTTGACGAAGCTCAATCGACATTTTTTTTTTGAAGTTTTACATAAGTGGTCATTTGAAAAAATTGACATCAATTTTAGAGCGACTAGATTATGTCATGAAATAAAATTTTTGTAAAATAAGAATCACATGGTTTTATATAAGAGTATAATTAGTGAAATATGTATCCAATTTGAGACCATCTTTTTTTAGATATGTTTAAGTGGGTTATGTTTTCGATTGAATAATTGAGATACTCGATTTGCAATGGTTGATTGGGAAAATTTTGTGGGGAATTTTCCGGGAGACGAAAATTTCCCATCGTGTTGGTAGTGGTGGTGCTCTCTGAAACGAACCGACTATGTTATATTTGTTTGGAAACTACAATGGTTCTAAATAATTCTGATCCCGTATCCACATTCCTTTTTTTATCCCGTCACGGCTATCGATTATACTGCAGTCTACCTAACATCGAGCACTTAGAGGAACGCTTTTCATAGCAAACACTGACTTCCAACGAGCCAACGTTATGTTTCTATCTTCATTTCGAGTTTTCCCTTAATTGTTCATATTTATTCAGTAATTAGCTTAAAAAAACCGACATTGCTTAAATTGAAATTTATTATATCAACTAGCTGATACCCGCGACGTCGTCTGCGTAGGTTATTATGTTAAAAACATTAAAAAAATTGAAAGTAAAATATATTTAAAATAACCGGAAAGAACTTAGCGTAGAACATTTTTAACTATATGCCAAAAAATGGCTCCTTCAGAATCCGTTATTGTTCCAAGTGTATAGTTATTAGTTAATCAATAATTAATTTTTCAAAAATTTATAAATTCAAAAATTAAAATTGCTACATAATTCAAAATAATCACTGTTTTTATTTTTTTTGTTCAAAAAATTATTCCTTAAATACTCTTTCCGGATCCGCAATTGTTCCAGGTGTATAGTTAGTTAGTAATTCAATTTTTAAATTATTCATGTTTATAAGATCCAACGGCAGTTGATGACTTTATAGTACAACAATAAATGTATAAATAGTTAAAAATATTTAATTATTTAAAATATTACAAAAATTTGATTAATTACTTGCGTAATAAAAAGAACAGGTAGAGCTTTAAAAAAAACTTCAATTAAAAGTTATTTTGGGTTTTATAGCGATTTTACTTCTTGAGTTTGAAAATTTTTAAAAAATTTAATTATTAATTAACTATATATACACCTGGAGCATTTGCAGATCCAGAAAGAGCATTAAAGGACCAATTTAAAAAAAAATAAAAAAGTGATTTTTTGTATTTTACAGCAATTTTATTTTTTGGTTTGCGAATTTTTAAAAAATTATTAATCAGTTAATAACTATACAGTTAGAGAAATTGTTTGAAAATGTTTCTCGCCAACTTAACTCTTTCTGGTTAAAAAATATATGCAATAATAAAAGGGAGTGTTGAAATTTAATTTGATTATTACAACGGTTGTAACTAAAAAATGTATTTTGAATCAGTATTTACAGTAAAATATAAAAAATGCTAAAAGATAACTTTAAAAACAGCTACAAAAAACTGCTAAACAAATAGACAATAGAATTCAAAAAATCTTTATTAATCTAATATCTCGCTGAGCTGCATTAAGTCTACACTCAAATATGAAATAATCAGTAGGTAGTGGAAGGAGAAACAACCTCTGCCCAGCTCATGCGAATTGCATTGTTTGCCCCACTCTATCAAAGCGATGAAATTTTCACCGCTTCACGCGTTTTGCTTGTAAAAAATCACATTTTTTAAAACTTTAATTACTTTGTTTTTAATTAAGATATCGTGATAATTCTTTTTTTTTAGATAAGGACCAAGTATTTAAGAAGTAAAATAAAAAAAAAATCAAATCTATCAAGTACTTTTTGAATTAAAACATGTGTACTGAAAATTTTAAAAGGATTGTAAGAAAACGGTTTTTTCATGATACGTCCTTAATAACGACCAACGAGCTTTAAGAACCTTCTTCTTCTTATCCAACGCCCACTCTTGACATTTCTGTCATTCGGTGTCATGTCGTCTAGTAGAGGTTGGTCACTAGTTGGTTTTGGTTGTTTTGTTTTATCTCACTGACGTCTCCAAGTGCAGGACAGTTGCCAAGATGCATGGCGTTTATGGGTTCCTCATTTCAGAGGGAACAGATTGGAGTCGGTCGAATATTGTGCAAATGCTCGCATAAGTAGTCGTGTCCCGTGATAGTTCGGAAAACTGCGACTTACACATAGCGGGGGGGAAGTCGTAGGATAGGAGATTCCCGTAAGGATTTCCTTGTGCTTCATTTTTTTGAATATTGTAGGAATGCCAGTTGATAGTGCTTTCTATGGGGCTCTGAGCTGATGTAAGAGCCATAAGGGTTGGCAGTTGATTTAGAGAGGTGCCAGACTTAGCAATGATATCTAATTTTTTATTTCCCAAGATACCAGTATGACTGGAAATCCATTGTAGGGACAGGTTCCAACCTATTTTATCGAGACTGTCCAAGGCGACTCGACATTTGTTAGGTACGGACGCAATCGGTGGGGTTGTTAGCTGTTATAGGATATTGCTGCTATCACGGCTTGAGAATCAATAAAGAAGACAGCTTTATGATACCTACGTCTTAATTTCATAAAGTTTAAATGTAACTAGTAAAACTGTCTCTACTTCCCTACCATAACAACTGAGAGGTTCTCCAACTGCGGCGCATCCTTCAAATATTACCAGCACCAAATTTTCCGGATCCTGGGATGAATGAACCACCTATATAGATGTACAGAAGTTCTGACCTTAGGTATATGGAGTGGATAGTTTCTAGAAAAGCTTTCCGTAGATCGCTATCCATATTTGATGATTTTGATGAGTTTTGACCCATGAGTCGAAGGGTGGTGGAGGGGAGTTGGCTATATGTATCGTTCATTATATTGAACCTTAATACAATCATCTACTTAAAAGAAATTTATCAACTCGATTCTTACTCTTCTCATGCTAATACGAATGTGTCAGCTATCTTATGTCGATTAATAAGCTCCTGATAGTGCCACCTAATAGTAATAACTGAAACTATCCCTAAACAAATCCCCACTAGTCGTCTAGCCTATAATCTCTATCTAGTTTCTAGCATATACTTAGTTAAGTTTTCAGTGGAAGTACGTTTAAAAACAATAAAATATTTTTCTCACTTAAAAGATTAATAGAAATGCACTACTTGACCTGATTTTAAAGTTGCTTGGTCTACAGTTAACTTGAAATCAAGTCAAGCTTTAACTTTGTAAGTAATTTTATTTACAAATCAGCAAATACAGTTCATTTAAAAAAATGCCTAGCTACTTGACTTGATGAATCCCTAAGCTAATATCTTTTCCTGGAAAGAAAATCAGTTTAACTGAGTCTAAATATCGATTAAAAATCTGGGAGTTACATCAAGAATATTTATAACTGCGGTAAAATGCACGATTCTTGAGGCGGAAATGTTTCTGTCAAAATTAAACAAAGAAATTTATTGCACAGCGATATCGTACCGAAATCTTTACTCGCAATTCAATAAACTTGGAAATTTGCCTTCATAATTCATCTGGTTGTGCCGCGAAGCTTTGAGAGCGGTTAACAGGAAGCCCCACTTTATTCTGTGAGTTTTTAAATTTTTTTTTTTGAAACAACTGCAACGATTTGCTTTCAACATGCCAGGGTTATTAGACTCATCAAAGCCTACAAATTTTATGTGAAACTTTTTCTTGGAAAAAATCAAATAAAGGGGTTTCTCAAGTAGAGAGTACCATAGAAGCTGTACAAATACTGTTTGTATAGATGGTTATATATTATTTTATTTATAATTGTTTAGCCAATCGTGGGCTTTATTTTTCATGTAAAAGAAAGTTCTGTGACGCGTTGCAGCAGATATTTTTACATTGTCCACAGTGTGAAGCATCTCAAAATGTTTGACGATTTTTTTTTTAATTTTTTGGTGCTAAAAAAATTTTAACTGATGTCATGTCACTCATCGAGTTTCGTGTCGAATTTTCAACGCCTTCATATTATTTTAATCACACATTTTTAACCATTTTTTTCCATTAATTTAATTATTTCCACTATCACGATAAAAATATTCCACCCCCAGCACAATTAAACCTTAAAATAACAATAACTTTTGCACATAGGTACAAGTGGGGTAAAAAATAGTTTTGCTTTTAAAAAAAGTTGCTTATATGTGGCACAGGCAAATTATTATCGGAGTAGGAAATCTATAAATTGTTTGTTATTACCGTCCCGAACTATGTCAAATATGGATAGACGGAAAGTTTTCCGATATTCAATAAAAAATTGATGAGTTCAATAAAAACTTTCAATAATTTTTTTTTCATTCATAAATCTATTTACAAAATATTGATTCAGTTACCAACGAAAAAATTTTTTTTCTGTGTTAAAATAGTTGACTTCATGTAGATGACTATTAAAATGTCTCCTCAATATAATCAATTGATTTCATAAACTAATAAATAATTGCATTTAGGGTAGCTCAGTAATATTTTTAGCGAAAATAATAACTCTTTTTGATTAAATGACTTAAAAACATTCTATTACGCATTCTAAACACAAGTTCTATAATATATTGTCATGCCTTTGACGTGTGGGTGTGAGCTGATACCTCCCTTCTTAGTTCCGTTTATCTGACTTCACGCTGAGAGTTCACCAAGACGTGAAAGGTTGATTAAAGAGGCGTGGTCGACCTGACAAAAAGACGTTTTCGAGAGTTCTTCACGGATTTTATCTGGTGTCGGACCTCTCATTGTGTGTTCACCGAAAAGTGAAAGGTGAACGAGGGAGAAGTGATCAATATATGCGACAAAAGATAAAGTCTCTATCGAATTTTTATGTATGAAAAAAAGATAGACAGTGACAAACAAGAAAATCAAATATTTTAGGAATGGGACAATCTAGCGTTGGAATTTTCTAGAACAACGCTGTGAGCCGAGTGAGTTCAGTTCTAAATACGTCCTGATAAATAAATCGCGAGTGCTGTTATAAATAAATAGTGCATCAAATGAGTAATAAATAAATACTGAGTAATAGTAAACCAGTGATACTCAATGAGTGACAATTTGAACAGTGAAATAAAGCATTGTTAAAATAAGTGTAATAGTGTTAAATAAATAAATAAACATTTGTATAAAATAAAGTGTTGGTGTGAAACACAAATCCTTAGGACCCGTCGAAATAAATAAGTAAAAACGTAACAATATTATTTCCTCTCTCTCACTCAACACACTTCATTACACCAATCACCATTGACAAGCAGTGAGAATGAGTAGAGGGATATAGAAATAGACAGAAACGGAAATTAGAATTAAAAAGAAAGAGAGACCTGGTAGCTTTTTCGTTACGTAATGGTTTTCATCGTTTTACTCTTGTAAAGAACAATTCGGATAGTAACCCTCTGTAATCACTTTGACAATTTCGTCCCAGATACCAATAACTAACAAATAATTCGTTTATGATAATTTTGAAATAAGGACACAACCGCAGCTTCATAATGCAACAGTGATTAAGGAATGGGATTATAATTACGGTCCTAGAAAAGGGACAGTCCCTTTTGGTACAGCCATGACTTGACATATTTGTACACATGACATATTTTTGTAATGATAATACAGTGAGCTAAAATAGGTTTGTTTGCGAATCTCATACTGAATCGATAACGAATCAGTTTAAGACAGATTTAGGATCATCGCCAAGCGCATGCACGTTTATGAACCGAGTAACGGTCCGATGTTCGCGGTTCACACAAAATGCATTCGTTACCAATTCATAATTGGTTCTAGCGATTCTCAGATTTTTGTTAGGACGAAAAATTCGATTATCTTACTCATGCGCAGTTTGATAAATCGTGGCTAGTTCAAAATCCAGTTTCGCTGTCATGCTGCGTTCACACGAGTCAACTTTAGATGATCAACAAAAGTTGAATGAAGAACCTCGTGTAAGAACCTCTCTTTCAATTAAGTTGATCAACATTTTAGTGGATCAACAAAAGTTCGAACGAGTCATCAGACTAGGTTTTTATTCAACTTTTGATCAATTAACTAAAGTCAAAATCTAAAGTTGACTCGTGTGAACGAGGCATCAACCACTGTCAACATACAATTCAATTAACCATTTTCGTGGGTTCTTGTTAATCCTCGTCTTAGTTTTGAAAATTCTAAAGTTGTTCACGGAAAAATAACCTTTAATCAGTTCATAAGCGTGTATGCGCTGGGCGATTATCCTAAATCCGCTTGACCTGATGCGTAATCGGTTCAGAATGAGACCCGCGAACAAACCTAATGAGTGTAACGCGTAACGTAACCCAGGGTAAAGTAACATTTAAAAAGTTTATTCTGTAAAATGTTTCCCTTAAAAAGTTCGTCTTGATATGTTCTTAAAATGTTCATTTTAATCGATTTGGAATACCTTGAATTAATTACATACTATAATACTCGTGGTATTAATTTTTTAGGGGCTGAGGTTTCAAAAAATGTCGTATGAGGCTTTAAAAATTATAAAAGTACCTTTTGTCTACGATTATGTAATGCATGGATAGAAAATGGTATGATAGTCCCGGTCCAAGAGGGAGTAGCTGCCTCCTCGTCTTGTCCACCCATTTGGTAAGGCCACGGATATAACCGTTACTTTGGTAAATTGTTAATAGTATCTATAGTAAATGTTTGATTTAAAAAAGACTTGTTTAGAATGTTTTTCTTGCAGAACACGTACAGAAGCGCATTTATTACCGGCCACATTTTACTACGTCTTATGGCGATTCAAACGCTTAAAGTATTAACCAACAACGATGTACTATATAGATATAGACAAATCGCTGACTCAAGATCCTCCTGGTCGCTATGGTACATAGATTATCTCATAAAATATATCAAGTAAATTAAACGGATACTGTATGCACAAACTTAATATAAAACCGGCTTTTTTCATTAATTTATTTGATTTCATAGAATCTAGAACAACTAGAATCTAATGCAGGTGCTTAATGGTTGTTCGCCCATTAACCTAATAGTCTAACGGTTCGTTTACACTATGAAATGTTCCAACGCTCCACATTCAGTGTAAAGTCAAAAAAAAATATCAACAACAAACCACATATCAAAAACGATGTTTTAATCAATTGAAAGCAATAAAATACTTTAAAGTGGCACGTTTAAGAATTGAATCATTGAAACTGGTCATTTCCTTGGAACGCCACTGTATGGATATTGATTGCAAAAAGAAACAAACGTATAGGCGTACATAAATAATTTGTATCGTAATTACAGAAGCAATAACGTATAAAATGGTCTCAATCGAGTTGCTTTTCAATTTTACTAAATTGCACTCTTTTCGCCGTTTCTAATAACTCATATTACGTCACGTAAATGGGACATTCGATTTGAGCAATGCAAAAAAAAAAAACGTTTGTATAACAGCTGAACATGTCGTTAGGATCGAATCCAATACTCGATAGTTATTCAATTCACCTTGAAAAACTGGCACAATCTTTCAAATACAGAGTTTATACTAGATTGCATTTATTTCAGACTATTTGACTGGCTTACATACTAATCAAAAAACTATCTTCAAAACGAACAAAGGTCAATCAATTAGAACCGATTCAAACCAATCCAATTCAATTACCTACATAGAACCCTTTTTGGCAAATTCCTAAATGCTATGATTACCCACTCTGTAGTAATGCACATCGCGGGACCAGGGTGCGCTTCCTTTCGAATCAACCACTTGGTTCAGAGCGTACTTTGTATTCACCGATAAAAAAATCAAAGATTCACCTTAAAGTTACTGAGAAAATGTTCCATATCTATCTATATAAATAAAATGAGAGCTGTTTTCCAATGTTCGCTTTAAACTCAAAAACTACTGGAGAGATTTCGATCATTTTGTTTTATTTTTTATATACTTGGTCCTTATCTAAAAAAAAGAATTATCACGATATCTTCATTAAAAACAAAGTAATTAAAGTTTTATTAAATACAATTTTGAGAAGCAAAATGCGTTAAGCGGGCATTTTTCGTCGTTTGATAGAGTGGGGCAAACGGCTTAATGCACATGGCGCTGCAGAGAGAGTCTTTCTCCTTCCGCTACCTACTGATTATTTCATATTTGAGCCGCACAGTGCACCCATTGACTATCTCCGTAATGCAAAAAGGTGAGTAAATTGAAAAAATAGACTTCTGAAATACGTTGTCTCTTATGGAAAAGCTAAAAAGCAAATTGTTATTTAGAGCTGTTATTACTTATTATTATAAAAATTTATTTCAGATATATTATCAGATATATCCAACGAGTTAGGAGTCAACCAAGTGTTTTGACATAAAAATTTGTAAAAATTGAAAAAGTGGAGTTAATCGATGTGTGCACTGACCGACTCATTGGAGCGTAGACTTAATAGTTAATGCAGTTCAGCGAGATATTAGATTAATAGAGCTTTTTTTTTAATTCTCTTTTTGCATTTTTTATATTTTACTGTCAATACAAATTCAAAATACATTTTTAAGTTACAACCGTTACAATAATCAAATTACATTTCAACATTTTAATTATCGCATATATTTTTTTATCAGAAAGAGTTAAGTTGGCGAGATTAAAGTTTTATTTTTTAAATTTTTCTTTAAATGCTCTTTCCGGGTTCGCAATTGTTCCTGGTGTATAGTTCATAGTTACTTAATAATTAAATTTTTTTAAAATCTTCAATGTCAAGAACTAAAATCGCTATAAAACCAAAAATAATTTTTAATTAAATTTTTTTTTTTATTCTCTATCTGCTCTTTTCATTACGCAAGTAATTGATCAAATGTTTGCAATATTTTTAAAAATTAAATATTCTAAACTATTTATACATGTATTGTTGTACTATGACGTCATCAACTGCCGTTGGATCTTATAAACATTAAAAGTTTAAAAATTGAATTACTAATTATCTATACACCTAGAGCAATTGCGGATCCGAAAAGAGCATCTATGAAACAATTTAAAAAAAAAAGTGATTATTTTGGATTATATAGCAATTTTTATTTTTGAATTTACAAAATTTTGAAAAATTAATTATTAATTAACTAATAACTATACACTTGGAGCAATAGCGGATTCTGCAGGAGCAATTTTTTGGCATATTGTTAAAATTGTTTTACGATAAGTTCTTTCACTCAACGTAACTTAACATAATAATCTACGCAGACAACGTCGCGGGTATCAGCCAGTGGTAAATATAATCTTTAATTCTATATAAATATTATAAAGAAGTGTAAGTATGTGAGTAGTTATCTCCGAAACTACTCATTTTATAATATTTCAAAAAAATTGTCACCATGTAAAAGGTAGAAAGGAAAAACAAATTATCCTAGAGAATCACGATACCTTTTCTTAGACGGAAGAATAAATTTCAATGATTAAGGTAGTTAATTTATAAAAACAAAACATATAATACGTCATTTTTGTTCTGGAAGAATTCACGATTCCTATTGCATTGCTAAAATGAACATAAAGTGTTTATATTAAATATTCACTACTTGATTTTAACAGCTTTCTGAGTTAGTTTTCAAACTACTTGACCTAAATTTGAATGAAAATAACATGCTTGACTTGACCTGATGTTTAACTATTGTCCTTTGACTTTAATTTAAATCAATGGGCTCAAAAATTTAGACAAATAGCTTGAAAAGCTACTATAGCAGTGAATCCTTATCTACTCCTCGTTTGTTTCACGTTGACAAATGTAACTTGTTGAAATCGTCAAATAAGCATTTTTCTTATTTTCCCGAAATAATTATCAATGTTTCGGGGATGCGAACATAAACACTCTTCCATCAATAAACTTTTTTATACAAAAATTTAATTCCCAAATCGTTTTTGTGTTAGAAACAACATATACGTTTATAGCCATCCTGCAGGAACCATATATTTCCATCTGTCAACTACCTGTTATCACCCCTAGTTAATACAGAGAATCACATCACAATAGACCTCATTGATCGCGGTGATAAAGGGAAGAAACATCCTGAGATCCATAGAACGGAAAAAAATATGCAAGCTTTAAATTTTTTAACTTAAAACTTAATACAAAAATTATGATGATATTTGACATTAGAGAACCAACAAACAGATATTTCAATTGATAGCTTTTATTAATAAAAAGATTTTTATAACGATTCGATTCTAGAGAGTTTAAACGATAGTATTTGAATGTTGGAAGTAGTGGCAGCACAAAAACCTTCATTTTTCTTGTACTTTATCTCACGATAAAACTTCCTTGAGGACGTTCCGTGAAAAAACCGTTTTCTTACAATCCTTTTGAAATGCTCAGTTCACATACTCATAAATGTCTTCTATACGAAAAAGTTTTTTAAAATTATCTTTGGGGCATTAAATTTTGATATACATATGTATTAGCATTTACAGTTTGTATATTTTACATACAAACCCTATCCTGACCGACATACAAGCGAACTTTTTATTAAATATTAATCGTACTTTTCTTGGGATTATATTAAACAACTAAAAGTTATTAATTGAAGATTTAACATGTATTTTTTAATGTAAATAACAATAATGAGGTCACTAAGTGGCGTGGTGGACTAGATAATTGCCTTATAATACGCTTGTGGTCCTGGGTTCGAATCCCAATGAAAACCCGAGAAATGTTTTATGGGTTTTCGGATTCGACGTTTGCTAATGGCCATAGTAGTTGATGCGACCTTAAATAAACCAACAAAAAAAAAACAATAATGAGCGGTATCTATAATTTTTATAAATAATGTTTAAATTTTGTTACTTTCGATGCATTTCTATTTTTAACCGGCTTCAAAAAAAATAGAAGGTTCTCAATTCGAATGTATTTTTTTTACGTTTGTTACCTCAGAACTTTCGACTGGATGAATCGATTTTGATGATTTTTTTTTATGGAAGCTATTGCTCTCCGTATGGTCCCATATTAATTTGAAAGAAAACGTTTACTTCTAAAGGGTTGAAAACTAAAGGATGAAATATTAACTTCTTATTGGATAGCTTGAATTTGATAATTCTTTCTTTTTTTTTTTTTTGGTAGAACATATTTTTAAATTATTCTCATTTCCATTTTTTTTAATAACTCCACTCATAAGGGGCAAAAAATTAGGGATGAATTTATAAATTTTTCCTGGCTAACCCGATTTCGATAATTGTTTTTCTATTATAAACATTATACCATTAAATTGTTTACGTTTAAAATTGAAAAAAAATCCATCCTTCAAGCATGAAAATAGGGGATGAAATAGTGACGTTTAACTGAATCGTTGGATTTTTATGATTTTTTTTTCTATTAGAAAGAGTATTCCTTCAAGTTTCTTTCATTACATTTAAAAGCAAAAAATGTCATGCCTTAAGGGCAAAAGGGAATGAAATGGTAACTTTTAACATTTAAACGGCACTGCCTCATATGAACAGCAATTTTAGTAGGTTTATTCATATTCAAAGAAATAAAATCAGTTCTTAAATTTTAGATCACTAAAAATCGAAATATAAATTAAAATTATAACAAAATGAAAAACCGACTTCAAAATAAATAAAAAAGTTTTAACAAAAAGTAATGCACTAAAAAGTAATTGCGTATATCCATGCAGTGTCAACAACTTACAAATTATTACGATGATATAATGTACAACTATTGTTATTTTTGGAGTTGGTGTAGCCAAAGAAATAAATATAAATGTTCATTTGTAAAAATGTTTAGTTGGTTATTGGTATTTTGTAGTTTAAAGGTTGCTAGATATTATCACAGTACTATTATATTGTATAAAAGTTCATTTGAAAAATAAATTTCATAAGGTACTCTCGTTTATTGCTAAGTACCAATAAAGTCGTATTTCTTTGACTGACACCAACTCCAAAAATAACAATAGTTGTATATTATATCATCCTAATAGTTTGTAAGTTGTAGACACTGCAAGGATACGCAGTTTTTTTTTTACTTTTCACTGCATTTTTTGTTAAAGATTTTTTTATTCATTTTTAAGTCAGTTTTTCATTTGAAAATTGCTCTCTGAGAACGTCCTTTAGACTGAATTTTTAGCTGTTATAGAACGAAAGATATTTCTTAGTACAGTCACTGAGGAAAATTGTCTAAAGAATTGCAGGTCACGGTGGGTCACGTTTTTGACAAAATGCTGACCCCGTTTTTTTCAACTTGGCAAAAAAACAGGTTACAGGTCATTCCCCTCTATTGCAGCCTTAGTCTTATTATGATCCTGGTTTATCCATACGTTCTTTAGATGAGGACTCTTCTACTTATTCCATGTGGACATTCTGCCTGACAGAAGCAGTACTAAGCTCCTGGTACCATTTGAGTCTCTTAGAACGTCACGGTGTGACGGGTCATGATGGGTCATGGTTTGGGGTCTACAAAATACTGACCTCGTTAGTTTATTATGAAACATCTGCGTGCTGCATATGAATATACATTGAGTTGCATTTTCGTTTGAGAAATGCGATTTATTTCATCGTATTAAATAGGTCAATAACATTTGGAAACTTGTATGGATGTAAATAAAAATGTGGAAACGTTGACGAGTGAAAATGTGAATTTTGCTTTGGTCAGTCGGCTTTGTCTCACTCACATAGGGTGAGTGTGTGTCGAAGGTTAGCTATGTACAAAATGGCATAGACATAGTATGTATGCATAGTTAGTTGGCATCTAAATATGAGAATTTTCCTGGCACATGAAAATATGGGCATGGTATGCATGAAATTTGTGTGCTCGCATGCGATGAAAAATTGCGAAAAACGAGGCGAATGAGTGAAGCGATTATGGATCGAGCGCGAAAAAATCGATCGATTTGTTTGGGATTTTCTGTGTCACGACAATTTGGGTAGTTGGGGGGAATTTTGTATCGCTTTAAACTTAATGAAGCTTGCTCGGGTCAATCAAATGCACCATTTCACTCGTTCATGCGTCTCGGAAAAACTCACTGGCTCCCATCCAATTTTCATTATTTTCTTTTCTTATTTTTTTTCTGCTTCTGCTTCATCTTCTTTTTTCTCGTGTTTCTCCAATGTTTTTTCAAAACACCCAATCAACGATGAAACGAAGACAAATCCAGTGTGTGGAAATTTTGCACCATACCAAAAATCAATGAAAATTTTCCAAGAAAAAACCTAAACCACGTCCACGCATACAACAAAATCACCCAATCGATTTGCTCGAACAACCGCATTGTTGCATGAGTCAATTTTTTTCGTTGTTGTGAAAAAAATCACGTCGGAAAATTTGATTCAAATTAGAGACAACTGAGACGATATGCGATGATGATGATGATGATGATAATAATAGAAAATGTGTCACCGCTGCTCTAATTTCGTTTAACTCTCAGTATTAATATGTCGGAAAAGTGTGCTTTTCACAAAGGCTTACAAACAGATAATTTCCCCAAGTTATTTGCTCAGCTAGGAAAAAAAGAACAAATAAATATCGATTCCAGGCCACAAACATTCTCTGGAATCAATTTTTTTTTTTTAATTTTCCAACTTCCATGTTTTTCCTCCAAACAATTAAACAGGAGAAGCTCTTAAGACTTAGATGGTCGCTATACGAATATACCAATTAAATTAACAGATTAGCATATTAATATTTGTTAATTTAAATTTTAAAAAGATATGATTCAAAGAAAATATCATAAGAAAATTTCGTAGTTAGGAAGTTCAGTGCAAACCAACTAAGGTGAGTTATTTATGTACCAAATCTCTATAAAAATTTTGTTATGATACTTGTAAAAAATGACTTAATAAATTTTGATCTTTTGATGCTTGGTTTTAAAATAAGTCAAAAAAATTCTAATATTCCTTGTAAATGATATGTAATTTAAACGAGAATGTAATGTAAAAGATGTAACCATTTACAATTTTTACACTTGTTTCATAGTTCAACGAGTCTCAAAAATTGTTTTGTATGTGTGAATAATACGTTTATTTCGAAAAAACTCAGAATTACCTCCAGTGTTATGTGTGATAATGTGTATGTGCAACAAAGATCCAACCTTCTTCTCAGCCAGTCCAAACGGGTCTCAATGTTACATGAGTATAACATTCACTTGTTTTAAGTACCAATATTGTAATAAGTAAAATAATTTTTTTAATATTTAATTATATTAATAGTAACTACTTTAACCGTAAGGGAAGCACAACTTATCAAATCTAAGCATTTTTACCGGTTTTATTTTAACTTGCTTCGTGTGTATGTTCAAAGTACATTACCCCATTTTTGAACATCTTCCCGTTATTCAATCATCACCAAATTTTTTTTTTTTTTTTTGGTTGAAATCGGTTGACCGGAAACTCCGCTTTATTCTAGAAGTTTTTGAGCTTTATCAATTTTTTTCGAAAACGGCTCTAACGATTTTCTTTAAACTTTCTAGCCTCATTGATGCCTACAACTTTTATTTGAAATTTTTTCCTGGGAAAATTTAAACAGGGACGGTGCAGTGGGGGAAGGTTGGGAATTCGCATATATTAATTTAAATTTAATTAATTTTAATGACATGATCCACCATAAAAACGTTGAGATTCTAGTGTGCTTAGATTTAATTGAATTAAATATTTACAAATTAAAATTGACTTACACACATAGAAAGGTCTGTGCCTTGGATAACTCTCCAAATACAATCTTTTAAATTTGAAAAAACCGTTACGACTAGTTTGCATTTAAAAAATAAATTGTTAAAACGGTGAAGACTAATTAGTAGAAAATAAAAAGCCAGTTTTAAAAAATTGGTCTTATTTCCAAAACGTACCAAAAAGTAGAAAATACATTTTTTATTAGAATTTACGAAAAAGAAGATCCCAATATTACAAATTGATACAGTCATCAAAATTAAAAGTGCTACAAGAATCTATAAACGTATGTTAAATTGATCATCTAATTGATCATCATGTCTATAAGAGCAGGGTACTTTATTAGTGGTAAATTTTAGACAAGTAAATTAATTTGCTCAGTAAGTGAAACATTTCAGATTAATAAATTAATTTGAGCACCCTGGTCTCATAGTCACGATGACCAATTAGATGATCAATTTAACATACGATTATAATTAATATTTATTCAGATCCTTGTTATTTATGGTAATGGATCGGGATTTACAATTAATGCAAACAGAATATCAGGTCGTATCATCAAGCCATATATTATAGCTTCCTCAGGCTCTGTATACAAAAGAAATTAATATATATATAATTTGATACATCAAATTTATAATATTATTATATGAGTGTTAATATTGACCACACCTCTGAGGCATGCCCAGCATTCTTCTCTTTTGTATTGGAATACGATATATTGTCATACGATTGTAGATTCTTGTATCACTTGTATCACTTTTAATTTTAATCACTGTATCAATTTGGAATATATGGATCTTTCTTTTCATAAATTCTAATATAAAATTGATTCTCTACTTTTTATTGCATTTTGGAAATAAGACCAGTTTGTAAAATTTTCATATATTTTTATTTTAACGCATTTTTTTTATTTTTTGATCCCCTCCCCCTACTATGTAATGCTATATAGACTGCCTTATATTATATCTTTAATCGTATATAACATTAAAGAATACCCCCCTCCCTGGTAGATTGTGTTACGTGATTTGTGGATGATCCTTTAAATGGCATTAATTTAATCCTGTATGCAGATGCAAGAGATCTTTTAATAAGACAATGTATACTGTTTTATCCCGAAAAAATGTATAGTTCCTGTAGGATAGCTAGTAATTATTCCTGCAAAAATAGCTCAGTGATTTTTTTTTGAGGTACATTCAAAATATTTATTGTTCTGGAAAAATTCACGGTTGATTTATGCTAATTTTAACTGAATAGCGGTCAGAAGGTGTAAGGAATACCCAGTGAGCAAAAACGTTCATCTAGGTATATAAATCCTCGTGCCACCTATTGGCGCAGTGGCTAGAGCAGTAGTTCTCTCCACTTCATGCGTCAAGTGGTTCGGGTTCGATTCCCGTTGAATCCTAGACTTAAGATCATAGACCTAAGATTAAAATTGACCAACAGAAATTTTCTGTGTTTAGACAGTCGTGATATGACCTAAACTGTTAAACTTAAAAGACCAAAAAAAAAAAAAAAATCTTCGTATTAGCAGTGCAAGGCGGCTTGCTTCAAATGCCTTACGATTAACGCTCGTCGATATGAGCTACTGTCAGGTTTGCTTGCTGTAAGCTGCTCGCATCGTACTGTTTGATCTGAGCCATGAGCTGTTGGTAAAATTGTACTTAAATATGCCTAAGCGTCCCGTTGTATAGAGACTTACTACATGCTTCTCTCTCATTAGTTCAAATTAGGTAGTTCGATTACTCGCATTCACTCACATTGATTATTCGTGATGTAACATACTATGAACAGCGTATGTCTCAATTTAAAGCACACGTCGTGAGGCAGTTCGAAGCGAGCCTCCTCGAACTGTAAATACGAGGCTTAGCATTTCGATAACAGCTCCGAAAAAATGCTACAAAACTATTACGTGGTTGGATGTTTTGTGTTCACTGGGTATTTATTATGGTGCCGCGACTATTGAACCGCGGACAGTTCAACCGCGACAATTCAACCAACAACCGTTCAACTGAACGACATTTCAAGTGGATGGCAGTTCTACCGCAAGATAATTCAATCGATATCCGTTTAACCGCATTTTTCCTGATAAATTCAGTTTTTCTCTCAATATAAACTCCACTAGAATTTTCCTGATAAATTATTATTATTGTTATGGGGTTTCTGATCTTTCCCGAGCGTCAAAATTTGACAACGGATCCTTATAGATCTCGCCAAAACGAAAATGAAAAGTGCAATTTCGCTAAGTTTTCGAGAAAAATTGAATTTTAGTAGCATGATTCCAATGTTATTTCCTATGGGAGATAAATTTTGTGAATGGGGGTCATTTTTAGAACTACGAAATGTTGGGACGTGCTCGCAGGTATCTTAGAATTGGGACCCGGGGTGCAGCCCCCGGCGGATGTTTGGGGGCAAAGCCCCCAGAACAAATAGAAATCTACCACAACTTATTTTCGAAAAAAAATAGCAAGTTAAGTGTGACCATCGCGTAATGCAACTTTTTTCGATGCAATTTTTAAAATTCGATTTTCGATATATTTCTGTGAAGATCCATAAGAATTCTTCAATTAACGATTTACTAATTTTCAATATTGTATGATCTAATGATTATACGGTTAAACTGCCATCGGTTGAACTGTCGCGGTTGAACAGTCTGGGGTTGAGATGTTACAGAATCATTTATAATCAAGTAGAACACCTTTTTTTAATGAAAAAAAGTTACTAGATATAAAGATTTCTACAAATAGGTAGATTATAAACGGTACGATTTGGTCATCTTGGCGTATTAACTAGGTAATAGAATATTACGTAACATAGCTTATTTAATAAGATTTTATATCAATTTATACCCGCTATACAAAAAAAAAGTGCAAAAATCTCAGCTCTAGTTTCCATAAAAATGTGTATTACTAACCAATATGATGTAAATAATAAATAACATTTTTTGTTACGAAAAATCACAACACAAAAATATCGAATGTTCTCAATTAGCGTTTACACAGTGTATACCTATATATTTATGAACAATATCGATAAAAATTGTTATTTATAAAATTGTTATTTGTTCAGGAACTGCTTCTGCTAGGTAGAATGCTGAACCTGGAATAAACAAGAATCCTTGTACAACAAGAAGCCATGAGCAGAACAGGAGTACAATAATTTTTGGACTAATGGGGAAAAAAAAAGTTTTTGTTACTCTTTAAGTTGACTTGATTTCTGAACATTTGAAAGTTTTGAAATTCATTAGCTATGAATCACTTGCAGAATGCTTATGAATATATTGAAAATTCATTGAATCCATAAAAAGTTGTTTTTTTTTACAATTCTCCCGAACAAATGGACGTTCGTTAAAAATTCCATTTACGCTCGAATGCAAAATAAAAACGATAAAAAATTCGTTTGACTTTTCATAAAGTCATTTAAAATTGATAACGAATTGCGACTTATCTCAAAATCGTTGATATTCGCTTGATAGCGCTCTGTTTAATATTTTGCACCAGCAGCAAGTCGCTAACTTCACGCTGCTCTGTTTAAACGGGACCGTTTTAGTCAAATGTGCGTCTTGCATATAACACTTTCAAATCTGACCTTTTCTCTACTGCTATTGTCAATATAAAATGTAAATTGGTTCAGCTGTGGCTATGTGGATTGTGGAGGTATCGCAAGGGTTGGGGATTTACCACTTGAAGCGAATGAAACACCGAGGAAAAAAATAGGGGATCTATATATATAAAAAAGCTAATTTCATTCTACTATAATATGCAAAACATTACACTTGGGACACAAATTGGCATGGAATTGAAATATAAAACATTAAACATTGTGTCTGTGAGCTCACATTCAGTTAACTGTGCATGATTGAGCCGGCGACTTTCCGAGAGAAATTCGAGGAAAATCACCTGAACTCAGATTTCGTCATCTATTTATGATGCATTTCCACTCAATTTTATGCTGCGCTCGATCTGTCTCTCTCCATCCCAATTAATGCGCATAATTTCAGTCTCTAATGTGTCACATCATCCCCCTGTGTTCATTTTCATGGGTGAAATGTCTCATTTACCCGACTAATTTGATTTATTATTGATATGATTTGTATTTGAATACATAATCAACATATTGAAGAGAAAATTGCATTCCTTAAGGACCAAAAGTTTGAATCAAAAGCATAGCATATCTTCTCATACAGAACAACCTTTTTGTTTAATTTAAAACGAACCCCGATAGTAAATACGCATTTCTCTGACTCTTTCAACTAAACTCAATGTCTTGTCGTTTTTAACACTAGATGAATAAAAATAGCGATGACTGTACCAGTTCTATACAAGAGCAAATTTTTGAAAAAGTATTTTCTGGATACAACATTTTTAAGTAGAATCTTTGTTTTGTTCTCGCCATGCAAACTTGTCATTATATGATATATAATAGGGCTGTTCCAGGTGAAAATAAAACCGTACAATAACGATACACATGTTGTGCAGTATTCAAAAAGTTGCCATAATTGTGTATTTGACAGAACTTGTATCGTAACTAAACGGTTTTATTTTCATCTGGAACATACCTGCATTCATAAAAAATATTGGTAACTTTTAACAACGAAATACTATTGCGATCATCATAGTAAAACAAGATAGAGCATTTAACAAGATTTTATGTTAGTTTGCATAGTATCCAATTTTTAACTCCTCTTAGAAAAATAATTAAATGCTGCCATAAGTTGGAGGGTACTTTGATCAGAAAACTCGACGGGAATAGATCGGTGTATGTTGGGACCACTTAAATTGTCAATCGAAATTTTGAAGAAAATATTGTAGTTAGGTACAATTTGCGCTTCGATTCACTACTATGCAATACCGGAAGTTTGTTCAGATGCTAATGCCAACCCTAAGTAATACATTCCTTGTTGATTGTAAAGCAAATCCCGGATTATGGTATATCAATCGAGATACTCGCCTCGTTTCAACAAACAGAACAGTTTTCTATTCTACTATCTCAGTCGAATCCCTCGTTTTGAATCTCTTATGCCCGATTTACCCTCTACCAAGTAGGTACAGTAGCGAGTTAACTTGCGTTCACGGGGTGTTATTCTCGTTTGAACGAAAAAATCGAGTTAAATAGTAAGTTGTTGGTTTAGTTAAGTTGAATAAAGCGCAATTCTATTTTTCGGATAGTTCAGTGCAAAGTAGTCTCTTGCGTGTCCCGCAGTCCGCCAACTTAACTGACCGACGCAGCGTGTAGTGTAAACGGGCGAGTTAAATACAGTTCATAAGTTAAATTACAATACAAATATGTTACAGGCCCAGTAAAACAACTATTCTTCCCCGAAAGACAACTTTTCATTACTTACTCGCCTACGTTTGGACGCTACTTGCTACTTGCAGCTTATTACTAAACTGACCGGTTTCTTAACTCGCCACTGCACTTGTCAAAGTGTAAATCGGGCTTTAGAGTGAAATTAAAAATATGAGTCGCTTTGATTTTGATAAATATTATATAATTAAAAATGAATAAAATTGAATCTTTATGAAACAAATGCTTGCAAAGTGCAAAGTAAGGCCTGGATCGGACCAGTCAAGTTACTCGCCTCACCCTAATAGATAGATAGGTAATCACGGTTAAATCATTCGTTTAGAATTCTTAACAGTGTTTTTTCACTAGTTAAAATATGGGTCGCTTCGCAAAATAAAAGAAATTGGTAGGAGACTCTGTGGTACCTTGTTTGTTAAGTGAAAAAGCCCGTATTACACCAATCGAGTTACTCGTCTCAGGCTTATAGATGAAACAGTGTTCTATTCACTGTTTCCGTCAAATCAGAGATATTATGGCTATGAAATATTGTATCTGGATATAGAAATACTGGTTCAACATCAAATTCGGATTATTCGTTAGTTTCAGATATTATATTGTTTAGGGGTTGTATAAGTTAAACACAAATAATAATAAATAAGTCATCATTTGATGCTACATAATATAAGTAGGTAATTATTATAGCTATTCGGTTCCATGCGTTTTGATCCCCGGACAAAATATCCCCACGACCAAATACCCCCATGACAAAATATCCTCCGACAAAAAGTCCACATAGAATAACTGCAAATCGTATTTGCAGCATAATTTTGATGTTAAAGCATTTAGTTTTGTGAAAAACGTCGCGGTGTCAAGAAGTGCACATTCACTCAATAAATGAAAATCGGGTAATCAAACAATGACTATAATAACTATTAGAACAGTTTTTGCGGATTTAACACGAATACATGGGGGTCAACTTAGCATTGTTTAAATAAATAATTGGGGGTTAATTTAGTAAAGTTTTGGCGGATTTAACACGGACATATAGGGTCAATTTTTCTTCTTTTCCTGTACAAGCTGTACATAGCTACAGCCGCTACAGCCATACCATGATACCACACCTTACGTTCCATCTATAAAACTTCAGGATTAGGTGAGAGGACGCGCTTTCCTTTCACATGATTATAATCCTCCCGAACCAAAAGGAAAGAGCTCATACACGGACACTCTTTCCCATCGGTTGTAAATTTAGTGAAAAATCCTGGCTGATTGCTATTTCTCGTTAGTGGCCACGAATGGATTATAAATCCCGACGTGATAGAACGGCATGATTACTTGACAGGAATGATCGCAGGAAAGATTTGCCGTTAGTGGGGACGAGAGGGACGCAAATCCCGTCAGTCTTTCCTTCAGGATTGCACTAAACGGAAAGAACTTCGGGAAAGAATGCTCATCTATGGGGCCCTATTATCATTGAAATATTTTATCGCAAATATTTTTGTCATGGGGATATTTTGTCTGTGGATATTTTGTCCGGGGATCAAAACGCCTGATACCAGCTACTCATTGTATTTAAAAATGCAATAGTAGTAAAATTAGAATTAGACTCCCTCGAATCCGAAACTTTTATATCGGATTCGATCAGTTTCTTATTCCGAATTTCAGATAATTTTGGTTACAGCTACGGAGTTCCTTCACATGTCTGTGTCTTTTTCTGGAGCACGAGTACTGACTGCCCTATGGTAAGAGTAATCATACTGGCACTGTCTCAGCCTGGCACTTGACTGGTGTAATACGGTCTTATAAGTTTGTTAGATATTTAAAATCAATTAAATGGTTATACTGGAGAGTTGCTCGTTTGAATAATTTATTTTTGAAATTTAATGGAAGGATAAAATTTGAAATGGGTCTATAGATAAAATGTTTATTGTTGTTAGTGTGAAGAATTATTGTTTCATTGCGATAAAAAATACAATAAGAAAAATAATGTTCCAATGGTTGTTTCTTAGGGGGGTTTGGCGAATGGTGGAGAATGAATGTAATAAAAATGAAATACTTACTGTCGGTATCGAATTTTCTAATGATGGTTTCAATGAGGGTAGTCCTGGGGGCCACATGGCCTCGTCGTACTGGCATGGTTATGAAAATTATCTCTTTTCCGCGACGTCTATTATCGGATTAATATTTAAACAGTGTTGTCCACAAACGAGTTATCCTTTTCATCAAAAATCAATTTTTCGTGTATTGTCGCTCGATTTTTGATGGTAGAACGCACTAAATAGTTATAATCAAATTGCAGCACTTGTATCTTCGATGATAGGTATACACTTTGGATCTTTCTAAATATCCGTTTTTGCTAAGTTACATTAGAAAATGTTCCGTGTAAAAATAAGGCAGTTAGGTTGTGACGGAATTTAATATAAAAAACGTTCGGTTACTCTGGATTTTGTCCAGTGAAGCACAATGCGTATGTTTCCAGTGCGAAAGCTCAGCTTTTCTTACGTTGAACATTTAAGCAGAGTAAATTTATTATTTTCCTCGAATTTTTTTTAATTTTATTTAGAAAATTTATAAATTTATTTTTTTTTTTATTAATATATAGATATAGATACTTTATGTATATATTTATAAAGATTTAGCCACAAAACACCAAAATGTTAAAAGAAAATTCAAAAGAAAATTCACGTGAAAACATTTGGGAAAAAACTACGTAGCGTTTAAACATTTGATTTAATTAATTATTTGTTAAAAATACAGCCTTGTTTAAATTTTTTTTTATTAGTTAATTTATGTATTTAATTGGTCGTCATTAGTTGAAAGTCTTGAGAAGTGTATCATAGCTTAATTTTCATATCAGACTTAGCTTTTTTTTCCAAAAAAGATCAAAGAATTTTTCCCCGGTTTTCGGTGTTTCACATCTTTGATATGCACGATTCGGAAATTTTTTTTTTTGGTAAGTTTTCTCGATGATTGAGGGAAAAGTCGTGACGTGCCTCTACGTGTGAATTTTCACGCTGTTATGATTTGCTGTGACTGATTACGCTTGTATTTATATGAAACTTTTTAACGCGCAAGTCAAATAGACCGAAAAGAAAATTCTCCGTGAAAAGTTTTTCGAACGTAGTGTGCAATGTACATTGAAAACGTCTATGAGGCAATCACGTGAAAGCCCATATCCAAAACAAAAAGCAAAAAAAAATCACAGCAGTTCCACTCAGAGAACAGCATGGAACTTGGGTTTTTAAAAATGGATTAACCCTCGTACCGAGTGGGAGAACGGGTGGAATAAAAAAAATAAAATAAAATAACGTTCAGCTTTCACACAGCTAAAGAAAACTCAGACACGAATACACGAAAAATATGCCAGTTTTCCATGACGATCAATATTTTCCCCCTGTACATGTAGTAACAACGATTTTTTTTCAACCGCGGATTTTCACAAATCAAACACAAAAAATCAAAGGAAAAGTGTTACGTTTACTTCTAGCCGGATCAACAATAACAATCACATTGTTCGCTAATTTCCCTGTCGTCGGTTGTTCCAGTGAAATGACACGATTTTCGTCAAATCGTTTCCATTTGAAACAATTTTTCACACGCTGATTTCACGTGGAAAATCAATGATCGGGCCGTGCATGAATTTCCAATGTATTCACCCATTGTTCGATCAAATCTGAAAATGAACAAAAAAGAAAAACGAACATTTAGTGAAATATTTTCGCCCCGAATTTTTCGTAAGCATAGAGATACAACGGTTTTATAAAAATAGAGAATCAGCTGCTCGCGTCTTAACGTTGGAAAATTGAACATTTTCCAAAAATAAATTTAAAAAAAAAAGAACCAGATGAAAATGCTGCGCATATTAAGGTTTTTTAAAAGCATAGCGAACGAAACGGTGACAATTAATGGCACGGTTTAATTAAATGGGGAAAAACCAACGATTTTTCCGATGACATGGGACTAGGACAAATAACTTGCATACTTTTTAATTGATTCCGTTGCGATTGTGTAAGCTTGCGTTTCCCCTAATCGACCACATTTTCCACACCGAAACTAGTTCTAATTTTTTTTTTACAAACAGAAAATCACAAGATTGAAAACCGAGGAGGATTTTCGTACGAGGAAAAATTCGATGTGACTAACTGAACGTGTGACTAACTCAACTGAATCTGTCAGACGCCGATGTCCGACAAAAACAATAACGCGGCGTCGCAATCACCAGCATTGACGTCGACGTCGACGCGACGTCGAACCTCGAATCCAGTCTCGATCCACGCCAACATCCCTTTTCAAATCGAAGCCAGGCCAAAGATGACCGAAAAACCCGCGGATGAACTCGTCACTAAATCGACAAGAATTCGCATCGCATCCTTGCCGTTCGTACCACATGTACAACACGGACAGGCGTATAAATAACCCGTGACGTCACGGGAACACGTCAACGACGTCACGAATCTGTTTATATTTATATATCGAGCGGAAAGCGACGAATGTCTCTCCTATTCGGATTCAACTCACGTGTGCTCAGTGGCGGAACTGCGACGCCACTCTAACCCGCAACACCAACTTCAATACCCCACATCTCCAAGTGTATACCTCAATTTCATAGGAAAATTCATTTGGGTTTTATTCAGAGGTGTGCGGTCGATCAAAGCAATGGAAGCATTGCTTCCCCTATAATTACTAGACACAATAAAAACTTTTAAAAAATTACACTTAGAAAAAACTTAAACCAACGCTAAAAAAATAAAAAATTTTAACAAAATGAAAACCCGATTTCAAAAAAAAATATTAAACAAAAAATGTACTGAAAAGTAAAAAAATAATTGCGTATCCTTGCAGTGTCTACAACTTACTAATTATTAGGATGATATGATGTGCAACTATTGTTGTTTTTGGAGTTGGTGTCAGTCAAGAAAATACGACTATATTGGTACTTAGCAATAAACGAGAATACCTTATGAAATTTATTTTTCAAATGAACTTTTATACAATATACTAGTACTGTGACAATATTTAGCAACCTTTAAATTACAAAATATCAATAACTAATTAACTCTTTTTACAAATGAACATTAATTTTTATAATAAGGGCTGACACCAACTCCAAAAATAACAATAGTTGTACATTATATCATCCTAATCATTTGTAAGTCGTAGACACTGCAAGGATACGCAATTATTTTTTTACTTTGTAGTGCATTTTTGTTTAAGATTTTTTTTTTAATCGGTTTCTCATTTTGTTATAATTTTTATATATTTCTTGATTTTTAATGATCTGAAGTTTGATAACTGATTTTATTTCTTTGATATAGGTTAACCTACTAAACGCCAGCTCATATGAAACAGCGCCGTTTACATGTTAAAAGTTACTACTTCGTCCTCTTTTGCTCTTAAGGGTTGAAATGTTTTGCTTTTAAATGTAATGAAAGAAACTTAGAAGAATACTCTTTCCAATAGAAAAAAAAATCATCGAAATGCGACGATTTAGTTAAACGTCACTTTTTCATCCCTATTTTCATCTTTAAGAGGTGAAATTTTTTCTTCAAATTGAAATATGAACAATTTAAGGGTATAATGTACGTAATAGAAAAAAAATTATCGAAATCGGGTTAGCCTGGAAAAATTTATAATTTTATCCCTAATTTTTAACACCTTATGAGTGAAATTTTTTTATAAAAATGGAAATGAGATTAATTTAAAATTATGTTCTAGCAAAAAAAAGAATTATCAAAATCGAGCTATCCAATAAGAAGTTAATATTTCATCCCTTACTTTTCAGCCACTTAAAAGTAAACGATTTTTTTCAAATTAAAATTAGACCACACGGAAAGCATCAGCTTTCAAATAAAAAAAGAATCATCAAAATTGGTTTACCCAGTCGAAAGTTCTGAGGTAACAAACATAAAAAATACAGCCGCATTGAGAACCTCCTCCTTTTTCTGAAGTCGGTTAAAAAAGGAACTAAAAAGAGTAAAATAAAATAAGTTTCTAAAATCTTTACTTAGTTACCTATCACTTAAATTTAAACATTTTTGAGTCGGTGCCAAAGAAAAAAAAAATGATATTTCACTAAGGTAAATAAATATGTCGTAGACACATCGTGAAATTAGGCATATCGTGAAACTAGTCATTTCACAAAAAAACACGCTTTTCCCCTCTCAACCACTGCACACCCACCCCCCTAGTTTTACACAAATACACTCTTTTTTTCTTCCAGCCACCACCCTCCCCCCCAGATCTATATACAGTTCGTGAAACATATATAAAGTTCACGATGTGTCTACTTTCACAAATTTCATGCAGTTAACGAACTGCATATAGATCTATGGGGTGGGTGGGGGTTTGGAAGGAGAGAAGTGTTTTTGTGTAAAACTATGGGGGGTTGAGAGGGGAGAAGCTTAGTTTTCTTGTGAAATGACTAATTTCACGATGTGTCTAAGGCATATACATATATAAAAGTTGAAGATGTGGTCTTTGAAAGGATGAAACTAAAACCCAACGACATCGTCGTACTGATGATTAACAAACACTCCTGAAGTTGATATGTTCTAGATTCTAACGAAAACACGTGAGGATTGTAACCATTTTGCAACGTACACAATTTCTTATTGTTTTCGTGCGAAAAAGTTTAATAATTGTTCGTTTCGTGCAATGATTCAGCTAAGCAGTTTTTGTAAAAGCTTTTCGTAAGAATCTAATCATTTATCATTAGCATATTTTGCTCAATAATGTAATGAGAGCTACCAAGAAGTATACCCTCTCTAACGGAAAAAAAAATATCAAAATCTGTTTTCCAATTAAAAGTTACTATTTCACCCCCTAGTTTTACCCTTATGGGTAAAATTTTTCGAAATCGGATCAGTTAGTTAAAACTTACTAGTTCATCATCTATTTTAACTCTTAATGAGTAGATTTCTAAGAAATTAAATAAGATTTATTTTAAAATATGCTCTGCTCAAGAGCCAAGAGAAAATATTTGCTGCAACGTCACAGAGCTTTCTTCTACATGAAACTCGTTGCTGATCAAAACAGTATAAATAAAACCCATGATTGATTTATAATACGATTAAATAAATATCTATAGAAACAAATCTAAATGTATTCAACCTCTATTCATGTAAGAATTCCCACCCTTTACCCCAGAACCCTTGTTTGAATTTTTCCAGGAACAAGTGTCAAATGAAAGTTGTAGCCATTAATGAGTTTAAAAATTATAGCAAGTTTTAAGAAAATCATTGGAGCCGTTTTCGAAAAAAATCGAAAAAACTTATAGAACTAAGCGGGGCTTTCTGTCAACCGATTTTGATCAACAAGCGGTACAACTAGATAAAATATAAAAGCAAATTTTCAAGTTTGGTGATACTCGAATAAAGCTTTCGATATGGTCCCATGCAAACATTTTTCTAAAAACTAATTTTTTGGATTCAGAGGTCCTCAAAACGTGTAGGTATTTCCAGTAAAAACTCAAAAATGCGATCCGATTACAATACTTCTGTGGCGACTAGAAATTCAAACTTGCGGTGTTTGTCACTCGCAGCTGATCTGATGGAAATACATTATAACCTTAAGCAATTCATTTTGATCGGGGGCCAGTGCTAGCCTATGCAATTGTATATATATGTAAATAAATGTGAGCAACCACTCCCATCTTACATTCTAGTGACCCCGAATTGCAGCACGCAAGCAGCAGCGAGGAACGGCCATTCTGCCTGAACCTGCAGTTTCGCCTCATATTTTGGACACCGTACAGGCGCCACATACATTGGGCTCCCTCACAAAGGATTCAACTATGGAGTAGCGGCATCCTAGCCTTCGGTTGAGCTACTCCATACCCGTACCGCGTCGTTTTTGAACTCGAGCCCAGCAGCTCGTTCCAGCGGCCCCTGCTTCACGACGACTCTAACAGTCTAGAGAGCAGCCTCTCACGGCCCAACGACAATAATCGTGACCAAGTCACTAGGAGGGGAGTAATGTGGCGACTAGAAATTCGAACTTTCAGTGTTTGTCACTCGCAGCTGATCTGATGGAAATACATTATAACCTTAAGCAATTCAATATGTTTGGGGCCAGTGCTGGCTTATGCAATTGTAAATATATATGCAAATAAATGTGGGTAAGCACTCCCACCTTACACTTCCTTTACTCTATAAATAGTAAAGAAAAGAAAAAAATCTTCAAAATCGGGTCACCCAATAAAAGTAAATATTTCACTCCTTATTTTTCAACCCGTTAGAGGTGGACGTTTTACTTCAAATTAAAACGAGACCAACTTGGAAATATTGATGTAAAAAAAAATCGGTTCATTTACTAGAAAGTTAGGACTGAACTCTGGAATAAGACTGTTGGGTTTGTCGCTCAATTCAAACGATAACTGACTATTGGAACGTTAAGACCCGTCCTAACTGATTAAGACGCAGATGAGGTCTTTTTCAAGAAAAATTTCAAAAAATACCACCATGCGACCCTTATTACTAGAACGTCGCCAACGTCGCGAGAACGCATTAAAAATATGTTAGACTGGTTATTGACCGTTCTTTACAACCAAACAACACAAGTTAATATACTAGGTATATAAAAGAAAGGGTAATATTTGCATTGAACCCATCACGAGTAACTTTTTTAAATTAACAAGGGACTAAAACTAATCCTATTTTCGACGACCATCTGATAGAGGTGTTAAGCTATGAATGACTAGGAAAAACAATGAAAGTAGGAGAGATGACCCACTTATCTTTAAATGGAAAACTGTACTAATATAGAATCAAATAGGTCTCGTTAGAGACTATGAAGAAGAAATAAACCCCTATAATAAAAATATACCATGGGTCCAGAAGATGTTCATTACTCCGCCACTGCATATGTTCATGTCAATAAGAAACAAAGCGACCGAGACATGAAAATATGAACTATTAATTGAAATAAGAGAAACAGGACAGTTATTAACAATATGTGAACAGGGAAGAGTGAACAGGAATCACGTTGTTGTCTCATTCCGATTCCCAATCCCGCGTTTGTTTTAATTATAGAAATTCGGTATCTCGAAATGCTTGAAATATTCGTAATAGATTTGTAAACGAAGTCAATTCAAATATCTATATGTTGTGTGTACGCGCATCCATTGTTCCTGTTATACCTAAATATATCACCTGGATCAAGCCGGGACAAGTCGAACAAGTGACGCGGTTACTATCACAGTGAGAATCCCCCGATCAATATCGATAAAAAAAGGAAATCTCCTGAATAATATTTTCATATCCTGCCGTTAACTTTAACGGTTGCTTAGGCTCGACCCCGAATAACGAATACGTGATAAATATTATTAATTCGTGTCCACGTGAACAAATTTTTTATTAATTGTTTATTAAATATAATTGTAAAACTCATCGCAGCTAAGTTAATTAATCATTAATCGCTAAAAATAATCTGAATTATGTCAAAGTACCGATTGCCACTTTGGATTTTTTATCTATAAATCGCTAAAGGGAAACAACAAAATTCAAAAATCGTGAACATCTTCAAACTTGAATCGTAACTGTACAAGTTAACTTTTTATTCAGTTGCTTAAGAGGATCTTAAAAACCGATAACTAATCATATAAAAACACGACTATTTCCGAACAATTACATGTACGAATGCTTAAATCCCGTTCCCGACTGTTTGACGATGCTTATGCAAGTACCTTTGTAACTCAAGCGAACTTGTCACTTTAAGGTGGTCAGAACCAGCCCCTTACAACTTCATGTTACAGAAAATAATCCTATTTTGTCATTGCTTTCAGATAGCGCTAGTAGTACAGTTGAACGAAGACTTTTATGGAGGTTAGAAATAAATTTTCTTTTAAACGGCAAGCAAATTATTTTTATTGTTATCATATGAGATTAATTATGAAGTTGTCATTGGTGACAGTAATAAAAATAGCATAAGGAACTGATAAATGACAACTCAAATAGTTAACAGCTGTCGTTCAACTAAACACCAGCGCCACCCAAAGGTACTAAAACAAGCGACACAAACGGTCACTTTTTTAGTCTTTCTCGCATTTAAGTGACAGAGGGCTGGTCATTGATGTGGCATCGTTTAGGTCGACTCACAGCCTAAGCTGATGGTAGACTTGCACACAAAGTGATTGAAAACAGCTCTTTCACACGCTCTTGTCAATGTTCGTGCATTACCAAGGAAGGACGATTGGAAAAAACCAAATACTGTATATCAAATGCACTATAAAACAGTTGTGTGTTAATAATTGCCTATAAATATCATACAGTTTGTAACATTAACTCCTTGTTACGAGATAATCAAAACCAGATTTGCCATAACAGGTTTTCACTGTCGGTTAAGGTAAATCGACGGTGCTGTTACAAGTGATGACAGGCGTCGTTATTGAGTAAACTATTGACAAGGAAAAATTATAGTTTTCAATTATATGTATATTTATAGTATTGTGCATGTTTTAATGACCCGATTGCAACCAATGTATTTTTTTTGTATTTTCTACCACTTTAATTGGAGTGACTGAATTGATGATTGACTCAAAATTTAAAAATATATTACATAGCTTCATCATTAGGCAAGCAAGCTAAATATCATCACACAATTTAACGGTACCTGGCGTTTTGGCGCAGGACGTTCTCCTGCGGGGGGTTTCTCTCCATTGTACCGGGGTCCTAAGACTATGTGGGGGTGGTTTTTTTGTATCAACTTCCGGTTTCCCATTTAAAACTTTAGTGGTTCAGTGGCGCTAAAAGACGACACCAAAACGTCCTGCTTCGACAGTTTAATACGTACATATAGATAAATGATAAGTAGTAATATTAAATTCCCCTACATTTGCGTTAGTACTTTTCTTACCTACATCCCGCTTCGCTTTTCTTATCCTTTCATTTCATAAAAATTAAAATTAATTGCTAACAAGAATCAAATGACAAACATATTGACTCTTCTCTATTAACGTTTACACGCTGTATATATTGATTACTTGGCTTCATTTTCAAGTTGACCAGCGAATCCAGAATCCAAACATACGAACGATAAGATAAATGTTGGGATTCCTTTGAAATTTGACTTTAAGATCACTGGTGTTTTAGGCGGTCACTGAGCGACCGATTTATCATTCAATGACTTATTAATGAATCTATGAAAAAAATGTCCTCTTAAACAAATGGTTGGAAAGTTAATTTAGGAGTTTCATAAGACAATGATAAACTTTTCAACCCCGAATCTTGATATAAGAATGGCGGACATTTGGAAATGGGATAAGTGGAGAATTCTATCGTAGGGTGAAGCTGGATTCCATTCTGTAGTAATACTTATCGCGGGACCAGAATGAGCTTTCTTTCAGAGTGACCTCTTGCTTGAAGCATGCTTTGACTACGCCAAAAAATAGACCATGACTGACCACCAGGTAGTTAACGTTATTGCTGTAACCATATAAAACTGTAAGAAAAGGATAAAATTCTACAATATATGTATTCTCGTTTGACGTGTTCTCGCGATATTGGCGACGTTAAAATCTAGTACTAGTCCGCAATACTAGGAACCGAGAACAATTTTTTCTTTGATATACACGCACAAATGGATGCTGGGACCAATTAAAAAATATAAATAAATCTATCGATTGTTTCTTTTTATCTTAAGGAAAAAATTTGCCAATTGTTATTTCCAAATGTCATATACAAAATTGATGTAGGTAACTCAAAATTTTAGGAATGCGTTATTTACGTTATTCTGTATAGATTTTTGTTAGGCTACTCGCTCGAAAACATTGTCAAATCAACTTGTTTAACAACTACCCTAAGGTCTCAATATAACTAAACTTTTTTCTTGATAGATATAGTTAAAGGGATAATAAATCGGGATTTACAATGAATGCAATAAGAGTATCAGATTGCGACGTTTCGCCATATATTATAGCGTAATCAGGCTCTCTTATGTATGCTCAGCATTCGTGTCTTTTTGTAGCCTTGCGTATATGGTATGATATGGTGACAACAATTGTCAATCACGAGTGTCAAACTCGTTTTTAAAATAGAAATAAATTATAAATAATTGGTATATGCAAGGCTTCAGAAAGACACGAATGCTGAGCATACATCAGAGAGCCTAATGAAGCTATAATATATGGCAAAACGTCGCTACCTAATACTCTTGTCGCATGCATTGTAAATCCCAATCTATTGCCCCTCTAACTATATCTATCAAATACAAAATAACACGGATCTGAAGAAATATTAATTAAACTTGTTTACTGATTGTCAGTGTCCCAATATCCCCGTGGGCTTACTAGCCCACAAATATAGTCACGTTTGTTTTATTTTAGTTGTTTAATGAAATGAAATGAAATTTTTACAATTGTTACTCCTTTCTATTTAACGAGACAACGAAGTAAACAAAAAAAATAAAGGGGGATGATGAGTGTAGAAGCGATGAATGGTAAATTATAAGTTCGTCGCAGTACCACATAATACATAAGTCTCACTCAAAAAATTCTCCACTGACATTGAGGCTGGCGTTTTATGTATTTTAGTATTATGTGGCAGTGCTAGTTAGATAGCAGTTATAGAATCACAGATCGTTCAAGTTTCAACGGTCGAGTGAAGATAATATATATATTATTGTAAATCGTTTACCCTTGAACCCTTGTGTTTTCAGACTAAGAAAACGCATTTTTTAATCTGATTAGGTGCTATCCAGCTATTTTTAAGATATAAACATATTCGTGTTTATACTTGTTACAGCAGCCCTAGATTTATAGGCGCCGTTCACGCTCAAGTATTTTGCACAAATTCTAAGGCTGCGAAATTTTATTGGGCGACTGATCACTGATGAAATCACTGCTTGTTTGAAATTTGCAGAATTTTGTATTGCGCAAACTACTTGAGCATTTAGGGGGCCCTGTAAAGCGAATCTCCGTTCCGCGGTTTTAATTTACACGATCTAATATCGCGTAAAATATTTCAAAAAAAAAAAAGTTTTATTGATGTGTAGCTTTTTTGCGCACGCTAGACTTGGGGAGTAAACTGGTGAATATGTTACAGAAGCGTTACGAAAAGTGTGATCGAAGTTGAGAGGGGAGGTATATGTTGGTAAAGACAGAAAGAGAGAGACTTGCGTTCGTATATCTAATACATAGTGCAGACCTGTACTCCGATTCCTTTTTGTGCAGATCTTCGTATGATACCACTCTTACATTGAGTTTAACGTCTAGAGCTTACATAGATCTAGGTGCATTGTAGAAGCAAGTAAGCGCTTACATTTTCTTTCTCTCATTGCCCGTTGTTTTTATCATAAGTCTATTGTTCCTGTCTGACAGTCTCCTACAGTAAGTACTGATGTAACCGATAATGAAAACATGTAATCAAAATAAAAAATCTAAAATATTAATTTATATGTGACAACCCATGCTACATATACACATATACATAGATAGTAAAAGAAGTTATACTTCTAGCATGAGGTCCACAGGTACACTTATTTTTTATTACTAACCGACTTCAAATAAATAAAAATTATAACAAAATGAAAAACCAACTTCAAAATAAATAAAACTCTCAAACAAAAAATGCACTAAAAAGTTAAAAAATAATAATTGCGTATTCTTGCAGTGTCTACAACTTACAAATTATTAGAATGATATAATGTACAACTATTGTTATTTTTGGAGTTGGTGTCAGCCAAGGAAATACGACTATATTGGTAATAAACGAGAATACATTATGAAATTTATTTTCCAAATGAACTTTTTTAAATATACTAGTACTGTGACAATATCAAGCGACCTTTAAACCGCAAAATACCAATAACTAATTAAATCTTTTTACAAATTACCATTAATGTTTATTTCTTTGGCTGACACCAACTCCAAAAATAACAATAGTTGTGCATTATATCAACCTAATAATTTGTAAGTTGTAGACCCTGCAAGGATTAGCAATTATTTCTTTTACTTTTCTGTGCACTTTTTGTTTAAGATGTTTTATTTATTTTAAAGTCGGTTTTTTATTTTGTTGTACTTTTTATTTATTTCTCGTTTTTGGTGATCTGAAATTTGATAACTGATTTTATTTCTTCGAATATGGGCAAAACTACTAAACGCGCTGCTCATATGAGACAGCGCCGTTTAAATGTTAAAAGTTAGTACGTCATCCCCTTTTGCTCTTAAGGGTTGAAATTTTTTGCTTTCAAATGTAATGAAAGAACTAACTAAAATACTCTTTCCAATAGAGAAAATCATCAAAATTCGATGATTCAGTTAAACGTCATTATTTCATCCCCTATTTTCATCCTCAGGGGTGGATTTTTTTCTTCAAATTGAAATGTGATCAATTTCGGTACGATGTATGTAATAGAAACAAAATTATCGAAATCAGGTTAGCCAGGAAAACGTTTTTCATCTCTAATGTTTAACCCCTTATGAGTGGAGTTTTTTATAAAAATGGAAATGAGATTAATTTAAAATTATGTTCTACAAAAAAAATATATCAAAATCGAACTATTCAATAAGAAGTTAATATTTCATTAGTTTTCAACCCCTTAGAAGTAAACGATTTCTTTCAAATTAAAATGGGGCCATACGGGAAGTGTCCCAGCTTTCAAATAAAAAGAAAATTATCAAAATCGGTTCACCCAGTCGAAAGTTCTGAGGTACCTCCCCCTTTTTAAAACCAAAAAAAAAGGTTCTCAATTCGTCTATATTTTTTATTTTTATGTTTGTAACCTCAGTACTTTTGACTGGGTGAACCAATTTTGATGATTCTTATTATATTTGAAAGCTGGGACTTCCCATGTGGTCCGATTTTAATTTAAAGGAAACCGTTCCCTTCTAAGGGGTTGAGAAATAAAGAATTTATTTATTAGGTTTACCCCATTCAAAAAAATAAAATCAATTATCAAACTTCAGATTCACCAAAAATCGAGAAATAAAAAAAATTATTACAAAATGAAACACCGACTTCAAGACTGCTTAGACAGCTTAAAAGACAATCAAAGTATAAGGATGATATAATGTACAACTATTGCTATTTTTGGAGTTGGTGTCAGCCAAGAAAATAAACATTAGGTAATGTTCATTTGTAAAAAGGTATAATCATCAATTGGTATTTTGTAGTTTAAAGGTCGCTATAGATATTGTCACAGCACGAGTATATTGTATACAAAACCGATTTCAAAATAAATAAAAAATCTTAAACAAGAAATGCACTAAAAAGTAACAAAATAATGGCGTATCATTGCAGTATCTACAACTTACAAATTATTAGGATGATACAATGTACAACTATAGTTATTTTTGGAGTTGGTGTCAGCCAAGGAAATACGACTATGTTAGTACTTAGCAATAAACGAGAATACCTTATGAAATTTATTTTTCAAATGAACTTTTATACAATATACCAGGACTGTGACAATATCTATCGATCTTTAAACTACAAATACCAATAACTTATTAAACCTTTTTAAAAATGAACATTAATATTTATTTTCTTGACTAACACCAACTCCAAAAATAACAATAGTTGTACATTGTATCATCCTAATAATTTGTAAGTTGTAGATACTGCAAGGATATGCCATTATTTTGTTACTTTTTAGTGCATTTCTTGTTTAAGATTTTTTATTTATTTTGAAGTCGGTTTTTCATTTTTTTATAATATTTATTTATTTCTCGCGTTTTAGTAATCTGAAGTTTGATAACTGATTTTATTTTCTTAAAAATGGTCAAACCTTCTAAACGCGCTGCTTATATGAGGCAGCGCCGTTTAATATTAAAAGTTACTACATCATCACTTTTTTCCTTAAGGGTTGAAATTTTTTGCTTTTAAATGTAATAACAAAACTAACTGGATTACTCTTTCCAAAAGAAAAAAAATTATCAAAATTTGGTTAAATGTCATTATTTCATCCCCTATTTTCATCCTTAAGGGGTGGATTTTTTTCTTCAAATTGAAATGTGAACAATTTTAAGGTACGTTGTACGTAACAGAAACAAAATTTTCAAAATCGGGTTAGCCAGGAAAAATTTATAATATTATTTCATCTCTAATTTTTAACCCTTTATGAGTGGAATTTTTTTTTTTAATTGATAAGAGATTAATTTAAAGTTGTGTTCTACAAATAAAAAAAGAATTATCAAAATCAAGCTATCCAATAAGAAGTTAACATTTCATCCCTTAGTTTTTAACCCTTTAGAAGTGGAATATTTCCCTCAAATTATAACTGGACCCCACGAAAAGCACCAGCTTTCAAATAAAAAAAGAATTATCAAAATCGAGCTATCCAATAATAAGTTAGTATTTCATCCCTTAGTTTTTAACCCTTTAGAAGTGAAAGATTTTCTTCAAATTAAAATGGGACCACACGAGAAGCACTAGCTTTCAAATAAAAAAAGAATTATCAAAATCAAGCTATCCAAGAAGAAGTTAGTATTTCATCCCTTAGTTTTCAACCCCTTAGAAGTAAACGATTTCCTTCAAATTAAAATGGGACCATTTGGGAAGCACCAGCTTTTAAATAAAAAAAGAATCATCAAAATCGCGTCACCCAGTCGGAAATGTTGAGGTAACAAACATATTAAAAAAAAAAAAAATACAGTCGAATTGAGAACCTCCTCCTTTTTTTGAAGTCGGTTAAAAAGGTCATTTGAAATAAAGATTTCATAAGGTATTCTCGTTTATTTCTAGGTCTTTATATTGTCATCTTTCCTTGGCTGACACCAACTCCAAAAATAACGATAGTTGTAAATTATATTATCCTAATAATTTGATTATCTTTTTTTACTTTTTAGTTTTTTTTTTTTTAAGATTTTCATTTTTGGAGTCAGTTTTTCGGCTATAAATATGTTAATAAATTACTAATGCACTTGTATGAATTTTTTTTTCCTAAACTTAATACTGTGAGCCTACCTTACCGATATTTCTCGGGCCTAAATGTGTTTCCATTCCAGCCCTGCTGATTATAATGAAAATAAACAGAAAGGAAATGCCTAATATCATTGAAAGTGTAATTCTGAACTTCTGAGGGTTTAGAATCATTTTGGAGTGTTTGATATAACTAAAATATTTTATTCACCAAAAGGTATATTTTCGCATAGATTCTTATGGTAAAATGGAAATATCAGACAGAAAAAAAATACAGAACTTCATGAAAATGTGTAGAAAAATGATAAAATCATAACAGAATATGATTTTTTTTTTCTGTCCGAGCATATCGCGATGTTTGTTTAGTAAATAATATATTCTTCAAATACTATAAAGTTCGCGTACAAAAAGAAAGAAGAAAACGTGACTCTGATCTCGTAACAATTAGCATAAGCGACTTCGAAAGTAAGATGTGTATTAGCGTATATGTCAAGAGCTGATGAGGGAACAACCGTACACTGATAAGTCCCCAGTGTTAGAACCAGGGGTGGCTCTTAATAAATTTTAGTATCGTCGTTTTACCGTGATATCACAAATAAATTGTAGAATTTGTTTAATACAATTTTCAAATATAACTTTGGTAGATAAAAGTAAAAATGCGACGAACCGCCGCTGCTCAGACAGCCATTTGAATGATGAAATGATCTACGTTAGCGATTGGAAATGTTTTGCACGCGACTTTAAAATGATTCAGGGCTTATCAGAAGAAATTCGTTTCATTTTCCCCCCGTCTATGCAGATCTAAGACGAATTTCAATGTCAAAGTCAAATGGGGAGAGTGATCCTCGATAAGACGAACGATCGACCAAGAAACACACACACACACAGAAGTCAATGACTGATAACACCCATCAGTTACAGTACAGCCTCGATGTGACGGGCACATCTTAATATTGTCGTAAACGTTTAGAACGAATATGTTTACAACAAAACTCGATTTGTACGAAATAATACTATGTTCCCAATTAAAGATGTACTAGCATTATTTCAAATATGTTTAAGATGAAAATCGTTTAATACGAAATAATATTTCATTATAACCATGTTCCACTGTATTCAAACATTAGACATCAATCAAAACACTGATTTATGAACGGTTCAAATTTATTGGTTCAACTTAAACAGGTTATCAATTAATACAGGTTTAAGGCTAGAGTTGCTTGAGAGGATGGAAAAAAGTGAAAGCCGAGAAGAAAATAATAGATACATTTTATTGATATAAATATAAAATAGGTCTTGGTTTTTTTTTTTATTACTAAGCCCACACCTCCATTTAAATAGTAACAAGAGCTAAACGTTTTAGTTTAATTAAAAATTAGGGATGATAAAAATTAGGCATATCAATTAAATATTTAAATGGACGACATACACGTGACAAATTGGTCAATTTAACAAGGAATTTTGATGAAAATGATCACTTTCTATAAAACAAACTCATTTTAAGATTGATATGTAGTTGGTCACAATTGTAGTATGGTTGTTTGCATATATTGGACACAGTTTGACCGACCATATAGTGGATGTAATTTTAGAGATCTGATTGTTAGAACCAACAGTGGTGGCCCGTGACTTAAGTGCAAGTTCAAGTATTTGAATGGTACAGGTAAAATTTCGATTGTTTCGAGTAGTTCATAGACGAGCCGCCAGTGATGATGGGATTTTCAATTGTTGGAATGTCACTTAGATAGGTTTTACTGTGATTAGAAGATTTTAATTTTGCTTAAAGTTTTATTTGAAAGATTTCGCGGTCGTTTCGATTTGGTTTGAAGTGCGTTGCTTGTGGTTCTAATCGGTGAGTATGTGAAGAAGAATTGTAGTGACACAATGAAGCTGAGAGCACATAGTAAGAAAATTAACCCGACTGGAAAACTTTTGAAGTTCAACACATATAAAACAGTCACGAAAAACTGGGTGTAGACCAGAAGAAGTCCCAGGTAGACAATACTCTTGACGACGATGATATGTTTTAAGTGTTTTCTTCCCGATGAAATAATACTTAGGATTTGTAATACGGTCGTATAGTGTCGTAGGATGCGACACTTGCACAGCAGGATGTTTTTCTGGAGCCGGTCGAAGTTGTCGCTGAAGACTGTATTGTAGTCGGGATAGGCGATTTTGAACGTGATCATTATATAAAGGGAGCACATGAATGCCATTTTCTTGAAGGAGCCGATTAGTTTTTCGATGTATTTCTGGAGGATGGTCGAGCGAAGCCAAATAACCGCGTTGGGCAGGAAGAAGATCACATCTGGGCAGAGGTAGATATCGAAAATTTTGTGCAGTGAATTTTTTCGGGTCAGCTTTTCCGGCTTGAGAACCTTAATCGGTTCATCGACGACACGCAACTTGTCCTCGGTGGACTCAACAATTTGATCAATCTGATCAGACATTATAACAAAAAGCACTTGGTTTAAAAAGTCGAATAAAAATAAAATAATAAGTCTGTGATTTAAAAAAAAAAAAAAATCGTTTAGGTGAGTTCAAAATTTGAGAGCACAATCACAAGAAGATTTCCCATAGTCGAATCACAATGTTATTTTGATGAGATGGTGAAGTTTGGGTGCAGGTTTTTGATCGGTCACTAATGGAACTCTGCTATGCACTGACCGCTGGCTCCATGTGTACGAACAATTTATTTTACAAACATTAGACCTCTGTATCTCGAGTCGAGCTCAGACCCGGCTTAGCAAGTTTATGACCCGACCATTCTTATACGCATGCACCGAAACAAAAACGTCGCACGTGCCGCCTACAACTTATACTCTCTACAAAGCCGCTCGTTTTACAGATTAGACCCCCCACATACGGGATTATGGCTCGTTTATGCTGAAAAAATCCTTGCTTTAAAAATATTTAAGTCTAGCCTGTTATTTGATAAGCTATTACATGTGTTCAGGGGAGGAAAATTCCCGAACAAATCCCGAAAAAATCGCACGTTAATTTTATGTATCAATTATGTAATATGAAGGTTGAAATGGTGGAACGTTGAAGTGGCGAAGTGGAGAGATGGTCGATGATTTTTTGGAAATCGATTTTTTGCCGAACACCACGTATATTATAATTATTACTGATGCGGTTTGCAAATTTTTTGCTGATTTGTTCATGGAGTTACAACGTGCAATTTTTCTGATAACAAATTAAATAATTGAAAATTTTCCGATTTGGAAAAAAAAATTAAGTTAAACAAAGAAAGAGTTTAAATACTACCCTCTCGAAGTGTAACATTTTTTTTTTTGGGTGTTTAAAAACGCTGCAATCGTTATCAACAGTTCAAGTTCAAGGAAATATTTTTAAAAATATTTTCGTCAAACACACTTCCAAATTTTACAACCATTTCACAGACGTTGCCTTGAAACTCCATGCAAAACCTTTACTTCAATAAAAACAGAGAGTAAATGTATTAATACATTTATATAAAAAAAAAAAAAATAATATGACTGTCGCATGCAGCTCAGAAACTCTGATAACACCGTCCGAGACGTTCTTGGTAACTAAAAATTACATACAAATAATATGTACGCATACACACAAGCAACGAGAAAAAAAAACTTCCTTGATTTTCCTCTGCAAAAAAAAATTCCCATCAGACCAAACAGCGATTTCATTGTTGCAAAATCGACTAGTCATTTGACCAATAACTTGAAATATTTCCAATTTCATAACTTACAAATCGCTATTCTTTGATCATTTATAGAAATTGCTATGAAAGCAATTTTTTTTTGTAAAATTTTAGTTGTTATGCATAGTTTTGTTAACTGGGCACTTTAGAGTAACATAGATTTTTTTTTTTTTAGAAAGCAAATGTGTGCGAGCAAAATTTGCAATAGAAGAGTTTTGCATTACGATTGGATCTATTTTACTACAGCCACATGTCTTTAGAAGCTTAGACAATTAGAATGATAATACAGTGGTACCTTGAGATACGAATGTCCTAACATACGAATGTTTTGAGATACGACATGAAATATTCTAAAATTTATACTTCGACATACAACAAAAAATTTGAGATCCGAATTTGCGATGTGCGATTTTATTGAGTGGATGAACATCGTTTTTGGGCCTTCAGTGAAAAAAAATACTTAATCGATAACGGTCTACCGCTTAAGTGTATCGTTCTGCTGGATAATGCTCCCAGTCACCCTCCTGGCTAAAAGGATGACCTTTTAGATGAATATAAATTTATTAAAATTGGCTATCTGCCACCCGATACAACGTCTACCCTTCAGCACATGGATCAACAAGTTACCTCCAATTTTAAGAAACGTTTTAACCGACTTCAAAAAATACAGTCGAATTGATAACCTCCTCCTTTTTTTGAAGTCGGTTAAAAAAGGAGGAGGTTCTCAATTCGACTGTATTTTTTTTTTAATGTTTGTTACCTCAGCATTTCCGACTGGGTGAAGCGATTTTGATGATTCTTTTTTTATTTGAAAGCTGGTGTTTCCCGAATGGTCCCATTTTAATTTGAAGGAAATCGTTCACTTCTAAGGGGTTGAAAACTAAGGGATGAAATACTAACTTCTTATTGGATAGCTCGATTTTGAAAATTATTTTTTTATTTAAAAGCCAGTGCTTTTCGTGTGGTTCCATTTTAATTTGAAAGAAATCGTTCACTTCTAAGGGGTTGTAAATTAAGGGATGAAATACTAACTTCTTATTGGATAGCTCGATTTCGATAATTCATTTTTTTATTTGAAAGCTAGTGCTTCTCGTGTGTTCCCATTTTAATTTGAAGAACATCTTTCACTTCTAAAGAGTTGAAAACTAAGGGATGAAATATTAACTTCTTATTGGATAGCTCGATTTTGATAATTCTTTTTTTATTTGTAGAACACGACCTTAAATTATTCTCCAATCCATTTAAAAAAAAAAACTTCACACATGAGGGGTTAAAAATTAGAGATGAAATAATATTATAATTTTTTTCTGGCTAACCCGATTTTGATAATTTTGTTTCTATTACGTACAACGTACCATTAAATTGTTCACATTTCAATTTGAAGAAAAAAATCCACCCTTTAAGGATGAAAATAGGGGATGAAATAGTGACATTTAACCAAATTTTGATAATTTTTTTTCTATTGGAAAGAATAATCCACTTAGTTTTTTTATTACATTTAAAATTAATAAATTTCAACCCTTAAGGGCAAAAACGGCGCTGCCTCATATGAGCAGCGCGTTTGGAAGGTTAACCATTTTCAAGAAAATAAAATCAGTTATCAAACTTCAGATCACTAAAACGCGAGAAATAAATAAATATTATAAAAAAAATGAAAAACCGACTTCAAAATATATAAAAATTCTTAAACAAAAAATGCACTAAAAAGTAACAAAATAATGGCGTATCCTTGCAGTATCTACAACTTACAAATTATTAGGATGATACAATGTACAACTATTGTTATTTTTGGAGTTGGTGTCAGCCAAGGAAATACGACAAATTGGTACTTAACAAAAAACGAGAATACCTTATAAAAATTATTTCTCAAATGAACTGTTAAACAATATACGCGAACTGTAACAATATTTAGCGACCTTTAAATTACAAAATACCAATACCAACTAAACCTTTTTAAAATTTTTACAAATTACTATTAATATTTATTTTCTTGACTGACACCAACTCCAAAAATAACAATAGTTGTACATTGTATCATCCTAATAATTTGTAAGTTGTAGATACTGCAAGGATACGCCATTATTTTGTTACTTTTTAGTGCATTTTTTGTTTAAGAATTTTTATATATTTTGAAGTCGGTTTTTCATTTTTTTACAATATTTATTTTTACAAAGCATCTTTTCAAGCGTTGCTTCGAAGTTACCGAAAATACGAAATAAATAAAATAATAAACATTATGTGTATTATAACTCGTTTATTTATATACAAATTGTGTATATTATAAGTAATTTGTACTGTGTTTTGGCTTAGTTTCATATCGCTAGAATGCATTATTATATATTACATTATTTTAAATGGGAAAAATTGCTTTTAGATCCGATTTTTTTTGACATACGACGATGATCACAGAACGAATTAAATTCGTACCTTAAGGTACCACTGTACGTACAAATAAAAATTTATCAATAAACGACATATTCTCTTTGCATACAAATATTATTGGTACTTTTTCAAACCTTCTCATTTAACCGATTTTTAGTCGACAAACCGTACATGAATATTAAACTTTGGTTGTATCTGAGTGAGTTTATGAACCCGGTGAACTTGTCATTTTTAACCGACTTCAAAAAAAGAAGGAGGTCCTCAATTCGACTGTATATTTTATGTTTGTTACCTCATTGTTACCTTTTATTATTTGAAAGCTAGTGCTTCCTGTGTAGTCCCATTTTAATTTGAAGAAAATCGTTCACTTCTTAAGAGTTGAAAACTAAAGGATGAAATATTAATTTCTTATTGGATACTTCGCTTTGATAATTCTTTTTTTTTTTTTTTTGATAGAACATAATTTTAAATTAATCTCATTTCCATTTTTATAAAAAACTCATAAGAGGTTAAAAATTAGGGATGAAATTATACATTTTTCCTGGCTAACCCGATTTCGATATTTTTTGTTTCTATTACGTACATTATACCCTTAAATTGTTCATATTTCAATTTGAAGAAAAAATTCCACCCCTTAAAGATGAAAATAGGGATGAAATAGTGACGTTTAACTAAATCGTCGCATTTCGATGATCTTTTTTTCTATTGGAAAGAGTATTCTTCTAAGTTTCTTTCATTACATTTAAAAGCAAAACATTTTAACCCTTAAGAGCAAAAGAGGACAAAGTAGTAACTTTTAACATTTAACGGCGCTGCCTCATATGAGCAGCACGTTTAGTAGTTTTACCCATATCCTTCATTAAGTTTTTTTATTTATTTTGAAGTCGGTTTTCATTTTGTTATAATTTTTATTTATTGGGTTGGTGTAAAAATATTCGAGATGGGTTCCATATGAGTTAAGTGAGAAAAATTTGAATAATCAAGTCATCATGTGCACATCCCTGCTTGCTCGGAACAATATCGAACCCCTCTTGAACCGGATGATAACTGCGGATGAGGGTGAGTTACCTACGAAAGCATCGTAAGAAAAAAAGCATACTGTGAACCCGGACAACCTTCAATGTTGTGTATATGGTAGAATATTCGAGGACCAATACATTACGATCTTTGAAATTTTAAGAAAGGCTCAATTCGGAGAAGTACTGTTAAGAAAAGAATGATTTAAGTAACGCTCTTAACTCGAACTCGGAAACTCGTTAGAAAATTGTACAGCTAGGCTGGTAAGTTCTACCGCACCCATCATACTCCCATGACCTTTATATGTTCAGTAAAGTTAAGTCTGGAATTCAGTTGCATTCCTAGTAGCGTATGTAGTTAGTGGTCTCAAGATTGACTTGTATATCAATAAAGTACAATCCAGATTGAGAGCTGACTTTCTGTTCATGAGAAGATATAGCATTGCCAATCTCGCGTAAGCCTCTCTTAACTTTATTTTGATACTAGCTGATACCCGCTCGCTTCGCTGAGTGTATCTAAATTTAACCGATTGATTAAAAGATTTCCTACGTTCATAGCAAAATATAAAAATTAATCTATTTTGACAGAAAGAGATAATAGATACTTTCAGACTTTAGATCCAAAGAAAGTTCATCAAAGTTCGTAAAACTACTTTCCAAGAAAAAGATGTTAGCTGTCTCACATTAGCTTCTATACGATTTTTAGTAAAAAAGTACCTGTATTCCTTCCTTTAGGACTTGGAAATCTTTCATACCAAACGTCATTTAAAACCGTTCAGCTATTTTAGGGGCATCCATTAGTTGCGCGAGGCATTTTTTACGATTTTTGAAATCCCACCCCTTTCCCTCTGGTAAGATGAACATTTGATTTGGCATAACCCTTTCCCCCAACCCGCAATCTAATGTGATATTTTTCAAAACAAAAAAATACATGATATTTGGGAGACCTTCCCTTTCCCCAAAGTAAGATTAGATGAGATTCGGCTCGACCCCATCGGCCCTTGAACGCCTCACGTAATTAATGGATGTTTCCTTAAAAGAATAGTAGTAGCTATTCTACAGGATCTTTAGCAAAACTTCATTAAAATTTGTTCCGTTAAGTAATTGTTAATTTTTTGAAATGTTTAGTTTATTATTTTAATACGTTTATTTCTCATTAGTATCTTCAACAATGAACAATGAAAAAATTCAACTATTTTTAAAAAAAATTCATTACTAATTTTATCGGGTGTTAAATTGAAATTCTTATTTATTTTTCAGTGAAATTTTGTCAATTAATTTAAACTTTGTAGAGATTTCTTTCGTTATTGTGTAAAATTGGTCAGGCCTTCTTGAGAAAAATGCGTTAAAATTCTATTTCACGAACTTTACCAAAACTTTTTAAATGTACGGTTCCTGTAGGATATAATTGTTTTGTCATCCCATGGGAACTATGCGTTATTCTAGCCTTAAAAGTAAGCTATATCATTTTCCCCCAAACTACCACATTGCAAAAATCATATCAATCTTTAACTCTGTGATAAACAAAAAACATATCTATCCCGCGGGAATAGTACATCTCTCCTGAGTAAAAAGTAGATCAAATCTTCTTAAGGAAAATTAGTTAAGACTCTATTTCGTGGATTTTTATGAAACTGCTTTTAAATACACGGTTCTTATAGAATACATTCTTTGTTTGCTATCCCATGGGAACCGTTCATTATTCCGGTATAAGAAGTTACCTATATCATTCTCTGACCCCTAAACAACCACATTGTAAAAAACAAATTTAATTTTTTTTCTCTGTAAAAAACAAAAAAATATCTATCCCACGGGAAACCGTACATATTTTCTGGATAAAAAGTATACTATATGTTACACCGGATTATAATCTATATCTATGCCAAATTTCATCCAGATCCATTCTTTACTTTTTGAGTGAAAGAGCAACAAACATCCATTCTTACAAACTTTCACGTTTATAATATTAGTAAGGATACACCCCCAGGTATCTGACAGTGTCAAGGGTATCCATCGTACTATTGCGCCTTTACCTTTACCACGTCTGGATTCCGTATTCTCCGAAGAGAAAATATTTTGGTTTCGCTTTTCAGTTGGTTCAATTCCAACCTTCATTTTTTAAACCATCCCTTTATCTCAGTTTTAGCCTTCTGCAGTTTGTCAATTTATTTGTTCAATATTTTGTCCTGCGTCATAATACATGTGTCATCTGCAAACAAAGCGATAAGGCTATTTGATGACACAGTAATGTCATACATATATATATTGAATAAGATTGGACCCAGTATCACCCTTTGAGGTACATCTGCTGCAATTTTTCTTTCCTTAGATTAATCATTATTTAGGATTACCCTACTATCTTAAATCGAAATAGTGACTTTCGACTATCAAATAGTGACTATTCACTATTTAGTAGTGAAAAGTATACCACTATTTGAATTTAGTGGTATACTCTGCACTGCAAAAATAATGAATAGTCACTACAGTCACTATTTCGATTTAAGAGAGTAAATGAACGATTGCAAAAGAACGATCTTGTGGCTTTTTCCAGATATTTCGGTGTTCTAATGTCGGACAATTTTTCTACATCTAAAAATATAGCTGTAGTGAATTATTTTGCTTCGAATCCTTTCACTAATCCTAGATTAGCGTGGGAGAAGCGCAAACCAACGAACACAAGTTTACATTTAAAAGTGTACCATAGACACCATGTTTCTAGGGTACAAAGTTTTTCTGTCCTTTTTGAATGACTACATCCTTAATTAGTCTGATAGCCATTAGTTCAATGAGTGTTGAGCTATTGACCATTGGACCGTTTCTTTCAGTACGATCGACTCATTTCGATGATAACTCAACACCTAAAGTCAATTGACCATCAATATTTATAAATAATACTTTTAAATGAAGAAGCTCATGAACATAACGTGTGTTGAAATCCATACATGAAATGTTCACGTGTATTACGCTCTAAATACACAAAAATCTTCTAGTGTCCTTGAATACAATCCTAGTGGATAATTAGGGGAAATAAGTGGAAAAATTAAAAATAATCGGTGCACTTAAAAAAATCTGTAAATTTAACACTTAAAATAAGGTGGCTGAATTTCTTGGGGACCCCAACTTTTGTTGTCCCTAACTACAACAACAACAACGAATTGTATTAGAATCGTTCCATAAAAATGATAAAAAAACCTGATAAAACAATTAAATATATTACATCCATATCCGGCCATTGTAGATATTCAGATGATACCATTAAATTTTATGACTTGATGTGGTATGTGAATCGCGAGTCAAGGATACACGAACGAATTGCATAGCCCGGAGCTAATTTTCAAAATGCCACTATTGCACATTTTTTAGTTTGCGTCATCCATGACACGTATTACAAGTTCAAGTGATTTTTGAAAGGTATATTTATACGACTAGCGTTGTTTGCAACAACAACAACAACGACAATTCAAGTTTCGGCCATATTCCAATCTCTCGTCACGTTTCGACACAATGTCACTACATGTTGCTGTCATACGTCCAAAAGACCCACCCAACACCGATTTGTAACCACTGATCTATGATTCAACAAGTTCGAGAGCCTGACTTGTAAAAAAATCGAAATGAAAAAGCCGTTTGACCTTTTCATTGAAATTCAACAATCGGAAGATACAAGTGGTAACCTTCTATTAATAAAATGCCTAACAATTATTAGTTTGACTTGGTTCTGACTTGAAAGTCAAGGATGAAAAGAATACAACATGCAAAAAGTCTTATAGTCCAGTCAAATAACTCTTTAAATCGACATTCGTCCGGGGGGGCTGATTTTTTGATACAACATAAAGATGGCCATTCCTAAGAAACTGCTAAAAAATCAGCCCTTCAATTTTCCGGGAACTTTGGGAAAAATAGTTTTTTTTTCTAATTTTCTATATAACTAGAAAATGGCTCACAAATCGTGAAAAAGTTTCAAACAAAAGTTGTAGAAGGAAGCATTTTACATAAAAAATGTTCAGTAACTAATTTCCGTAAAGTGGATAGTTTTCTAGTTATATAGAAAATTAGATAGAAAAACTATTTTTCCCAAAGTTCCCGGAAAATTGAAGGGCTGATTTTTTAGCAGTTTCTTAGGAATGGCCATCTTTATGTTGTATCAAAAAATCAGCCCCCCTGGACGAATGTCGATTTAAGGAGTTATTTGACTGGACTATTAATAAAAAAAAAAAAAACGGACTATGCCCTTTGCCGACAATGCATGAGGAAAAAACATTTTCACAGGAACATCCAAAGTTTTTCAATTAAAACATGCCCATGGGAACGTCCTGCTTTTGGTCTATGAAAGGACAACGCTCTAAAGAAGCATTGTATGAATATACAATTTTTAATCGGAAACAGAACTAGTAATCAGTTCCGAACTAATAAAATTATGAAAATAAATGTTTGATAAAAAAACCGGTCAAGTGCGAGAGAAGCTCGCTATAGAAGGGTTTCGTACAATTGGACTATTAGCAATAGGCTTCTTTACTGCAACCAAATTGATTTAAGAATCTCTTCATCAATTATTTCGCCAATTTTACAAATTCAGTGGAAATATTCTCACGATTATGAAATTGGTTGAAAAAAATCTCGTGGACCTACGTTTTTAATACTTCATTCAACAAGGTTTCAACTCGTTTTGCAGCAATGAAATTGCTGTTTACTTAGCTTCAATTTAACTTCAAGCCAAGTCAAATTCGAGTCAAATGTTAATATATAAATGTCAAATCAACTCAAGCACTGACTTCGCTAGTTATTCCATCAAGAACTCAAACATAATTTCTTTAAAAAAAAGTGGGTGCGTGTACTTATGTACGCGCGTGAGAAGTTATACTTCTTTGGCATCATTAAATATTAGTTTTTATTAATTGCATACAAATAATTAATTAAAATAAAATTTAGAGAATAATATTTTAATTTATATCAATAAATAATACATACGGATAGTTAACCTTAATTATATTGGAGCACTTGAAACAGTATATAAGCACAATTTTTTTCACTAATACTTACGAATAGTAAATAATATGAATCAAAATATTCAATTTAAATCACTACTGAATATAATTTATTCGTGGAGCGGACACTTTTAGGAGAGGTGCGGTTCTTTTGAATTTTAGTACGTTTAGCGCGTTAAACAAAGATGGCAGGGCAGTGTCCAAAATGCATTTAAGCATTACAGACTTGCGCTGTGATGATAAAATAGACCGATACTAACGGCTCTAAGAACAACGCGCCGTACTAATAGCCTAAAAGTAATCTGCCGTTTAACACGTTTTTTCCGAATCACCGTTTGTGCAGTAAATTTGTATTTTTATGACTATTTAAAGGCTGAAAAACTGTGATAAACTATGGTTTACAATGAAAATAAAATCCAAAGAAAGCTGCAAGACGTTTATAAAATTTGTCAGGATCATTTTTCTGGTTAACAATTCATGCATGCCATGAAAACGAAGCTCCATAGAAATTGCGAAATAAGGTAAGTTGCTAATTTTCAAAGTAAATGTCTTAATCTTATTCACGCCTTGTTTTACTAAATTATTATTTTAAGATGGTTGGAGCATTTCAGAATTCCAGATTTCATGGTAACCAAGAATACGCATGGAATGCAGACGTCATTTTCATCACTAAACTCCAAATAGTATGATAACAGCCACTGCAAATTCGGGAAAAGTAATAACTTATTTATTAATAATATGTGTCATTTGTATATATAAATATTTTCTAAATAAAATATTAAAAATAGATTTAAAAAATGAATTATTTTTAATTTAAATAAAAAAAAATAAATAAAACAAAAATTCAAATTACGCGTGCCTATTTAAAAAAAAACCGAGCGGTTTTGCGGCCAACTTCATTCTGTTAATTTTGTGTCACCCTAATGCGCGCGCATCTTAATATTTTACTGTCATAATTTTTTCATAACGCACCTAAAGAAGTATAACTTCAAAAACATCAAACTACTTGACTTGAAATCCTTGTTTTTTTTTTTTGATAAATTTAAGAAAATTTCTTTAGGTCATATAAAATTTAGATTATAAATCTTATATCAAGGGATTCGTACCAAGTACCACTGACGCATGTAGCGGAGAGAGCAAGCTGCTCTAACCACTCCACTAACTTAAAGGAAGTATCTTCTCATTACAGTGATACCTTGAGATACGAGTTTTGTTTGTTCGGTAGCCTTGCTCGTATCTCAAAGCAATTTCCCTCATTAAAATCAATGGAAATGCCATTACTAAATTCGTTTCAGCCCCCAGATAGTTTCCCTATACACCAGTGGTCCTAAGGTCGAATCATAATGAAAGCGTGAGATTTTTTTCAGGTATCTTGGGTTTCGGCAGTCGCTTATGACCATAGTAGTTTATGCGACTTTAAAAAACAAAAACAAAATTGAAAATGTCGTTTGCTTGGGCTTAATTGATTCATTTTTTACCTATAAATAATGTTGTATTGATTGTTTTGGTTTTGTAAAATTTATGATAACAAGAAAAAATATTAACTATTATTTAGAATTCTTCTGAAAAAAAAAAACTAGACAACAAAGGGCGCGTTCAGACGGATCAACTAAACTCGCCCGACTATTTTCAATCTTGTAGACTGTAGCAGGGTAAGCGACGCGAGAAGTGAAGTACAAGCGAGTTGAAAGGGAAACAAATTGAAAGAAGATTGACTGAATCAAACTTTTGTTGAACGAGTTTTGTTGATCAGTTTTCTTTCAATTCTGCTCAATTTGCTTCCCTTTCAACTCGCTTGATCTTCACTTCACGCGTCGCTTACCCTGCTACAGTCTACAAGATTGAAAACAGTCGGGCGAGTTTAGTTGATCCGTCTGAACGCGCTCTAAATCAAACTTTTGTTGATCAGTTTTCTTTCAATTCTGCTCAATTTGCTTCCCATTCAACTCGCTTGTACTTCACTTCTCGCGTCGCTTAGGGCGCGTTCAGACGGATCAACTAAACTCACCCGACTATTTTCAATCTTGTAGACTGTAGCAGGGTAAGCGACGCGAGAAGTGAAGTACAAGCGAGTTGAAAAGGAAGCAAATTGAAAGAAAACTGATCAACTAAACTCGTTCAACAAAAGATTGACTGAATCAAACTTTTGTTGAACGAGTTTTGTTGATCAGTTTTCTTTCAATTCTGCTCAATTTGCTTCCCATTCAACTCGCTTGTACTTCACTTCTCGCGTCGCTTATCCTGCTACAGTCTACAAGATTGAAAATAGTCGGGCGAGTTTGATTGATTGGTCTAAACGCGCCCAAAGATGCTCCGACAGCACACTGATTGAGGCGGGTCGGGTTCCTCGTATCTCAAATGTTTCTTATATTTCAAAGCAAAACATCGCTCGCTCGACGACTCGTATATCAAAAAACTCGTACGTTAAGGCACTCGCATGTCAAGGTATCACTGTACTTAAATATGTTTTAATTTATTTGTATTATCACTCTTACTGTAAAAGCTTCTAAACAAATATTGCAGTAAAACCAATCCATTATTATTTCCTTTAAATGATATTCGATTTCTAGAAATCGGTTAAGTGAAAATGCTTGAAATGTATTAAAATTAAAATGATTCCAACTGTAAATTTCATATTCATTGATTGATTTATTTAAGTTTTGTTCTCAAAACCTGTGATGCTTAAATTTATGTTTCCTAGAGATAGCATCAGTAGTCGCGCTTGAATAGTTTAAAAGGGGAAGCTTCATTGTTTACAAATTAGCCATTTTTTATCCTCAATGTCTCAATATAACTGCTAGTTGCATTATTGAAAGCTACGTGGAGGAGTGGTAGTATCCTGGGAGCAGACTTTGTATACTTATACGTAGAGTATTGACTTGTATAATTATCATAAAATTAATTAATTTAACTCTGAACAAATTAACCTGGGACAATTAGTTTGTCCGTGTCCAACCTCGATAAAACTCACTACGATATATTTTAGTGAGAGAAAAATAAAAATGTTTAATTTTTTTCTAGGAATTTTATTTGGTTCTTGTAACATTTTTTTTTTTTAGTTTTGTAACATTAAAAAATAGATTTACCAATAAGTGGCCAACATTTTATCGACTATATCGATATTCGAATGATGTTTCTTAACTTGCATAATTTCATCGTAATATATATACAGGGTGTTTCAGTTAAGTACTTACAGACTTAAAAAACTAAGAATTCTCGTTGCTCTCCCAAACTATTTAGATTAATCTATAATGATTCATCCATCCTGGAATCCAGAAAAACTGGTGCTGGTTACTACAGCGATATATTTGAAAGATGCACTGCAGTTGGAGAACCTTTCAGCTGTTTTGATGAGGAAGTAGAGGCAGTTTTACAGACTACGTCCAAACCTCACGAAATTAAGACGTACCATAAAGCAGTTTTCTTTATTGATTCTCAAGCCGCGATAGCAAGACTATCCTCTAACTAACCCACCAATTGCGTCCGTACCAACAAACTTCGAGTCGCCTTGGATAGTCTCGCTATAAAAGGTTGGCACCTGTTACTACAATGGATTCCTAATCATATTGGTATCTTGGAAAATTAAAAAACAGACGTTCTCGCTAACTCTGGCTCCTCACTAAATCAACCGTCAGCCCTTATGACATCAGCTCTGAGCCACATCGCAAACACTATCATCTGGCATTCCTACAATATTAAAAAAAAATGAAGCACAAGGAAAAATGGGAATCCTAACTGGAATCCCCTATCCCAATACGTTTCCCCCGCCAAGTGTCAGTGACAGCTTTCCGAACAACCACGGGATACCACTACCTGTTCAAGCACTTGCATTGTATTGGAATCCTACCGAGTCCAACCTGTTCCCTCTGTAATGGGGAACCCATGAACCCCATGCATCTTGACAACTATCCTGCACTTGCAGAAGTCAGGGAGATAAACGAAAACAACCAAAACCAGCTACTCTCCAACAACCGAGTCAAACTTGGTTGGGTGCCAGGCCATAACGGATTTGAAGGCAATGAAGAAGCTGATGCTTGCGCGAAGGCTGGTTCGCTGACCTAATTCGGGGGCCTGGATCCTAAAGCCCGTTACAGACTCACGCCGAGAACTCCCAAGAACACCCGAGAAGCCTGAATGTGATAGGTTTCTCGTAGTCTCGTTCTCGCGCTCGCCTGTTCTCCGATCGGTGTCGGTTTTTTCCCCGTTTCAAAGAAGTTTTCGGGCGAGAAAAGAGAACGATATAACATTTTTGTTGAATACAAATGAGAAGGTTGCATGATTGTGGAAACTTTCTCGGTTCTCGCGTGAGTCTATTGCCGGCATAAGAATCACCAAATCTGCTGTCAAAAGAGTGATGAAAAGTCGGCTGAGACAGCAGCAAAACAAATACTGGCTAGAAATTTTTGGTCAGAAGCTCAGCAAGAGAATGATAGGGAGAATTTGCCCCTCGCTCATCGCTGAGGTTTTACAGCTGGGAAGGAACCAACTAAGTAACGGAACTGATAACTTGTAGACTGAGAAAGCATCTGCAGACTATTGGGGTGTCTCAACAAGACCTCAAATACAGATTGTGTGGGGGACGGGGAGGAAAACGCGACTCATGTCATTTTTGACTGCAAAGCCTTCACAAAGTGGTGACATCTGTATAGGGTAAATGACGGTTAAACAGGCACAAATCGCGCAAAAAGCTTAGTACCGGGACTGCTTCTGCTGAACCTGGAATTAGCAAGAATCCTTGTACATCAAAGATACATGAGCAGAACAGGAGTATAATAAGCCTAAGGCAGCAGTGTGGAAATAAAATACTCTCCAACCTCTACTGGACGGCGCGGCACCGAATGGCAGAAATGTCAAGAGGGGGCTTTGGATAAGAAGACGAAGAAATTTATTTAGATTTAATTAAAACAGTAAAAGGTGGCTGTCGAGGAGGTGCGACAGACTGATCTTGATCAGATAACTTGCAGTCGAGAAATGTCGCTGGTTAAAAGACTGTAGCTCGAAAGGGTTTTCCAAATGCTTCTTTTGATAGCCCAAAATTAGAGAGAGATGTCCATCTGATGTGACATGAAACTCGAGTCAAATTTCAATAAATATCTAATCAAATTAAGCACTGAATTTGCACGTTATTTTATTTCAAAGTTTGAGTATAAAGCTAAATGCATCGCAGAAAATGTTCAGTGACTTGACTTAATAAATTCTCGTAGTTTTACTTTTTGGTTAAAAATTAAGATTTCTTTGACTTTCTGGGTCTGTACCTATTTGCAACAACCTGTATATTTAAAAATATAGATATAAATTTTTTGGCGTATGATTTTGATGATTCGATGACATTTTCAATGTTTCTCAAAAATAACCGAAGACGTATGAAATATTTTTACTGACTTGTACAATTATAACGTAACGTAACGACAAAAAGTAGTCTGTGATTTTTTGTTTCAAAAAAAAAAAAATGAATGTTCCAGTTCTTTCATGTATTTCATAAAAAAAAACAACAGAGAGACCATTTTTATTATAATAATGTTGAACTTTGGTGACCCGGATTTCATAGTAAAAATTTTCTGTCGATAACTTGACCGAGAAATGTGATATGCCTTCTAATTAGCCTTTTAACGATTATATATACACAGCGCATATAGGCGAAATTTTTGATTTGATGCAGACCATCAGAATAGCATCTGAACAATCTTTTCATAAGGCTTGCAGAAAAAAAAATACTGAGACAAGAGAAAAAATCAACATATACATAATACAAAATTGCATTATCAAGTGAATTTTTTAAATCCGACTAAAGTCCGTGATCATTTGAACTCGTTTTCACTCGCGTTTTGGATGACTGTAACCAATCAACGGATGGCTTCGTTATCAACAATCGACAGCCTCTTTTTTTCACAATAATAAAATAATGCTCATTGCAATTATCTGCTTCGTGTATTTCTTATCAAAATTCGCTCTACAACTCTCAATACCCAACAACTTGAACAACCAATCTCATTGTTCCCACCGCACGGCACACCATTACATAGTAAAACCTGCACCTATCCAAAGTCCAACTAACCAGACATATCAAATAGTCCAGAACAGTGATTCCCAACCTGTGGTTAGCCTATCAATACTGGTACCAAAGTTAACGGTTTGCAATCTATACTAATAATATATAAAATTGAAGAGTTTGTTTGTTTGATTGATTGTTTGGTTAAACGCGCTAATCTCAGGAACTACTGGTTCGAATTGAAAAATTCTTTTTGTGTTGGATAGCTTAATTATCGACAAAGGCTTTAGGCTATACAACATCACTCTACGACCAATAGCAGCAGAGCATCAATGGAAAATGTTGCAAAAGCCAGGAAAATGTTTTCTTTTTGAGAGCGTTTGTTGCCTGCCCTGCGTAAATGGTTAAAGTTACGCAAAAATCATGTGCAGCAAAATTGTTTCTCTAAGAAAGTTCTAAAAAAAAGTCCCCGACGACATATGTCTATCTTTTAAAGTTGGCCCGCTATAAGCTTTTTAATGGTTATTAAAGTTGTTTCAAAAATAATTCATTATTAGCGAAATTGTTTTTAGAAACATATTATTAATTCTTACTCAAATAAATACGGTTTTAATGAAATTTGGTACGATGATAAATGACAATCTGAGTCATTAAAAAGAATACTTTTTATTACGGGAAAATGTCTCATTTATCCGGGAAATTGAAAAACGGGTTGGAACAAAAATTATGCATAAACTATACATTTTTATTTGAAAATGAATATTGGTGATATTTAAGTATGATGATAGCTAAATATGTGAATCATTATCTACAATACGTTTTATTTCGGAAAAATTTCTCATTTCAACGGGAAAATAGAAAAAATGGTTTAAAGAAAAATCATACTGAAACTAAACGTTTTTAGCTGATTATAATAGAGTATATTAATAGTTATAACTCATAATGTCCTCATGGCAAAAATAATTTTCTAATCCTACAGAATTATTTTTATGCAGGAAAAATGTGCGGTTCCCGTAGGATAGATATGTTTTTATTTTTTACAGAGCAAAAGATTACCATAATTTCTTACAATGAGGTGGTTAATTGAGAGTCAGAGAATAAATATAGGCTACCTTTTATGTCAGAATATAGCACGGTTCCCGTAGGATAGGATAAAAATGGTATCCTTCAGGAACTGAGTATTTAAAAGGAGTTTCATAAAAGTTCATGGATAAGCGTTTTAAGGAATTTTCCTCAAGAAAGATTGGTCTACCTTTTATCCAGAAAAAATGTACAGTCCCGTGAGTTAGATACGTTTTTATTTTTCATAGAGCAAAAAATCGACATAAATGTACTCTTCCCGTGGGATAACAAGACAATTGTATCTTACAGGAATCGTGTATTAATAGAAGTTTCGTTAGTACGTGAAATAGAGTTCTAGCACATTATCCTCAAGAAGGCCTGATCTCTTTTTTATCCAGGAAAAATGTACTACTCCCGTGGGATAGATATGTTTTTGTTTGTCATAGAGCAAAAGTATGACATGATTTTTTGCAATAGGGTAGTTGAAAGGTCAGAGAAAAATATAGATTATTAATTTGTATGTTAGAATAATGTACGATTCTCAAAAGATAGCATAACAATTGTACTTATCCTACTGCAGGAATCGTGTTTTTAAAAAAGCTTTCTCTAGTTCGTGAAATAGCGTTTTAACACAATCATTCAAAAAAAGTTTATATAAAAATTACAATTTCTACAGCAAAATATGATTTTTAATTTAACATCCGATAACATCGGTAAATTAAGAATGGAATTTTTTGTAACATTGAAACTTCTTTCATTGTTAATTTTTGAATGTCTATAATGTTTAGAAATAAACTGTGAAATAAAATTTTGAACTTGGTGAAAAACTGAGTTAAATATATAATACATTCAACATTTTCGAATTGTATTGCTACTTAAGGAACACAAGTATAGGTATTTTATAATATTCATAAAAACGTATAGAACCAATAAGATAGCTCTTCTAGATAGCTATATAAAATATCTTCCTGGAAAAGTAGTTTATCTGATTTTCATGAACTTTCTATGAATCAAAGATCTAGAAATATCTATCTGTCTTTTTTTAAAGATGGGATGAAAGTTTCCATTATTCAATCAGTATAATTTAGATACGCTCAGCGAAGCGGGCGGGGACCAGCTAGTAAATAATAAAAGTATCTGGCCGCGAAGTTTCGCCATATATTATAAATTTATCAGGCTCTCTAATGTATGCTCAGTATTCCTGTCCTTTTGTAGCGTTGCATATTAGACCAGTGCTTTTAGCCTTTGAAAATGGTAAAAAGTTTAAAAAAGTATAGTAGGACTAGCTGGTCCCCGCCCGCTTCGCTGAGCGTATCTAAATTATTCTGATTGAATAATAGAAACCGTAGAACCTCAGAAGCGGGGACCAGCTAGTGTATTATATATTTAACTGAGTTGTTCGCCAAGTTCAAAGTTTTCAATAGTTCAAAAAGTTGAGTAAGTGGAGTAATTGTTTACTGTTTAGATATAATTTAACACGCTTATTTCTAAAAATTATAGACATTCAAAAATTAACAATAAAAGTTCAATGTTTCAAAAATTTACATTATTAATTTATCAATGTTATCGGATATAAAAATTAACAATCGTATTTTTCAGTAAAAATTGTCATTTTTATTTAAACTTTTTTGAAGTAATTGTATTAAAACGCTATTTCACGAACCTTAACGAAAGCTTTTTTAAAAATACGATTCCTGCAGGATAAGTACAATTGTTATGCTATCTTTTGAAACCATGCATTATTCTAACATAAGAAAATTATCTATATTATTCTCTGACCTCTCAACTACCCTATTGCAAAAAATCATGTAAATCTTTTGCTTTGAGAAAAACAAAAACATATCTATCTCACGGGAGTAGTACATTTTTCCTAGATAAAAAAGAAATCAGACCTTCTTGAGGATAATGCGCTAGAACTCTATTTCACGAACTTTAACGAAACTTCTTTTAAATACACGGTTCCTGTAAGATACAATTGTCTTGTTATCCTACGGGAAGAGTACAATTATGTCGATTTTTTGCTCTATGGAAAACATTTTATTCCACGAGGCCCGTACATTTTTCCTGGATAAAAGGCAAACCAATCCTTCTTGAGAAAAATTCGTTAAAACGCTTATTGATGCACTTTTACGAAACTTCTTTTAAATACTCAGTTCTGAAGGATTCTTACTGAAGGATACAATTCTTATCCTATCCTACGGGAACCGTGCTATATTTTGACATAAAAGATAGCCATTATTTATTCTCTGACTCTTAATTAACCACCACATTGTAAGAAATTATGATAATCTTTTGTTCTGTGAAAAATAAAAACATATCTATCCTACGGGAACCGTACATTTTTTCTGGATATTAATAAGAATTTTCGATTGAAAATTAGGGTGCTTTTTCGATATTAACTCATTATAAGGTGAAAAAAAATAATATTTTAAATCAACAAATTACAGTGTGTGTGTGAGACATTAAAAGGTAGTTTTTTACAAAATTTAATGATTTTTTTTTTTTTGTAAAAAAAATACAAAACTAAAAACTTAATTATTGGAATTTTTCACATAAATTTTGAGGTTATGTGAAAAAAGTGTTAGCACAAAAGTTGTTGATTTTCTTTAATCCGATAACTTTGCCATTTAATTTTTTTTCCATAGGACTTGTAGTGTTGTCGAAAATCGAGATAAACCGTTTCAACCCTTAAAAACCCCTCCTTTTTCCACTTTCATTTTTGTTATATCCTTTTACTTTTCTAATGGGTTTCATCCTACTATAATTTTTTTTCTGTTCAAAAATATTATTTACCCCGGTCTATATACCAGTTATATTAAATAGAAAAAAAAATTATATATAATTGGTAAATGCAAGGCTACAGAAAGACAGGAATGCTGAGCATGCATCAGGGAGCCTGATGAAGCTATAATATATGGCGAAACGTAGCCACCATTCATAATATCCAATTATACAACATAACAAGGATCTGAAAAAATTTTAATAAATTATAAAGAAAACGATTTTTTGCGTAAAATTACGCATGCAGCACCGTGAAACTGAAGTTTATTTTTATAACCAATTTGTAACCTGCTCATTTAGCGACTTGTCTTTCTGATAAAAATTTGTGATGAAAAACAGCCCCGTTCCCATATAAAATAAGATTTTTTTTTGTTTGGGGAAAGTGCTTACAACGGGAATGTAGAACCACAAGGAGAGAAATTGTAACGGGTATACACTTCTAAATATCTGTGGTCGTTCATAACGGAAGATGGTGACCTCAGTAAGGAAATGAGTCACAGAATTCAGGTTCGAGTGGAGGAGCTGGACGAAAATATTCGAGTTGTTTTGCGACGAAAGAATAGCCAGTAAAAGCAGGCTCCGAATATACAAGACAGTTGTGAAGCCTCCTAAGCAGCTACGTGCCCAGTGACTGTTCCCATATAAGATAGAATGCACAGCTACATCAGATCAGCTGGCTTTATTCTCTTGAACCAACGAGGAGGATCAGGCTCATTCAGCATCTTCTAGACCTCAAGGTTCGGGTGTACGCTGCTGGTGATTACCCGTATCTTAATTCCTTCTTCAATTGTTTTGATTTTTAAATCTCTGTGTACTTCAGAGTTCCTAATGTACCAGGATTCATTGACAGTGCCTCTGAGCACTTTATTTTGAAATGTTTGGATCATTTTCCTGTTGCACCAAACGCAAAATTTCAACACGTTTTTAATTAGAGCACCAAAAATGATGATGTGATCACTGCAAACAATGTATAGTGCTTTTAATTATTTAATTAATTATTTTTGGTTTATTATTTAAATCTATAACATTCATGGCTAATCTTTAATAATTGTTTTAGTATATGCAAAGTATAAACATATCCATAAAATAGTTGCCTATACAAAACCAAGTACAATATCCCATTTAATAGTACAAGATCACAGTGAATTCGTGGAAATTTTAATTAAAGTACTTCTTTCGCTTATCCCGACGTGGTTAATGGTGCTGTCTCTAGGAAAATTCATAGAAAGTCCATGTGTTTTTGCGAAAAATCAACAAACATTAAATGTGTGATTTTTCGATGGTAATTAATAATTACTTAAGGGATATTAATTAATACCAATGTATCAAAAATAGCGTCTTTAAGCTTATTAAATCGTAATAAATTTCAGGATAATAAACTAACAGTTTATCTATTTTATGTCTTTCACATTCATGACTGATCTCTAATAGTCAGAGATTCAATAAATCAATAGCATTTTTGCAACAATGTTTTAAATTACAAATGTGGTACCTTTTCAAAGGACCTTTATTAAAGACTGTATCAAAAGCTTTTCTTCTAAGCTTATATAATATTGATAAAGTGTATAATCATAACATAAATTCTTCATATAAGGATTCCTTGAGGCAAGTAACTGAACAATTTGGACAATGAATTGAGCTTAACACGTTAACTCGAAATGAAGTAGCTTGCAAACTCAAAGCTTGATATTAACATTTGACTTAATCTTGTCATGGATTAAAGCTAAATTTAAGTCAGGTAGCTTAAAAATTAAGTAGAGTAGTGAATCTCAATCTAAATACATCCATTGTGACTAATAACTGTGCTAGTATAGGCAACGTTTATACGCACAAACAAAGTTATTGTCTATACAAAACATACAACAATCTGATTTGTATTATGTATATGTTACGAGCAATGTAAATAATTGGTAATTATTTATAATCCCCGGGCAATTAAAAAGCGCCTAATGAAATGTAACAAAATGATAAATTAGGTATTTAGATTACATTGCCCGTGTATTTTTAATAATGCCGAAAATCGATAAATCGAGACAAACAATAATAAACAAATTGATGCCAATTAACTAAAGTGACCAGGGTAATAATAGCTGTACTTATAATGACTGGGTAATGTAATAAATTAACCTAGATTATCGTAGACAAATACAAAATTATTAAATTGTGTGTTTTTATCGGTCATTATTTATAATGACCAAAGCAATATTAAAATTGTCCTGAATAATCAAATTGACCGTAACATATATACCACCTATTGGCGTAATGATTAGAACAACTACTCTCTCCACTTAATACGTCAAGCGGTACTGGGTTCAATCCTCGTCGAATGATGATATATGATGATATACGGGTGCCAATCTAAAAGTGCCCACAAATATGCAAAAATAGCTGTTAAATATGCTCTAAATTAAAGATAAAATGAGAGAGAGCGCGATGATAGTTTTCAGATAAGGAAGGTGAATTTTGACGAGTTTTTAAGCTATTTGCGTGCCTCAATAGGTCGAGACACGCCATCGAGATAAAACTTGTAGCGCCAACACTCGCTGTTCTTGTCTGACAAATATCGCAGCGGTAACTCTCCTTCACTTTATTTCATCTTTAACAACTATTTTTGCTTATTTGCGGGCACTTTTAAATTGGCACCCTTATATTATCATGCACAGAAAAGCTAAATTTGAGCAATTTGCCGCTGAAGAAGTGCACAGGACATGGCTAAATTAAATAAACAAGGAAACTTTTCTAAAAAATAGATCTTAGTACGATTTGATAATTTCAAACGGAAATGGCAAATTGCAATCTTTTATTTTTAAATCTAAAGAATTTTTGTTCAAGTGAGGTTATCGTCGTCTTTTTGTCATAAAATTTAATTTCTTAATTGATAAGTGAATGAAAGTGATAACATTCATAATTTGGTCAGTTACTAGAACAATGCAGCTCCTGGATCTAGTTTGATACGTGCCAACACACAAAGATTTCTTACAATGAGCCCGAGAAACAACTACCAAAAATCGGGAATGTTTTTTTACCTGATCGGTAGGGACATTTCGTATTAGCCTAAGATCCGTCGGCATAATTGCTACACTCATAATGTAATTTAATAATTTATATAAAGTTCTTTTTTCTGTGCATGATGATATAAGGGTGCCAATTTAAAAGTGCCCGCAAATAAGCGAAAATAGAAAATTAGAAATTCAACTTTTGCATATTAATATTTTTCACTTGACCACCATTTTCATGACATTTGATACAAAGCAAAATAAATTACCTGTTAATCTCTTCCAGGTTCTTCCCTCCTATTTTGTGTTGTTTCAAAAGACTTCTTCTATCCTTAAAACACAAATTACACCTTTTTCCGCTATTCGTCCTTTTTTGTGTTTCATTGACTGGATTTACAAAGACGGGATCTCAGAAATTCAATGAGCAATAGAATTTTCATGCGAAATTAGTTTTATTCATAAATGTGTTATAATTTGTTATAAATATAAAGTTTACTAAAGATATTGTTTAAAGTAAGCTATTACTTGATTAGTCCTTGTGTTTGATCAAAAATGATAGGACGTCGGCTATTAGGCATTTTTTTAGAAGAAGTTGTTTGATTGTTGGGGTTTGTTTGATTTGGATTCGATAGGCGGGTCTTCCAGCTGAACCACCACCAGGTGTCTCGAAGTCTCGCTGAGAATCGCTCCTGTTAACATCCGGCTGGATCGTCATCGACGCCCTCGGGATATCTTGCGGAACAGCTTGCAATCGATCAAACTCCTCGATTATTTCGTCAAACATTCGGGCAGTGGTCGGCGACATTTCTGGATTCAATACAATTTCGTCGGTTTTCATCCGTTTGGCCGGTGGATAATTATCATCGTTCCCGGCGCGTTTTTTTGCTCCCGATTGTTGGTAGTTGTTACTCGCGCTCATTGTAAAAAATGTTTGTGTGATGGCAGGCGAAAATTTGGCACGTATCAAACTGGATACAAGGGATGCATTGTTCTAGTAACTGACCAAGTTGAATGAATGTTATCACTTTCATTCACTTATCAATTAAGAAATTAAATTTAACGACAAAACAGACGACGATAACGTCACTTGAACAAAATTCCTTTAGATCTAAAAATAAAAGATTGCAATTTGTCGTTTTCCGTATGAAATTATCAAATTGTACCACGATCTATTTTTGAGAAAAGTTTCTTTGTTTTCTTAATCAAGCCATGTCCTGTGCACTTCTTCAGCGACAAATTTCTCAAATCTAACTTAACAATAACATGTTATATCCTCATTGATTTGATATCCAATGACTTTATCAGTTCTTTCAAGTTCCTGTCGTTAATCAAACAATTCCTGATCGAAACTGAACATTATAAATGCATATTTTAGCGAATTTTTCATTATCTCAAATGCGTCAACGATACCAACGATGAATAAACAATTTATAACCATTTTCAAAATAGAAAACAAGATCTGTACTAAATCAAATTTTCATTTGTTAGTCTTCAGTTGTCTAATTTTCATTAAAAAAGTTTTTTTTGTTGTAAATTAAGCTTCCAATCTACCATGGCCTTGGTATAATATGTTAACGTATATGCCACCAAAATTACATGGCTGTTCTGATGGAAACTGCAAAATTTTTCGATAGCTAAACGAGAAATGAAAGTGAAAACTCCAAGAACAGATTTAGGCAGATGTTGTTACACAAGAAAGTTGTTGCCTCCCCAACTAACTAGGGTTGTCCAAGCCAATCTAACCAACAGGCGATTTAACGTAAGATTTAAGGATGCGGTGTCAACATCTCATCAGTAACACAACCCTACTGTAAAAATCTCATAGGATCTCATAAAAAAACCGTCGAAAATATTTTATGAGATTTTATTGGTGTTTTTTTTTTCTGGAAAAATACTCAAAGGATCTCATAAAAAATATAATAAAACTCACTAAAATTGCTCATAAAAATTTCATAGAATAATTTTTATAATAAAATCTCATAGGAGTTCTAATTTAGGCTGAATCTAATAAAACTCTCATAAAATCTCGTGAAAATTACTAAATAGTGAGATTCTCATAAAAATCTCATAGAATAATTATTATTATAAAATCTCATAGGAATTCTACTTTTGGCTCAACCTAATAAAAGTCTTATAAAAGCTCATAAATATTACTAAATTACGAGGTTGCTCATAAAAATCTCTTCAAATCTCATAAAAGATAAGAACCAATAATTCTATGAGAGTCTACTTACTCTTTGTTTGTCGGTTAGTGTTTGAGCATCGCCATAGCTGGACGTTTGGAACAAACCTTACATGTACTGCAGTAGAGCGCAAGAGAAAAGTTTGGTTAGGGTATTTAGCCATTAAATTTTTTTTTGTGGGGGAGGGCGGCAACTTTCCCATGTAAATCTGGCCTTGGGGACAGATTGCAAAATAAAAAAAAATAATTTAAAAAATCTATCACGTGTACAACACCCTTAGTTGTTTTTCTCTTTCGCATATTTTTAATATTAACTTGTCCTTTGACGCGACAGAATCATCTTTTATATCCTTGATGATTTGGTAATCAAATCCTCTAGTTCCCAAATATAATTACTATTATTGTTAGCATTTTTTTTTTTTTTTTTTTTTTTTTTTTTGATAAGATCGTATCAATTACTATGGTCATTAGCGATCGTCGAATCCAAAAACCCAAAAAAAAAAATCTAGGGCTTTCATTGGAATTCGAACCCAGGACCACTAGCGTGTAAAGGAAACTATCTAGTCCCCTACGTCACTAAGGGGCCATCCATAAATTACGTCACACGTTAAGGGGGAGGGAGGGGGTCTACGGAGTGTGACATTTTGTGACAAAGGTGGGAGGGGTCCAAAATTTCGTGAAGTCACATTTCAAAATCTATTTTAATCTAAGTGTTACGTAAAACACGAACTTTGAACTATTAACGAAAAAGACAAAAACACCCTCTTTAGAAACATAAGATTCAAATTGTTTTGTGAATTGAATATCATTTACGCCAACAAAATGATGTGATAGCCCATTGCCAATCAAATAATTAATATTTAGATTTAACTGTCCGAAAAGAATTTTTTTCTCGGTGTAGTTTTACGCGCGCCGATACTATTGCCCTTTGATAAATGCCGCCAAATGCTGCACCGTGCCTAGCGGTGATATTGTTTTTATTTCATTGGACAATTGACTTTCAATATGATTAAGTTTGATCATTAATTAATATAATTAGTCATTTTTTATTTTGTTTATTTCTTGAAATATTTGATTTGATGTTAAATAATTAAAAAATCATTTAAATTGGAGGGGAGGAGGTCAAAAATCATGAAATTCGTGTGACGTAATTTATGGATAGCTCCTAAGTGTAACATGTTAGCAATTTAATTCACTTTTATTTTGCATACAGCATATTTTATCGAAAGCCACCATTTTAAAAAAAAAAAAAACGAACGAGTTTCCATACTCTTTTTTTCTTGTGAGAAGTCCAATCGTAGGACAAAGATGGATTTTACTATGTTTAGTTATGCTTATCTTAGGGACCAGGATGAACTTCCTTTCAAAACATGTAACATCCAATCAGTGGGGGTTCATAGTACGTTATTCCTTTTCTACCATTTTCCAGAAAAATTTGTGTACATTATTTTTCCGCTTATTATACCTTGTTGATAGGATTATACAGGATGTTTATGTTAAATTAATTATTTGTCGTTTGAGAAACAAAAAATTAGTGGAATTGTTGTGGATAAATCGAATGATTTTTAAACAACAAAACATATTTCAAGGAAATTCTTGTGATGATTTATCATCGAAATAGCCAACAAATCTATGAATATAACAAAGTTGTGGTCAGTTCATTAGATTGATTATCTTTGAGTAAGTGGTATCTAAATATTCAAACGATGTCATTTAATTTCTTACAAATGGAAAGTGCTGGGAAAACTAAAGCAGGTAAATGAAAATGTGATCATTAAAAAACATCCTTAAAATATATCTAACAAATTTTTTCACTTTTTTTTTAAATAGGTATGGTCGTGTGTCCTAATAGTAATTTACACTTGGTATACGCGGTGCAATTAAACCAACATTTACTCAGCTGTCGACTACAAGATCCGGCCACAGGATACATCATTTGCCCGTACAATCATGACCATCGCGTTCCTGAATACTATTACATGGTACAAACGAAAAATTTTCATCAACTTTCAGGAACTCATTCGTTTTTTGTTTTAGACTCACTTAGAACGTTGCATCGACGTTAAAAAGATGATTCAACACTATTTAGATCAGATCCCGGTGGTGGACTTCAACTTTAAACAAGTGGAAGAACCACCTAAGAAAAAAGTAAGGTTATTATATTTAAATAGGGGAGGGGTTATGATGCGCGCGCACCGCGACACTAAAACTAACACACAAGAAGTTGGTTGGTTAATCTCCAACAAATCTCATTGAAATATAAATCGGAGCTTATACCGTGTATTGAGTTAGTTAAAATATCTCAAGTTTTCTGTAAAAATGATTAGGGTTTCATCAAGTCAAGTATTGTCAGAATTTTATGCAAACCTTGAATTAAATAACTTAGAAATTTCGTGTTGATTTAATTTCATAAATTTTAAAATTTTACTTGAGTTTGATTTGATATCAAGTCAAATTCAAGTCAAGTAACTTGAAAATCAAGAAGTGAATTCTTAGATATAATTGTATACAATGATGATTGATATTCATCATTTGTTCAACGTACATACATGAGCATAAGTCTATTTAATTTCATCGCTTTATGAAACAATTAACTAATGAAGTTCTACTGACATGCGCATTTTTTCGAAGTAGTCAGTAGGTTGCGCGATCAGCGAGCCAATATATTAACATAGTGAAGTTAGCTGATCAATTTTTAGTACATCACTACTTTTAATAACTTTTAAATCATTTTCCGGCAGGAAAAGGCAGTTCAGGTGGAATTGGATGTTCCGTTACGAAATTTGCCGCAAAACGTTCAAGTGAATCCGTCGACCAGGCCGTTACCACCGATTCCAGTTAAAGATGTCGAACTATTTTTGTGAAAGGTTACCCATTAACTATAAGACATATATTAATCAGTATTTATTAAAGCATTAAAATAATTAGGCCACGTAAAACATAGAAACTGTATAATCTGGAATCGTCCGGAACTGTCCTTCATGTTTTCAGTCTTTCGAAAGCCGGGCTCATTTTTAAATTATATATTAATACGATTTTAACTTAAATAAAATATAAAACGGGGAATGTCAATGCTATTTGTGTTAACATGCTATTTATTTAAAACTTTTAATTTGAACAAAGTCACAAATAGATTGAGGAAACTTCGATGTTCGCTGCAACTGTTCTGTCGTTGGGCGTTATCAAATTTTTGGCTAATATCTTAAATACAGAGATATACGTACTGTATATACGTTCCTGTACCCTTAATGAAGACAAAGTTTGAACATCCACTTTAAATTTCTAAACTTTTTATTTAAATTTAATTCTAGCTCTGAAATTGGCGTAATAGATCTCTATGGATAAAATGCCTATACATTTAATCCATAGAGGCCTAGTTCTCCACTGTCACTGGTTGCTTTCCATTTATTAACACAGAGCGACTCTGCGTTACATTGCAAAACACTGCCACAATGAAACAGAGTTATCTCAAAATAATACTAGAGCGACTAAGCAAATACTAGAGTGCATTTTTTAGTTTTTTAATAACCTATGGTTGCTTTCCATTTACACCAAAAACGCCTCTGTGTAACGCAGTGTTCGACACAGTGCGTTCCATTTATTACAATGTCGAACACGGCTGAACACTGCGCGACACTCGAAAAAGCCGTGTTTCACCATGTTTTGCCGAGGATTACCAACACAAAGAGAAGAAATCTCTTCACTGCCTATGATTCCCTATGCTTATTAATTATTCAGGTTCTTCAGGTTGGTATTAAAAAACCAAAAATGCAGTCTAGTATTTGCTCTAGTCGCTCTAGTATTATTTTGAGATAACTTTGTTTCATTTTGCAGTGTTTCGCAGAGTAACGCAGAGTCGCTCTGTGTTAATAAATGGAAAGCAACCTATATAGATCTTCATAGAATAGACCTCTATGGATAAAATGCTTATGATAGAATGTCATAGACATTTTAATTAATAGAGGTCTAGTTCTCCCATTTCACTTCACTGCGTTCTATGAAGTTCTATACGTAGCGTTCTAATACTCCAATTTCAGTTCTAGAATTAAATTTACTCAAACAGAATTCAAATAAAATGCCCATTAAACAGGTTCAAATTCCTTCATTAAAAGTACGGACAGTAGGAATATACCTCTATTGAATAAATTAATATAAAATTAAATGAAATTAACGCTAGTTATCACTATTAGATATTGTCTTATAGTAATAATAATAATAAAGTAAAGTAGGGACATTTGTGTCCATCAAAATGTATAAATTTATCACCATTCTATGAACTTATTGAACACTTATTTTATGCTTCCAACTGGACTTGTTTTTAACTAAAGTCCCATAAGATAAAATTGTCTTTATATGTATATTCTAAGGTAGTCCTCTGCATTACCGACATACTATAATATAATGTATATGATACCGAAAAATACCTGCATAGTTAAATATTCATATTTCATCACATTGTGTATATCTTAGATGTAAATTTTGAATTTTGGCACGTTTATATCTGTCTGAAGATAGCAATGACTACCTTCACTGCATAACAGACAAACAACAGCGCCATCGCGATTATATTCATACTATTTTCATGATTTCATCACTTGATCAACTATTGCATAATTTTTCCAATCGTCCTCGACCATTTCGGGCTTGTCTAATCCAATTAAATAATTTTTGAATTTAACACAAATAGCATATGAACACATTTCCTATAATACTAGGTCAATATAAACAAATAAAAAAAAATTGAGGCGTGTACTAGTGTGCATGCGTGAGAAGTGAAACTTCTTTAGATCACATAAAATTTAAAATCACATAAACAAAGACATTTTTTAATTTTATATGTTTCGAAAGTTACTCAGTGGCGTGGTGACTAGATTGTCGCTTTATATGCCAGTTTTTAATGGTCGCAAATTTATTTTCTTCTTTAAACCTAAACTTGAGCGAGTTTTTAACCCTTTCAGTGCTAAACTTATTTTCATGTTTATTGCATAAATTGCTAAAGCAGTGGTTCTTAAGCCTGTAGGAGGTACTAACCCTTACCAGTTTCAGGTACGCATTCACCAAACCCTTCTTAATTGAAAAAAAAAACCTCTTCCGTTTATACAAATATACGTCGGTATTCCGACGCTCCGCACTTTATGCGCATTAATAGAGAGTTGATATATCGACGGTTCGCACTCAAAGGGTTAAATAAAAAATGTTATGTTAATGCTATTTGGGTACTAGATGTCAAATCTTTCAACACACATATATACTGTACTTGATAATTTTTCCTGTCGTGCCTGAAGAAGTTTCACATCAAATTAGTATAACATATTTTCTAAACAAATATTAAAGTTCTGTATCATCATCAAAATATACTTGTTAACTCATAGTTTAATATATTCTTAATAAATGCTCGTATCGTTACAAAATTGAACTGAAATTTTTTTTTTAAACTCGGTCCGATCCGACACTGATTATATTCAACATATTATAAAATGATTTGTAGAAAACGTTTATGAGAAACTATTGACGAAGACACTCAGGCGCTTGATAATGTTGGGGTTGAACGAGTGGGTGGATTGGGGGTGGAAAGCATCGGACATGTTCCACGGACATGTTATCCGCATCCCCCGATTTCAAAAACTTGTTTAATACTGCAAAAATCTGGGAATTCAACACCTGAAAGCGGCGTATTTTATCGACCATTCGCTTCAAATTCTAAGGAACAAACACAAAGGGAAAATGTTAGCTAAATAAAGTTGGTTCGAATCGAAATGAAAATTTGTTTCTTACAATTCCCTTAACGTTGTCGTCTTTTCCATCGACTCGTTGCACACGAAGAATATGATAACTAAAATCGAATGCTTCAAATCGTTTTTGTTGGCCGAGCAAAGCAATCATCGTACATCCAGCCCAATGAAGACCCTCGCCAAACAATTCCCTAAAAATTAATCACATAAATAACAAGTTTAAAACACTGTGCTTTACAAATATTGTAGTTGATATTATACGATATCATTTACCAAAAGTGACGCATAGGCAACTAAAACTACATCAGTGTTAAAAACATTGACGTACATAACAATGGTGAATCATCACGTATGGAAAAATCCAAGACTATCTGATATTCTAGTAAAGAAAATTGAACAATGCCAATACTTTGAAGCAATTTTGGTTGCCTATGACTCACTTCTAGTGAATTATATCGCACAAAATCGCTATTACAATATTATTTTAAAGCACAAATAACGGCGAGAAATCTTTTTGCCCGTTGACATACTCGACAGTGAACTCAGTGTCGCCAACTGGGATACAATAAACGAATTGTAACGCCGACCATAACCGATGAAATTCAGTGCATTCATCCACATTTAACACGCCATTGGCCGGAGGTGATCCGACCCAAATTGGATCATCCAAAAAGCTACGCAATCGATTTAGAACGACCACAAATATTGATAAACCGCAACACAGTCTTTCTCGTGTCAATAAATCGCCCTCACGAGCAATCATCGCTTGCTACAAATCAATTTTTAAACGTTAACATATCACAAAATTTAAAGCGTAACACCCACTGTGGAAATCGACACAAAAAGTATTTCATATTTCTAATTGACAACTCCCACTAAAGAAAGATTCTTAGAAAGCACATCCCCCAAGGTGCTCAACTACGAGGTTGAAAAGGCATACTTTTAAATAATCAACTTTTCCGATTCTAATTTCGTTTAATTTTACGTGAACGAAGTTACGGGTAGCCATTAGTATAACTATTAGTGTATGGAAAGATCATGGCTAATATAAAAGATACTATAGACTCTAAATGAGGATATCTTATGGGAGAATAATTCCTCAGTGGATTAACCAGCCCTGTCACTTAAATACGAGAAAGACTAAAAAAAGTAACCGTTTGTCTCGCATGCTTTAGTACCTTTGGGTGGCGCTGGTAGTTACTATTTGTGTTGTCACTTGTCAGTTGCTTATACTATTAGGTTCGTTCGCGGATGTGATACTGAATCAGTAACGAATCAGTTCAAGACCGATTAAGGATCATCGCCATGCAAGTTTATGAGCCGAGTTACGGTCCGATCAGCCCCCTGTCACTTAGATACGAGAAATGCTAAAAAAACGTGACCGATTTCTACAGAAATCTGTGTTGTTATAAGAGTCATACGTCTCAAACAGCCCCCTACCACTTAAACTTATCAGAGTTATTATAATTATTATATAAAAATACTTATCATAATTATTCTCATAATCACAATAATAATGAAAACATTTAAAAAAGTTTCATTTTAATAACTTGCCTGACGTTTAAAAAAAATTATTTCTAATCTCCGACTTTCATAAATTCTACGGTCTTTGTCAGTCTTTGTGGTCTTCTTCGTTCAACTCGTTGGCAACTAAATGGCAACTAGTGACTGCAAATCGAGTAAAAATGGTCACATTTTTGTAACATGGAGTTGTAGGGGGCTGGGTCCGATATTCGCGGTTCACACGAAATGCGTTCGTTACCGATTCATAATTGGTTCTAGCGATCCTCAGATTTTTGTTGGGATGAAAAATTCGATTTTCTTACTCATGCGCAGTTTGGTAAATTGTGGCTAATTCAAAATCCAGTTTCGCTGTCATGATGCGGTCACACGAATCAACTTTAGTAGCCCGTTTTTAGTTGATCAAAAAAGGGAGAAACCTCGTGTGAGAACCGTAATCAACTTTTTAGTGGATCAAAAAAAGTTTGAACAAGTCATCACACTAGGTTTTTCATTGCACTTTTGATCGATTAACTAAAGTTGACTCGTGTGAACGAAGCATCAACGTCTGTCAACGTTCAATTCAATTAACAATTTTCGTGGGTTCTCGTTAATCCTCGTCTTACTTCCGAACATTTTCAAACTCGTTCACGGGAAAATAACCCTTAATCAGTTCATAAGCGTGCATGCGTTTGGCGATTATCCTAAATCCACTTGGATTGATTCAGTTTAGAATCACCACCGCGAACAAACCTATTATCATCGCTACTGTCACCAATGACATCTTCATAATTATTCTCATATAATAGCAAAATAAAAATAATTTGTCTGACGTTTAAAAAAAAAAAATTATTTCTAACCTCCATAAAAGTCTTCGTTCAACTGTACTACTAGCGCTATCTGTAAGCAGTGACAAAATAGGGTAATTTTCTGTAACATGGAGTAGTAGGGGGCTGGGATTAACTTTGGCACTAAGTGTTCTGAATCAAAATGTTTAGTGTGGTTTTGCAATTTAAGTAGTAAATAACATAAAACGGTAGCAAACTAAGCCCTCCTTGTAACCTAAGATCCCGCCGCATGATTGTTATACTCTTAATGTAGCTTAATCATTTATATATCAAATTAAAGCTCTTTTAAGCATTTTTTATATACTTGGTCTGTTTGTGACGGTGCTCTAATCCTGAGGCCAGTTTTCGTTTATATCTCTGCAACTAGAACACATAAGCTCTGTTCGCGGGTCTCATTCTGAACCGATTACGAATCAGTTCAAGACAGATTTGGGATTATCGCCAAGCGCATGCACGCTTATGAACCGAGTAAAGGTCCGATGTTCGCAGTTCACACGAAATGCGTTCGTTACTAATTCGGAATTGGTTCTAGCGATTCTCGGATTTTTGTTAGGACGAAAAATTCAATTCTCTTACTCATGCGCATTTTGATAAATCGTGGCTAGTTCAAAGTCCAGTTTCGCTGTCAACCACTGTCAACGTTCAATTCAATTAACAATTTTCGTGGGTTCTCGTTAATCCTCGTCTAGTTCGGAGCAAATCTAAAGGCGTTCGCAGAAAAAAAACATCCTTAATCGATTCATAATCCACATAATCCAGTCCTAAATCCACTTGAACTGATTCGTAATCGGTTCAGAATGAGACCCGCGAACAAAGCTTTTGAAAAATCCAATTTTCACTGAATGATTTTTAGGTTTTAAGGTACGATTCGACACAAAAAAATTAGGTTAAATTAATTAAAGTTTCTTGATATAACGTGTAACGGTCAAAAAAAAATTTAGATGTAAAAACTTGAAAATAACAGAATTAAAAAAAATATTAAGCACTTTTCATAATGCACTCAAACGGACAAAATAACTTTTCTGGATCCGAAAAGACGATTTAAGTATCTCGGTAATACTTTTAAATTGACACCCTTATATCATCATGCACAGAAAACCACAGAAATAAAAAAAAATATTAAGTATTTTTCATATAAACTCAAAATAACTTTTCTGGGTCAGAAAAGACAATTTAAAAATCCCGGCAGTTTTCAATTATTCCAAGAAAATGAGATCACGAACGAAGAAAAGTGCGGTCCTTTCAAAATTTGATAGCTTCATTCGCGACTACTTCAGTGCAGATATAATAGACTTATATGCACCTAGAATGTCAACCTACTGCAGATAGAAATAATTTTTAAAAAATTTACCTCGTTCGTGGTGTCATTTTCTTGGGATTATTGAAAACTGCCGGGATTCTTAAATTGTCTTTTCTGACTCAGAAAAGTTATTTTGAGTTTTAATGAAAAGTACTTAATATTTTTTGTTAGTTCTGTTATTTTCTGTGCATGATGATATATTAGGGTGCCAATTTAAAAGTACCCGCAAATAAGTAAAAATAGCGGTTATTTTAAATGTCAATACGATTATTTTTTTTTTTTGGAAAATCCACAGTGGTGTTACCCATTAATAAATCAACAATACTTTTGCCGTTCCCAGCTTTTCAATATTAGGTACAATTTGGAGCGCAGCGTATTTGGCTTCTAGACGTTTCTGTTTCGTTTCTGGTTTTTCTCCTTCTGCAATGAAAAATGTTCATAACTACCAAATTTAAATATTCATTTACTCTAGAAGGATAATCATTCACTCATTAATTTTTTGTGGATAAATTATAATTAGAATGCATATTTTGGATGTTGGTTTTACTTCTAGTGAATTATATCTGTACAGAGAGAAAGTTGAGAGAGCCCGATCGCATGAATACACGTGCTGCCACCTACTCCGAGTACGACATTTTGAACTATTCCTAAGTTTCTCTGTGGCTTTAGTCGTTCCGAGTGTAGAACAGTGGAGAAAAGTGCAAACGAGTGACCAAGTAATAGTTCCAAATTTCGTAATCTGATTAGAGGGCAGCACATGTACCCATGCGACTGGTTGTCTTAACCTTCCCTCTGATCTGTATTACAATATTTGCAAAAGACAGTACCATTAAAGACCTACCTTTGCAATATGGTCGAGGCAGAATATTTTGAAATGGGGCAGCATGGAGCAAATCGCATACTTCCTCCTGTGACAATGCCTGTTCCATCAACAAACAAAACAGAATTGTGTTGCCAAACTCACGAAAATTGTGAAACAATTCCGTTTTGGCATCGGGATACTGAACGATGTCGTTTAGTTGCGCGTGATAGTACCCCAGAACTCCCGGTGAACCGTAATCGTACCGCGGCAATTTACAAACTTTCGGCATTGCTTCCATCAGTGTCTTGGTGAACTGCAACAGGTTGCCCTGAATCAGACTCTTGACGATTTTCAACAGTTCTTCCATGACCACGGCGATGCCCTGGTATCCCAACAGCTTGCACATCATGTGGAAATGGTGTGGACCCACAAAGCCTGAATACTGGCCGTATTGGGTGTTGTAAGCAATATTTAACTGCTTCGTGCCCCATAGATAGTGGTGTGACATTTGTGGTGGCTTATCGCGATGTACTTGCGAAGCGAATTGGATTCCTCGGCACTTAATAAACCTATACAAAAACAAATGTACAAACAATTGAAGTTAATATCATTAAATCAACTACCGATTGGTCGCTGCATTGTAGGTATAGTTTTGTAAGAAGTCATAGTTCAGCTCCCAGAACACATGAAGTGTTATTCGTCCATAGGGCGCCAACACGTTGTGGTTTGCTTCTCTAAACATCGCATCAAACTCATCCAAAGCAAGCCATTTGCTTAGTAACTTGTGACACAGCCGATTCACCTCCAACAACCCATTTAATTCCTATAACATGATAAAAAAAATTTCTTAAATTTAAAAAAAATGTATGTAATAGGAGCTAGCCCCAAAGTTTGATCCCAATTAAAAAATAAGTTAAACATTGACCAAATATATTTCAATCTATATTTAATACTAGCTGATACTCGCGACGTCGTCTGCGTAGGTTATTATGTTAAAAACATTTAATTTACAGAGGAAAAACATTTAAAAAATTAAAAGAAAAAATATATTAAAAATAACCGGAAAAAACTTAGCGTAGAACATTTTTAACTATATGCCCAAAAATTGCTCCTGTAGAATCCGCTATTGCTCCAAGTGTATAGGTATTAGTTAATTAATAATTAATTTTTCAAAAATTTGTAAATTCAAAAAAAAATACTATATAATCCAAAATAATCACTTTTTTTAAAAAAAATTGTTCCTTAAATGCTCTTTCCGGATCCGCAATTGCTCTAGGTGTATAGATAATTAGTAATTCCATTTTTAAACTATTTATATTTATAAAATCCAAAGGCAGTTGATGACGTCATAGTACAACAATACATGTATAAATAGTTAAAAATAATTAAGTATTAAAAATATTGCATAAATGTGATCAAATATTTGCGTAATGAAAAGAGCAGATACAAAACAAAATAAAAATGATTTTGGATTTTATAGCGATTTTAAATCTAGAGTTTGAAATTTTTTTTAAATTTAATTATTAAATAACTATTAACTATACACCTGGAGCAATTGTCAACCCGGAAAGAGCATTTAAGGAGCAATTAAAAAAATAACTAAAAAAAAGTATATTTTTTGTATTTTACAGCAATTTTAATTTTTAGTTTGCAAATTTTTGAAAAATTAATTGTTAATCACTTTAGGGGGGTATTCTAATCTAGGATTTTGAAAAAACCGATTTTTCTTTTCTTTCATATTCTCAAAGTTTAAACCTTTAAGAATATGCCGTTAAGACGATTTTTCAAAATTTTCAATATTTTTGGACCAGGAATCGCTGATTAAAAAATTTAAGTACTACCATTATATGGCCACCGGATGTAACTTTACCCGAAACTTTAAACGCGTTTTTCTCGAAACTGTCTTTTTCAAAACGATACCCACGATTTCTCAGGTTCTACCAGACCGATTTACTTGAAATTTTTAGAGTCTTCTTTATAGACTTGTCTATACCTGGAACTATCCTCATCCCCAAATTTCAATTTGCACTATTTTTAAAAAATTCGAAACAGTCAAAAAAAGTGGTTAAAATTTTTTTTTCAGGCAGTCGTCATTTTGTGAAAAAAAAATTTTCCAACTTTTCCGTAGTTTCAGACATTGCGACATTATTCTAGATTAATAATCTTTTTTTTTGGTATCGTTACGTGCCAATTTTTTGAGACCTCCCACTTCATCAGCTGCTAATTTTTGAAATTTCTAACTTTTTTTTTTTTTTTGGGTGTTTTAAGTCGTTTTAACAGCTAAGGTCATATCACGACTGTCTAAACACAGAAACTTTCTGTTGGTCAAGTATATCTTAGGCCTAGAATCTTAAGTCTAGGATTCAATGGGAATTGAACCCAGAACCACTTGACGCATGAAGTGAAGAGAACTAATGCTCTTGCCACTGCGCCAATAGGTGGCCCTCTAACTTTTTTTGTTTTTTTATTTTTTTCTGTATTTTTGTAAGGTTAATAAATAACTTATAAAAAAATGGATGGTAAAAATATTAATTGAATTTTTTTATGACACTTCAAAAATTACCTGAAATTTATGCCTCTAGAATAAAATACTGCCTTAATAAATTATACACTTGGAAAAATTGCGGAATCTGAAGGTGCAATGTTTTGGCATATAGTTTGCTAAAAGATAATTTTAAAAAAAGCTTCAAAAAAATATTTTAAAAACAGAAAAAAAAATATTTTATTTTTTCTCATATCTCGCTTAGCTGCAAGTCGTACGGCGTACGCTCAAATATGAAATAATCATTAGGCAGTGTAAGGAGAAACATTCCCTCTCTAGTCCACTCTAGTCACTGCGCAAACACCGGTAACCCCACTCCATGGGGCGGACACTTTTATGACACGTGCGGTTCTCCTGAATTTTAGTATGGTCGGTTGAACAGAGATGGCGGGGCAATGTCCAAAATGCATCTTTGCATTACGGACTTGCGCTGTGATGATATAAATAGCGCAACCCTAGCGCCTCTATAAACGAGCGACCTATACCATGGGGGTGACACTTTTACGAGACGAGCGGTACCCCTGAATTTTAGTACGGCGCGTTGAACAGAGATGGCGGGGCAATGTCCAAAATGCATTTCAGCATTACGGACTTGCGCTGTGATGATAAAATAGACCGACACTAGCGCCTCTAAAAACAACGCGTGGTACTAACAGCCCAAATTAATTTGACGTTTATTTAACACGTTTTTTCCGAATCTCCGTTTTTGTAATAAATTTATAATTTTATGACTATTTAATGGCTGAAATACTGTGAAAAACTATAATAAAACCCAAAGAAAGTTGCAAGAAGTTTATGAAATATGTCGGGCATCATTTTTCTGGCCAAAAATTCAGGCATGCCATGAAAACGAAGCTCAATAGAAATGGCTAAATAAAGTAAGTAGCTAATTTTTAAAGTAAATGTCTTAATCTTATTCATGTCTTGTTTTACTTTATTATTATTCTTAGATTGATTTTATAAATAGTCAAAAGTTCTTGTTTAACAGATATTTAATTACTTGTTTATTAACTATGGATAAGAACTCGAATAATTGATTTTTTTGATTGATTTCAGAATCCCAGATTTCGTGAAAACCAGGAATATGCAAGAAATGGAGACGTTATTTTCATCCCTAAACTCAAAATAAATCCTTGAATGATAACAGCTACAGCAAAATTCGAGTAAAGTAATAATTTATTTAATAATAATATTTCGTTGTCGCAGTTGTTAATTTGTAGGTATTTTCTATGTAAAATGTATATATTGTTTTCTAAATAAAATATTTATACTATAACAAACGAATTAATTATTTTTATTTTCATTATAAAAAATAAATAAATAAAAAAATAAATAAAATCAAAATTCAAATCGCGCGCGGCTAGTTAAAAAAAACGACACTAGCGCCTCTGAGAACAACGCGCCGTACTAATACCCCCACGAGCTACCGCAGTTTAACACTGAGTGTCCCTCCCATGACCTATACTAGACCCCAAGCTAATCTTACTTAACATGTTTTCTTCTAATCACCATCTGTGTCAATTTGTGTAATAAATTAGTTTTTTATGGATAATTAATGACTGAAAAACTATGGGTTGCAATGAAAATAACATCCAAAGAAAGCCGCAAGACGTTTAAAATTTATCGGGATCATTTTTCTGGCAAACAATTCATGGATAACTCGGGTAAACGAAATGGATGACAGACAAACTTCTTTGAAGTTAAGTTAAAATTATTTTGTTTAATTTAATTATTATTCTAAGATGGTTGAATAATTTCTAATCCCAGATTTTGTGGCAACCAATAATACGCATGGAATGCAGACGTCATTTTCATCACCAAACTCCAAACAACAACTACTGCAATATTCGAAAAAAGTAATAATTTATTTAAAATAATTAAATTTTGTTATGGTAATTGTTAATTTGTTTGTGAGAATTTCTTATGTATTTTTTTTTTTCTAAATACAACATTTTAAAAATAATTACTGAGTTTATATTATTTTTACTTTAAATATAAAAATTAATAAACAAAACAAATATTTAAAACTACGCGCGCCTAGAAACAACACTAGCGCCTCTATGAACAAGCGACCATACTAAAACCTCAGAAGCTACCGCAGTTTAACACTGAGTGTCCCTCCCATGCCCCACTCTATTAAAGCAACGAAAGAACAACGAAAGCATACGCCGTCTGCTTGGAAAAATCGCAATTTTTAAAACTTGAATTACTTTGTTTTTAATGAAGATATCGTGATAATTCTTTTTTAGATAAGGACCAAGTATATAAGAAGTAAAACAAATTAAAAATTGATCGAAGTCTATCCAGTTGTTTTTGAGTTAAAAGCGAACATTGGAAAAGAGCTATCATTTTATTTATATAGATACTTCATTCTGGACCACGCCAGGTTTTTTTTGGCTAGTCATTTATTATACGTACCACAATGCCAGTGATGTCTCCAGCCTCGAATTTACTAATAGCCAAATCGAGTGATTTTTGCATATCGGCATTAATGCGTTGAGTGATCAGTTTGTTTAAGTCGATCGAGCGACCAAGAAGTTGTACGTGGCGTTGTTTCAACAGAGTTTCATAGCGATTTGCTCGAGGATACGGTTGAAGATAGGCCCCAAGTGCTACACACTCGACCCGAAACCGTTTGTCCAACAAAATGCTCGCAGCCAATTGCTTGTAATAGCCGAATATTTGCTCGCTTAACTTGTAGACGAATTGATCGAAACATAGATTGACCTCGGCCTCGACTTCATCGTATAAAAACTGCTTGCGAAATATTGTCAAAGCATAGAGCGCACTGTCGTTGTACAAATCCAGGGGATAGAGGACATATTCCATCATTGACGGCTCCTTGGTTTTTAGAATATGATCGGTTAGAATCCACGGCATTGACATTTCAATGGGAAACTGAATCCGTTTTTCCATTGTAATCAAATCACTGCATTCCTCATTGTGATGATGACGCACTGTACACTTTTGGATTCGTCGACCCATCGTCATTTCCAAATAAAATTCGCGATACCACAGTTGAGATAAATCGCAACACATTTGCAATGAATCTAAAAATATAAAAAAAATAAAAAATGGTTGTCTGTAAAGTCGGTTTACGGACGATAATTTTACGTGATAACGTCATAAAGAAACATTGATAAAAAATAAAAATTATAACAAAATGAAAAACCGACTGCAAAATTTTTCCTGGCTAGCCCAAATTTAATAATTTTTTTTTATAATTATGTACATCGCACCTTTAAATTATTCACATTTCAATTTGAAGTAAAAAATCCATCCCCTAAGGATGAAAGTAGGGGATGAAATAGTGACGTTTAACTAAATCGTCGGGTTTCGATGATTTTTTTCTATTAGAAAGAGTATTCTTCTAAATTTCTTTCATTACATTTAAAAGCAAAAAATTTCAACCCTTAAGAGCGAAAGGAGATGAAGCAGCGCGTTTAGGAGGTTTACCTATATTCAAAGAAATAAAATCAGTGCTAAAATCGAGAAATAAATAAAAATTATAACAAAATGAAAAACTAACTTTAAAATAAATAAAAAACCTTAAACAAAAAATGTACTAAAAAGTAAAAAAATAATTGCGTATCTTTGCAGTGTCTACGACTTACAAATTATTAGGATGATATAATGTACAACTATTGTTATTTTTGGAGTTGGTGTCAGCCAAGATAATAAATATTAATGTTCCTTTGTAAAAATTTTAGTTGGTTATTGGTATTTTGTAGTTTAAAGGTCGCTAGATATTGTCACAGTACCTACTAGTCCATTGTGTGAAAGGTATAAGGTCATAAGGTATTCTCGTTTATTGCTAAGTACCAATATAGTCGTATTTCCTAGGCTGACACCAACTCCAAAAATAACAATAGTTGTACCTATCATCCTAATAATTTCTAAGTCGTAGACACTGCAAGGATACGCAATTTTTTTACTCTTTAGTACATTTTGTTTAAAATTTATTTTGAAGTCGGCTTTTCATTTTGTTATAATTTTTATTTATTTCTCGAGTTTTAGTGATCTGAAGTTTGAAAACTGATTTTATTTCTTTGAATATGGATAAATCTACTAAACGTGGTGCTCAGATGAGGCAGCGCCGTTAAATGTTAAAAGTTACCACATCATCCCTTTTTGCCCTTAAGGGTTGATATTTCCTGCTTTTACATTTAATGATAGAACTAAGTGGAATACTCTTCCCAATAGAAAAAAACAATCATTAAGATTCGATGATTCAGTTAAATATCACTATTTCATCCCCTATTTTCATCCTTAGGGGGTAGGTTTTTTGTCTTAAAATTGAAATGTAAACAATTTAAGGTACGATGTACGTAATAGAAAAAAAATTATCGTAATCGGGTAGGCCAGGAAAAATTTATTATTTTATCCCTTATTTTTAACCCCTTATGAGTGGAGTTTTTTTTTACCAAAATGGATATTAGAGTAATTTAAAATTATGTTCTACCAACAAAAAAAAAGAATTATCAAAATCGAGCTTTCCAATAAGAAGTTAATATTTCATCCCTTAGTTTTCAACCGTTTAGAAGTGAAAGATTTCCTTCATATTAAAATTGGACCACACAAAAAGCACCAGCTTACAAATAAAAAAAATTATCAAAATCGGATCACCCAGTCAAAAGTTCTGAGGTAACAAACATAAAAAAATACAGTCAAATTGAGAACATCCTTTTTTTTGAAGTCGGTTAAAAATTGGATACTTTTATGAATTGAATTGAACTATTATCACTGAATTATCATTATTTCGTATAATAGAAATAAAAAAAATTCAAAATGAAGTCAGGCTGAAAATTATGAAGAAAATCAATTAAACCTTATCAAGTAAATTGTAGAAAAAAACACAAAACAAGTTGTCTAGGATTCAACAATTACTGAATTCGAGGCATATTGTAAAAGTTCTTGAAGAAGCCTGCGTGGCGGCGTTCTAGTAGTATTGTAGTAGTCTAGTAGTATCGCGTTCTCGCACAGGCTTAAACGGAACGTGACAGTTTTTCATACAGGCTGCCGCTTTTCATCAATTTATAAGACGTTATCACGTCAATAAATAAAAACAAAGAATGGTTCATTTTCAAATTGATAATGTTACTTACGACTGAATCCCAGTAAATAGTTCCAATAGAACGACATTTTGTGAAACTGCTCGATCTGAGTGAGATATTGGCCGTCGATATCCTTACGAAGTGTCCGTTTTCCTCCGGATTTGTCAGCAATTAACGATTCAAGCATCGTACGAACCATGTACAGTTGGGTGGACGATGGACCGACATTTCGCCGTGGCACTTTAATCCCGAACCCATTTTCCGTATCTTTTTTACCTTTCAATGCGGGATCTTGTTGGGGCTCGACGCCACGCGGCCAATCCGCACAGGTTTCCCGCACGGAGACGATGATGCTTCGAATCAAGTCCTTCTTGTTTTTGATGGCCTTGCGAAGTGGTTCGCGAAGCGTTAACTGCACAAAATCCTGGAGCTCGGCATAGATGTGACGACGAATCGCGTCCGTGAACACGGTCTCCATCCGGGCCATCAGAACTTGTAACCCTTTGATCATTGCGATCACCTCGATCAGGGCGAATTTTTCCTCGTCGGTATAATTGTAGCGAGTCGCTCGCTCGTATTCCTCGGCCTCCACGGGACATTCTTTGTTTTGATGATGGTCAGTCGGATGCAATAGTTTCCAGGAGTACAGTTCCGTAACAACGCTGGTCCATTCGGAAAGTAATTGGAGACCGCGTAGTGCCAATTCGGCCGTTTCTCGGTTTTCTTTGTCAGTGCCACTTTCTTTGTATGTGGTCGTGACTTCGTTGCTATATCGAGCGAGTTCACTGATATACATGACGTGGTCCTCTCGAATTTGTGGTAGATGTACCATAAGATCGGCCTGCGGTGATATGTTGTTCGAGCTGGACAGTGGCCATTTGCTCTGGTCGAAATGTTTGCTACGCTTAATGTAGTTAAACGGTGCTATTTGCATGTCGCCGAACAATGGCACGACTTCCAAATTTTTGAAAATTCGGTCAATTCGATCGAGGCGTAGTTTCTTTTTCTGGTCTAACTTATTAATGTTACACAAGTCGCTGTCCATCAGAAACAAACCAAAACCCATGACCTTGACAAGCATATGCTTCTCAGATGGGGTCAGATACATTTTCGTCTCGTACATTTGAACGCAAATGTTAACGACGTCGGCCAATAAATCTTCATATCCCGGGATTTTCTCGAGGTTTTCCTTGACGGTGTCGCGAATTTTGTTTTGGGTTGCCAAAAACATGGAGAGGTTCTGGGATTCTTGTAATGCTTGCGAATCGGACATCACTTTAAGAAATTGAGCAGCACGTCTATAGGTGGAATAATCATTTTTCACGCTCGATTTCATGTTCTTTAACTCGTCCAGCACCGCGAACATGTTGATGAACTTTCCGAGTGTTAATAAATACGCTTCGGAGACAAAATCTTTCCGTTTTTCTTGGTGGCAAAGTCTTTTGACTTCACCGGAAAACCTCTCAATGGCTTTCCTCTGGAACACATTAATTATTAATTTTACCTAATCTAGCGTCGATTATTATTAACACACATTAAGAACCAATAACGACTCGTCTATGGGGGGGGGATGCTACAAAAGAGGCAATGCTTCCCAAAAATAAAAACGTGTTAAATATATGGGTGTTTCTCTGTAAACTGGGCAACATTTTGTAAGAAACTGTCTAAGCAACTTTTTTGCTTAAATCTGTAATAAATCATATTCAAGGAATAAATATCCACCTATTTATTAATACTCGGCAGGTGAACCAAAAATATTTCCATTGCTTTAAAAAAGATTGTGCCTTTTCTAAAAAAACCGATACAGGGGACTGTGCATTTCAAAAAAAAAACTACAATTTCGGTACCAAAATAAAATATTTTTTATTTTAATTAAACTTTGGAGCTTAAGAATTAAATAACTGAACAATAAAAAAACAAAAAAAAAAATTCTAAAACTTTTTTCAAATATTTCACTTAAATATACTCAAAATTCAACTCTGCACTTTTTATATTTTACTTATTTAAAAATTTCTTCCTTAGAGAGCTTTTTTTTCTTTGGTGCCATATTCGAAGAAAGTGTGTACTAAATACAATAGCAAACATAGTATAAAGCCTTTTGGAGGCGAAAACAATCCCCTGTCCTGTTGACAGACAGGGGACTGTTTAATTTGATTTCATTGAAAGATAGCACAAAATGTACTTGATCTATGCTATTTTGCAATACGTAAAAAAGTCTAATTTTTTATAACGTATAAAAACGTACGTGGGGTACGTACGGTACGTGGGGCGTAATTTAAAATATAGACAGGGGAACTGTTCACAAAATGCGGAGACTGACTTAAATTGACTGTTTTAGTATTAGAAAATAATATTTCTTTAAAAAATAAACAGTTCTAATTAATAATTAAACACTATTGTTTTAATAATAGAAACAATTTGATTGTTTCAAATAGTAAAGGTCTAATAAATTTAGTCTGAAGTAACTGTACTGCTTTGGTGACACGCCAGGGGACTGTTTTTAAGGATTATATCAATGATTTTGATTGAATAAAGTTTAAATTAATGGATATTAAATGTTGGGGAAAGGTAGATTAGTTAATTATGTTTTAAATTATCGACGAAACGTATATCATATGTAATTTCCTAACACAATATTGGCCTGAGACAATGAGTTGCCCAGTTTACAGAGAAACGCCCATATAGGTAGTCATTTTTATTTATAACTATTAAATATTTTTTCATAAAAGATTCCAAGTGGATCATCCATAACTCCAAATCGCATAAACTAAGAACTGTTCCATATATTATGCCAAGATATGTCTATCATATATGCTATACGCAAGCATTTACTGAAGTTACATTTTAGAGCATTTTATAAGCATTTTATTTTTATTAATTATAGCTCTTTCCGCGCAGTTTTCCCCTATTTTTCGAAAGTATTAGTTGCATTTCCGACCATTTTACAAAAATGACCCCCGTAGTTTTTTGATAGTAACTCCCGTGTATTTTTTCTCTCCGTTTTTCGAAAGAAAAAGAAATCTCCACAGTGAGAACTTTTTCAGCGATCAGCGATTACCCAAGTAATCTTTGAAATACGCAAGAAACATGAGTCAAATCCAAAATATACAAAATTCACTATACTTTTCGGGCTTTACCCGGGTAAATCGAGTTACATCCGTGTCGTTAAACTTGGGTGATTTTTAGACTTGATCTATATTAAAATTACAAAGTTTACCCGGATAAACCTATATGTAATCGTATCTCATTTCATCCGTAACTTATATACCGTTGGAACTATTGAGGGTACACTATTTGGATAATCATCAATGGAAGATATTTTCAAATTTCAAGAAAAAACCGTGAATGTTCTTAAGCGCTGAAGAGCGACCAGTATCCTATGAAGTTGGCAACGTATTCCTATTGTAGCACTACGCAACAGTACTTCCTAACACTACTTTTATTACCTTTAGGCTTGTGTGATTTGTGTACTTATGAGTCATTTGAGCCGGTCAGTGCACACATCGATTAACTCCACTTTTTCAACTTTTACAAATTTTCATGTCAAAACACTTGGTTGATCCCTAACTTTATATATTCGAAATAAATTTTTCTAATAATAAGTAATAACAGCTCTAAATGACAAATTGCTTTCTAGCTTTTCCATAAGAGACAATGTATTTCAGAAGTCTATTTTATCAATTTACTCAACTTTTTGCATTACGGAGTTAATCGATGTGTGCACTGAGCGACTCATTTATTGAGTACAAGTGCAATAGAGCGATAATCTTAGAAAGTTTCAAAGGGCATTTCGTTATTGCCATAACTGCCATATCCACTAGTAAAAACATTTTATGTAAAACAGAAATTACATAATGGTAACATTTTCGTTCTCTGCAATCACGTCAATTTATTTTAAATATTCGCGCCATATATACTGTTAAAGTACTGCAACCAATTGCAACGAAATTAACCAATGAAAACGCTAGAGTAAACCAATCGCCCTTAAGTGCCACCTGGTGCTGTCACAGAAATGTACGCAAGCTCTGAACACGGCGATTGTCCTCCTTTTACACCCTCCATAATTGGAATATACAGATACAGTAAAATAGAAACGTTTCAGGCTGTTTAATGTGTGTACATAATAATCCCAAGATAAATCTAAAGCATTTTAACACCTACTTGAAAATACATGAAGTTTAAAAGTTTGTTGACTTCTGGTGCTAGAACTTCGACGGTTTTCTCATAGATCTCCACTCGATTTGGTTGTTCGTTGGATTTGGGCTGTGGAATAGCACGGGAACAACATCTCCAAGTATATAACATCACAGCATGTTCTTGTCCTTCGTCCAAAAGCTCATTCTATGTAGGAACAATCAACATTAGTCATAAACATATCAGAGATTAAATTCTGTTTTATGAACAGTTCATATTGTAGTACAGATATTATACGATATAATTCACCAGTAGTGAACCATAAGCAACCAAAACTGTGTTTAAAATATTTAAATACCCCCTCCCCCATACGTATTTTGATTGGTTTATTGGCAAAAATGCAATTGACTTAGGGTGCAATCTCATGCTTCACTCGCTTTCTAGTGATTTGGATCACGTGGTACGTTTTCGACCAATTGTCTGCCAGGATTTTGAAATTGAAACTGCTGCCCTAGCGCCGCTAGCGTCAAATCGACGAAGCTTGAAATCGCTCAGATGGCAGCCATCTTTCTTCAAAATCCTGGCAACACATTGGTCGAAATCGTAGCACGTGAGTCAAATCGAGCGATGCATGAGATTGCACCCTTATACACGCCGACAAAATCGCGCCCATTTACACATTATTTACTAGTAAGCGATCACTGCCCCATAGCTGTCACAGAAAGACTACAAGATGCCTTAAATAAGCTCCAGGAATGGTTCCACTGATGGAAAATAAAAATTAATTATGACAAGTCGGTACACGTGACGTTCACGGCCAGAAGAGGTACTTGCCCTTATATTTTCATGAATAACCGACAAATATCTCAGATTGACTGAATCAATCTTTTGTTGAACGAGTTTAGTTGATCAGTTTTCTTTCAATTTGCTTCCCTTTCAACTCGCTTGTACTTCACTTCTCGCGTCGCTTACCCTGCTACAGTCTACAAGATTGAAAATAGTCGGGCGAGTTTAGTTGATCCGTCTGAACGCGCCCTTAGTACCTCGGATTTGGACGACTCACATGCCGCAAACATATCTCAAAAAAGCGCGAACAACTAGGACGCAAACTAAGGGAGCTGTGGTGGCTATTACAGCGCGGATCACATCTGTCCCTGGAAAGTAGGCTAATGATCTATAAAACCGTCCTAAAACCGATCTGGACGTATGGAATACAACTTTGGGGAACTGCCAGCAGCTCTAATATTGCAAAGGTTTCAGTCTAAAACACTGCGTCTTATCGTTGATGCCCCTTGGTATATCACGAACTTCGACATCCATAAAGATTTAGGCATTGCTACTGTTAAGGAAGAGGCATCCAGATTCAGGGCCAAATACCTTGGGCGCTTAAGGGGGTATTCTAGTCTAGGATTTTGAAAAAAATCGAAAAAATGTTTTTTCATAATCCGATAGTTTATATATTCAAAAATATATTCCTAAAAGGATTTTTCAAAATTCAAATTACTACCAAAGTTATAGCCGTTTTAGTATCGTGGCAACTCCACCGGTTGCGACTTAACGTAAAACTTTAAACGCGTTTTTCTCGAAACTACTTTTTTCGATGCGGTCGCCATAATATCTCAAGTTCTAATCAGCCGATTTACTTGAAATTTGTCATGAATATTCTTTAAATATCTCTCTATTGCATGAACCAACAAAAAATGAAAATTTGAAATTTGCAATGTTTTTAAAAATTCGAGAAAGTTAAAAAATGACTGAAACAATCGATCTTTATTTTTGAGTAGCCGCCATTTTATGAAAACAATTTTTTTTTCAGTTTTGGAGGTTCATGCGATAGCGATATTTGTACTTATTAAGAATCCATCATTGTTTAATTTTTCAAATGACCACAAGGGTAGAAATCATGGCGACGAGGTCTTTTTTTTCCCCTCTATTTCAAAGACGTATAATAACTCAATGAAAAAATTTTTTTTTGTTGTGAAATTAATTAATATGAATAAGCAAATGATAAAAAAATAAATACTAAAAATATCAAATGCTTTTTTTTTATCAATTGCCAAAAAACGCTCGAAATTCGGGCCTCTAGACTAAAATACCCCCTTAAATGATCATCCGAGTCAGCTGGCTACGAACCTTCTGGATAACAGCGAGGAGACTGTTAGACTGAAGCGTCTGACATTCCTGGAGCTGACCAAGAGGCATTAACGTAGGTACACCCCAATTGGAGTGCCCTGTCGTCTCGTACATACGTTCAATAGATTCGCTTATTATCTTGGGACAGATTGCAAAAAACACAAATTATAAATAAAAAAAAATACACATTATAATCGTGTCAAAACAATGCCACTTTTTTAGGGATAGCGCTAATGGCCTAATTTCTATGTAGTGTTCAGAAATGCTTTAAGATTTAGGGTCACCGAAAGATCTACGAGTACCTAGTGACCATTAAAGAAGATTACTTGGCACTAGAAATACGTATCTGGGGCGGTACTCCGGCCAATATTTTGGTCACTGGTGCATTACACTAGCACAGCGATCGGGGAACCAGGGTAAATTACTCCAAATGGGGTAAAAATGAAATGTTTGGGGGTAATAAGGAAATTTCTTGCCATGTGTATTTTATAAGCGTGTTAGTATGGCCAAAGACTTTATTCAAATTGTTCTTACATCAAAAAGCCTTAATTTTTAACTGTCCAAAATCGAAAGAGGGGAAGTTTTTAATTATTTAATTTTTGTTTCTTCCAATATGAGAATGTTTTTTTTTATTTTGTGTATTTCGTACTTACTGCTTTCATACAACTTTTTTTCGTGTCAATTAATTCAATAAATAAAATATAAAGACCCTAGGGGTATAAGTATGGTGAATTTGCCCCCGGAAGATATTTAAACGATATTTGGAGGGTTTGTAGGTATTAATGAAATAATAAGAACCTAAAAGTTTCAGATCCCTAACACTTTTTAAGAAAAGCAAAATTTGTAAAATTGAAATTAACTTATGTACGCGCGTGAGAAGTTATACTTCTTTGGCATCATTAAAAATTAGTTTTTATTAATTGCATACAAATAATTAATTAAAATAAAATTTTGAAAATAATATTTTAATTTATATCAATAAATAATACATACGGATAGTTAACCAAAATGACATTGAAGCACTTAAAAAAGTATATAAGCACAATTTTTTTTACTAATATTTACGAACAGTAAATAATATGAATCAAAATATTCAATTTAAATCACTACTGAATATAATTTATTCGTGGAGCGGACATTTTTACGAGAGGTGCGGTTCTTTTGAGTTTTAGTACGGTGCGTTGAACAGAGATGGCAGGGTAATGTCCAAAATGCATTTAAGCATTACGGACTTGCGCTGTGATGATAAAATAGACCGATACTAACGGCTCTAAGAACAACGCGCCGTACTAATAGCCTAAAATTAATCTGCCGTTTAACACGTTTTTTCCGAGTCACCGTTTGTGCAGTAAATTTGTATTTTTACGACTATTTAATGGCTGAAATACAGTGAAAAACTAAACTATGGGTTACAATGAGAAAAAAAAAATAGAAAGCTGCAAGACGTTTATAAAATTTGTCAGGATCATTTTTCTGGTTAACAATTCATGCATGCCATAAAAACGAAGCTCCATAGAAATTGCGAAATAAAGTAAGTAGCTACTTTTCAAAGTAAATGTCTTATTCATGCTTTGTTTTACTAAATTATTATTCTAAGATGGTTGAAGCATTTCAGAATCCCAGACTTCGTGATAATCAAGAATATGCATGGAATGCAGACGTCATTTTCATCACTAAACTCCAAATAGTATGATAACAGCCACTGCAAATTTGGGAAAAGTAATAACTTATGTATTAATAATATGTTTCGTTTGTAGTTATAAATATTTTCTAAATAAAATATTAAAAATATATTTAAAAGATTAATTATTTTTAATTTAAATATAAAAATAAATAAAACAAAAATTCAAATTACGCGCGCCTATTTAAAAAAAACCCGAGTGGTTTTGTGGCCAACTTCATCTTAAGTTAATTTTGCGACACCCTGATGCGCGCGCATCTTTAAATTTACACTCTCATCATATTTTCATAACGCGCCTAAAGAAGTATAACTTCAAAAAAAAAATACATTGATCGTCTCTTTTTCAAAATAAGGGGGTAGTATCGACTGATGCAAAATTATTTTGGGGTAATGGCAAAAAAAAGTTTCCCGACCACTGCACTAGCAGTACCCGCGATTTCGTTCACGCGAGCTGAAGAACATTACTCATAAAACTTTTCAATGGTTGAAGACTCGCCAGAAACACTGAAAGATTACAATGAAGTCTATAGGCTACTTTTTAAGAGCTTCAGTGTGATTTTTGCTCGAATCGGTTTTTGTATTTTCCCATGGGAATGAGACATTTTCCTGGAATAAAAAGTATCTTATACAATGGCATAGATAGTTAGTTCTGATCATACCAAGTATCATCAAAATCTGTCAAGTGGTTTTAGCGGTATGCGACAACAGACAAATAATTTTATAAATGCCAATTTTATCGTTTGTATCGATGTTAGAATACGTTTACCGAAAAAAATTTTAATATAAATACACAGCTCGGTTACATTTTTATTATATGTATATAGATAAAACCTGTACTACAATATATGAGAAACAAAAAAAGTTGGGTTGTATAAAAAGTTATATGGACAAGTTGTACAACTTGTATGAAATTTCCCGTACCAGACTTGCATGAACCGTAGCCTCTTCTATATACTTGGCGATGCCCGTGACGAAGCCGTTTCGATCTTCGAAATTCGTGTCGAAATTAGCCAAGTAGACGACGGAGCAGGGCTGAGCCTCGATGCACGGTTGCTCATCCGGCAGCGTGAGCTCGTCGAGAACATCGACGTTGGATAGCGCGTCGGCCAACGAAACCTTTTCCATGCCGGACATAGCTGGACATTAATTCAATCTTTGTACACGAAAATTGCACGTCAACTCAATACCGAGCACTTGACATTTTCACTCCGGAAGCATTCAATATTATGTTTACTGGCGGTGTCAAACAACGCCCATTATCACACGAACACCGGTATCAATTAAACGAATTCCTTTGAAAATATTTGACTCAAATCGTTTCTTTTTCTTCAATCAAACAAATCGTTTATCCATTCATTATTTAATCGTATCAATGAGAAATAAGAAAATTTCCAAATTTGACGTGAGTTTCAATACAAAATAGATAACACATTATTAGGTGCGTTACGACGTGACTCATATCTTCCGTCACTCTTACTCTCATTGAGCTGATGCTTTGTACCAATATGTGACGTAGTTTGGCTTTGATATAACCATCTAACCCAGCGGTCGGGGAACCGGGGTAAATTACGCCAAATAGGGTAAAAATGACATTTTTGGGGATAATAAGGAAAGTTTTTACCATGGCTATTTTATAAGCGTGTAATTATGGCCGAAGACTTTATTCAAATTCTACAACTAATCGTAGGCAATAAGGACCAATTTCATAGGAAATATTCTTTATATTATCTTATATGGCCAACGTTTTGTCAGAATTCCTAACTTCTTCAGGGCTTAACATTAAGTTACTCCACTTTTGTCATAAATATATATTTTTTTAAATGACCCAACTGGCACAACAGTAAAAATAATACAATTGTTTTATGCCAAATTGTATTATTTTTACTGTTCTGCCAGTTGGGTCATTTAAAAAAAAATATCTGCTGCGAGGCGTCACAGTATTTCTTTTACTTTCAATTATGAAACTTGCTGTTGGTATATGAAATATAAGCACTTTATAACTATACATATAAACAGAACTATATGCATACAACCTATATATACATCAGTGGCGTGCGGTCCATACATGCTATAGATGCGCCGCATGCCTTGGGATTGTAAGACGATTTTAAAAATTGAATATTTCTTATGATTTATTCATTTCATTTTTTAATTTACGTAATTGCATGCATTGTAAAATGATTCTAAAAATACTAAATATTTTTATCATTTATAAATTTTTTAGTTTACGTAAATATAAAAGGTATGGCTCATAAAAGTGGCATAGAACACCAAATCAAATGAACGGCAGAAGCCGAATGAATGCGCAGACGACCGCAACATGCGGCCGTTTAGTTCGAATTGGTCGCGCAGGCGCCCTAGTATGGTCGAATACTATCTCTCTTGGCGTTTCACATTGCCGATTGACGGTTTGCAGATGCGGTTGACATTTTGAATCTATAGTACAGTGAATTTACATGTTACTGATACTGTTCGTGACTTATTTTGATTTAGTTACCAGGAGGCTATACAAATGTTCTGTTCTTTAAAATAAGAACTATTTTCGTTGTTTTTAAATAAATTATATGACGCGGTTATTGATGACTTTTGTAAGGAGCGTCAAATAATGCTAATTTTTAAAAATATAAATACTTTAATACACTGTTTAACAAATAAGAAAATTAAACTAAAAATGTTGCCCCCCCCCCCTTCTGCAGACCGCATGCCCTGTTTCAAAAGTCACCGCACGCCACTGATATACATATATATAGCATATACGAATTCTCAACATTCACCCTAAAACCGTCCTTATTCAAATTTTCCCAGGAAAAAGTTTCAAATAAAAGTTGTATCCACTAATGAGTCTAAGAACTATAGTAAGTTTAAAGAAAATCGTTGGAGCCGTTTTCGAAAAAAATCAAAAAATCTCAAAAACTCCCAGAATAAAGCGGAGCTTTCGCTTAATCGCTTTCAACCAAAAGCTTCGCGGCACAACTAGGTATAAAATGGATGTCAAATTCCAAGTTTGGTAAAATTTGGATAAAGCTTTCGATACGATATGGCTGTCACAAACACACAGGCATGTTTCTAAAAACCACTTTTTTGGACTCGGGATACCTTAAAACATGTATTTCCGGTGAAAGCTCAAATTCGAAAATTTGACCCGATTACAATACTTTCTTTATCTTTTACGACTATAGTCGTAAAAGAAAGTAATATATTAAATGTTGCTGTGGCTAAGTTAATGTTAAATTATATTGTTGTAAACTATTCAATATAAAGAAATTATTATTTAGGAATAAAGATGAAAACGTTATACGTACCCGGTGTAAAAATGATTGTGATTTGAACTGAAGGTTAGAATTTGAAAACGATTGATAAATTTGATACCCGCTCGCTTTGCTGAGAGTATCTAAATTTAATTGTTTGATTAATAGATTCCCTACTTTCATAGCAATATATAAAAATTAATCAATAATATTTTGACAGAAAAAGATTTTTGATACTTCCAGACTTTAGATCCTAAGTAAGTTCATCAAAATCCTTAAAACTACTTTTCTAGGGAGAGTTATTAGCTATCTTACAGGTGCTATAAGATTTTAGAGCAAATGTCATTTAAAACAGTTCAGCTATTTTAATAGAAAAGATTAGGAGCTATCCTACAGGAACCATATTTTTTTTTGAATAAATGATATTCAATAATATGTTAAGATTTGAGGTATCTTTAACAAAACTACATTAAAATTCGTTCCGTTCAGTATTTGTTAATTATTTAAAAATTTAATATGTATATTATTTTAATACGTTTACCTATTTCTAATTAATTTCTTCGGCAATGAACAATACAGAAATTCAAATATTTAAAAAAAATCATTATTAATTTTATCGGGTGTTACATTGAAATTCTTATTTATTTTTCAGTAAAATGCTGTCAATTGTTTAATTTAAACTTTGTAGAGAATTTCTTTTGCTACTGTATAAAATTGATCAGACCTTCTTGAGGAAAATGTGTTAAAATGCTATTTTGCGAACTTTAACGAAACTTTTTTTTTAAATACACGGTTCCTGTAGGATACAATTGTTATGCTATTCTATGAGATTCACGTGTTTTTCACTATATATTAATGACGCGAAATATAAATAAAAACCATTCTGGAGCCCGATTGTATATTGTATCAACATTTGAGCTCAATTGGTACAGAATAAAGACCAACATAACATTTTTATATAATATAGAAGAAGATACCAATAAAACAGGCAATACGTACGTCGTACAATAGCCAGCCGCTATGCCAACATAATTTTTTTGTCATTTGTAAAAGATAAAAATGGTTTCTGTGGGTCATCCTTAAGAGATAGACATATCCCGTCGCGGACTTTATTATCAACCTTTTTAAGATACACAATTTCTCCGCATATAAGTTTGATCTATCTCGTAAGGTTTAGGCAGCGTTTGCAATGTAAGTGCACAAAAATATGTTTGTTATGACATCACATTAGAAATCTTTGAATTTCCCAACTTTTCTCTACTAAATTATGTATAAATTATAGCCATTATGCTACTGAGGACTAATAGCTATATAACAAAAAATCATCAAAATCCGTTCAATAGTTTTTGCGTGAAAGAGGCACAACAAACAAACAGACAAAAATCTTCTACAGTTCTATTATATAATAGATATTTTAAATGTAGAAAAAGCACAAAAGTCATTTAGTTAGATATTTGCTCTATACTAAGGTGACCATGAGTACTGTTTTTTTGGGCATTGGTCCTGGTCAGTTGTAAAATAAAACCAGTACAGATTTACCCATATCTAAACATTGTTCTGGCTGACGTTTAATAAAAACAGAAAAAAATGTCCGTGAGTTATATTTGCAGAAGATTTTCTTCATGGGTTTTCGGATTCGCCAGTCGCTAATGATCATGGTAGTTGATGCGACCTTAAATAACAAAAAAAAAAAAACAAAAAAACAAAACGCTAACACAACTTATCAAAGATGCTTTGACAACGAGGCAAATAAGTCACTTATTGAGGGTCGGCTGACTCGCTAAACCGGTTACTCGTATCTCAAATTTTGCTCGTATTTCAAAGCAAAACATTGCTCGCTTGACGACTCGTATCTCAAAAAACTCGTATATCGAGGTACCACTGTACAATGAACTAGGTAAAAAAGAAGTTAAGAAATAGAACTTCGGTTCGATTATCTAATCATAGAATAATTTCGAACAAATCAATTGTTAAAAAATTTATTTTTCATTTATTTTATAATATGTTCTAAGTTCTACATACAATGTTTGTTTCGATAAATTGAATACGCACAATTGAAAGTATTTCTAATCTGTCACTATATTTATATATAATAGTATGTACAATCCATTTTTGTTACGGTTTTAAAAATATCTTAGCCTCGAATAGAAATATTTAGGCAATAATCATTAAAATATATAGTTTATATAATTTGTTTCAATAGTGTTTCAACGAATTTAATGGCAAATGCAACATCTTATAAATCTCATACAACATAGTACGTAACTCCTAATGTATAACAAAACAAAACTTGCATAAATTATCACTTGAATTAAAAACATAAAATACATCTTATTGTTAACAAATGATATGAAATGTTATCAAAGATCATGGACGAAAAGGCAAATGGGCCATTTGATAAATAAATAAAAATTTTGTCTTCGCTCAGTCATTCGATGAACGAGTCCACGTTTCAGTCATCTTTCAATACACTATCTAACATTTGTATATTGCGACGGCAAAAGCATAGTCTCTCCACTACAAAGTTATCATAAAGATAACACAAATCGGCTCACTACAAAGCCAATGAGACAAATAAATATTTTTATTTAAACAAAAAAACCAGCCCTTAGTTAATGTTTTTTTTTAATACCAAATATTGCTACTGTTATGGATAAAAAGTAAAAGTTCCACTCAGTGTCGGCACCTATGATCTGGACGGTCTTTTATGGGTTTAGCGCAACCATAACGCACATCGATTCAGCAGAGAGAAAGTTGAAAGAGCCACGAATACACGTGCTGCCCCCTACTCGGAGTACGAAACTTGGAACTATTCTTTAGTCACTCGTTTGTACATTTCTCCACTGTTCTACACTCAGAATGCCTAAAACCTCGACCGTTGCTCTATGGTTTTATGCATTCCAAGTGTAGAACAGTAGAGAAATGTACAAATGAGCGACCAAGGAATAGTTCCAAGTTTCATACTTGGAGTAGGAGGCAGCACGTGTATGCATGCGATCTGGCTCTGTCAATTTTTTCTCTGGATTCAGTAAACTATTTCTTGCATGTGGCAATTTAAATATTGGGTAAAATTGGCGTTTATCGTTCGAAATTATTTACACCCATGAACAGACCATGTAACTGTCAAAATGGGGGCGCCATTTATTTCTTCTACTGCATGTTGAACATATTTAATTTACAGAGGAAAAACGTTAAAAAAATTAAAAGAAAAAATATATGAAAAATAACCGGAAAAAACTTAGTGTAGAACATTTTTTACTATATGCCAAAAAATTGCTCCTAAATTGCTACTTCAGAATACGCTATTGCTCCAAGTGTATAGTTATTAGTTACTTAATAATTAATTTTTCAAAAATTTCTTAATTGTTTTTAATTTTTTTTCAAAAAGTTGTTTCTTAAATACTCTTTCCGGGTCCGCAATTGCTCCAGGTGTATATAGTTAATTAGTAATTCAATTTTTAAACTATTCATGTTTATAAGATCTAACGGTAGTTGATGACGTCATAGTACAACAATACATGTTATAAATAGCTAAAAATAATAAACTATTAAAAATATTGCAAAAATTTGATCAATATTTGCTTAATGAAAAGTACAAATAAAGAACTTCAAAATATTCAGTTAAAAATTATTTTGGGTTTTATAGCAATTTTAATTCTTGAGTTTGAAAATTTTTTAAAAATTTAATTATTAATTAACTATTAACTATACACTTGGAGGAATTGCGAATCCGGAAGAGCATTTAAGGAGCAATTTAAAAAAAAAAACTACTTTTTTGTATTTTACAGCAATTTTAATTTTTAGTTTGCAAAATTTTGAAAAATTAATTATTAATCAATTAGTAATACACTTGGAGAAATTGCGGATTCTGAGGGAGCAATTTTTTGGCATATAGTTTAATTAAAAAAAATGTTTCTCGCTAACTTAACTCTTTCGGGTTAAAAAATATATGCAATATTAAAAGCGAGTGTTGAAATGTAATTTTATTATTTTATTATGTAACGATTGTAACTTAAAAATGTATTTTGAATCTATATTTACAGTGAAATATAAAAAAATGCTAGAAGAGAATTAAACAAAACCACAAAAAATATTTTAAAAACTGCTAAACTAATAGAAAATAGAAATCAAAAAAATTTTACTAATCTAATATCTCGGTGACCTGCATTAAATCTACGCTCATGAAATAATCAGTAGGCAGTGGAAGAAGAAACATATTCTCTCCAGTTCATGCGCATTACATCGCTTGACCTACTCTATCAAAGCGACGAAAAATCCACCGCTTAACGCGTTTTGCTTGTAAAAAACGCATTTTTTAAAACTTTAATTACTTTGCTTTTAATGAAGATATCGTGATAATTCTTTTTTTTTTGGATAAGGACCAAGTATATAAGAAGTAAAACAAAAAAAATTGATCAAAATTTTTCCAGTAGTTTTTGAGTTAAAAGCAAACATTGGAAAACAGCTATTATTTTATTTATATAGATAGATATGCAGTAAAAGAAACAAATGACCGACATTTTGACAGTTACATGGACTGTTTATGCGTGTAAATAATTACGTCGTTGACTGTGAAAATGTCGGCCATTTGCTTTTTTTGACTGCATATTACATATAACATGCAGTAGAAGAAATAAATGGCGCCGCCATTTTGACAGTTACAGGGACTCTGTATGCATGAAAATAATTTCCAACTATAAACTTCAATTTCACCAAATATTGTCAACAATCTTATGACAATGAAATATTTTTTTCAGTAATTTTGTAGTTTAGTGTCTCCCATTTAAAATGGAGACTACGTAGGTCCAAATGTCAAAGAAACAGGACCTCATTAACGCAAAATAAAAAAGTAGACGCGGCCTTGTTTCTTTGATAGAACAATGGACTTATGTAGTCTATATAACAGGAGACACTAAAAAAAAAAAATACTACAATACTGAAATTCAAACACAACTATTCAAGTTACAGCCTTTTTTTTAATGCGTACCGCAGTTGCATAAAAAATGACCACCAAACAACGTCCGAATGCAACCTCCACTTTCTACCTATATTCAGTGATATTGCTTATCAAGTGTTCATTAGAATGTTAGTCGGGTCGATATATAGGAATTTTCGGAATGAATTCAATTAACAGTACATATTCTAATAACGAGTTCGATTCGCCTTGGCGTTTCGCTAAGCGCCAATGCAGTCCTAGTTTATGATATAAATAACAGTTCTCCCATTCGAGCATCTTCTCGATCGATCGTTGTGTGCGTTTACTTAAACAAATCACTGGCCATAACGAGCAGCCCAACGTACAGCAACAACACACGCAGCCACAAAACAGCCATCGCACATTAATCGGCAACGTGCGCTTTAGAATACTGTTCACACGGGTCACGGTCGCCTTGAATTCCTCGGGTGCGACCCGCGACACCAAAGCATTCGGGAAGTCCAAGCAAAACCGATTACTCAAACCAAATCTGAAACAATACACATTGATCTATATTAATCTATACTTAGACGAGTCTATAGATAGAACCACTGATCCTGATCATGAGATTGGAGAGGTATGGAAATGGAATAAGGGGTCATCCATATAACACGTAACGCGCTTTTCGTACTTTTTTAAACCCCTCCCCCCTATTATGTAACGCCATATAGACTACCTAATATTATATCTGTTAACCGTACATAGCATTACAGCAGGGGTCCTTAACCTTATTGCAGATGCGGGCGCATTTGACATTAGGGAGAAAACTGGCGGGCACAAACTTAATTTTTTTTTTAATATAAGAACTAAATAGTAATAATGAAGTAGTTCAAAAAGATTAAAAAAAATTTATTTAGAAATATATATATATATATCTTAAGCGGGCGTACATGCGCCCGCGAGCGTAGGGTTGCGCACCCCTGCATTACACCATACTCCTCCCTACTGGTAGAGTGTATTACATGGTATATGGATGGTCCTTAAGCAGGAAGAGCGTGGAATTAAAATGGATTTCACTCTGTGGTAATGCTTATCGCGGGACCAGAATGAGCTTCATTTTGGATCGATCTCTTGATTAAAACGTGCTCTAATAACAATGAACATCAACGGTGTACATCCATAATATCTTAATCTAGTCTATGGTATATCCTACTAAATATCGATAAAAGGATGAAGGATGTATGGAAACAGAATAATTAAGGAGTCCTATCGTAGGATGAAGATATCTGGATGCATCAAAAGAAAAGTTTATGTTTATCAGAGAGAAGGTTGAGAGAGCCAGATCGCACGAATACACGTGCTGCCCTCTACTCCAACTACAAAACTTGGAACTACTCCTTAGTCACTCGTTGGCACTTTTCTTCACTGTGCTACACTAGGAACGACTAAAGCCATAGAGAAACGATCGAGGTTTTAGTGCTTTAGACGTTCCGAGTGTAGTGGAGAGAAAGAAACAAACGAGTGACTAAGGAACAGTTCCAAATTTCGTAGGCGGAGTAGGGGGCAGCACGGGCGATTTGGTTATCCCAACTTTCTCTCTGTATTTATGCTATTCTAAACTAGTCTAAAGCACATCTTACTGAACCCCTGATCTTTATCATAGGGTGGGTATCAATAAGTGGGAAAAAAATGGGATAAGTGACGAGTCCTATCGTAAAGATGAAGTGGGATCCCGTGGTAATGCTTATCGCGGGATCAGCATGTACTTCCAAAAAGTCCCACTTTAGGCCCTGTTAGAAATTGAGGTTATAGGAATAGGAATTTGGTGGTTTTGTGTAAGACTCTGCAACATCTCTTGTTTACAGCGTGCTCTGATACGTCAACAAAAGTAATAAACGGCATTGAAGGAATGTGGAACCCTTCTTGTAGCAGGACGGTCGAGGCTTTAGTGTTTTAGGCGTTCCGAGTGTAGAATAGTGGAGAAAAGTGCAAACGAGTGACTAAGGAATAGTTCCAAATTTCGTAGTCGGAGTAGGGGGCAGCACGTGGAATCTGGTTCTCTCAACTTTCTCTCTGTATTTATGCTATTCTAAACTAGTCTAAAGCACATCTTACTGAACCCCTGATCTTTATAATGGGGGGGGGGATGAATAAGTGAAAAAAAAAAAATGGGAGAAGTGACGAGTCCTATCGTAAGAAGAAGTGGGATCCCGTGGTAATGCTTATCGCAGGATCAGCATGAGCTTCCAAAAAGTTCCACGTTAGACCTTGTTAGAAACTGAGGTTATAGGAATAGGAATTTGGTGGTTTTGGTGTAAAACTTTGCGGTGTCAGTAAGTGCACATTCAGTCAAATAAATCAAATACTATTAAATCTGGTTATTTTCTTCACATTGATACTAATCAATACCCACTTCTATTGGTATATGACTGAAAATTGCATTGTACACCAACAATATAATTCTAACAGGGTCTAAAGTGGAACTTTACCATCTCTTGTTTAGAACATGCTCTGACTACTTTAACAAAAATAATAAACGACATCGAAGGAATGTGGAACCCTTCTTGTAGCAGGACGGTCGAGGCTTTAGTGCTTTAGACGTTCCGAGTGTAGAACAGTGGAAGAAAAGGAACAAACGAGTGACTAAGGAATAGTTCCAAATTTCTTTAGACCCTGTTAGAAATTGAGGTTATAGGAATTTGGTGTAAAACTTTGCGGTGTCAGTAAGTGCACATTCAGTCAGTAATAAACGGCATCGAAGCAATGTGAAACCCTTCATGGGAGGGACACTTTTACGAGACGTGAGGTGCCCCTGAATTTTAGTAAGGCGGGTCAAACACAGATGGCGAAACAATATTCAGTCGGTTAGGTAGATAAAATTTCTTCAAATAAATTGTTCCAAACTTCCCGATTGATACCGAGGATTGGCGATGATCAAAAAAATTCGTTTTTATTTTACACTTCTGTCAAGTCCTTCCATAAAGTGCACGCGTTGGTACGTTATTTTAAGAAAAAAATGTTGATTGTGTGAAGTAAAGTCATCGGAAACAAACTATGTATTTGTTTAAATTTATTTCAAGGAGGTTAATCACGAAAAAAAGGATGATTGACAAACTCCTCATAAGTTAAGTAAAAAATATTTTATATTACTAAATTATTTTTCAAAAGTTGGTTAAGTAATTTCATATTCCCAGATTTCCTGATAACCAAAAATATGAATGGAATACAGACGTAATTTTTATCACCAAACTCAATACCTCGATAACAACGAATAACAACTGCTGCGAAACTGGAGAAAAATAGTAATAATTTTTTTATAATATTTACATTCATGCATTCATTGTAAAATCCCGATCCATTGCCCCTCTAACTAAATTTATCAGTTTATATTAATAACTTTGTTGTAGCAACTTAATTGTTATTATTTCTTATGTATTAGGTGTATTTATTTTTTTAAAATAAAATATTTAACATGTAATAAACGAATTAATTATTTTAAATTTAAATATAAGTAATAAAAATGAATAAATAAAATAAAATTCAAATTACGTGCGCCTGGTTAAAAATTGCCGACACTAGCGCCCCTATGAATGAACCGCCTTACTAATACCAAAAAAAGCACCGCAGCTTAACACTGACTGTCCCTCCCGTGGAACCTTTCTTGTAGCAGGACGGTCAAGGCTTTAGTTCTTTAGGCGTTCCGAGTGCAGAACAGTGGAACAAACGAGTGACTAAGGAATAGTTCCAAATTTCGTAGTCGGATTAGGGGGCAGCACGTATATTCGTGCGATCTGGTTCTCTCAACTTTCTCTCTGCATTTATGCTATTCTAAACTAGTCTATCGAACATCTTACTGATCTTTATAAGAGGATGGGGGCGGTATAAATAAGTGGGGATAAAATAGAATAAGTGAGAAGTTCTATCGTAAAGATGAAGTGGGATCCCGTGGTAATGCTTATCGCGGGATCAGCATGAACTTCCAAAAAATTCCACTTTAGACCCTATTAGAAATTGAGGATATAGGAATAGGAATTTGGTGGTTTTGGTGTAAAACTTTGCGGTGTCAGTAAGTGCACATTCAGTCAGTGATAAACGGCATCGAAGCAATGTGGGACCCTTCTTGTAGCAGGACAGCATAATAATAGTAAGTAAGGTAACGGTTTTTTTTTTATTAATATCGAAATATTTTAAGGAAATCGCAAGGATTTAAAATCATGTTTCTATGGATCTATAGTTTGCTTGTGTTGTTTGTATGATAAGTTGGTAGATGTTTAAGTGGGTATAAGAAATGTTTAAGATCTAAAATGAAAAAATCTGATTACTACAGGATATGTAAATGTGGTTATTGTTACATACACTGTCATATTTCCAGCACCTCGAATTACAACCGGCTCCTGCACGAATGGGGTATCATCCTCATCGATATTGGTATCCGAATCGTCATCATCCTCATAAATCGCATCAAAATCAGCCATATTATTATTGAATCAAATGAATATAATAAAAACGTTTCAATATCACTAAATGTATGGATGTGTATAATAAAAACAATTTGTATATATAATAGCTTTAACAAGTTTAACAATAGCTATATTTAGTTAACAACAGTCTATGTTATTGTTCTCACAAACCGTTCCTGATCATTTTTATGTGTCAAAAGTTTCCATTGTCGTATTGTTTTATCGCGACACTAACAAGGAAATGAGAATTGGGGTGCACATAACCACAGATTACCGACAGTGGCTGAATGGTGGCTGACAAGGATTCGGGAGAGGGGTTGAAAATAGTTTTGGTTGACAAATAGGAAATTTTCAAGAAAAGGATCAAGAACAAGTTATTGCAGATGGCACCGAGTTTTGATAGTGACGCAAGGAGACAATAACATGATACGTTTACACGATCAGTGTATGGGACGCTTTCAAATCTGTAAACGTAGTGTCAGTTAAACGCTTTCTTATTGGTATAAAATGCTACTGACTGAAATATGGCAAATCTTTAGATAGATCCGATGGATTGCATACAATAAATTATGTTATTAATCACTAGGATCACTGGCTAGCACCCCATTTTCATGATATGAGATAGAAGAGATCAGGGCCTGTCGACTCTATAGGCCGAGGGACTACTCGCTCCAAGTTCAAATAGATATAGCGCTATATAAATTCAACATGGGAAAAAAGAGATGGAATTTTCGACTAGTAACTTTATTTTTAACTATAATATAATTGGTGTTATTGGAAAAGAACTATTTTACGTTCGTTACTGTCCGGGATTATGTAGAATTCTCGTCTCTTGTCAGTTCTTTACTACGTTTTTAAATCAACTTTTCAGTAATAGATGGAACAAGTGGAACGTGTAAAAATGGTAAAAATGTTATTCTCTAGATTCTCTGACTTTCAGGCTTCCAGCTGATATCGTTCAAGAATTATATTTCTTGAAGACTATCCGTTGAAAACGGCGTTTTCATTTATTGCGCTTATTTTTAAGCATAATGACATGCATTAAAAGAAGAAAAACCATTTTAACAAATTTCATTTACCCAACTTTTATGTATTATATTTTATTATAAAAACAAAAATAATTTTTTATAAAAATAATCTATCTTTCTTTATTAAATGGCGAAATATATTCAACAATGATTCAACTAACTGTTTCAAATGTATTTTATTAGATTAGACGTATTCTTTATTGCTAATTAAATTGTTGCCTGTACTAGGATAATATTAAACAGGTACAACTATACACATTTCGTATTTTTTTTAATAAAAAAAAAAGAAATTGTGGCAAATGTTTAGTTAAGGAGCAAATAATTAATTATAGCTACAAAAAGATTTCTTTCCATAATATAGATAGATTGATTTGATTGGTCAATTGATAATGATGGAATGACAACAATGATTGTTTTATTGTTAGTTGGATATAACTTGATAATCTGCGCTTGATCGTCTGGTTGTAACTTGTAACCACACTAGCGGATATATTACGTTAAGCACAGTCGTGCATATTATATGCAAAAACAAAATGCATAAGTAGGCGCAGTAGGCGTATGCCGTACAAACTACAAGGTAATAGCTGCCGTACTCATTTTTACAACATCCATACGTACAACCCGTACAAGTGAACAACAGCCACTTAATTAAGCAAGCCACACGTAACGCAGTCCGCAGAACGCTTCAGAGTTCCGCTTCATCTTCAGTTAGTTTATTTCAAAACGAAGAACGCACATATTCAATGTAGGTGTTATTAATAACAATAGCAATATACCGCACAACGAATTATAATCTAGTTAAAAGTTTCGGTGTGATTTTTTCAATTTATTGTCAGTGAAAGTGAAGCGTGACATACAGCAATATAATGCCATTGGTAATACCGGTAATACTTAAGAAAAAAGTTTAGAGGAAAAGCAGTATAACTCCTTTATTCAAATATTTCTAAGGGAATAAATAAAACACATTATTCTTTCATTTTTAATATAATTTTGCAAAAACCACTTAACTTTTACATTACATGGTTATTAAAAGTAGACAGCTAGCTAAAAAGGGTTTGATTATGTTCAAGTTATGTGGAAATATATGGTTTCCTCAAGCATTTTCTTAATTTGCCATGTTTTTCCCTTCAGCTCTTATTTTTACTATTGTAGAAAACGATGTTCGGACAGATTTTCTTCAGAAACAAAAACGTTATCACCTGACCAGACACGCACGAATGTAACCAAATGATTTATAAATCAAGATAGAATTGAACATTTTTAAAGAATGAATGAAAAATCAACTTATGACAGAAAATTTGGTCGACTCGAAAAGAAAAGTATTATCAATATGTCGTTTTTACAAGAATCGAAAGACAATAATGTGAACACTTTTGATCTACAGACGGAATGATAAGATTTGAGGAATCATTATGGTTTATGATTGGTTATAACATATTACTGTTGATATCAATTTTATAGCTGCGGGAATATGTCTCTAGACAATTTCTCAGCGTTTCTAATTAAGCCCTAAATTAAACAAAAATATATTAATTTACTCTCCATCATAAACCCTTTAGAAATGACAATTTATTCTTTTGTAAAAAGATGTGTTTGGTGTTTAGCCTGCTATTCCATTCAGCTTTTTATACACTACAAATTGACACCAAAATCGCCAAAACTCTAAAAATGGAGTTATACAGATTTTCCTCTAGCCATTTCATGTATATTGCCGTATTAGGTACATATAGGTTTAATATAATTTAAGCACTTTGAGTTTAAACTCAACTTCTTCACTAACAAAGCTAGCTATTGATACACACAATTTTTGGGCTTAAAAACATGTAGATAACTGAACTACTTGGATTACTAGTAGGAGTATTAAATACAGTAGAAATCGTTTATAACGAACTTCAGGGGACCGTCAAATTTCATTCGTCATAAGCGATATTTACTATAACCGATATGTATATATTTTTTTTTTAATTTTGCGGGTCCCAGGATATTTATATCATAATTTTCAGTCTGATTTCATTTTGAAAAATTGTTAATTTTCAATTAACTCCTTTGTATTATAAAAAATAATGATAATTCAGTGATAATAATTCAATTCAATTCATAAAAGTATGCAATTTTTCATCAATGTCTCTTTATGGAGTTATCACGTAAAACTATCGTCCGTAAACCGACTTTACAGACAACCAATTTTTATTAAACTTTATGCCAAGAAGTATAAGCATAAGTAGTAAGCATAAAATAACAATTACCACTTTTTATTGAATTTTTTTTTATTGCTCTCAATTTACCATTTTACTTACAAAAATAATTTTATTTTTTTTTTTCAATATTTTTAATAATGTACAAAAAGTTAAAAAATTAATTATTATAAATATTTAAAAAATCAATAAATTATTTGCGTAACTAAAATGGTAAGAAACTCAATCGAAAAAATTCAATTGAAAATGTTGATTTTGCATTTTATAGCAATTTTAATTTTTGAGTCATACAAATTTAAAAAAAGTGAATTATTATTTAATTAATAACTATACATTTGGAGCAATTGTGGGTTCTGAAGGAGCATTTGAGAAACAATTTTTTGACATATATGATATAGTTTAATAACAATAATTATTATAAATGTTTTACGCTAACTTCTTTCCGCACGCAAAAGCTACTTATTTCAAAAGAAACTTCATTATTTGGTTAGAAATACCCAATCACTATAAGCCGTAATTTGTTAAAAGAAGACAACAATTAGTATTATTTTGTTACAGGCAGCTGCATGTTCGAACTAGGCACGTCAAATATATCTTGACAACCTCGCGAACCCTGTTTAATATACTGTGCAACACCCAACAGACAAGGTTGACGAATATTAGACGGCTTCAGTGGCTTCAGTTGTCTTGCATGGTCCGCAATCTAGACAAGACATGTATTTTTCACCAGTTAAGCATTCAACAACCCCCGAGGGGTCACTGTCCCAAAATGAAACAAACTATACGACTATAATGGGATATTATGCGATAGACTTATTACTTAAAACTTCAAAAATGTATCAAAAACCCGGAGAGTCGCTGGCAAATTCTATTGGTCGAAAATGTTTCCCACTGAACACTTCGATGAAATACCTACCAATACATGTAAATACTTTAGGTATATATACAAAAAATATGTATGTGTAATCGAGCATCCTTGTTCAACATTTTCTTTTCTTGTTGTAGAAATGGGATAAGACCATGCACACTAGCTAGGCGAGCTAGGCTAGCTATTTCAGCAACGATTCATTTCAACGATTGACGACGATCTTTTACGAAGTATAACTTGTAAAAAATATGATATTATGAAATTTTATAAAGTACAAACGTCAAACGGCATTTGCAATTGTTATAACTTCAATCGGTTGTTGTTTATTATACAATGGCTGCAGATATTTTAAATCCTGGATTCTAAATTTCTTGAGGTATTAACATACATTTTCTTTTGTTTATTTGGGTATAAAGTAAAAAAGAACTATATTATTATAGACTTAACATTAATCGTAACGTTGACATTATGTCAATTTCTGGTTATGTTTTTAGAAAACTAAATTAAGTATTTACTTAAATACTACATAGCAAATCTATTTTTGAACACAATATAGATAAAATTAAAAATAATTGCTATTCACTGTCTTTAAAGTTGCTCTGAACAATAAATAAATTGAAATAATCGTCTTTTCTATTATCTCTAGAAAGTTTCGAAATTTAACTTCCTAGGAGCTAGTAATCATGTTACAGTATTTACAAACATAATATGTAGATACGCATATTAAAATATTGGTACTGACTTTGAAAATATAATAATATAGTTCTTTACACTGCAACTGTACAATAACCTAAAATAAACATATTCTAAACTGTATTTATTTGTTTTAGTACAATGGCGAATTTTCAACGAGAAAATATAAAGAATGGATGGAATGGATCTACAAACAATTGTGATGAGACGAAATCAACAGAGCCCTGAACAAAACTAGCGGCGAAAACGACAGTTTCTTTGAGCATTATTTCCATTTTTGTAAATTATATGTCTAAGTACAAAAACCAACCTAGTGATAAATGTCAAGTGTCATTGTAAATCAGAAAATTATTTGATTGCTATTGAACTGATCTGAATGTGAATATGTTCACTGATTTTAAATCATTTATTCACATTTTGTATATTAGTTATAATTTTCAGATTTAGGGCATTGGTTTTTGTGGATTTTTTCATGCCAATTGTAAACTTATAATTAATAAAAGGATTGTAAATCATTTATTGTGATTGCTTAAAAATTTATATAAAAAATGTATGTAAGGTATTTTTAATAAAAAAAAAACATTTAGAAGATAAATCGAATGATTTCTTTTATTTCAAAATTCTTCATTGATACAAACCATTTCGTGAATGTTGATGGCGGTTGTTAACTTTACTGTCTATAAACTTATATATCAGTTCTCTTCGAATTGTGTACTAGCTGGGTAAATTAAATAAACTAGGGGAATATTCTAGTAAACATCATTAGAAAAACGACAAATGTGGTCGTTTGGGACGTTTGACAGCTCAATCATTTAACATTAGAGTCGACATGCCCTGGAAGAGATCCTACGGAACCGTGGTTTTTGGGGAATTCACCAGTGACGGCTCGTGAGATTTTTACATGGGGGTGCTGTATCGATCTATCTATATAAATAAAATGATAGCTGTTTTCCAATGTTCGCTTTTAACTCAAAAACTACTGGAAAGATTTTGATCAATTTTTTACTTTCTTTTACTATTATATAGATAGTAAAGGAAGTATTGTTATCGGATCGAATTTTCGAATTCGAGCTTTCACCGGAAATACATGTTTTGAGGTCCCCCGAGTCCAAAAAAGTGGTTTTTAGAAACATGTCTGTGTGTGACAGCCATATCGTATCGAAAGCTTTATCCGAATTTCACCAAACTTAAAATTTGACCTCCATATTATACCTAATTGTGCCGCGAAGCTTTTAGTTAAAATCGGTTAATCGAAAGCTCTATTTTACTCTTGGCGTTTTTGAGCTTTTTCAATTTTTTTCGAAAACCGCTCCAACGATTTTTTTTAAACTTTCTATAGTTCTTAGACTCATTAGTGGCTACAACTTTTATTTGAAACTTTTTCCTGGGAAAATTTGAATAAGGGCGGTTCTGGAGTGAAGGTCGGGAATTCGTATATACATATAGCCCTATAGGTTGTATGCATATAGTTCTGTTTATATGTTTTTCTATAGTTATAAAGTACTTATAGTTCTTTTAACCAACAGTGAGTTTCATAAACGAAAGTAAAAGAAAGTACTGTGACGCCTCGCAGCAGATATTTTTTGTATTAATTCTTAAATACTTAGTCCTTATCTAAAAAAAAGAATTATCACGATATTTTCATTAAAAGCAAAGTAATAAAAGTTTTAAAAAATGCGATTTTTACAAGCAAAAAGCGTTAAGTGGGCATTTTTCGTCGCTTTGATAGAGTGGGACAAAAGGCTTAACGCGCATGAGCTGCATAGAGAGTGTTTCTCCTTCCACTGCCTACTGATTGTTTCATATTTGAGCCGCTCAGTGCACACATCGATTAACTCCGTAATGCAAAAAGTTGAGTAAATGGATAAAAGAGACTTCTGAAATACGTTGTCTTTTATGGAAAAGCTAAAATAGTCATTTAGAGCTGTAATTCTTATTTTTGGAACAATTTATTTCGGATATATAAAGTTAGCAGTCAACCAAGTGTTTTGACAGGAAAATTTGTAAAAATTGAAAAAGTGGAGTTAATCGATTTGGGCACGGACCGGCTCATTTGAGCGAAGACTTAATAATTAATGCTGTTCAGCGCGTTATTAGATTAATATAGCTTTTTTGAAATTCTCTTTTAGCATTTTTTTATATTTTACTGTCAATACAAATTCAAAATACATTTTTAAGTTACAACCGTTACAATAATCAAATTACATTTCAACACTCCCTTTTATTATTGCATATATTTTCTAACCAGAAAGAGTTAAGTTGGTGAGATTAAAGTTTTTTTTTTTTAAATTGCTTCTTAAATGCTCTTTCCGGATCCGCAATTGTTCCAGGTGTATAATTAATAGTTAATTAATAATTAAATTTATTTAAAATTTTCAATCTTAAAAATTAAAACCGCTATAAAATCAAAAATAGTTTTTAATTGAAGTTTTTGTTTTTTTTAAGCTCTCTATCTGATCTTTTCATTACGCAAATAATTGATCAAATTTTTGCAATAATTTTAATAATGAATTATTTGTAACTATTTATACATGTATTGTTGTATTGTGACATCATCAACTGCCGTTGGATCTTATAAACATGAATAATTTAAAAATTGAATTACTAAACAACCATATATCTGGAGCAATTGCGGATCCGGAAAGAGCATTTAAGAATTATTTTGGATTATATAGCAATTTTATTTTTGAATTTACAAATTTAAAAAAAAAAAAAAACTAATAACTATACACTTGAAGCAATAGCGGATTCTGAAGGAGCAACTTTTGGTATAGGTATAGTTAAAAACGTTATACGCCAAGTTCTTTCCGGTTATTTTCAATATATTTTTGCTTTCAATTTTTTACATGGTTTTCCTCTGTAAATTAAATCCTCCTTAACATAATTACCTACGCAGACGACGTCGCGGGTATCAGCTAGTTTAATAATATGAACGTACAGTATGAACGGTATGAACAGTATTTTTAAACCGTCACTCGAACACACGATATTTCAGCGCATAAAAATCGAACGAAAAACTTAAATTTATATAATAAAAGATGTTAAAAATAATAACAGTTAATGATATTTTAATGGCAATTTCCGCAATATATTCAATTAAACATTTCCTCTACAAAATTTTAAACTTAAGCATAAATTTTCATTTTATGTATAAAAAAAACATTTGCGGTGTAAAGCATTGTATCTTGAAAGAGTGGGAATAATACTTTAAAATGTATTTAAATATATATTAAATTATATTATATATTTAATATAATCCATTCAATCATTTTTTTTTCCTAAGACAGCCCTGGATTTTAACAAAATTCCGCTATAGTTCCACTTGTCAACCATAGGTGTCATCGCATCGCTCAAAATCAACCAATCAGAAACGTTGTAATGGCGAACTGTGTATCAATTTGAAACAAGCCTTTGTCCAAATAAAATGAATTAAGTAATTGCTTGCGGTAATAAAAGAATTATTGTTTTTACGGTAAGAATTTTAAACAATTATCGCATTATTTTCAATATAAATCTGCTCGTTTTGTATTGAATCAATCGCGTTATATCGAAATAAATATTTACGCGCTCAAATCAAGTGGCCAAAGCAAGCGATTTTCGTCCATTTTGACTTATATGCCATATGCGATAGAAGCCGGGTTTCAAAACAAATTATTGCTAAACATTCATTCGTTGCGAATCGATTTCCAATCTATATCAATTACAAACGAAATATCAATGATTATAACTAAAATTAGCTCAGTCACATAAAACATATTGTCGGTGTCCAATTGGTGCTGTTTTCATTTCTCGATTCCTTGTTTATTTAGCTTTCGATAGATTGGATTTTTGTCATTTACGCGATGACATCGCGACATCGAAAGCGAAAATCGAAGGCGGCAGTGTGCGTTTATTGCCAAGGTGAGGACAATGACTGTTTGTTGGGTGAGATGCAACATCAGCAAGAAATCACTGTTCATTTGAACTGTCTGGTAAGTGAGTCAAATTTAGGGTTACCAACTCAATTCCAGAAAGTCTGGAGAGTATCCCAATAAAGCAAGGAATATCATTTCAAACTATTCGACCAAAAAATCTTTGAGAGATCTTAGAGATAACATTTTTGTGGTCTTACGTCAGCAATATTCTAAAGCTGACGTCAGCTATCATAAAGATAACATACAGGTATCAGTAACGGCTCTAATAAACTTATAAGGTTTGTTCGCGGATCTGATACTGAACCAGTAACGAATCAATCCCAAGTGGATTTAGGATAATCGCTAAACGCATACACACTTATGAACTGATTAAGGGTTATTTTCCCGTGAACGAGTTTGAGAATGTTCGGAATTAAGACGAAGATTAACGAGGACCCACAAAAATTGTTAATTAAATTTAACGTTAAGAGCGATAGAAAGAAAATCTAGCCACATTTTATCAAACTGCGCATGAGTAAGAGAATCGAATTTTTTGTCCTAAAAAAACCCGAGAATTGCTAGAACCAAAGTCCCGTTTCGGTATCCTTCTCTTTCAACGTTAAATTCAATTAACAATTTACGTGGGATCTTGTTAATCCTCGTCTTACTTCCGAACATTTTCAAACTCGTTCACGGAAAAATAACCCTTAATCAGTTCATAAGCGTGTATGCTTTAAGCGATTATCCTAAATCCATTTGGGATTGATTCGTTATCAGTTCAGTATCAGATCCGCGAACAAACCTATAAACGCTTCATCATCAAAATCTTGATGCCTCGAAGTGGCTTATTAAAACCCGAGACCTGCCAAACTCCCATCAGAGGCGTATTTGACATAAGGAGCTCCAAGAGCAGCCACCAAAAAAATTTTTTTTTTTATTTATTTAAGGTCGCATCAACTACTGTGGTCATTAGCGACCATCGATTCCGAAAACCCAGAAAAAAAATCTTGGGCTTTCATAGGGATTCGAACCCAGGTCCACTAGCGTATAGGGCAACTATATAGTCAATCACGCCACTAAAGCCGCGTTCAGACGTTTCAACTTTAGTTGAACGACGATTTTTAATCTTTTAGACCGTAGCGGGGTAAACGACGCGAGAGGTGAAGCACAAACGAGCAGAATTGAAAGCAAATTGGACTCGATCAGACTCATTCAACTTGAACGACCAAAAGTTTGACTCAGTCAAACTTTTCGTCGTTCAAGTCTGAAGGCGCGTTCAGACGTTTCAACTTTAGTTGAACGACGATTTTCAATCTTTAGGCGCGTTCAGACGTTTCAACTTTAGTTGAACGACGATTTTTAATTTTTTAGACCGTTTGACTCAGTCAAACTTTTGGTCGTTCAAGTTGAATGAGTCTGATCGAGCCCAATTTGCTTTCAATTCTGCTCGTTTGTGCTTCACCTCTCGCGTCGCTTACCCTGATACGGTCTAAAAGATTGAAATTTTTTTTAGCGACCATCGAATCCAAAAACCCAGAAAAAAATCTTGGGCTTTCATTGGGATTCGAACCCAGGACCACTAGCGTATAGGACAACTATCTAGTCAACCACGCCACTAAAGGCGCGTTCAGACGTTACAACTTAAGTTGAACTACGATTTTCAAATGTTGTTGTCAGACCGTAGCGGGGTAAGCGACGCCAGAGGTGAAGCACAAACGAGCAAAATTGAAAGCAAATTGGACTCGATCAGACTCATTCAACTTGAACGACCAAAAGTTTGACTGAGTCAAACGGTCTAAAAGATTGAAAATCGTCGTTCAACTAAAGTTGAAACGTCTGAACGCGCCTTAAGTGACTTTAAAAAAAAATTGAAAAAGACAAAATTGATTCCATTTCCATTTTAAACGTCAATTGCTTACTGTACTTAAGATATTAAAAGATCAGAGTCAGAACAAATCAGAGTCGTTTATATTATACTGGTACTCTTTTAAGATAGTAGGTTAAAATTGTACATTGTACGTTTCAAGTCATGCGCAATATAAAACTATTACAATTGGTATGACTTTTTTGTTTTGCGCATGACTTGTATCATGTGATGGATGTTCTAGTTTTCATCTGGTACATACCAACTGTATACTGTTGGTTACCTGAGTCTCTCCTCAGGATAAATAACAGGATAAGATAAATACATTGAGTATCAGATCCTTAGTCGGGACATAAAATTGTCCTGTTGGTGTTACTGTAGCCGAAGTCAGATATTTTTTTATAATATTGAAAAGTCGGAGAAAGCTTAATTTTTCTGAAGTCTCCCGATTAACACTGGAAAGTTGGTAGCCCACATCTCAATGTCCACGCTGTAAGTTCGTGTTAATCATTGGTTATATATTTTTAGTATACAAGTTCAATGTTGAAACAAGGTGGTAAGGATAACGAAGGTATCTATGGTTTTTTAATAAGCGACATTAAGAAAAATCTCAAGGATTGCCGCACTCAGGTAAGCAAAAGCGAAGAACACGTAGATAAATTGATCCTACGGTTACCTTGTTATTTAAGGTTGACCCAGTTTTGGTTTTATTTAACACCCTGTATGTTTCCTTTGGCATCACATTTGGTTAGAGGCCAAACATGAAATTTATGTAGGGGTCAATATTAAAAGAAAGATCAGGAAACTACGCGGTTGTGACTATTGAAACACATTGTATATAAGTATTATAAAACTGCGTGCGGGTCATTGTCGGAAAAAATTGAATAACTACATGGGGATTGTTGTTTGAAACTGTTTAATAATTTACGTAAGGGTCGCTATTAAAAGAAACATCAAGAAACAATGCGGAGGTCAATATTAAAACTCTATATGGGGGTCATTTACAAGTAACCTAAATTTTCTGGGGGTCACAATTGAAAATAAAAATAGCAAAAATATGGAAGGGTCATTATCGGAAAATTTCAACGTGGGTGTTTAGAACAATGATCGTAAAACTACGCGGAAGCCATAATCGAAAAAATATTGAAAAACCAAGAGAGGGTCGCTATTGGAAAATGTCCGGATATTACAAAATAAGGGGCCATCCATAAATTACGTCACACGAATTATATGATTTTTGACCCCCCCCCCGCCGTCCTTGTCACAACTGGTCACATTTGTGACACCCGCCCCTCCTTAGTGTGACGTCACATATTTTACATCTACAAATAATTATTGAAAGCGGTTCCAAAATTTATTCTATTTCAATTTAAATGATTTTTTAATAAAATTAACATCATATCAAACATTTCAAGAAATTAAAAAAAAAAAAAACTATTATTATATTAATTAAAGATCAAACTTAATCATTTTGAGTCCATTTGAATCCACTCCTTTAAACACTTAGGTTAAAATAGATTTTGAAATGTGACGCCACGAAATTTAGTACCCCTCCCACCCCCTTGTCACACTTCGTCGATCACCTCCCTCCCCCCCAACATGTTACGTAATATATGGATGGCCCCTAACCGGAAAATCTCATGAGACCACTATAAAAAAAAATCGGGAATTTATTCAATTTCAATTTAAATGATTTTTTAATAAAATTAACATCATATCAAACATTTCAAGAAATTAAAAAAAAAACTATTATTATATTAAAGATCAAACTTAATCATTTTGAGTCCATTTGAATTCGCTCCTTTAAACACTTAGATTAAAATAGATTTTGAAATGTGACGCCACGAAATTTAGTACCCCTCCCACCCCTTTGTCACACTTCGTCGATCCCCTCCCTCCCCCCAACATTTTACGTAATATATGGATGGCCCCTAACCGGAAAACCTCATGAGACCACTATAAAAAGAAAATCGGGAAACTATTAAAAAAAAAATTTAGACAAGTGGGGGTCATTATCGAAAAAATAATTGAAAAACTAAATGGGGGTTGTTGTTTGAAACTGTTTAGTAATTTACGTGAGGGTCGCTATTAAAAGAAACATCGGAAAACAATGCGGAGTTCAATATTAAAACTATATATGGGGGTCATTGTTTACAAGTAACCTAAATTTTCTGGGGGTCACAATTGAAAATAAAAATAGCAAAAATATGTGAGGTTCATTATCGGAAAATGTCAACGTGGGTGTTTAAGAACAATGATCGTAAAACTACGTGGAAGCCTTAATCGAAAAAATATTGAAAAACCAAGAGAGGGTCGCTATTGGAAAATGTCCGGATATTACAAAATAAAGGGCCATCCATAAATTACGTCACACGAATTATATGATTTTTGACCCCCCCCCCCGCCGTCCTTGTCACAACTGGTCACATTTGTGACACCCGCCCCTCCTTAGTGTGACGTCACATATTTTACATCTACAAATAATTATTGAAAGCGGTTCCAAAATTTATTCTATTTCAATTTAAATGATTTTTTAATAAAATTAACATCATATCAAACATTTCAAGAAATTAAAAAAAAAAAAACTATTATTATATTAATTAAAGATCAAACTTAATCATTTTGAGTCCATTTGAATCCACTCCTTTAAACACTTAGGTTAAAATAGATTTTGAAATGTGACGCCACGAAATTTAGTACCCCTCCCACCCCCTTGTCACACTTCGTCGATCACCTCCCTCCCCCCCCCCCCAACATGTTACGTAATATATGGATGGCCCCTAACCGGAAAATCTCATGAGACCACTATAAAAAGAAAATCGGGAAACTATTAAAAAAAAAAAATTTAGACAAGTGGGGGCATTATCGAAAAAAAAAAATTGAAAAACTATTCGGGGGTTAATATTGAAATAAAGATCGGAAATCTACGCAGGAGTCAATATCGGAAAGTATGCGCTGGTTATTGTTCCAAAATGATCGGAAAACTACTATTGGAAAAAAAAAGTTCTTATAACTATTTATTCAGATCCTTGATATTTATAGTTAGAGGGGCAATGGATCAGGATTTACAATGAATACAAAAAGAATATCAGGTCGCGACGTTTCGCCATAAATTATAGCTTCATCAGGCTCACTGATGCATGCTCAGCATTCTTGTTTTTTTTTTTTTATTATGGCCTTGAATTATTATACATAATTTTATTTTTATTTTAAAAACGACTTTGACACTCATGATTGATATTTATGAAAATTGTTATGGCCATATTTATCGTCCCTTTCGAAAAAAGGCCAATTAACTCCGTGGGAGTCACTAATAAAAAATATATCGAAAAACTACAAAATATGATCATTTTAAAATAATTTTATAAAACACATCATTGAATGAAAACGTTCACTTTCAGATCTGCGTGGTTTGTTCCAAAAATTATGCGTCGATCCAATGCGAATATGGTTCTTGCAATAAGCTATTCCATTTGAAGTGTCTTCTCAGTTCGCAAGGAACTGTTATATACAATGATACATTCCCGTAAAATGCATCAAATACGGATCATTGACAGTGATAAATGTATTATCCTTATTATTTTTTTTTTCAGTTGTCGGTGTGCTAAACATAGCCAATATCAACGAATTCCCGTCTACATTACACGTCAACACCAACTGTGCGTTATCTGTCAGGATAACGTCGATTTTAAAAAATCGAAATGCGACGTTATCTGGGCCACCTGTTGCCGTAAGCGTTGCTTACTCCATAAAAAGTGCATTCAGGCGTATGCAACGTCTGCCGGATACTTCTTACGTTGCCCACTTTGCAACGATTCAGTTGATTTTGCGAAATGCCTAGAAAAATATGGAATTTTCATCCATCATCGGTATCATCTTACATTCATAAAACTTTGTCTTTATATAATATATATTTAATATCCATTTTTAAGAGATGCTTTGTGGGAAAATTGTAATTACTACACGGAGCAAACGACTGTGAATTGTTCAGCCGAAGGTTGCCAGTATAAAGACCATCCATTAAACTTTGCAAACAATGTGTAAGTATTGTATATACGAACAGTGTAGAAAGAAGGTATAATATTATGAACCAGAAAGTGCTGCCCTCTACTCCGAGTCCGAAATTTGGAACTAGTTGTTTGGACATTTCTCCACTGTTCTACACCGTTTCTCTATGCCTTTAGACGTTCCGAGTAATGGGAGGGACACTCAGTGTTAAACTGTGGTAGCTCGTGAGGTATTAGTACAGCGCGTTGTTTTTAGAGGCGCTAGTGTCGGTCTATTTTATCATCACAGCGCAAGTCCGTAATGCTAAAATGCATTTTGGATATTGCCCCGCCATCTCTGTTCAACGCGCCGTACTAAAATTCGGGAGTACCGCACGTCTCGTAAATGGAGTTGATTGTTCAATATTAAATTGTTGATTGTGAAACGTTCGAAAATATCGCACGATAAACAAAAGTTTCTCGTGGTATATGACAAGTATTGATTTTAGACAAAGTTGAAATTATGAGCATTTTATACCTACTAAAATTTGCCCAGTTAATGTCGACATTGTCTGAATTTTTTTCAGGCAATGCCGGCTTTGTCTAAATGCGACCTTAAGGTAAGTACTCACAAGTAGACATGTTGCGCGATTTTGGTTTTTGAGACGCGTCTCAGGTTGTCTCCGTTGACATGTCTATAGACGAGTCCCTGTCTAGGGCCCGTTGCGAGACCAAAAATCGCAGGTCTCACGTCTCCCGATTGGAATGGGAAACTTTATGAGACAGCATTTTTTGTTATTGTTATTGTTTTTCTGTCATATATGAGATACAATGTGACTGAGAAATTCACATCTTAGTGGGGACGCTAGACAAGACAAAGAACAATGTCTCTAGGTGGTCTATAGACAATCACTAGACGGTATCTAGACAAATCGCGCAACATTTCTACTAGTGAGTACTTAGTCAGTCGATCACGTTATTTTTAACGATCACTAATAAAACGTTAAAAAAAATGTTATCATCTTAAACGTTTCTCGTTGTTAATAGTACCGACGAAGGTTGCTTTTGGACAAAGCTGACATAATCAATGAAAATTTCGCACTTTACCTGAAATTTGATCAGCCAATGTCGACACTGTCTGAATTTTTTTCAGGCAATGTTGGCTTTGGCTGCGAACTTGGTCGGTCGATTCCGACCTTGGTGATTCAATATTAATTTCTTAATCATCACTATTACAATTTTTTTATTATCTTCAACATTTCTCACTGGATATGTTATCGACGAAGATTGTAGGCAAAGCCGACAATATTTTATAAACACTTTATCTGAAATATGTCAACACTGTCTGACATTTTCAGGCAATGCTAGTCGGCTTGGTCTAGATGCGTTCTTGGTCGGTAAGATATTCGATAAGATAAGATTAAGTAGCAACTGATTTTATTTTAGGGAGCAACAATGGGATGTGATCGCATGCAGTCGATGCTACTCATTTCCGGTTCATCGCCGTTGTGCCAAATTATCAAAAAAGAAGTACTTCTTCTGTCCATCTTGTCTTGAAAATTTGCCTTGAGGTTAATTTTTTAGGCCTCGTACACTCCAGGAACTCTGCGCCACAATGTATATTCTCATTTGTTACTACCATCCGATGCTTCCAATTGTCTGAGATTGTCAAATTATTTTTGTTGTTTATCTATAATTCTGTACCTTGATTCTAAAAGATTCAATGTCTATATTTACCATTCCTAGAAAATGCCAAATTAATTGGCTTTTTTTGCACTAGGGTATTGGCCCTTTTGCACTAACAGTATTCTGTAGAAGGAGATCATTTGTTGGCATACCACGATTTTTCCAATTTTGGACATTGGCCCTTTTAGAATTAAGGTACAGAATTGAGCTGATTATTATAAGGATTAAATTTGTTGGATTTTAATAAGCAATAAACATATTTAAGCCAAAAATTACGATTTCAATTCATTATGCTTCATTAGTAGAAAATTTTTATTAATATTTAAATCCGAATAATGGGGCCCCCTATAACTTTTACATAGCACGACGAGTATTTTGTTATCATAGAGTATAGACAATGAGATTATTAAGCATAGATTTGTTCTATTACAACAATATATTTAAATAATAAAAAAAGTTTTCTTATAATGAAATTCATATTGTAGGTTTGATGCTTTCGGAAACATAAAAATTTCCTAGTAAATCGGCAAAAAACTAAGTAAATTTTTGAGTACCTACAAAAAAGGTTCAACGAATTAAATTCAATCTGGTTTAAAGCGCTAGGATAGTTAACAAAACGACATGAAAGATATTTTCAAGTACCCAAAGTCGATCGATATAAAATTCGTTTTCTTTATAATTACAGCATAAAGAGTAATTAAAGAAAATAAATGTTTATATTTTTTTTTAAGTCATTATCTTAGGTAAAGCACTTAAAATAAATAATATAGAGTAAATTAATCAATTTCACCAAAAAATTCGACACAAATAAGTGCATTTTATGGTAATTAAATGTTTATTTACCACCCAAAAACCCATTACATACGAAAGATTACGAATTATAGAACATATTTCAACCGAGAAAATTTTGGAAAATTCTTCAATAACACCATAAATTTTAAAAGAAAATTGTATGTTATTCAAAAAATTACAGATTTAATCTGTCAATTGGAAGTCGGTAAGATAGAACTTACCACCACCATATTAGATCGAGTTAGCTGTATTGTGGATAGTTGGCGCTGACTGTACTAAAATGAGCTAGCCGTTTGCCATAACTAATTGAACAACTTGCACTTTTCTTTTGCAATTTATGTTAGGATAAATATGAAAGGATTTTATGATATTCTCTTTACTGAAACATGTATTTTAATTTAGAAAATTTATCACGCAATGGTTTTTTGGACGCTAATTAAATAATTACTTAACTTAAAACGCTGTGATACATGTGTCAAATAGTATCTACTGGTGAAATTGGCTTATAACATTTTCTTCATTATTTATGTTACGTGCTTTACTTACAGTAATATCTTCAGAAGTTATTAATTATTTTTGGTTTTTTAATTTAATTGCTCTTGAAACTGTAATTATAATGAAAAGTATTGGTGTATCGATTGATTTTGAAAGTTAATATTTGAATTAAAAATTTCTCTTATTAACTTTGAATCAATGCTTTAACCATAGCTTTAACGGCTTTAACTAACATAAGCCTAATTAAGGGTAAAGCTTTTTATGAGAATCTTAATTGTCAAAAAAAAGAAGATTTATAGTTTTTGACGCACTGGCATTGGGAAAATCCCCAATACATTTACAAACGAAAAAAAAAGCAATCTTAAAATTTGTCGATTTTTTACCAAAATCACTGAACTAGTTCTTAATAATTCTTTTTTTTTATACATTTTTTTTAATATCTTTTAAACTACAAATAATTGTACTGCACTTAAATCAATTATTTATATATTTATTATATAATAGTTATTTATTATATTATATAATAATTATTCGCAATATTAATTAATAATAACTTATACTCCTATATACTTTATTTAAACGATATTAAAGTTTAATATAGATTTAAATTATTGAAATATTTCAGTTTATTTCTCGAACTATCCTTATTTATTCAGATATTCCTCCTTTCGAAGATATTCGTATTTTTCAATTTTCAGAAATATTCATTTATCATTTAGCGCAGGCAATCACATTATACATAGTTGTTATGTTGGTTGCCTATACGAAGCATACAATGCTCTTAAGAAGTAATTGTATAACCAAAAATTTCGATTATCTTGGTAAGAACGAAGAATTTTTAAAATCACTACCGACAATTTTTCCGATTCCAATTTTACTCACGACTATCTTAATTCTGAGTTTCATCGTGAAAATCAAACGGAAAGTCTCGACTGAACTTTTTGTAGCCGCGGCTGGCAAGCAGAAGGTCTTCGGTTCGATTACTGTTTCTGGCGGTCGCATGTCTTTTTTCTTTTCTATTTCGCTAATATTCATAAATTTCTCTCTATTCGCTACAGGTTCAGCGTTTCAGCTTTCATTGTTCGTTTATCCTTCGTCCTTTTGAAGTTAATTGATTAGTTTCGAAGTTTTGTTCTTTTTCCCTATATGCAACATCTTTTTTATTAATAATTTTGGAAAAATTTCATCGGAAAATTTGGGTATGCATTTTCCAAAATGGGAAAGAGAGATATGAATCGTGCTTCAATTTCCAGCCGATCCCAAAGTTTTGATTTGGAATTTTTCATTTTTTTTGATGCGGCGCTGCATCAAAGCCGCACCAAAATCTGAGAAACTCTTAAAAAATTGGCAAAATTGGCACTTTTTGCAACTTTAACGTCGTATATCTCGTTAATAATCGTGTCGTCTTATATTATTAAGTAAAAATATAGGGGTAAGTTGGGTATTTGCGAACAGCGGCTAATTAAAAACAGTTGAATTTTAATTGTTTCTTTAGTCACGAAAATTTTTATTTGTGTTTGAATTGACAATTTTATCGCTCCTGACAGAAAAAAATATTTAAATTGGCGTTCGCATACTGTCACGGTAAGTAAATAATTAAAATTTGATCTTTTGTTACAATTTTTGCCGTATGAAAAAATCTTTGAAAAAATTATATTTTTGACCTTTAGTACGTATTCTTTGTTATTATCTTTCATTTACAATTAATTCATAAATTTTATGTGGCTATTTAAGTTAAATGAAGAAAATATTTTAAGTATCGAGCATTTTAATATGAATTGCCTAAATCGGGTAATTTGGAACGATTTTCGCGGGGTAAATGTAGACGTTTCTTATTAATATGTAAGAAATGAATTATTTTACAATTTTTTCGAAGAATTTTCTTATTTTAAACTCTGATGCAACGTTTCGTTTTGTTGGCTTGTTGTTGTTGTTGTTTTGTTTGATCAATTTGTTTGGATCAATTTTATTTTGTGCTGTTGTTTCCAATAATTATGATTGTTCTACGGAAAAAAAAATTCTCTCTTTAGATGCCCAGAAATTACACAAGAAAAACAACACCGCGGTACACAATTGAAAATCTCCAACGCGCGAGACATGATGTGAGATGTCGACGACTTTCTTTAAGCAAAGCAGCAACTAAATACGGAGTACCAAAATCAACATTATTTCGACAAGTGCATCTAGAAGAATTTAAGAAACCGAAAAAAGGACGACACCCTGTCTTCAGGAATCATAGTCACGAAAATCAATTGGAAAAATACATCCTCGATTGTTGCGAGTCTTTTTACGGCATCACACCTAGATCACTACGAAAGATTGCCTTTACATTTGCTGAAGCCAACAAATTGAGCCATAAATTTAACCAAGAATCTCAGATGGCTGGTAAAGACTGGTACTATTCATTCATGTCTCGACATCCCTCCATCAGTCTACGAACTCCAGAAGCAACGTCACTTAACCGAATTCAAGCGTTCAATGCCACCGAAATTAAATTGTTTTTCGATCAACTAGAAGCCCTCCAACGCAAATACAGCTTTCCTAGTCACCGTATATTCAACATTGATGAAACCGGTATCAACACTGTTCAACGTAATTCGAAAATATTGGCGCCGAAAGGTTTGAAGCAAGTTGGAAAAGCGACAAGCGCTGAGCGCGGTATCACCACTACCGTTATTTGTGCGATAAGTGCAAACGGTATATATGTACCTCCAATGTTTATCTTCAAAAGAAGGCGTATGTGTGACCTGTTGCTGAATGGCGTTAATAACGATATGATTGGCACGGTTTCTGATTCTGGTTGGATAAATGAGTCCATATTCGTTGATTATCTACAGCACTTCATTACTTTTGTTAAATTTACCGAGGACGAGCCAGTCTTGATAACACTAGATAATCACGAAAGTCACATTAGCTTGGGGGCATACACGCTTTTTCGAGAACACAACCTTCATGTTCTTTCCTTACCGCCTCATGTATCACATAAAATGCAACCGCTGGACTTAATTTTTTTCAGTGCACTGAAATGTGCATACAATCGTCAGTGTGAGCTCTACATGGTTAACAATCCTGGCAAACGGATCACCCAATACAAAGTGGCCGAGCTGTTTACTAATGCGTACAACAAGACAGCCAACATAAGCAAAGCAATCAATGGTTTTAGAGTGGCTGGAATTCATCCCATCGATACGGACAAGTTTAACGAATGCTTTGCAAATATGCCTTTTATTGATAAATTCAACACTGCTGACAGTCATGACAGTCCACATACTACTTTCGTTCGTGATACTACTACTACTACTACTACTACTACTACTACTACTACAGCTGAGAAAACAATTCCTGTGGACGATCAACCGACAACATCACACAACCATAATCATGAACATCAAACCGATTTAACTATACACACTTTTCTTGCTCCGTTAACTCCTGTGCTCCTCTCTGACATAGCCAACGTGCCGATCATTCCTAAAATAGAAACTTCACAACGAAGAAAAAGAAAACATTCTCAAATTTTATCCAGCACTCCCATAAGACATCAATTAGAGGAAAAACAAAAACGGCAAACTGCAAAGAAAAATAAAAATATTCAACAACGAAGAAGTACAACGAACCCACCATCAGTCAACAATACAGCGGTCGTTAGAAATTTGAAAACGGTGTTCGAGGAAAGTGACGGCGTGGACTATTATTGCATATTCTGCACGGAAAAATATGAATCGCCCCCTAAAGAAGACTGGATTATGTGTACCATATGTAAGAAATGGGCCCATGACGCATGTACGAACGGTCAATACATGTATAATAATTACGTCTGTGATTTGTGTGAAACATAGTTAATCATTAAAATTTATATTATATATATTATCATTACCCAATGCAGTTTCTATTTCCCCCGTGGATTGATTTCAATTACCCCACACACTATCGGGAAAATAGGAATGGCAATAGTTTTTATGTTCTATATTTTTGTTATTCTAATGTTAATTTAAAAAAGTTTTGTGATCAAATTATTAAAGTAGATAAGTTAAAGTTTATGTTATAGCAAAAGTTTACTAAAATTGTTATTTTATTTTATTAATTAGGATAATTTAAAGTTTGTTGTTCTCAAATACCCCACTTTCCCCTAATTATAAATAATAATATTAAGTATCTAATAATTGATTAATTTACTCTATATTATTTATTTTAAGTGCTTTACCTAAGATAATGACTTAAAAATAATTATTAATTATTAACATTTATTTAGTTTAATTACTCTTTATGCTTTAATTATAAAGAAAACGAATGTTATATCGATCGACACTGGGTACTTGAAAATATTTTTCATGTCGTTTTGTTAACTATCCGAGCGCTTTAAATCAGATTGAATTTAATTCGTTGAAACTTTTTTGTAGGTACTCAAAAATTTACCTAGTTTTTTAGCGATTTACTAGGAAATTTTTATGTTTCCAAAAGCATCAAACCTACCATATGAATTTCATTATAAGAAAACTTTTTTTATTATTAAAATACTATGTAGAAAGGGGAAGGTCTCCCAAATAACACGTATTTTTTTGTTTTGAAAAATATCACATTAGATTGCGGGTTGGGGGAATGATATATGCCAAATCTCATGATATCTTACCAGAGGGAGTGGGATGGGATTTCAAAAATCGCCTTGCGTAATTAATGTATGCCCCTAAATTAGCTGAACGGTTATAACATTTAGTATAAAAGATTTTCAAGTCCTAAGGGAAGGAATACAGATACTTTTTTACTAAAAATCTTATAGAAGCTGATGTGAGACAGCTTACATCTCTTTCTTGAAAAGTAGTTTATGAATTTTGATGAACTTTCTTTGGATCTAAGGTCTGAAAGTATCTATCATTTTTTTCTGTCAAAATAAATTAATTTTTATATTTCGCTATGAACGTAGGGAATCTTTTAATCAATCAGTTAAATTTAGATATGTTACGGTAAATGTACACTCTTGGGAAATGTACACTTTTACCGTAAAATGTGTACATTTCCCAAAAAGTTAGGTATATGTGAACTGAATATAATGTATATGTACATTTCCCGGCAAATGTGTACTCTTACCTTCATGTTTTAAGAAAAGTTGGAATACAAAGAAATTAAAAATGTTGTTGCAGTAAAAAAATCGTCATCTCTAGACAAAACAACGCAAATCAAATTTTCTGGAACCGTTTTACCACGATCAACGTCTGGAATGGAAACTCTAACATGGTCACCAATCACAGCAGCAGGCAATTTTTCTTTCGAAAGATTACACATTTTGATAGCTTGATTTTCTAAATTTTCCTTTATTTTTCTTTCGAGCATTATCAATTAAAATTTTTGTTTTGGTTTAAAACAGACATGCTCACATTTACCAAAACGACATGGTCATTGTGAATTCAATGTACATTTCCCTTATTTGAAATTGTAAATGTTAGTTGCATGCACATTATCCAAACGAGGAGGCAAATGTACACATTTACCGGAAAATGTGTACATTTGCCGCAATATCTACATTTACCGTAACAGATACACTCAGCGAAGCGAGCGGGTATCAGCTAGTGTTAAAATAAAACTAAAAAAATATACATTTTATCAGTTGTATTATTATTTTATATATTTTTTTTTTGGGTTGTCAAAAACATTCGCAAAACATTCGCGTCGTTTCTTGCGAATGCGAATATAAAAAAAATATGCGAATATTTGCGAATGCGAATGTGAATATTAGTTACATCAATAGTTTCTACTATTCAATCCGTTTAATTTAGATACGCTCAGCGAAGCGGGCGGGGATCAGATAGTTTTTTTTTTAATATCAATTGTTAATTAATAATCTAATCTTCTTATCTTATATCTTAATGGTACATGATATCGGATGCTACTTTCATATGGAAATCATTTAGGTACATTATAAAAATGATATGAGACGTGATAAAATCGGAAACATGTGCGAGCGTTGAGTATCCAAGACCGCAGTGTCTTGTTTTTACGTGAAGTGGCGAGAAAATATATCGATAGATCGTAAGCGCATGGTTGCCGTTTAGCATCTAAAAATACTCTTTCCGAATCCTAATAATAAAAACAAGGAAGAGTGGACGGAGTCCGGTCACATCGCACTCGCACTGCGTCGAGAAAAATTCACGCGACTCCGCCAAAAAAAAAAAAAAGAAGGAAAAACATGAGCCCATGTTTAGCATTTCAAAAATGAAAAATTCATTTTCAATTTGCGTGATCGTCCTCTGTACCGTCACATTATTTGATCCTTGCTGCGCGTCACTCGAAGGCGAGACGTAAGTAACGACCATATTTTGATCTAATCATCAGCCAATCACATTTTGCTGATTTCCAGAGTGGGAGCCTGGGCGGAAAATTTCGGCCGCGAATTATGGGATCTGGGCCAGTCCATCACAAAAGCATCGGAAATCAAAGCTGTAAGTAAATTTTGTTCCCGTCGATCATTGTAATTTTCATTCGGACTTCTTTATCAGAAATATATCTCATTGAACGCCCAAGTGGAAAAGAAAAACGTTAAGCAACTACTGAAACATGTTGTGGAGAACGTTAGCCGGATGCTCAGTCGTAAAATGGACGCTATCAAAGTAACACACTTACATTATGAAAAATCACAAATATTTTATCGTTGTTCAATTTCAGTGCATCTTAAATGCATCAGAAGAAGCTGCCGAGAGATTTGAGTACAGTCCAGATGATTCAAATTTCACCTATTACAGTTCGAAATATTCCCCAGTCAAAGACGGAATCGTACCAGAACTTCCAGAATCTCTTCAAAACAACTCCCACATGTATCGAGAGATGAGTTTCAATCCCGATACAAACTTTTATAATATCCCAATCAATACCAGCCATAGTTCAGTTCATGTACCAACCAATGTTTACGACAAAAGTAAGTCAAAAATATTATTACACTAAAAGCTTGTGATAAGTAAAAGTCTTTAAAATCACTTTATAAAAGCTGGACTTGCTAAAGTGCCTGTATTGAGTATTAATAAAAGATTTGTTCCAGATGAAAATAAAACTTTACATTTTACAGTATATTAAAACGAGCCATATCTTGTACCGTACAATGTATGGATTTATTATCACCTGGAACAAGTCTAATGTATTATCGAATCTTGCTTATCGCGGGACCAGGGTGAGCTTCCATTTAGATCGGTTTCATGGTAAGAGCAGGCTCTGATTGCGTCAATAAAAAAAAACTTGGAAGCCAGAATTGAAAAATTGTGCTGTAATGGTGGGGGTGGATACCCACGTTTATTTACATATATGTATATTATATACAAATTACATAGGCCAGCGCTGGCCAAGAACAAATAGAATTGTTAACGGTTATAGTAGATTTCCGTCAGGACACATGCGAGAGACAATCTGCAAAAATCGGAATTTCCAGTCGCCACCGGGGGGTAGTCATTATCCAAAAAACTAGGGTAGTTAGGGGATCCCCGTTAGTATCTCTCTGTGTCTTTCTGTTTCCTCTTTCTTACTCGACATACTTTTTTAATCAATCACTATCATTGAGTATAGGGAGATAAAAAGAGACAGAAGGGGAAATTAGAGTTAAAGAGAAAGCGAGGGAAGTGCGCCTGGAAGAAGTATTAGGTACGCTTTTTCGTTACGTGATGGTTTCTACTAGTTTACTCTAAGCTTAAGGAATTAAGTTCCGAAAATCGGAAAACTATGTGGGAATCATTATGGAAAACTAACTAGGGACCACAATAAATAAAAAAACAGACTAGAAAACAACTTCGGGGTTACTAAGGAAAGATAATCGGAAAAATATGTGAGAGAATTTTCGAAAAAAATATTAGGAAATAGACCAGTGCCGATAATTTTTGAACACAAAAAAATTATAGTAAGGTGAAACCCATTAGAAAAGGAAGAGAATATAACAAAAATGAAAGGAAAAATAAACTACCTGTCGATCTGAGGTGGGGAAGTGGAAAAGGGGAGTGTTTTTAAGGATATAAATGGTTTATCTGGATTTCCGACAAAACTACAAGCCCTATTGAAAAAAATAAATAGCAAAGTTGGAGGTAATAAGAAGATCTACAACTTTTGTACTAACACTTTTTTCACATAACCTCAAAATTTATGTGAAAAATTCCAATAACCAAGCTTTTGGTTTTTAATTTGAACTTTTACAAAAAAAGTTTTTTTTTACACGAAATTTGGTGAAAATTTACCTTTCGATGTCCCAAACATACTGTTTTTTTTTTTTTTTAATTTAAAATACTAATTTTTTTATCTTATGAATTAATATTGAAAAAGCATCCTAATTTTCAATCAAAAATTCTCACGTTAAAACAGCTGATTTTTTTAAAAAGTCGGTGAGCTTTTTGTTTGCTGAAACCTCTACTTTCTGATGGTGCAAAAAATATATACATTACAATGTTAAAAACGTTCTCAGAAAATGCAATAATTACAGTGAAAATTTTAATAAATTGCTCAAAGTTGTATTTGTACAATTGCTTTATGTACAATTTTGAGCAATTTATTAAAATTTACACTGTAATTATTACATTATCTGAGAACATTTAACATAGTAATGTTTATATTTTTTGCACCATCAGAAAGTAGAGGTTTCAGCGAACAAAAAGCTCACCGACTTTTTTAAAAAAATCAGCTGTTTTAACGTGAGAATTTTTGATTGAAAATTAGGGTGCTTTTTCGATATTAAGCCATTATAAGGTGAAAAAATTAATATTTCAAATAAAAAAAGCAGTATATTTGGGGCATCAAATTTTCACCAAATTTCGTGTAAAAAAAACTTTTTTTGTAAAAGTTAAAATTAAAAACCAAAAGCTTGGTTATTGGAATTTTTCACATAAATTTTGAGGTTATGTGAAAAAAGTGTTAGTACAAAAGTTGTAGATCTTCTTATTACCTCCAACTTTGCTATTTATTTTTTTCAATAGGGCTTGTAGTTTTGTCGGAAATCCAGATAAACCATTTATATCCTTAAAAACACTCCCCTTTTCCACTTCCCCACCTCAGATCAAACGTAATTTATTTTTCCTTTCATTTTTGTTATATTCTCTTCTTTTTCTAATGGGTTTCATCCTACTATAATTTTTTTTCACTTTTTACCATTTTCAAAGGCTAAAAACACTGGTCTAAATCTACTTGGAGATCATTCCCTGATCCTCTGATCTTGGAGGTTAGGATCTATATAAAAATGAGACAAATGGGAAGTCCTATCGTAGGAAGAAGACTAATCCCACTCTGCAGTAATGCTTAACACGGGACCAGTATAAGCTTCCTTTATGGGCTAGTATGAATTTAAGTGCTCCAAATTCACAAAAATCTGTATGGTAGTTTTATTTAATAATACCAATATGAAATTTTTTTTAGAAGTATAACTATCATGAAATCAGGGTTTTAGTTCGTTGTAAATTCCAGGTCCGGAAGTTCAAGACGCTATCGAATGGTCAGAGGTTCTCGACAGCACATTTGTGCAAAACTATGCGTCAGATCCGGCATTATCGTGGCAATATTTCGGTAGTATGAAGGGTATATTGCGACACTATCCGGCAATGCAATGGAATCAGGAAGACGTTGATTTGTTTGACTGTCGCAAACGTTCATGGTTCATCGAGGCGGCAACCTGTTCCAAAGATGTTATCATTCTTCTGGACAACTCTGGATCGATGACGGGATACCGTAACTGGATAGCGCGGCTAACAGTCGCCGGTATTTTGGATACTTTCTCCAACAACGATTTCGTGAACATCTTCATTTTTAACGATACCACCGTTGAGATCGTGCCGTGTTTTAAGGACATGCTCATCCAAGCTACCTTTGAAAACATCCAAATTTTTAAGGATTCAATGACTTATGTTACTCCCGAGGGAAATGCAAATTTAACAGCTGCCTTTATCAAAGCGTTCATGTTGTTGGAAGAAGTATACGATCTACTCTGTAACGATAATCATGTATAGAGTTTAACTTGTTCTAGTATCGGGAAACTCGAGGTTGCAACGAATCGATTCGTGAGTGCAATCAAGCTATCATGTTGGTGACTGATGGAATTCCCGGAAACTTAACCGAGGTATACGAAACGTACAACCATTTCGAAAACGGCTCCTACATTCCAGTTCGAATTTTCACCTATTTGGTCGGTCGGGAAGTAACGAAGGTGCGTGAGATTCAGTGGATGGCGTGTTTGAATCGAGGATACTACGTCCATATTCATGAGTTAGAAGAAGTAGCCGAACAGGTGTTGAAGTATATTCCAGTTATTGCCCGGCCGTTGGTACTACAAGGAGTCGAACATCCCGTCACCTGGACTCATGCTTACGTAGACCTAACGGTAACATCACTGACTAAGAACTCCATTAGTATTCATTTCTTGGATTTTTTAAAAATAAGTATGCCATGTCAGTACAGTATGAATCAGTAATTGTAGAACCAGAAAAAATTTAAGTCTCTGAAAAGTGAATTCCAACAGTACTTAATTGGTGAGCTTTGCTCATCTCAAATTTCCTCGTTTATTTAATTTTTAGAGTGAAGAAGATAATATAATGGGAGACTACCGATTGTTAACTTCAGTCGCTGTTCCGGCTTTTGATCGAAAATTTAACAGAAACAATGAGTCTCGAACAGCAAATTTGCTTGGTATCGCAGGAACGGATATCCCTTTGGAAGATATTGACAAACTAACATTACCGTATAAAGTAAATTGTTAGATATTGCAAAGAATACTAAAGAATTAACCGATTTTTTTTTGGTTAGTTGGGAGTGAACGCCTATGCTTTTGTGGTCAGTAATAATGGTTATTTACTGATGCATCCTGATTTGAGGCCATTGGTAGGTGTTCCATGTGTTCAATTTCTTGTTGAATCAGTATATGGTTTTGTAGTTTCAAGGGGTTCTGAAGGAAAACTATAATAGTGTGGATCTAACGGAAGTGGAGCAAATTGACGATGATTTAGGACCTCGAGTTTTAGGCTCGCTGATCAAACAACTTCGCGAGGCCCTCGTGAATCATACGACAGGTTCGATGCTGAACGTTCCCGTCAAGTTCCATTTCGATAACATGCGTCGGGTATCCCGACAGAAGATGGATTTTTACTTCGCTCCATTACACAAGACACCGTTTTCCATTGGTCTAGCCTTGCCTCAAGGATACGGAAACATGTGGATCAAAGTTGGCGATGAACTACGAAAAAATTTACACATGGGCGTTGATATCACCCAATTCTTCCAGGGTGACAATTGGAAAGTTCATCCCGACTGGTAAGATATAGTCTTCGACTCGCTAAACTACCACGTTTTAAGTGCATTTTCCTCAGGGTTTACTGTAAGTATCATTACATTGAAGGACACGAGTTCAACACGTCGGAAGATGAACTAATCCATTTCTTGCATAAAATGTCCGATTTGCCTAATTGGAAATGGTCAGAACAGTATGAAGCTGATCCAATTTTAGATGATATTGAATGGGGACCAAATGGAACCCTGGCTGAATCTAGAGAATGTAACGGGTAAACATTCCGTTTAGTTGATAACTAAACTCGTAATTCGTATTTCAGTTAATTGTGGTCGGAAAACTTTGGCTGATGATGACTACTACTGTAATCGGGAACTGGTAATGCGTTTAGTTTTTGATGCCAAGGTAACCGATTCGTTCACGGATTGGACCTTCACGAGACGAGCCAGAGAAGAACTATTCCAGACTTATAATGTAACCTTAAGATTCGTATCCACGATGAGTGGACTTACTCGATGGCAGTATGTTCGGATGGAGGATGAAGCCCTTACCAACCAGTAATTACAAATTTTATTCATAATTCGTTCAATAAAGCACAGCGAAGAGCAATTAGCTGATAACAATTTATAGACCGGGTCACTTAGTGGCGTGGTTGACTTGGCCCTACTAGAAAAATCTCATAGAATCTCATAAAAAAACCGTCGAAGATATTTTATGAGATTTTATTGGTGTTTTGTCCGGGAAAATACTCATAGAATCTCATAAAAAATATTTTTTGGTAAAATCTATGAGATCCTATGAGCATTTTTCCGGACAAAAACACCAATAAAATCTCATAAAATACACATAAAATGTTTTATTTTTTATTTTTTGTAGATTTTATTAGTATTTTCGCGAATAAATACATATGTATAAAATCTCATAGGAATTCTACTGTTGGCTCAACCTAATAAAATTCACATAAAAATTACTAACATACAAGATTCTCATAAAAATCTCTTAAAATCTTATAGGATTTCTACTTTTGGCTCAACATAATAAAATTCTCATTTAAATTACAAAAATACCAGATTCTTATAAAAATCTCTTCAAATCTCATAGAATAAGTTTTATTATAAAATCGCATAGGAATTATACTTTTGGGTCAACCTAATAAAACTCTCACATAAATTACGAAAATACGAGATTCTGATAAAAAGCTCTTAACATCTCATAAAAGATAACAACCAATAATTCTATGAGAGTTCTATGAGTTGACGACAACTCATAAAAATACCATAAAATACCAAAAAATATTTGATTGTTTATTATTTCTTTCTCATAAGATACCATAAAACCTCATTCAATCTCACAAAAAAAACTTTGTTTTTTTATGAGTTTTTATGAGATCCTATGAGATTTTTCCATTAGAGGGTAGTTGTCCTATACGCCAGAGGTCCTAGGTTCGAATCCCAATGAAAGCCCAAGATTTTTTTTCTGGGTTTTCGGATTCGACGGTCGCTAATGACCATAGTAGTTGATGCAACCTTAAATAAATCAAAAAAAAAAAATTATAGACCCGATCATATTTTCCGCTGATTTTTCCTTATTGCCTAGATTACCAAATGAATAAAATATACCAATCAAATTTTTGAATTTTTAAGGGAGTTCGGTGATTTTCACTCGAAGGCCATCGATGAAACATGGTACAAGAGTGCGGTGCTCCAGCATGAAATCGATAGTGAATCGTTCGTGTTTTCTGTTCCAATGGATACAAGCAGTGAAGAAAATATTCTGGTTACTGCAAGCCATGCAATTTTCCCACGAGATGGTGGTAATGAGGCACCTGGTTCAGTCGTGGGATACCAGTTCCATCATACCGAAATGTACAATCGATTCATGGAAATAACAAGCAAAGTCAAAGTGAGTACCTTGAACTTGAATCTGAATAAGCCATCATTTAACACTCAGAATAATCACCGTGGCACTGTAAGTGATCTGAGCAACCAATTTAACTTCCACTAATTCTAATACTTTTTCGTGTATTCTCGGCTCAGTTTGTTGACCTTTTCAGTGTGACAACTGTATCGAACCGTGCTCAGCCGAGGAAATCGACTGTTACGTAATCGATAGTTCAGGCTATATAATCTTGTCAGAAACTGCCAATGATACTGGAAAATTTTTTGGAGAAATTGACGGAGCTATCATGGAAACAATGCTGACCTTAAACGTCTTCCAGAAAATCACCGTCTACGACTTCCAAGCTCTTTGTTTCTTCAAAGTCGTAATCAGTAATTCGGCTATGACTCTTCTAAAAGTAGCACAAACCGAAACAACTTCTAAACGCGTTTATTTATTCTAACAATGTTGCTTTTAGCCCATCGAATACATCAAATGGTTATTCAACTGGTTTTTGGGAAAGGTAGTATGGGTACTGATGGAAACCAATATTTATCAATTATGGGATTCCAACTGGGTCTGGGCGGAGCCCTACAATGAAGAAGCAGCAGGTTCGTTCCTTCTTAAACTAACTCTTATCAATATTAATACTACCAGAAAGAAGATGAGGGATGTATGGAAATGGGATAAGTAGAAAGTCCTATTGTAGGACGAAGATGAAACCCACGTTACTTGCACGATTAGGGTGTGATACTTTTCAGCTAGACCTTTTATTCAGAGTAAACAAAAAGATACCAGAAGGTTTACTTCGTACCGCGCCTTTGATCTTGGCGAGCTTTTTGAGTGAAGCCTATGAAAGTGGAACAATTTTTCCACTATAGCATTGTAATAGATGAAGTGGACCATCTGGTAGTACCTATATTCTCTGAGAGTACATTTCTTATCTTCAGCGTATGCCGAGGAACTGTGCAGCAAAGGTCCCAGTGAGCGCAAGGCGAAGAAAGCCAAAAAGCTGCGCAAGGGACAGAGTCAAGAAGAGGAAGAGTTCTTTAATCGAGTGCGAGACCCCGTTTGCGAGACCAAGGCTCGTTCATGTGACAAACAATCCGACCTGTACATTTTACAGCAAGACCGGTTGATTAAAGGGGAGGGCTTCGACGGTGAAGTACCGAGAACGTGTTCCAGGTATTCGCTTGACATGAACAGTTGATCGAGATACTAAGGATTGCTTTTCAGGCCGTTTTATATCAAAAGGATTCCGCATACGAATTTATTGTTGGTCGTTGTGAAAACAATGTATCCAACATGTTACTTAAAATTAAGTTCATCGCCGCAAAATATCCTATATGACAATGAAACGCAACCTCCTTGTCATAAGTTGCAACTCAACTATTTGCCAAGGAGACGATTGTCTGGCTGCTATACTGAACACCCTTTAGTAAGTATTATAGATCAGGGGTTTTAACCTCTTAATTGTACCTTTCAACCTTTAACACCTTCAAACTTCAGTTGAGGAATACCATAGTTTAAAATGAACGAAATCAAAAAGGGACACCCTGGATACCAGAGATACCTGTGTCTGCTAATATTCTAAGATTTTTAGAAACATTTTTTTTTTTTTTTTTTAGGAAGATGAAATCGAAACATGCGGCTTAGCTAGTGTCCAATCGTTATCTAAATTTTTAGCGTTTTGTATTCTGATTATTTACTGGATTGTTAATAAATCTCTGTAATTAATGTTTTTCAATATTAATAAAATACCAAAAAAGTATCTTGTCTTACTCACATACCTTAGAGTACCTTTAGTTTGTCAAAAGGTGTCGTAAGGAGCCAAACAAAAACAGCTTTGTATAGTCTAAATCAGGGGTGGGCAAAAGCCGGCCCGCGGGCCGGATCCGGCCCTTTTGCTTACTTTATCCGGCCCGTTGAAAAATCCCGCAAGCAATTTTTTTTAATCTCTTGTGTGATTTTGTTGAAATCAACAGTAGTATTAGTGTGCGTAGTGATCATATAAATAATGAAACCAAACCTATTGTCAACAGAATCGAGTCAAATTCCCAAGTAAATAGACTTTTTAGTGCTTTTAAGTTTGCCGAAGCGCTCTCTTTAATGCAAAAAAATAATAAGTTTCTCTGTTCACAACTAAACTACAACAAAGTACATTATTTTCACTTATTGTTAGTATGAAATGGCTGAATAACTAAGCGTTTCTAAATTATTTTCCCTCATTAAAAACACGACGAGAATCATTGAAAAATACTGATTTTCTTAAATATAGTGCAGTAACACAAGACCTGCATTCTGAATTCCGAAGAAGATTCCAAGATTTCAAAGCTATTGAAAAACTTTTATCATTAATTAGTCAATCTTTCAATTTCGATGTGCAAGAAGCTCCTGTTGAGATACAACTAGAACTAATTGACTTACAGACAAATAATTTACTAAAAGAAAATTTTCAGTCAAACGAATTGAGTGCTTTCTACGGGGCTTTGAATACCGAACATTTCAAACATTTTTTGAACTATGTTCAATTTAATTTTACTATTATCTATTATAAACTGTCAAATTTCTTTGTCCAAATGCTTTTTTATTATTTTTTTGTCAAAAAAATTTTTTGGGCAGGGAAAAAACTCCACCAAAAACATTCGCGTACGTACGCGGTATAATCCTCCGGCCCGGGAGACATTTTGAAAATTTCCTTTTGGCCCGCGCTTAACAGTATTTGCCCACCCCTGGTCTAAATGCTGATCAATAAGCTCTCAACAGGTTCCAAAATTAACCACTTTCTTTACTATCCGCGCTTGGACAGCTTGGAACTAGGAGTTGATCCATCTTCGTTCTACGATAGAACTTCCCACTAATCCCAGTTTTATAAATTCCCCATTCTCTAGTCAATACCAGGAACTTAGGATAATGCGTTGTAATTTTTACTACTAGATTTTATCTCGACTACGAGCCTTATATGGTAAGCGACTTATTTATCCTTAAACTGAGTATCACGAGTACAATGTTTGTATCATCCAAATAGAGAACTACTCCTTTTTTTCAGTTTCCCCCTTCTGCAGTTATGCAGCGTATTCCTGGCAGCATATTCAACAACACCACACAAGAAACATATATTAATCACAATGATACCTATGGATAACGGGTATATATTGAAGTAGCTATGTTCTGTTAGCATTTTGGTCATCCATTTGTAACTGTCCATGTAACCAACTGATAACTTACGAGTAACCAGTAACTGAGTAAAGTTATAAAAAGTTATATTTATATGCCATGTTCACATTTCTACATGTCTTTCTTAGATTATTCCTTATATATACCCTTTTTGATCTGCAAAAGCAGATGAGAACATGGACACCCGCAGAAAATTTTCTGGGGGGGGGGTTCAAAATATTTTTAGTAATGTTTTAATTTACTGTAGCGTATTGAATATAAAAATTTTTTTGACTATTTTCAATCAATCCCGGAGGGCAGACCCCCCCCCCCCCCCCCCCACTGACCACTCCTGCGGGCGCCCATGGATGAGGAGTTTCAGCCAACACTAAGACTGCGTGGAGACTATTCTTAGGGAGTACCGGAATTTATGATTTAACTGATTAATAGTTAGATTATTATTTAGCACAGTTTCTGTTGACATGGCCTATTTATGAACAGGTGGGTACTCATCGGAGTACACTTTCTTTGAGTATCGAAAGTGAAACTTCGAAAAATATGAGATGCTCGAAAGTCTCGAAGGACCAGGTTAGGGCTCGTTCCCCCCGCACTGCAGCCTTCGGATTATTGTACTCCTGTTCTGCTCATGTATCCCTGTTGTACAAGGATTCTTGCTTTTTCCAGGTTCAGCATTTTGCCCAACAAAAGCAGTCCCTGTATTAAGCTTTTTGCGCGATTTGCGCCTGTTTGGACACCCAGGTGTCGCCATTTTGTGAGGGGTTTGCATTCAAAATTGACATGGGTCGCGTCTTCCTCCCCATCTCCACACAGTCTGCAGTTGGAGTCCTATTGAGGCACCCTAATAGTTGGCAGATGCTTTCTCAGTCTACAGTGTCCGGTTATCAGTCCCGTTACTGTTCTGAGTTGGGCAAATTCTTCCCATCAGTTTTTTGCTGAGCTTCTGATGGTGGCCGGACAAAAAGGCACGGACAAAATGTCATGGGGACAAAATGTCACGGACAAAATGTCATGGGGACAAAATATAAGATGTTTGGATATTTACTTGCCGTTGATCAGTTGGGAACCGGTACCAGAACACTGCACTGTGTAGCATAAATCATAAGATAAAAATATAAAACCAAGAACGCTACTCTTTGTCATTGTAAGAAACACACAGTATCAAAAAGTAACAAACAGATTAAAACGTTACACTTTATATAAACATTTCCAGAAACTATAATTTGAAATATTACATGAAAAACATAATCTCTTAATTTTTTTTTTGGGTGTTTTAAGTCGCTTTAACAGCTAAGGTCATATCCCGACTGTCTAAACACAGAAACTTTCTGTTGGTCAATTATAACTTATGCCGCGTTCACACGGTTCAACTTGAGTTGAACGATAATTTTCAATCTTTTAGACCGTAGCGGGGTAGGTGACGCGAGAAGTGAAGCACAAGCGAGTCGAATTGGAAGCAAATTGAGGAGAATTGAAAGAAAACTGACGGGGGTCGACTCGATCGACTTGAACGACAAAATGTTTGACTCAGTCAAACTTTTGTTGATCGAGTCGATCCCGGTCAGTTTTCTTTCAATTCTCCTCAATTTGCTTCCAATTCGACTCACTTGTGCTTCACTTCTCGCGTCGCTTACCCCGCTACGGTCTAAAAGATTGAAAAATATCGTTCAACTCAAGTTGAAACGTGTGAACGCGGCATTAGGTCTAGAATCTTAAGTCTAGGATTCAATGGGGACCGAACCCAGAACCACTTGACGCATGAAGTGGAGAGAACAACTGCTCTAGCCACTGCGCCAATAGGTGGCTTCTCTTAAATTATAAATAAATATTATAAAAAAATGAAAAACCGACTTCAAAATATATAAAAATTCTTAAACAAAAAATGCACTAAAAAGTAACAAAATAATGGCGTATCCTTGCAGTATCTACAACTTACAAATTATTAGGATGATACAATGTACAACTATTGTTATTTTTGGAGTTGGTGTCAGTCAAGGAAATACGACTATATTGGTACTTAGCAAAAAACGAGAATACCTTATGAAAATTATTTTTCAAATGAACTTTTAAACAATATACTCGAACTGTAACAATATCTAGCGACCTTTAAACTACAAAATACCAATACCAACTAAACCGTTTTAAAATTTTTACAAATTACTATTAATATTTATTTTATTGACTGACACCAACTCCAAAAATAACAATAGTTGTACATTGTATCATCCTAATAATTTGTAAGTTGTAGATACTGCAAGGATACGCCATTATTTTGTTACTTTTTAGTGCATTTTTTGTTTAAGAATTTTTATATATTTTGAAGTCGGTTTTTCATTTTTTTATAATATTTGTTTATTTCTCGCGTTTTAGTGTTCTGAAGTTTGATAACTGATTTTATTTTCTTGAAAATGGTTAACCTTCCAAATGCGCTGCTCATATGAGGCAGCGCCGTTTAATATTAAAAGTTACTACATCATCCCTTTTTGCCTTTAAGGGTTGAATTTTTTTGCTTTTAAATGTAATAACAAAACTAAGTGGATTATTCTTTCCAACAGAAAGAAAATTATCAAAATTCGGTTAAATGTCACTATTTCATCCCCTATTTTCATCCTTAAGGGGTGGATTTTTTTCTTCAAATTGAAATGTGAACAATTTAAAGGTACGTTGTACGTAATAGAAATAAAATTATCAAAATCGGGTTAGCCAGAAAAAAATTATAATATTATTTCATCTCTAATTTTTAACCCCTTATGAGTGGAGTTTTTTTTTTTTTTAAATGGATAGGAGATTAATTTAAGGTTGTGTTCTACAAATAAAAAAAGAATTATCAAAATCGAGCTATCCAATAAGAAGTTAATTTTTCATCCCAATTAGTTTTCAATCCTTTAGAAATGAACGATTTCCTTCAAATTAAAATTGAACCACACGAAAAGCACTGGCTTTCAAATAAAAAAATAATTTTCAAAATCGAGCCATCCAATAACAAGTTAGTATTTCATCCTTTAATTTTCAACCCCTTAGAAGTGAACGATTTCCTTCTAACTAAAATGGGACCATTCGGGAAGCACCAGCTTTCAAATAAAAAAGAATCATCAAAATCGCTTTACCCAGTCGGAAATGCTGAGGTAACAAACATTAAAAAAAAAATACAGTCGAATTGAGAACTTTTTCCTTTTTTTGAAGTCGGTTAAAAATAGTGAAAACGCACTATTTATTAGTGAATATTCACTATTTCAAATAGTTAAAAGTATACCACTGCTAAACACTGCTTGTCCATGCCATTTTGTTCGTGACATTTTGTCCTAGCACCGTTCTGATCAGTCATTTCTAGCCAGTATTTGTTTTGCTGCTGCCTTAGCCGACTCACATTCTTTGAGTATCGAAAGTGAAACTTCGAAGAATATGAGATGCTCGATAGTCCCAAAGGATGTTGCGGGGTTAGCGACAGTGACAAACAATTGTGGGCTTTGTAAGAAGAGTCCTACCAAAAAAAAGGTCGAGAATACCAACGGTAGGTAACTGAAATGGCAAGGAGGAGGGATGCAATTGCTACGAAGTAAGACCCACGTGGTCCCATGACAATAGTTTTCAATAACCGTTTTTAGTCATAAAAGAAAAAAAAATTCTTAGCTCCATTTAACAAAAAAAAAAACTTGATAAAATGTTTTAGTAAGTACCTAAGTTTTAAAGTACTATTCTGCATGCAGAATCAATGTTTTGAATGTAGTTTGATTGAATTGTTAAAATACGCGCAATAGAGGACAGTGGACTACTAGCAGCGTGGATAAATTTGGACACTGCATCCGTGTATTATTTCATCGAATTATTTTATTCTCTTTGCAATTAAAGCATTGAAAGCGTTTGCTTATTGAGACTATTGTTAGATTTGTGTCGAAAGTTTATCGAGTGACGTCACCACGACACGTCTCTTCCGAACACCATGCACTATTTTCCTGACTCATCGTAACGAACACTCAAAGGCAAAGCTGGGCAGTGCCTGAGTGAGGAATCACCCTCAGACTAAGCACATGTAGTAACTAGTTGATATCGACATTATTTTTGTGACCTTTTTTAATAATTTTGGCTCATTTGCTTGTTCAAGATCTAAAAGTGTGTTGACTTTTTCATAAAAATATGTGGGTAGGGGAAAGTGGGGTATTTGAGAACAATAAACTTTAAATTATCCTAATTAATAAAATAAAATAACAATTTTAGTAAACTTTTGCTATAACATAAACTTAAACTTATCTACTTTAATAATTTGATCACAAAACTTTTTTAAATTAACATTAGAATAACAAAAATATGGAATATAAAAACTATTGCCATTCCTATTTTCCCGGTAGTGTGTGGGATAATTGAAATCAATCCACGGGGGAAATAGAAACTGCATTGGGTAATGATAATATATATAATATAAACTTTAATGATTAACTATGTTTCGCACAAATCATAGACGTAATTATTACACATGTATTGACCGTTCGTACATGCGTCATGGGTCCATTTCTTACATTTGGTACACATAATCCAGTCTTTTTTAGGGAGCGATTCATATTTTTCCGTGCAGAATATGCAATAATAGTCCACGCCGTCACTTTCCTCGAACACCGTTTTCAAATTTCTAACGACCGCTGTATTGTTGACTGATGGTGGGTTCGTTGTACTTCTTCGTTGTTGAATATTTTTACTTTTCTTTGCAGTTTGCCGTTTTTGTTTTTCCTCTAATTGATGTCTTATGGGAGTGCTGGATAAAATTTGAGAATGTTTTCTTTTTCTTCGTTGTGAAGTTTCTATTTTAGGAATGATCGGCACAAAACGAAACGTTGCATCAGAGTTTAAAATAAAAAAATTCTTCGAAAAAAAATTGTAAAATAATTTATTTCTTACATATTAATAAGAAAAGTCCACATTTACCCCGCGAAAATCGTTCCAAAGTAATCAGTAGGCAGTGGAAGGAGAGACACTATCTCTGCAGCCCATGCGCATTAAATTGTTTTCCCCACTCTATCAAAGCGACGAAAAATGCCCGCTTAACGCGTTTTGCATGTAAAAATAGCATTTTTTAAAACGTTAATTACTTTGTTTTTAATGAAGATATCGTGATAATTCTTTGTTTTAGATAAGGACCAAGTATATAAGAAGTAAAACAAACAAAAAAATGATTAAAATCTATCCAGTAATTTTTGAATTAAAAGCGAACATTGAAAAACATCTATTATTTTATTTATATATATTTGAAGACCTTCAGAAATATATCGACTTGTTCCTCGAGTTATGTGGATAAAGGAACTTTTTAAGGAATTTTATTAAGAAATTCGTTTTTCTAATAGCTTGTTAGTTTCTATTTCCCCCGTGGATTGATTTCAATTACCCCACACACTATCGGGTAAATAGGAATGGCAATATTTTTTTATTCTTTATTTTTGTTATTATTATGTTAATTTTAAAAAGTTGTGATATCAAATTATTAAAGTAGATAAGTAATGTTTATATTATAACAAAAGTGTATTATATTAGTTATTTTGTTTTATTAACTACTAGCTGATACCCGCTCGCTTTGCTGAGAGTATCTAAATTTAATTGATTGATTAATTGATTCCCTACCTTCACAACGTAATTTAAAAATTAATCTATTAAACAGAAAAATATGATAGATACTTTCAGACTTTAGATCTAGGAAGACTCTAGGAAGAGATATTAGGTTCGTTCGCGGTACTGATGGTACTGATCCGGAACTGGTAAAGAATCATTAGATAGGATAATCGCCAAACGCATACACAATAATGAACTGATTAAGGGTTATTTTTCCATGAACGAGTTTGAAAATGTTCGGAAGTAAAACGAGGATTAACGAGAACCCACAAAAATTGTTATATGAATTGAACGTTATGCTTCGTTCACACGAGTCAACTTTAGTTAACCGATTTTAGTTAATCGAGTTAATCGATCAAAAGGAATGAAAAACCTAGTGTGATGACTTGTTTAAACTTTTTTTGATCCACGAAAAAGTTGATTACGGTTCTCACGCGAGGTTTTTCATTCAAATTTTTTTGATCAACTAAAAACAGCCTACTAAAATTGGCTCGTGTGAACGTAGCATGACAGCGAAACTAGATTTTGAATTAGCCACAATTTAGCAAACTGCGCATGGGTAAGAAAATCGAATTTTTCATCGTAACAAAAATCTGAGGATCGCTAGAACCAATTATGAATCGGTAACGAACGCGTTTTGTGTGAACCGCAAATAATGGACCGTAACTCGGCTCATAAACTTGCATGCGCTGGCGATGATCCTAAATCGGTCTTGAACTGATTCGTTACCGATTCATTATCACATCCGCGAACGAACCTATTAGCTATCTTACAGGTTCATTACAATTTTAAATAAAAAATGTTTATTTAGACTTGAAAAATTTCATTTCAAATGTCATTTATAACCGTTCAGCTATTTTAGTAGAATAGCTTCGTAACTATCCTACAGGAACCGTGCCTTTTTTAGTATATTTTACAATTAAAATTTTAGTTACTTTTAATTAAAAAAATAGATTTGAAATCAACCGTTAGAGAAAAATTAATGAAATTTTCAGGATTCATAGTAAAATATTAATGACTAAAAATTATTTGTTTATTAACCTTGAAGTTAACAAATGAAGATTTTACTAATTTCTCGGTAGAAATATGAAGTTTTTTTTTGTCAGTTAGATGCGTTATTTATTTAAGTTTAAGATTCCGGAATAAAATTTCACTGCTCGCGATTAATTTAAACAATATGAATTTATTTATAACAGCGCGCCGCAAGCGCGCCGGGCGCCATCAGAACACTAGACGGCCGAGCGTCAGACTATATTACAGCTTCGGTTTATTATAATAACTAGCTGATACCCGCTCGCTTTGCTGAGAGTATCTAAATTTAATTGATTGATTAATTGATTCCCTACTTTCACAACAAAACTTAAAAATTAACCTATTTTAACAGAACAAGATGATAGATACTGTTAGACTTTAGATCCAAAGTAAGTTCATCAAAATCCTTCAAACTACTTTTCTAGGAAGCGATATTTGCTATCTTACAGGTTCATTACCATTTTAAATATAAAATGATCCTTTAGACTTGAAAATTTTTCACTTCAAATGTTATTTATAACCATTCAACTATTTTAGTAGAATAGATTCGTAGCTATCCTACAGGAACCGTGCCTTTTTTTAGGATAAATGGTATTCAATACGTTAAGATCCGGGGATCTTCAACAAAAATTCATTAAAATTAGTTGCGTTAAGTAATTGTTAATTATTTAAAAATTTAGTATATTATTTTAATACGTTTATTTTTAATAAATATCTTCGACAATGAACAATAAAGAAATTCAAAAATATTAAAAATTGTTCATTATTAATTTTACCAGGTGTTAAATTCATATTTATTTTCCAGTAAAAATAGACAATTTTTTATTTTAAACTTTGTAGAGATTTCTTTCGTTACTGTGTCAAATTGGTCAGGCTTTCTTAAGGCAAATGCGTTAAAATGCTATTTCACGAACTTTAACAAAACTTACCGAAAATACAACGAAAATACACGGTTCCGGTAGGATTCAATTGTTATGCTATCCTATGTAGGGTGACCAACCGTACTCTTTTAGGAAGTACATGTACCTTACATACCTAATTGGTGTAGACTTTTTCAAGTTTTTGTCCTAAATAAGGGCATAATATTTTTATATTGATAAGAATAAGATAGCAATAAAACAGCCACCACGTACGACGTGCAATATCCAGTCGCTCTGCCAACGCTTTTTAAATCTGTGATATCTTCTAAGAAATTCATTTTTATGATATTCTGTAAAAGGCAATTTTGATCTACATGAAATGCGCAACATATTTAATATTTTTAATTTGATAGGGAACCTACTGTATTGTTTAAAATATCTTGGTAAATAAAAATATTTTTTTTGTAATATGTAAAAGATAAAATGCTTCCTGTGGGTTATCCTTAGGAGATAGACATGTACCATTGCGGATTTTTTTACCAATCTTTTTAAGATACACCGCATATAAGTTTGATCTATCTCTTAAGGTTTAGCCAGCGTTTGCAATGTAAGTGCACAAAAATATGTTTGTTATGACATCACATTACAAATCTTTGAATTTTCCGACTTTTCTCTACTCTAATATGCATGTTTAATACCTACAAACCTTCCTCTTGAATCACTCTATCATTTGCATTAAAATCCGTTTTGTAGTTTAAAAAATCTAAGGGAAAGACAGCGGGAGCAACTTTGTTCTATATTATGTAAATAAGATAACTTTAAGTTAAGTGTTCTCAAATACCCCACTTTCCTCTACTACAAATTTGAAAATTACTTTTTTCACATTATTATCAATGAACTTTTTCTGGACTACTCAAAAACTTTATATCGAATCAATTTAGTTAGCGACGACCGTAAAAATAGGGCGGCATATGTTATAGAGACGCCATTTGGAATTAAATCCAACCCTGTAAATTATTAAAATTTGGCTAACGGATGTTTCAATATTGTTCCTTTGTTGTTCGATTTTTTGCGTGGCTCGGGTTTTTGAGTGTTGAGGTTTATGCGAAGCACCAAATTCCATGTAAATTTAGACGTAGCCATGGTTTTTTGTGTAACAAAAATAGCCGCGTAAAGCGCGTGAAACGTGGAAATCTATTCGCTTGAAAGATAAAAATAAATCAATTACAATAATGACAATAAAATTTGGCAATGAAGTACCCGCTACTTCATTCGTCCCGCACGAAGGTACCATATGGAAAATGCGTAGCATTCGTCCAAATCGAAAACGCAATGGAAAAAAAATTTTGAAAGAAAATTTTTTCCATAGCAATCCCTAATTGACTGTGGAATTTCAATCTTCTTTTCAAATAAATAAAATTATAAAAACTCTTATTTTCGACGACTTTAATGGGCTAAGTCTTGGATCTTGTGGATGGGATCGAAATATGTATCTGGGGTGGTTTGTTAATATTTGGGACACTGCTACAATTTATGCCTGATTCTAGTGATTTTATAAGTGATTCTAGTGATTCCTAGTGATTTGTATAACACATACACAATATTTATTACAATTTTGATATCCGTTTATGTAATAGAGGGTTAATTTGCGATGCGAAATAAAATTGACAAGTTCGTCGTGGCGAAACCTTTGCCCAAATGGTTTTGACGACAATTTCAAGGTCCACTTTTGCTTGCATTTGATCTATGATTCTCGTATTTGTACGAAAATAAGCATATTTATATCCGGATGAGTGGAGCTCGTGGAGACGAGGACCGAGGGGACGACAAACGGCGTTATTTCGTTCTATATTAACGGTGACGTCGACGGTGGCTTGATCTGTGGATTCTGGTGTGGATATTTTGATCCACGGCCTGTGGACATCGCGATCAGATTCGGACGGGCGTCGAGTAGCCACGGCGAGCGTCGAACACGGCGACGACGGGCGTCGCAGAACGATTATAGCTTAGCTAGTTCCGAAAAGTAGGCCGATTCGTAACAAGGCATGTGAGGATTGAAACGATACTAAATTCGCCGTGAAAACATTTCGAATTCCCCACTGACTAAACATTGTTTTCTCAAGATTCCAACAGGAACGTTTAAAACTCTTAAAAAAAAACTCTTCCAATTACCATCCAAATCCATCAGGTTTCAAGTGCTTATTTAATAGTGACTTAACAGTAAAAATAACGCCATATCAATTACGTTAATCTCGAAAAAAAATTCCACCAAAAACTGCTCCCGTTTGGACACTTGAAGTGATTGTGTTTACAATGCGTGTGTTATAAAAATTATAAACTGGACATAGTCGTTTAAAAATGCATCATTTGTACCCGTCAGTGAAAGGAGATCCTCTCTGCCCACTGGGATTTCATCCCCAAGTCCGATGGCCTACGAGATGTAAACGATGTTTCCGGTAAGTACGAAATCTATAAGAGCAGCGGAACGCTGAAAAACCAAGCACTAACGCAACATCACTCTCAAGGGATTACAAAGAGCATGGTGGCCGAAAAAAGGAAGAATCCCCGTTACGTCGAGATGATGTAACCATTTCTTCCCCCAGCTTATCTACATGGAACTCAACTTCGTCCCGGTACGAAAAAATTATGATAAAAACTTGTAACGAATCCCAAATTTTTAGGCCTCCAACAAACGATTATCTCAAGTACTTAGCAAAACTAGGAATTCATTAAATCAAGTATTTGGGCATTTTATGCAAAAAATTGAGCTTAATATTTACACCAAGGGTCACTTAGTGGCGTGGTGGACTAAATAGTTGCCTTATAAGCCAGTGGTCCTGGGTTCGAATCCCAATGAAAGCCCGAGACTTTTTTCATGGGTTTTCGGATTCGACGGTCGCTAATGACCATAGTAGTTGATGCAAACTTAAATAAGCCAAAAAAAAAAATAAAAAATATTTACACTTTAAAATGAAAATCTTACAAATTCAATATTTTAAGCTATAAATATTAAAATTTGTTTTGAATTTGACTTGATTTCAAATCGAAGGTATTTAATTTAAAAGACACATCAACTAACTTTTTTTTTTCCGTTAGCAGAAAACCAGGTTAGGGCTCGTCCCCTCCGCACTGCAGTTTTAGGCTTATTGTACTCTTACTTTTTTTTTTCGTTTTGTGGGTTCCTGGATATTCCTTCCTTTTATCACTGCAACCAAGGAGGTGGACTAGGGGAGCTCAAGGCTTTTAAAGAAAGCCAGAACCTGCCTAGGGGCTGCCGTTGCTATCTCGCCAGGCGTCATGTCCGTCTTTTTAACCGACTTCAAAAAAAGGAGGAGGTTCTCAATTCGACCTTACCTCAGCATTTCCAACTGGGTGAAGCGATTTGATGATTCTTTTTTTATTTGAAAGCTGGTGCTTCCAGAATGGTCCCATTTTAATTTGAAGAAAATCGTTCACTTCTACGGGGTTGAAAACTAAGGGATGAAATACTAACTTTTTATTGGATGGCTCGATTTTAAAAATTATTGTTTTATTTGAAAGCCAGTGCTTTTCTTGTGGTTCCATTTTAATTTGAAGGAAATCGTTCACTTCTAAAGGGTTGAAAACTAAGGGATAAAATATTAACTTCTTACTGGATAGCTCGATTTTGATAATTCTTTTTTTATTTGTAGAACACAACCTTTAATTAATCTCTTATCCATTTAAAAAAAAACTCCACTCATAAGGGGTTAAAAATTAGAGATGAAATAATATTATAATTTTTTTCTGGCTAACACGATTTTGATAATTTTGTTTCTATTACGTACAACGTACCTTTAAATTGTTCACATTTCAATTTGAAGAAAAAAATCCACCCCTTAAGGATGAAAATAGGGGATGAAATAGTGACATTTAACCGAATTTTGATAATTTTTTTTCTGTTAGAAAGAATAATCCACTTAGTTTTGTTATTACATTTAAAAGCAAAAAACTTCAACCCTTAAGGGCAAAAAGGGATGATGTAGTAACTTTTAATATTAAACGGCGCTGCCTCATATGAGCAGCGCGTTTGGAAGGTTAACCATTTTCAAGAAAATAAAATTAGTTATCAAACTTCAGATCACTAAAACGCGAGAAATAAATAAATATTATAAAAAAATGAAAAACCGACTTCAAAATATATAAAAATTCTTAAACAAAAAATGCACTAAAAAGTAACAAAATAATGGCGTATCCTTGCAGTATCTACAACTTACAAATTATTAGGATGATACAATGTACAAATATTGTTATTTTTGGAGTTGGTGTCAGCCAAGAAAATAAATATTAATAGTAATTTGTAAAAATTTTAAAAAAGTTTAGTTGGTATTGGTATTTTGTAGTTTAAAGGTCGCTAGATATTGTTACAGTTTGAATATATTGTTTAAAAGTTCATTTAAAAAATAATTTTCATAAGGTATTCTCGTTTTTTGCTAAGTACCAATATAGTCGTATTTCCTTGACTGACACCAACTCCAAAAATAGCAATAGTTGTACATAGTATCATCCTAATAATTTGTAAGTTGTAGATACTGCAAGGATACATAAGTATTTTTTTACTTTTTAGTGCACTTTTTGTTTTAGAATTTATATATATTTTGAAGTCGGTTTTTTAATTTTTTATAATATTTATTTTCAAGATGCTGCAGTCTTCTTTTGAAGAAGTTTCTGCCGCTTTCCAGCTTACTGTAGGGGAGAGTTGGATAATACCGTGCCCCTAAGTACTTGGGCTTATAATTAAGACAGAGTTTAATGTACAGATTAAAAAACGCAGTTAAGTAGTAGAGAATTTGTTTAGCTACACATATAGCATGACAAAGTATTTAAAAAATTAAACAGAAAGCAGTTATTTCGATATTTTAAAAAAATGGAAGAGCGTGGTATTATCAAACAGATTTGATAAAATCGTGCCCGTAATAATATCGTGAATTTCTTTGACTGACCTTAGAATAATTTAAAAAAAATAACTCTTACCAAATCCAGATAATCCTTCTATAACTTGAGATGTTATTTTAGAACAAGATAAATCAACTATAAAACATATAACAAAATTATAACAGAAACTTAGATTCGTTAATTCAACAAAAGTTATGTCCTACATTAATTATTTTATTATTGTCTAGGTATTAAAATTAGCAAATCTTTAAGTAAAGTTAAAACTGATATGTCTCAATTATACCAGTCTTATTATGAGACTAGTTGTACTAATCAACGCAAAATCGCAGAGGAAAGTTTGTGCGCGGAATTGACAAACTCGATCATTTCATTTTATAACCTCAAAACAATAAAGTAAAATTAATCGTGTAATCAAATCCATTTGAGCATTAATTCTACAATATGTACGCATTAGAAAGAAGGAAATAATATTTTGCAATATAAATACAGAATAACTTATCTCCTGCTTAAAATATCCGTCAAGTTATAAGAAACGCCAGTAAAACCTTAAACGACGTGATATTATTCCGTAACTGCTCGGAGCATACTGGTCGTGCGCTCGGGGAGGGGTAAGCGCTTCGGGCTATGATTTTTAAGTGCTGGATAACACTAGAAGTGTTTAGTTTTTACATAACGTTGATGCGCGGAATTATCAGATGCGCGATATTTTCCGACTCTCCCCTACTCTTGTTCTACTCATGTTTACCTGTTAGACAAGATTTCTTGCTTATTCCAGGTTCAGCATTCTGTCCATCAGAAGCAGTCACTAAGCTTTTTGCGCGATTTGTGCCTGTTTAGGTGTTATTTATCCCATACAGGTGCAGTCAGAATGGATCGCGTTTTTCTCCCCATCCCCACACAGTCTACATTTGGGGTCTTGTTGAGACACCCCAATAGTTAGCAGAAGTTTTCTCAATCCACAGTATCTGGTTATCACTCCTGAGATGGTTTTTTTCTAGCCGTAATACCTCAGCGGTGAGCGAGGGGAGAACTCTCCCCATCATTTTCTTAATGAGCTTCGGACCGGAAATTTCTACCCAGTATTTATTTTGCTGCCGTCTCAGTTGACTTTTCATTACCCTTTTGATAGCAGATTTAGTGATCCCCACTCCAGGCTCCGAGCCCACGAGTGGGGTCTTCGAACAAGCCCTTGTATAAGCATCAGCTTCTTCATTTCCCTCGACTCCCTTATGCCCCGACACCCAACCATGTTTGACTCGGTTGTGCTTTGTCAGGTCCTCCAGGAGTTGACGAAACTCCAACACCAACTTAGAGCTGATCGTTGTGTTGGCGATCGCTTTTAGCGATTAGTGCCTGACTGTCAGAGAGGAACTGTATGTAGCCATTTCGATAGCCCATATCTAAGATCAAATAACTTAAGAAAAGCTACTTGATTTGTTTTTAAGTTACTTTTCTTATCAAGTAACTTAAAAAAATCAAGTAGCCTTAACTTCAACTCAAGTAGCTTAAAATCGAGTCTAAACTAATTAAAGAACTACCTTTTTATATGCATAATTCTTCACGGAAAAATGTGTTGTAGTTTTAACAACATTCCTTTTTAATTTTACAACATTAACTAGTATTATATAGGATGACACCACGTGTGGTAACGTTTACCAGTTAAAAGTAATTAAAAAACTGTAGTATTATTTACAACACCAACTAGTAAAAATGATTGAAATTTTTGACACTTGCATTTATTTGTCAAAATTATTGGTTATGTTGTACGCGGCACATGCGCACCAATAACAGAAACGCCAAAATGTGTTAATTGTACAACACTCAGCAGTTGTAACAGCTACATATATTTATTACATTATGGTAGTAAAAAATACTATACGTTAGAGCTGAATACAACACAGTGTGTTATCTACTGTTACATTTATAGTTATAGTGAACACAAAGTGCAGTTAAAATATTATTAGTTTAATGTTGTAAATTTTACACCACTATTTTTTTCCGTGTTTATTTGGCTAATTTTGCACTTTCAAAAGGAAAAAAACGGAACCATGAAGGTACCCAGCTTTTAGTCTAGAGGAGGAGTGAAATTTTAACAAATTGTATGGATACAAAAATTTTTTTTTAGCCCTACTGTTAAGAAAATAACTACGGACTTTAGAAAAATTCTGTTTTGATCATCACGCGATATATTCAAAGGTATCGTAATTATCGATTTTGTCATAAAATCGTTTGGTGTATACAAAATACAACTAACTAGTTAAAAGATAGAAGATCGAAAATTAGTTTGCGTTTTGATTGATCAAAGAATAATAATTCATTATTTTCATAACGTCAGAGACTGCTTTTATTTGGATACTCGACGGGAATAGGTCGATCTAGGGTGGGATTTTACCATTTAGATTATTAAAAAGGAGTACCATTTAGCATGCTTTTAAGTGTAGAAAATTATTGATTTATGAGATATGATAAATGGTTTCCCGGTGTGTATTTTAAATGGATCACCTGACTTAATTGCTCCAGACCTATTAACGTATACTGTAACAATTTTTAACCTATTCAACAAACGAAAAAAGTATGCTATTTTAAAATAGTGCTCTCACTTTTGAGTTATTTGATATAAAATACTTATATACACTGCTTTTTTACCCCTTAGTTAAATGGGGAGTACCCTTAGGGGCCATCCATAAATTACTTCATACGAATTTTATGATTTTTTAACCCCTCCCCTCCTTAGCGTGACGTCACATATTTTAAAATTTTACATCTACAAATAATTATTGAATTAAAACAGCACTTCGAAAATTTATTTTATTTCAATTTAAATGATTTTTTTAATAAAATAACATCAAATCAAACATTCAAAGAAATTAGCAAAAAAAACGATTATTATATTAATTAAAGATCAAACTTAATCAATTTGAGTCCATGGACTTTACACCCACTTCTTTAAACACTTAGATTAAAATAGAGTTTGAAATGCGACGTCGCAAAATTTAGCACCCCTCCCTCCCCCTTAACGTGTGACGTAATTTATGGATGGCCCTTTAATTATAAATGGATGAACATGGTAGGTATATAGTATCATCTTTAAACAAAACTTTAGAAAAAGTTGATTAAGAAGATGTAGCGTTCAATGTAAATTTTGCCTGCCCAAAAATTTGTGACATTTGATTGAGAGATTATTTTATGGTGGAAAAGGAGTTGAGATTCGTTGCAAATTACTAAATATAGTGAGCACATAACGTCACATTACGTAGGTCCGAGGGAACATTCATACGTTATGTAACTTACATTCTTATTAGGGGAAAGTGGGGTATTTGAGAACAATTAACTTTAAATTATCTAAATTAATAAAACAAAATAACAATTTTAGTAAACTTTTGCTATAAACACTTATCAAAATAATGTAGATTTTGGTACTCCGTATTTTGTTGCTGCTTTGCTTAAAGAAAGTCGTCGACATCTCACATCTTGTCTTGTACGTTGAAGATTTTCAATTGTGTATCGCGGTGTAGTTTTTTTTGTGTAATCTCTGGGCATCTAAAAAGATAAATTTTTATCCTTAGAACAATCATAATTATTGGAAATTACAGCACAAAATAAAATTGATGCAAACAAATTTATCAAACTAAACAACAACAACAAGTCAACAAAACGAAACGTTGCACATAGTTTAAAATAAGAAAATTCTTCGAAAAAATTGTAAAATAATTCATTTAATACACATTAATATGAAACGTCCACATTTACCCCGCGAAAATCGTTCCAAATTACCCGATTTAGGCAATTCATATTAAAATGCTCGATACTTAAAATATTTTCTTCATTTAACTTAAATAGCCACATAAAATTTATGAATGAATTGTAAATGAAAGATAATAACAAAAAAATACGTACTAAAGGTCAAAAAAATAATTTTTTCAAAGATTTTTTCATACGGCAAAAATTGTAACAAAAGATCAAATTTTAATTATTTACTTACCGTGACAGTATGCGAACGTCAATTTAAATATTTTTTTATTCAGGAACCAAAGGATCATCAAACTTGTTAATTCAAACACTAATGAAAATTTTTGCGACTAAAGAAATAATTAAAATGTAACTGTTTTAAATTACCCGCTGTTCTCAAATACCCAACCTTCCCCTACGTATGTTTGACGTTGTGTACCCACTGGGAAATTTACATACTTCGAAACTGATTTGTGCTTTGATTTGGGTAGAAATCGTGACGATGTTAGTAGTGGAGGTGTAGAATCGTCTCGAAGCTGGGCGTCAAGCACCAGTTTATCGACAGGCAAGGACGAAAATGTTACAGAAAACGATTCGGGAGATCGTTTCGGAAAGACGCCGGCATCGTGGACGTCGACTCCAGACTTAGCAAATCTCAGTAGTAGTTCACAAGCCAATGTAGTCACATACAACTTAACTCTTCCACGACGAAGATCACAGCTAAACGACACTGGGCAAGGTACTATTTAAAACAATCTTCAAATACCTTTCGATTCACTGTTTCTTGTCTCTGGTAGAAAGTGTCACTCTGAAGAAACCAGATACAACGATCAAAAAAGGAGACAGTTTGGCGGAACGGGTGAAAAAAATTCAGGCTAAAGCCGTAGCGGCTAAGTCGGAAACTTCCACGAACACCACTCCAGTTGCGACGCCGAAAACATCGTCAATTCTGGCATCTCGGCGATCCAAAATCGAGGAGCGGAACAAAGAAGAGACGAATAATAAGCACGACGTCCAATTTTTGATCCAAGTCAAGTCGAAGACAGCACAAAATCGTTCAAATTCAGGACTTCAGCAGCACGAGCGAGATGATGCCAGTATCGCAGATACTGATACCACCGATACAACATTGGTTCGTTTTTCTTTACAATTTCCCCCACTAAGCTTTTATTTTATGATAGGCCATCCAAAAACTGGTTAAATGGTGAGACCAAGAAAATAGTTACCACCTATTGGCGCTGTGGTTAGAGCAACTGCTCTCTCCGCTTCATGCGTCAAGTGGTTCTGGGTTCGATCCTCGTTGAATACTAGACTTAAGATCATAGACCTAAGTAAAAATTTACCAACAGAAATTCTCTGTGCTTAACAGTCGTGATATGACCTTAGATGTTAAACCGACTTAAAACACCAAAAAAAAAAAAATAGTTTTAGAATTGTCACCGTGAAGCTATTAGTAGCTGGTAGTAGGACGGAGCTGCTATTTACTAAAGATAGTCATTTACTGTAGAAAAACAGTTTTTATAATTTATTTTCGCAAATGACCCTTTTTTGGATCTTTCATTGACTGAACTACTAGTATAATATACTAGTGATGTAACAAATATTCGCATTCGCATTCGTATTCGCAAGAAACGACGCGAATGTTTTGCGAATGTTTTTGACAAACCAAAAGGAAAATATATGGAATGATAATACAGCTGCTAAAAATTATTTTTTTTTTTAATTTTATTACAAAATTTGAATAAATAAATGATCAGGGGACAGTTTTGAGATAGGCCACCAAATGCAAAAAAAAATTATATTCTTGTTAGTTTAATTAATAATAATGAAAAAATCACAACTAAAATAAAAATTTAAATGCCTTCTTTACATCTTCAAAACCTCGATTTCTAAATTTTTGTATATATTTTGAAATGCGAACTTGAGAATTCAATAAAATAGGATAGTAATATTATTCTAGGTCTAATAAGTCTTGTTGCAATTTATAATGTAAGATTTGTACTTATTAAGCAGATTATAACTAGAAGTTTAATTAATAGACCAGAGCTAAAGCCTTTGAAAATGGTAAAAAGTGGAAAAAAAATTATAGTTGGATAAAACCCATTAGAAATGGAAGAGAATATAACAAAAATGTAAGCAAAAATAAATTACGATCGATCTTTAGTCTGGAAGTGTGGGGGGGTAAAGGGTAGAAATGGTTTATCTCGATTTCCGACAAAACTACAAGTCCTATGGAAAAAATTATATAGCAAAGTTGTAGGTAATAACAAAATCTACAACTTTTGTACTAACACTTTTTTTACATAACCTCAAAATGTATGTGAAATATTCCAATATTCAAGCATTTGGTTTTTCTTCCTTTCCAAAAAAAAATTTTTTTCATGAAATATAGTAAATACTAACTTTTTTTTTTAACTGTCATTTTTTTTTTTTGATTTAAAATATTTATTTTTCACCTTATTTTGAGTTAATATTGAAAAGCACCCTAATTTTCAATCGAAAATTCTCACGTCCAAAAATGATACTTTTTTAAAAAAGCCGGTGGGCTTTTTGTTCATTGAAATCTCTCATTTCTGATGGTGCAAAAAATATACATTACAATGTTAAATGTTCCCAGAAATTGCAATAATTAATGTGTAAATCTTAATAAATTGCTCAAAATTGTACATAATACAATTGTACAAATACAACTTTGAGCAATTTATAAAAAAAGTAAATATTTTGACGAAGAATTTTTGATTGAAAATTAGGGTGCTTTTTCAATATTAAGACAAAATTGGTAAAAAATTAATATTTTACATCAAAAAATTACAGTGTGTTTTTGGGACATTAAATAGTAACATTTTACTAAATTTAATAAAAAAAAATTTTTTTTTGTTAAATGATAAAAATAAAAAACCAAAAACTTAGTTTTTGGATTTTCTCATATAAATTTTGAGGTTATGTGAAAAAAGTATTAATACAAAAGTTTTAGATCTTCCAATTACCTACAACTTTGCCATTTAACTTTTTTCCATAGGACTTATAGTTTTGTCGGAAATCGATCTAAATTGTTTCTACCATTAACCGCCCCCCCCTTCCACTTTCCGACCAAAGATCGACCGTAATATATTTTTCATATCATTTTTGTTATATTTTCCTCCTTTTCTAATGGGTTTCATCCTACTGTACTTTTGTTTTGGGTTCATAAATTATCGACTCTAGTCTATAAATAATATTAATATCTTTTTACAGAAAACAAAATAATATAGTTTGTATATATTTTGAAATGCGAACTTGAGAATTCAATAAAATAGGATAGTAATATTTTTCTAGGTCTAATAAGTCTTGTTGCAATTCATAATGTAAGATTTGTACTTATTAAGCAGATTATAACTAGAAGTTTAATTAATAGACCAGAGCTAAAGCCTTTGAAAATGGTAAAAGATGGAAAAAAAATTATAGTTGGATAAAACCCATTAGAAATGGAAGAGAATGTAACAAAAATGTAAGCAAAAATAAATTACGATCGATCTTTAGTCTGAAAGTGTGGGGGGGGGTAAAGGGTAAAAACGGTTTATCTCGATTTCCGACAAAACTACAAGTCCTATGGAAAAAAATTATGTAGCAAAGTTGTAGGTAATAAGAAAATCTACAACTTTTGTACTAACACTTTTTTCACATAACCTCAAAATTTATGTGAAATATTTCAATATTCAGGTATTTGGTTTTTCTTCCTTTCCAAAAAAAAATTTTTTTCATGAAATATAGTAAATAATAACTTTTTAATGTCCCAAACACACTGTCATTTTTTTGATTTAAAATATTTATTTTTCACCTTATTTTGAGTTAAAATTGAAAAGCACCCTAATTTTCAATCGAAAATTCTCACGTCCAAAAATTATACTTTTTTAAAAAAGTCGGTGGGCTTTTTGTTCATTGAAATCTCTCATTTCTGATGGTGCAAAAAATATACATTACAATGTTAAATGTTCCCAGAAATTGCAATAATTAATGTGTAAATCTTAATAAATTGCTCAAAATTGTACATAATACAATTGTACAAATACAACTTTGAGCAATTTATAAAAAAAGTAAATATTTTGACGAAGAATTTTTGATTGAAAATTAGGGTACTTTTTCAATAATAAGACAAAATTGAAAAAAAAAATATCTTACAGCAAAAAATTATAGTGTGTTTGGGACATTAAATAGCAACATTTTACTAATGAAAAAAAATAATTTTTTTTTGTTAAAAAATAAAAATAAAAAACCAAAAACTTAGTTATTGGATTTTTCATATAAATTTTGAGGTTATGTGAAAAAAGTATTAATATAAAAGTTTTAGTTCTTCCTATTACCTACAACTTTGCCATTTAACTTTTTTCCATAGGACTTATAGTTTTGTCGGAAATCGATCTAAATTGTTTCTATCATTAACCGTCCCCCCTTCCACTTCCCGACCAAAGATCGACCGTAATATATTTTTCCTATAATTTTTGTTATATTTTCCTCCCTTTCTAATGGGTTTCGTCCTACTGTAATTTTGTTTTGGGTTCATAAATTATCGACCCTAGTCTATAAATAATATTAATATCTTTTTACAGAAAACAAAAAAAAAAATCACCAAAGTTAAACTTCTAGTAGGTGTCCAAGTTGATCTTTTGCTTTAATTATAATATACTTTTCTATTTAAATAATTTAATATAATTTATATTATAATAATTTAATATTTAAATAATTATAATATACTTTTCTATTTAAACAAACTCAAAAAAAAAAAACCAAAACAATGAATATTATTAGAATAGTTAGCATTTTACGCGCACTTTATTTGAAAGTCAAACTTCGCGAATGCGAATGTTGGAAAATAATATTCGCATTCGCTTTCGCGAATATGAAAAATCAGACATTCGTTACATCACTAGCATATACTACCCATTTTAGGTTGGTCCCGACAATGACTTACTGGAACAAATCGAAAGTCTAAAGCAAGAGCTTGAAACCGTGAAAACTCGTTGTGAACGAGCCGAACGCGAAAAAAGTGACATTCTCCTGCGAAGACTCGCTTCGTACGAAACCACTCCCAATAAAACCACGGCAGGTGAAGTACTTAAACTGCAACAGAAGGTAAACGAGCTGCAAACCACCTCGGAAGATCTAGCCGATGACAAAAAAAGTCTTAGTCTCCGCGTAAAAGAGCTCGAAGAAGAACTGGAAAATCGGCCAACTGCAGCTGAAGCCAAGCGTGTTTCCGACGAGCTGCAAGCAAAACTAACCGCTGCTGAAACTCTCTGCGAGGAGCTAATGGACGAGAACGAAGACATGAAAAAAGAGCTTCGCGAAATGGAAGAAGAAATCGAGGAGATGCAAGACAACTTCCGAGAAGACCAAGCCAACGAGTACACGTCGTTAAAGAAGGAACTGGAACAAACATCAAAGAACTGTCGCATACTTTCGTTCAAGTTGCGCAAAGCGGAACGTAAAGCTGAAGAGTTGGAAACAGCCAAACAGGAAGTCGAACAAAAACTCCAGGATGTGGCCGGCTCGAACACGCTCAACTATGTGGAACGGATCAAGCATTTGGAATATGAATTGAAAGTCGCTAATGAAGTCTCCTTGCGCTTGCAGAAAGACTTGGAAGAATCGAACTCACAGCTAGCGAAAGTCGAGGGAAAACAAGCGGGTAATAAAAAGAAATTGGGAGTCATCGGTAAATCGGCGTCGGAAGAAGGGGTAAGATTTGATCGAGTAACACTGGAACATAGGTTGACTGTTTAATTTCAGCAAAAAGTTTCTCGAGCTTCGCTAACCAGGGGTGGTTCCCAAGAAGACCCAGTGCAGCTTTTACGTGATCTTCAAGATTCCTTGGAACGAGAAGCCGACTTACGTGAACAGCTTCGATTCGCTGAAGAAGAGGTAAGTTGAATGATAGTTTGTTGTCTTCTAGTATCTGATCAATCTGATTCATCTTCTGAAAAAAAAATGAAATAAAAATAATACCAGTTACGCCGCCAGAGGAAATCCAACAAGCTGAAAGGATCCCCACGTCAGCCTGCCGATGGTGAAATTTCCCTTAAACGTTCCTCCCCGCTTGTTCTCTCCCCTCAAGCATCAACTGAGAACATATCAACTGATCCAATTCCCGAGAAATCCTCTCAGCGTCCCAATATGGATACACTCCCTCCAGATGTTTTAGAAATGTTACAGCACTTCTTAACTCCTGACAACATAAACAAAATAAAGTTGATGGCTCAATCGGAAGAACGTAATCTAGTGGAAGGTTCGACACAAACTTTGGAAATGGAACGTAAAAATTTTGCTCAACAAGTTCGAGTACTAACGGAGGAATGTTCGATTCAAACTGAACCGAATAAAACGATGGAAGTATCCTCTCAAACAAATGAACCGGAAAAGATCAAAGGCAAACGGTCGGCGTGCACACAAACTGTAGTTAAACTGCAGCACCGCTATTCCCAGACGAAGAAGGTTCCCGTAAAAACGCGAAATGGTTTTTGTCAAACGGACGAATTGAAGCAGGTCGAAGAAGACTCGAGTTTGGGTTCAGTGCAAACTTTGCCGTTTTCAGTTCCGTTACCGTTCATGTCTTCAATGCGTCAGATGCAGTTTTCCCTGTCATCTGTTTATCCACCTCCGGGTCAGCTTTCGTCATCAATGGGATCTCTTCTGGCACCTCTAGGTACTGATCACCTTTGACACTGATTTTTAACGTGGACTATTCTTTACAGGCGCAAAATTTACGAAGAAAATCATCTCGAATTGAAGACGATAACGAATCGTTGGTGCTCCAGCTCAAGAAAATGGCTACAAAGGCCAGAAGTATGTGTCAGCTAAAAATTTTCATAGATTTGGTGTTCTTTTTATGTTCATTTTCGCTTTGAAATTGTTTCGACATTTGCATGATATTTTTCACTCTAGTCCAGTCAATAAAGTGGAAAAATTTACGGAAATAAATTGTATATAATCTGAGTTTTTCTTCGAGAACATTAGATAAGACCTTTCTAAGTCGCATACTAGGAACTCCTATCATGATCATTGGGTGAGCAAGAGGTTGAACGATTAAACTTTCAGGTTTTTTGTTAATATCTCCAAATCCTTTTGTTCTAACAAAATGTATGTAATACACAAAATTGAAGGAAATTTTGTTCTCTACAAAGTATATCCTTTTTATTTTTTTTCTCATATAAATACTTAAAGAGATAAATAGGAAAGACGTTTCAACAAATGAAATGAAACGTTTTCTTAGGACCCAGTATCCTTAATACATTTGGACTGATTCGTAATCGGTTTAGGATAGGATCCGCGAACGAACCTATTGTTATATTCATAATAGACCAGGGTCGATAATTTTTGAACCAAAAAAAAATTATAGTAAGATGAAATCCATTAGAAAAGGAAGAGAATATAACAAAAATGAAAGGAAAAATAAATTACGGTCGATCTAAGGTCGGGAAGTGGAAGGGGGGGGTGTAGTGGTAGAAACAGGTTATCTCGATTTCCGACAAAACTACAAGTCTTATAGAAAAAATTAAATAGCAAAGTTGTAGGTAATAAGAAGATCTACAACTTTTGTACTGACACTTTTTTCACATAACCTTAACATTTATATGAAAAATTCTAATAACCAAGTTTTTGGTTTTTAATTTTATCGAAAAAAAATTTTTTTCATGAAATTTGGTAAAAACTTACTTTTTAATGTCCCAAATACATTGTAATTTTTTTTGATTTAAAATATTTATTTTTTCACCTTATTTTGACTTAATATTGTAAAAGTACCCTAATTTTCAATCGAAAATTCTAACATCAAAATATCTACTTTTTTAAAAAAGTCGGTAGGCTTGGATGTTAAATGTTTCCAGAAAATGCAATAATTAAATTGTAAATTTTAATAAATTGCTCAAAGTTTTATTTGTTCAATTGTATTATGTATAATTTTCAGCAAAATGTGTGAGCAAAAAAGTAAGTGTTAGCACAAAAGTTGTAGATCTTCTTATTACCTACAAATTTGTTATTTAACTTTTTTCCATAGGACTTGTAGTTTTGTCGGAAATCGAGATAAACCATTTCTAGCCTTACCCCTTCTCCCCTCCCCTTCCACTTCCCGACCAAAGATCGACCGTAATATATTTTTCCTATAATTTTTGTTATATTTTCCCCCTTTTCTAATGGGTTTCATCCTACTATAATTTTGTTTTGGGTTCAAAAATTATCGACCCTGGTCTATAAATAATAAAATTTAAATATTTTTTTACAGAAAAAAAAAATTAACCAATGTTAAACTTCTAGTAGGTATGCAAGTTGATATTTCCTTTTAATTATAATAAATTTTTCTATTTAAATAATTAACAAACTCAAAAAAAAAACAACATTTAACACTATTAGTAAGCATTTTACACACACTTTATTTGAAAGTCAACATTCGCAAATTTACAATAAGTTTGTTCGCGGATCTGATAGTGAACCGATAACGAATCAATCCAAGTGGATTTAGGATAATCGCCAAACGCATAAACGCTTATGATTAACGGTTATTTTTCCGTGGACGAATTTGAAAATATTCGGAAGTAAGACGAGGATTAACGAGAACCCACGAAAATTGTTAATTGAATTTAACATTGACAGAAAAGGAAAGCGGAATGGGACTTTGGATCTAGCGATTCTCGGGTTTTTTAGGACGAAAAATTCGATTCTCTTACTCATGCGTTGTTTGATAAAATGTGGCTAGATTTTCTTTCCTTTTCTTTCAACTTTAAATTAAATTAACAATTTTTGTGGGTTCTCGTTAATCCTCGTCTTACTTCCGAACATTTTCAAACTCGTTCACGTGAAATTAACCCTTAATCAGTTCATAAGCGTGTATGGGCTTGGCGATTATTCTAAATCCACTTGGATTGATTCGTTATCGGTTCAGTATCAGATCCGCGAACAAACCTAATAAATGCATTAAATATCTCATTAAATATTGGTCCTATAACCTACTTTATGGGGAATGAAGTTATACTTTGAGTTTGTATATTACACATTTTTACTAGAAGTCACATTTAAAAAAAATATTTAAGGAAAACCTAAACAAGGAACCTTTATACCTCTTTTCTGCCCAACGTGTACACCCAATCAATTTTAGAGTGTTAGATTCAGATTGATTTTCCTATTGTTTTTCGGATGAAAGAAAACAGACACCCAGAGAATTTCCACGAATAGGCCTCGTTTTGATCGTTATTGATTGGACTATGAAAGTATTTTGGTTTTCACTTACCATTTCAATCACGCGTCTGTCCAACGTGACTGCTTTCTCAAAATCAAAATTCGAAACTCTAACAAAATCATTATCCATTTTATTTCTGATCTGAAGCCATTTTCTCGAGTTTAATATAGAGATTCCGAGGAAATACCATTTTTCCATTAGCTACCATAACAATAGACCACGTGAAAAACTGCAAAGTTTACGAGAAGCCCACATTTCAGAGTAGTCTATTGAAAAATCAGTTGATTCAGTTGGTATATTCAAAGCTTCTCGAACCTATACAGTTTTGTAAGATGACTAAAAAAAAATTAGATATCATCAAACTGCCTCGTATTGATGTTTCGCTTGCGAAATCTCCTTCGAAATTTAGCCAAAGGCAACATTTCCAGGTCGAAAACTAAGCCCGACTCCAAGCCACTTAAGTCCGGAATCATCTGTTGATAAGGACGAAGGAATTTCAGATATTGAAGATCCAAACGAACTGCGTCTTCTTTTGGAACTCAATGAACAAGTATGTAACAGAAAGCACTGAAAGACGGCTTTTCAAGGCGTATTACCACTTTCCAGGAAGCCGGAGTTTTACGTCGCAAAGTCGAAGATTTGGAGGCCGAGAATGACATGGTGAACAAAAAGGTCAAAGATTTACAGGAGAAGTTATCGAGCAAGACCACGAACAAGTCGGCAAATCTAGCGACCAACGGAAAGGTGTCAGCGATCGATGAACAAAAAATCAAAGTCTTACAACTACCCTTACGGTTCTGGTCACTCGTTTTAACCCGATTGGTTTTCAGGTTCTTGAGGATGAGATATCGGAATTGCGGAAGAAACTGATCGAGAAAGATCGCGACTACGAGCGACTCAACTCCGAACTTACACTGATACAAAAGCAAAAAGCAAAGGGTACAATTTCCAAGACCAAGTTAGTATTTTGACTCCAATTAGTTAGATCACGTTTTTGGAGGAATGTTTCCGTAGTTCAGTCAATAAAATAAAACTTTGCAGTGAGCGTGAAGCCTTCCTGAACAACATACTAAAAGCTCTCTAGTTGAATGTAAACATTGAGTGAAGGAGAGGTTGAAAGGTCATTCTTTTTAAATCTTAGATTTTCAAGATATAGTGGTACCTTGACATACGAGATTAATTCGTTCCGCAACCTTGCTCGTATCTTGAATTACTCGTATCTCGAAGCAAATGTCCCCATACAAAACAATTGAACTACCATTAATCCGTTCCAACCCCCTAAATGTCACCCCAGTTATTTTTGTTACGTGTTTGTTACTGGTCTTTGCCTTTTTCGCTACATTTTTCTCGCTTTCACCTGTAGGCTGTTTAGAAAAAAAACATGTCCAAGGAGGTTTGTTTTTTCCTCCCTCTCAGAATGTCTCGGAAATGAGTTAGGCGAGTGGCATTAAAAAGATTCCACATTCCTAAGAATCCCTTTATCTCACTTGTAGAAATAACCTCCTTCTCCTCTGACTCCTCGAAACCAATTTCTACCGGCCGACCTGCTAAACCGAACTCGTATCTCGAATTTCGCTCGTAACTCAAAGCAAAAAATCACTCGCTCGCCGGCTCGTATCTCGAAAAACTCGTATGTCGAGGTACCACTGTACTTAAAAAAAACTTAACAAAAGAACCTTTCAAAGCCTCCCCATCCAACGCTCAATTACTATCGATTCAGTCTTTTTCATGTTATCCAGGAAGACTTTTACTAAATATTACTGCATTCTTATATTGAACGCTTTTTTTCGCATTTAAATCAGTATAGAAATTTTCAGGTCCTTAGATTCAGATCAGCAAGCTGTTGATTTGAAGCGGCAACTAGAAGTGATCGAGCAAGAAGCAAACATTCTGCATGGAAAAGTGAAAACTTTGGAGAGTGAAAACGAGAAACTAATGTCAGACAATAAACGCTTACAACTAATCAGTGGCACTAAAAAAGTGTCATCTGACAAATCTTTGAACACGTACATTGATAAAATAGCTGCGTTGGAAACGGAACTATCCGAAACCAAAGAGAAACTGAAAAGTGTTGAAAGTCAAAGCGTGGTTAGAGGTGGATTCTTGAACAAGGACTCTGACAGTAAGAAACTAAAAGAGGAACTAGAGAAGCTCAAGGACCAAGTGAAAAAAGTAAATAGAAATCTGTTAGTTCCATATTCTGTTAGCTTCTAACTGAAATCATCTTATTTTCAGATGGAGACCGAAAAGAAAACGCTCACGGATAAGTTAAATGATTTGAAAGACGAAGCTTTCCAGGCGAAACCACGGACTCCGAAAAAACCGACTGATATCACAACAAAGTTGCAGATGAAAAAGATGGTGTTGGATTTGGAAAATGAAATCGGTATTTGCTCATGCTAAAACTGTAAAAATAGTTTAACTACATCTTCGTCTTTTAGGAGAAATTTTAGTTTTGTTGAAGACTTCAGAAGATGCCAGAACCCGTTTGGAAAACGCACTGAAATCGAAAGATAGTACCGGTACATCTCAAGATCTTCAAACCACCAACCAAGATGTGATTGAACTTAAAAAGAAACTCAGTGAAACCGAGAAAGTGCTGGCATCTGAAAAGGAACTGAACCAAACTAAAATTAAGGAAATTTCCGATTTCCAACTTAAAATCGAGGAACTTCAAGATAGTGTCAAACAACTAACGACTTCCAAGGAGAAAATTGAACAGGAACATCATAAATTGGTCGACGAACGAACCACTCTAGAAGGAAAAGTTCGAAAGCTCAACTCGCAACTTAGTAAGAACCTTTGGACTGTTAGCAGCATTCCAATTGATTTTGATACTGTTTCAGAAACAGCCGAAACTAAAGGAAGCGACACGGACAAACTCAGTACCACCATAAAGACTCTGAAGAAAGATATCGAGCTTAAAGATAAGGAAATTGATAAACTAAAGAGAGATGTTGAAAAGCTTCAAAGTACCGAATTGGAAAAGTCGAAAGCCAACAAGGAACTGGAAGAAAAGGCAAAGCTTATTTCAAATTTAGAAAAAAAAATTCAAGACAGTGACAGTGTATTAAAACAAAAAAACGACGAACTTAAGCAAAAAACTGAAGAAATTTCACGACTTGAAAAAGCAGTTGTAAGTCAACAGCTTTATATGCATACTAGTTGATACCCGCTCGCTTCGCTGAGTGTATCTAAATTTAACTGATTTATTAAAAGTTTCCTTACTTTCATAGCGAAATATAAAAATTAATCTATTTTGACAGAAAAAAATCATAGATACTTTCAGACTTTAGATCCAAATAAAATTCATCAAAATTCGTAAAACTAGTAAAAATTAGTAATAATAATAATAATTTAGTAAAAAAGTACCTGTATTCCTTCCTTTATGACTTGAAAATCTTTCGTACCAAATGTCATTTAAAACCGTTCAGCTATTTTAGGGGGCATCCATTTAATTACGCGAGACGTTTTTTACGATTTTTAAAATCCTACCCCCACCCCGCTGGTAAGATGTCATGAGATTTGGCATAAGCTTTTCTCCTAACCCGCAATCTAATGTGATATTTTTCAAAACAAAAAAATACGTGATATTTACGAGATTTTCCCTTTCCCCAAAATAAGATTAGATGAGATTCGGCTCGACCCCATCGGCCCCTGAACGCCTCACGTAATTAACGAATGTTCCCTTAAAAGAATAGATTAGTAGCTATCCTACAGGATCTTTAGCAAAACTTCATTGAAATTCGTTCCGTTAAGTAATTGTTAAATTTTGAAATTTTTAGTTTATTATTTTAATACGTTTATTTCTATTTAATAACTTTGATATTGAACAATGAAAAAATTCAAATATTTTAAACAATTTCATTATTAATTTTATCGGATGTTAAATTGAAATTTCTATTTATTTTCCAGTAAAAATTGTCAATTTTTTAATTTCAACTTTGTACAGATTTCTTTCGTTATTGTGTAAAATTGGAAGAAAATCCGTTAAAATTCTATTTCACGAACTTTATCGAAACTTTTTAAATGTACGGTTCCTGTAGGATATAATTGTTTTGCCATCCCATGGGAACTATACATTATTCTAGCCTTAAAAGTAAGCTATATCATTCTCCCCCAAACTACCACATTGCAAAAATCATATCAATCTTTAACTCTGTGATAAACAAAAAACATATCCATCCCACGGGAATAGTACATCTCTCCTAAATAAAAAAATAGATCAAATCTTCTTAAGGAAAATGAGTTAAGACTCTATTTCGTGGATTTTAATGAAACTGCGTTTAAATACACGGTTCTTATAGAATACATACTTGTTTTGCTATCCCATGGGAACCGTTTATTATTCCGGTATGAGAAGTAATCTATATCATTTTATGACCCTTAAACTACCACATTACAAAAAAGGAAGTTAATTTTTTGCTCTGTAAAAAACAAAAAAATATCTATCCCACGGAAACCGTACATTTTTTCTGGATATAAAGTATACTATATGTTAAACCGGATTATAATCTATATCTATGGCAAATTTCATCCAGATCCATTCAGTAATTTTTGAGTGAAAGAGCAAGAAACATTCATACAAACTTTCACGATTATAATATAAGTAAGATAATTTGAACTTACTAATTTTTTTTTTAAGAAATCCACATCTACTGTTCAGTTCGACGACAAGAAGGTATCCACTTTGGAAGTTCAAGTTTCAACGTTGACCAAGGAATTGAAAGACGCTGAAGATAAACAGAAACAAGCAGAAGCTACTGCAAAAACTCTGGAAGAAAGCTTCACAAGTACAAAGTCAGAGTTGAAGAACTTGGAAAATAAAAACCATCAACTGGAGTCAGAACTGAAAGTAACCGACTTAAAGCTCAGCTACTTTTGGTTTGCTCAACTTTTTTTTTTGTAGACTATGAAAGAACAGTCGTCCAAAACGAAAATCAACCTGGAGAAAGAGATCAAACTAAAGGAGTCTGAAATCAATAAGCTGGAGGCCAAAATCAAAATCCTAGACCAAACTTCTGGATTGCGAACGAAAAAAATCAATGACGTCAAGAAAGAGTACGAAGACCAAATAAACAGTAAGTACTGAGAGTATAAGGAACCAGTGGCGGGTACCCACTATAAACGATAGTACCCGGGATGCCTCGAAATCTAACAACCTGTGTTAGTATCGATTAAAACAAACCCTCTTAAGAGTTAAAACTAACTTTCAAGTATACCCATGAAACTGAATTTTCAAAGTTTCTGAATATTTACAATTTTTTTTTTTCACAAATCCAGTTTTAGATAAAAGCTTTTAAAGGTAAGTTTCAACCTCTAATAGTACTAGATTTTAATGATTTAATATGTTTGAATTGAACGAAATGGTAGAATACTTTGGATGTCTTTTAAACGGTTGTTATAAAATCTAATTTTCAGAACTAACCGCAGATCTGAAGAGCGAGAAACAGGAATACGATGATCTAACAGCCAAATATGAGATTTTAGAAGAAGAGCATGTAGTGACCAAAGCACAACTTGTTACTGAAAAAGAAAACTTACTTCGGTTTGTTCGTCTCTAAACTGTAGCAACCAGAAAATGTAATTAACTGACTTGCAGGCAATTGCACGAGTCTGAATTGGGCTTGGATACTGTGAACAACGAGCTTCGAACGCTACGAGACACGTACAACACCAAACAGGACGCCTGGATCAAGGAAAAGCTTCAGATGCAGGAGAAAATGAAACAGTTTGAGAGCAACAATTCCATGGAAACGTTGACTATGGAACGGAACAGGTTTAAGGTGTCCTTTGACGAGAAAGTATCTGAATTGGATCAGATTCGTAAAGAGTACAATGTGATCCAGGATCAGTTGTCGTTTGCTCGGAAAGAAAACGACGAGCTTCGAAAGAAACTGGACGACTTTGACAAAGTCTCGAAGATACAAAGAAACATGAGCGCGGACAGCACGGCTATGGAGAAGGAAATTCGAACCCTGACAAATCGCTGTACCAATGCTGAAAAGATGCATAAGATCGAGCTGAATCAGTGCAAAATGCGCTACGACAATCAAGTGGCTGTGTTAAGCGAAGAACTGCAATCTCTTCAAGACCAAGTCACTAGATTTAAACGTGAACGGGACAACTTCAAACACATGCTAGAGAGCGCTCAGAAGACCATGTCCGAGCTGAAGACAACTGGAAAGAGGGAACATCGAAACTCAACTACCAGTTACGACGAGGTACGCTATCAACTAAACAATTCCAACTTCTGTTCTACTTTCGGAACTTTCAGGTGGAAGAGTCACGATCGAAAATCATCACTTTGGAGGAACAAATTAGTTGCATGGAAGACGAACTATCAGAAGCACGTCTGGAAAGCTCCAAATTAAAAACTGAATTAGTATCTGAACGATCATCGTGGGAAATTAAAATGTCTGAGATGCAAACACGAGTGAATGAAGTAAGTCGTTTAGTTCTTAATAATCCCAAAAATCTACCGAAATCCTGAAGGCACAAAATCCCGGAAGGTATAGTTAGATGTTGAAATTTTGACTGTCGAGATTTTGGGTGTCGGGATTTCGGGTGGTACTGGATCAATAGTTTGTTTAAATTAAAATGAAATGGCTTTCAGTTGGAAGAGGAGAGGATTCTGGCCAGTGGTCGTTCGAAAATTCCGGGACAACGAACGCGTATGGAGTTGGCTTGGCAAAAGGAACGCGAAGAGCAGCAACGTTTGCTACAGGAGACTTCAACGCTAGCGAGAGACCTGCGACAAACGTTATTTGAAGTGGAACGGGAACGGGATAAGGAACGTTTGGAATCCAAACGCAAGCACGATCAATTGAAGAAGTTTGTCGAAGAAGAACAGGACGAAAGTCGCAAGAAACTAACGGAAATCCAGTGCGATCTGCTGGAATTGCGAGATGCACACGCGAAGCTTCGAACGACCAACGAAAAGTTGCGCCGTGAAAAGGAACGACACGAGCGGGAATACGATGAAATTCGACGGGAAATCGTAGCGAAACGCCGAGCTGAACAGGAAGAAGACCGTAAACTAACGTCGCTGTTACAACAAGTCGAAGAACTAACGAAACTAGTTCCTGAACTGCACGGAAGTGAAAAGGTCGACGAGTCGAGTGCTTTACTAGCGATGACTCCGACAGCTCCTAGACGCCTTAAAGGTCCAAAATCTCGGGAATCGTCCCCGTCACTAGAGCGACGATCGATGAGCCGAGAACCGTCACCATTCGTGGATAAACAAATGCAAATCCAAACGACTTTACTAAGACTGACAAACGCAACCGAAGAACTGCGAAAGTACCAGCAACTGAACGACGCGGAACGGGACCGGGAGCGCACTAAACGATTCGGAATGCGGCGTGCGGCTTCCACCGAAACGGAAAACGGTGGTGAGAACATCCGCTCAATTCCCGCCCGGAAAAATTCCCTTGCCGAAAACGGGAGCTTGAAGCGACGCAGTCTATCGCTAGAACAGACATCCGGAACACGGCCCGATCAAGTAATCTGGAAAGTGGATGACGACAGTATCAGTAGCTTACAGTCGCTGGATGGTCGAAACACAAGTGGAGCGGCTCGATATCTAAAACAGGACTCGAGTCTGGATAGTCGACTATCGGGAGGGTCGACTCAAAGTGAAATTATCAACTCATCAGATGTTCGAAAGAAGAAAAAAGGTCTCATTGGCAAGCTGAAAAATCTTACAAAATCGCATAGTATTGACGACACGATGGAAGGATCTCGAGGAGATGTGTCTCATGTAAGGTTACATTACATCTCAATGAGGTCATAACAATGTTTCATTACGTAACATTAATGTAAAAGTAACGTAACGAACGTTATAGAACTATTACGTAGTAGATTTGTTCGCGGATCTGATACTGAACCGATAACAAATCAATCCAAGTGGATTAAGGATAATCGTCAAACGCATACACGCTTATGAACTGATTAAGGGTTATTTTTCCGTAAACGAGTTTGAAAATGTTCGGAAGTAAGACGAGGATTAACGAGAACCCCCGAAAATTGTTAATTGAATTTAACGTTGATAGCGAAACTGGACTTTGTACAAGCCACAATTTATCAATAGTACCTAATTGATATTCGGGTTTTTTTCAGAACGAAAATTTCGATTCTCTTACGCATGCGTAGTATTATAAAATGTGGCTTGTTTTTCTACCCTTTGCTGTCAACGTTAAATTCAATTAACAATTTTCTTGGGTTCTCGTTAATCCTCGTCTAACTTCAACATTTTCAAATTCGTTCACGGGAAAATAACCCTTAAACCATTAATTATCCTAAATCCACTTGGATTGATTCGTTATCGGTTCAGTATCAGATCCGCGAACAAACCTAGCATGTCGTTATGTACTCACAGGAAAAGTGAAATAGAGGGGGTAACAGTATAAGAAAAGTTTTTTCTTTGTAATATGGTAGTCATAAAAAGTTGCTTTGTTATGAGTCAATAATTGGTATGAAAAACTGAAATTTTGGCGGTTTTAATTGGCCCATATCACAGCAACTTTTTGTGACTCCATTTCGAAGAAAAATCCTTAATACTTTCGCTTGACCATACACATAAGTACTGGTGAAAATATTTTTTTTTTGCTAGTGGTTTGAATAAAAAGCCTAAAAGTTTTCCAGTACTCTGGAAAAGAATAAACAAAACTGACGAAGAACTTTTACGTTTAAGTGTTAAGTCCTTTTCATATAAAGATCTGTGTATAAAATGGTATCATGATTGGTACACTGAAAGCTAAACCACTTTAGATAAATACATGAAATTTGAATCAGTTCTCACTCGCTCAGGTTTAACTGTAAGTGTCGTACATTGTACATAAGTACCAGGAGTACCAGTAGGTACAAAAAGGATTCCAATAAATATTAGGTTTGTTCGCGGATCTAATACTGAACCGATAACGAATCAATCCAAGTGGATTTAGGATAATCGCCGAACGCATACACGCTTATGAACTGATTAAGCGTTATTTTTCCGTGAACGAATTTGAAAATATTCGGAAGTAAGACGAGGATTAAAGAGAAGCCACAAAAATTGTAAATTGAATTTAAAATTGACAGAAAAGGGTAGAGAAACGGGATTTTGGATCTAGCAATTCTCGGGTTTTTTTAGGACGAAAAATTCGATTCTCTTACTCATGCGTAGTTTGATAAATTGTGGCTAGATTTTTTTTTCAACTTTAAATTCAATTAACAATTTTCGTGGATTCTCGTTAATCCTCGTCTTGCTTCCGAACAGTTTCAAACTCGTTCACGGAAAAATAACCTTTAATCAGTTCATAAGCGTTTATGCGCTTGGCAAATATCCTAAATCCACTTAGACTGATTCGTAATCGGTTTAGGATAGTATCCGCGAACGAACCTATGTTATATTCATAATCGACCAGGGCCGATAATTTTTGAATCAAAAAAAAAATTATAGTAAGATGAAACCCCTTAGAAAAGGAAGAGAATATAACAAAAATGAAAGGAAAAATAAATTACGGTCGATCTGTGGAAAGTGGAAAGGGGGGGGGGGGGTGTTTTTAAATGTAGAAACGGTTTATCTCGATTTCCTACAAAACTAAAAAAAAAAAAATTAAAAAGTAAAAAGTAAAGTTGTAGGTAATAAGAAGATCTACAACTTTGGTACTAACACTTTTCTCAGATAACCTCAAAATTTATTGGAAAAATTCCAATAACCAAGTTTTTGGTTTTTTATTTTTGACTTTTACAAAAAAAGAAAATGTTTCATGAAATTTGGTAAAAACTTACCTTTTAACGTCCCAAATACACTGTAATTTTTTTGGTGTAAAATATTCATTTTTTCACCGTAGTTTGACTTAATATTGAAAAAGGACCCTAATTTTCAATCGAAAATTCTCATGTCAAAACATCTGATTTTTTTAAAAAGTCGGTGAGCTTTTTGTTCGTTGAAACTTCTACTTTCTGGTGGTGCAAAAAAATATACATTACAATGTTAAATGTTCCCAGAAAATGTAATAATTTTAATAAATTGCTCAAAGTTCTATTATGTACAATTTTGAACAATTTATTAAAATTATTGCATTTTCTGGGAATATTTAACATTGTGATGTGTATTGTTTTTGCACCATCAGAAAATTTTTCACATAAATTTTGAGGTTATGTGAAAAAAAATGTGAGTACAAAAGTTGTAGATCTACTTCATATCTACAACTTTGCTATTTAATTTTTTCCATAGGACTTGTAGTTTTGTCGGAAATCAAGATAAACCGTTTCTACCCTTAAAAATACCCCCCTTTTCCATTTCCCGACTTTAGATCGACCGTATTTTTTTCTCTTTCATTTTTATTATATTCTCTTGCTTTTCTAATGGATTTCATCCTACTATAAGTTTTTTCACTTTTTACTATATTCAAGGCTTTAGTTCTGTTCTATAAAGGTTTGTCCCTTGATTAAAAGCTACATACGGCCATTTCAGACCACTGGCAGAAAAACTCAAAAATCTTTGGTTGGTTTAACAAAGTATTCTTTTAGCATCAAGGATCTGATTCTGATATGAGCATGTCGGAGGATGTAAGATCGAGTAAGAAAGATCTGAAGGGGAGAATAACAGGAATGTTCCGGAGAGCTGGTTCGTCCTCTCGAAGCAACAGTCTGGAACGGACTCGGAAGGAACCCACTCCGGATAGCTCTTCACAACGGCCATTAGCCAAAAATGGCAGCAACAATGCTCTCAACAAAATACAAACAGTACGTGAATCGATCTGAAACTTATAACTAACTAATTCTTATTTATTTTTTAAATAGAAGACCGAGGATAATTCAGCATCATCTACATCTAGTAAAAGTAGCACATTGAAATTGAAAAAGAAATAACGAGAAACATTTCCATAAATCCAAAGAGCATGGATTCGTACCCTACCCTTGATACGGCAGTGTTTTTCAATGAGTTAACGAGTTTTTTTTTTTCACTGTGATCTAAATTTGAAAATCGTATCTTCATATGTAATGCTTAAGAATTTTCATTAGATCTAAGAAAAAATAAATCCATTCCTTAGACGTATTGATTGATGAACGAGAAAAGTGAAAAAAAATTATAATAAATCGCCAAAACACTGCTCTATTTCGGACCCTTGCGTCCAGTTAAATTGTACAAAAGACAAAGGAAATAGTTTAGAAATTGATTTTTAAGTGAAAAAACTGAGCAAGATCACGTCAAGTGGACCTCCTCTATTTTCCACTTGATTATAAAAATAAATTCCATGTTTTTTTTTTTTTTTTTAATAAGTAGTTACCATGAAAAATTGATCCCCCAAATGATTTTTGAAAATTTTATTTTTAACAATAATTTTTTTACAATTAAAATTTTAGTTACTTTTAATTAAAAAAATAGCTTTTAAATCAACCGTTAGAGAAAAATTAATGAAATTTTCAGGATTCATAGTAAAATATTAATGACTAAAAATTATTTGTTTATTAACCTTGAAGTTAACAAATGAAGATTTTACTAATTTCTCGGTAGAAATATGAAGTTTTTTTTTGTCAGTTAGATGCGTTATTTATTTAAGTTTAAGATTCCGGAATAAAATTTCACTGCTCGCGATTAATTTAAACAATATGAATTTATTTATAACAGCGCGCCGCAAGCGCGCCGGGCGCCATCAGAACACTAGACGGCCGAGCGTCAGACTATATTACAGCTTCGGTTTATTATAATAACTAGCTGATACCCGCTCGCTTTGCTGAGAGTATCTAAATTTAATTAATTGATTAATTGATTCCCTACCTTCACAACAAAATTTAAAAATTAATCTATTTTAACAGAAAAAGATGATAGGTACTGTCAGACTTTAGATCCAAAGTAAGTTTATCAAAATCCTTCAAACTACTTTTCTAGCAAGTGATATTGGCTATCTTACAGGTTCATTACAATTTTGAATATAAAATGATCCTTTAGACTTGAAAATTTTTCACTTCAAATGTCATTTATAACCGTTCAGCTATTTTAGTAGAGTAGATTCGTAGCTATCCTACAGGAACTGTGCCTTTAAGATAAATGGTATTCAATACGTTAAGATCTGAGGTATCTTTAACAAAAATTCATTAAAATTAGTTCCGTTAAGTAATTGTTAATTGTTTAAAAATGTAGTATATTTAAATACGTTTATTTCTAATTATATTTTCGACAATGAACAACAAAGAAATTCAAATAAATTTAAAAAATAATTATTAATTTTATCGGGTGTTAATTGGAATTCATAATATTTATTTTCCAGTAAACTGTAAATTTTTTAATTTATACTTTGTAGAGATTCCTTTCGTTACTGTGTAAAATTGGCCAGGCCTACTTGAGGAAAATGCGTTAAAATGCTATTTCACGAACTCTAACAAAACTTACCGAAAATACACGGTCCCTGTAGAGTTCAATTGTTATGCTATTCTTTGTAGGGTAACCAACCGTACTCTTTTAAGAGTACATGTACCTTACATATCTAATTGGTGTAGAATTTTTCAAGTTTCTGTCCTAAATAAGGACCAACATAACATTTTTATGTTTATAAGAAAAACTAGTAATAAGACAGCCACTCCACTACGTACGACATGCAATATCCAGTCGCTCTGTCAACGTTTTTTAAATCTGTGATATCTTCTAAGATATTCATTTTTACGATATGCTGTAAAGGACAATTTTGATCTACATGAAATGCACAACGTATCTAATGTATTTAATTGGATAAGGAATAATACTGTATTGTTTAAAATAGCTTGGTAAATAACCAATATTTTTGTAATGTGTAAAAATAAAAATGGTTCCTGTGGGTTATCCTTAGGAGATAGACATGTACCATCACGGACTTTTTTATCAATCTTTTTAAGATACACAATTTTGCCGCATATTAGTTTGATCTATCTCGTAAGGTTTATCCAGCGTTTGCATTGTAAGTGCACAAAAATATGTTTTTATGACATCACATTACAAATCTTTGAATTTCCCGACTTTTCTCCACTATAATATGCATGTATTATAGCTACAAACCTTCTTCTTGAGTTACTCTATCAATTGCTGAAAACTGCATTAAAATCCGTTTTATAGTTTAAAAGATCTAAAAGAACAGACAGCGGGAGCAACTTTGTTTTATACTATGTAAAGATAAAAATAAAAATGATAATAAAATTAGTTTGATAATTAAATTTTTAATTGTAATTTTAAATAATAATACTTCATAACTTCATATTTTCCTGAGAAATTAGTAAAATTTTCATTTGTTAACTTAAAAGTTAATAAACAAATAATTTTTAGTTATTAATATTTTACTAAAATATAAATATTTGATTATGAATCCTGAAAATTTCATTTTTATCTCTAACGGTTGATTTCAAATCTATTTTTTATTTAAAAGTACAAAAATTTTCATTGTTAAAAAAATTTTTGTTCAAAATAAATTTTTCAAAAATCGTTTGGAGAAAAAAACATGGAATTTATTTTTTTGATCAAGTGGAAAATAGGGGGGGTCCACTTGACGTGATCTTGCAGTTCTGCAATTTAGTTCATTTTGGTTATAAAATCGTTTGTTAAAATTGGTGGAAATCAATAAATACCACCTCAGTTACGTATTGTAATTTCAAAGCAATCTTTTTCAGTAGTTATCAGCTCGTTTAAAATTTCTTTGTGATTCGCTAGAATTCATCAAACTTACACACATCAAACCGCGTACCTGGTTCTGAATCGTCACGTCCTTTTCATCTGGAACATATAGCCCAGGCAGTAGGGGGTTTTGCTTTGGGGAGGTGGAGTAGAAATAGTTTTTTAACATTTTATATATATATGAGTATGAAATATGCTGCTTATAAATCCAATTTTTCGACCTTGGGGGAGGACCACGCGGGCCGCCATTTTGGTTTATATGTGCCAGAAAATAGTTTTATAGGATTATTTCTGCAACGGTTCACTTTACGACAAAATATGAATTTTGCAAAAAATAAAAAAAAAATTTTCTACAAAGTAAAATGTAGGAAATTTTGTCTTATTTATTTTTGATAAATTCATATTTTCTCGTAAAATGAACCGTAGCAGAGATAATGCTACGAAACTATTTGTTGGCACATATAAATCAAGATGGCGGCGCGCGCTGTCCTCCAAAGTCGAAAAATTGGATTTATAAGCAAGGCCTACTAACCTACATAATATAAAATATTAAAAAATAATTTCTACCCCACCTTTTACACGCCAAAGGTCTTTTTTTCTACTCACTTACTGGGCTAATAACAAATATTCAGTAAGGGGCCATCCATAAATTACGTCACACGAATTTCATGATTTTTGACCCTCCCCCCGTCCTTGCCACAGCTGGTCACATTTGTGAAACCCACTCCTCCTTAGTGTGACATCACATATTTTACTATTACATCTACAAATAATTATTAAATTATAACAGCAGTTCCAAAAATTTTTTTATTACAATTTAAATGGTTTTTTAATAAAATTAACATCAAATCAAACATTTCAAGAAATAAACAAAAAAAACGACTTATTAAACGATTAATGATCAAACTTAGTCATCTTGAAAGTCAATTGTCAAATGAAATAAAAACAATATCACCGCTAGGCACGGTGCAGCATTTAGCGGCCCACCCCTTCTTAGTGTGACGTCACATATTTTACAATTTTACACCTACAAATAATTATTGAATTAAAACAGCAGTTCCAAAAAATTTTTTATTACAAATTAAATGATTTTTAATAAAATTAACATCAAATCAAACATTTCAAGATATTCACATAAAAAAAAACGATTATGAACGATATGAACCCACTCCTTTAAACAGTTAGATTAAAATAGATTTTGAAATGTGACGTCACGACATTTAGGACCCCTCTCACCCCCTTGTCACACTTCGTCGATCCCCTCCCTCCCCGTTAACGTGTGGCGTAATTAATGGATGGCCCCTAACCGAAATATTACAAAAACGTTCGATTGTAAAGTTCCCGGTTTTTAAGTCTCTACTTCAATCTGAAACATAAATGAGTTAATAACAAGAAGAAAAAAAACCATAGAAACGTAGAAATTACTTTATTTGATTGAAAATTAAAGAAATCAACAATGAACTGAATGTTCACAAATAGTCTTAAATTTAAATATGAAAAGAAAATAAAAGTTGGTAAACCCCCAAATGATATACAATTCAGTATTTGATGGGATGATTTGACTTGAATTTAACTGGACATAATAATATATATTATATAAATTTTTTTTTCTACCCAAATTTTGTTTTATATACACATAGAATTCTTTGTACGAGTGATGTCGATTGTTGCCATTTTGTAACTGAATTTTTTCCTCGGTGAAAAGAATATCGTGTACAAGTGTTTTCCATTTTGTTAAAAAATATTCAAATCTTTACTTGAAACAAGAAAAAATAAAATAAAAAAAAAAAACATTTTCAACTATGGCCTATTGGTTTGAATTTTTTGGTTTCATTGCATTCGAAACAAATGAAAAATTGTTTCCATTTTTAGCACATGCAATCGCTTACATGTCAAATAACTAAACGATTTTGAGCACCAAATTACAAACTATTAATATATACTTATATAAATATTGTTAAAATTATTAATTTTTTTTTTTAAACTTAAAAGTAATAACAATTATACTAACTTTAAAACAACAATTCAATATAATTAACAGTAAACGGTAATTAATTATGTAATGACTTCAACTTTAAGCGTTTAGTTTTGATCGTTTATCAAATGGTAGAAACCCCCTGGGGTGCGTATATAATTAGACGTTTATACGTTTTCTCGCTCGTCCCTGCAAAGAAAATTTAGTGTGAAAATCGTTGTTATGTTACAAAATCCAGAGCTGGTCAGAGGTCAAATCAGTCATTTTAGTCGTAAAAAATTGCACATTACTAACAATATTACGCGGTTTTAGCCGGTTTACGAGGTTTTAAAAGTTATTTGATTTTTCTCAAAGTGCGAATTAAATTGGAAAACCCGACCCATCCCCTTTCAGCGAAGTATCCACGATAGAACCTGTGATGAGTCGAATCGAAGAAATGTCGCTAATGTAGGCCAGAAAGCTCAGTTGTGTAGACTGGAAAACGATGTTTGTTAGAATAAGTAAATAAAAATTATGACAAAATGAAAAACCGACCTCAAAATAAAAATAAAAATTATAAACAAATTATGCACTAAAAAGTAAAAAAATAATTGTGTATCCTTGTGTCTACAACTTACAATCAATTTATCAACTACAAACAATTACCAAAATATTAATTCAGAGTTCACCTAAGCAAACATTTTTAAATATATCTAAGTATAGCCTGCTTAAAAGACAATAAAACTATTAGGATGATATAATGTACAACTATTATTATTTTTGGAGTTGGTGTCAGCCAACGAAATACGACTCTATTGGTACTTAGCAATAAACGAGAATACCTTATGAAATTTATTTTTCAAATGAACTTTTATGCAATATACTAGTACTGTGACAATATCTAGTGACCTTTAAACTACAAGATACCAATAACCAACTAAACCTTTTTAAATTTTTACAAATTACCATTAATATTTATTTTCTTGACTGACACCAACTCCAAAAATAACAATAGTTGTACATTATATCACCCTAATAATTTGTAAGTTGTAGACACTGCAAGAACACGCAATTATGTTTTTACTTTTTAGTGCATTTTTTTAATGATTTTTTATATATTTTGAAGTCGGTTTTTTCATTTTTTTATAATTTTTATTTATTTCTCGAGTTTTAGTGATCTGAAAATTGATAACTGATTTTATTTCTGTGAATATGGGTAAACCTACTAAACGCGCTGCTCATATGAAGGCAGCGTCGTTAAATGTTAAAAGTTACCACTTCATCCCCTTTGGCTCATAAGGGTTGAAATTTTTTTCTTTAAAATATAATGAAAGAACTGAGCGGAATACTCTTTTCAATAGAAAAAAAATATCATCACAATTCGATGATTCAGTTAAACGTCACTATTTCATCCCCTATTTTCATCCTTAGAGGGTGGATGTTTTTCTTCAAATTAAAATGTGAACAATTTAAAGGTACGGTGTACGTAATAGGAAAACAATTAGCGAAATCGGGTAAGCCAGGAAAAATTTATAATTTCACCCCTAATTTTGGAAATGGGAATAAGATTAATTTAAAATTATGTTCTACCAAAAAAAATTATAAAAATCGAGGTATACAATAAGAAGTTAATATGTCATGCCTTAATTTTCAACCCTTTAGAAGTGAATGATTTCCTTCAAATTAAAATGGAACCTCACCATATGGCGCTGCTCATATGAGGCAGCGCCGTTTAAATGTTAAAAGTTACTACTTCATCCCCTTCTGCTCTTAAGGGTTGACATTTTTTCCCTTTAAATGTAATGAAAGAACTAGGTGGAATACTCTTTCTAATAGAAAAAAAAATTATCAAAATCCGATGATTCAGTTAAACGTGACTATTTCATCCCCTAATTTCATCCGTAGGGAGTTGATTTTTTTCTTCAAATTGAAATGTGAACAATTTAAAAGTACGATGTACGTAATAGAAAAAAAAAATACTGAAATCGGGTTAGCCCGGAAAAATTTATAATTTCATCCCTAATTTTTTACACCTTATGAGTAAAGTTTTTTTTATAAAAATGGAAATGAGATTAATATAAAATTATGTTCTACCAAAAAAAAAAAAATACAAAAATCGAGGTATACAATAAGAAGTTAATATTTCATCCCTTAGTTTTCAACCCCTTAGAAGTGAACGTTTTCCTTTAAAATTAATATTGAACTACATGGGAAGCACTAGCTTTCATATAAAAAAAGAATCAACAAACTCGGTTCACCCAGTCGAAAGTTCTGAGGTAACAAACATAAAAAAAATACAGTCAAATTGAGAACCTCCTCCTTTTGAAGTCGGTTAATAACCAAAGTAAGGAAGTGATAGTCGCTATGAATTCGACTTATTGAGGTGGAGGATTCTGCGGATTCTCAACAAAAAAATTTAACTCATTGAGGTGAAAATACACAGGGTTAGATAAGAATGAAGCGGAACCCCAAAAACTTTTCAACTTATTTAGAAAATACATGTGCAAATTTTCACGTCTAATAAAATGACTCGTGAAAATACGTCACTAGCTCTCAAGGATTTTCTCAAATACTTGTTTCTCGTCCTTGTTCCGACGACATCCCATTTGGTCCTGCGAGTATCTGCGGGCTTGTGTCAGTAAAGAAGCCGGAACCGTTTGTAGTGTCGTCAACGACTTGATCATTTCCTCGACAACTTTACAACAATTGGCCGCCATTATAACCTGAGCGTTCAAATCCACTTTATTCGAACGTGGTAAATAAAAATACCTGTGAAAATTTTTTTAAACATTTGATAATTTATCATTGTGCAAACTGGCGTTAAATCTTATTGAATCTAATCTTAAAGATCATTTTTTATACCTGGGTGGAAACAGAGACGGCGCGATGATCATAGCGACATTATGCAAGTTCATCTTGTTATGTTCTTCATTGTTCACAACTTCTCCGAGGAAATTCAACAGTGAGTAAAGGGTACTGCGATTTTCCACCGGTAATAATAGCACCAATAAGTTGAGAGCATGTAACTGATCACTTTCGTCTTTGATCCCTGAAAACACTTAGCGTTAAAAACGTTTCTTTTTAAGTGATCCAATGAGACTCTACCATGGCATTCGTAGAATAAATGGATCAGCTCAACGGTGAGTAACGGTTGCGGTAGATCCCGTAGGAGTCGCTTCAAAATCGAAACCAACTCGTGGCTGTTCAACTGATCGAGTAAACTTTTGACCAGCTCATGTTTGCTATAAAAATGCGTTTCAATTTCGTTGCAAACACTTTCGACACGTTGCTTGTTCCCTGCAATTCGAAGCAACCCTTCCTCACGACTACGTACTCCCGACAACCTGCTAAGCATGTCCTGGATCACTAATGGAACAGGAATCGCATTGGTATCGCCAACCAAACGATAATCCCGCATCACTAACGTCGACAAGTTGACTCCAAATAAGTTTCCATCTAAAATTTACGATTTCGATGAAAGGATCTAGCCTAGTTAATTTTTATGTGAGCACAAAAAAAAAATACAGAATATAGAATTTATTAATTTAAATGTCATTTTGAAAAATTTGTTCCGTTATCTTTATTAGTTTAGGAGAAAAAAAATTTTTAAGTTAAGGGTTGTAACCCCTCTAGCTTCGATAATAAAAGGGGTAGCGGTCTAATATCGAGTATACTTACTACTTCCACCTAGGGGTATATGTGGAGGAGAACAAAAAAAACGTCAGGCTAAAAAACAGCCTGGGCCTGCTGAGATAGGCTTATTCAGCTAGACCCTTTACAATTAAAATATTTTTGGGTGTGAAAAATTATAAAATATAAATTTCACTGTATTTTCAATGATTTTTTTAAACCTAGAGTTAATAATTGAATTATCGATTGTATGTACCTTCTTTGCGTTTTCGTTTCGCCGGTTTTCGACGTTCTACTTTCAATGAATATTTGTCGAACACCGTACAGAGTTCCAACCACAGTATGGGGATCATATCTTTGAAATCGAGATCCGTAACGTTATCGACTGAAACTCGATCATCGATCAGTGTCGTGCTGTCGCTTTGTTTGCTTGATTTTCGACTGTTGAACTGCAGTTCGAAGCTGATGGGAGCCGACGCAGATTGATACTCGGCGATTACATGGCTAAAATCAAACGAGTTCACATTTAAAACTATCAAATTCTTCAGTTCAAATCAATTAAATTTGGTATTGCGTTTTACAAATATCGCAGTATAAATTTTATAAGATATAAGGTTTGTTCGCGGATCTGATACTGAACCGGTGACGAATCAATCCAAGTGGATTTAGGATAATCGCCAAACGCATACACGCTTATGAACTGATTAAGGGTTATTTTCTCGTGAACGAATTGGAAAATGTTCGGAAGTAAGACGAGGATTAACGAGAACCCACGAAAATTGTTAATTGAATTTAACGTTGACAGCAAAGGATAGAAAAACAAACCAAATTTTATAAAAATGCGCATGCGTACGAGAATCGAAGTTTTCGTCCTAAAAAAACGCCTAGAACCAGAGTCCCGTTCTGGTTTTCTTTTCTGTCAATGTCAAATTCAATTAACATTTTTGTGGGTTCTCGTTAATCCTCGTCTTACTTCCGAACATTTTCAAACACGTTCAAAATCGATTATCCTAAATCCACTTGGATTGATTCGTTATCGGTTCAGTATGAGATCCGCGAACAAACCTATAAATTACCAGAATGGGAACATGGCCAACAGAAATAACACCAGTGTATAAATAAAAATTTTAAGAAAATGAAAAACCGACTTCGAAATAAATACAAACTCTGAAACAAACAATGCACTAAAAAGTAAAAAAATAATTGCGTATTCTTAGAGTGTCTACAACTTACTAATTATGAGGATGTTACAATGTACAACTATTGTTATTTTTGGAGTTGGTGTCAGCCAACAAAATACGACTCTATTGGTACTTAGCAATAAACGAAAATACCTTATGAAATCTATTTTTCAAATTAACTTTTATACATTATAATAGTACTGTGATAATATCCAACAACCTTTAAACTACAAAATACCAATAACTAATTAAACCTTTTTACAAATGAACATTAATATTTATTTCCTTGACTGACACCAACTCCAAAAATAACAATAGTTGTACATTATATTATCCTAATAATTTGTAAGTTGTAAAAACTGCAAGGATTTGCAATTATTTTTTTACTTTTGAGTGCATTTTTTTAAAGATTTTTTTATGTATTTTGAAGTCGGTTTTTCATTTTGTTATAATTTTTATTTATTTCTCGATCTTTAATGATCTGAAGTTTGATAACTGATTTTATTTCTTTGAATATGGGTAAAACTACTAAACGCGCTGCTCATATGAGGCAGCGCCGTTAAATGTTAAAAATTACCACTTCATCCCTTTTTGCTCTCAAGGGTTGATATTTTTGGATTTTAAATGTAATGAAAGAACTTAGTGGAATATTCTTTCCAATAGAAAAAAAAATCGTCAAAAATCCGATTCATTTAAGAGGGTTCATTCTAGTCTAGAAATATGAAAAAATCGAAAAAAAAAATTATAATCCGATAGTTTATATATTCAAAATTATCCCTCTAAAAAAATTTTTTAAAATTCAAACTATTTCCGAAATTGTAAAGTCCACAATATCTCAAGTTCTAATAAGTCGATTTACTTGAAACTTGGCACAAATATTCTTTAAATATCTCTCTATCGCATGAACCAACAAAAAAAAGGAAATTTGAAATATTTTTAAAAATTGAACAAAGTTAAAAAACTAGCGAAAAAATCGACTTTTATTTTTGAGTAGCCGCCATTTTGGGAAAATATTTTTTTTTTCAGTTTTGCAGGCTCATGCGATAGCGACATTCGCACTTATTAAGAATCCATCATTGTTTTATTTTTCAGATGACCACAAGGGTAGAAATCATGGCGTCGAGGACATAGCCTTTTTTTTCCCCTCTACTTCAAGGACGCATAACTAAATGAATTTTTTTTTTGTTTTGAAATTAATTTTGTGGACTCTCTGAATATGAATAAACAAATGATAAAAAATGGATGGTAAAATATCAAATGCTCCTTTTTTATCAATTGCCAAAAAACGCTCGTAATTCAGACCTCTAGACTAGAATACCCCCATAAACGTGACTATTTCATCCTTAAAGGGTGGATATTTTTCTTCAAATTGAAATGTGAACAATTTAAAGGTATTATGTACATACTCGAAAAAAAAATTATCGAAATCGGGTTAGCCAGGAAAATTTATAATTTCATCCCTAATTTTTAACCCCTTATGAGTGGAGTTTAAAAAAAAAACGGAAATGAGATTAATTTAAAATTATGTTCTACCAAAAAAAAAAAATATCAAAATCGAGGTATACAATAAGAAGTTAATATTTCATCCCTTAATTTTCAACCCTTTAGAAGTGAATGATTTCGTTCAAATAAAAAATTAACCACACGGGAAACACCAGCTTTCAAATAAAAAAAGAATCGTCAAAATCGGTTCACCCAGTCGAAAGTTCTGAGGTAACAAACATTTAAAAAAAAAAAACAAAAGCATACAGTCGAATTAAGAATCTCCTCCTCTTTTTTGAAGTCGATTAAAAATTGACTAAAATACAACCAGATAAGTAAAAATAGTCTTGGATTTCTCCGTGACTGATATATGATAATTCATAATCAGTTATATATCACTTAACCTGATGAATCATCACATATCATTCACGAAGAATTACAAGACTACTTGATAACCACCGCAAAAGATTATTTGGCAATCAAACTACGTATCGTGAAAATTATTTTTAACAATGATGCAATTTCTAGTTGCCTATAGTCCATTTCTGGTGAATTATATCGTATCATATCAATAAATGTCTAAAATTTATACTTTGGTAATTCTACAAGACTTTGCGTCTCGTCAGGAGCAATGGGTTCAGGGTGTGCCAGGTTCACCATCGACCCCGAACTGATCGAACCTTCCCGAGGGATGCGAATGCGTTCGCGTGAGTGCCGCGGTTTAAGGATCGTCCCGATGCGACTGAAGCCCAACAGTTCGATTCCTTCGGTATTTGAGGCAACGTCGACGCGATGTGAATTCCACGGAATGGCTCGTCGAAACATTTCGTTGGGAGGTAGAACGTTTGGGATCGGGATCTCTTCGGACGAAACGGCTCCTCGATGGCAACTGGGAGGTGCACTAGGTGTGCGACGAAGCGTCTCTTTGCTATCAGTCTCAGCGCAGTAAGACGACGATGACGCCCCGTCAGCTGAATCAGGCTGATTGAAAATTTTCACGAAACTCGGAACGCTTCCCAGTCTATAAAAATAAACAACATAATCTTCCAATTAATTCAGATTATATTTATTATCAGCTTAATTTATCTCAGATAAAACTAAACTGAAAACCAAAAATAAATTTGAGGGTTGTCTTTTGGGGTGTGAAGGGTTGATATGAAAGTACTTACAGACTTCTGGGAGGTGAGGGTGGCTCCTGGGGCCAGCTAGAAGGCCACGGAGAGGCTAAAAGACTTGGGGGGCTCGGTGGACTTGGTGGCTCGGTGTCAGCGTCGCCCAGTTTCCCGATCGAGTCGAGAGAGTCGGGCGTTGCACTTCGGGACCGTGTTCCCGTACTGGACGTCTGAAAAGACGATAATTTAGAACCGGACGGACGATTCAAATGGTCGCTCGTTTACCTCAACGTCGCGAAACACGTTACGAATGTCCGGCTTGCGTTGCCAGCCGCGCGGTTGGCGTCCGGCAATTCCGAAACGGTTGCGAACCGTGCTGTTCAAGGCACGGACCCGACGCTTGACGGTGTCGGCTTGCTGCTTGGATAGTTGTCGGAGCGAGGCGTCCAGCTCTGCGTTGTTGATTTCACGACACTGGCGAAACGCTTCGGCTAAATGACCCATGCCCATCGCACGAAGCAGCTCGGCGTCATTTTCGACTTCTGAAAATCAACGTTTGTATAAACACAGGGACGATCAATTGGAATTCGTCTTCATTTCCACTTAATAAAATTCACACTACGCGTTTTCCACGAAAATTTCATCGTTAAACAATTTATGTATTAAAAATCGCCGAAATGTTACTAAGACCAGGAATTGTTGAAATTAAACCATCTATTTCCTATGATACTAGTTCAAGGTGTCTACAAAAATTTAATTAATGGTTGTTACCCACCCGCTTTGCTGAGCGTATCCAAATCAAACTAACTGATTAGGGGTCATCCATATATTACGTCACACATGAAAAGGGACATATCACCAAAATAAGACATTGTGTGACACGGGGCAAGGGGGGGGGTCAAACGTTTTATGACGTCACATATTAAAATACTAAAAAGGGAAATTTATATATGAATAGAAATCTCTAAAAATTTACGATCCCGATCCATATTTCTTAATACTTTAGCACTCTCGCTATGAGATTATCTTTCACGCAACAACATTCAACTTCTAGAGAGGGTTGTAATGCAAGTGAAACACGAAAATTCATTATTTAATAAAAATAAGAAAAAAAAATGACAATAACTATTTTATCTTTTGATTATTTTAAATGCATACATAAAAAACGTGTCATATCATATCAAGGGGGAGGGGGTTCTAAAAATGTGACAATCTGTGACAAGTACGGGGGGAGGGGTCCTGAAATTCGTGTGACATAATTTATGGATAGCCCCGTAATAAAAAGATTCATTCTAGTAAAAAAAATTCATTCAACTCTTTTGACAGAGAAAAAAAGTAGTTATTTTTTAAGAATCCTGAATTTTCCGGAGTAAGAAATATCTAGGTATGACTTTCTAGATGTATAGCATGAATTAGTTAGGAAATCTTTGGTTTTGTTAATTTGTAAATTCGTTCATTTAAGGGTTGATAAAAAAAAAATCTAGTTCCTCTATCTTTAATTGAATTATGTATAGTCTAAGAGACGGCAGCGAGATTTATACACCCATAACGTATTAATTCAAAATCTAATTTTTACATTAGTTTATGAGTGGGAGAACCCCATTTTTACCGGGGTGCCAATCAAAATTTGCCCGGAAGTACTTAAAATTAAAATAATAAAAATTGTTTTTTGTAGGTGTATTTATTTTTTTTTTCGAGGGCCGATAATGTAGATTCGTGGTTCATATATGAAATTAAAACTCTTTTTAACCGACTTCAAAAAAAGGGGGAGGTTCTTAATTCGACTGTATGTTTTTTTTTTTGTTTGTTACCTCAGAAATTTTTACTGGGTAAAGCGATTTTGATGATTCTTTTTTATTTGAAAGCTGGTGCTTTCCGTGTGGTCCCATTCTAATTTGAAAGAAATCGTTAACTTCTAAGGGGTTGAAAACTAAGGGATAAAATATTAACTTCATATTGTATAACTCGATTTAGATAAATTTTTTTGGTAGAACATAATTTTAAATTAATCTCATTTCTATTTTTTTAAAAACTCCACTCATAAGGGGTTAAAAATTAGGGATGAAATTATACTTATTTTCTGGCTAACCCGATTTCGATATTTTCTTTTTCTTTTACCAACATCGTATCTTTAAATTGTTCACATTTCAGTTTGAAGAAAAAAATCCACCCCCTAAGGATGGAAATAGGGGATAAATAGTGACGTTTGGCTGAATCATCGAATTTTGATGTTTTGTTTTTTATATTGGAAATAGTATTCCACTTAGTCCTTTCATTAAATTTAAAAGCAAAAAATTTTAACCCTTAAGAGCAAAAGGGGATGACGTAGTAACTTTTAATATTTAAACAGCCCTGTCTCATATGAACAACGCGTTTAGTGGGCTTACCCATATTCAAAGAAATAAAATCAGTTGTCAAACTTTAGATCACTAAAAATCGAGAAATAAATAAAAAATCACTTAAAAGTAAAAAAAAATTGCGTATCCTTGTAGTGTCAACAACTTACAAATTATTACGATGATATAATGTACAACTATTATTATTTTTGGAGTTGGTGTCAGCCAACGAAATACGACTCTATTGGTACTTAGCAATAAACGAGAATACCTTATGAAATATATTTTTCAAATTAACTTTTATACAATATACTAGTACTGTGACAATATCTAGCGACCTTTAAACTACAAAATACCAATAACTAATTTAACTTTTTTACAAATGAACATTAATATTTATTTCCTTGGCTGACACCAACTCCAAAAATAACAATAATTGTACATTATATCATTCTAATAATTTGTAAGTTGTAGACACTGCAAGGATACGCAATTATTATTTTACTTTTTAGTGCATTTTTTTAAAGATTTTTTATATATTTTGAAGTCGGTTTTTCATTTTGTTATAATTTTTATTTATTTCTGTACATGATGATATAAGACAACATATCAAAAAATTTTCCGGGCTCAGACGCAGTCTTTTTCAAAGATACTAGAAATTAAAGATAAAGTGAGAGAAGTTATAACGCTAGAACACACATCAGACAAGAATGACACATCTCCTTGCGAATTCAACTGTATGTTGAGAATCCTGTCTATCGATGCGGCTATGATGCGGCATAGATAGGCTAACACACGCCAATGGTTTCAAATACGAACAAAGAAGTGCTATTCTTGTCTTATGTGTGTTCTAGAGTGATAACTTTTCTCGCTTTATCTTTAATTTCTAGTACTTTGAAAGAGGCTGCGTCAGTGCCCAGAAAAATTATATACTTTTTATAAAAATTTATAATATTTTTCCAAACTTTTACACACATTACTATCAAGTGGATTATATTTTATTTCACTACGTCTTGGGTGAAATACACCTCCAAAAATCAATTTTTATTAAAAGTACTTCCGGGCAAATTTTGATTGACACCCCGGTAAAATGTGTTCCCCCATTCATAAATTAATGTAAAAATTATTTTTTTAATTTATTCGTTATGGGTGTAGTAATCTCGCTGCCGTCTCTTAGACTATTACCCTACATATGTTTACTTTTTTAATGAAATTCTCGGACCCTGCCCTGTTGAATTAAGTGATTTGATAGTTTTTTTTTTCTACATAAACAGGGGGTGATTGTTTTAAGCTTAAACTGTGTTTATTAAAGTAAAACTTTTTATACATTGTCTCAAATTTTTGGGCCTGTCTCTAGCATGTCGCTAAATGTAACACATTCTCGGCAGGGAATCGGCAAGTGTTCAGCAGAGCTCGTATACACATTGTTAGCTATATACCATGTCGTTTTCCCAGGCCTGTTGCGCAAGCTATTACTGAATGTAATGAGCTATTTTCCTCTCCATGACAAAGTTTTATTATATTATAAGTTGTCATTAATTGTCAATTATATTTGTATTGGTATTTGTATTTTGATCAGTGTATTGATATAAATGTTATTGTTCACTTGATCATGGTAGAAAAAGATACAGCTAGTGAGAATAGTGCAAATATCCGACAGTGATGTTACAATACTCGTAGATAACAACAGGCAGATGATCGATTTAACAATAATCAACAAATTCAATAATGAAAATAATATTCGAGTATTAACATCAATAATGAAAATTCAAAAATAGTTGCAACGGTGCGCGTTAAATCAGACAGTGAATTCGTGCCACATCCCTTTCTTTCTATTCTAATTTCATACCCTAAATCGAATAATTTTCCTAAAAAATTTTCAGCTACTTAAGTGCCTAAAATCCGAAAAAAAGTTTCACTTGCATCGTGGTTTTGTGTTTTTGGGTTAGGTGTCAGTTTTTCGAATCACAATTTTTCGAATCACAATTCTTCGAAAGAACAATTTTTCGAAAAATTAATAATTTTAGGGACCGAAATAATTAGAATAAATTTAGTTTTATTTGCCAGTTTACACAAAACAAATGTAATTGAAAAAAAATCTTTTATTTAGTAAATAAAACTTAATAATTTTTTGGACATTTTAACATATATTTACTAAACAAAGAAACCATGTAATTTACCTTTGTAAATAGGTACCTATAAGTTATAGTTTACAGATTGTTCATTTTTGGTAAGATTAGCGTGGCGCTTAGAGAATTTGAAATCGCCCAACGTTATGCTTTTGTGTACCATAGAAATCGATAAATTTTGACGTCAGCACGAGGCTTAAGCAAGCCATTTGCAAAATTCAAGGTATGAGTGAGTAACTATGGGAACTTAGATGGTCCAATTTGAACACTCAATATTTTTTATTTGCAAACACGTTTTCAATATTAAACTTCCATTTAGTGATAATAATTTTCATTTTTTTGCAATTCAAAGAACACATATTTTATAAACATCACAAATAACACAAAATTTCAGGAATAAAACACAGAAAACACCATAAAATTAATGAAATTCTAACGAGTTTGAACTCAAGTAATATAGAAAATATAATAGACAAAATAAACAAACCTAAGATACCACGTATTTTAAATATGACTATAGATTTTAAAAATATTCTATACATTTAAAATGCTCTAATAATGCAGGATCTGTATTCATAAAAATTTTCAATGAATTCTGAAAACTCATAGATATTTGCAGCATAATTTTTATGTTAAAACATTTAATTTTGTGTAAAACTTGGTGGTGTCAGGAAGTGCACATTCAGTCAAATAATGAAATTCGGATGACTACAATTTCTTTTGTTGGGGGCTTCGCCAAACCCCTGCCAGAGGGCCCCCCTGGACCCCTTTGGCATTTGTAGTAGGAAATTGTTGAATGAATTTATATGAATTAACTTAAAATAAATGACGGTTCCCATAGTTACGTCTTAATTGACAGATTTATCAAAATCATTTCCCATAAGAAAAATGCGTCTTGAAATCCGGTTATTATCGAAAACGAAGCGAAAACTCGCAAATTAGCACTCTTCATTTTCGTTTTCTATTGACTTGTTTTATCAGAAATCGTCGTCAATTAATGGTGCTACGCTAACCTTACTCTCCCCTTCATTTTAAGTACTACATTATCGCTATTTCCAGAACGAAAAGAGATACAGAAATTGTAAAAAGTGAAAAAAAAAGTTATATGTACTGACACATTTATGTGCCTATTTCGTTTACCCTACCCGTCGAGGTTGATTTACACTGACTTTTGTTCAAAAACACCAACTCTACCTGTAGAAGTTGATTTAGACTGCATTATTTCGAAAAATTGTTCTTTTGAAAAATTGTGTTTCGAAGAATTATGATTCGAAAAATTGTGATTCGAAAAACTGGTCGGACAGCCGTAGAACCACACAATAATTTTTTTATTTTGTTTAATTTTACGTTAATGGGTAGCAACTGAAAGTAAATAAATAGGAAACATGGATTTTGAAAATTAGTGTTGTCAATTTGTAGACACCTTGTATTTGTTGGGTAAATAGTGACCACTTACCGTCTATCTCCTGTTTGACATGGTCTTCATCATCCAGATGCTGATTCCGCGTTTCTTGGACGATTTTGTATTCATTCCAGAAGTCCTTGTAGTCGTCCGATGGTAGCATATTAGTGTCCAAGACCAGGCTGGTGAAGCCTCCGCCCCCGGTTACCACCTCGGCCTCATTGAGGCACTAGAAACAATCGCACATCGTCCAAAATAACAATCAATAATCGATAACAATTGAATGACTTAGTAATAATCGATTGCATTTGTTAAGAAATACAACACGTAACTGAGAGAGAGTCAACGTTTATTATGTTCAAGTGTTTTTTTTTAGTTAGCCTTAGAAAAAAAAAACCCCCTTGAAAATTTCACTGTAACGATTTAAAGTCGATGTTGAAAAGTGTGCGATCTCTCCGAGTTACGTCGTGCGTTTCACACAAACCGTGCTTTATTCGAATATGTTCTTATTAATAATAAATAATTAATAAAAATTTCGGAACGCAATTTGTTCAATGTGTTCACTGCACGATTTAATGATTGTATCATAATCGTACCATAAATGAATATCAAATCGAAATTAATTGAGTAATTAGTATTCAAAACGATATTAGATATGTTTTGTAATATTTTTTTAAAGGTATGTAAACGTTTTCAGTCAGTGCAGACAATCAAGGATCGTAAGGATCAAGGATAATCGAATCAACAATGAAAATTTCATTTTTAACGGAAATTGAAAGTGATATTAACCGATCCAATAACAAGAATTTCCAGACCATGAAAGAAATATTTTTTTTATTGTGCAAACATAAGTGAGAGTATATAGAGGATGTCTCAAAATGCACGCAACATTAGGTTTGTTCGCGGAACTGATACTGAACCGATAACGAATCAATCCAAGTGGATTTTGGATAATCGCCAAACGCATACACGCTTATGAACTACTTAAGGGTTATTTTCCCGTAAAAGAGTTTGAAAATGTTCGCAAATAAGACGAGGATTAACGAGAATCCACGAAAATTGTGCTCTAACCACAGCGACAATAGGTGGTCTACTTAATTTTTGTTTGTTCCAATATATTTATTTTATGTATTTCATACTTACTGCGTTCATACAACGTTTTTTTCGTGTCAATTAATTCAATAAATAAAGTATAAAAACCCTAGGGGTATAAGTATGGTGAATTTGCCCCCGGAAGATATTTAAACAATACTTGGTGGGTTTGTAAGTATTAATGAAATAATAAGATCCTAAAAGTTTCAGATCCCTAACACTTTTAAAAGAAAAGCAAAATTTGTAAAATTGAAAATACTTATGTACGCGCGTGAGAAGTTATACTTCTTTGGCATCATTAAAAATTAGTTTTTATTAATTGCATACAAATAATTTATTAAAATAACATTTGGAGAATAATATTTTAATTTATATCAATACATAATACATACGAATAGTTAACCTCAATTATATTGGAGCACTTGAAAAAGTATATAAGCACAATTTTTTTCACTAATACTTACGAATAGTAAATAATATTAATCAAAATATTCAATTTAAATCACTACTGAATATAATTTGTCGTGGAGTGGACACTTTTACGAGAGGTGCGGTTCTTTTGAATTTTAGTACGGCGCGTTGAACAAAGATGGCAGGGCAGTGTCCAAAATGCATTTAAGCATTACAGACTTGCGCTGTGATGATAAAATAGACCTATACTAACGCCTCTAAGAACAACGCGCCGTACTAATAGCCTAAAAGTAATCTGCCGTTTAACACGTTTTTTCCGAGTCACCGTTTGTGTAGTAAATTTGTATTTTTATGACTATTTAATGGCTGAAATACTGTGAAAAACTATGGTTTACAATGAGAAAATAAAACCCAAAAAAAGCTGTAAAACGTTTATAAAATTTGTCGGGATTTTTCTGGTTAATAATTTATGCATGCTATGAAAACAAAGCTTCATAGAAATTGCGAAATAAAGTAAGTAGCTACTTTTCAAGGTAAATGAATTAATCTTATTCATGCCTTGTTTCACTAAATTATTATTCTAAGATGGTTGAATCATTTCAGAATCCCAGATTTCGTGATAATCAAGAATATGCATGGAATGCAAACGTCATTTTCATCACTAAACTCCAAATAGTATGATACTAGCTACTGAAAAATTCGAGAAAAGTAATAACTTATTTATTAATAGTATTTGTCATTTGTATATATAAATATTTTCTAAATAAAATATTAAAAATATATTTAACGAACTAATTATTTTTAATTTAAATATAAAAATAAATAATTAATTAAATAAATAACAGAAAAATTCAAATTACGCGCGTCTAGTTAGAAAAAACCGAGCGGTTTTGCGACCAACTTCATCCTGTTAATTTTGTGTCACCCTGATGCGCGCGCATCTTTAAATTTCATTCTCATCATTTTTTCATAACGCGCCTAAAGAAGTATAACTTCAAAAATTGGTTGTCTGTAAAGTCGGTTTACGAACGATAGTTTTACGTAATAACATCATAAAGAAAAACTTTTTCTTTTTTTTTTATTTATTTAAGGTTGCATCAACTACTATGGTCATTAGCGATCGTCGAATCCGAAAACCCATGAAAAAAATCTTGGGCTCTCATTGGGATTCGAACCCAGAACTACTGGCGTATCTAGGGCAACTATATAGTCCACCACGCCACCTTAGTAATTACTTATTTATTAATAATATTTGTCATTTGTATATATAAATATTTTCTAAATAAAATATTAAAAATATATTTAAAGAATTAATTATTTTTAATTTAAATATAAAAATAAATAATTAATTAAATAAATAAAACAGAATTCTCAAATTACGCGCGCCTAGTTAAAAAAAACCGAGCGGTTTTGCGACCAACTTCATCCTGTTAATTTTGTGTCACCCTGATGCGCGCGCATCTTTAAATTTCACTCTCATCATTTTTTCATAACGCGCCTAAAGAAGTATAACTTCAAAAATTGGTTGTCTGTAAAGTCGGTTTACGAACGATAGTTTTACGTGATAACATCATAAAGAAAAACTTTTTCTTTTTTTTGTTTATTTAAGGTTGCATTAACTACAATGGTCATTAGCGATCGTCGAATCCGAAAACCCATGAAAAAAATCTTAGACTTTCATTGGGATTCGAACCCAGAACTACTGGCTTATCTAGGGCAACTATATAGTCCGCCACGCCACCTTAGTAATTACTTATTTATTAATAATATTTGTCATTTGTATATATAAATATTTTCTAAATAAAATATTAAAAATATATTTAAAGAATTAATTATTTTTGATTTAAATATAAAAATAAATAACAGAAAAATTCAAATTACGCGCGCCTAGTTAGAAAAAACCGAGCGGTTTTGCGGCCAACTTCATCCTGTTAATTTTGTGTCACCCTGATGCGCGCGCATCTTTAAATTTCATTCTCATCATTTTTTCATAACGCGCCTAAAGAAGTATAGCTTCAAAAATAAGAAATTGAACCAGAGATGTTAGATGGTTTCCGGTGTATTTTATCATACAGTGGTTAATTTTTCTATAGCACCGTTAAATTTTGAATTTTTTAGGTTTTCTCCCATGTAGTTTTTCTATAGTGACCCCATATAATTTTCTGATCATTTTTCGATAGAGACGCCACGTAAATGTTCAATAGTGGTTCTTTCTTCGTTTTTGTTCTCAGTGATTTTCGACGCCCTTTGGCGAATTAATACATGACAGTTCTCATATTTGGGATGTTTTGTCGCGGGATGTACTATCGAAGATCTTTTGTCGGGGGGTTGAAAACGCGCATTACCAATTCGATTATGCTATGTTAATTATGTTATAACTGCATAGTATTGATCGGAATCGAATTAATCTTCGTATGGTTTTTCATAATTGATTCGATACATTGATGGAAGCGTTTTTGACAGGACGTGAAGGACATGAATTATTTTATTAATATGATTAATACTACCTTTTGTTTATTTACATGTGTCATTGTTAGAATAGCATAGTATCCATAAGAAGTAAATGTTTGATTTAATTTGGTTTATATTCTGTTAAACTGTTAAACTGTCTCAGTACCAATTCATGCTTCAATTTAAGAGACGAATGTGGGACAATCCGTGTTCAAACCCATACAACACATTGTCAGCTATCAATCACAAAATTTGATTATTCTCTTTCGATCATTTACTTTTCGAATATTGAAATCATTTCTTAAACACATTCAACATTAAATATTTCTATTTTGTTAACTAATAACATTTTTTTCAACACACCACACAATAGCACAATAATATCTTCGTATTTCCATTAAACTTAAGTAGGTTAAATATTTTCACATTTTCAGTCTTCAACTCTCGATTTGAGCAAACGATTTACAATTGATTGGTTTTTTGGTTTTATATTTTACGTTTCATTTATTTAAAGCTCTTTTTTAAACATCTTATAAATTCATAAATATTTTATGTACATTATTAAAAAATCATACAAAGTATATAATTAAAAGATAACATTAAGTTAAACTTAATTAAGATAGTGACGCCAACTTAACTCATAACACGATGTCGTTGCCTACTTTATCGACCAAACTAATCCATGGCCGCTGGGAGCCTCGAGAAGCCATTATCGATAAAAAAATCTGAAGAAACCAAATCTTAAACCCACTTTCCAGTATTTACTTTTTAGTCAAGTTCCACTTTAGACCCTGTTAGTAATTAGTTGGTGTACAAGGCAATTTTCAGTCATATAAATAGAAGTGGGTTATTAGTATCATTGTAACGAAAATGACTAGATTTAAACTTATTTGCCTGAATGTGCACTTACTGACACCGTAAAGTTTAGCACAAAACCAAATGTCTTAACGGTCTTAACACTCTTAACCATCAATTCCTATCCCTAAGACCTCAAATTCTAACAAGGTCTAAAATGGAACTTTACCAATTATACATTTTTTTAATACTAGCTGATACCCGCGACGTCGTTTGGGTAGGATATTATGTTAAGAACATATTTTATTTACAGAGGAAAAACATTTAAAAAATTGAAAGCAAAAATATATTAAAAATAACCGGAAAGAACTTAGCGTAGAACATTTTAACTACCGTATTTGCCGGATGATAAGACACACTTTTTTACTTTGAAAATTTGACTTAAAATCAGGATGCGTCTTATGGTCCGATGCATCTTATAGTCCAAACGGTTCAAACTATACTCTTTTTTTTTCTAAAAATGTATAGATACATTTTGGGGTGCGTCTTATCGTCCGGCAAATACGGTATATGCCAAAAAATTTCTCCTTCAGAATCCTCTATTGCTCCAAGTGTATAGTTGTTAGTTAATTAATAATTCATTTTTCAAAAATTTGTAAATTCAAAAATAAAAATTGCTATATAATCCAAAATAAATGAATCACTGCTTTTAATTTTTTTTTCAAAAAATTGTTCCTTAAATGCTCTTTCCGGATTCGCAATTGCTCCAGATATAGAGTTGTTTAGTAATTCACTTTTTAAACTATTCATGCTTACAAGATCCAACGGCAGTTGATGACGTCATAATACATCAATACATTTATTAATAGTTACAAATAATTAATTATTAAAAATATTGCAAAAATTTGATCAATTATTTGCGTAATGAAAAGAGCAGATAGAAGCCCTAAAAATACAAAAATTTCAATTAAAAATTATTTTGGGTTTTATAGCGATTTTAAATCTTGCGATTGAAATTTTTTAAAAAATTTAATTATTTATTAACTATTAACTATATACCTGCAGCAATTGTAGATCCGGAAAGAGCATTTAAGGAGCAATTAAAAAAATCTTTAATCTCGCCAACTTAACTCTTTCTGGTTAAAAAATATATGCAATAATAAAAAGGAGTGTTGAAATGTAATTTGATTATTGTAAACGGTTGTAATTTAAAAATGTATTTTGAATTTGTATTTACAGTAAAATATAAAAAAATGCTAAAAGATAATTTTAAAAAAAGCTATATTAATCTAATATCTCGCTGAACTGTATTAACTATTAACTGTCTACGCTCAAATGAGCCGGTCAGTGCACACATCGATTAACTCCACTTTTTCAACTTTTACAAATTTTCATGTTAAAACACTTGGTTGATTCCTAACTTTACATAAAAGAAATTAATTTTTCAAATAATAAGTAACAACAACTCTAAACGACAATTTGCTTTTTAGCTTTTCCATAAGAGACAATGTATTCCAGAAGTCTATTTTATCAATTTACTCAACTTTTTGCATTACGGAGTTAATCAATGTGTGCACTGCGCGGCTCAAATATGAAATAATCAGTAAGCAGTGGAAGGAGAAACACTTTATTTACAGCACATGCGCACTAAACCGTTTGCCCCACTCTACCAAAGCGACTAAAAATTCACCGCTTTACGCGTTTTGCTTGTAAAAATCGTATTTTTTAAAAATTTAATTACTTTGTTTTTAATGAAGATATTGTGATAATTGTTTTTTAGATAAGGACCAAGTATATAAGAAAAAAAACAAACAAAAAATGATCGAAATCTATCCAGTAGTTTTTGAGTTAAAAGCGAACATTGGAAAACAGCTATCGTTTTATTTATATAGAAGATTAGGATCATGATTTTTTTCTATGAAAACTGTAGGAGTTAGGCAGTGTGAAATAATAAACCATAATAATCACAATAATGTAGGTACATCTATATTATAGGCTCCTTAATCTATATATATAGGAACGCTCTGTACGATGGTTTTCAAGTTTCGATTTATGTTAAGAAATTGGGCAAGTGCCGCGAGAGCACTTGGCGTTTTGAGGGTTCCATACAAATCAGTGGCGGAACTACAAATTTTAGGCCCCTCCGTAAAAAAATTAGATCGGCCCCCAACCTTATATGAATTTTTGCTGAACTTACCAAGGGGATGGGGGGTGGCAGTAGGGAATAGTTTCCCTCCTCCCCTTGAACCGTGACAATCATTTTATTTTTACCTCTAAATAACATTGCATTATGAAGTAATATTTACAAGTTCTTATTTCAAAATTATCATGATTAATGGATAGTTCATCATGATATCCCATCATAGCGATTACAGTATAGAACAATGTGTAAATTATGTTTTCTATTCCCTATTCCCTATAGCCTATTCCCGTTGAGTTTTCAAATCAAAGCAGCCCTTATCTAACTGTCATCTAAGACGGTTAAGTCTATAGCGATACGATATTTGGATACTAGAGTAATGGGTGGTGGTAACCAAAATTAGAACTAGAAATGCAACTCGAACATGCAGTGATACCTCTCGCAACTGCCCTGACGAAACGACGTTATATACCTTAAGTAATTTAATTTGTTCGGGGCCAGTGCTGGCCACTGTAATTGTAAATATATATATGTAAATAAATGTGGGTAACCACTCCCACCTTACATTCTGGTGACCCCGAATTGCAGCACGTAACGCAGCAGCGAGGAACGGCCATTCTGCCTAAACCTGCAAATTTTGCCCCATATTTTGGATGCCATACATCGGACCCCCTCACGAAGGACTCAACTATGAAGTAGCGGCATCCTAAGCTTCGGTTGTACTACTCCATACCCGCCCCACGTCGTCTTCAGACTCGAGCCACAGCAGCTCGTCCCCAGCGGCCCCAGTCCACGACGATTTCAATCACAGCAGCCCAGAGTCTCACAGCCCAACGACGACAATAATTGTAACCCACTCACTAGGAGGGGAGTGATGTGGCGACTAGAAATGGAACTCGAACATGCAGTGATACCTCTCGCAACTGCCCTGACGAGACGACGTTATATAACTTAAGCAATTCAATTTGTTCGGGGCCAGTGCTGGCCACTGTAATTGTAAATATATATATATATATATATGTAAATAAATGTGGGTCACCAATCCCACCTTACAATAATAATATTTATTTTGGATACCACCACCCACTAGGGTGGGCTCCAGGGCATGAGAGTATTGAGGGCAATGAAAGGGCCTATCAACTGGCTAAAAATTGCGCCTCAGTCATAGAACCTGAACCTTTTTGTGGAATTACAAAAAGCAAAATCAAAAACGCTTTTCTAGCTTGGTAGACCAAAACCAAGGCCTCGCACTGGAGTAATACTCCGGGGCATAAGCAAGCTAAGAAATTCATAAAGTACTCCAAGAAGAGAACTCATGACATATTGTCACTCGGCAAAAGGACGTAAGGATCCTAACAACCCTCTACTCTACTGTACTTTAAATTACCATCTTCACAAGATCGGTAAAGCAGCAGAAGGGCGGAACACATTTTGTGCTCATGTGAGGCACCTTTCAAAAAGAAGACAGCAGCATCTTGGAAAGATGGACATGACGCCTGGCGAGATAGCAATGTCAGTCCCTAGGCAGGTGCTGGCTTTCTTTAAAAACCTGATGCTCCCCTAGTTAATACAAAGGGTCACATCACAATAGACCTCCTTGGTCGCAGTGATAAAAGGAAGGAATATCCTACGACCCGCAAAAAAGTGAAAGAGCTTGAAAAGGTACCAATAATATTTTTCTGTAGTGGAACTTCTGCTTTCTATCTATATTCTTTGATGGAACTTTTATTTTATACCTGGACTTTGTGGTAAACATTTTAGGTTTGTTCGCGGATCTGATACTGAACCGATAACGAATCAATCCAAGTGGATTTAGGATAATCACCAAACGCATACACGCTTATGAACTAATTATGGGTCATTTTCCCGTGAACGGTTTTGAAAATGTTTGGAAGCAAGACGAGGATTAACGAGAACCCACGAAAATTGTTAATTGAATTTAACGTTGACAGCAAAGGATAAAAAACAAGCCACATTTTATAAAACTGCGCATGCGTACGAGAATCGAATTTTTTGTCCTAAAAAAAACCCGAGTATCGCTAGAACCAATTCTGAATCAGTTACGATTGATAAATTATGGCTTCTTCAAAATCTAGTTTCGCTGTCAACGTTAAATTCAATTAACAATTTTCGTGGGTTTTCGTTAAACCTCGTCTTACTTCCGAACATTTTCAAACTCGTTCACGGGAAAATAAACTTTAATCAGTTCATAAGCGTGTATGCGTTTGGCGATTATCCTAAATCCACTTCGTTATCGGTTCATTATTAGATCCGCGAACCAACCGTCTATCTTTGTTCTCTAGCAGAACTGGTACCTTTTTAACCGACTTCAAAAAAAGGAGGAGGTTCTCAATTCGACTGTATTTTTTTTTTTTTATGTTTGTTACCTCAGCATTTCCGACTGGGTGAAGCGATTTTGATGATTCTTTTTTTACTTGAAAGCTGGTGCTTCCCGAATGGTCTCATTTTAATTTGAAGGAAATCGTTTACTTCTAAGGGGTTGAAAACTAAAGGAAGATATACTAACTTCTTATTGGATAGCTCGATTTCGATAATTCTTTTTTTATTTGAAAGCTAGTGCTTCTCGTGTGTTCCCATTTTAATTTAAGTAACATCTTTCACTTCTAAAGGGTTAAAAACTAAGGGATGAAATATTAACTTCTTATTGGATAGCTCGATTTTAATAATTCTTTTTTTATTTGAAAGCTGGTGCTTTTCGTGGGGTCCAGTTTTAATTTGAGGGAAATCTTCAACTTCTAAAGAGTTGAAAACTAAGGGATAAAATATTAACTTCTTACTGGATAGCTCGATTTTGATAATTCTTTTTTATTTGTAGAACACAACCTTAAATTATTCTCCTATCCATTAAAAAAAAAAAAACTCCACTCATAAGGGGTTAAAAATTAGAGATGATATAATATTATAATTTTTTTCTGGCTAACCCGATTTTGATAATTTTATTTCTATTACGTACAACGTACCTTTAAATTGTTCACATTTCAATTTAAAGAAAAAAATCCACCCCTTAAGGATAAAAATAGGGGATGAAATAGTGACATTTAACCGAATTTTGATAATTTTTTTTCTGTTGGAAAGAATAATCCACTTAGTTTTGTTATTACATTTAAAAGCACAAAATTTCAACCCTTAAGGGCAAAAAGGGATGATGTAGTAACTTTTAATATTAAACGGCGCTGCCTCATATGAGCAGCGCGTTTGGAAGGTTAAGCATTTTCAAGAAAATAAAATCAGTTATCAAACTTCAGATCACTAAAACGCGAGAAATAAATAAATATTATAAAAAAATGAAAAACCGACTTCAAAATATATATAAATTCTAAAACAAAAAATGCACTAAAAAGTAACAAAATAATGGCGTATCCTTGCAGCATCTACAACTTACAAATTATTAGGATGATACAATGTACAACTATTGTTATTTTTGGAGTTGGTGTCAGTCAAGAAAATAAATATTAATGGTAATTTGTAAAAATTGTAAAAAGGTTTAGTTGGTAATTGGTATTTTGTAGTTTAAAGGTCGCTAGATATTGTTACAGTTCGAGTATATTGTTTAAAAGTTCATTTGAAAAATAATTTTCATAAGGTATTCTCATTTTTTGCTAAGTACCAATATAGTCGTATTTCCTTGGCTGACACCAACTCCAAAAGTAACAATAGTTGTACATTGTATCATCCTAATAAGTTTGTAGTTGTAGATACTGCAAGGATACGCCATTATTTTGTTACTTTTTAGTGCATTTTTTGTTTTAGAATTTATATATATTTTGAAGTCGGTTTTTCATTTTTTTATAATATTTATTTATATTCATTCTCTGTGGTGTAACCTGCGTGTCCTATATCTATATTGTATGGTGGAACTTTTATCTTCTATCTATGTTCTATGGTAGTACTTCTACCCTCTATTTATATTCTGTGGTAATTCTTCCTTTTTTCCATATACCACATGCCTCTGGGAAAAGTAACCTATCATCAATAGGAAAATAATGAAATTCCAAGAATGTTTCGAGTATCCATAGTTTTATTAAATTTGTGGTCACCATTAGGATCTGTAGCTTGCCACAAAAAATTTTAAATTGGTCTTAACATGATTCATTAAATAGTAACATAGTAAGATATAAAATTGTTTCTAATAAATAGGTATATTAATTAAAAGCTGTACTGGGTGACGAAGACGAAGAGTTTCGCCACGGCGCTTCCCTTAAACATGCCCTGGTAGTACATGTTCATGGTGAGTGTGATGTCAATGTCCTGCGGTCCTTCAATCGACTTCTCCAGAGACACCACCGCCTGGTTGAAATCCGTCAAAGTCATTCGAAATGATGTATTATCGGCCTTGGTAACACCAGCTGGTGCTCGTACTGTTCCGATTTCCATCGTAAATTGTACCGTGAACGAGTTCCAGTGGGGTCCACGCATCGTAAATAGATCGATAGAACCGCTGCGAGGTATCGGAAGATTCGATACAAACGTGATATAGTTAAATGAAATCGTATTGGTTGTACCCTGGTTACATTCGGTCGTATCGCAGATTTCGTTCACTTTTTTACATCGACTAAAAACAAACGAACGATAATTATATATGATATATATAATAGTACTAATTAGTGGCCAATCAGAGCACGAGTATTTCATTTTCATTCGGCACCCCGGGAAAAAATATTTTTCTCTAATCATATATAATCATATATGATCAGATCTGAAAATTGGCCAGGTATGATCATATATAATTATATATGATTAGACAAAAATATTTAATTCCGGAACAATCACTTACTAGAAGCAAAAACACATTTTCGAGAGTTTTTTTTTAAAAACTAAATTAAATAAATTAAAAACACCAAGTACCATGATAACTGAAAAGATATAACAATATGAGTGAGTACCCGACAAAAATGTCTAATCATATATAATTATATATGATCATACCTGGGCAATTTTCAGATCTGATTATATATGATTAGACAAAAATAATTTTTGTCGGGCACTCACTAATATTGTTATATCTTTTTAGTTATCTTTGTACTTGTTGTTTTTAATTTATTTAATTTAGTTTTTATAAAAAAAAAAAACTGTCAAAAAATGTGCTTTTGCTTCTAGTAAGTGATTGTTCCGGAAAAAAAAATATTTTTGTCTAATTATGTAGGTAATTATATATGATCATACCTGGCCAATTTTTAGATCTGATTATATATGATTATATATGATTAGACAAAAATACTTTTTGTCGGGCACTCACTCATATTGTTATATCTTTTTAGTTATCGTTGTACGTGGTGTTTTTAATTTATTTAATTTAGTTTTTATAAAAAAAAAACTTTCAAAAAATGTGCTTTTGCCTTTAGTAAGTGATTGTTCCGGAAAAATTTTTTTTTTGTCTAATCATATATAACTATATATGATCATACCTGGCCAATTTTCAGATCTGATTATATATAATTAAATATGATTAGCATAAAAATATTTTTTGTTGGGCACTCACTCATAATTTGTAATATCTTTTTAGCTATCGTTGTACTTGGTGTTTTTAATTTATTTAATTTAGTTTTTATAAAAAAAACTCTCCAACAATGTGCTTTTGCTTCTAGTAAATGATTGTTCAGGAAAAAATATTTTTGTCTAATCATATATAATTATATATGATCATACCTGGCCAATTTTCAGATCTGATTATATATGATTAGACAAAAATACTTTTTGTCGGGCACTCACTCATATTGTTATATCTTTTTACTTATCTTTGTACTTGTTGTTTTTAATTTATTTAATTTCGTTTTTATAAAAAAAAAAAAACTCTCGAAAAATGTGCTTTTGCTTTTAGTAAGTGATTGTTCCGGAAAACATTTTTTTGTCTAATCATATATAATTATATATGATCATACCTGGTTAATTTTCAGATCTGATTATATATGATTAGACAAAAACATTTTTTCCCGGGACACTCCACCGAAGGACTCGTGTCTTGATTGGTCACTCTTCACCACCAACTTTCAACTAGAAAAAGTTATATCTTAAATCGTACTTTTTGTATTCCTTTTCCTTGGTGTATCCGGGAGGACAAACAATTTCGTTACATCGATATGTTCCACGCATGTTGTAGCAAATTTGATCGGGTCGACACATCGTACCCCCCTCACATTCGTCAATATCTACAAAAGTATGGTTTCAAGTATATTTTAGTTGTAGTATATAAAAATTGTATTTTTAAACCTTGACAAGTACGACCATCAGTGCCTAAGCGATACCCTTCGGGACATCGACAGGTGTAGCTTCCAGGAGTATTCGTACAAATTCCCACACATAAATTATGATCTTTGAACTTTGTACACTCGTCAATATCCTCGCAAGTCCTTAAACAATCGAAAATTTACTGACCATCATAGAACATTTGTATGTAACGATATACAGTGTCCTTCAAGCTGTACATCCAGAAATATTGAGATTCACTTACCGGTTATCGGGATTCAGTAGATATCCTTGTTTACAAGAGCATCGATATGATCCCCACAAATTGATGCACTGATGGTCACAAATGCCAGCTTGTTCTGTACACTCGTCGATATCCTCGCAAATCGTATCGGTTTTGCTTCGAAAACCTTCCTTACAGTCGCATCGAAAGGAACCAATCGTATTGATACATTCCGAGTTTGAAATGCACACCTTGAAAATGAAATGATTTAATTACAATTCAAATTCATCTCGCCAGATAAATTTGATTTGTTAATGTTACTTTGCCACGAAAACGTTCACATTCGTTGATGTCCTCGCACTCGTTTTGTTGGTTGTAAATGTGTCCCGGTGCACATTGGCACATGTACCCACCGATTCGATTGATACAAATTTGATCTCGGCCACAGGAATGGGTACCCGTTGCACATTCATCAATATCTGTTATTAAAAAAAAAAAAAGCATTGCATGTCAGCTCTGATAGGATACTGAAGTTTACTCCTTAAGAATCTTGGAATAATACAAAGACAAACATAATTTTCAAAATATTTTTTAAAAGTCTCTACCAAGAAGAACTATTGGATTTTTTATATCTCGTTAAATATTGATCCTAGGGAAGAAATTTATTTATTTTTCTATGGTTATTTATTTTACTTCTGGAGGTATTCTATAGAGATGGGTTACACCTGTGCATGAACACTAAGGGATGAAATATTAACTTCTTAATGGATAGCCCGATTTTGATAATTCTTTTTTTACTTGAAAGCTGGTGCTTCCCGTGTGGTCCTATTTTAATTTGAAGGAAATATTTCACTTTTCAGGGGTTGAAAACTAAGGGATGAAATATTAACTTCTTATTAGATAGCTCGATTTTGATTATTCTTTTTTTTTTGTGAACATAATTTTAAATTAATCTCATATCCATTTTTTTTAAAAACTCCCCTCATAAGGGGTTAAAAATTAGGGATGAAATAATACTTTTTTTCTGGCTAACCCGATTTCGAAAATTTTTTTTTCTATTACGTGTATGGTACATTTAATTTATTCACATTTCAATTTGAAGAAAAAAATTCCACCCCCTAAGAATGAAAATAGGGGATGAAATAGTGACATTTAACTGAATCATCGTATTTTGATGATTTTTTTAAACTTCTTATTGGATAGCTCGATTTTGATAATTCTTTTTTTGTTTATCGGTAGAACATAATTTTAAATTAATCTCATATCAATTGTTTTATGAAACACTCCTCTCATAAGGGGTTAAAATACGGGATGAAATAATACTTTTTTCCTGGCTAACCCGATTTCGATAATTTTGTTTCTATTACGTACATCGGATTTTTAAATTATTCACATTTCAATTTGAAGAAAAAAAATCCACCCCCTAAGGATGAAAATAGTGGATGAAATAGTGACATTTAACTGGATCGTCGTATTTTGATTTTTTTTTTATTTATTGGAAGAAGTATTCCACTAAGTTCTATCATTAAATTTAAAAACAAAAAATTTTAACCCGTGGGAACAAAAGGGGATAAAGTAGTAACTTTTAACATTTAACGGCGCTGCCTCATATAAGCAGCGCGTTTAGTAGGTTTACCCATATTTGATAAAAAAAAAATCAATTATCAAACTTCAGATCACTAAAAATCGAGAAATAAATAAAAATTATAACAAAATGAAAAACCGACTTCAAAATATATAAAAAAATCTTTCCAAAAGCACAAAAAAGTAATTGTGTATCCTTGCAGTGTCTAAAACGTACAAATTATTAGAATGATAAAATGTACAACTATTGTTATTTTTGGAGTTGGTGTTAGCCAAGGAAATAAATATTAATGTTCATTTGTAAAAGGGTTTAGTTGGTTATTGGTATTTTGTAGTTTCAAGGCCGCTAGTTATTGTCACAGTACGAGTATATTGTATAAAAGTTAATTTGAAAAATAAATTTCTTTAGGTATTCTTGTTTATTGCTTAGTACCGATATAGTCTCATTTCCTCGGCTGACACCAACTCCAAAAATAACAATAGTTGTACATTATACCATTCTAATAATTAGTAAGTTGTAGACACTGCAAGGATCCGCAATAGTTTTTATTTATTTTAAAGTCGGTTTTTCATTTTGCTATCATTTTCATTTATTGCTTAAAAGGTACGGTTTTCAAAATATTTGAAAAAATCGTAAAAAAGGATCTTATAACTTATTTCGTGTTTTTTTTTTTTAATTTGTAAAAATTAATTCTTAAGAAGTAAAATCTAAAAATTATTATTTTGCTTATGATACCTTCACAATGGGTGCCATCAGAAGTTAGTTGTTGTCCTTTGGGACACAGTGGTTTTTCGCAATGGTATCCACCCTCTGTATTGACACAGCGTTCGTTTTGAGTGCAAATGTTATTTTCGATACATTCGTTTATGTCTTAAGTAAAGAAAAAATTGATTTGAAAGTGTTTATAAAAAAAAAATAAAAATGAATGTACCTTCACATTGTCCACGTGTGTTCATCCGGTATCCAGTGAAACATTTTTTTAGGGATAGAACAGGACGTAGGTGTGTCGTTGCACGATAGGGCGTAGTTGAGTGTGTAGTGGATGTGGTTTCGGTGGAAGTAGTCAACGTTTGGTTGGAACTATACAGTGATGGAGAACTTCGTACTGGGTATACCACACTTGGAACATATACGGTTCTTGTTGGATACACGAATGTTCGCTTTTTTTCGCATCGAAATGAGCCGGCTGTGTTTCGACATTGCCATTTAGGACCTAACAAATGACAATTGTGATTGTTCAGTACGCACTCGTCGTCGTCCTCGCATTTCCCTGTTTCCGAGTTTAAGGTATACCCAGTGCCGCAACCGGTTAGACGAATACAATGATATGATCCAATGCTGTTGTCACATCGATGAGATGGTGAACATCCGTGTTGATTTAATTGACACTCGTTCACGTCTAAACACAATCAAATTTTGATCTATTCTATCAAATCCGTTTCCACGGTGTGCAATGCAGACTACACCAAGTATACAATGAAATCACACTCGATTCACTCTGTATAAACACCGAATTTACACTGAATGAACAAAACAAATGATGAAGATTAATAAATATGGTACAATTCTCATTTATATAAAACTTAAACTGTGATTTCAGTGTAACATGGTGCAACACATACGGTTATTTAAACGCTGAATTTACACTTTAGAACACCGTAGGTACTCCAGTATAAATTTTTACACGGTGTGATTTCATTGTGTAAAGTGTAATAGAGTGGTTCTCAACCTTTACGAAGTCACGGTGCACTTCTGATAACAAGAAAAAAATGGCGGTGCTCCAGAATTAAAATATCAAAAAACATATGGACATAATTTTTATTACATATTTGAAAAAAAAAATTAAATACAAAATTTCACCTATTATTAACCGACTTCAAAAAAAAAAGGAGAATGTTCTCAGTTCGACTGTATTTTTTTCTGTTTGTTACCTCAGAACTTTCGACTGGGTGAACCGATTTTGATGATTTTTATTTGGAAGCTGGTGCTTGCTGTGTGGTCCCATTTTAATTTGAAGAAAATCGTTCACTTCTAAGGGGTTGAATACAAAGGGATGAAAAATTAACTTTTTATTGTATACCTCGATTGATAATTTTTTTTTTTGGGTAGAACATAATTTTAAATCAATCTCATTTCCATTTTGATAAACAAGCTTCACTCATAAGGGGTTAAAAATTAGGGATGAAATTATAAATTTTTCCTGGCTTACCCGATTTCGATATTTTTTTTTTCTATTAGGTACATCGTACTTTTAAATTGTTCACATTTCAATTTGAAGAAAAAAATCCACCCCTTAAGGATAAAAATAGGGGATGAAATAGTGATATTTAACTGAATCATCGAATTTTGATGTTTCTTTTATTGGAAAGAGTATCCCTTTTAATTCTTTCATTAGATTTAAAAGTAAAAAATTTCAACCCTTAAAAGCAAAAAGGGATGATGTAGTAACTTTTAACATTTAACGGGGCTGCCTCATATAAGCAGCGCGTTTAGTAGGTTTACCCATATTTGAAGAAATAAAATCAGTTATCAAACTTCAGATCATTAAAACTCGGGAAATAAATGAAAATTATAACAAAATAAAAAACCGACTTCAAAATAAATAACAAATCTTAAACAAAAAAGGCACTAACAAGTAAAAAAGTAATTGCGTATCCTTGCAGTGTCTACGACTTACTAATTATTAGTATGATATAATGTACAACTAGTATCAACATTCTCATCTATGATGGAAGTATTTATTTTATGAAATCTTGGGATTTTGGACAAAAAAAAAGAGTTAAAGATAATTTATTTTTAAAAATGCGACGTTTATATTTTTATTTTTTTATTCTACTTTTTATGTCAAAAAATAATGTACAACTATTGCTATTTTTGGAGTTGGTGTCAGCCAAGGAAATCAATATTAATGTTCATTTGTAAAAAAGTTTAGTTCGTTATTGGTATTTTGTAGTTTCAAGGCCGCTAGATATTGTCACAGTACTAATATATTGTATAAAAGTTCATTTGAAAAATAGATTTTATAAGGTATTCTCGTTTATTGCTAAATACCAATATAGTCGTGTTTCATTGGCTGACAACAACTCCAAAAATAACAACAAATGTCCATTATATCATCCTAATAATTTGTAAGTTATATACACTGCAAGGATACGCAATTATTTTTTTTACTTGTCAGTGCATTTTTTGTTTGGGATTTTTTATTTATTCTGAAGTCGGTTTTTCATTTTGCTATAATTTGTATTTATCTACTTAAAAATTAAGTTAATTTATATAAAAGAAATAGACTTTCCTGGTTTTCACCATTTTGAGGATTTTTTGGTTCTTACTATTTTGTGAATTTTTTCATTTTTACTAATTTTTAAAGTGAAACTTTTTATACATCGTCTCAAATTTTTGGGCTTGTCTCTAGCATGTCGCTAAATGTAACACATTCTCGGCAGGAAATCGGCAAGTGTTTGGCAGAGCTCGTATACACATTGTTAGCTATATACTATGTCATTTTCCCAGGCCTGTTGCGCGAGCTATTACTGAATGTAATGAGCTATTTTCCTCTCCATGACAAAGTTTTATTATATTATAAGTTGTCATTAATTGTCAATTATATTTGTATTGGTATTTGTATTTTGATCAGTGTATTGGTATAAATGTTATTGTTCACTTGATCATGGTAGAAAAAGATACAGCTAGTGAGAATAGTGCAAATATATCCGACGGTGATGTTACAATACTCGTAGATAACAACAGGCAGATGATCGATTTAACAATAATCAACAAATTCAATAATGAAAATAATATTCGAGTATTAACATCAATAATGAAAATTCAAAAATAGTTGCAACGGTGCGTGTCACGTCAGACAGTGAATTCGTGCCACATCCCTTTCTTTCTATTCTAATTTCATACCCTAAATCGAATAATTTTCCTAAAAAATTTTCAGCTACTTAAGTGCCTAAAATCCGAAAAAAGTTTCACTTGCATCGTGGTTTCGTAAAACCACACAATAATTTTTTTCGCGGTGCACCGGTTGAGAACCACTGGTGTAATAGGATCCACTAGGGAGAGGACCTACGAGTAATTAAACTAAATACCTTCACAAGATTCAGATGTGGGATTCATTTGGAACCCAATTTTACAACGGCAGTCGTAAGATGCGATTGTGTTGAAGCAGTCTTGTCTGTGATCGCAGTCATGGGTACCTTCTTCGCACTCATCCACATCTAAAAACAGTTGAAACAGCTATGGTTAGTGGCCCTACAAGTAACAGTTAGTAGTTTCAAATTCTTTACCATCGCACCGCATCGGGCTGATTGCTCGATATCCCGGAGGACACGCGATGTTATCTCCAGTTGGAATTGGTTCAACAGTAGTTGTCACCATCTCCGTCGTACCATCAGTAGGTATCATTCGTGGAACGAAAGTGACAATCGGAAACGGATAAATCGGTCTGAAATTTTTAATGAGGTACTAAGTTCAAATGGTCACTATTCCCATATACTTACTTTTCCACTTTGGGATTCGGCTCGCATCGATAACCTCCTGGTTCATTGACGCAAAATTCAGAACCAACACACAACCCTCCACTTTCACATTCGTCGATATCTAAAATAATATTAAGTAAAAATAAATACAGAACTGTTAAGTATGTGTAACAGTGTGTGTTCGCTGGATATATAAGGTTTGTTCGCGGATCTAATACTGAACCAATAACAAATCAGTCCAAATGGATTTAGGATAATCGCCAACCCTATACACGCTTATGAACTGATTAAGAGTTATTTTTCCGTGAACGAGTTTGAAAATGTTCGGAAGTAAGACGAGGATTAACGAAAACCCACGAAAACTGTTAATTGAATCTAAAGTTGAAAGAAAAGTATAGAGAAACGGGACTTTAGATCTAGCGATTCTCGGGTTTTTTTTAGGACAAAATTTCGATTCTCTTACTCATGCGCAATTTGATAAAATGTAACTAGATTTTCTATCCTTCGCTCTCAACATTAAATTCAATTAACAATTTTCGTGGGTTCTCGTTAATCCTCGTCTTACTTCCGAACATTTTTAAACTCGTTCACGGAAAAATAACCCTTAATCAGTTCATCAGCGTGTATGGGCTTGGCGAATATCCTACATCCACTTGGACAGATTCGTTATCGGTTCAGTATTAGATCCGCGAACAAACCTATAGCCAGTTAAATAAGTTGCAGATAGACACAGTTCTAATGAAGTCCCCGCCCCTCCTCGGTATCCCAATCTTATTTACCTTCACATTCACCGAGTGATGAATTCATTTTAAATCCAGCAGGACAGGTGATTTTCGATGCTTTGTTTTGGCATGTGAAATTCCCGCGGGTGTTTAAACAAAATTGCGACTCCAAATTACAATCGTGTTTGTTTTGTTTGCATTCATCAATATCTGAAAGATCCAAAACGGTTAATTTACTATAAAATTTGTCACAAGTCTAAGAATGTGCCGCCATGTGTCTAAGGGAGTGCCACGATTTTATGACTCTGGGGGTGGTGGCACCTGCTCTCAGCCGATGGTGAACCGAATCAATCACCAGCCAAAGGAGGAGCACCGTTATCACAGGATGGGGAGGAATCTTATGAAATTCCAGGAATTCCACAATATTCTCTCTCTAAGAGCTTCGTTTTAAGACCACCGGGCACGAAAGATTAGACAAAAAAATGGAAATTTCTACCAATTTTCTACCAGAATTTACTAGAAGAATTCCGAAATCCTATATAAGCCCCGGTCAGGCATGAACGAGTCAGTTTTGAAAATAAATCGTGAAAGTGATCAGTGTTGAAATAAATCTTCAACGAGTCTTGAAATAAATTTTCGACCAGTGTTAAAATAAATAGTGAAAGTGATCAGTGCTAAAATAAATAGTGAAGGTAAACCGTGTTAAATAAATTGTGAACATTGTGAAATAAAGTGAAACAGTGCAATAGTGAGTGACAATAATTAGTGAATGAGTGACTGTGAAAACTGACTAGTTAAACAGTGAACTAACTCATTGTTAACGTGTAGTTTATAAGTGATAATAGTGTAAAATAAATCAATTAACAATTGTTAAAAATAGTTCTGAATTGGACACATGCTGTGTCTAAAACCACTTCCGAATTTCTGTCAGAACACAGCTACGCTATGCTGTGTTTATTGGGAACTTACCATCACAAACATTCAGATGATAATTGAATTCATATCCTGGTGGACATCTTTTGATCTCCATGTCTCGAGCGACACATGTATAACTTCCCTCGGTATTAACGCAGATTTCGGAATCCATATGACAATCGGAAAGCCCCATCAGACATTCGTTGATATCTGATTAAAACCGTTTGTTATTCCAGTATTGACTGATAATATCTGATTAAAAGATTTACCGTTACAGCTCGTTTTATCAGAGCCTAGTTCAAAACCTTTATCGCAACGACACTGGACTGCGACTCCCGTATCAATACATTGGTGATCACAGGGATTCATCACGTCACACCTAATCCAATATTTATTATAAGTTCGTTCGCGGATCCCATACTGAACCGATAACGAACCAATCCAAGTAGATTTAGGATAATCGCCAAACGCATACACGCTTATGAACTGATTAAGGGTTATTTTTTCGTGAACGAGTTTGAAAATGTTCGGAAGTAAGACGAGGATTAAGTCTTTGGCTGCAGTGCAGGGGAAACGTGCTCTAACCTGGTTTTCTGCTAATGGCAAAAAAAAAAGACGAGGATTAACGAGAACTCCCGAAAAGTGTTAATTGAATTTAAAGTTGAAAGAAAAGGATAGAGAAACGGGACTTTCGATCTAGCGATTCTCGGGTTTTTTTAGGACGAAAAATTCGATTCTCTTACTCATGCGCAGTTTGATAAAATGTGGCTAGATTTTCTTTCCTTCGTGCCGAACGTTAAATGCAATTAACAATTTTCGTGGGTTCTCGTTAATCCTTGTCTTACTTCCGAACATTTTCAAACTCGTTCACGGAAAAATAACCCTTAATCAGTTCATAAGCGTGTACTCGCTAAGCGATTATCCTAAATCCACTTGGAGTGATTCGTTATCGGTTTAGAATGGGATCCGCGAACGAACCTTATAAGATATGCTGTTTTGGGGCATGTACGACTTACCGATTTGAAGATCGGTTCTTTTTCAGCTGACACGAACTTCGATCCGCCATCAGTTCATATCCTGGTCGACATTTGCATACGAAGGAACCCGGTGTAGGAACGCAAATATGTGCACATAGTTCTCCTGGTAAGGAATCACAGAGGGACTCTAAAGCTGTATAAGCACCCAGTTATTTTCTACTCAAGTGTAGCCCCTGATATACTAACCGGGTAATGGAGTAGTGAGAACACTTGATGGTGTTGAGATTTCAGCCTCGGTACAGCACCTTTCATAGGCACTGTCCCACGGGGGTCCGACTGCAAACGAACTCGCGTCACACCCTTGACCTGTCGATCCGGCGACCAAGCCTACTTTGCACGCCTCGCAACAATCCTTAAAACCGAAAATCATCAAAATTGAATCACGAATTGCTTACAGATTAGTTACTTTGTCGAAATCCGATGTGGTGGCCCGACCTTGCATGCACGATCTTCCTGATTTGGCCACATTTATACCAGCTTTGCATTTCTTTGACCTACAACAAGATCTACGTTCAAAACTTTTCCGCCCGTTTATCGTACAGATATGACGTTACACATGAAAAACTGTGCAGTTAAATTGAAAATGAGTAAGGACCTTTAGTATATCCAATAAGGTTGAATTAATGGATAGATTCAAATTGTTACCTTAAAGCCCGAGCACAACAGACATCGACAGTTGAGAGACACACCGATTGTTGTTCAGCTGGTATTCCTGCAATTGCTCCATTGTAGGGGGTACATTCGCCCGATGAAGACGCTAGATTTTCTCCGATCATACAACAGTTCGTAATGGTCGTTTTTAAACCAGATCCCGACACTATGTTCAAAAACAAAAAACAATTTGATGGTGCCTTCATTTCAAAGTAATCGCTTTTTTATCTCTGATGCGGGTGTCGACATTGTGTCGACAAGGCTAATGTTATTTTAAACCATAGCACACTTCTTTAGCGTAGTTAAAAATTGTCTTTCGTCGCAAAGAAATATAAAATCTGTCATGCGAGTTAAAATTTGAGATACGAGTCGAAAAATGGTTTAACACCGGTAGGGGTCTGATTTACGAACAAAAAATTTATAATTTTAATATAATACATCCACGTTTACTATATGAAATCACTAGCTGATACCCGCTCGCTTCGCTGAGTGTATCTAAATTTAACTGATTGATTAAAATATTCCGTACGTTCATAGTAAAATATAAAAATTAATCTATTTTGACAGAAAAAATGATAGATACTTCCAGACTTTAGATCCAAAGAAAGTTCATCAAAATTCGTAAAACTACTTTTCAAGAAAGAGATTTTAGCTGTCTAACATCAGCTTCTATGCGATTTTTAGTAAAAAAGTAACTGTATTCCTTCCTTAAGTACTTGAAAATCATTATATTTCACAAATACAATTCACAAAACAAGTTATGAATTTAAGCAAAAATAAATGTAAAAATTCACAAACCGAAAAATCCAAATTGTTAATTTTGTATCTCCAGATACGTATTTCAAACGCCATGCGTTCGTCATCAGTGGATCAAATTGAAGTGTCTTCGAGAACAATTTCGTGCTGATTCACAAAATAGTCCCGAATTGATCTCAATTTATAGGTCCTTTCGATCCCTTTCTCCTTTACAATCGCTGCAGCTGGGGGTGCAATCCTTTCGTCCATTCTCTTCTTACCCTTTCCCAAAACGCCGAATCCTGAATCGGTCCTTTCTCCCAGTTTAAAACTTTCCCTTTTCTTTTATAAATTTCAATGCTTTCGATGGCATCCAATCTCTTGTTCTGTTGAACATTTTTCAGAAGTTTTACTTCGGCTAACTTGTGGCCTGTTTCAACATTATGTTCCGCTACACAAGATTTTTCCGTTTTGGAATATTTTATATTTGCCAGATGCTCCTTGTATCTAGTTCCTATTTTTCTTCTGGTTTGTCCGATATAGCTTTTCTTGCATTCCATACACGCAATTTGATAAATACCTGATCTTTGAAGATCAGGTATTTTATCCTTGCAACTCAGGAAAATATCCTTTAGTTTAGAGTTGCAAGGATAAAATACCTGATCTTCAGGTTACAAGGAGTTACAAGGAGCATCTGGCAAATATAAAATATTCCAAAACGGAAAAATCTTGTGTAGCGGAACATAATGTTGAAACAGGCCACAAGTTAGCCGAAGTAAAACTTCTGAAAAATGTTCAACAGAACAAGAGATTGGATGCCATCGAAAGCATTGAAATTTATAAAAGAAAAGGGAAAGTTTTAAACTGGGAGAAAGGACCGATTCAGGATTCGGCGTTTTGGGAAAGGGTAAGAAGAGAATGGACGAAAGGATTGCACCCCCAGCTGCAGCGATTGTAAAGGAGAAAGGGATCGAAAGGACCTATAAATTGAGATCAATTCGGGACTATTTTGTGAATCAGCACGAAATTGTTCTCAAAGACACTTCAATTTGATCCACTGATGACGAACGCATGGCGTTTGAAATACGTATCTGGAGATACAAAATTAACAATTTGGATTTTTCGGTTTGTGAATTATTACATTTATTTTTGCTTAAATTCATAACTTGTTTTGTGAATTGTATTTGTGAAATATAATAATTAAGTCCAAAGTCAGCGAAATTTAAATTTTTTTTACTTGAAAATCTTTTATACCAAATGTCATTTAAAATCGTTCAGCTCTTTTAGGGGGCATCCATTAATTGCGCGAGGTGTTTTTTGCGATTTTTGAAATCCCACCCTCTCCCCTCTGGTAAGATGAACATGAGATTTGGCATAACCTTTCCCCCAACCCACAATCTAATGTGATATTTTTCAAAACGTGTGTTTCTTAAAAAAAATACGTTATATTTGCGAGACCTTCCCTTTCCCCAAAGTAAGATTAGATGAGATTCGGCTCGACCCCATCGGCCCCTGAACGCCTCACGTAATCAATGAATGTTCCCTTAAAAGAATAGATTAGTAGCTATCCTACAGGATCTTCAGCAAAACTTCATTAAAATTCATTCCGTTAAGTAATTGTTAATCTTTTGAAATTTTTAGTTATTTTAATACGTTTATTTCTAATTAATATCTTCAACAATGAAAAAACTCAAATATTTTAGAAAATTTCATTTTTAATTTTATCGGGCGTTAAACTGAAATACATTTTTATTTTTCAGTATCAATTGTCAATTTTTTAATTTCAACTTTGTACAGATTTCTTTCGTTTTTGTGTAAAATTGGTCCGGCCTTCTTGAGGAAAATACATTAAAATTCTATTTCACGAACTTTACCGAAACTTTTTAAATGTACGGTTCCTGTAGGATATAATTGTTTTGCCATTCCATGCATTGTTCTAGACTTAAAAGTAAGCTATATCATTCTCCCCCAAACTACCACATTGCAAAAATCATATCAATCTTTAACTCTGTGATAAACAAGAAACATATCTATCCCACGGGAATGTTACATCTCTCCTAAGTAAAAAGTAGATCAAATCTTCTTAAGGAAAATGAGTTACGACTCTATTTCGTGGATTTTAATGAAACTGCTTTTAAATACACGGTTCTTATAAAATACATACTTGTTTTGCTATCCCATGGGAACCGTTCATTATTCTGGTATAACAAGTAACCTATTTCATTCTCTGACCTCTAAACAACCACATTGTAAAAAAAGGAAGTTTATCTTTTGCTCTGTAAAAAACAAAAAAATATCTATCCCACGGGAACCGGACATTTTTTTTCTGGATAAAAAGTATACTATATGCTACACCGGATGGTAATCTATATCTATGCCAAATTTCATCCAGACCCATTCAGTACTTTTTGAGTGAAAGAGCAACAAACATCCATTCTTACAAACTTTCACGTTTTTAATATTAGTAAGGATTTACTTTTCCAAGTCATTTATTTTAAATTCTTAGTAGTGAATTAAAGTTTATCAAAATAAAATGCATTTATTTGCTTGAGTAAATATAGATAAATGTGGGATTGTTTATACAGTCGATAAATGTATTAAAAATTTTAATAATTTAAAAATTACAAGATTTAAAAGAGGGGAAAAAAAAAGGAAATGATTGTAATTATTTTTTTCTTTATCCCCGGCCTTAAGCCCCCGGCGCTGTATCGCACTATCGATATGCTTAAAAATGTTCTCACACAAATAAATTCAATTATAATTTTATTAATAGTTTGTGCTCTTTATAAATATTTATTATTGGCATACAACAATCAATGATTTCCATATTTACATTTGATAAAATTCAAGCATTAGTTTTATTATAAATCATTTCGTTTTAAACATAGCCAAATCCCCGAAATGTGCGTCATTGATCAACTGTGTTTTCACCAAGGTATACCAAGAACTAATAACAGTTACAAATTTTCATAACAATTGAAAAATTTCTAAAAATTTTATGATTTTCATCAAAAAAAAAAAAAAAAACTAAAAAATCCATGATACCATGATACATACAAAATGAATCGATAAATTGGAGCAATGAAACAATACCACATAAAATATGCTAATATAATGTTAAAATTCATTGTCCTGCGATTAATTAAAATACTGTTTAATAAAACGTTTTTTTTTTAACTATTAGAGCATTTGACAATGTTGTTGGATAAAACAATTAATTCACCGGTAGTTCAATTGATTGGCTTAATTAATATAAGAGGCTTACCATTAATTAGAAGGAGCCCGATAAGGAAAATTAGCACGTTAGTGCGTGCCATTTTCACCAAACGACTTAAATTAATTGCTGGTACTTGATTAATTGAACAATTAATAAGAAATGAAGCCGTTGATTATTTAAATATAAATTAGGACAGAAAACGAATCGACAAGTTGAAATTTTGGCGCTGAACTGAATGAGAACTGACCGTGAGCTCTCCCAAGTGCCCCTACGTCCCACTAACTTCTACCGTCCACTCAACGTGCGACCAGTGGTGCCTCGTGTATGGGGGCAAGGGAAGCCGTGGCTTCCCGAAAATAAATTACGTCATTTTAATCCAAACATTTTCATTTTAAGATTTTTTTTTTTAATTGATCTAATTTTTGACCAAATAGGATAAACAATTTCGCTCCTTTTTTATAACCCGAGCCGCCACTGCATACCACAAAGTTCACACAAACATAAAAAAATTCTCTACAAATACAATTACAATGATAATTTATTAATTAATATGGTTATAATAATTGTAAATATAATCGATAATACACTATCCTTAATAACTAACTGGCGAACATAGAAATGCTTACAGTAGAAAAGTAGGATAAAAAAATAATTTCTTAAATATATATTGTTATGTAAAATGTATAAAAAAGATTATTCAGCTAACTCTTTAAAAATCGAGTTCAGAATCAATAATACTGTAAGTGTAGTCCAGTCAACAATTGACTTAACAAATTTTTTCGATAGCTTAGCAATTCACACATATCCTGATTTTTCCTTTGACTAAATCATTCAAAGTTTGAATTTGTAAACCCCATTTTAACAATATTGCGATCAATCAACTTCCGTTCGTACAACAATAGGCATGATTACCCAATAATGCTCAGAAACATATTTTATTTACAATGAATTACATATTTCTTCAGTTAATCAAGGGTTAGTAGGGAAAAATGAGATTTTAGTTTTTAAAATTTTAAATTCGTGCCAAAACGCCGTGTTACTGTAATGGCTTCGCTGGTGACGTCATACTTGAACACTGGTTTAATAAACGCCACATAAACACTAATACTAGACGCGTTAGTAACTAGAAGTTTATTAGTCGCTCAATTTGGAACTAGTCGTCGACTTGGCTTGTTTATCAACACTCAACTGCTACTAAATTCGCTGCATTCAAAATTGACGTAATTTGCTCTGATTGGTGTTTAACTAAACATGGCGGACTTTCAAATTTTCCAGTTTTATTTTATCAAAATAATTAATCAATCTTGCTTTAAATATGAGAATAAATGCGTGTTTCATATTCCATAATTCAAGTTTCATTAAATAAATACAGGTAACCCTCTTATAACACGGTTTCGCTATAACACGATTCGTAAATTGCGGGAATTCTCCTACAACACGGTTGTTCCTTTTATTGGGGCCTGTGTTTCCCGTAGGACATTGGGGTACGTCCGGTTATTGCAGACCCTTCCACGGAAATAAGTCGAAAATTCAAAAAGGAGCTGCAAAACTGTTTAGCTCTAAACCGCGAAATTTACAATGACCTAGTAAGAACTAGCAAGCAAAGTTCGATTACAGATTTTTTTTAAGCGGGGAAAACATACAAAAACTTTAAATAAGAAGAGAAAAAATTTCTGAAAGTGAAGGTGATATCGTTCCACCGAAAAAATGTTCTCGATCGATAATACTGAGCAGTGACAACGAATAAATTCATTAAATTATGGTTGCGCTAGATAATTTTTTTTTAACTTTGTGTTGTACATTTAAATTTTTAACAAAAATTAAGTTGTTTATGTCAAATTAAAAAAAAAATATTTGTTATAATAATAAAAAATTAAATTTCGCTAACTTTGGACTTGATTATTATATTTTACAAATACCACTCACTAAAATTCACAACACAAATTATAAATCAAAGTAAAATAAATATAAAAATCACAAAACGATAACAATTTGGATTTTTCGTTTTGTGATTTTTACATTTATATTACTTTAATTTATAATTTGTGTTGTGAATTTTAGTGAGTGGTATTTGTGAAATATAATGTTTTCATAAGTTTTTGGAACGTAACCCCCCCTTTTTGTACTAGCTCTGGGTCTCATGCAACACGGTTTCAAACAACACGACATTATCTAGGAACCTAACTACCGTGTTATAGGAGGGTTACCTGTACATAGTTTCAGTGATTTTTAATTACTGGCATCATGCTTATTCTAAATTATTTTCGAATTGAATATACCCATATACGATTACGTGTACAATTAATCTAGAATTAGTGTACGAACAAAGTTTTCTTTAATTAAACGAATTTTTAACTCTCATATCATGTTAACTATCAAAAAAATTGATTTTTAAAACTATACTTTTCCAACTTCAAACTATAACCAATTAAACAGTTAAATATTAAAAATTGGACAAATATTATTATCAAGGAAGTCGCTAAATATACAAATATTACGAGAAATCTAGGCTTCAAGTTACAAGAAACAACGAATATTATTTTTATTTAGTTCTAGCATATGTTGATGTGTGTTTATTAGCGGATCCGTTCTACGGTGTGTTACGGTGTAGACTTGTCAATACAGATTACACCAGGTATACACCGAAATCACACTGGAACTAATAGATTTTTTTTGTTGGTTTATTTAAGATCGCATCAACTACTATGGTCATTGGCGACCGTCGAATCCGAAAACCCACGAAAAAAATCTTAGGCCTTAATTGGGATTCGAACCCAGGACCACTGGCGTATAGGGTAACTATCTAGTTCACCACGCCACTAAGTGACCTATTAATAGATTTGTGAATATTTTACCTGTAGTTTGCACTGATATATCAACACTCGATTCGCTCCGTATAAACACTGAACTTTCACTGTATGAGTGAAACGATAATTTATGCGATCTTGTTTATTACTAATAAATGATCAATATGATGTAATGCCCATTTATAAATATTTACTATGTGATTTCAGTGTAGACACAGTGTAACATCTGCCATTTGGGATTTCAGTGTATACACGGTGTAGCACATAGTTACTCAAACTACACCGTAACTAAATTGAAATGACATTGTAGGTTTGTTCCAATTGACCTTCTGATGATGTTCAAACACCGACAAACAGACAAAGAGCAAGACATCATTGACCAAGAGATAAGAGTGAGTAAAGAACATAAAGTGACAAGTTCGCACGAGTTAGAAACCGGTTAACCAGTGCTTAAACAGCTCCAAATCAATTTCGATATAAGGGATAGTGACGAGAAGGTACATACATAGCTCGACTCTCGGCTTCTTAGCTGAAACATTTCTTCAGTCACTCTTGTCTCTTGGCCAATGTGTCTTGCTCTTTGTCTTTCTGTCAGTGTTTGAGCATCAACGTATGGAACAAACCTGGTATAACACTGTGATACTGCAGGGTAAATACCGTGTAAAATTTTTACCTTTACTAATGAAGTTAAAAAAAATCGAGATCTTAAATTCAAAAGAAAAATTTTATAAAACCCATAGAATTAAGTGGCGCTTCCTTCTTTGCAACGCAACTAGATAATGAAAGCAAAATTCCAAGTTTGATGAATTGAATGAAAATGAAGAAACTTTAGAGAGCCAAATCGCGCAAGTATACGTGCTGCCCTCTACTCCGACTACGAAATTTGGAACTATTCTTTAGGCACTCGTTTGTTCCTTTCTTCACACTTTCTATACTCGGAACGCCTTAAGCACTGAAGCCTCGACCGTTTCTCAATGGCTTTAGTCGTTCCGAAAATGTTTCAGGGTCGCCAAATGTTTAACTTGATATGAAAATAAAAAATATAGCCAGCTAATAGTTACCGAGAACAGTTTTAAACACGAACTCAAATCCTACTACTATTCCACCCAAGTAGAAAGGAACAACTTCAAAGGAAATAATTTAATTTTATCTACGTTGGCGATTAAAAAACGTATACTGTCTACTCATGGGTCGCGAAAAATTTGTTCAAAAAATGGGGGTTGTAAATGAAAATAGTTTGCGCTCCGAGTTCCGAGTACCCCCTGGTTCCGAGTGTAGAACATTGGAGAAAAGTGCAAACGAGTGACTACGGAACAGTTCCGAATTTCGTAGTCGGAGTAGGGGGCGGCACATGTATTCGTGCGATCTGGCTCTCTCAACCTTCTCTTTGCGTACACAGAGACCAATTTCTAAAAACCGTTTCTTCGGACTCAGGAAATTTCAAAACGTTTATTTCCGATGAAAATTTGACCCGATTACAATAATTTCTTCACAACTTCGAAGTAAAAAAATGCAATAAAACAACGCAGGATTATAGAAGTTTTTTTTTTTTTTGGTTTTCCCAATTTTTAATGTTATTTTCATTGAAAAATTACCAATTTAATATTTTCGAATTGAAATTAAATAGTACCAATTTGAAGTTGAAATAATATAGACTAAGTATATAAGTTAAAAGCGACATAAAATCACATTGATATGCTTATGAGTATAAGTTATTATACTAGGTTTGTTCGCGGATCTAATACTGAACCGATAACGAATCAGTCCAAGTGGATTTAGGATAATCGCCTAGGCTATACACGCTTATGAGCTGATTAAGGGTTATTTTTCCGTGAACAAGTTTGAAAATGTTCGGAAGGAAGACGAGGATTAACGAGAACCCACGAAAATTGTTAATTGAATTTTAAGTTTAAAGAAAAGGAAAGAAAATCTAGCCACATTTCATCAAACTGCGCATGTGTAAGAAAATCGAATTTTTTGTCCTAAAAAAAACCCGAGAATCGCTAGATCCAAAGTCCCGTTTCTCTATCCTTTTCTGTCAACTTTAAATTCAATAACAATTTTCGTGGGTTCTCGTTAATCCTCGTCTAACTTCCGAACAGTTTCAAACTCGTTCACGGAAAATCACCTTTAATCAGTTCATAAGCGTGTATGCGCTGGGCAAGTATCCTAAATCCATTTGGACTGATTCGTTATCGGTTCAGTATTAGATCCGCGAACGAACCTACTAAGTATCTACGTTTACATCAAATCTAACTCTAATCGCATTATAAATAAGTTAGTATAAAAATGTTCAAATACAATCGAAAGAAAGTTTCGTTCTTATATTCAGTCGTTAAAAAAATAAATTAATATATAAAAAAAGCATTTTGAAAAAATGCGATGGCAACTGTTTTAATCAATTGTTACTTTTCGAGCGAAAGAAGTTAGCGATGATATCTCACTGGGACTTGGATCTGTCGGTAGACGACTGAATTCGATTTCCTCGCTAAAGCTTTTATCTAAACAGAAAAAAGTGAATATTAATTTTATTCGGTGCTGGTTTTTGATTGGTTACCTCCAGTGGAAGAATCGGAAGGCCATTTTTTGTGACTAGGTGAATACAGAACGATCAGCGCAAAGATGTAAATGTTCCACATGCCATAGACTCCTGTGAAAAATCCCGATGAATACTCGACGCTTTGTTCATCCCATTTCCATTCCCCTTCAGCAACCTTAACAACAAATAAAAGTCAAAATATTTTTCAATAAAAATTAAATTTCGTGTTACTTGTCCTAAAATGAATCCGATTATGGTCAGTGCAGCACACAATAAAGTGGACAGCATCAAAAATTTGAACCGATAAATGATCCCTTCATAGTGTAATCGACGAGCCTTCGACATACTCGGTAAACTTGACCTTTTCACACTTATGTTACAAAACACTTTCCAGACCATGTAACACAGGAAGAAGAAGTACATACAAGCTGAAAGAGCTGCTAAAATGATAAATGTAAGCTATAAACAAAGTTAAGGACTCAAGAAAAAAAAATAAAAACATTTTTATTCGGAAAGGATACAGCTAAATGAGTTCCCAAATCGGTAACCCATATTGAATAAAATGGATTTATCAGTTGAATTCCTCGTTCGCACATGTCGAATACAAAAAGTGACAGACAGCCAACACCCACAGCACTCAAATGCTTCCAATACGCCTTTAAGGAGTTCCTTTCAACGCTATCTTGGATCTAGAAAACATACCGTTTTAAACAGTCATAACTAACAACGTATTTTTTCGTACTGAAAGAAATTCGCCATAAAAGAAATAAATTCATGAAATACAATGGTGGTTTTGTATACGAGTTTTTTGAGATACGAGCCGACATTAAGATTCAGGTTTTATCTAAAATATGAGTCAAAATTTGAGATACAAGCCGAACTTTGAGATACAAGCCGAAATTTGAAATACGAGCCGAAATTTGAGATACGAGCCAAAATTTGAAATAAGAGCCATCGCCATAAAAGAAAGTAATGCATGAAACCATAATACAATAGCGGTTTTGTATACGAGTTTTTTGAGATACGAGCCGGCATTAAGATTCCGGTTTTATCTAAAATATGAGTCAAAATTTGAGATACGAGCCGAAATTTGAAATAAGAGCCATCGCCATAAAATAAAGTAATGCATGAAACCATAATACAATGGCGGTTTTGTATACGAGTTTTTTGAGATACGAGCCGGCATTAAGATTCAGGTTTTATCTAAAATATGAGTCAAAATTTGAGATACAAGCCGACATTTGAGATACGAGTCGAAATTTGAAATACGAGCCATCGCATAAAAGAAAGAAATGCATGAAACCATAATACATTGGCGGTTGTGTATACGAGTGTTTTAAGATACGAGCCGGCATTAAGATTCAGGTTTTATCTAAAATATGAGTCAAAATTTGAGATACGAGCCGAAATTTGAGATACGAGCCAAAATTTGAGATACGAGCCAAACTTTGAGATATGAGCCAAAATTTGAAATACGAGCCATCGTCATAAAAGAAAGAAATGCATGAAACCATAATACAATGTAGGTTTTGTATACAAGTTTTTTGAGATACGAGCCGGCATTAAGATTCAGGTTTTATCTAAAATATGAGTCAAAATTTGAGATACGAGCTGAAATTTGAAATTCGAGCCATCGTCATAAAAGAAAGAAATGCATGAAACCATAATACAATGTAGGTTTTGTATACAAGTTTTTTGAGATACGAGCCGGCATTAAGATTCAGGTTTTATCTAAAATATGAGTCAAAATTTGAGATACGAGCTGAAATTTGAGCCATCCTCAGTGGCTACTTGTTTTAATTCTATTAAACTATTAATTAAATGATTGTGTGATTGATTTTCGTGTTGCATATTTTTCGCTGTACTATCATTTGATTTGAAGTGATTTAAAAAAAACTCACCAACATATGCTCCCCTGAAAAAACGAGCCAGAAAGACAAGAGCATTGCGTAGAACACCCCTTGACGCACATCACCCAAGAGCAGCATATACGGCATGTCCCAGATCAATGTCAAATATTCCAATGGCACTGAAAATGTACGATTAGATCAAACAGTTTACTACGATCCGAAGGTAGCCATCCCGGGTCGCTCTTACAGTTCAAAAACGTTAACGTGATCCCCAAATAGAGTAGCATGTATTCGAGTAGAGCCGGCGAACGCGACAATAAAGTGACCCGGTGCCAGAACCAGATGATCACGCCGACGACAAACGGAAAGAAAAGCGTCTTCAACGCCAGCCATACCATCGTAAATCCTCCATTTTGATGAATTACGGTTAAATGAAGGTCCTCGATATGACCCACGTGTTGGTTGATCTTCATATCGGTATCGATCGGGAGACGAATGTTCAAAAGGTAAAAATCATGATGAACAGATCCCAGCTCAAATAAGGGAATCATCGAACAGTTGTATTGATATCCTTCCAATTTCTATATAAAACACGACATTTTACAATAAAAATCATAATTTGTTTAATAAGAATAGAAAAACCTCAGAAATGTGACAATCGATCACTCGATTTTCAATGGATCCTGCATAATATTTCCAATCTCCTTCAGCGTCGCCTTTGTTACGATAGCCCAACTGAGCGTATAAAGTTAAAGGAATCGGTGATTCTATAAAAAAAATCAAAAATTATTCCACTTGAAATCTTATAAAAGTAAAGTTTTGTAAATTCTTTAAACTAATTTCCAGATATCATAATAGTTTAAGAGCTAGCTACGTTTTCGAGAGAGGGGTTGCGTTTATTAGTGCGCATCGCACCTGTACAGGTAAAATATTGAAATTTTCAAAAAAATAAAAAGTTTCAGATGAAATTTGTAGAAAATAACATTTTAAATAATAAATGTCCAGTGGCTAGTTTGCCCGCTACAAGCTTGGAAAGGCTGGCCCGACCTGACGTCATTTGAGTAGTCGACCGTTCAGAGATACAGCCGTTGTGCCGACATGCATACAATGAGCTTGTAGCGGGCAAACTAGCAACTTTACAAAAATTAGTCACTGGACATTTTTTATGTAAAATGTTATTTTCTACAAATTTCATCTGAAACTTTTTCTTTTTTCTGAAAATTTCAATATTTCACCTGTCATAGGTGCGATGCGCACTAATAAACGCAACCCCTCCCGACAGCCAGACAGCCCGTTTGATGTCCGGGATAGTGCGAGAGATAACATATATAAAAACTGGCCAACCTATTAAAAATAATTTAGCCTGCATATTATATCTAGTTGTGCCGCGAAGCTTTTGGTTGAAATCGATTTACCGAAAGCTCTACTTTATTCTTAGAGTTTTTGAGTTTTTCCGAAAACGGCTCCAACGATTTTCTTTAAACTTTCTATAGTTCTTAGACTCATAAGTGGCTACAACTTTTATTTGAAACATTTTCCTGATAAAATTCGAATAAGGACAGTTCTGGGGTGAAGCTTGGGAATTCGAAACCTTTTTTGACTGCGGGTCAAAATCAACTAATATTTGAGTATTAAATACACGTTTGGGTCAGTGGTATTTTCAATTTAAAAAATGTTTTTCCGTAAATAGGAGGTTATCAGGCGTTTTGATCCCCGGACAAAATATCCCTCCCCCCCTCATGACAAAAATATTTGCGATAAAATATTTCATGCAAACTTTTGAGCTCAATAACTAAGATTTTATATTTAATAACTTTTGGTAAAAACGTGTTAAATTGACCCCCAATTATTTATTAAAATAGCGTTAAATTGATCCCCATGTGTTCGTGTTAAATCCACAAAAACTGTGTTAATTAATGCCAACGGGGTCTAGGGGGTCCACCTGGCAGGGGTTTGGGGGCAGAGCCCCCATCAAAAGAAATTATAGTCATTTGTCAATTATAATAATTCATTGACTGAATGTGCACTTTTTGACACCGCGTAGTTTTACACAAAACTAAATGTTTTAACATCAAAATGATGCTGCAAATACGATTTGCAGTTATTCTATGAAGACTTTTTGTCGGGGCGATATTTTGTCATGGGGATATTTTGTCCGGGGATCAAAACGCATGAAACCAATAAAAGATACATTATAAATTATATCAAGAAAATAATTAAAATACGCTCAAAATTTTTTTTATATTTAGTTATTCATTTTATACTTATACTAGCTGATACCCGTTCGCTTTGCTGAGAGAATCTAAATTTAATACATTGATTAATTGATTCCCTACCTTCACAACGTAATTGAAAAATTCATCTTTTTTAACAGAAAAAGATAATAGATTAAAATCCTACTTTTTTAGGAAGAGATATTAGCTATCTTACAGGTTCATTATTATACAATTTTAAACATAAAATGTTCCTTTAGACTTGAAAATTTTTCATTTCAAATGTCATTTATAACCGTTCAGCTATTTAAGTATAGTAGATTCGTAGCTATCCTACAGGAACCGTGCTTTTTTTAGAGTGAATGGTATTCAATACGTTAAGATCTGAGGTATTTTTAACAAAAATTCATTTAAATTAATTCCGTTAAGTAATTGTTAATTATTTGAAATTTAGTATGTTTAAATACGTTTATTTCTAATGAATATCTTCGACAATGAACCATAAAGAAATTCAAATAACTTAAAAAAATAATTATTAATTTTATCGGGTGTTAATTGAAATTCATAATGTTTATTTTCCAGTAAACTTTGTCAATTTTTTCATTTAAACTATGTAGAGATTCCTTTCGTTACTGTGTAAAATTGGCCAGGCCTTCTTGAGGAAAATGCGTTAAAATGCTATTTCACGAACTCTAACAAAACTTACCGAAAATACACGGTCCCTGTAGAATTCAATTGTTATGCTATCCTTTGTAGGGTAACCAACCGTACTCTTTTAAGAGTACATGTACCTTACATATCTAATTGGTGTAGAATTTTTCAAGTTTCTGTCCTAAATAAGGACCAACATAACATTTTTATGTTTATAAAAAAAGCTAGTAATAAAACAGCCACTACGACGTGCAATATCCAGTCGCTCTGTCAACGCTTTTTAAATCTGTGATATCTTCTAAGATATTCATTTTTACGATATGCTGTAAAGAACAATTTTGATCTACATGAAATGCACAACGTATCTAATGTATTTAATTGGATAAGGAATAATACTGTATTGTTTAAAATAGCTTGGTAAATAACCAATAATTCTTTTGTAATGTGTAAAAAATAAAAATGATTCCTGTGGGTTATCCTTAGGAGATAGACATATGCTGTCGCGGACTTTTTTATCAATCTTTTTAAGATACACAATTTCGCCGCATATAAGTTTGATCTATCTCGTAAGGTTTAGCCAGCATTTGCAATGTAAGTGTACAAAAATATGCTTGTTATGACATCACATTACAAATCTTAGAATTTTCCGACCTTTCTCTACTATAAAATGCATGTTTTATATCTAAAAACCTTCTTCTTGAATCACTCTTTCAATTGCTGAAAATTGCATTAAAATCCGTTTTGTAGTTTAAAAGATCTAAGGGAACAGACTTTTACAGAGTTACAGAGCTTTATACTATGCTAAAAATTATTATACTTTAGTAGAACTAAAGTCGCTTATAATTATCGAACAGGTCACTTGGTGACCCAAGGGTCACAGGTTGCCGACCAGTGATATAGGCAATATGCATATAGTTCTGTTCATATGTATATCTATAAAGTGCTTATATTTTAACCAACAGCGAGTTTCATAAATGAAGGTAAAGTATTGTGACGCCTCGCAGCAGATATTTAAGTCTTATCTAAAGCTCAAGAATAGATTGAAGATTAATCGAGTGTTGAAAGATGATCAATTTTATTACCTAGTACAACCTCGTTTTTGTAAAGGATTTCAACGGACAAAACGGCAATGAGATTTTGATGCCATCGCGAATAGTCCAATTCAATTCCGTTTCTTGACTGCGGCATCTAAAACATAAAAAAAAAAAAAACACTCGTAAGAACTGCCAATGAGATGCGTTCAAATTGAAAATACTTGAAAAGCGAAGACGATTTTATTTGCCAAATGAATGGCTTTCGAGTCCAATCGGTCAATGCTTTTACAGGCACCAGGACCACGAGTGTAGAACCATTTATCGGTTCGATTCACGGTCCCGGTGTCGTCGATGCATTTGGTCGCTAGAATATTCTGATTTCCCGATGGCGGCGGAGCTGAAACGGCCACAAAACAATACAATTATCATACAGAAGACGAACCGATACATTCCTTTATGTACTATATGCAGTTTTATTATCCTTACCGAGTAATCCTCCGACAAAGAAACATATCACTTGTAGCACTAATAAAATCGCCACTAAAATACTCAGCTTTCGACCGCTTAAATTCTCCAATATGGTTCCCGACATTTTCACCGTAAACAACACGAAAACTGTATTCGGTTTTTCCTAGTATTTTCTTTTGATTTTGATATTATTTCATGTAAATGCAATACAAAGGTGTTGTGTGGTACAAAGAATGCCGCCAGATGCCGCAAGCAAAACGTCTTTCACAGCCTCCTGTCACTTAAATACGAGAAAGGCTAAAAAAACGTGACCGATTTATACGCAAATCTTAGTACCTTTGGGCCCTTTGGGTGGCGCTGGTAGCTTGTTGAAAAACAGCTGTTAACTATTTGTGTTGTTATACAGTCATACGTCTCAAACAGCCCCTTGCCACTTAAACTTATCAGAGTTATTATACTTATTATATAAAAATACTTATCATAATTATTCTCATATAATAACAATAACAATAAAAAAAATTTGCCTGACGTTTATTAAAAAAAAAATTATTCTTAACCTACGACCTCCATAAAAGTCTTTGGTCTTCGTCAGTCATTGTGGTCTTCGTTCAACTCGTTTTCAACTACTATTCTGCAAATGCAGTCAAAATGGTCACATTTTTGTAACATGGAGTTGTAGGGGGCTGGTCTTTCATCTCAATTGCCGCCTCATGTTTTTACCCAGAATGCAATGTGCGAGACGAATCGACTGTCTTTGTCACGCCTATTACAGCCATATCCGCTCGTTTCGATGCCAATGTATTAGAAAAATCACTAATGGGGCTTCATACACGTTGAGATTTGCATCAATACATGCATCGCGTCTGGTGGCGATAGATGTATCTGAGACTTGTATCCATGTTTCAACTGTCCCTACACGTTGAGATTTGCATCGGCACATGTATCGCGACAGGTGACGATACATGCATCTGAGATTTGTATCCATGTTGTTTCAACTGTTCTTACACGTTGAGATAAACTCGTGATATATCACTTTATTCACGCAATGCTAATAGAGTGACCACACACGTTGCAACATGTATCAGTCGCATGCGATCGGTATCGAAGTTGCAGTACAGCGATACCAGCTGATATCAATGCAGCGATACTGATACACGGTGAGATTTGTATCATGATACTGATACTTGCGACATGTAGCGATGCAGATCTCAACCTATATGGAGCCCCTAACAGTCATAAAATATGTACATATAATGTTTATAATTTTTATTGAAAGATTAAAATAGTACTTCCAGATATTGAAAATGCTGATCAAATAAATAATGTAACTTAAAATTACTTGTAAATTATATGCATGCTATAAACTTTAGATCTAATCCAGATGAAAATAAAACCATACATTGTAACAACTGATGCGCAATACACAAAAAATTGTCGTTATTGTGTGCTACGCAGAACTTGTATCGTAACTGAACGGTTTTGTTTTCATCTGGAACAGAATGTTTATGTTATCTTGCTTTATGTAAATCTGTCGAGAACAAAGAGCTTACTGAGATTTTGATTTTTTACTATGTTATTTTTATGCCTAAAAATTTAAATATATATTTTGGACCATACTGCGTAGTAGCACACAATCATCAATAAGTTTCACTATGGCTAAGGTGACCATACGTCCTGGATTGGCCGGGACAGTCCCGGATTTCCACCTTGCGTCCCGAATTTTTATAGAAGCAATATTTGTCCCGGATTCAGATTTTTTGTCCCTGATTTTTGAAAAGGTTCTTATTTTCAATATTTTTTTAAAATATATTTCAACTAAAGTTATTTTTATATAATTTGAATCAAAAAAATTGTGCATATCAAAATACGCGGCACGCTTGAAACCATTTGAAGCATACAGTGAACTCTCAATTCTGTGAATCCCCTTCCTAATCTTGAACTTCAATTTTCAAATTTACGAAAATTAGCAGAGTTCTTTTTCTGCCTGCCTGGCCCAAATGCTTCTACGGAAAGAATATTTTCTTTAATGAATAGCTTTTGGACAAGTGACAAGAGTCGACTTGAAATAGACACTAAAAGCGATATTACTTACTAAAGTTAATTATGAAGAAAATTGTACAGAATTTTATACAATGCTTCGAAACGAAAAAGACCTACTGAAAAAGATCCATAGTTCAGAAAAATATAAAAAGTTTTGTACTCAGTAATCTGATTAAAAAAAATTCTGATTTTTTTTTGGCCGTTTTAAGTCGCTTTAACATCTAAGGTCATATCACGACTGTCTAAACGCAGAGAATTTCTGTTGGTCAATTATATCTTAGGTCTAGGATCTTCATTCTAGGATTCAACGGGGATCGAACCCAGAACCACTTGATGCATGAAGTGCAGAGAGCAATTGCTCTAACCACAACGCCAATAGGTGGTCTACTGATTTTTATTATATCCTTAAATAGTATTTGTTATGTATAGTTTTTATTAAAAAAATAATTTAAAAAAAACATATTTAAGTTATTTAACTTAACCCCCCCCCTCTCTACAAGTTTCCGTCTCGAATTTGAAATAAAAAAAAAATGGTCACCTTAACTATGGCTATAAATTAGTTCAATATCTTATAAATGGTTAGTTTAATAAAAAAAAATATATTTATATTTAATTTAAAATAGAGTAACTTTCCTATAATTTGAGCCTAAAATGAACCTCAGCATTAATCAGCATGATATTTCAGCATTTTTTGACGTGATAACGTCTTATAAATTGATGAACACTGGGTAGCCTGCATGAAAAAGTGTCACGTTCCGTTTGAGCCTGTGCGTGCAAGCGAGAACGCGATACAAGTGATAGAGAGGCACGATATAATTGTTAAATCCGAGGCCACGTGCTTTGTTTGTTTTTTTCTACAATTTAATAAGATTTAATTTATTTCCTTCATAATTTTCAGTCTGATTTCATTTTGTATGCACGTCAATTAACTGTTTTTCTCAAAACAGCAGCAAAAACGGTAATTAATTCTTGCATTTTAAGAATAATATGACTAATAATAAATAAACAATGATATGACTTTATATGACTATAATTGTTCGAGATTATATTTAAACAAATTATTTAAATTAAACTTAAATAGAGTGGGGCAAACGGTGTAATGCAGGGCGCGGGCTGCAGAGAAAGTGTTTCTCCTTTCACTGCCTAATGATTATTTCATATTTGAGCTGCTCAGTGCACACATCGATTAACTCCGTAATGCAAAAAGTTGAGTAAATTGATAAAATCGAGTTCCAAAATACATTGTCTCTTATGGAAAAACTAAAAAGTAAATTGTCATTTAGAGCTGTTATTACTTATTATTAGAAAAAATTATTTCGGATATATTAAGTTAGGGATCAATCAAGTGTTGACATAAAAATTTGTAAAAGTTGAAAAAATGGAGTTAATCGATGTGTACACTGACCGGCTCATTTGAGCGTAGACGTAATAATAGTTAATGCAGTTCAGCGAGATATTAGATTAATATAGCTATTTTTTAAATTCTCTTTTAGTATTTGTTATATTTTACTGTCAATTGGCGAGATTAATGTTTTTTTTTTAATTGCTCCTTAAATGCTCTTTCCGGATCCGCAATTGCTCTAGGTGTATAATTAATAGTTACCGTATTTGCCGGACGATAAGACGCACTTTTTTACTCTGAAAATTTGACCTAAAATCAAGATGCGTCTTATGGTCCGATGCGTCTTATAGTCCGATAATATAATAATAGCAATAAACAATACCTATTATTATTATAATAAATAATGATAATAATAAACTTAATACCTTTTAAATAATTATCAGGTTATTAAAGACCAGTTTTTTCTTTCAATAATTTATTTTCTTTTCACACGACGTTTTATCAGTCTTATTCTGACTTCATCAGGTATCTAACAAATGAAAATGTGAAAAGAAAATAAATTATTAAAAGAAAAAACTGGTCTTTAATAACCTGATAGTTATTTAAAATATAAAACTATTAAAACCTGAAAATTAATATTAATAAACTTACCTACAAATAAACTTCTATGTATTAATAAAGTGAATTTAAATAAATAAAGGAATTAAAATATGTATTTGATTTTTTATAAAAATGGTGTCAGTGCGTCTAATCGTTCAAACCAGACTTTTTTCTAAAAATTTATAGATAAATTTTGGGGTGCGTCTCGTTTTATCGTCCGGCAAATACAATAATTAATAATTACATTTTTTTTTAATTTTCAGTCTCAAGAATTAAAATTGCTATAAAACCCAAAATATTTTTAATTGAAATTTTTTAAAGCTCTCTATCTGCTCTTTTCATTAGTCAAATAATTGATCAAATTTTTGCAATATTTTTAGTAATTTGTAACTATTTATACATGTATTGTTGTATTATGACGTCATCAACTGCCGTTGGATCTTATAAACATGAATAGCTTAAAAATTGAATTACTTATAAACTATACACCTGGAGTAATTGCGTATCTGGAAAGAACATTTAAGGAACAATTTTTTTGAAAAAAAAAATGATTATTTTGGATTATATAGCAATTTTTATTTTGAAATTTACAAAGTTTTGAAAAATTAATTATTAATTAACTAATAACTTTACATTTAGGAGAAATAGCAAATTCTGCAGAAGCAATTTTTTGGCATATAGTTAAAAATGTTCTACGCTAAATTCTTTCCGGTTATTACTTTCTTTTACTACTATGTAGTAAAGAAAATATTGTAATAGGGTCGAATTTTCGAATTCGAGCTTTTACCGGAAATACATGTTTTGAGGGCCCCTGAGTCCCAAAAAGTGGTTTTTGGAAACATATCTGTGTATGTGTGTGATAGCCATATCGTATCGAAAGCTTTATCCGAATTACATCAAACATGAAATTTGGCCTCCATGGAGGTATAATAATAGTAATAATAATATTATAATAACACAACTAGGTATAATAATACCTAGTTGTGCCGCGAAGTTTTTGGTTGAAATCGGTTAACCGAAAGGTTAACAGGTTAACAGGTTAAAAGGTTCTGGGGTGAAGGTTGGGAATTCGTGTATGTTATATTATGTACATTGTATGCACATATAGGTTGTTTAGTGCTTATATAAAGTGCTTATATTTCATATATTTTATACCAACAGCGAGTTTCATTAATGAAAGTAAAAGAAAGTACTGTGACGCCTCGCAGCAGATATTTTTTAATATATTTTTGCTTTCAATTTTTTAAATGTTTTTCCTCTGTTAAGGGGGTGTTCTAGTCTAGAGGCCCGAATTTCGAGCGTTTTTTGGCAATTAATAAAAAAAAGCATTTAATATTTTTACAATCCATTTTTTTATCATTTGCTTATTCATATTCAGAGAGTACACAAAATTAATTTCAAAACAAAAAAAAAATTTCATTAATTTATGCGTCTTTGAAGTAGAAGGGGGAAAAAAAAGACCGTGTCCTCGTTGCCATGATTTCTACCCTTGTGGTCATTAGAAAAATTAAACAATGATAGATTGTTGATAAGTACGAATATCGCTATCGCATGAACCTCCAAAACTGAAAAAAAAAAAAACATTTTGTTTTCATGAAATGGCGGCTACTCAAAAATAAAGGTCGATTGTTTCACTCATTTTTAAACTTTGTCAAATTTTTAAAAAAATATTACAAATTTAAAATTTTCATTTTTTGTTGGTTCATCCGATAGAGAGATATTCAAAGAATATTCATGACAAATTTCAAGTAAATCGACTGATTAGAACTTGAGATATTATGGCGACCGCATCGAAAAAAGTCGTTTCGAGAAAAACGCGTTTAAAGTTTTACGGTAAGGCTCAACCGGTCGAGTTGCCGCGACACTAAAACGGCTATAACTTCGAAAATAATTTGAATTTTAAAAAATCCTTTTAGGGAGACATTTTTGAATATATAAACTATCTGATTATGAAAAAAAACAAAATTTTTCGATTTTTTCAAAATTCTAGACTAGAATACCCCCTTAATTAAATATAATCTTAATATAATAACCTACGCAGACGACGTTGCGGGTATCAGCTCTTTCACGTATAACATTTATTATAAATAAATATTATAAAAAAATGAAAAACCGACTTCAAAATATATAAAAATTCTTAAACAAAAAATGCACTAAAAAGTAACAAAATAATGGCGTATCCTTGCAGTATCTACAACTTACAAATTATTAGGATGATACAATGTACAACTATTGTTATTTTTGGAGTTGGTGTCAGCCAAGGAAATACGACTATATTGGTACTTAGCAATAAACGAGAATACCTTATGAAAATTATTTTTCAAATGAACTTTTAAACAATATACTCGAACTGTAACAATATCTAGCGATCTTTAAACTACAAAATACCAATAACAACTAAACCGTTTTAAAATTTTTACAAATTACTATTAATATTTATTTTCTTGACTGACACCAACTCCAAAAATAACAATAGTTGTACATTGTATCATCCTAATAATTTGTAAGTTGTAGATACTGCAAGGATACGCCATTATTTTGTTACTTTTTAGTGCATTTTTTGTTTAAGAACTTTTATATATTTTGAAGTCGGTTTTTCATTTTTTTATAATATTTATTTATTTCTCGCGTTTTAGTGATCTGAAGTTTGATAACTGATTTTATTTTCTTGAAAATGGTTAACCTTCCAAATGCGCTGCTCATATGAGGCAGCGCCGTTTAATATTAAAAGTTACTACATTATCCCTTTTTGCCCTTAAGGGTTCAAATTTTTTGTTTTTAAATGTAATAACAAAACTAAGTGGATTATTCTTTCTAACAGAAAAAAAATTATCAAAATTCGGTTAAATGTCACTATTTCATCCCCTATTTTCATCCTTAAGGGGTGGATTTTTTTCTTTAAATTGAAATGTGAACAATTTAAAGGTACGTTGTACGTAATAGAAATAAAATTATCAAAATCGGATTAGCCAGAAAAAAATTATAATATTATTTCATCTCTAATTTTTAACCCCTTATGAGTGGAGTTTTTTTTTAAATGGATAGGAGATTAATTTAAGGTTGTGTTCTACAAATAAAAAAAGAATTATCAAAATCGAGTTATCCAGTAAGAAGTTAATATTTCATCCCTTAGTTTTCAATCCTTTAAAAAATGAAGGTTTCCCTTAAATTAAAACTGGACCCCACGAAAAGCACCAGCTTTCAAATAAAAAAAGAATTATCAAAATCGAGCTATCCAATAAGAAGTTAATATTTCATCCCTTAGTTTTCAACCCTTTAGAAGTGAAAGATGTTACTCAAATTAAAATGGGAACACACGAGAAGCACTAGCTTTCAAATAAAAAAAGAATTATCGAAATCGAGCTATCCAATAAGAAGTTAGAATTTCATCCCTTAGTTTTCAACCCCTTAAAAGTGAACGATTTCCTTCAAATTAAAATGGAACCACACGAAAAGCACTGGCTTTCAAATAAAAAAATAATTTTCAAAATCGAGCTATCCAATAAGAAGTTAGTATTTCATCCCTTAGTTTTCAACCCTTTAGAAGTGAACGATTTCCTTCAAACTAAAATGGGACCATTCGGGAAGCACCAGCTTTCAAATAAAAAAATAATCATCAAAATCGCTTCACCCAGTCGGAAATGCTGAGGTAACAAACATAAAAAAAAAAAAAAAATACAGTCGAATTGAGAACCTCCTCCTTTTTTTGAAGTCGGTTAAAAAGCGATAGAGCACAAGCCAGAGAATAAATCACAACCTTAATAAACGAATTTCGTCGTAAGCGTTTTTATCATAAACGTTTTCTACTGTATTTGAATCGAACGAAATATCCATTTGATCCATTTAAAAGTCGTGTAGTTTAGCGCGTCGTGTATAGGGGAAAAAGTTGGTGTGTTAATCGGTGGCGATTGGTACGCGTTTGTAGTCAACCAGTGTTGCCAACGACTCGTCCATAATTTCCTGAATATTATGAATACATACTCGAATGGTGCTATATTTGTGTATGTATATTTTGTGGCGTTAGCATCACAAAAGAGGTACAATGTTCGTGAAATTTTCAGAGAAATCGGCGAAATCGTGCACAGTGATTAACGTCGTGTACATTTGAACGTCGATTTGTTTCGAATTGATGCGATGCGAGCGACGTTCGACATTCGCTCGTGACAGATTGTTTCAGTGGTGAAAAAATTTTCCGCCTTGGAAAATGGCACCCGGCATTTTGTGTTATGTTTTTACAACATTTCCCGCTGGTATCCGCTTGTTTTTCGTGTAACGTTTGATTAGGAACGAATTCGATCAGTTCGTGTGTGCGATGAACCGATATTCGGTATTTATTTAAGTGTGTTGCAATGCCTCAATATATGTATACCCATATAACACACATATAGGCATTGTATGCTTGTGTATGTAAATTGTGTGTCCATTTCATAACCTTTATTATTTCGTTTATTTTTATGTTTGTTTTGTGTGAACGCACTTGGAAATTGTGACTCGCTTCTGTATGATTTGTGGACTTGATACGGCTGTTTGCGTGTCCCATGGTTGGGCTTTGCGGGCCAAATGACTCGGATGGTCATCGCACCGGCCGAAATTTGTTCCTGCATATGTTCAAGTACAAGTAGCATACAATGGCTACAGCCGTCTCCGAGCACCAGCAGAATAATGTTCAACCATCGGACGCGAACGCCAAAAATAATAATGTCCATGTCCCAAATGCGATACCGAACGGCACAGAGACTTTGAAATCGAGCAGCGATTCGAACCCCAGATATATTCCAATGAGTCAGTACATTCCCGAGGGATGTAGCGAGTCAGCTAGCCACGCGAGTGGGTCCAGTCCGAAAGAGTCCGCCGAGGGCAATCCGACGAACAAAACGCCGCCGCTGGCGTCCGAGCACGATAGCATCGAGGAGGCCGCCCGCGGTCCCAATCCCCACGTTCAGTTGCACCACTCGCACCATTCCTACCCGGGAAACTACACCGGCAAAATGTTACCACTACCGATTCGTCCTGGCGGGCCGCAACCACCGCCCGCCGCCATCTTTCCGCAACAACCCCCGCAACAGAGGTTTCTCTCGGGCCAGAGTATATCGCAACCGAGCGGCCCGACACCCACCCTCAATCAACTTCTACAAACATCCAACACGATCCAACGTATCCAGAACAGCTATGGCCAACCTGGTCCTGGATCTGCGCCACAACCACCACCGGGAGCACCCGATTCGATCTATCCGCAGAGCTGGCAACATCCACCGCACCCTGGACACCCGGGCCACTATCCTGGTGGCAGTCCTGCAACCTCGCACCCACCGCAAATGTTCGGCAACCCATCACCTGTACGTATTACAACCCTTACACCACCCCAAACGAAAAACTCGAACATTTTCCATGTTAAGCTCACAACCAGTTGGGTAAAAAAAATTTTCGTTTATATATATCTGGAACTAACCAATTGGGAGACAATGCTTGTTACTATAATATTGACAACTAAATGCATGCGACATAATGATTTCGTTATTTTTATCTTGTACATATATTTTCTCGTAGCCCTTCGTGCATCGGCCACCACAGGCATCAACGCCGAATACAAATCAACCAGAAACCGGGGTGAGTTTCATATCAACACACTTAAAAAATGAAACAGTTATAACAGACAAAACCGATATTGCCTAAAAAATTCAGATAGTACCAGCATTATCTGACCGGTTTAGGCAAAGTTTGAATAAAACGTTTTTTTTAAACTCTACCTAATTTCTTAGGGACACCCCAAATAAAATTGTATAAAAATGTTTACTTTACTCCGAAAATAAAGCATGGACACTTTCCCTTGATCACAAACATACTTTTGTAATCTATATCAATTAGCACCCACTATTTTCACAGTGAATCAAAAATGTTTTTTTTTTCTTTTTTAATGAATCGACATAATGACGAATTTTTACAAACTACTCAATAATGCCCAGAAACATATTTTATTTACAATTAATTACATATTTCTTCAGTTAATAAAGGTTTAGTAGGAAAAATGGCATTTTAGTTTTTAAGATTTTAAATTCGTGCCAAAACGCCTTGTGACTATAATAACTTCGCTGGTGACGTCATACTTGAATGTTGGTTGAATACAAGGTTATTAGATACATAAGGTATGCTCACTTGACTAGGCGGCGTTTCTTTGATCTCTGAAAATGACGTCACTGGTTTGTTGTTTCTGACAGAAGCTAGTAGAGGGGCGTTAAAGGCCTTTAGCTATCGTTGGTTTGTGTGGAATTTCACCTGGTGACTGCATTTGGTTGGCACAACTATATTTAATAAAATATGCTTTTTATTTAGTTTATTAAATCCCTTTAATAAACAATTTAAAATTTTATTATGTCAAAAGTCAAATTTTTATGAACATAATTAAAGTTAATTTGATTTTGATATGTCATCATTCAATTAAAATCATAAGAACGATAAGAACCAACGATAGCAAAAAGCTAATAGTTGCTAACGCCTCTACTGGCTTCTGTCAGAAACAACAAACCAGTGACGTCAGAGCAAGGTAATAACCTTGAAAGTGAGCACCCCTTGGGTTGAATAAACGCAACATAAACAGCAATACTAGACGCGCTAGTAACTAGACTAGAAGTTAATTAGTCGTTCAATTTGGAACTAGTTGTTTGCTAGTTGTCGGCTTGGCCCAAGGTTATTAGATGCATACGGTATGCTCATTTGGCTAGGCGGCGTTTTTTTGATCTCTGACAATAACGTCACTGGGATGATCGGCAAACGCGGGAATTTAAAATATATAGCTAAGTAAAGTATAAATTGTATAGATTCTAGAAGAAATCTTCATTATTCAATTAAAGTAAAATAATAAAGAAAAATCAATTTAATATTTATTATGTTCATTTTAACAACAAGAAACAACGACGGATAATGGCCGTTAATGGCTTCTGTCAGAAAGATCATACCCGATCAAAAACCCGATCATCCCAGTGACGTCAAATTCAGAGTGAGTTTATCAACATTCAACTGCTACTACATTCGCTGCATTGAACATTGACGTCATTCGTTCTGATTGGTGTTTAACAAAACATGGCGGACTTTCAGATTTTATAGTTTTTATTTTATCGAAATAATCAATTTTGCTTTAAATACGAGAATAAATGCGTGTTTTCGTTTTCCATAATTCAATTAAATAATAATTCCATAATTCATTAATGATTATAATAATTAATATAATTCATTAACATAATTCATTAAATAATATCATGCCTTTTTAAATTTTTACTGTTTTTGTAATCGATGCTATACTTATTTTTTTTGTACTTGAACTTGAAGCAATACAATAGCAACGCCATCTTTTGATGAGTCCATAACGATATGTCCATCTAAAATGTTATTTATTAATTGACGAATGCATTGATCAATTAGTAAATCCGATACTTGTGTTCTTTATCTGACATACTCGGTACAGTCTGATTTAAAAATTTTTTTTCTCAACTTTGCCTAAAAAAATTAAGTAAAACTCGAAATACTATTTTTTGGTCGAAATTTGTCCGAAACTCCCACAGAAAAAATAAAATTTGACGGTCTGCATAAATAATTGGTCGCCTGTTTAACTTGTTTAACTATATTGTCTTAATTTAACAAGGTTATTGGCCACCTGTTTAAAGTAACCAAGTCATACAAATTACATGTCTATTGTATAGATATTGTTTTAATCTTTTTGATTGATTGATGTAATAAGTAGGGGTAAAGGATCGGGATTTTTAAAATAAAATCACTAAGAATATCAGTTCTTAATCAGGATCTCTGATCTATGCTCAGCATTTGTGTCTTGACAACAATTTATCAATAATGTGTCAAACTCGTTTTTTTATAATGGAGAGAATTATATGGAATTGTTATATGCAAGACTACAATAAGACACAAATGATGAGCATGGATCAGAGAGCTTGATGAAGCCGTAATATTCGGCGAAACGTCGCGAACTGATATTTTTGGTGCATTAATTTTAAAAATCCCGATCTTTTACCCCTAATATTACACCAATCAATAAAAAATTACTAGGATCTGAAGAAATATTAATTAGTTTTAATCTTTTATAAGTTTCATTCATGGTTTTATTGCGTTTTTAAGTTAAAATTAAGAAAAAATATTTCTGGATATAGTATTAAGAAAGACTAATTGATAATCTAGAGAAAACTTCAAAAATTTAGAAAATATTAAAAAAAAAAGAAAAACTTTTCATTGCAACGTTTCATTTAAAGTGCGCCACTGATAAGCCCCGCCTTGTTTCGTCTTGAACGCCAATCATAGACCGCAATAGCCTGTCATTTCTACCAATTATGTGGCACGGATTGAACTTTTAAAAATTGTTATTGTATATATTAACCAACAATAAGTAAACTGATTTTTTTCAATAGTATAAACTATTTATTGATTACTTCAGATAAGTTTTTTAAAAGCAATGTCATAAGGTCTGTTCGCGGATCTAATACTGAACCGATAACAAATCAGTCCAAGTGGATTTAGGATAATCGCCAAGCCCATACACGCTTATGAACTGATTAAGGGTTAATTTCACGTGAACAAGTTTGAAAATGTTCGGAAGTAACACGAGGATTAACGAGAACCCACGAAAATTGTTAATTGAATTTAACGTTGAGAGTGAAGGAAAGAAAATCTAGCCAAATTTTATCAAACTACGCATGAGTAAGAGAATCGAATTTTTCCTCCTAAAAAATCGTTAATCCTCGTCTTACTTCCGAACATTTTCAAACTCGTTCACGGGGAAATAACACTTAATCAGTTGATAAAGATGTATGCGTTTGGCGATTATCCTAAATCCACTTGGATTGATTCGTTATCGATTCAGTATCAGATCCGCGAACAAACCTATAGTAACTGGAAAGTACAATAATCAAAATAATACACGTTTCTTATCATCGATCTTTATCTTCTCTTGTTTTCTCTTCTTTTGAGGCGTTCTTGCGATGTAGGCAACGTTTATCTAATGGCAGTTGAAACTTACAAAATCGATTTTTTTAGAAATAATCAAACACCAACCAATATTAGAACAATCTTAGAACTTATAAATATATACTCCATATATAGAACTATTACTGTAAGGATATCATCATAAGTATTCGCGTTTTTCCAATTAATCTAAAAATTGAGAGGAGCAACTATTATCGGCCTTATATAACACGATACCCAGTAATTTTTTTTTAAAATTGGATTCCTTTAAATATAAAAGTATACATTTTCATTGGGAAAGGGGGTGTTATATAATAAACTAACATAGTATCATTCCCAATTTTTATAATGAGAATTATTAACCGTTTATTTAACTATTTAAAATCGTATTATAATTATTTATCCAAAATAATTCTATTTGCTCCAACACAAAAAAATGATTTGGATGGAAATGATTTCCGTGTTTTCCCAATTAATATTAATCTGAATTGTAATGTGCTGACTTCTAAAATAGTTCCCCTCCCCAACATAAAACGTGAAGAAATTTATAGGGCTAAAAAACAAGTTCTGGCATCATATCGTTAAATGAACCCCTTTTTAATATGTATATTTGGTACAATAGTAATACAATAAAACGTTCCATGTATTTGGAAAAAAATACAAATTTCCATTGTACATTGAAAGAAAAATCAATTGAATTGACAAATGAAAGAACCTATGATTAAAATGTGTTGTGAGTGATTCATTTGAATGTTTCATAAGACATTTTCCTTGAAAAACTCATGAAAATTCGAAAATAACCGGCTCGCGTATTGGTATGATAAATAATCTTGTGTATTAATTGATAGAGGGATATAATTTAAAATATTTTTTTTTTTTATTAAATAATTTATTTGAGTGCTATAGCTTTGATAATATGAGTTGATTTTCATTAAATTTTCTATTTTCATTTTGATGACAATCTATATTTGTTTACAAGCGGTGTTAATATGGTGCGACGTTGTTCTTACATTGGGGGAAGCGTCAAGTGGCTTACGTAAAACGTGCGCGTTTGAACGTGACCTTTGCGTCTTTTTATTTACATAGGCACATGTGTGAATGTGTTTGAATGCTTTTGAAAAAATTGATTATTTTTCAGCGGCTATTTTGAAAAAAAAAAAATTCAATTTATGCCCGATTGGAAATTGAATGATATGATTGTTGATTTAGCTAGATGATTTAGAGCGATCGATTTGTTCTGGACAATTTGATCATTTTAGACGAGTAACTGCGAATATTTGTAATGTCGGTTAAGACTTGGGTAACCCGTTCCGTGGATTTCCGTATGTAATGAGGTGTATTGTGTGTAAGGCTTGGTTCAATCACGACTTGTTTACGTGCGCTCGCCGCTCGGCTTAGACGCATCCGTATTGCAATTACAATACGATGATCGATCGGCCAAGCTTGGGCTGTGGATTGCTGGTGTCGAGCCCCAAAGATTTGCGCCGTCTCCTCTCTGTGTATTCGCATATGGCCGAACGCGAAGCTATCACCTTTGGAAAATACTGGGCAAATGAAATTTTTCGAAAATTTCCACCGCTCGACGCCAAATCTGCGATGAAAATTACAACAAGCATGCACTGAATCAACGCTCGAACAGTTTTGTGTGTGTATGTGTGTGTGTGAATTGCGTAAATGAACCGACCACCAATATATCAACGTCAATGTTAATTTGATTTGGTTGCGTGTGTGATTTCCAAAATCAGACAGCATTTCTGTTTGTATCGGAACAACTGACCGATCCTAGACACCTATAAACAGCCACCAACCGATCGACCAAACTACATCCCTCCAATAACACCACAATCACCACTTTGCATGTTTTCAATCGAAAGATTACGTGGATATTCCCATCATGTAGCCCACGGAAACTTCGTTACATAGCCCCCAAACAAAACAATGCACCATCAAGTGTCAAAAAGTGATCCCATAACCTAATTATCTTACCACCTACAGAATAAGTCGCATCAATAACGCGCTCACCGTTTATTATATCAATCAAACCGCAACATTTATACCTTATACGACACGGAAAACAGGTGTGAACATATACCGATTAAATTCTAAACCTCACCATTTCTCAATAAAAATGATGGTAATCTTAGCGTTTAGCTTTTGCTTACCCATAATAATGAGCGCCCAAATTGTTCTTTCAGTAATGGTAAAGCAACGCTTGAAAGGACATTGTGTGCATTGTAAACGCTTAGTGGAACGCACCTTAAATGATCTGAACTAGTGTACGGTTTTGTCTGTTTTGTACTGTTATAGTTCATGTTGATTAAAAACTTTTTTTAATATCCACCTTCATGTTTTGAGAACTTTTCTTAGTAGTACTCCTCATGTGGTTTTCTCATATTTACCTTAAATAGTGACCATTTCGTTTTCTGATCATTTTTACATAGTGACTCCCACATAGTTTTTTTTTAAATAGGGGCTCTAATATAGTGTAAAATATAATTTCAATAGTGTAGGCGCTCAAAATGTTCTTCCAGTAATGGTTGATAGAACATTATGAGCGTTGTAGGCATTTAATGGAACGCACTCGAAATAGTCTGCGACTTTGTCGAACTTACTGTTCAGTAATATTAAAGCAACGACTGATTATTTTTCAATAGTATTTCGATACTTTCAGTCCAATAGTTGCCTTAATTTTTTTTAGAACGTTTGTTAGTAGTGACCTCCACGTAGTTACTCTAGACATGAAGGTAGCTATGAGAAAAAAAATTAAAAGAGACTCTGGAAAGCTAAACGGTAAATGTTTATAACGACCAACGCTAAATGCCAAGATTACCAAATGATTTTAGGCAAATAGAAGACATTTTTACTCTAGGAATATATTTAGATGTTTTTATTTACAAGAAATTCATGTACATTTTGATTTAGGATCTGGCTGGTCAGAATAGTAATGACAGTTTTACTGGAGGGGTTGGTGGTAGTGGGGGTGGCGCACCAGGAACACCAAATTCCCAGGGGATGAGACCGAGTCCTTCCCCTACCGGATCCACTGGCTCACGCTCTATGTCGCCGGCAGTAGGTAAGTGTTGAAAAATTGATCAAGTAAAACAAAGGTGGTCATTTTTTTTTTGTTTTGTTTGGGATAGGTCAACAGAATATTCAGATGCCTCCCAGACCATCCAGTAGCCAGTCAGATGGAAGTGGACCCACTCGAATGAGTCACTCGCCCATGGCAACACAAGGAGGATATCAAGGACCTCCACCGCCGCCACATATACCGGGATATAAGATGTCGGGAGGTCAAACGGCTGCTTCTGCCGGACCTCCAGGCGCGTCTCCTTTTAGTGGTCCCCAACATCCGGGAGGACCTGCACCTCCGCCCCATTCTCAATTTCCACCAGGAGGTGGCCAGGGTAGTTACGGCGTTCGTCCGCAGGGCAACATGCAGTACGCTCCCAATCAAGTTTACGGAACGCCAAATAATCCCAACCAACCGAACCCTAGTGGAAACAACATGAACCCACAGTATTCAGGAAGACCTCTACCAAATCATGTACGTAAATATTGTCATCAACTTCAAATCAGAACGTATATCTCTTACAAAAACTTAACATCTAATCAAATCTAGATAACAAGTATTTAGTTCTAGAATAGTAGCCGTGACGCTGCTAGTCTTGTACTAAGTACATCCAATCTTTATGTGCTAGATAACATTTCAATAAAAATCATGATCACAGTTAATGAAAAAAAAAAAATTAGTTTCTCAAAAGATCAACAAAATTTACTAATTTGGTAAAACTAATAAAAATTTTTCTCCTTCAATACTCAAATCCTTAAGGCGTTTATCACTTGGTAATTTGCTTTAAAACTATTGCAATATAGACCTTACGAGTTTTTGAGTTGTTTCTCTTCTATTTTTGCAGTGTGATATATCACTTTAAAATGACTATAAAATCGCTATAAAATCACTTTAAAATCACTATAAAATCACTTTAAAATCGCTATAAAATCACTTTAACTTTAAACATCGAGGCCTTCAACCTTGGTATGCCCAATTGTTTACCAACAGAGATATACTTCCTGGTTGTACATTTTATGCCCTCAATACTAAGTTTGTTAATTTTTAGTTTCCCGGGTATCAATCGCAACCGTGGAACTCGCCAGGGAATTTAAACCCCGGTGCTCCACCACTCTCACCGAATCTGACCGGTGGTAAAGGGGCTCCGGTGAGTCAGCCGAGTAATGTATCGAGTGTTGGTTCGCCGGCGTTGTTGCATGGTGCCAACTCGCAATCGCCACGACCGCCACACTACTTGAAGCAACACTTGCAGCACAAAATGGGATTCGGAGCCGGATCGAATATAAATGTGGTGAGCAGTCACAGTCCACCGCAAGGCTATCCAGGTATGGGTCCGCCAAACGCCGGCATGCATCATCATCCTGGCGGACCGATGGGTCCACCACCGATCGGAGCTCACATGGGCCATAATATGAGTATGGGCCCGCCAAATATGACTGTGCCGAACAGTCATGATGGTCCCATGCCACCACCAAGTAGCACTCCCAATTCCCATATGCCCATTTCGATGGGTGGACCTAATTCTAGTGACGGTCCGGGAAGTGGCGACTCTTCATCGGTCGATAATAACGGTATTACAACTACAGCAGCTAGTAACGTTGGTACGCATGTTACACCTGCTGGAAACACTGTCACATCGGTGGTCACCACCGGTCCGGACGGTACAACCTTAGACGAAGGATCTCAACAGTCAACTCTCTCAAATGCTTCAATCGGTATGTTGTCAAAACAACATCAAACATGTAACAAACTAAAAAAAAAAATTTTAGCCTCTGGCGAAGATCCACAGTGCAGCACGCCTAAGTCGCGCAAAAACGATTTAAGTAGCAGTGGAGGACATTATAGTCATCCAGCGACTCCGCAAAGCACAGTTCCATCTCCAGGAGCTGCCAGCATGAACTCAATGCACGCCGATGAGTATGATATCAGCAGTCCAAGTTGGCCTCGCACTCCAGCAAGTCCGGTAAATTAACCAAACTCATTTACTACAATTTTTTTGTTTCATGAGACAAACTATTTCTTATATGAAAAAAACTTGGATAGGTTTGTTCCAGCATTCAGTAATATTACTTACATACAAAATTTGACGACACATTCTTGTGGTCGCTTAACTTCGAAATTACCACCGGAAAGTATGCATTAGCGCCCAACATCATAGCTATGTTAGTGTAGATTTTTTTTTATACTTTCCTAGAATAATTATTAGCTCACTATACTTGGCAAAATTTAATTAGCCTGTTTCCTCTGAAGATTTAAAAAAGATCCGCTAGGGGCAGCACCGGTCGTGGGGTACATATGTTTTGAATTCTTCTTTGACAAGCACGTGAAACGTACGTCTTATTAATTATAAGAATAAAAACAAATACATTTTGTGATCAAAAAAATAAAATAAAATTTTCATGCCTACAAAACACTGGCATTCGCTAATTGTACGTCTGATAGTCGATACAAGCAGGATGGTGTCAAATTTGTGCCTTTTATAAAACCAAAATTTGACAAAAAAAGTGAGTGAGAAAGTTGCTGTCTTTTACGGTCTTTGGGAATCTAAAAAATTGTTTAATAATTAAAACCACAAAAGTTTACATTTCATGGACAATTAAAAAGAAATTTTAGTTTATTATTTATTATCAATAATGATAATATGCAGATTAATATAATATATAACCTCTTTAAATGAGCACTTACTAACCTTTGAAACTGTCGCTGGTAATGGATTAGGGTTTTCTATTGTTGGTCCAATTGAATTAATAAAATGTTTTGTACAAACATAAGTATGTCTTTTTATTTTATCAACTGTTAAATCTGTCCTTCGTGATAAGTGTATCCACTTCAAACACTTTTTTTTGTCAAATTTTGGTTTTATAAAAGGCACAAATTTGACACCATCCTGCTTGTATCGACTATCAGACGTACAATTAGCGAATGCCAGTGTTTTGTAGGCATGAAAATTTTATTATATTTTTTTGATCACAAAATGTATTTATTTTTATTCTTATAATTAATAAGACGTACGTTTCACGTGCTTGTCAAAGAAGAATTCAAAACATATGTACCCCACGACCGGTGCTGCCCCTAGCGGATCTTTTTTAAATCTTCAGAGGAAACAGGCTAATAGACTAAGATCCTGTCAGGGACCATCCATAAATTACGTTACAAGTAAAGGGGGATGGAGGGGGCCAACGAGGTGGGACCTTGTCTGACAAGAGTGGGAGGGGTCCTAAATTTCGTGACGTAACATTTCAAAATCTATTTTAATCAAAGTGTTAAGTAAAACACGAACTTTGAACGATTAACGAAAAACTTAAAAACATTTGCAACACAATCTGTAAAAACATAAGGTTCAAATTGTTTTGTCGGCCACTAGCTCTAGTACACTAAGAAAAAAAATTTTATTCTGACAACTGAATTTCATTTACGCCAACAAAATGATTTGGTAGCCCATTGCCAATCAAATAATTAATATTTAGATTTAATTGCCCGAAGAGAATTTTTTTCTCGGTGTACTGTTACTATTGCCCTTTGATAAATGCTGCACCGTGCCTAGCGGTGATATTGTTTTTATTTCATTTGACAATTAACTTTCATGTTTGGCCATTAATTAATATAATTAGTCGTTTTTTTTTTGTTTATTTCTTGAAATGTTTGATTTGATGTTAATTTTATTAAAAAATCATTTCAATTGAAATGAAACAAATTTTGGAACTGTTGTTTTAATTCCATAATTATTTGTAGATGTAAAATTGTAAAATATGTGACGTCACACTAAGGAGAGGGGGCGGGTCTCACAAGTGTGATCAGCTGTGACAAGAACGGGGGAGGGGGTTCAAAATCATGAAATTTGTGTGACGTAATTTATGGATGGCCCCGACATAGTAGTCATAGAAACGTCATAAAAAAATTCCTAGAATAAAGTCATGTTAAAACAAAACAATTCGTGTCGAAAGGGAATTAGTTGCAGTTGAGTTGTGTATACGTCAAACGTCTTGTGATAAAATCATAATTTTCGATATGTTTGATTAAAATTTTGTGGATGAAAAATCATTTCTCCTAAAATCGCGATAATTTCCTTTAAATTTATATCTCATTTATAGAAATCGGTTTAGTGAGAGAACTTTAAAAGGTATCTTTAATTTTTTTTTCGCCTACAAAATTTTCTATACTTCCATAAAATAGTCCGTGATTAACTGACAGACACGTTGGAGACTAAACCATTAAAGATAAAAAACATTAAAACTGTGTATTCTGAGAGGGCTGTGACTTCTATTAATAATGATTTTTTTGAAAGTTCCAACTTTCCCAAATTCTAATTTGTAATTATCAATTAATTTCTGCTTTTGTTGTTTCTTAATTCGTGTATTAAAATTGTAGAAATTTATTTGAAAGTGATGTTATTTAAAAGCGTGAATTCTACAATCCCGCCATAGGTTGACCTATTCCCGTCGCGTATTCAAATCAAAGTAACCTCATTATTGCTATCAATTACTTCCAAATAAAGTTGGTCTTTAACCACAATGATATCTTGTGCCAAATTTCTTGTCATTCGGGAATTTTCCAATGGAGTTATTCAAGATTAAACTTTTTTTCTTTTCTATTGTCGTAAAACGAAAAGTTTTTTCATTTTGATTTTTCACTGAATTTTCTAGAAATATCTCAAAATTTGCATATACTTTGTATTGAACATTAGAAACTATATGGAAATTTTGAAAACTGTTCGGAGAATTTTTTTTAGAATTATCAGATGAGAGCCGTGGCTTCAGTAAATACTTGCGTACAGTATATATAATACATGTGATAAGTCTCGGATGAATTATCTTGCTAGATTAATTCGAAAAATTTTAATTTTTTGCGAGTTGGCATTATGGGGATGATTCATGGGGGTGATACACCAAGCTAAGATTTTTATTTCGTCGAATTTCAAATTCGTCAATCTAAATATCTCATTACAAACAAGTAGGAATGCACTGTTTTTGCTTGATTTTCAAGCTATTTGATTTGATTTTCAATCTACTTGACTTTAATTTCGTTTAAAATCAACTCAAACTTAAATCAAATGGTAATATTCAAATATCAATTTATGTCAAATATTGAATTTGTAATACACTATGGTGAGGACGCAAAGGGGAGGGGGTCTGTCTAGCCTAGAATTACCATAAAACTACACCAAATTATCTATTATATATTAATTAATTATATTAGTTAATTAATATCTATTAATTATAAAATGTTACGTTTTACGGGTTCAAGGATTTGTGTTTAATAACTACAAATTTATTTTTAAACGATTGTTTATTTATTTATCTTACACTATGGTCACTTATAAGCTACATGTTAACAATGAGTTAGTTTTCACAGTCACTTATTCACTAATTATTGTCACTCACTGTTGCACTGTTTCACTTTCACGAGAGATTGTTCACGTTAGCGATTTTATTTCAATACTGTCCACCTTATGCTTGTCCCGGGCTTATATAGGATTTTGGAATCCGTCTAGAAAATTCAGCTCTATTGTCCCGGGACTTTCTATTTTTCTTGGAATATTTCATTACCTTCTATGGTTCCAAGAAAAATAGATTGTTTCAGAAGCTTTACCCTTTCTTAATTCATCGAGTAATCCTTTTCGTCAAACCATCTCGAAAGGTGGTTGTTCCCCCCCCAATCGCATAACCAGGCCGCTTGCTCATTGGCCAGCTGATGAGGTGGGTGACACTCCCAGTCTCGGAAAATGGCGACGCTTCTCCATCTTGAAATCGTGACAATATTATAATTTTAAATTCGGCTATGAAATCTCAATTCAAATTATTTCTTATGAACTAAAGAGGTGATTGAAGCTTTTTGGCTTAAAATTTAGTCAAATTCAAAGTAAATGTTAGTATTCAAATATCAAGTCAAGCTAAGCATTGAATTTGTAAGTTATTTCATTTCAACGTGTTAATATTAGTTAAGCCCAGTCTCAGCACAAGAAGTCCAAATACTGAATTTGATAAATCCCAAGAGCTGATACTGGAACAAACCTACCAATTAACTCACGAAACAACAAGTCAATGTAAAATTTAACATTTATTTGAACTTTATTTTCGTTTCAGGTTTTTAACAGTCACGTACCACAAGCTGAAACCTACAGATCAAAGGTTTTTATTTTGAGAGAAACAAAAAAAAATCATTTATTATTTCTGACGCTTTGCGTTTTTTTTTTTTTTTTTCTTAACAAACAGCATGTTTTATTTATTATCTTATTAATTAAACACTTGACCTATTAAATTAATTAAAATTTAGTCATAGACCTAGTATTAATTCTTAAATGGTTTATTTTCAGACTAACTAATGCATGTTTCTTAAAATATTTATTTGGGATCTTTTTGGGGGGGTATTTATTACTATCCAGTGAGCACACCACGTAACAGTTATGTAAATGTTACATTCATGTTACGTAATGTAACATTGTGTATTCACTGGGTAAACATGAAATTTTATTTTGTGAGCTTATCGCATGAGAAAAATGTTCTTGTAGATTAGAATTTTGCTTTCGTCAATGCTAATTTTGATTCGTTCTCATTTTTGTTTTTGTTTTGTTTTGTTTCAGAAAAGTGATAGTTTGGGCAAGTTGTATGAAATGGATGATAGTCCCGATCGTCGTGGATGGTTGGACAAGTTGTTGGCGTTTATGGAGGAACGGCGTACCCCGATCACGACGTGTCCTACCATCTCCAAGAACCCCCTCGATCTCTTTCGTTTGTACTTGTATGTCAAAGAAAGAGGGGGTTTCATGGAGGTATGCAAGGTGCAGTGTAGTTCCTTCCCAAATCAAGTTTCTTTTATATATATATTTAAAAAAAAAAACGGCATTTTACACGTTCAAATACATTTTTTTTGAAAACAAATCAACACACCATTGCACAGCGGGGCCCAGCCCCTTAGTACTTCTGTCGAAAATTGAAAACGGTTGAACCGTGTAACTGTTTAATAGGATATTTGACAAATCCAGTTCGTTGTGAAGAACGAACCCATTACCACTACTATTAAATAATCTTTTGTTTCAAATAAAAAACCCCTTTAGGTGAATAACTGTTACCCGCTAGTACGTCACTACTCTTAATATCCATTAAGACCTCAGAGCTGTAGTGAGTAGAATCCTCAGATACACTCAAAAATAATTAAGCAGATTGGAAAATCACCTCAATTATCCAGCTGTCACCCTAATTGACAGTTATTTGTCTCATATCTGCAACTAACATTTCAAGAGACTATTCAATTGATTTTTCAAACGAATGTTTTGAGATACGAGCCAGACAAAACAGACGATTTTTAATTAAAGATTTTTTTTTCTTTTGAGCGTTAGTGGATATTAAGTATTTTTTTAAAATATAATCATGACCCCTAAGAAAGATGATCACCAGATACACTCAAAAATAATTAAGTAGATTGGAAAATTACCTCAATTATCCGGCTGTCCTCCTACTTGACAGTTATTTGACTCATATCTCGACCATTTCGAGATTATACAAGTGATTTTTCAAACGAATGTTTTGAGATACGAGCCAGACAAAGCAGACGATTTTTATTTAAAATTTCTTTTTCTTTTGAGATTTAGTGGATATTTAGTATTTTTTTTTAAATATAATCATGACCTCTAAGAACTTGATCACCAGTTATACTCAAAAATAATTAAGTAGATTAGAAAATCACCTCAATTATCCGGCTGTCATTCTACTTGACAGTTATTTGTCTCATATCTCGACCATTTCGAGATTATACAAGTGATTTTTCAAACGAATGTTTTGAGATACGAGCCAGGCAAAGCAGACGATTTTTAATTAAAAAATTCTTTTTCTTTTGAGCTTTAGTGGATATTTAGTATTTTTTTAAATATAATTATAACCCCTAAGAAGTTGAGTATAACAAATAACGATGAAAACAGGAAAAAGATAATATACCATGAAATAATAGACAAACGTTAATAAAATGTAACTCAGAGAACACAAAACGTTCAATCAACTACGTAAGAGGTCTCTGGTTGTTACATAACGAAATAATGTTACATAACTGTTAGGTTTTATGCTCACTTGGCTATTCAGTAAAATATCTTATATTGTTTCATTTTGTTTGTATTAAATCTTGAGTCATTTTGAAAGACGTTGGTATCTTTTCGTGAAGTTTAACATATTTGAGATACGAGTGTTTTGACTTACGAGCTCATCCACGGAACGAATTTAACTTATCTTAAGGTGCCTCGGCAGTAATATAAATACATATAAATACTGTTTATTGTCAAGATTGTGAAAACATTTTCACACAACTATTTCGACCAGAAAGAATTTCATATAACAATGGGAGATTAGCGATCAAATAGTGGCTAGATTATCATAAATTAGTGATCCGAGGATCAAATCCCAATGAAAACCGAAAATTTTGTTTGGGTTTTCGCATTTGGTGAAAGCTTATGACTATAGAAGTTGAATCCTTCCATCGGATTATTTAGGTTTTATTTTGTTTGTATTAAATCTTTAGTCATTTTGAAAGATGTTGGGTTGCTTTCATGAAGTTCAACACATTTGAGATACGAGTGTTTTGACTTACGAGCTCGTTCACGGAACGAATTTAACTCATATCTCAAGGTGGCCCCGCAGTAATATAAATACAGTATTATCGCACTAATCTGGCACTATTAAAAAATCAGAGGGTCCCGGATTATTGGAATGTTCGGTTTACTGGATGATAGAGAAAAAATAAAATTAAATAAAGCATTTTATAGTGAGAATACATATAGTATATTAAACGACTGGAGCGCATAGGCGTGAACGGAGGGTGTCAGATTATTGGACGTGTCGGTTTATTGAAGTGCCGGATTAGTGAGATTATACTGTATAAATACTGTTTATTGTGAAGTTTGTGAAAACATTTTCTTACAACTAATATTTCGACCAGAAAGAATTGCATATAACAATGGTAGATTAGTGATCAAATAGTGGCTAGATTGTTATAAGTTAGTGATCCTATGATCAAATCCCACTGGACACCGAACATTTTGCTTGGGTTTTTGCATTTGGTGAACGCCCATGACCATAGAAGTTGAATCCTCCTATCAGATTATAAGGCTCTATTTTGTTTGTATTAAATCTTTAGTCATTTTGAAAGATGTTGTTATGCTTTCGTGAAGTTGAGATACGAGTGTTTTGACTTACGAGCTCGCCCACGGAACGAATTTAACTCATATCTCAAGGTGGCCCGCAGTAATATAAATACAGTATTATCTCATTTTTATAAGAACATGACTTCGTGCTAGTACTTTCGAAGCCACTGTGCATTGGTGATTGAAGATTTGAAAAAAAAAAAATGTTATTTCGTTGCTTCAAAATTTTGTAACAATTTTGGGTTGCATGATCGATTTGATTTGATTTATTATACAAAAAAAAATTTTTGTGACATTCATGCAATTAAGTAGATTTTTTTTTTAATTGTTTTGGATTTTGGAATCGTATTTCGTTTGTTTTGATTTTGTTCTTTTGTTTTTCTGAAACAGTTTCATTCCAATTGGCTATTTCTCGGTTGATTCGCGAATGTTTTTTTTCATTGTTGTATTTTTGAATAAAAGAAGCTTCATTAAAACAAAGTATTAATACATGAGGAGATTTTATCACCTCATCATCCCTTAGTAATGACGCTTTTTGAAATAACTAACGTTTTGCATGTGTAGTGTTTTTGATCATTTTGTAAATTTTTTGTGTTTTCTGTTTTTGTTTCTATCTATCTCTCGTACGAATTAGGTTACCAAAAACAAAACATGGAAAGATATAGCCGGAATGTTAGGCATTGGAGCGTCTTCAAGTGCAGCGTACACCCTACGAAAGCATTACACAAAAAATTTATTGGCTTTTGAGTGTAAGTTTGACCGAGGTGGCATTGATCCACAACCCATTATCAACCAAGTCGAGGCCACTTCAAAGAAAAAGGGAGCGAAATCCGCCTCGATTCCATCACCAGGTATTTAAATCAATCACCCCATCCCCTATAACTGTCGTATAAAATTCGTAGTTTTAGGCTCGTCCAACTCCCAAGATTCGTTTCCAACGCCAGGATCTAGTGGTGCTTCGATGGATGGATATTCTGGTTATGGATATTCAGGGAACCAACAACCGGATTATAACTCGCCGAACATTCAACGACCCTCGTCACAGGCTAACGCACCCAGTCCACATCCCAGTGGTACCAATGTATTGAACCACCAGCAAGCTGGTGCCAATGCCGGTGGAGACAATATCAGTGTCTCAAATCCGTTCGATGATGGTGCTTCAGGACAGCCGCCCCGCTATGCCAGTGGTCCTGTTCCGCCGGTTCCGCCGCCCGGTACTCACCAACAATACGGCCCGGGTGGCTCTCCACGACCACAAAGTATTCCTCAGGGATATACCGGACAAACTGCATATAACCAATATACCGGATCGGGAACCAGTCCAGATCCATACCACCAAAACTATCCGAATAATTCCAACTATCCACAAACAACAAGAACGATTTCTTCGTATCCCCCTTATAGTCCAGATGCTGAACGGTTAGTACACTTTTTTCAATACTCTCAACCAGAGATCTCAACATATTTATTCCAACCCCTTTATGTCATGAGAAGAAAATCAAACTTCTAACATCATACCATTACTGTAGTGGCCTACTATAAAAGTTTCTGATTGTTTCCTATTTTGAATATCTTAGATCAGCGGTCGGGGAACCGGGGTAAATTACCCCAAATGGGTTAAAAATGAAATTTTTGGGGGTAGTAAGGACATTTTTTGGGCAAAGCTATCTTATAAACGTATTTCGGAAAACTTGATTAAAATTGTTCTTACATCAAAAAGCTCCAGTTTTGAAATTATTGGATCAAACATGAGACAAGAGCATTTACCCAAAATCCGAAAGGGGAAAGTTTTGGCTCAATGCGTTTTGATCCCCGGACAAAATATCCTCACGACAAAATATCCCCATGACAAAATATCCTCAGACAAAAACTCCTCAATGAATAACTGCAAATCGTATTTGCAGCATAATTTTGATGTTAAAACATTTAGTTTTGTGTAAAACTTCGCGGTGTCAAGAAGTGAACATTTAGTCAACGAATGATTATAGGTTTGTTCGCGGAAGATGATTCCGAACTGGTAACGAATCAATCCAAGTGGATAGGATAATCGCCAAACGCATACACACTTATGAACTGATTAGGGGTTATTTTCCCGTGAACGAGTTTGAAAATCTTCGGAAGTAAGACGAGGATTAACGAAAACCCACGAAAATTGTTAATTGAATTTAACGTTGACAGACGTTGATACCTCGTTCACACGAGTCTACTTTGGTTGACCGATTTTAGTTAATCGATCAAAAGTTAAATGAAAAACCTAATGTGATGACTCGTTCAAACTTTTTTTGATCCACTAAAAAGTTGATTACGGTTCTCACACGAGGTTATTCATTGAACTTTTTTTCATCATCTAAAAACGGGCAACTAAAGTTGACTCGTGAACGCAGCATGACAGCGAAACTGGATTTTGAATTAGCCACAATTTAGTAATCTGCGCATGAGTAAAAGAATCGAATTTTTCATCCTAACAAAAATCTGAGGATCGCTAGAACCAATTATGAATCCGTAACAAACGCATTTTGTGTGAACCGCGCATATCGGATCGTAACTCGGCTCATAAACTTGCATGCGCTTGGCGATGATCCTAAATCGGTTTTGAACTGATTCGTTATCGATTCAGTATCACATCCGCGAACGAACCTTATAATTGACAAATGGCTATAACTTCTTTTGATGGGGGCTCCGCCCCCAAACCTAAGCCAGGGGCACCCCTATTTAACACGAACGCATTGGGCGTCAATTTAACACGTTTTTTCTAAAAATTATCTATACCAATAATAAGATTGATGATTTCTGCTTTTTGAAAAGTTATATAATAAAAATGTTACGTCTTACCTGCGCGAGCGAACAAAAACGGAATTATTTTTCTCAAGCGAGATTTTTATCTAATCTAAAAAATGTAAGGTGTTTTGTTAAAAACGTTTTATTACCCACATTTTCACACGAGAGGGACACTCAGTGTTAAACTGCGGTAGCTCGTTGGGTATTAGTATGGTCGCTTGTTCATAGAGGCGCTAGTGTTGTTTTTTTTTAACTTGGCGCGCGTAGTTTTGAATTTTTGTTTTATTTCTTAATTTTTATATTGAAAGTAAAAATAATTAACTCGATTATTATTTTACAAATGTTGTTATTAGAAAAAAAAGGATATATATTACATAAGAAATTCTCACAAACAAATTAGCAATTACCACAATAAAATAAAATATTTAAATAAATTATTACTTTATTACGAATATTGCAGTAGTTGTTATCTTGCTATTTGGAGTTTGGTGATGAAAATGACGTCTGCATTCCATGCATATCCTTGGATGTCACGAAATCTGGGATTTGAAATTGTTCAACCATCTTAGACCATCTTAGCGACTTTTTTTTTTGTTTATTTAAGGTCGCTTCAACTTCTTTGGTCATTAGCGACCGTCGAATCCGAAAACCCAGAAAAAAATCTTGACTTTCATTGGGATTCGAACCCAGGACCACTGGCGTATAAGGCAACTGTCTAGTCCACCACGCCACTAAGTGACTTAAACAAAGTTATTTTAACTTAAATTCAAAAAAGTTTGTCTGTCATCCATTTCGTTTACCAGACTCATCCATGAATTGTTTACCAAAAATATGATCCCGACAAATTTTAATCGTCTTGCGGCTTTTATTGAATTTTATTTTCATTGTAACCCATAGTTTTACAGCCATAAATTATCCGTAAAAAACTAATTTATTACACAAACTGACACAAACAGTGAAGGAAATGTGTTAAGTCTGGTTATAGGGGTCTAGTATAGGTCGCTCGTTGATAGAGGCGCTAGTGTCGCGCTAATTATATCATCACAGCGCAACTCCGTAATGCAAACATGCATTTTGGACATTGCCCCGCCATCTCTGTTCAACCGACCATACTAAAATTCAGGAGAACCGCACGTCTCATAAAAGTGTCCGTCTCATGCATTTTCATATATTTTATACAAAAAAATAAATGCCATTTACATTGTTATTTTCCCCAAAAAATTGTTTGTCCAGGGTAAACTGGAAAACGGCTGGGTTGATTTCAATGAAATTTTCACAAAAATTTACGTAAAAATGTAACTTACATTATAGGCTACTTTTTATTTCGAATATTTTGTTTCTATGCCTGTTTGTTTTTGGTAAACTTGAAAAAGGCTGGTCCGATTTGGTCGAAACTTTCACATACAGGTAGTAAACATTACAAAAAGTGCTATAAAATACTTTTTATTCCGAAAAAATTTTGATTTTCGGAGTAAAAAAAAAATAAAAACTATAAAAACTGTGCAACAAAACACATTCATCGCCAAACTTGAAAACGTTCAGCGAAGCGGGCGGGGATCAGCTAGTTAAATATAAAATATTAGTTATTGAGCTGAAAAAATTGCATGAAATATTTTATCGCAAATATTTTTGTCATGGGGATATTTTGTCTGAAGATATTTTTTCGGGGATATTTTGTCCGGGATCATAACGCTTGATATCCTCTTATTCACTGAAAAACTTTTAAATTGAAAATATACAGACAGTCAATGAATGAAAATCGGGTAAACGAACCGGGACTATAATTTCTTTTGTAAATTATAATTTATTTTTATATTTCTCGTCTCCTTTTTAAAATTAGAGGGATAATATCGACTTAGGTAAAAATATTTTGGGGTAACGGCAAAAAAATTTCTCCGACCGCTGTCTTAGATCTTGTCTTGAATCTTGAGTTGTCGGTTGGTTAATGTCAATCGTAACAAAATAATAGAAGAATTGATGCAGCTTTTAGTTGGCAGCCATTAAAAATCCTCATATTAAATAAATCTATTGTGGAAGCTTTCGGGTGTCGCGCTTTTGAATCTTTTCACTGGACAATTTTTTTTTTAATTTTAGCGGTGGTGGATACACTGGTGGAAACATGAGCACAAGTATTGCTTCGGGGAACAGCAACAATCCCGTTGTAACAGGAACGACTGCGTCTCCCGATCCATACAATCGGTACAACATGAATGCCTCGGGACCTGGCGGAAATTATCAACCTCGGCAAGGCTATGGAATCAACACGAACCCATCGACCAGTCAACCCAGTGCACAGCCCCAACCCGGAGGATATCCAGGACAACCAGAGTATTACAGAACAGAGACAGCTGTACGCCACATTTTTTAAATTTTAATCAAAGAATTGTTTCAGCTATAATTTTCTCTTCTTTTTACAGACTTATCCTGTGGGAACACCAGGACAAACTTCACCGGTCACGGCGGCTCAAGTTTATGGTAACGGTAAGGCAATGCCGCCGCCATCATCGCAACCTCGACGACATCCGGATTTTGCCAAAGACCAACAATATCAACCCTATAACCAACAAAAACCGCAAATGTATGGTAAGTATCACGAATTTAAACTAATAGGTTTGTTCGCGGATCTAATACTGAACCGATAACGAATCAATCCAAGTGGATTTAAGATAATCGCTAAACGCTTATGAGCTGACTAAGGGTTATTTTCCCGTGAACAAATTTGAAAATGTTCGGAAGTAAGACGAAGATTAACGAGAACCCACGAAAATTGTTAATTGGTTCAGTGTTAGATCCGCGAACGAAACTAATATAATCATTATCGAGTATCGAAAAAGTAAATGCTCGTTTTTAATTTTCTTCCCCTACATGTAAATTATGATCCTTTCCTCCTTAAATTTGTTACGTGATGACCCTTAATGAGACATTCGAAATGGTGATTGTAGGGTGGCCGAATAGTCAATATCGCGGACAATATGGTAATCAGCCTCAGGGTGTTCCACCTAATGCTCAAACGGGTCAGTGGCCGCAGGGTGGTGTTCCGCCTCGTGGTGGCCCACCTCCTCCTCCCGCTGGGAACCAAGTGACGACATCAGTCAGTTCGGGTTCATGGGGTCCCGAGCATCGATATCCACCGGGAACGGGACAACCAGCGCCAGTCGTCGGAGGCAACTACCAATCGTCACAACCGGGCCAGCCACAGTGGAACACAATGCCACCCAGTCCTGGTGTCGTCGGACAAAACACCAATTTACGACCCAACATGGGAGCCCGTCCTCCATTCAGAGCTGAAGGAAAACCACCTTTCAGCATGCCCCCACCACAAGTACTTAAGGTAGGTGTTTGACTCATCGAATATCCTCCATTATTATCAAATAATACGATCATTTACAAGGATTAAGATCATTAAATTTAAAAACAATAAAATTGATTAGAATTTAACAAGTAATAGGTATTTTTAGAATTTATTTTAGAAGTACTCGAGTAAAATCGTGGAGACCATAACGTAACGTAAAAAACATTGACAGATTAATGAACTATTTAATGTATATAGCCAATATGTTAAAGAGGGGAAGGCTGAAAGCCAATTTTACCAAAAAATTTGTACTATTAGAGGTACCCATAAGTAATGTCGTTTTTTTTCAATGAAATTCAAAATATTTTTTTCTAACCCTCTGGCCACCTTTCTTTCAAATCATCTATGCCTTTCTTATAAAATTGAGCGTTTTTAAAGGGTCGTTTTCACCTCTTCCAAAGAATGGAAATTTTGATCTCTTAGAAAATGTTCCATAAAACGAAATAAATGGTAATTCGGCGAGTATGCAGGATGCCAAAAGGTGACCCATCCAAGATCTTGACGTTTTTCATGGGTCGATTTTGCAAAATGAGGTCGCGCGGTTGAGCCATGTTGCGGTCGGTCAATGCAACACGTTCTTTTTGAATCTTGCCCAACTTTTTTAGGATCCTCTGAGTATTGGATCAGGGTGTATCAATTTTTTCGAGGCTCGTTTTCCAAACACAGATCACCAGATTTAAATTTTTTGAACCATCGTGTTGACATTTCCGGACATCTAATATGTCACCGTAAGTTTTGCAAATATCCTTCGTAACCTCTGTCGTTTTCTTTTTCAAATGGTATTGAAAAAGCATACAGCTCCGCAAATGTTGTTCTGACGGAAATGTCACTCCCATTGTTTTTGGAGGGGTAGTGTAGCCGCTATTTTTTATCTCAAGGCCACTAGTAGGTAGCTGCTAGACAAAAGAAACGGACAAAACGTCTAACAGACTGAAGGAGACTATTTTAAAAATGGTACATCGAAAAAAAAAAAATTACTTATGGGTACCCCTAATCTATCTATATAAATAAAATGATAGCTGTTTTCCAATGTTCGCTTTTAACTCAAAAAGTACTGATTAGATTTTGATCAATTTTTTTTGTTTTGTTTTACTTCTTGTACACTTGGTCCTTATCTAAAAAAGAATTATCACGATATCTTCATTAGAAACAAACAAAAGCAAAACGCGTTAAGCGGCCATTTTTCGTCACTTTGATAGAGTGGGGCAAACGGTTTAGTGCGCATGGGCTGCAGATATAGTGTTTTTTCTTCCACTGCCTAATGATTATTTCATATTTGAGCCGTTCAGCGTACACATCGATTAACTCCGTAATGCAAAAAGTTGAGTAAATTGATAAAATAGACTTCTGAAATACATTGTCTCTTATGGAAAAGGTAAAAAGCAAATTGTCATTTAGAGCTGTTATTACTTATTATTAGAAAAATTTATTTCGGATATATAAGGTTTGTTTCCGACGTTTGAGCAAAACACGTCTACGTAAGACAAAAAGCAAGGCATACTGACCAAGAAACAAGAGTTAGTGAAGAAATGCCCCAGCCCTCGGCCGTTTGGCCGCACCAAGGCGAGGTCCGAGGCCGAGAGATCTACGAACGTACATTTTTATGACTATAGCTCGTCCGGGCACTGTTTTGAAGGTGTTTAAACATCGCAAAACCAGTTTTAAATTGGGGTAAAGCCTTTGTCTCATGATTTTCACTCACTCTTGTCTCTTGGTTAATGTGTTTTACTCTTTGTCATTCGATGGACGTGTTTCAACATCAACAAATGTACACGTGGAACAAACCTATAAAGTTTGGAGTCAAACAAGTGTTTTGACATGAAAATTTGTAAAAATTGAAAAAATGGAGTTAATCGATGTGTGCACTGACCGGCTCATTTGAATGTAGGCTTAATAGTTAATGCAGTTCAGCGAGATATTAGATTAATATAGTTTTTTTTTAAATTCTCTTTTAGCATTTTTTTATATTTTCTGACAATACAAATTCAAAAAACATTTTTAAGTTACAACCGTTATAATAATCAAATTACATTTCAACACTCCTTTTTATTACTGCATATATTTTTTAACCAGAAAGAGTTGGCGAGATTAAAGTTTTTTTTTTTTTTTTAATTTGCTCCTTAAATGATTTTTTCGGATCCGCAATTTCTCCAGGTGTATAGTTAATAGTTAATTAATAATTAAATTCTTAAAAATTTTCAAACTAAAGAATTAAAATCGCTATAAAACCCAAAATAATTTTTGAAAATGAAAATTTGTTTTTTTTTTTTAAGCTTTCTATCTACTCTTTTTATTACGCAAATAATTGATCAAATTTTTACAATATTTTTAATAATTAATTATTTTAACTATTTACATGTATTGTTGTGTTATGCCGTCATCAACTGCTGTTGGATCTTATAAACATGAATAGTTTAAAAATTGAATTACTAATTACTTAACTATACACCTGGAGCAATTGCGGATCCGGAAAGAGCATTTTAGGAACAATTCTTTGAAAAAAAATGATTATGTTGGATTTATATATAGCAATTTTTATTTTTGATGTTACAAATTTTTGAAAAATGTATTATTAATTAACTAATAACTATACACTTGAAGCAATAGCGGATTCTGTAGGAGCAATTTTTTGTCATATAATTAAAAATGTTCTACACTAAGGGACCATCCATAAATTACGTCACACGTTAAGGGGGAGGAAGGGAGCCGACGAAGTGTGACAAGGGGGTGGGAGGGGTCCTAAATTTCGTGACGTCACATTTCAAAATCTGTTTTAATCTAAGTGTTAAGTAAAACACGAACTTTAAACTATTAACGAAAAACTCAAAAACATTTGCAACACAATCTGTAGAAACATAAGGTTTAAATTTTTTTGTCGACCGCTCGCTCTACTACACTAAAAAAAAAAATTCTCTTACAACTGAATTTTATTTACGCCAACAAAATGATTTGGTAGCCCATTGCCAATCAAATAATTAATATTTAGATTTAATTGTCCGAAGAGAATTTTTTTCTCGGTGTACCGTTACTATTGCCCTTTGATAAATGCTGCACCGTGCCTAGCGGTGATATTGTTTTTATTTCATTTGACAAATAACTTTCAAGTTTGGCCATTAATTAATATAATTAGTCTTTTTTTTTTGTTTATTTCTTGAAATGTTTGGTTTTGATGTTAATTTTATTAAAAATTATTTAAATTGAAATTAAAAAAAAAACTTGGAACTGCTGTTTTAATTCCATAATTATTTGTAGATGTAAAATTGTAAAATATGTGACGTCACACTAAGGAGAGGGGGCGGGTCTCACAAGTGTGACCAGCTGTGACATGGGGCGGGGGAGGGGGTCAAAAATCATGAAATTCGTGTGACGTTATTTATGGATGGTCCTTAAGTTCTTTCCGGTTATTTTTAGTATATGTTTGCTTTCAATTTTTTAAATGTTTTTCCTCTGTAAATTAAATATGTTCTTAATATAATAACCTACGCAGACGACGTCGCGGGTGTCAGCTAGTATAATATAAACGAATAAAAATTTGCTATATAAAAGAACCTACGTATTTGTTACTGTTTGCATTTCTAAAATTTGGAGACATCTAAAGAAGTTAAAAAGTTACTGGCTTATAAATGCCTGACTAGGATTATAAATGATTATCGTATTTGCCGGACGATAAGACGCACTTTTTTACTCTGAAAATTTCACCTTAATTCAGGATTCGTCTTATTGTCCAAACCATATTTTTTTTTCTAAAAATTTATAGATAAATTTTAGGGTGCATCGTATGGTCCGATGCGTCTTATCGTCCGGCAAATATGGTAGTTAATAAGTTTCCGTGTTAGTTGTAGAGAATAGTGAAGTTGGAGTTGAAATAGTAATGCAAATTTTTGTTCTTTTTAGTCGGCGGCTCCCGTGTCGGGAGGGACACTGGCTCAGCCTTCATACACGCAACAGCCGCTCCCAAAACGTGAGATTACATTCCCGCCGGATAGTGTCGAGGCGACGATGCCGATGTTATATCGACGCAAGCGTCTCAGTCGAATGGACGTGATTCCATTGGACGCATGGAAGTTAATGATGTGTCTTCGCTCCGGACTTTTGTCGGAGAGTACATGGGCCCTGGACGTGTTGAACGTGTTACTATTCGACGACTCGTCCGTGATTTATTTCGGTCTGGCCCATTTGCCGGGCTTGCTCGACATTCTGCTCGAACACTTCCAACGCAGTCTCGCCGACATGTTCGATACGGGCGAGGCGACAATCACGGACCGACCGTGGTACCAGCCGCCGCAGCCCAAAGTCGAAGAGGTCGACCTCGGCGCCGTCGTAACGCCAATCGATCCGAACGATCACACGGTCATTCTCGCCAACACACCGAACTACAGTTTGACGACGCGGAAAGGTGCACCCGTGCGAATCGTGCCCAAAGACGACGAGATTTTCATCTTGGACACGCAAAAAGATTGGGACGTCGACGGCGACTACAACGAGAAGCAGCTGAAGAACGCGATCAGCACGGACCCGTGGCAACTGTACACGACCGGCACCGAGGAGCTCGCCTCCACCAAACACATTCTCACCTGTTTCCAGGCCGAGTTTGGCAACGTTCCGTTCGTGCGTCGAATCAAATCGAAGAAGTCACGGACCGGCGGCCACGAGGAGTACAACGGCGCCAAAGAAAACGGTGACGTCGGCGACGAGGACAACACCGCCTCCCTGCACAACTCGATCGGCGCCATCTCCATGCAATCCGGCGACCGTTACAAGCGTAAAAAAGGCAAATTTACGTCTAGTGCCGGAACGTTGAATAGTGACAATACTGACAATAAAAATACTGGTGATAACTTAGTGAAAGACAACCTAAATAATAACGATTGTGAGAAAACAAATACGAAAAAACGTACGAAAACGCTCAGTGACGTATTGACACGAATTAAACACGAAACGAAAGATCTGAAAGAGAATGTTTTGTCGCCGAAAGATGCCAAGATCGAGGCAACGAGTGAGTTCTCGACCAAAACCGAATCGTCAACGTCTTCATCGCCCACGTCGGACGACACGCGTGCTGACAGTGCAGTTAGTTTAGATGAGGAGAAAAAAGTTAAGACTGAGCCGGACGATGTGGACGAGGACGCGAAAGTGGACGACGATGACGACGACGTTGACGACGACCACGAAGACGGTATCGACGAGGAGGTGGACGACGCGCGGGTCAAGAAAGAACCAATCGAGAATCGGCCGAAGTTAAACATTCGCGATCCGGCCGGCACATTAAAACGTCGCCGTACCATCGACTATGAAGACGAGTCGTACTCGCGCGACGAGTCGAGTCTCTACCTGGTGACCGAAACCCAGGAGTCGCTCGGACGCCGATGCATTTGCGTCTCGAACATTCTCCGCAATCTCACCTTCGTTCCCGGCAACGAGATCGAGTTCGCCAAAAACGCTACATTTTTAGGACTCCTCGGCAAGTTGTTGCTGTTAAACCATGAGCATCCGGTGCGCACGCCGCAAACTCGCAACTACGACCGCGAAGAAGACGCCGATTTCGCCGATTCGTGCAGTAGTTTACAAAGCGAGACCGAATGGTGGTGGGACTTTCTGATACAAGTGCGTGAGAACATTTTAGTCGCGGCTGCTAACATTTCCGGATACATGGATCTGGGACTGTATCCAGAAGAAATTTCCCGACCGATTCTCGACGGTTTGTTACACTGGGCGATTTGTCCATCAGCCCATGGTCAGGATCCATTTGCTACCGGTGGTTTGTACTCGATGCTTTCACCGCAACGCCTAGCTCTCGAGTCACTGTGCAAACTATGCGTGACCGACGCAAACGTCGATCTGGTCATCGCGACTCCTCCGTACTCCCGACTAGAACGACTCTGTGGTGTTTTAACCAAGTTGTTATGTCGCAGTGAAGAACAAGTGTTGCGTGAATTCGCCGTCAATCTACTGCACTATCTGGCCGCGGCCAGTTCCGAAATGGCTCGCACGGTCGCTTTGCAAAGTCCTTGCGTCTCGTTGTTGGTCGCCTTCATCGAACAGGCTGAACAAAGCGCGCTGGGCATTGCCAACCAGCACGGTATTAGTGCGTTGCGCGAAAATCCCGATGCCATGGGCACCAGTCTGGACATGCTCCGACGCGCTGCGCACACCCTCCTGCATCTCGCCCGCCATCCCGACAACCGGCCGCTGTTCATTCAACAGGAACAACGCTTACTGGGACTGGTCATGAGCCAAATTCTCGATCAACAGGTCGCCTCGATCATCGCTCGCGTTCTATTCCAATGCTCCCAAAATCCGATCGAACCACCAACGACAGCAGCGACATCGGCAACCAATTCAATATCGATACCTTCCTTATCGACCAACTCATAGTTTCAAAACATTTGTCCTCCCACACATTAATTCAAGAGTGTTTTATAATCTACTTATTTCAGCAGTTTTTTTGGTTGGGCTCCCGAACACTTCAAACGCCTATTTTTAAAAAAATAAATAGTAGAAGAAAGACCAGAAAAACAATTATTGAAAAATCTTCTCTTCTACTCAATAAATTTTACAAATGAGTGTTTAAAAAAAAAATGGTGAATATTTCTTGAATTAATAATATATAAAAAAAAAGTATTTTTGTTTTGATTTGGGTGTAACTTAATTGTAAGCTGAAACAGGACAATTGGTGTATCTAATGTACTTGATTCGTGAAAAAAATCGATTTAAAAGAATTTTATTAATTATATTAAATAATAATTAACAATAAAAAAAAGAAAAACCCACAATGGAATAAACACTTATGTAATTCTGTGTATATTAAATAAAAAAAAAAAGTAATTGAGTAATTATTAATAATTATATATTTAAAGAAATGGTCAGAAAATTAAAAAAAAAAAAAAGTAAATAATAAATATAACTAAAATTGCGTGCTTGTTCAAGTGTAAACCGACTTTTCTCAAATATCTATCGTTAATATAATTAAAAAAAAAAAAAGGAAAATAGTAATTGTAGTAAAAATTTAAATAATTTAAATTTAATAATGAAGTAAAACTTGAAAGAAAATCAAAAAAAATGATTGTATAATGGACGAGTTGGAAAATTTTTTTTGATTTCTTTTTTTTATTTTTTTTTTTTGGGTGATCCACGAAACAGAATTTTACGAAAACATTTTCCATATTGTAATCAAGTTTTCTTTTCTACGTTTTTTTTTTTTTTTTTTGATCATACCATGAGACTTGGAAAATTTTTTTGAAAAAATCAATTGGCATATTGTACATGATATTGTAAAAATGCGATCGTTTCGTTTTTAAAACATAGTAACACCAAATTCTGACAACATTAGTTATGGCCATCTATTGGCTGAACTCTGCACTTACAAGCAGTAACTAGTGATATATCGTTTTGTAACAAAGAGTATAAGATCGGATGGAAGGTGGCGTATAATCGACACAAATGCCATCTGGTGAACGTGTCGAAGTACTAAATATTTTTATGGCGAGATTCGATGGGATTTACCTATTAATTTGCATTGATCTTAGCTAATATTACATGTAATGAAAAAAAAAATGTTCATGAGCACAACCACTAGAGGCGCTAAAAATCGTATACTCGTTTTAACAGTGCACGAAATGGGAGCCTTCCTCTCTATCTTATACTCGTTGGTTTATAATATTTCGATATTCACAATTTTTATTGTTACTATGTTAAATAAGCGATTTTCAACCTGAAATATGGGAATAAAATCCGTCACAGGCCAGTTTTAAATAACATGTGACACCCGGAGCTTCCACTAAATTTGACATGAGAAGTCTTAAGAGTTAGCAACAAAGAAATTAAATTAAAAATTTTATTCATTATTTTGGTATTATTGATAATTTTTAAACCAACCAATCAGCGTCGTTTAAATTATGCTGGTACCAGATGTCAGTTTCTTCTCATCACAACTATATAGGACATGATCTGGTTCCGACCATCCTGAAGTGAGCTTCAAACCAGCTTAGTTCATTCTCTAAAATGGCTTTAAATTTAACGTTATTTCTCGAACAAACCTCCAATAGAGCTTTATTATATTAAAAAAAATACAAACTAGAGATTGATAAAAGATTTTTACTTGATCTAAATTTGACTTGCAACCAAACTCAAAGCAATTATCAATATTTAAATGCCAAATCAAGTCAAAGCACAATCAATTTCAACTAATGTCCTACTACTTGACATGATCAATCCCAAATTGAGAAAATAGCCGTATGGAAAGATGTAACATGTTTTATATTGTAAATATGAATATTTAGGGTTAGAAAATATGGGGTTCAAAAAGTAGGGTTAGAAAGTGGGAGCTCGAAGAAATTTTGAATTATTGCGCGGAATTTTTTTTTGTTTAATCTACCAGATGTCCTATGACAATTTTTTTTTTTTCAAATACAAATTTTAAGATTTGAAGCTTTGTTAGCTAAATTCGTGTTTACTTCGCCTTAAAAATAGTCTTAACATTGGTAAAGATACAAGGTGTTTCTTACTGTTACCACGGTTGAATTCTAGAACTAAAATAGGATTAGAAAAAAAAATGATTGGAAAAAAATTTGAATTGCAATTTTAATGTTTTTCTACCAGGTAAATATTTATAACTTGACTTGATTGTCAAACTACTTGACTTGAAATCAAGTCGAAGTCAAGCATTGAATTTGCGGGTTATTTTATTTCAAAGCTTATATATTGCTGGTAGTACATTGCACAAAGTGTTCAATTACTTGACTTGATAAATTTCGACTACCAGGTGGACGCTTTTTTTTTTTAATAGTTAGTAAAGAAAAATTCGACTCCTGGTCAGTCAGTGAAAAATTGATATTTAAGGTTGAAAATCGTTGCGAAACAGGTCCAAGGTTCATTATTTGTAAAGTGAAGGGCTTTAGGTTTCACCATGTTCAACACATAATGGGATGAATCTTTTTGATGATATTTTAGGAACAAATGTATACTAAAAATTGATTGGAATACTTTATTATTTTTTAATAGAGGCCAAGTACCACAAAGTATGTAAGATGATATTTTTCTCAGAAGAAATCTCAATAAGCCCCCCCCCCCCCCATCCCCTACCCTGCCGATCCACCCCCATATCCCCGAACACCATTCCTTTCCTTCTTTCTTATAAATATATATATTATGAATATATTAAAAAAAAAAAAGAAAATTGAAAACTAATGCACTATAATTTTTTAAAAATAAATTTAAATGAAAATTTTATTATATTAAGTTATGAAAATTGAAAAAAAGAAACAAATGTAAAAATTCGTTTGTGTAGATTTGTTTCCAAGATGTAGAAAGAAAATTATACTGCACGTTTTTTTTTTCTATGTAAAGTTCCCTTTTTCTCCAAGTTATTATATTTATAATTTTGTCTGAAAATAGAAAGTTGTTCAAATTTTCCATTTTTACTAGAAAAAAAAAAAATAAATTTTCATCTTATAATGCATTTGTAAATGGGACAGTAAATGTATTAATAAATTTTAGTTGATTTTAAAATTCTCTCGTTGAATTTTTCTTATTCATGCGCGAAACTTTGTGTTGTTTTTTTTTTAATTAACCGCTTCAGCAGAGCGAACATAGCCACTCGCTGCTACGTTCAGCGTCAAAATCGACGACGATGAAATAAAACCTATAGAAAATACGTATTTAAAAATCTCAATTTCCAACCCCCTCCCCACAAAAAATAGGTTAGTTAAATGAATATAAGAAATTTTTTATCGAGAGAATGAAAAAAAAAATAAATAAAAATAAATCTCTATTAAAATATATTAAAAATATAATTTATGGAAAACATTAATTTAATTTTTTTCTTTTTTTTTCAAAAAAAAAAATATTTTTGATTTAAATTTTTTTTCTTTTGGAAAATAGCTTAGATTTTTTTTAAAGTAATTTGATACTTATTATCACACATTTTATATTGTACCTCATTAGTTGTAAATATATAATGAATAGCGAAATATAAAATATAATAAAAAAAAAAAATATAAAATTCTCTAAAATTTCTAAAAAAAATTCCTCTTTTTTTTTTTTAAATCTTTCTTTTTTTTCCGGCGACGGCAAAGTAACCCATTTTCCGTGATCGGATCGAGCTGAAATTTAGCACGTAGATTTGTTGTCGATGACAATGCATTCTATTAAAATTTAAAAATCAATTCGGTTACCCATCCCTAAAGAGAAATGCTGCTTAACCTTTGAAATTTACACTTTTAATTATTTTGTCAATTTTGAAATATTTCCACCACTGGTTCTATACTGCAAAAGAGAAATAGATATAGTTTTAAAACCTTTGTTTTTATGGGTTATTTCGTAAACGACATTTCTCCTGAACTGGACCTGACTGTCTAAACACAGAAAATTTCTGTTGGTCAGTTTTATTTTAGATCAAGTATTCAACGGGGATCGAACCCAGTACCACTTGACGCATAAAGCGGAGAGAGCAATTGCTATAACCACTGCGCAAATAGGTGGTCTTATCCATTTTATTAAAGGGTCTCACCGGGTTTCCATATGAAATCTGCACCAGCATCTTTTTTGGAATTGGTTCTGTTATTTAGTTGAAAGAAATAATTTTTAACCGAATATAAACCTCTAACTCGACTCATTTTCGAAAAATAGAGGTTGCAACTGTAAACTTCATTTTTTTTTTTACTTAACTATGATAGAAATTTCAATAAAACTAGCGCTAATATTTTTGGGAGTTTTGAAAATTGGTAATTTTATAGATCTCGATGTGCTCTTTCCGAATTTCAACTATGCCATCTCGTATCTTGACCGCTTGCGCCGCCATATTGAAAAACGATGCCTATAATCCTGTTTCTTGACAATATATCCTTTGCGGCCCATTTTATGGCAAAAAAATTTCTATACGAAATGAAAGTAGAAAAAATTTCAGCGTACGAGCGCCGCAAACTTTTATACATCTACGCCAAACCGTGAAATTTTTGACAAATTTGATAATTTTCACATTTTTCTTTCTTTAATTTTACGTGTTCAATGATTTTTTTTAATAGTATTTCTGGATATCTCAACTGTTCCAGAATAAATGAACTATAAACAATCAAACCAAGAATAAAGGTTCGTGCCACAACGGAGTCAGCGTAATCATACAAAATAATTTTTCCAAATTTAGATTTCGATTAAGATTTTTATTTTTTTGATTTTTATTGTTGTGTTTTCAGAACCGTTAAGTTATTGAACAACATCTAACAGTGATAAATCGAAGGCTTTATATGGAATGCCAGAACAAAGAGCAAACGATTCCAGAACTTTTCAATCTTCCAGAGTTCTAAAAGTGTTAAATATATCCAAGAAAGAGGCGTATTACGTATAGAATTATCGAAAAACTTCGAATATATAGGTAAGAAATAACGTGGACTTAAGTCTCCAGGACCGCAATTCAAAAAAGAAATTTATAAAAGGCAACCTTAAAATTTGCTAAATTTTTACAAAAATCACTGAACTTATAGTTCTTATCGTTCATACACGTCATATTTCATTAATTGTTTAGAATATCTTTTAAACTCTTAATAAATCTTGTACAGTGTACTTCACTTAAAATAAAAATTTGTAAATTTTTTATACTAGGTAATTATTTATTGTTAATTATTATAATTATTAGCATAATAAAAAATTAATAATAACTTATATTCCTATATATATATTTTATATATACGATATTAAAGTTTAATAAAATTTTAATTTGTTGAAATATTTAATTTTATTTTTAGAACTATTCATCATTTTTATTATCCAGATATTCCTATATATCCAAATTTTCAATCCTTAGAAAATTTAATGAATCGTTTAGGATAGGCAATCACACGATACATAAATGTTATGTTGGGTGGGTATACAAATCATACAATGCTTATTAAGAGTTTGTAAAATCGAAAATTGCGATTATCTCAGTAAGAACAAAAAATTGTTAAAATCGGTAACGACAACTTTTTCGATTTTACTTTCGATTAACGATATTCTGAGTTTCATCGCGAAAATCAACCGTAAAGTTTCGACTGAACATTTAACACATTGAAATTATATGATGAAATCAAACCACAATTGATATAAAAGTTTCAATGGGTTATTTTTCAGTTCTCTTGTTGCTACTTGGAAATATTGGTGGCTGGCATGCAAAAGGTCTTCGGTTCGATTCCTGGTTCTGGCAGTGGGTGTTTTTTTCCTTTCTATTTCGCTAAAATTCATGAATTTATCTCTATTCGTTAGTGTCTACGATTCAATTTTCATCGTTCGTTTATCCTTCATCCTTCGAGACTAATTCGATATGTTTCGGAAGAGCTAAATGATCGATAATAACAGCTATTTTTTTTGTTCTTTTTCCCTAAATGCAAAATGATTTTTATTAATAATTTTTGAAAAATTTAAATCGAAAAATTTGGGTATGAATTTTCCGATTTTCCAAAATGGGAAAGCGAGGGTTGAATCATGTTTCAATTTCCAGCCATATCTCAAATTTTTATTTGGATTTTTTTTTTTTTTTTGATGCGGCGCCGCATTAAAACCGCACCAAAATCAGAGCAATTCTTAAAAAAGTGGCACAATTGGCCCCTGTTGCAACTTTAGCGTCGAATGCTTCGTTAACTATCGATCGTACATTAACGATCGTGGCATCATTGGAATCAGTGTGAATTGCTCTATCGATTGAAACCAAGAAAATCTCGGAAAAGCGAAAGAGTATGATTTTAATTTTTCGATTTTGGAAATTTTTCGAATCGACGACCAGAGACACCTCGAAAAAAGTTAAAATTTCATGGAAGAATTTTGCGATGAAATTCGGAATATAGACAGTGGATGATGAAATCGGAAAAAATGTCTCAACAGATTTCCAAAGAAATAATCCTGATTTTCGTTTTTTAGCATTTCAATTTTCGCACCGCATCAAAAAAAAAAAAAAAAAAAAAAAACATGAAAATTCTCAAATTGGGGATCGGCTTGAAACAGAAACTAAATTTTTTTTCTTACATTGTCCACAAATTGGTAATATATATTAATATAACAAAAATTTAACTTCTGGGGTATAATTACTTTTAGTTACCTATATCTTGGTTCAGAATTATCCTCAACCCGCAAAAATTCAGGATTACGCATTTAACAATATGATTGACTTTTCTCTAAATATTCATTAAAATCTGTAAGTAGGTGGTATGTTGAGAACAACCTTAAGGGGGTATTCTAGTCTAGAAATTTGAAAAAATCGAATTTTCTTTTCTTTCATATTCTCAAAGTTTAAACCTTTAAGAATATGTCGTTAAGAGGATTTTTTCAAAATTTTCAATATTTTTGGACCAGGAATCGCTGATTAAAAAATGTAAGTATTAACTACCATCGTATGGCCACTGGATGTAACTTTACCCGAAACTTTAAACGCGTTTTTCTCGAAACTGTCTTTTTCAAAACGATACCCACGATTTCTCAGGTTCTACTGGACCGATTTACCTGAAATTTTTAGAGAGTCTTCTTTATAAACTTGTCTATACCTGGAACTATCCCCATTCCCCAAATTCAATTTTTACTATTTTTAAAAAAAGTGGTACAAATTTATTTTTTCAGGCAGTCGTCATTTTGTGAAAAAAAAATTTTCCAGATTTTCCGTAGTTCCAACCATTGCGAAATTATTCTAGATTAATATTTTTTCTGGTTTCATATTGCTAGGAGGGTTGAAAGCATTGGTATCGTCACGTGCCAATTTTTTGAGACCCCCCCACTTCATCAGCTGCTAATTTTTGAAATTTTTAACTTTTTTTGATTTTTTTCTGTATTCTTGTAAGGTTAATAAATAACTAATAAAAAATGGATAGTAAAAATATTAATTGCCATTTTTTATGACACTTCAAAAATTACCTGAAGTTCATGCCTCTAGACTAGAATACTGCCATAAGAATATGCCCCTAAGAGGATTTTTGAGGAAAATGTAAATATTAACCATAGTATAAGTATTATACCATTGTATGGCCACTGGATGTAACTTAACCCGAAAATTTAAACGTGTTTTTCTCGAAACGACTTTTTTCGATGCGTTCGCCATAATATCTCAAGTTCTAATCAGCCGATTTACTTGAAATTTGTCATGAATATTCTTTGAATATCTCTCTATCGCATGAACCAACAAAAAATGAAAATTTTAAATTTGTAATATTTTTTTAAAATTCGACAAAGTTAAAAAATTAGTGAAAAAATGGACCTTTATTTTTGAGTAGCCGCCATTTTATGAAAAAAATTTTATTTTTCAGGTTTGCAGGTTTATGAGATAGCGACATTCGTACTAATCAAGAATGCAGCATTGTTTTATTTTTCAGATGATCACAAGAGTAGAAATCATGGCGACGTAGACAAGGCCTCCCCCTCTCTACTTCAAGGACGCATAACTCAATAAAATTTTTTTTTTTAAATTAATTTTGTGTACTCTCTGAATATAAATAAACAAATGAATTTTTTATCAATTGCCAAAAAAACCGCTCGAAATTCGGGCCTCTTGACTAGAATACAACCTTAAATAAAAAAAAAATTTCAATTAAAAATTATTTTGGGTTTTATATTAATAAAACGATTTTAATTTTTGATTGAAAATTTTAAAAAAAATTTAATTATTATTAAACTATTAACTATACACCTGGAGCAATTGCGGATCCGGGAAGAGCATTTACGGAGTAATTAAAAAAAAAGTTTTATCTCGCCAACTTAACTCTTTCCGGTTAGAAAATATATGCAATAATAAAAGGGAGTGTTGAAATGTAATTTGATTATTGTAACTTAAAAATGTATTTTTAATTTGTATTGACAGTAAAATATAAAAAATGCTAAAAAAAATTGAAAAAAGCTATATTAATCTAATATCTCGCTGAACTGCATTAAGTCTTAAATATGAAATAATCATAAGGCAGTGAAATGAAAAACACTCTATCGGTAGATCATGCGCATTACATCGTTTGCCCCATTCTATCAAAACGACGAAAAACCTACCGCTTAACGCGTTTTTCTTTGTAAAAATGGATAGTAAAAATATCAAATGCTTTTTTTTATCAATTGCCAAAAAACCCTCGAAATTCGGGCTTCTAGACTAGAATACCCCCTTACCCATGTAAAACGTAAGCATCCAAATAGTTTGGAACTAATCCGGAACTGCTGTACGAACAAAGTTCTATATTAGAGGAGATCAAATAAAAAAAATGTAAATAACCGTTTTTTATTATAATATTGTTATTAAGAAGTTAATTTTGAGGTACAGAAAGGATAAAAACTAAAAAATAAATTTTTAAAAAATTAAATTAATTAGTTCGTAGTTGATAGTCTCCGTTTTGCGTTATGTATCGGACCCAGGGTAACGCTTGATAGCCGCTCTTTTCGATGATTTTCAAGTAGCGAACCTGGATCCCGGACGTGGTGAAGTAGGGAATTTCGAATTTGACCTGGATCGGAGGCTTGCCTTCGATGTCCTCACATTCAACGCTGGGTAGGCCGAAGTGGGCACGCATTAGATATTCTTTACCGCCTGGAAACGATTTGATCGACCACATGATGGCGTTTTGCTCGGGAGCGTATTTAGCACTGCCGACGGTCGTCTGGAACTTGGGCGAGTCGGCGTCCGCTGGTACCGGGATCAGGATTTCGACATTGTTTGCAGTCGAGCGGCGCTTGAATTGCGACTTCGCCTTAATCATATAGTCGACGCGGCTGTGCGCGTGCCGCTCGATCACCGACTCGATCCAAATCAAAGGCTTCACGTGCGTGTTCAACCGGTACGACATCAACTCGAACTCGCCGTCCGGCGGAATGAACGAGATCGTCCGGTCGTTCTCGAACCGCGACAATCGCACACACTGATGAAATTTCACGTCCTCCAACTCGACAGATTTCGACTTACCGCGTCCCGTGCTTTCAAACAACACCTTGTCGTTCAGTCCCAGCCGCAACTCGGGCATTCCCGACAAATACACCCTCATTTTTATAGCACCCACAATCTCACTCCTCAACACATTCCCATTGGCATTGGCCAAAAGATTCACCGACTCAATCACGTCCAGAAACACCTCATTCTTCCGGTATTTAATCCCTTCTGATCGCCACGAGACCGCATTCGTAACGGCCAGTGGAATGCGTGGCTGTATCTCCAACTTATGACCCTCCTGCATTATATACTCCTGTAAAATTTTCGAATCTGTCGTCTGTGGATAGCCAAAATCAAGGATTTCATCCATCAACTCGTAAATCACAACGAAATTGTCCCTAATACTCTCCTCTTCCAGCTCCTTGAAGTATTCCGACATGATACGTACAAGTTTGTGTAAAAATACGAATACTAAAGCGATGTTGGCGTTTGTCTTGGTTGTGGCAACCAGGAATAAATTGTTGGTTTTGATATAGGAGAACGTGCATTCGGAGGATTGTAACAGCGGCGTTTGGAGGCCTTCCTCTTCCTTTTCCATCAGCAGCGGCATGAACTTTTCGATGACGTTCGTCTCCATATCGCCACGATAATTGTGCGATATTAACACTTTACCTTTCACGTCCAATATATAAATCACCGATATCGACATTTTGTCGCTCAATCACCATAAAATTTAAATCTACAAATAAATATTTCTTTTAAACAATATTGCTGTTAATGTACATTTCTTAAGTAGCCATGCCCCAATGAAATGTCAAACATTAGCAAAGATAACAACCAGTTACCAACATTTCGAACATTTCGAACAAATACCATGGGAGCGACACTCAGTGTTAAACTGCGGTAGCTAGTCGGGTATTAGTACGGCGCATTGTTCTCAGAAGCGCTCGTGTCGTTTTTGTTAACCGACTTCAAAATAAATAAATATTATAAAAAAATGAAAAACCTACTTCAAAGTATATAAAAATTCTTAAACAAGAAATGCACTAAAAATAACAAAATAATGGCGTATCCTTGCAGTATCTACAACTTACAAATTATTAGGATGATACAACATACAACTATTGTTATTTTTGGAGTTGGTGTCAGCTATAGAAATACGACTAAATTGGTACTTAGCAAAAAACGAGAATACTTTATGAAAATTATTTTTCAAATGAACTTTTACACAATATACTCGAACTGTAACAATATCTAGCGACCTTTAAACTACAAAATACCAATACCAACTAAACATTTTTAAAATGTTTACAAATTACTATTAATATTTATTTTCTTTACTGACACCAACTCCAAAAATAACAATAGTTGTATATTGTATCATCCTAATAATTTGTAAGTTGTAGATACTGCAAAGATACGCCATTATTTTGTTACTTTTTAGTGCATTTCTTGTTTAAGAATTTTTATATATTTTGAAGTAGGTTTTTTATTTTTTTATAATATTTATTTATTTCTCGCGTTTTAGTGATCTGAGGTTTGATAACTGATTTTATTTTCTTGAAAATGGTTAACCTTCCAAACGCGCTGCTCATGTGAGGCAGCGCCGTTTAATATTAAAAGTTACTACATCATCCCTTTTTGCCCTTAAGGGTTGAAATTTTTTGCTTTTAAATGTTATAACAAAACTAGGTGAATTACTTTTTTCAACAGAAAAAAAATTATCAAAATTCGGTTAAATGTCACTATTTCATCCCCTATTTTCATCCTTGAAGAGTGGATTTTTTTCTTCAAATTGAAATGTGAACAATTTAAAGGTACGTTGTACGTAATAGAAATAAAATTATCAAAATCGGGTTAGCCAGAAAAAAATTATAATATTATATCATCTCTAATTTTTAACCCCTTATGAGTGGAGTTTTTTTTTTAATGGATAGGAGAATAATTTAAGGTTGTGTTCTACAAATAAAAAAGAATTATCAAAATCGAGCTATCCAGTAAGAAGTTAATATTTTATCCCTTAGTTTTCAACTCTTTAGAAGTTGAAGATTTCCCTCAAATTAAAACTGGACCCCACGAAAAGCACCAGCTTTCAAATAAAAAAAGAATTATTAAAATCGAGCTATCCAATAAGAAGTTAATATTTCATCCCTTAGTTTTTAACCCTTTAGAAGTGAAAGATGTTACTTAAATTAAAATGGGAACACACGAGAAGCACTAGCTTTCAAATAAAAAAAGAATTATCGAAATCGAGCTATCCAATAAGAAGTTAGTATATCTTCCTTTAGTTTTCAACCCCTTAGAAGTAAACGATTTCCTTCAAATTAAAATGGGACCATTCGGGAAGCACCAGCTTTCAAATAAAAAAAGAATAATCAAAATCGCTTCACCCAGTCGGAAATGCTGAGGTAACAAACATAAAAAAAAAATACAATCGAATTGAGAACCTCCTCCTTTTTTTGAAGTCGGTTAAAAAGGCTCGATTATATATGATAGCTTGATTTTGATAGTTCTATTTTTATTTGTAGAACACAACCTTAAATTAATCTCCTATCCATTTTTAAAAAAAAAATTAGAGATGAAATAATATTATAATTTTTTTCTGGCTAACCCGATTTTGATAATTTTGTTTCTATTACGTAAAACGTACCTTTAAATTGTTCAAATTTCAATTTGAAGAAAAAAATCCACCCCTTAAAGATGAAAATAGGGGATGAAATAGTGACATTTCACCAAATTTTGATATTTTTTTTTCTGTTGTAAAGAGTAATCCACTTAGTTTTGTTATTACATTTAAAAGCAAAAAATTTCAACCCTTAAGGGCAAAAAGGGATGATGTAGTAACTTTTAATATTAAACGGAGCAGCGCGTTTGAAAGGTTAACCATTTTCAAGAAAATAAAATCAGTTATCAAACTTCAGATCACTAAAACGCGAGAAATAAATAAATATTATAAAAAATGAAAAACCGACTTCAAAACATATAAAAATTCTAAAACAAAAAATGCACTAAAAAGTAACAAAAAAATGGCGTATCCTTGCAGTATCTACAACTTACAAATTATTAGGATAATACAATGTACAACTATTGTTATTTTTGGAGTTGGTGTCAGTCAAGAAAAATATCACATTAGATTGCGGGTTGGGGGAAAAGGTTATGCCAAATTTCATGACATCATACCAGAGGGGAGGGGATGGTATTACAAAAATCGCAAATAACGCCTTGCAAAATTTATGGATGCTCCCTAAAATAGCTGTAACGTTTTAAATGACATTTGGTATGGAAGATTTTCAAGTTCTAAAGGAAGGAATACAGCTACTTTTTTACTAAAAATCGTATAGAAGCATATGTGAGGCAGCTAGCATCTTTTTCTTAAAAAGTAGTTTTACGAATTTTGATGAACTTTCTTTAGATCTAAAGTCTGAAAGTATCTATCATTTTTTTTCTGTCAAAATAGATTAATTTTTATATTTCGCTATGAACGCAGGAAATCTTTTTATCAATCAGTTAAATTTAGATACACTCAGCAAAGCGAGCGGGATCAGCTAGTGTAATATATATTAATGCGTTCTAGCGATATGAAACTAACCCAAAGCACAGTGCAATTACATATAATATACACAATTTGTAAGTAAATAAACGAGTAATAACACATATAATGTTTATTAATTTATTTATTTTGTATTTTCGGTAACTTCGAAGCAACGCTTGAAAAGATGTTTCGTAAAAAGTTTCTTAAAATTTGAGATAACTTGTTGAATCAATCCAAGTGGATTTAGGATTATCGCCAACTTGGAATTTGACCTCCATTTTATATGTGCCGCGAAGCTTTTGGTTAAAATTGGTTAAGCGAAAGCTCCAATTTATTCTAGGAGTTTTTGAGCTCTTTCAATTTTTTTCGAAAACGGCTCCAACGATTTTCTTTAAACTTCCGACAGTTCTTAGACTCATTGATTCCTACAATTTTATTTGAATTTTTTTCCTGGTAAAATTCGAATAAGGGTGGTTCTGGGCTGAAGATTGGGAATTTATATATCCATATGTATATATATAGGCTGTATGCGTATAGTTCTGTTTATAAGTATAGTTATAAAGAGCTTTTACTTCTTTTAACCAAGAGCAACTTTCATAAATTAAAGTAAAAGAATGTCTGTGACGCCTCGTAGCAGATATTTAAATAAAATATTTAACATGTAATAAACGAGTTAATAATTTTAAATTTAAATATAATAAAAATAAATAAATAAAATAAAATTCAAATTACGTGGGCCTAGTTAAAAATTGCCGACACTAGCGCCCTTATGAATGAACCGCCGTACTAACACCAAATAAAAGCACCGCACTTTAACACTGAGTGTCCCTCCCGTGGTTCAATTTGTTAAACTAAGTCCAAATTTAGCAAAGCTCAAAACCAAAATCAAAACTCGAGCCTAAAACTTTTTCAAATCTGACAAATTTTAAGTTTTACCCAGACCTTAAAACGAGTTTTTAGGAATAAAGTAAGAAATAAAATTAAAAATCGGATCAATATAAAAAAAAAATAACGGCCGTTTAAATCAAATACTGCAATATTCAAACGATTCAAAAAGTGGTTTTTTGAATGGTAGGTTGAGAATCCCTGTCATATGACCCATTTGACGTCAATGCAATGTAAGTCGTGTCATTTTCAAAAAAATAACCAAACAATTCAATTTTAATTTTATTTATTAGAAGATAATTAGTGAATGAAAAATGTCCATATCAGCTATTTATGTTCTTGATGTGAAGGGAAAAGTGCTTATATCCCATAATTATCGCGGCGATATGGAAACGAATGTAATTGAAAAATTTATGCCGTTGCTAATGGACAAGGAAGAAGAAGGCCTTGTCACGCCAATCATACAAATTCCAGATTGTACCTTTTCCTATATCAAAACCAACAATTTGTTTATGGTCGCCACAACCAAGAAAAACGCCAACATTGCGTTAGTATTCGTATTTTTACACAAACTTGTACGTATTATGTCGGAATACTTCAAGGAGCTGGAAGAGGAGAGTATTAGGGACAATTTCGTTGTGATTTACGAGTTGATGGATGAAATCCTTGATTTTGGCTATCCACAGACGACAGATTCGAAAATTTTACAGGAGTATATAATGCAGGAGGGTCATAAGTTGGAGATACAGCCACGCATTCCACTGGCCGTTACGAATGCGGTCTCGTGGCGATCAGAAGGGATTAAATACCGGAAGAATGAGGTGTTTCTGGACGTGATTGAGTCGGTGAATCTTTTGGCCAATGCCAATGGGAATGTGTTGAGGAGTGAGATTGTGGGTGCTATAAAAATGAGGGTGTATTTGTCGGGAATGCCCGAGTTGCGGTTGGGACTGAACGACAAGGTGTTGTTTGAAAGCACGGGACGCGGTAAGTCGAAATCTGTCGAGTTGGAGGACGTGAAATTTCATCAGTGTGTGCGATTGTCGCGGTTCGAGAACGACCGGACGATCTCGTTTATTCCGCCGGACGGCGAGTTTGAGTTGATGTCGTACCGGTTGAACACGCACGTGAAGCCTTTGATTTGGATCGAGTCGGTAATCGAGCGGCACGCGCACAGCCGCGTCGACTATATGATTAAGGCGAAGTCGCAATTCAAGCGCCGCTCGACTGCAAACAACGTCGAAATCCTGATCCCGGTACCAGCGGACGCCGACTCGCCCAAGTTCCAGACGACCGTCGGCAGTGCTAAATACGCTCCCGAGCAAAACGCTATCACGTGGTCGATCAAATCGTTTCCAGGCGGTAAAGAATATCTAATGCGTGCCCACTTCGGCCTACCCAGCGTTGAATGTGAGGACATCGAAGGCAAGCCTCCGATCCAGGTCAAATTCGAAATTCCCTACTTCACCACGTCCGGGATCCAGGTTCGCTACTTGAAAATCATCGAAAAGAGCGGCTACCAAGCGTTACCCTGGGTCCGATACATAACGCAAAACGGAGACTATCAACTACGAACTAATTAATTTCAACAAATTTTTCTCATTTCAATTTTTTGTGACCCGACAAAATCGCGCAAACGAGCAAAAAGTAAAAATGCATAGTTTTTTCCAGGCTAGATGGACAAGATCGAAAGACTAATAAATAAGCTATTTATAATATTTCACAAATACCACTCACTTAAATTCACAAGACAAATTATAAATTAAAGTAAAGTAAATGTAAAAATCGCAAAACGAAAAATCCCAATTGTTAATTTTGTATCTCCAGATACGTATTTCAAACGCCATGCGTTTGTCATCAGTGGATCAAATTGAAGTGTCTTCGAGGACAATTTCGTGCTGATTCACAAAGTAGTCCCGAATTGACCGCAATTTATAGGTCCTTTTGATCCCTTTCTCTTTTGCTACCGCTGCAGCCAGAGGTGTAATCTTTTGGCCCATTCTCTACTTACCCTTTCCCAAAACGCCGAATAATGCCGAGTCCTGAATCCTTTTGCAACTTGCAAAAGTTGCAAGGATAAGATATCTGATCTTTAAAAATCAGGTATTTATCAAATTGCGTGTATAGAATGGGAGAAAAGCTATATCGGACAAACCAGGAGAAAAATAGGAACTAGATACAAGGAGCACCTGGCAAATATAAAATATTCCGGAACGGAAAAATCTTGTGTGATGGAATATACTGTTGAAACAGGCCACAAGTTAGCCGAAGTAAAACTTCTGAAAAATGTTCAACAAAACAAGAAATTGGATGACATCGAAAGCTTTGAAATTTATAATTGAAAAGGGAAAGTTTTAAACTGGGAGAAAGGACCGATTCAGGACTCGGCATTATTCGGCGTTTTTGGGAAAGGTTAAGAAGAGGATAGACCAAAGGATTACACCCCCGGCAGCACCGGTTGCAAAAAAGAAAGGGATCGAAAGGACCTATAAATTGCGGTCTATTCGGGACTACTTTGTGAATCAGCACGAAATTGTCCTCGAAGACACTTCAATTTGATCCACTGATGACGAACGCATGGCGTTTCAAATACGTATCTGGAGATACAAAATTAACAATTTGAATTTTTTGTTTTGTGATTTTTACATTTATTTTACTTTAATTTATAATTTGCGTTGTGAATTTTAGTGAGTAGTATTTGTGAAATATAATAATTAAGTCCACAGTCAGCGAAATTTAATTTTTTATTTTAAGCTATTTATAGTTATTTATACCTTGGCACTTTTAGTCTAATTTGATAGAATTGCAATGTAGAGGGTTTAGCAATTGTTGCGATTTTGTGGTCGCTCATTTATAAATACGCGATTTTGTCGGGGCGCATATGTCCATCAAAACGTGAACTAACTAAGAAACTAAATGAACTAATGTCCTAATTTTATGTCATTTGACCTTAATGTTTACTTCTAGGAATTTCACTATGAAAAAAAATATTTTTAAATCTGTGATAATTATTGCCTTTTATTCCAACTTTCAATAAATCATATTAAATATTAATCAATTTTTTTTTTATTATCGCTTATTCTTATTTCATCTATACAACTAAAATGATTATCAAGTGAAATGAAGTCATTTCCAGTGATATCTCAACAATTATTGAATGGGTTTGGTGGTTTTTCATTTTGTTCTTTAAGTGTCGATTTGTTGAATAAGTTAAAAATAATTTCGATTGCATTTTTTTCCTCTGCCACATTGTAAACGATTAAATTTCATATTTGGAATGCTTTTGTCTGAAAGCATTTGTTTCACTTGATTTTTGTCTTAATGACATTTGCAGGAAAACTATTTTTGCTTTGATAAATTCAAGAAAAAAAAAACAATTGTGCTTGTTTACGCTTAGCGAAGCGGGCCAGTAATACCCAAGGGGTGCTCCGGGAATTTTGATCGGGCATGATCTTTCTGACAAGTGACAGAAGCGGCCATTATCTGTCGTTGTTTCTTGTTGTTCTTATCGTTCTTATTGCACCTCATAATTTGAAATTTATTTATTTATGAACATAATAAATATTAATTTGATTTTTCTTTGTTATTTTACTATAATTGATAATAAAGATTTCTTCTAGAATCTATACCTTACCAGAGAGAAGACTGAGAGAGCCAGATCGCATGAATACACGTGCTGCCATCTACTCCGAGTAGAGGTTGTTTGGAACTATTCCTTAGTCAGTTTGTGTTCCTTTCTCCACCGGTCTACACTCGAAACGTCTGCCATAGAGAAGGTTCTCTCTGTCAAAACATACTCGGAACGCTTTTTTCTCTCTCTCATGAGCATAGATAAGTCGTAAGCTATCGCTATTTCAGTTGAGAATTATAGCTCTACTTATTTTGCGATAGCTTACGAATTATCTATGCTCATGAGAGAGAAAAAAAAGCGTTTCGAGTATGCTTTGACAGAGAGAACCTTCTCTATGGCAGACGTTCCGAGTGTAGACCGGTGGAGCTATATTTTTTGAATTCCCGCGTTTGCCGATCATCCCAGTGACGTCATTTTCAGAGATCAAAGAAACGCCGCCTAGCCAAATGAGCGGTTAGGTGTCAGTTTTTCGAATCACAATTTTTCGAATCACAATTTTTCAAATTACAATTTTTCGAAACACAATTTTTCGAATGCACAATTTTTCGAAAAATTAATAATAAATAATTTTAGGGACTGAAATAATAAGAATAAATTTAGTTTTATTTGCCAGATTACACAAAACAAAATAAAAAAAACCTAGTATAAGTAATTGAATAAAACCTTTTATTTAGTAAATAAAATTCAACCAGTGGTTCTCAAAATGTTGGATCCATCAAATGATTTAATATATAATATATGTCAGATACTATTTAAAATAAAAAAGTTGGGTTCCATAGTTTGAGAACGACTATTTGAAAATATTTGTTCATTTAATGTTTATTTCATTACAACATCTTGAAATAGAAGATGTTTTATCTTCGTTTATTTTATCTTTATAATATAAATGTCCTCGAATTAAAAGTTTTTTGTTATTTTTTTCGCTATCTATAAATTGTACATCCATCTTGTAGGGCTTTCTAAATAAAAACTTATTTTATTTTAATAAATACGTTACCTACTCTTGATTCTATGACTTTTAACGGATTTTTTTAATTGTTGTCGTCTCTGCGAAAAGTAGTAAAATATTGTTTATTTTAAATAGTATCTGACATATATTATATATTAAATCATTTGATGGATCCAACATTTTGAGAACCACTGGTTGAATTTTATTTACTAAATAAAAGGTTTTATTCAATTACTTATACTAGGTTTTTTTTATTTTGTTTTGTGTAATCTGGCAAATAAAACTAAATTTATTCTTATTATTTCAGTCCCTAAAATTATTTATTATTAATTTTTCGAAAAATTGTGCATTCGAAAAATTGTGTTTCGAAAAATTGTAATTCGAAAAATTGTAATTCGAAAAATTGTGATTCGAAGAATTGTGATTCGAAAAACTGGTCGGACACCAAATGAGCATACCTTATGTATCTAATAATCTTGGGTAATACCTAGTGAAGAAATGAAAATATGAATACCAGTATAGACAATGATTTTACATATTATAAAAATGGTTGCCTATACAAAACATAATGAATTTATTTAAAGTCAATTTTTATGGGAGAGTATGGCAAGCCTATAGATGCCCACAAAATAAGCACAATCTAAACGTCTCAGCGAGAAAATTAAAAGAGCAAATTAAACAAAGTAAGGATGAAACGCTTAGAAACTATCTGCAAACATTAGCCCCAACAAAAAACGCAGATTATTCTCTCTGGAAGGCCACCAGAAAATTCAAACAACCAACTCAGCAAAATTTTCCTATAAAAAAAAGTGATAACAACTGGGCGCGTAGCGATTTCGATAAAGCTGAATGTTTTGCCACACACTTACAAACTGTATTTACACCAAACCCGACTCTCCCACAACATTTCCACGACTTAGCCAACATTGAAGAAATTATTGAAGCTATCAGAAATATGGATATAAGAGGAACACCAATCCGATTTACTTCACCAAGAGAAGTAAAGACGACTATCCAAACTTTTAAGTCTAATAAATCGCCTGGATATGACCTTATAACGACAAAACTATTGAAAGAGCTACCGAGAAAGGCTATAGTATACATAACAACTCTATTCAATGCCATAAATAGACTATCTGAAATGCCAGGTCAGTGGAAGGTGGCACAAGTAATTATGATACAAAAGCCAGGAAAACCACCTCAAGATGTAAACTCGTACAGGCCCATCAGTCTACTACCGGTGCTGAGCAAAGTATACGAAAGAATCTTGTTGGCTAGAGTCTTACCCAAATTAGAGGAAAAATCAGTCATCCCTGAGCACCAATTTGGATTTAGAGCCAAACATTCAACTCTGGAGCAGATACATAGAATTGTTAAAGTCATCAGAGACGCTCAAGAAAATAAACACTATTGCTCGGCAGCGTTCCTGGATGTTTCCCAGGCGTTCGATAAGGTGTGGCATCAAGGTCTCCTATACAAGGTCATGAGGGTGATTCCGGAATATGCAAAAATTCTATCGTCTTACCTTGAGGATCGCTTCTATCAGGTAAAAGTAAAAAATATAACAACTGATCTACGGCCTGTTAGAGCGGGTGTTCCTCAGGGTAGTGTGCTGGGTCCACTGCTTTACCTGTTATACACGGCCGATGTCCCAATAATTGATCAAGTATTGATGGCCACCTTTGCGGACGACACAGCCATTATAGCGACGGCGGAAACACCAGGAGAGGCCACTGCGAAGCTCCAGAGTTGTTTGGATGGAATATCCCAATGGAGCAGAAAATGGCGTATAAAAATCAATGCCAGCAAATCCGCCCAAATAACATTTTCAACCCGAAGAGACACTTGCCCCCCTGTAGTGATGAATGGCACAGAACTACCAAACAAAGACGTAGTTAAATATCTGGGTATGCATCTGGACAGGCGACTTACCTGGGCAGTCCACATTAAAAAAACAAGAGAAACATTAAACAAGAAAGTTAAAAAATGTACTGGCTGATGGGAAAACCATCCATGCTGTCAGCAGAAAACAAGCTCCTTATCTATAAGGTTGTACTGAAGCCCATATGGACCTATGGGATCCAACTCTGGGGTACTGCATCAAATTCAAATATAGAGATTCTTCAGAGATTCCAGTCGAAAACACTCAGGCAAATAATTGATGCTCCTTGGTATATAAACAATATAAAAATACACAAAGACACAGATATACCAACAGTCAAGGAGGAAATCCAAAAGCACAGCAGGAAGTATCTGGAGAAACTCAACGAGCATCCAAACCACCTAGCAGTGAACCTCTTAGACAATAGTGAGTCTACAAGGCGACTTAAAAGATGGGATCCCACGGATCTCCCTGAAAGATTCCCAGACTAGAAGAAAAAAAAAAAAAAAAAAAAATCAGGAGTAGTCCGCTGGGCCTGCTCCCACAATAAAACCAAGAGAGCAGAAGCACTTATTGCACCACCGTGCAGATTGCGCTATAAATCAGGGAAAAAAAAAAATTTTTTTTATGATTTCCATAAGGTTTAAAATGTATATGACATGTTTATACAATATAATCTTACTAATATTATAAACGTGGAAGTTTGTAAGAATGAATTTTCGTTGCTCTTTCACTCAAAAAGTACTGAATGGATCTGGATGAAATTTGGCATAGATATAGATAACAATCCAGTGTAGCATATAGTATACTTTTTATCGAAAAAAAAATGTACGGTTCCCGTAGGATAGATTTTTTTTTTGTACAGAGCAAAACTTCCTTTTTTACAATGTGGTTGTTTAGGGGCCAGAGAATGATATAGGTTACTTCTTATACTAGAACAATGAACAGTTCCCATGGGATAGTAAAACAGGTATGTATTCTATAAGAACCGTGTATTTAAAAGCAGTTTCATTAAAGTTCACGACATAGAGTCTTAACTCATTTTCCTTAAGAAGATTTGATCTACTTTTTACTCAGCAGAGATGTACAATTCCCGTGAGATAGAATTGTTTTTTGTTTATCACAGAGTTAAAGATTGATATGGTTTTTGCAATGTGGTAGTTTGGGGGATAATGATATAGCTTATTTTTAAAGCTAGAATAATGCATGGTTCCCATGAGATGACAAAACAATTATATCCTACAGTAACAGTACATTTAAAAATTTCGGTAAAGTTTGTGAAATAGAATTTTAACGCATTTTCCTCAAGAAACCCTGACCAAATTTACACAATAACGAAAGAAATCTCTTCAAAGTTGAAATTAAAAAATTGACAATTTTTACTGGAAAATAAATATGAATTTCAATTTAACACCCGATAAAATTAATAATGAAATTTTCTAAAATATTTGAATTTTTTCATTGTTCATTGTCGTAGATATTAATTAGAAATAAACGTATTAAAATAATAAACTAAAGTTTTCAAAAATGTAAAATTGGTCAGGCCTTCCTGAGGAAAATGCGTTAAAATGCTATTTCACGAACTTTACCGAAACTTCTCTTAAATACACGGTTCCTGATGGATACAATTGTTATGCTATCCTATGAGAACCGTGCATTATTTCGGCATAAACAGCAATCGATATCATATGAAACGGATTGTATATTGTATCAAAATTTGATCTCAGTTGGTGTAGAATTTTTCGAGTTCTTATCCAAATAACGACCAGTATAACATTTTTTTTATAATATAGAAGAAGATACCAATAAAACAGGCAATACGTACAATGTACAATAGCCATCCGCTCTGCGAACACTTTTCTTGTTAAATCTATGATATCTTTTAAGATATTCATTTTTATAATATGCTGTAAAAGCCAATTTTGATCTACATGAAATGCACAACGTATCTAATCTATTTAATTGGATAAGTTATAATGCTGTATTGTTTAAAATAACTTGGTAAATAACCAATATTTTTTTTTTGTAAAATGTAAAAGATAAAAATAGTTCCTGTGGCTTATCCTAGTATATAGACATATACCGTCGCGGACATTTTTATCAATCTTTTTAAGATACCCAATTTTGCCGCATATTAGTTAGACTTATCTCGTAAGGTTTAGCCAGCGTTTGCAATGTAAGTGCACAAAAATATGCTTGTTATGACATCACATTACAAATCTTAGAATTTTCCGACTTTTCCCTACTATAAAATGCATGTTTTATACCTAAAAACTTTCTTCTTGAATCACTCTATCAATTGCTGAAAACTGCATTAAAATCCGTTTTGTAGTTTAAAAGAGCTAAAGGAACAGACAGCGGGAGCAAATTTGTTTTATACTATGTAAAGATAAGGTTTGTTCGCGGATCTAGTACTGAACCGATAACGAATCAGTCCAAGTGGATTCAAGATAATCACCAAGCCCATACAGGCTTATGAACTGATTAAGGGTTATTTTTTCGTAAACGAATTTGAAAATGTTCGGAAGTAAGACGAGAATTAACGAGAACCCACGAAAATTGTTAATTGAATTTAAAGTTGAGAGCAAAGGAAAGAAAATCTAGCCACATTTTATCAAACTGCGCATGAGTAAAAGAATCGAATTTTTCATCCTAAAAAAAATCAGAGAATCGCTAGATCCAAGGTCCCGTTTCTCTACCCTTTTCTTTCAACTTTAAATTCAATTAACAATTTTTGTGGGTTCTCGTTAATCCTCGTCTTACTTCCGAACATTTTCAAATTCGTTCACAAAAAAATAACCCTTAATCAGTTCATAAGCGTGTATAGGCTGGGCGATTATCCTAAATCCACTTGGATTGATTCGTCATCAATTCAGTATTAGATCCGCGAACGAACCTATAATTTACAGAAGTAAACTATAAACATGAATTTGCACGAATGTTCAAACGTATTTTTAATCGTCACATGGCAGTTACGGACCGATCCAATACTACTTGATAACCACTGATTAAGATTGGCAATCGAAATACGTATCTGGGCAATACGGCAAAAATACGTTTGAACTTTCGTTCTTTATGTTTATAGTTTACTTCTGTTAATTATATTGCGTTAATAGGACCACGATATGTTTTATATATTGTATGAACCATAAAACTGTTAAAAGTCAGCGAAAATTTAATCTGATGTTAATATTATGACAGTTAATTATCCACTATATTGCCATCAATGGGTTAACAAAATTTGAACAAAGTTAGAGCAAATGAAATTTAATGAAACTGCTACTTACTCTGACTCCGTTCAAACTTTGTACATACATTAATAGTAATAGCATGGAAAATTATTATAACATCTCAAATCATATTAAAATCAGGAAAATTCATCATTATCAAGGACGCCTTGAGAAAGATGAGGTACCGGATCGAGGAAAGATGGAACCTAAGGTGGAAAGGCTCAACAACGGTACTGGGAAGATATATGAACCTTTAAATAGATCTTGTAAAGATTAGTATAGGCAATTATTTTGAGTATCAATAAAATAGTTGCCTATACAAAACACAGAAGCAATGAATTAATGCTTAAATGATAAATTTTTTTTTATAGTTGCTCCAGCATCTATGGTCACATTGCGACTTATAATATATTTCACTGGTTGACTGTTCTTATATGTTCCGGTTTAGTCCCATCAACTTTAAAAACTTCAGTAGCTAGCTACATTCATAGCTAGTACCAAAGATTGATTTTGGTTCTTATGAAAGATTAAGTGAGTGCTGTTAAGGTTTCACCACAACAGCTTGATGGTTCTCCTCCTTCTAGGTAGGAGTGGGTGGCTCTCGTGTGTCCCACAGCCAGTCTGGTGAGAAATACCTGGTTACTTCTAGTTTGGGCGTGTTTCCAGATTCCAGGAAGTTGGTCGACCTTTATTAATATATAATATAATAATTAATTAATAATGTCATTAATAATCTTTACAAGATCGATCAACTTGCTGGAATCTGGAAACACGCCCAAACTTATAGTCAGTTTTATAAATCGCAACGTGGCCATAGATGTTGGAGCGACTATAAAAAATATTCATCATGTACGCATTAATTTATTGCTCCTGTGTTTTGTATAGGCAACTATTATATTGATAATCAAAATATTTGCCTATACTAATCTTTCTAAATGTTTTGTAACGTTTTAACGATTTTCAAACTTAAATAACTCTATAAGGATAACTTGTAGAGTAACGATTGGGGTTTCGGTGGAAAAAGGATAAAAAACTCTTCCATTTGAATTCAAGAAAACTTTAGCAAAATCAAACGGAAAAGCTGTGTATAAAAAAATTTTTTGCTTTTTGCTGTGAAAAATTTCGAAAAATCGTTACTATAAAATCGATTATTATCGGGATATCAATATTGAAAATTCGGAAATGTTGTTGGTTAAACTTACATTGAAAAAAGACACTCGAGGAAAAAAGCGACAGAAGATGTCGGCTCAAGTCATAAAAATCAGTGAAATTTTAGCGATTTTCTAACTTAAATAACTCGATAAGTATAACTTTTAGAGTAACGATTTTCAAACTAAATATCTCATACCTCAGGGGGAGTTTGGCTGAACTGAAGTCATGGTGTAGTTAATTATTACCTGACTTAGATGCTCTCGGGGCATGAATGCTTTCGGGCATACCTTCATCGCTTTAAGCACGATGATTCTCCAGAGTACCCGTCCTGTCCCGAAGATCCAGAAGATGCTGTAACACGTGTTCTTAGAGTGTCTACGTTTTGGATCATAGATATAGATTATAATCCGGCTTAACATATACGTATATAGTATACTTTATATCCAGAAAAAATGTACAGTTCTCGTGGGATAGATATTTTTTGTTTTTTTACAGAGCAAAATATTAACTTCCTTTTTTGTAATGTAGTAGCTTAGGGGCCAGAAAATTATATGGATTACTTTTCATACCGGAATAATAAACGGTTCCCATGGGATAGTAAAACAAGTATGTATTCTATAGGAACCGAGTATTTAAAAGCTGTTTTGTTAAAGTTCGCGAAATAGAGTCTTAACTCATTTTCCTTAAGAAGCCTTGATCTACTTTTTACTCAAGGGAGATGTACTATTCCTGTGGGATAGATATGTTTTTTGTTTATCACAGAGTTAAAGATTGATATGATTTTTGCAATGTGGTAGTTTGGGGGAGAATGATATAGCTTACTTTTAAGGATAGAATAATGCATAGTTCCCATGGGATGGCAAAACAATAATATCCTACAGGAACCGTACATTTAAAAAGTTTCCGTTAAGTTCGTGAAATAATTTTAACGCATTTTCCTCCAATTTTACACAATAACGAAAGAAATCTCTACAAAGTTGAAATTAAAAAGTTGACAATTTTTAGTGGAAAATAAATATAAATTTCAATTTAACACCCGATAAAATTAATAATGAATTTTTTTTTAAATATTTGAATTTTTTCATTGTTCATTGTCGAAGATATTAATTAGAAATAAAGTTATTAAAATAATAAACTAAAAATTTCAAACAATTACTTAACGGAACGAATTTTAATGAAGTTTTGCTAAAGATCAGGGAACATCCATTATTTACGTGAGGCGTTCAGGGGCCGATGGGGTCGAGCCGAATCTCATCTAATCTTACTTTGAGGAACAGGAAGGTGCAAATATCACGTATTTTTTTGTTTTGAAAAATATCACATTAGATTGCTGGTTGGGGGTATGATATATACCAAATCTTATGATATTTTATCAAAGAGGAGGGGATGGGATTTTAAAAATCGCAAAAAATGCCTCGCGCAATTAATGGATGCCCCCTAAAATAGCTGTACGGTTTTAAATGACATTTGGTATGAAAGATTTTCAAGTCCTAAAGGAAGGAATACAGTTACTTTTTTACTAAAAATCGGTTAGAAGCTGATGTGAGGCAGCTAACATATCTTTCTTGAAAAGTAGATTTTACGAATTTTGATGAACTTTCTTTGGATCTAAAGTCTGAAAGTATCTATCATTTTTTTCTGTCAAAATAGATTAATTTTTATATTTTACTATGAACGTACGGAATATTTTAATCAATCAGTTAAATTTAGATACACTCAGCGAAGCGAGCGGGTATCAGCTAGTATAGTAACAAAATAAAGTAAAAAAGAAACCGTGAAATAACCATCGTTATTTTTTTCTTTGAGACTTTTACAATTTTAATTTTTAAGAAATTTATTACCTCATTATTATTTGCTTTATTTTCAAGGCTAATATAAAATTATCAATTCAATAGGAATTAATTAGATGAAAAATTTATTTCCAGAACATTTTTTATATTTCCAGAAAAAACAGTTTTATGCAGGATATTTATGTTTAGATAAGCAAACATAGTATAACGATGACTTTATCCTTAATTGATGGCTTCGATTTTAATGATTTACTTTTTCGTTTTACCTAATTGAATTTGTTCTTTTTGAGTTTTCCCTTCAGTTTGTTTTTTTTTATTTTTCTAATTGATGTTTTATGGGAAGGTTGAATAAAATTTGAGAATGTTTTTAATTCGTTGCAAAAATCTTGTTTCAGGAATGATAGGCACGTTGGCCAGACAGGAGCACAGGATTTAATGGAGAAACAGAAGTATTAATGACTATGATGATTGTGTGATGTGGTACCTTGCTCGTCCACAGGATTTTTTTATTCAGTTGTATAACACGAAAGGAAGTAATTGGATATTGACTGATTTCACTGTCATTGTTGAATTTATTAAAAGGCATATTTTCGACGCATTCTTTAAACTTGTCCGTATCGATAGGTTAAATCCAGCCAATCTAAAATCATTGATCGCTTTGCTTATTTAAACACGTGAACATTTTCCCGAAAGAGGAAATATTTCAAATTCAACGCTGTTCTTAAATACCCAACCATCCTCTATATCAATTTAAAGTGAGCCCGTTGAGCTTAGTTCATTACACAAAAATTGCTTAATTTGATGCATTCCTTTTAAGGGCAATTAACAATCTAAAATAAGTCGAATGCTTGCGTTTTTATAATGAAACAATGCAGCTAGCTACAATTTGCTTGTTTATAAAGTGAAGTAGGGGAAAGTGGGGTATTTGGGAACAATAAACTTTAAATTATCCTAATTAATAATATAAAATAACAATTTTAGTAAACTTTTGCTATAACATAAACTTAAACTTATCTACTTTAATAATTTGATCACAAAACTTTTTTAAATTAACATTAGAATAACAAAAATATAGAATATAAAAACTATTGCCATTCCTATTTCCCTGGTAGTGTGTGGGGTAATTGAAATCAATCCATGGGGGAAATAGAAACTGCATTGGGTAATGATAATATATATAATATAAATTTTAATGATTAACTATGTTTCACACAAATCACAGACGTAATTATTACACATGTATTGACCGTTCGTACATGCGTCATGGGCCCATTTCTTACATTTGGTACACATAATCCAGTCTTCTTTAGGGGGCGATTCATATTTTTTCGTGCAGAATATGCAATAATAGTCCACGCCGTTACTTTCCTCGAACACCGTTTTCAAATTTCTAACGACCGCTGTATTGTTGACTGATGGTGGGTTCGTTGTACTTCTTCGTTGTTGAATATTTTTACTTTTCTTTGCAGTTTGCCGTTTTTGTTTTTCCTCTAATTGATGTCTTATGGGAGTGCTGGATAAAATTTGAGAATGTTTTCTTTTTCTTCGTTGTGAAGTTTCTATTTTAGGAATGATCGGCACGTTGGCTATGTCAGAGAGGAGCACAGGAGTTAACGGAGCAAGAAAAGTGTGTATGGTTAAATCGGTTTGATGTTCATGATTATGGTTGTGTGATGTTGTCGGTTGATCGTCCACAGGAATTGTTTTCTCAGCTGTAGTAGTAGTAGTAGTAGTATCACGAACGGAAGTAGTATGTGAACTGTCATGACTGTCGGCAGTGTTGAATTTATCAATAAAAGGCATATTTGCGAAGCATTCGTTAAACTTGTCCGTATCGATGGGATGAATTCCAGCCACTCTAAAACCATTGATCGCTTTGCTTATGTTGGCTGTCTTGTTGTACGCATTAGTAAACAGCTCGGCCACTTTGTATTGGGTGATCCGTTTGCCAGGATTGTTAACCATGTAGAGCTCACACTGTCGATTGTATGCCCATTTCAGTGCACTGAAAAAAGTTATGTCCAGCGGTTGCATTTTATGTGATACATGAGGCGGTAAGGAAAGAACATGAAGATTGTGTTCTCGAAAAAGCTCCTCTATGGTATGCCCCAAGCTAATGTGACTTTCGTGATTATCTAGTATTATCAAGACTGGCTCGTCCTCGGTAGGTTTAACAAAATTAATGCAGTGCTGTAGGTATTCAACGAATATGGACTCATTTATCCAACCAAAATCAGAAACCGTGCCAATCATATCGTTATTAACGCCATTCAGCAACAGGTCACACATACGCCTTCGTTTGAAGATAAACATTGGAGGTACATATATATTATATACCGTTTGCACTTATCGCACAAATAACGGTAGTGGTGATACCGCGCTCAGCACTTGTCGCTTTTCCAACTTGCTTCAAACCTTTCGGCGCCAATATTTTCGAATTACGTTGAACAGTGTTGATACCGGTTTCATCAATGTTGAATATACGGTGACTAGGAAAGCTGTATTTGCGTTGGAGGGCTTCTAGTTGATCGAAAAACAATTTAATTTTGGTGGCATTGAACGCTTGAATTCGGTTAAGTGACGTTGCTTCTGGAGTTCGTAGACTGATGGAGGGATGTCGAGACATGAATGAATAGTACCAGTCTTTACCAGCCATCTGAGATTCTTGGTTAAATTTATGGCTCAATTTGTTGGCTTCAGCAAATGTAAAGGCAATCTTTCGTAGTGATCTAGGTGTGATGCCGTAAAAAGACTCGCAACAATCGAGGATGTATTTTTCCAATTGATTTTCGTGACTATGATTCCTGAAGACAGGGTGTCGTCCTTTTTTCGGTTTCTTAAATTCTTCTAGATGCACTTGTCGAAATAATGTTGATTTTGGTACTCCGTATTTTGTTGCTGCTTTGCTTAAAGAAAGTCGTCGACATCTCACATCATGTCTCGCGCGTTGGAGATTTTCAATTGTGTACCGCGGTGTTGTTTTTCTTGTGTAATTTCTGGGCATCTAAAGAGAGAATTTTTTTTTTCCGTAGAACAATCATAATTATTGGAAACAACAGCCCAAAATAAAATTGATCCAAACAAGTTGATCAAACAAAACAACAACAACAACAACAACAACAAGTCAACAAAACGAAACGTTGCATCAGAGTTTAAAATAAGAAAATTCTTCGAAAAAATTGTAAAATAATTAATTTCTTACATATTAATAAGAAACGTCCACCTTTACCCCGCGAAAATCGTTCCAAATTACCCGATTTAGGCAATTCATATTAAAATGCTCGATACTTAAAATATTTTCTTCATTTAACTTAAATAGCCACATAAAACTAATAAATGAATTGTAAATGAAAGATAATAACAAAAAAATACGCACTAAAGGTCAAGAAATAATTTTTTCAAAGATTTTTACATACGGCAAAAATTGTAACAAAAGATCAAATTTTAATTATTTACTTACCGTGACAGTATGCGAACGCCAATTTAAATATTTTTTTCTGTCAGGAACGATAAAGCACACACTTGTCAATTCAAACACTAATAAAAATAATTAAGAAATAATTAAAATGTAGATAACTGTTTTTAATTAGCCGCTGTTCTCAAATACCCAAATTTCCCCTAACTATGAGGTGCAAAAGAAATTACAAGAAAATACTTTTAAAAATACAGGATTTCTGGGACAGGATGTCTGTTTCCTTTTTACTTTGGAACAACAGATAGGCATTTTAAGGGATTTACTACATGATTTGATTTTTAAACTACTCGATCTAAACTTGACTTGAAATAAAGGAAATACTCAAACATTATAGAAAACTTTTTTCAATATAATAAAAAATGACGCTTCGAATTTGCAAGTTACTTCATCTGAAATCAAAATATTTAGCCTTATTAATAAAATAATCTTTAGTATAAAACAATATATATCTCATAGTATAAAACAAAGTCGCTCCCGCTGTCTGTTCCCTTAGATCTTTTAAACTACAAAACGGATTTTAATGCAGTTTTCAGCAATTGATAGAGTGATTCAAGAAGAAGGTTTTTAGGTATAAAACATGCATTTTATAGTAGAGAAAAGTCGGAAAATTCTAAAATTTGTAATGTGATGTCATAACAAGCATATTTTTGTGCACTTACATTGCAAACGCTGGCTAAACCTTACGAGATAAGTCTAACTAATATGCGGCAAAATTGGGTATCTTAAAAAGATTGATAAAAATGTCCGCGACGGTATATGTCTATATACTAGGATAAGCCACAGGAACCATTTCTATCTTTTATATTTTTACAAAAAAAAAATTATTGGTTATTTACCAAGCTATTTTAAACAATACAGTATTATTCCTTATCCAATTAAATACATTAGGTACGTTGTGCATTTCATGTAGATCAAAATTGCCAATTACAGTATATCATAAAATAAATATTATAAAAAAAGGAAAAACCGACTTCAAAATAAAAAAAAAATCTTAAACAAGAAATGCACTAAAAAGTAACAAAATAATGGCGTATCCTTGCAGTATTTACAACTTACAAATTATTAGGATGATACAACATACAACTATTGTTATTTTTGGAGTTGGTGTTAGCCAAGGAAATACGACTATATTGGTACTTAGCAAAAAACGAGAATACTTTATGAAAATTATTTTTCAAATGAACTTTTAAACAATATACTCGAACTGTAACAATATCTAGCGACCTTTAACTAAACCTTTTTAAATTTTTACAAATTACCATTAATATTTATTTTCTTGACTGACACTAACTCCAAAAATAACAATAGTTGTACATTGTATAATCCAAATAATTTGTAAGTTGTAGATACTGCAAGGATACGCCATTATTTTGTTACGTTTTAGTGCATTTCTTGTTTAAGATTTTTTATTTATTTTGAAGTCGGTTTTTCATTTTTTTATAATATTTATTTATTTCTCGCGTTTTAGTGATCTGAAGTTTGATAACTGATTTTATTTTCTTGAAAATGGTTAAACCTTCTAAACGCGCTGCTCATGTGAGGCAGCGCCGTTTAACCCTTAAGGGTTGAAATTTTTGCTTTTAAATGTAATAACAAAACTAAGTGAATTAATCTTTCCAACAGAAAAAAAATTATCAAAATTCGATGATTCAGTTAAATGTCACTATTTCATCCCCTATTTTCATCCTTAGAGGGTGGATTTTTGTTTTCAAATTGAAATGTGAACAATTTAAAGGTACGTTGTACGTAATAGAAACAAAATTATCAAAATCGGATTAGCCAGGAAAAATTTATAATATTATTTCATCTCTACTTTTTAACCCACTATGAGTGGAGTTTTTTTATAAAAAATGGATAGGAGATTAATTTAAAATTGTGTTCTACAAATAAAAAATAAATTATCAAAATTAAGCTATCCAATAAGAAGTTAGTATTTCATCCGTTAGTTTTCAACCCTTTAGAAGTAGAAGATTTCCCTCAAATTAAAACTGAACCCCACGGAAAGCACCTGCTTTCAAATAAAAAAAGAATTATCAAAATCGAGCTATCCAATTAGAAGTTAATATTTCATCCTTTAGTTTTCAACCCTTTAGACGTGAAAGATTTTCCTCAAATTAAAATGGGACCACACGAGAAGCACTAGCTTTCAAATAAAAAAATAATTTTCAAAATCGAATCGGAATATCTATCCAATCGGAAATGCTGAGGTAACAAACATAAAAAAAAAAAACAAAAAAAAAATACAGTCGAATTGAGAACCTCCTCCTTTTTTTGAAGTCGGTTAAAAAATGAATATCTTGGTAGATATCACAGATTTAAAAAGCGTTGGCAGAGCGACTGGATATTGTACGTCGTACGTAGTGGCTGTTCTATTGATATATTTTTCTTATAAATATAAAAATGTTATGTTGGTCCTTATTAAGGACATAAAATTTGAAAAATACTACACCAATTAGGTACGTTAGGTACATGTACTCTTAAAATAGTACGGTTGGTCACCCTACAGGATAGCATAACATTTGAATCCTACAGGAACCGTGTATTTTCGTAGTATTTTCGGTAAGTTTTGTTAAAAGTTCGTGAAATAGGATTTTAACGCATTTTCCTTGAGAAAGCCTGACCAATTTCACACATTAACGAAAGAAATCTCTACAAAGTTAAAATTAAAAAATTGACAAAGTTTACTGGGAAATAAATATTATGATTTTCAATTAACACCCGTAAAAATTAATAATAAAATTTTTTTCATATATTTGAACTTCTTTATTGTTCACTGTCGAAATTATTAATTAGAAATACACGTATTAAAATAATATAGTAGTACGTATACTTAATTTTTAAATAATTAACAATAACGTAATGGAACTAATTTTAATGAATTTTTGTTAAAGATACTTCAGATCTTAACGTGTTGAAAACCATTTATCCTAAAAAAAGTAACGATTCCTATAGGATAGCTACGAATCTATTTTACTGAAATAGCTGAACGGTTATAAATGACATTTGAAAAGAAAAATTTTCAAGTCTAAAGGAACATTTTATATTTAAAATTGTATAATAATGAACCTGTAAGATAGCTAATATCTTTTCCTAGAAAAGTAGGATTTTGATGGACTTACTTTGGATCTAAAGTCTGAAAGTATCTATCATATTTTTCTGTTAAAATAGATTAATTTTTAAATTACGTTGTGAAGGTAGTGAATCAATTAGTTAATCAATTAAATTTAGATACTCTCAGCAAAGCGAGCGGGTATCATATAGTAAATAATAAAAAAAAAATGTTACGATCAACAAAGCGGATGGGAATCAGCTAGCAAATATATTTTTATAAAAATTTTTACATTTTATCTTTTCCTAACTAATTAGTTTGTATCTTACAATTTAATAAGGCAATTGTTTTATTTTCTAGGATAATATACAAATAGTTATCAATTCAATAGAAATTAATTGGATGAAAAATTGATTTCTACAAAATTTTAGATATTTCTAGAAAAAAAAAAATTTTTTTCAGGATATTTATGTTTAGATAAGCAAACATAGTGGATAGCGTTAATGATGTGTCACGTCTGAAAAATGTTCCGAGGAGTAAAGAAACGGTGCGAAACCGTCATTTGTAGTGGGGGAACTGAAAATCCTATAAATTGGACAATATTTTCTGTTCGGCCTCATTATAAATTTTTCTTTTCTCTAACATTTTTTTTTAAATTATCAAAATGTGCGATATTATGAGAAGCCCTTTTACGAGGATTCGCTGCATAATCATAGCCTTTACGGTAGTGTCGGGGCTAACGGTACGTATAGATACCTGTTAAATAATTAAACTATTTTTTTAAATTTAATTTATTTTAGATATTGATGAGCTATGTTTTGAATCGCGATATACACAAATTCTGTGATTTTTCCCAACAAACGATAGACGATTTGAAATTGTTACCCAATCTAACAGATATAGAAGAAACCAACAACACCGCCTTTTACATATATATACCCGAGGACATGATTGAAATTAATGAGGTAAAAAATAATAAAATAAATTAAAAGTTTTAATCTAAAAATATTTTTTTAGACGGCGGAATTCATGGAAGTAAATAATCCAAGTAACAATAATTCTGGTACGAACCGCGTCAAAAGGTCATCTAACATTGTAAGAAGTAAAGCTAGAGAAGCATATTCTAGATTTCCAAGAGTTTCAACTGAACGAAATCATCAGGACGAGTTAAAAGAACAGCTCTCAATGTTTGGTTTTGACTCCACAAAGGGACGATATTTTAAACCACAACATCATCATCAGTTCTTCACCAATCCAAAACTAACGCGACACCCAACTGAACCACTCGATTTCGATGAACCACTTCCAATAATTCCCATCCGTTCTACAAAAAAACCCAAGAGAGTACAATCAACACCAATCTCTGTCCATTCTGGAACAATCAAAAACAAAAAACCGACACGAAACCCCTTTAAGCAAGTTGAGCTCAAAGAACTACAACAATTTACGGACTTCTACAGTCATCAGCATCTAACCAGACCAAGTTTACATGATTATCATCCTCAAGCACCTAACTACTTTAACCCAACACGTAAATTAACTACTTCACCCCCTCGTTATTCCACCACCCATAAAATTGATTTAAAAAGAACAGGTCCAAAATTTGCGGATCAAAGCAGGTCCACTGAAACAAGATATTCACAACGACCGCTACCAAAAGTGCAGATCGTGAACCATGACCTCGGTTGGATGAAGCAAATTCCTCCATTTGTTTTAAAACCGACTACAAGCAAGCCGTCAATTCCACGATCAACCAGAATTCCGAAGAAACTTCCACAAAAATCGAAACCAGTGCAATCCAAATCGTCACAAGTTCCAACCAGGTCCAACTGGCCGAAGAACCTTTCGACTATCGAACAGCGAGACTACTTCGACGAAGTGCCTCCAAAGTTCGAAACCTATACAATGATACGTCTGCAATAAGGACGATGAGGTATCAAGAATTTAATCAAGATTATCTTAAATTCAATTTAATGAATTTTTCTTCTTAATAGGCTTACACAAATTTCCGTCCAATCCAAAAGCATCAAGATAAATTAGATAAGAAATATCATGGATATTAAGAAGACTTCCTTGTAATCGATTCAAGGATCTAATTAATGAAAAAGTATTATTAAGTACAAATTGTTAACTATTCTATAATTAAATATAACTTTATATCGATGAATTACAAATAATCTAAGACTAATCTAAGACTTGAAGATTATCGAATGATCGTTAATAATGTTAATAAGTTTTTTATTTGATATCAAGCTTAAGTGTAAAGATAAAAATAATTAAAATAATAAATACATATTAAAAATGGTTTCTGTATTTATTAAACACATGAATTTATATTTTTGAATAATTTCAGATTGATTATTTGACTTAAAAGCTTTGAGCTTAAGATAAAAACTAATTGTTTAAAACATTGTCTAGGGCAGTGGTTCTCAACCTTTAAGGGGGTATTCTAGTCTAGGATTTTGAAAAAATCGAAAATTTTTTTCTTTCATAATCCGATAGTTTATATATTAAAAAATATCTCCCTAAAAGGACTTTTTAAAATTCAAATTATTTTCGAAGTTATAGCCGTTTTAGTGTCGTGGCAATTCGACCGGTTGAGACTTAACGTAAAACTTTAAACGCGTTTTTCTCAAAACGACTTTTTTCGATTCGGTCGCCATAATATCTCAAGTTCTAATCATCCGATTTACTTGAAATTTGGCATGAATATTTTTTGAATATCTCTCTATCGCATGAACCAACAAAAAATGAAAATTTTAAATTTTTAATGTTTTTAAAAAATTCGACAAAGTTAAAAAATGAGTGAAAAAATCGACCTTTATTTTTGAGTAGCCGCCATTTTATGAAAAATATTGTTTTTTTTCAGTTTTGAAGGTTTATGCAATAGCGACATTTGTACTTATCAAGAATCCATCATTGTTTTATTTTTCAAATGACCACAAGGGTAGAAATCATGGCGACGAGGGCACGGTCTTTTTTTTTTCCCCTCTACTTCAAAGACGCATAACTCAATGAAAAATAAAAAATAAAAATTTGAAATTAATTTTGTGTACTCTTGGAATATAAATAAACAAATGATAAAAAAATGGATGGTAAAAATATCAAATGCTTTTACTTTATCAATTGCCAAGAAACGCTCGAAATTCGGGCCTCTAGACTAGAATACCCCCTTAAGAAGTTACGGTGCACTTTTGATAATGGGAAAAAGTGGCGGTGCACCAGAATTAAAATATCAAAAACATATGGACATAATTTTTATTACACATTTGAAAAAAATAATAGTTAAATAAAAAATGTCACCTATTTGTAACCGACTTGAAAAAAAGGAGGAGGTTCTCGATAGGACTTAATTTTTTATGTTTGTTATCTCAGAACTTACGACTGAATAAACCGATTTTGATGATTCTTTTTTGATGTAAAAGCTGGTGCTTCTCTTGTGGTCCCATTTTAATTTGAAGAAAACCATTCACTTCTAAAGGGTTGAATACTACGGGATGAAATATTAACTTCCTATTGTATGGCTCGATTTTGATTTTTTTTTTTTGGTAGAACATAATTTTAAATTAATCTTATTTCCATTTTGTTAAAAAAGCTTCACTCATAAAGGGTTAAAATTAGGGATGAATTTATAAATTTTTACCTTTAAAGTGTTCGCATTTCAATTTGAAGAATCCACCCCTTACGGATGAAATAGTGACGTTTAACTGAATCATCGAATTTTGATTTTTTTCCTATTGGAAAGAGCATTCCTCTAAGTTTCTTACATAATGTAGAACTATTGCTTTTTTTGGAGTTGGTGCCAGCCAAGGAAATACATTTTAATGTTCATTTGTAAAAAGGTTTAATTAGTTATTGGTATTTTGTAGTTTAAAGATCACTAGATATTGTTACAGTTCGAGTATATTGTATAAAAATTCATTTGAAAAATACATTTCATAAGGTATTTTCGTTTATTGCTATGTACCAATATAGTCGTATTTCCTTGACTGACACCAAACTCCAAAAATAACAATAGTTGTACATTACACCATCCTAACAATTAGTTAGTTGTAGACACTGCAAGGATACGCAATTATTTTTTTACTTTTTAGTTTAATTAAAATTATTTTAATTTAATTAAAGTGAATTTGTGAAAAATGAGGTTAATTTATATAAAAGAAATAGATTTTTTTGGTTTGGTTTTTGGTAGTTCCTTGACTGACACCAACTCCAAAATAACAATAATTGTACATTATATAATCTTACGTTATAGACACTGCAAGGAAAAATAATTGTTAAATACAACATTTCACCTATTTGTAACCGACTTAAAAAAAAGGAGGAGGTTCTCAATTTGACTATATTTTTTATGTTTGTTACCTCAGAACTTTCGACTGGGTGAACCGATTTTGATGATTCTTTTTTGATTTAAAAGCTGGTACTTCTCGTGTGGTTCCATTTTAATTTGAAGAAAATCGTTTATTTTTAAGGGGTTAAAAACTAAGAGATGAAATATTAACTTCTTATTGTATGGCTCGATTTTGATTTTTTTTTTTTGGTAGAACATAATTTTAAATTAATCTCATTTCTATTTTGATAAAAAAGCTTCACTCATAAGGGGTTCAAAATTAGGGATGAAATTATAAATTTTTTTTGGCTAACCCGATTTCGATAATTTTTTTTTCTATTACGTACATCGTGCCATTAAAGTGTTCGCATTTCAATTTGAAGAACCCACCCCTTACGGATGAAATAGTGACGTTTAACTGAATCATCGAATTTTGATGATTTTTTCTTCTATTGGAAAGATTATTCCTCTAAGTTTCTTTCATTTCATTTAAAAGCAAAAAATTTCAACCCTTAAGAGCGAAAAGGGATGAAAGAGTAATTTTTAACATTTAACCACGCTGCCCTCATATGAGCAGCGCGTTTAGTAGGTTTACCCATATTCAAAGAAATAAAATCAGTTATCAAACTTCAATCACTAAAAATCGAAAAATAAATAAAAATTATAACAAAATGAAAAACCGAGTTCAAAATAAATAAAAATTCTAAAACTTTACAAATTATTAGAATGATATAATGTACAACTATTGTTATTTTTGTAGTTGGTGTTAGCCAAAGAAATAAATATTAATGTTCATTTGTAAAAAGGTTTAGTTGGTTATTGGTATTTTGTAGTTTTGAGGTCACTAGATATTGTTACAGTTCGAGAATATTATATAAAAGTTTATTTGAAAAATAAATTTCATAACGTATTTTCGTTTATGGCTAAGTGCCAATATAGTCGTATTTCCTTGACTGACACCAAACTCCAAAAATAACAATAGTTGTACATTACACCATCCTAATAATTAGTTAGTTGTTTAGTTGACACTGCAAGGATACGCAATTATTTTTTTTATTTTTTAGTTTAATTAAAATTATTTTAATTTAATTAAAGTGAATTTTTTGTTTAAGATTTTTTATTTATTTTGAAGTCGGTTTTTCATTTTGCCATAATTTTTATTAATCTACTTAAAATTAGGTTAATTTATATAAAAGAAATAGATTTTTTGGTTTTCACTATTTTGCGATTTTTTTCAGTTTTACCACGATTTTCTACTTATCTACTTATTATCTACAACTTTCCCATTGGACTTTTTTCCATAGGACTTGTAGTTTTGTCAAAAATCGAGATAAAAATTTTCTACCCTTAAAAACCCTCTCTTTTTCCACTTCCCCATCTCAGATCGACCGTAATTTATTTTTCCTTTCATTTTTGTTATATTCTCTTCCTTTTCCAATAGGTTTCATCCTACTGTAATTTTTTTCAATTTTTACCATTTTCAAAGGCTAAAAGCACTAGTCTATAGAGTACAGATTTAAATGAAAACAAACTATTGAATATTTAATCAAATAACTTTTTATTTAGATCAAAAATTTATTAAAGTTATCGTTACAAAGGATACATTGTTAAAGTAGCATAGAAAAGATCAGAGTTCGTCCTAAGTACAGTTAAAACGACCAATTTCCACATTGTTGATTCTCATAACAGGACCATCAAAATTTTTGTTTTCTACGGTGGGAGCACCTCCTTCCTTGCTCCAGGGTTTTAACAATAGCTCCATATTCCCACTTGGCGTACTATTCATGGATTGGGCTTTCGGGAAACGGCTTGGTGGAGTCGATGACAAAGATGAACCACTACTTGATAAATAATTATAATCATCATCGCTATAATCATAATCATCGTCTTCACTATCACTGGCAGAATTATCTGCTTCATTATTATCATCATCGTCTGACGAGGATTCGGATTTTGATGACGATGAAGTTGGACGTTGATACAAATAAATCCAATGTTTCCGCAATCTTCTAGCCTCCCATTCGGCTCGTGTTTTTTCCAAATCCTGAAAGAAAAAATGACATTGTTATGCACTTTTTCGCTAGACCAGTGTTTCCCAACTTGTTTACCAAATGACAAACCCTTAGAAACTCTAAATACGCTTTAAGATACTGACAACTAAGATACTGAAGCAAATTTTGTATGTATCGAAAATTGAATAAATGTACAATGTATAAAAATACGATTAGAAATTTTGGGATCCAGCACGGGGATATTTAACGATAGCTTTGCGGACCAACGAGGCCCACAAATCACCGGTTGAAAAATCCAAACTTTTGTTATACTCACTCTGATCTTGGCTAATTCCGGATGCATAATACCAATTGATATATCTCCGTTTTCAAAAGTAAACGCTTCCTGTTGTTACGAGTATGAAAAACGTGTTTTCTTGATCAAATCAAAATTAGTAATGATTTTTACTGAGCTAACCATAAAAAATTCAAGCGGATCTAATCGATGATAAATGTAGCATAAGAAAATAAACATTAGGTTATTATAAATATCTGACAAAAATGAGTGAATCAATAATAATATTTAATTGGTGCTCAGTAAATGTTTGTTATTTTAAGCTCTTGCTCGGTCAATAGAATGAGTCATTGTTTATGGATATCTTTAAGAGTGATTGCTGATTAATCAAATATTACTGGGCAACGATTATCAAGAAACATGTCCAAAAATGTTTAACACAAAATATTCGATTAGTCTGTGCAAATAAAATTCTCGGAATTTTATATTTAAAGAATTTTAATGGACAACATTTTTTTACGATAAAAGCTTTCATTAATGTACCTTATAACTATCCATATTTTTTTTCCAATTTAAGGGGATATTCTTGTCCAAAGGAATGAATTGTAGTTATTTTTTCAGGCGCAATAAAAAAAAAAAACAAAAAATATTTTTACCAGCCATTATTTTACCAAATATTTATTAATATTTGAAAAATGTATAAAAAGAAAATTAAAGAAAAAAATTCAAAAAGTTACAGCCTGATCAAGTGTGGTGGTCTCAAAAAATGGCACTTCCTGTTAGTCACGATTCCAACCTTCCTAGTAATCCGAAATCAAAAACTCAGATCAATTCTAAATCTAAACAAACGCTGCAACTGTCCAAACTATGGAAAAGTAAAAAAAAAAAAATTGTTGCAAAATAGCGGCGGTCTTAAATAAAAAAGAAAATCATTTATGACCAGTTTTTTTTTTACTTTTTCGAATTTTTAAAAAATAGTTAAGACTGAAATTTTAACCGGAAAGAAGTAGAACTTTTTTTAAATAAAACTATACCTATACCAAAAATTGCTCCTCAAATGGCCCTTCTGAAACTGCATTTGTTCCAGGTGTAAAGTTAATCGTTAATTAGTTATTCAGTTTTTAAAAAATTAAAAAACGCAACAATTAAAATCAATATAAAATCCATGTTAATAATTTTTTCTTAAAGTTTTTTTCGTCCAAAAATTTTTTCCATAAATGCTCTTTTCGGATCCTCAATTGCTCCAGGTGTATGATTAACCGTTAATTAGTAATTCAATTTTTAAAAAATTAGACATAATCTCAACAATTAAAATTGCTATTGAAATCCAAGTTACTAACTTTTTATAAAAGTAGAAAGTAATTAACTTTTTATAGTAACGATAGACATATCGTTGGAAAGGGCTTTAGCTTTATCAACCGTTCAACAAACGTTTTTCCGAAACTCTTCACAGCGAAAAGCCAAACATTTTTTTTATCCACAGTTTTTCCGTTTGATTATCCTAAAGTTTTCTTGAATTTAAATGCAAGAGTTTGTTATCCTATTTCTATCGATACTCCAATCGTTACCTTACGAATTATCCGTATAGAGTTATTTAAGTTTGAAAATCGCTGAAATTTCACTAATTTTTCTGACGTCATGCCGCCCTATTACACGATCGTCTTTTTTCAATGTAAATTTTAACAAAATTTCTGAATTTTCAAACGTGAATATCTCGATAACTATATAACATATAGTTACGATAGACATATCGTTGGAAAGGGCAGTAAAAGCTCTTTCAAACCATATCACGATTTTCCATAACTGTTCACAGCGAAGAGCAAAACATTTTTTGTATCCACAACTTTTCCGTTTAATTTTCCTAAAGGTTTGTTATCCTCTTTGTATCGATACAACAATCGTTACTCTACAAGTTATACTTATACTACAGGTATACTACAAGTTATACTACAATTTTATAGACTTTTTTTTTGGTGTTTATAGTCGCCTTAAAATCTATGGTCATATCACGACTGTCTTACACATAGAAATATTCTGTAGGTCTTGAATCTTAATTTTAATCTTATATCTAGGGATTCGATGAGGATCGAATCCAGAACCACTGGCGCATGTAGCGGAGAGAGCAATTGATAGACTTTTATTAAATTTAAATTAAAGCGCTGTTAAACCTCTTGCAAACGATACATCCATCGTTACTTTACGATTGATAGTTATCGAGATATTAACGTTTTAAAATTGCTTGTATATATCAAAGTTGTGTAGGCCACCGCAATATACATATTAGTGATGTTGGTTGTCTACACACCATAAAATATTCATTGTGACCTGCTAAAAATCGAAAACTATAATAATAATTTGGAAATGACGGAAAATTTGAAAAATTGAATGAAAAAAAAACGACAACTTTCCCGATTTTATCATCCCCTATCAATTCCGAGTTTCATTGCGATTGGAACCATAAAAGTCGCAAATATTATCTGTGGCGTCAGCTTTAAAATCAACATGCATCTGAAGGTCAAATGGAATTATTACAATTATTAAAAAATTTAAATCTTTTCCTTAACCTTTTCCGAGACTTCCATGGCGTCAATCAACAGAGTAATTCACGCTGATTCCAATGAACCCACTATCGTTAACGTACGATCGATAGTTAACGAGATATTCGACGTTAAAATTGCAAAAAGTGCTAATTTGGCCACTTTTTCAGAAATTTCACAGATTTCGGTGCGGTTTTGATACGACGCCGCATAAAAAAAAATAAATAAAAAATAAAAATCAAATTTTCTAACCAAATTTTTATTTAATATTCAGGTATTTAAATATTCGTAATCAAATTACGAATACATTATAGTAAATCATTTACTATAATGAGAAAAAAGAAAAATTTAACTTAATCCAATCCATCAACCGTGCATATCACGAGTGACTTGAACGTCCGAAGGATAGAATTAAATCGAAGGATAACTGGAAAATTCAAATGCTCACTAATATATGAAAATTCATGCTGTGATAGTAATAGAAATAGGGTAGATGTACCGTTTGTGGCCACTTTAAGCAATTTTGTATCTTTTATGAAGAATTAAAGTAATTTAAATAAAGTATGGCATAACGACATATAAATTAATAATATTATAAATGTGTCATTAATCGAATTATAAAAATTTCAAACCTTTGAAATTTATTTTAATATATCAAAATTAATAAAACTTACTCTAACCTCCGATTTCACCAGTAGTGGCCATAGAGACACTACTTTCGGCCAGTGATTGCACCAGTTTTGGCCATAGCAAGTTATGGCCATAAAAAGTTATATTTTTATTGGAGAGAATATTATTAATATTTACACAATTAATTACTGAAATATCAATTTATAATTAATTAAATATAACAAAATTTACTAACAATATTAGAAATAATGAATTTTAAGTTATTTTTTAGAATTTTTTCGCGGCTTAGTAGGTTATTTCTCAGCTCATTGTTTTTTTTAGCTTTTTCCTCTAATTTTTCTTGTTTTAATTTTTTCTTTTCTTGAATTCCCTCTTCTCTTTCAATTTTCTTAAGTTTTTTTCTTCTTCTTTATCGATTTTTTTCTTTTTTTTTAGCTGCTATGATTTTTATCCGTTTATAATCTGTTATTACTGCAGGTAAATGTTCAACTGCACGTTATCGCTTTGAAAACTGTTTATTTTTAGGCCACATAATAATTTCATCCATAACTTTCGACGTATTGTTAGAGTATTATAATTAGATACATTTTCTGTGCTAACAGTAGAAATTGCATCAGGTTTGATTACTTCAATAACAACAGGAGATGATTGAAAATCCGTCAAGGTTTACTGACTGCAGCTTTAGGTGATTTAGGAATTTTCTCCAAGGTCTTTTTTTTTTCTCGACGATATTTTAACTTATGAAAAAAAAATAAAAATTGTTTTTTGTTTAACGATTAATATCTTTGTCTATAATGTAAACAATAATAACTGATTAAAATACGTTTGAATAATCGACCATATTCAATCAATAAGTACTATGGCCAAAACTGGATAACGTATGCATCATTTGTGGCCATAGCATGGCCACAAGTAGCACTTGTATATTTTTGCTGTTCTAGTTGTGGCCATGGGTTATTTTATTCATATTTTAGGTTTTTATCGGTTAACATTTTTTGTTTTACTTACTATTAAGTTATTAAAGTGGTATACAATATAAACATTTAAAAAAAATTATGATTTTCAACAATTATCAAAAATTTACTTAACATAGTTTTTGACAGATTCTTATAAGAAATAATGAAAATTACTGAAGTACAATACGCGTCTAATTACTTTTTTAATTATTTCGTAAACTATACTTTTAACGAGTGGAGGAAACACTTTACATCGTTGCCAACATCTCGAAATATCTCATTAATACTACTTCATAACACTGTAGTAACAACTAAATTTTGATATATACTTATATTTCTCAAAATGACCACAAACGGTACAGTGGCCACAAACGGTACATCTACCTTATATTAATATTAGAAAAAAATCCAAGGGCAGGTGTAGAAATTGAACCGGGGTCCACTGGTTGGCTGCCGACGTCTCTACCACCTAGACTATTAGAGAACTGAGAAAATTTTATTGAAACTTCTATATAAAGCACTGTTTCATTACCCATATAATTTCATCTTTTTAATACACCTTCAAACTTTGTCTAAACAAAAAGTTCGGTCGAGACTTCCCAAACGATTTTCATGAAAAACTCAAAATATAGATAGTCGAGAGTGAAATCGGAAAAGATTTATTTGCCGATTTTATAAATTTTTTGCCCTTTTACGAGATATTTGTAATTTTCAATTTTACAAATTCTTATTCAGCATTGTGTGCATTGCATAGACAACCAACATTACAGTTATGTTTAGTGCAACTGCCTGTGCTAAACAATTGATTAATTGTTCTGAATAACTCAGAAAAGAGTAATATCTGAAAAAAAAAAAAATAATAAGGAATTGCTCTAAAAATAAAAAGAAATATTTAAACTTATTTAATATTTATTTAACTTTAATATGATACACATTAAATAAAAAGGAATATCAGTATTAATTATATAATTATAATATATTTTAAATAAAAATAAATAGTTATAATATAATATTTATAACAATTATTCTGTTTTCAAAGTAATTCGTACAATTTTCTTAGTTTAAAAGATAATCGAAACAATCCATGAAGGATTAATATATCCAACATATTGTAATGCATGTGTATGTAGTTATGTACAATATGAACATTAAGAACCATAGTTTATGGTTTCTCTCATTTTAACCCTTTTAGACTAGTGCTTTTAACCTTTGAGAATGGTAAAAAGTGAAAAAAATTATAGTAGGATGCAACCCATTGGAAAAGGTAGAGAATATAACAAAAATGAAAGGAAAAATAAATTACGGTTGATCTTTGGTCGTGAAGTGGAAAGAGGGGGGGGTGGAGTGCTTTTAAGGATAGAAACGGTTTATCTCGATTTTCGGCAAAACTACAAGTCCCATGGAAAAAAGTGTTGATCTACACTTTTTTTACTAGCACTTGTTTCACATAACCTCAAAATTTATGTGAAAAATTCCAATAACCAACAAAATTTTTTTTGCAATTTTGTAAAAATTTACCTTTTTATATCCCAAACACATTGTAATTTTTTTGATTTAAATTATAGACTTTTTCACCTTATAATGACTTAATAGCGAAAAAGCACCCTAATTTTCAATCAAAAATTCTCACGTTAAAACATATCTGATTTTTAAAAAAAAAATCTATTTCACTAAAATAACTGAACAGTTATATATTACATTTGAAATGAACGATTTTCAAGTCTAAGGGAACTTTTTATACTAAAAATCGTAATGAACCTGTAAGATAGCTAATATATATATCTAGAAAAATAGTTTTAAGGAACTTGATAAACTTAAGATCTAAATTCTGGAAGTATCTATTATCTTTTTCTATCAAAATAGATTAATTTTAGCTCTGTGAAATTGGCAACGCCATCTTGAAATTTTTTGTAAAAAAATATTTCATTCGTTTCCCCATCGTTAGCCCACGTTTGCTCAGGGAAAATTTTTGTTTGCCCACCCTTAGGAAAAAACTTACTTAAAAAAATTATGTGAAGTTGGCACCCCCAACTGCCACCTGGCATACTTCTGCACAAAATTACAAAAATAATACACTAATCGATTGCCCATCGTGAGTTCACGCTAGCCCAGGAAAAATTTTTGTTTTTCCTACCGTCAAAATTAAATAAATAAAAAAAGAATTTTTTTGTACAAGGTGCCACAAATTGTTGGAAATTAGAGAATGTTGAGAAAAAAGCCTCAAAACTGCAAATATTTCAAAAAAAAAAAATTAACCAGTCGATTGTCCACTAATAGTCCACGTTTGCCCATCCTCAATTTTCTTTTTTTTAAATTAAAATGTTTTCTATGTAAAAGCAACATTCAACAAATGTAGATAATTATCAAAATTTTAACCTCCAACAACACATTTTTCGAAAAAAAAAGAAAACATCCAGTCGATTGTCCACTAAACGTTCACGTTTGACCAGGAAAAATATTTGTTTTGCCACCCTCCATTTGTTTTTTATTAAAAAAAAATTAAAATGTTTTCTTTATGTAACAGCAACATTCACCAAGTGTAGATAATTATTAAAATTTTAACCTCTAACAACAAATTTTTTGAGAAATGAAAATTTCCGGCCGATTGTTCATCAACAAGTTAACAAGAAAAAGTTAGAGGTTTCAAATCTGCTAACTGTCAACACTTTATAACACTCTGTATAGCTAAAAAAATTTAAAAAAAAATGTTCTAATAATCTACACTTGAATGTTGCTGAATGTTGCGTTTACAAAGAAAACATTTAATTTTTTTATAATAAAAAGAAACTGGAAGGTAGGCAAACAAAAATTTTTCATGGGCAATGTGGACTATTAGTGGACAATCGGCGGAAATTTTCTTTTTCGAAAAATTTGTTGTTGGAGGTTAAAAATTTTATAATTATCTAAACTTGGTAAATGTTGCTTTTACATATAGAAAACATTTTAATTTTTTTTAATAAATAGAAAATGAAGGGTGGGCAAACGTAGACAATTAGTGGACAAGCGACTGGTTAATTTTTTTTTAAATATTTGGAGTTTTGAGGCTTTTTTTCTCAACATTCTTAAATGTTCAACAATTTGTGACACCCTGTATAAAAAAATGCTTTTTTAATTTATTTAATTTTGGTGGGAGGAAACACTTTTGGTGGCAGTAGGGGGTGCCAACTTCACACTGTTTTTTTTAAATAAATTTTTTCCTAAGGGTGGGCAAACGAATAAAATATTTTTTTTTTAATTCCAAGATGGCGGTGCCAACTTCACAGAGCTATTAATTTTTATATTTCGCTATGAAGGTAGACAGTCAATTAATCAATCAATTACATTTAGACACTCTCAGCAAAGCGAGCGGGTATCAGCTAGGCATTTATAATTATATATGATCATACCTGGCCAATTTTCAGATCTAATCATATATGCCTAGCTGATACCCGCTCGCTTCGCTGAGTGTATCTAAATTTAACTGATTGATAAAAAAGATTTCCTGCGTTCATAGCGAAATATAAAAATTAATTTATTTTGACAGAAAAAAGTGAGAGATACTTTCAGACTTTAGATCCAAAGAAAGTTCATGAAAATTCGTAAAACTACTTTTCAAGAAAGAGATTTTAGGTGTCTAACATCAGCTTCTATGCGATTTTTAGTAAAAAAGTAACTGTATTCCTTCCTTAAGTACTTGAAAATCTTTCATACCAAATGCCATTTTAAACCGTACAACTATTTAGGGGCCATCCATTATTTGCGCGAGGATTTTTTTGCAATTTTTAAAATCCCATCCTCTCCTCTCTGGTAAGAGGTCATGAGATTTGGTATATATTTTTCCCCCAACCCGCAATTTAATGTGATATATAAAACAAAAAAAATAGGTGATATTTGCGAGACCTTCCCGTTCCCCAATGTAAGATTAAATGAGATTCGGCTCGATCCCATTGGCCCTTGAACGCCTCACGTAATTAATGTATGTTACCTTAAAAGAATAGATTAGTCGCTAACCTACAGGATCCTTAGCAAAACTTCATTAAAATTCCTTTCGTTAAGTAATTCTTAATTTCTTGAAATTTTTAGTTTATTATTTTAATAACTTTATTTCTAATTAATATCTTCGACAATGAACAATGAAAAAAATCAAATATTTAAAAAAATTTTATTATTAATTTTATCGGGTGTTAAATTGAAATTCATATTTATTTTTCAGTAAAAATTGTCAATTTTTTAATTTCAACTTTGAAGAGATTTCTTTCGTTATTGTGTAAAATTGGTCAGACCTTCTTGTGGAAAATACGTTAAATTCTATTTCACGAAGCTTACCGAAACTTTTTAAATGTACGGTTCCTGTAGGATATAATTGTTTTGCCATCCCATGGAAACTATGCATTATTCTAGCCTTAAAAGTAAGCTATATCATTCTCCCCCAAACTACCACATTGCAAAAATCATATCAATATCATAAACAAAAAAACATATCTATCCCGCGGGAATAGTACATCTCTCCTGAGTAAAAAGTAGATCAAGTCTTCTTAAGGAAAATGAGTTAAGACTCTATTTCGTGAACTTTAACGAAACTGATTTTAAATACTCGGTTCCTATAGAATACATACTTGTTTCACTATCCCATGGGAACCGTTCATTATTTCAATATAAAAAGTAACCTAAATTATTCTCTGACCCCTAAACAACCACATTGTAAAAAAAAGAAGTTAATCTTTTGCTCTGTAAAAAACAAACAAAATCTATTCCACGGGAACCGTAAATTTTTTCTGAATAAAAAGTACTCTTCGTGTTACACCGGATTATAATCTATATCTATGCCAAATTTTATCCAGATCCATTTAGTGAAAGATCTTTTGAGTGAAAGAGCGACAAACATCCATTCTTACAATTTTTCACGTTTATAATATAAGTAAGATTATTCAAAAATATTTTTTCCCGGGTAGATAGTTGTGATATGATCCTAAATGTTAAAGCGACTTACCAAAAAAAAAAAAAAAAATTAAATAAAAGAAAAATTAAAAATAAACTTTGATTAAAATGTTTTTGATTTCACTATTTCATTCATTTGAACGAATTGAATTTGCCTTGAAAGTAGTATCGAATGGCCTGATTTGTTATAATTCATGTTGTGTATGTGTAAGGTATATAAATTATTTGTTTTTTTTTTCTCTGATAAGATAAGACGTTAAATAATCTCAGTGAATATGAAATGGAGTCATTTCGTGATAAAATTCGATCCAATGCCAATTGCTGTTCTTTCAAATGTCGCTGCAAGTTTTTCACGTTGGTGTAATTATCGTGAACAATGAGCTACCGAAAATCGAAACTGTATCCATTAGTGGATAAAAATCGGTTGAACGTCCCTCAGGAATATAACGACTTCCGTCACGGCCCGAACGATTTAAGTGACTCTAATGACAATGTTGATCAGTGTGAAACCGGTGTCGATGCTAATGAAGTCCCCCAATCAGAGTGCGCTTCGCAAAGCCGACAAATTCCACCGCAGATCCCTCGCGTCGAGGCTCAATCAATTAGTGCACCGCTCCGTAAACGTGACTCGACAATTCGTCGTCGAGCACCCGTTTGCGGAAAAGTCGCTTTAGTCCAGACTCAACGCAGCCAAACGCCTGCTGACAATCTCAACGCCAAACCCATTCTCAGTGTCCTGTCGAAAGTTCGACTATCCTCGAAAAGTTTCAGCGCTCAGTCCACGTTCCGATCGACTAATTTTCGACATGTCACCAAGAGGAAATCGGCCTCTTTGGACAGCATCACCTTAGACACTCCCGACCCCATCACTGATCAGCCTCCCTCAGAGCTGACATGTGATGGGAAATCGGCTTGGATGGATTCGGTTAATGTCATCATTCCCGGTGTAGTCAGTGCTAAAGTGGAAAGTTACCTGTCCCAAATTCAGGACTATGGATCTCAAACAGTACCTCATATTAAAAGTACCAAAAAGAATCCGATACTGATCAATAAAGCGACAAAACCGTTTTCCAACGCGGATTTTTTAAGTGAGCTCAAAACGAAAATACAGGTGAGTGAAAACAAATACAACCACAAATCAAATCGAATCAATTCAGTTGATATTTTTAAATTCGTCAACATTTGATAAGAGTAAATCATTGATAACAGCATACTGTTATTTCGTTTGTAAATTAAGTGATGTTGCGTATGCAACCCACCATACAGTTACGTGTGCCTTGATCACCGCTATATTCATTAACTAAATATTACATTAATTCGAACATGGTTGCTTTTAAGGGGGATATATAGGCTAGTGCTTTTAGCCTTTGAAAAATTATTATTTTTATAAATTATTTTGTCAAAATTTACATTGAAAAAGACGATCGAGTTATAGGGCGACTGAAGATTTCGGATGACGTCACAAAAATCAGTGAAATTTCAGCGATTTTCAAACTTAAATAACTCTATAAGGATAATTTGTAAGGTAACGATTGGAGTATCGATAGAAATAGGATAACAAACTCTTGCATTTAAATTCAAGAAAACTTTAGGATAATCAAACGGAAAAACTGTGGATAATAAAAATGTTTGGTTTTTCGCTGTGAAGAGTTTCGGAAAATCGTTTGTTGATCGTTTGATAAAGCTAAAGCCCTTTCCAACGATATGTCTATCGTTAGTATAAAAAGTTAATTACTTTACACTTTTATAAAAAGTTAGTAACTTGGATTTCAATAGCAATTTTAATTGTTGAGATTATGTCTAATTTTTTAAAAATTGAATTACTAATTAACGGTTAATCATACACCTGGAGCAATTGAGGATCCGGAAAGAGCATTTATGAAGAAATTTTTTGAACGAAAAACAACTTAAAAAAAATTTATTAACATGGATTTTATATCGATTTTAATTGTTGCGTTTTTTAATTTTTTAAAAACTGAATAACTAATTAACGATTAACTTTACACCTGGAACAAATGCAGTTTCAGAAGGGGCATTTGAAGAGCAATTTTTGGCATAGGTATAGTTTTATTTAAAAAAAAGTTCTACTTCTTTCCGGTTAAAATTTCAGTCTTAACTATTTTTTAAAAATTCGAAAAAGTAAAAAAAAACTGGTCATAAATGATTTTCTTTTTTATTTAAGACCGCCGCTATTTTGCAAAATTTTTTTTTTTTACTATTCCATAGTTTGGAGAGTTGCAGCATTTGTTTAGATTAAGAATTGATCTGAGTTTTTGATTTCGGATTACTAGGAGGGTTGGAATCGTGACAAACAGGAAGTGCCATTTTTTGAGACCCCACATTTGATCAGCCTGTAACTTTTTGAATTTTTTCCTTTAATTTTCTTTTTATACATTTTTCAAATATTATTAAATATTTGGAAAAATAATAATAATAATTATTATTATTTTTATAAATTATTTTGTCAAAATTTACATTGAAAAAAGACGATCGAGTAATAGGGCGACTGAAGATTTTGGATGACGTCACAAAAATCAGTGAAATTTCAACGATTTTCAAACTTAAATAACTCTAAAAGGATAATTCGTAAGGTAACGATTGGAGTATTGATAGAAATAGGATAACAAACTCTTGCATTTAAATTCAAGAAAACTTTAGGATAATCAAACGGAAAAACTGTGGATAAAAAAAATGTTTGGCTTTTCGCTGTGAAGAGTTTCGGAAAATCGTTTGTTGATCGTTTGATAAAGCTAAAGCCCTTTTCAACGTTACTATAAAAAGTTAATTACTTTACACTTTTATAAAAAGTTAGTAACTTGGATTTTAATAGCAATTTTAATTGTTGAGATTATGTCTAATTTTTTAAAAATTGAATTACTAATTAACGGTTAATCATACACCTGGAGCAATTGAGGATCCGGAAAGAGCATTTATGGAGACATTTTTTGAACGAAAAAAACTTTAAGAAAAAATTATTAACATGGGTTATATAGCGATTTTAATTGTTGCGTTTTTTAATTTTTAAAAACTGAATAACTAATTAACGATTAACTTTACACCTAGAACAAATGCAGTTTCAGAAGGGGCATTTGAAGAGCAATTTTTGGCATAGGTATAGTTTTATTTAGAAAAAAAGTTCTACTTATTTCCGGTTAAAATTTCAGTCTTAACTTTTTTTTAAAAATTCAAAAAAGTAAAAAAAAAACTGGTCAAACTAGTTTTTTTTTTTTTAATTTAAGACCGCCGCTATTTTCTGATCTGAGTTTTTGATTTCGGATTACTAGGAGGGTTGGAATCGTGACAAACAGGAAGTGCCATTTTTTGAGACCCCACACTTGATCAGCCTGTAACTTTTTGAATTTTTTCCTTTAATTTTCTTTTTATACATTTTTCAAATATTACTAAATATTTGGTAAAATAATAATAATAATTATTATTATTTTTATAAATTATTTTGTCAAAATTTACATTGAAAAAAGACGATCGAGTAATAGGGCGTCTGAAGATTTCGGATGACGTCACAAAAATCGGTTAAATTTTAGCGATTTTCAAACTTAAATAACTCAATAAGTATAAATCGTAGAGTAACGATAGCCTTAGCAAAAGTTTACTGGTTAATGAAGACACGAAAAAGCTTACATGGAATGTCGTCTTATTTTCATTTTGAAAGTTTCCAATAGGTATAAATTAAAGATTATATTTCAAGACTTTACAGATAACCAATTAAACAACTTGCAATTTTTTTTGGCAAATTTTCGTGTTCTAGAAGAATTGTGTGGGATTTTTTTTATTGAAACGTGTATTTTAATTCCTCTTCTCTAATATGCAACTATTTTTGGGACCCTTAGTAAATAATTAGTTACTATAAAGTGCAGTGATTTATGTGTTGAGTTGTACAGGTTCAATTGGTTTATTTAGGTACTCTATATTAGTTATGTTAAAGTTCTTTACGTGAGGTTATAGGTTCGTTCGCGGTACTGATGGTACTGATCCGGAACTGGTAAAGAACAGAGAGAATCAATCCAAGTGATTAGATAGGATAATCGCCAAACGCATACACGCTTATGACTGATTAAGGGTTATTTTCCCGTGAACGAGTTTGAAAATGTTTGGAAGTAAGACGAGGATTAATGAGAACCCACAAAAATTGTTATATGAATTGAAGTTGATGCCTCGTTCACACAAGTCAACTTTAGTTAACCGATTTTAGTTAATCGATCAAAAGTGGAATGAAAAACCTAGTGTGATGACTTCTTCAAACTAAAAACGGGCTACTAAAATTGACCTGTGTGAACGCAGCATGACAGCGAAACTGTATTATGAATTAGCCACAATTTAGCAAACTGCGCATGAGTAAGAGAATCTAATTTTTTATCCTAACAATAATCTGAGGATCGCTAGAACCAATTATGAATCGGTAACAAACGCATTTCGTGTGAACCGCGAATATCGGACCGTAACTCGGCTCATAAACTTGCATGCGCTTGGCGATGATCCTAAATCGGTCTTGAACTGATTCGTTACCGATTCATTATCACATCCGCGAACGAACCTAATATCTTCAGAAATTATAAATTATTTTTTATTTTTTTAATTTAATTTTTTTTTATTTTAATTACTCCTGAAGTCCTTATTAAAAGTAAAAAGTTAAAATGTTATGTCGATTGACTTTGAAGATTAATATGTGGTACTTAAAACTGTGTTTTATGCCGTTTAAATAATTTTCAAAAATATCAAAGTTTTTAGAAATAGACCTGGTTAAATAATTTTTTAACAGAAAAAAAAATTATAGTAGGATGAAACTCATTGGAAAAGGAAGAGAATATAACAAAAATGAAAGGAAAAATAAATTACGGTCGATCTGAGGTGGGGAAGTGGAAAAAGGGGGGCGTTTTAAAGGGTAGAAACGGTTTATCTTGATTTTCGACAAAACTACAAGTCCTATAGAAAAAATTAATTAGCAAAGTTGTAGGTAATAAGTATCTCTTCACTTATTGAACTAACACTTTTTTCACATATCCTCAAAATTTATGTGAAAAATTCCAATAGCCAAGTTTTTGGTTTTTAATTTTTATCTTTTACAAAAAAAAAATTTTTTACACGAATTATTGTGAAAACTAATCTTTTAATGTCCCAAACACACTGTATTTTTTATTTAAAATATTAATTTTTTCACCTTATAATGACTTAATATCGAAAAAGCACCCTAATTTTCAATCAAAAATTGCTTAAAGTTGTGTTTGTACAATTGTAGTATGTACAACTTTGAGCAATTTATTAAAATTTACACTTGAACTATTAAATTTTCTGAGAATATTTAACATTGTAATGTGAGACGTGAGACTTTTTGATTGAAAATTAGGATGCTTTTTCGATATTAAGTCTAATGGGCTCCACACACGTTGAGATCTGCATCGCCACATATCTTAAGCATCAGTATCGCGATGCAGATCTCAACGTATGGTCTCACAAGGGGAGGGCACGACATGGGAAACGGAATTTGGAATGAGACTTTGTGTAACCATAGTACTCCTTTATGATATTCATCCCCTAAAGTATTTCATCCGAATGACCAGCCGTTTTGGAGAAATTAATTTTTAAAATTTGTAATTTTTTGAACGTACTTTATATTCTTTAAACTTGTTTCTTCAATTTAATTTTCCCAGAAATGTACCTTAACACTTTTTTGGTGCATGAGATGATTTTTAAGCATGTATGAACCCGGCTGGGCTCATCCATATTGCCAGTCGGCAAGATCCTGCCTCCGGAGAGCTACTAAAACACCTCTCTTGTAAATGCAAGAAGGGGTTCTGGGTGGTGGCTGCACTTGCCTGAAAGCAGGGCTTAGATGTTCTGCGATGTGTGCTATTTGCTCTCGGAAATGTACAAAACTGCAATGAAGAGGACGACGGTGACTAGCCTCAAATAAACCCTGACGTTCCACCAATACTGGAGTACCCACCAAAATGCGATTTTATCTAAAAATTGTCTAAAAATTATATTCAATAAGTTCTTCTCGTAGGATCAACGGTCTCGACGCAACTTCGATCCAAAAAAGGTCTAAAACTAAAATTTTCAAGTTTTGAAAAAACTGGCCTATTTTCAAAGTGGCGTTACTCAGTGACCCAGTAAAGTACCGAGCTCTGGGTGGGCTTAATTTGTAATAAATTTTATGCTCTTAAGAAACGTGCAGAATAACTTTCGTAGAAAAATGTATAGATTAGGAGATACCGAGCAGAATCTGAAACAACTTTTCACGGTTTTTCCTTAATAAAAATTTTTCCACAACTTTTTGGGAGTTGCAAACTTGAGAATATATAACCCTAATGGGTCTAAACAACATATTAAAAAATCAGAGATACATCATGTTTTGCGAATTTAGCTATTTTTTATGTCGATTTTGACTGGCATACTAGATCACTACTTCATGTTGAGAAGAAACACGTTTAAAGAATATAAAGTACGTTCAAAAATTACAAATTTTAAAATTTATTTCTCCGAAACGGTTGGTCATTCTGATGAAATACTTTAGGGGGTGAATATCATAAAAGGGTACTACGATTACACAAAGTCTCATTCCAAAGTCCGTTTCCCATGTCGTGCCCTCCCCTTGTCAGTATCGCTGTATCGGTATCAGCTGGTATCGCTCTTTGCACCGCTGTACTGTAACCCCGATGCAGATCTCATGCAACTGATACATGTTGCAACGTGTGTGGTCTCACTATGAAGTATCACGCTACTAAAATATAAAAATTGTGAATAAACTGATATATGTATAACGTGTAAGAACAGTTGAAACAACATGGTTACAAATCTCAGATGCATCCATCGCCATTTTACGCGATGCAAGTGGCGATGCAGATCTCAACGTGTGTGGAGCCCATTATGCTTAATTGTTCCCTCGCGACGATGCTCAGAGGAGCATCAGCGAAAAAGAAAAATAAAAAAAAAAAAATTATCCTCGAAAGTTCGACATATCAAGAGTTTACTGTATTTCAATTTCAACAATGAAAAATTTTAAGTGTTTGAATATTTATTAAAAAACCCGAGTAAAAATGATGGGAAATTCAATGAACTAGAGAAGGATAAATTATGTATCGAATTAAATTATAATAACAGTTTTTAGTTTTTAATTGTTGTTTGATTATATTTTCATTGTACCTATATTTCAATTCATATTCAAGTTCTAAACCATTTGATAGTTGATCGTAATAACAAGAGAGGCTGGTTATTTTTTTTTACTTTAAAAGCACTTTGGGTCACTTAGTGGCGTCATTGTGGCGTGGTGGACTAAATAGTTGCCTTATACGCCAGTGGTCCTGGGTTCGAATCCCAATGAAAGCCTAAGTTGTTTTTTTTTTGGGTTTTCGGATTCGACGGTTGCTAATGACCACAGTAGTTGATGCGACCTTAAATAAAGAAAATAAAAAAAAAAAACACTTTGATAATTGATAACATGGAAATGATGGAAATTTGTTATCTTATTATTGTTCATTTAATATATTTCTTTTACTTTTTAATAAAATTAGTAAAATTTAAAAAAAAATCTATTTTACGCCCAGGTTCAGTAATAATAAATATATTTGAATTGTGAAATTCAATTGAAATTTTTGTTCCACACTATGAAGATATTGAATAGAATTGATGATAAGAGTAACCAAATACCATCCGGTGTGAACACAATAAAATATATCAGAAAAATTAATACATTTGGAACACTTCCAAATTCCTATCTTATATATGATAACCCTACTTTTTCTATTTTTTAAATTTATTTATAAACCAATCGCTTGACTGAACATAGGCTAAATTAAACTGACTAATTGATAGAAACATCGCAGGGGCTCGCACGAACTCCCTTAATCAGAAAAAAATTATAAATAGTATTCATTTTAGAATATTTCATGTTGTATCTCAAAACATTCGTTTGTCAGGACATTCGTATCTCAAGGTACCACTGTATTTATTTTTTTATCTATATAAATAAGATGATAACTGTTTTCTTTTGTTCGTTAATAACTCAAAAACTACTTGGTAGATTTCGATAATTTTTTTTTTGTTTTACTTTTTATATACTTGGTCTTTCTCTAAAAAAAAAATATCACGATATTTTTATTAAAAACAGGGTAATTAAAGTTTTAAAAAAGCCGATTTTTGCAAGCAGAACGCGTTAAACGGTGCGTTTTTCGTCGCTTTGATAGAGTGGGGCTAACGGTGTGATGCGCATGGGCTAGAGAGATAACATTTCTCCTTCCACTGCCAACTGGTTCTTTCATAATGGAGCGTACGACTTCATGCAGCTCAGCGAGATATTAGAATAAATAAAATATTTTTGAATTCTATTTTTTTAATGTTTTTAAAATATTTTTTTGTAGCTCTTTTTAATCTTTTTTATCTTTTAGCATTTTTTATAATTTACTGTCAATACAAATAAAAAATACATTTTTAAGTTACAACCGTTACAATAATCAAATTATATTTCAACACCCCTTTTTATTATTGTATATATTTTTTAATCAGAAAGAGTTAAATTAGCGAAGAACATTTTTTTTATTTTTTATTATAGTATATGCTAAAAAATTGCTCCTTCAGAATCCGCAATTTATCCAAGTGTATAATTATTAAAATTAATTTTTCAAAAATTTGTAAAATAAAAATTAACATTCCTGTAAAATACAAAAAAGACACTTTTTAAGTTTTTTTTTTTCAAAAAATTGCTCCTTAAATGCTCTTTCCGGATCCGCAATTGCTCCAGGTGTATAGTTAATAGTTAATCAATAATTAAATTTTTTAAAAATGTTTAAACTCAAGAATAAAATAAAAATTAATTTTTAATTGTTTTGATATGGGTTCTAAAAAAGGTCTAAAACTAAAACTTTCAATTTTTGAAAAAACTGGCCTATTTTCAAAGTGCCGTAACTTGGTAACCCATTAACGTGCATAGCTCCGGTTGGGCTTTTTTTATTAACAAATTTGATGTTCTTCAAAAATGTATAGAATAATTTTCGAATAAAAATACATAAATTAGGAGATACCGAGCAAAATCCGAAACAAAACCAATTTTTCATGGTTTTTCCTCTATAAAATTTTTTACATACCTTTTTGAGAGTTGCAAACTTGAGGATACATAGCCCTATGGGGTCCAAACAACATACTAAAAATCAGAAATACATCATGTTTTGCGAATTTAGCTATTTTTTATGTCGATTTTGACTGGTCTATATATACACTTGGAGCAATTGCAAATTTTAAAGAAGCAATTTTTTGGCATATAGTTAAAAAATTTTCTACGTTAACTTCTTTCCGGTTATTTTTAATCAATTTTTGCTTTAAATTTTTTAAATGTTTTTCCTCTGCACATTAAATATATTCTTAACATAATAACCTACGCGGACGAAGTCCCGGGTATCAGCTGTAATATATATAAATGAAATTCATTTAGTTTTTGAACTGATTACAGAAAAATATTTTAAAAAATAATAAATACCTCCCCCCCCTTCTCATCTTCTAACTATAAATGCCCCCCCCCCCCCCATGGTAACATTTCTTATAATTTTCAGAATTCTTATTGCATCACATTACACTGGATTTCATTGTCTCACTCATTTTTAGTTCGTTTAATAAAAAAGGTCATTTATTAATTGAACCTGATCTTTATTGCTGACTAAGCAATTAACTTCATTTAGCTTAATTAATTCTGAAAAAATGAATTTGTTTCAATAATATGATTATTTAAGGAATATCAAATAGACGATAAAAATTCGTGATGTATGTAAGTTTCCTAAAAATAATTTAGCTGATTTTTAAAAAATTAATCTAAGGAATTTGAGATGAGTTGTCTTTCAATTATTCAAATAATTGATATGGATTCGGTTCGAGGCATTATATTTGAGATAAATTGCGTCAAATATTGACGCTAGTTAGTCATGGGCGACACGACAGATAAACACATTATCGTTGATAAAAAAGGGCATTAAATTCAAGACAATCTTTGATTTTCTTGTTCCGCATCTGTTGTCGATTTTTCAAATGAAACGAACAACAAACTGCGTTCATTTCTCGACAGACAAAACCGTGTATTGTCTGATTGTTGTTGGCCACGCCGGGGTAAAAAGGCCCACTTCTGGCCAGTAATTACGCAGTGGCGTGTTAATTAAGTGCTTCATTCGAGTGACGACAGACAGAGAGAACGAGTTATTAATTGGATCAGTTTGGACAATTCGGGACATTTGAAACGGGTGTGGATACTACATAACGAATAGGGAGGGAAATAGATCCAGATCTCATTTTTCTGGCTATTTTTCCGATTCACTCGCATCGAACAATGGTTCGAATCAACAATGTGTATGAAAACGAGGAGTTCTCCGAAATGTATCCATTTTGCTGACACGAGTGATTATTTGCAAAATCGATCGATCGAATCGTCAGGAAGTACGCGTGTTATCGCTCGAGACATTTTTGTGGTAGTTCCGACGGGCGTTATCAAAAACCGCACCGGATACACAAGCGAGGTCAGGCTCGGATGAATCATAAAATTTTCCTCGTTCGACAAAAACGTCCAAATCGCCATTCGAACCATGCAATCGAGCAACTCGCCTCGGTTTCTCGATGTGCAAAAATGGTTGTTTGAACTTCGCGTGCATCCAATTTGTTACTGTGACCACGGCGAGTGTGAACTGATTGTGACCCCATTATCATCGTCCATTCCAACATCTCGTCGTATCGACCACATTTTCGACAATGAGCACCAGAGTATTGTGAATGGAACGCCTGTGCGACCTGAACGTCGAAAGAAGCTTCACTCCCAGCGTGGCTCAATGCAAGAACCGATCTACGAGAACATCTGGGACTGCACCAGCCAGGATTTCCTTGACGACGACTATGACGAAACGCTAGATCCACACCCTCCCGACTACGAAACATATTTCGGACAAACCCCGTATTACCAATATGTAGAACTCTATCACAGTTCCGAACAGAATCAACCACTTCTTGGACACACCACCACTGACCCATATCCAGATACCTATCCAGATGTCCATCAATATTCGGAACTAACCGATCTAACCGAGTCTCCCGAACTCATCTCATCCACCCGTTTAGACTTTTCAACCAATTCCTACGAGAACCTACACGAATCGCTCGAAAATTTTGACGAATACCAATCGGTTGTTGAAACTTGCCCTAATAAGCGTCAGGGCTTTGACTTTGAATATACGTCAACATCTAGTGACAATTCGAACGAATCACTCGAACCGTTTCGTACGGCGAATGATTCGGAGGTGATATACGCAAATGTGCCGCTTATCAAAAAGTTGACACCGTTGGAACAGTTTAGTTCCATTTCAAATCATAGTGACATACGAAAATCGTACAGTGCACCCCAGTTAACCACCATTTCGCATCACACCCATGAAGAACTATGTGCTGCTGAACAGTTTGAAATCACCTATGAAAGTGCCAATCTCATTATCGACTCAGAACTGTTAACTGAATCGAAACTGAACTTGTTAACCGAAAAATTAGTTCCGCGTAAAGCAAGTATTACATCCGATATAATCTGTTGGGGAAACAAACTATGTATGGATTGCAATAGCGAACCGAATCTGTGTCAAATGGAGGTAAATTTCAATTGTTTCACTACCCCTTCACGTCTACTACTATTTTATTATGCTTTATACATTTGAATCGTTTAAAGGGTTAAAATTCGATTGAAAACTCTGTAGGGTCACTGGGACCTGAAAAGTGTTATTATTTAAAGGTATGAAATTCGATTTTGGCATTTGGGGCATTTTGACCCCCAAAAACGTCGCCACTGTATCTCTACTATGGATGTGTAGGATTTAAAACCTCTCCCTATTAGATATAGGTACTACCAGTAGTCACGATTGAATAGTTTAAAGGGCTAACATCTGGTTTAACTAATGGAAATAATAACCAAAAAACCCACCCTTAAAATTACTCTCTAAATAATTTTTGCATACAGTGAACTTTTGATAAGTCGAACTACTGGAAATACCTTGCGGAAACCTCCACCTAAAACGTTTTCGGATCATAGAAGCCGAACACTTAACCGGCATTACCTCTATAAATCGAACTTTGGCTTTGGTTATTAAAATTCCGGGGGTCATTGTGATCTTAAAAATAGGCACCATTTTTTATAATAAATGTATTGCTATAAATACTGTTTACTATATGTGTACTTATTATTTTGTAGGAGAAGTCTCTGCTTTCTGTTCCTGTGGAAAGTTTGTACACGAGCAAGTCAGCGAACTCCTCTCCAATTCTTTTGCGTAAGTCAGAAAACTTGCGCGACGACAACAATCGAACCCATTCCCTCCTAGACACCACATTGTTCTTGCAAAATGTTGACAGTGCTAATTTGGCAAACAACTTGATCATCATCAAAGAAGGCGAACTTGAAAAATCCAAAATTGTCGAACTGAATAAAAAGCCGAAAAAATGGATACTCAATGCTTATGGATGTTTAACGAAACGATCGTTTTATTTGTTTGAATCAAAGACAATTTTTGAGCTACTGGTAAGTGATAATAGCCTAAGTGGTATCCATACAGGCTATAGGAAGAAGGTATATCTTTGTATGAAAGAAATTCAGAACTTTAATCCTGGCCTCAACATTTGATCAGGTTTTGAATTCATACGAGATATACGTTTTTACCTATAGTAGGAGAAAGTGGGGTATTTGAGAATACTAACTTAAAATTATCTTATTTAATAAAACAATATCACAAATTTAATAAACTTTTGTTATAACCTAACATTACTTAGGGGAAAGTGGGGTATTTGAGAACAGTTAACTTTAAATTATCTTAATTAATAAAACAAAATAACAATTTCTACTTTAATAACTTGATCACAAAACTTTTTTACATTAAAATAATAACAACAAAAATATAAAATATAAAAATTATTGGCATTCCTTTTTCCCCGGTAGTGTGTGGTAATTGAAATTAATCCACGGGGGAAATAGAAACTAAATTGTGTAATGATAATATACATAATATAAACTTTAATGATTAACTATGTTTCACACAAATCATAGACGAAATTATTAGACGTGTATTGACCGTTCGTGCATTCGTCATGGGCCCACTTTTTACATTTTTTACATAAAATCCAGCCTTCTTTAGGGGATGATTCATATTTTTCCGTGCAAAAGATACAATAATAGTCCTCATTGTCACTTTCTTCGAACACCGTTTTCAAATAATTAACGACCGCTGTATTCTCTTAACTGATGATGGCTTCGAATTAATGTGGTACTTCTTCGTTGTTGTAATTGAATATTTTTCTTTTTCTTTTCAGTTTGTCTTTTTTGTTTTTCTTCTAATTGATGTCTTATGGGAGTGCTGGATACAATTTGAGAATGTTTTCTTTTTCTTCGTAGTAACATTTTTATTTTTGGAATGATAGGTACATTGGCTATGTCAGATAAGAGCACAGGAGTTAATAGAGAAATATAAGTATTATTGGTTACATCGGTTTGATGATCATGATGATGGTTGTGTGATGTTGTCGCTTGATCGTCCACAGGAATTGTTTTCTTAGTTGTAGTAGTATCAAGAAACGGAAGTATGTGGGTCATTACTGTCATTGTTGAATTTATCAATAAAAGGCATATTTGCGAAGCATTCGTTAAACTTGTCCGTATCGATGGGATGAATTCCAGCCACTCTAAAACCGTTGATCGCTTTGCTTATGTTGGCTGTCTTGTTGTACGCATTAGTAAACAACTCGGCCACTTTGTATTAGGTGATCCGTTTGCCAGGATTGTTAACCATGTAGAGCTCACACTGTCGATTGTATGCACATTTCAGTGCACTGAAAAAAGTTAAGTTCAGCGGTTGCATTTTATGTGATACATGAGGCGGTAAGGAAAGAACATGTAGATTGTGTTCTCGAAAAAGCTTCGCTATGCCCCCAAGCTAATGTGACTTTTGTGATTATCTAGTATTATCAAAACTGGCTCGTCCTCGGTAGGTTTAACAAAATTAATGAAGTGCTGTAGGTAATCAACGAAAATGGACTCATTTATCCAACCAGAATCAGAAACCGTGCCAATCATATCGTTATTAGCGCCATTAAGCAACAGCTCACACATACGCTTTCTTTTGAAGATAAACATTGGAGGAACATATATACCGCTAGCGCTAGCCGCACAAACAACGGTAGTGGTGATACCGCGTTCAGCGCTTGTCGCTTTCGCTACTTGCTTCAAACCCTTTGAAGCGAATATTTTCGAATTTCTTTGAACAGTATTAATACCGGTTTCATCAATGTTGAATATACGATGAGTAGGAAAACTGTATTGTCGTTGTTGGGCTTCTAGTTGGTTGAAAAATAGTTTAATTTTGGTGGCATTAAACGCTTGTATTCGGTTAAGTGACGTTGCTTCTGGAGTTCGTAGACTGATGGAGGGATGTCGAGACATGAATGAAGAGTAGTAGTCTTTACCAGCCATCTGAGATTCTTGGTTAAATTTATGTTTCAATTTGTTGGCTTCAGCAAATGTAAAGACAATCTTTCGTAGTGATCTAGGTGTTATGCTGTAAAAAGACTCGCAACAATCGAGGATGTATCCAATTTTCCACCAATTGATTTTCATGACTATGATTGAAGACAGGGTGTCGTCCTTTTTTCGGTTTCTTAAATTCTTCTTGATGCACTTGTCGGAATAATGTAGATTTTGGAACTCCGTATTTTGTTGCTGCTTTGCTTAAAGAAAGTCGTCAACATCTAACATCTTGTCTTGCACGTTGAAGGTTTTCCATTGTGTACCGCGGTGTAGTTTTCCTTGTGTAATTTCTGGGCATCTTAAACGATACATTTTTATCCTTAGAACATTCATAATTATTGGAAACAACAGCACAACATAAAATTGTTGCAAACAAATTGATCAAACTAAACAACAACAACTCAACGAAACGTTACATAATAGTTTAAAATAAGAAAATTCTTCGAAAAAATTGTAAAATACATCATTTATAACATATTAATAAGAAACGTTCACATTTACCCCGCGAAAATCGTTCCAAATTACCCGATTTAGGCAATTCAAATTGAAATGCTCAATACTTAAAATATCTTCTTCATTGAACTGAAATTGCTACATAAAATTTATAAATGGTTTGTAGATGAAAGATAATAACAAAATATCACGCACTAAAGTTCAAAAAAATAATTTTTTCAAAGATTTTTACTTACGGAAAAAATTGTAACAAAAGAACAAACTTTAATTATTTACTTACGGTGACAGTATGCAAACGTCAATTGAAAAATTTTTTGATCCAGGAACTAATAATTCAACTAGTTCAAATTACCCAATGTTCTCAAATATCCAACCTTCCCCTACACAATGTGAATTAAATGAAAACGTTTCATTGGATTCAGAAGAACGAAAAACTTGATGATATATTTTTTGTTTTATTATTTATTTATAGAAATCAGGGCGAAAGGACAAGGGGTCGTTTATTATAAAAATCGATGTGAAATCGTGTGAAATAAAAACAAAAAGTGAATTTCGAAAAAATACTCTAATCATCATCGACACAAAAACGGGATCACAAGTTTTAATACAAAACGACAAAAGTAAACAGGTCGAAGAATGGCAATCGGCTATATTACAAACTTCAAGCATGGTAATTGTTAAAATAAAATTTAGTCTAGAAAGCTAGAAATAACTTATGTAACGACTGATTTTTTTAGGGGATGGAAGAACGTCCAAAAACGTTATTAGGTTTGGAAAGTACTCAGATTCTAGCCAACGCCAAAGACCAAACCAAAATCAGGAACAAACTGAAACATTTCTTTGGAGGTGGCCGACCGTCGATAGAAGACTTAACCAAAGCAAGTTCACCCTCCAAAGGTAAATGGGAATCAACCGATTCAGTGCAACGTGACGGTACTGCCACTTGGCACCCGCGCCTAAAGTACCCAAGAAATAAACACCCATTAAGATTAGTTTTACTTTTTTTTAGAGAGCCTCATTTTTGGTGGTGAGCTAGAGAAAATGTGTGAAATGATCGAGGAGCGACCGAAAGTTCCCTATTTTGTACGACGATGCATCCAAGTCATCGAACCGTACATCGGAACAGATGGCCTCTATCGAGCCAGTGGAAATTCCACTCAAATCCAAAAAATTCGATCTGAGGTGCGACAACTTTAAATTTTTATTGTGACAATATCCTTTTTAATATGGCCGACACACCTATTAAAAATATCCTAGTCTATTCAAATAATTCCATTAACCCCTCCCCCCCCAATTCCAACACTCCCATAAGGGGTATAACTTCTTTTGGGGGTTTAACATTACTAATTTAGATGGAAAAATTGAAAAAAGAGATAATTATTGACACTTCAAAACCGATATGAAGATATCATTAATACATCTTCACATCCTAGTTATTTCTTAAGACGCGTTCGGACGTTTCAACTTTAGTTGAACGACGATTTTAAATTTTTTAGACCGTAGCGGGGTAAGCGACGCGAGAAGTGAAGCACAAACGAGCAGAATTGAAAGCAAATTGGACTCGATCAGACAAAGTTTGAACCATTCAGTTCTGCTCGTTTAGCTTCACTTCTCGCGTCGCTTACCCTGCTACGGTCTAAAAGATTGAAAATCGTCGTTCAACTAAAGTTGAAACGTCTGAACGCGCCGTTATTGATAGATGTAATTAAAGGGGCAAAGGATCGGGAATTTTTTTACAATAAATGCATCAAGAATATCAGTTCGCGACCTTTCGCTATATAGAATTATACAGAATTGTTACATGTAAAGCTACAATAAGACACAAATGCTGAGCATAGATCAGAGGTATTGTCAATGATAGACTTACATTGTAAATTTGATATATTTAATTGTATTATAACGTTTTTACGGATTCTTGGACTTGTGTGAATGACGACAAATGTTTATTTATTTACACTTAACAATGATTAAGTTCATTGTTACAAAAGTCACCATCACTAATTGTCGGTCACTGTTTATATTTCACTATATACACTGCACTGTTACACTTTATTGAACACTCGTGATTCACTATTTATTTAACACTCACAATTCATGATTTATGTATCACTCACGTTGACGATTTATTTATAACTCGGTTGACAATTTATTTATCACTGAACTCTTCGTTCCAATAAACCTTTTGGCGTTTTGGCCATTTTCAAGAACATTCTCTCCTATTAGTCGTTGCCAGAACTTTTTATTGTCCTTTGTTGTTCTTTTGTCCTTTTCATATTCATAAGGAATTACGGGTAGAAAATACTAAAAGTTTTCTTCTTTTTTTTTTAATTCCTCGAGTAATTTTTTTGGTCAAACCCTTCGTGCCACGGGAGTCCGAAAGTTCTAAAAGTTTCTGGAAATTTTGTAAGGTCTTTCCCATCCTACAACCCCGTCCATTCCATTAGCTGGTTGATTGGCTTGGCCCACCCACGGCTGAGACAGTTTAAAGAGCAGGCGCTACCCCCAAACTCACAAAATGGCGATACTCCCCATCTTTAAGCTGCTGTGACAGTATGTGTTTATTTCTATTGTACGCAGAGCCTGATGAAACCGTAATATATGGCGAAACGTCGCGAAAATCCTGATCCTTTACCCCTCTAATTACATTTATCAATAAAACAAATAAAGATAGTTGTCAATTCTATGACACCTTATTTTGCCAATTTTGATATCTCCCAGAGGGAATTTTTATCTCTTTAAGAAGTATTAGTCACCTTGCGTCTTAAGATATGTGAGGGGGTCAGAAACAAAGTGAACCAAGAATTTTACTTTCTTAAGGAGTACTTTCAAATAGTTTTTATTTTCATAAGAAGAATAACTCTCTATGGAGTGACCCCCATGGGGAGCAAAACTTCTTTTAAGGACTAAATATGTGCATGGGGAAAACGATAAGCGAAATTAACATTGCAATTTCAAACAGATGTACAAACTCAATTCTATCACACATTAGCATGCCAATGTAACTCGACAGTGTAACTTACATACATAAGGCATTCCTGCATTATCTCTTTTCAATATAATCATGGTGATAAAAATTCTTGTTGGAGGGGTGGTTTAATTTTTCTGGTTTTCATGGAGAGATTATCTGGAAATAATCTGGCATTTTCTGGAAAGCTAATTGTTAATTTTGGAACTTCCATATCTTATTTCAAGTTAATCAAATAGTTTTATAAGTAGATCACAAATAATGATTTCGTTGTAGTCTTTCATAGTTCAGTTAATTTGATACTAAATGGATGTAATTTTTAGATAAACCAGCACAACTATGATATTTTAGACGCGAATATATTTGATGTCCATGTACTCACTGGGGCTTTGAAATTATTCTTTCGGGAGCTGAAAGTAACCTTAATTCCAAATTCCGAGTATGCAAAGTGCTTGCAAATGAGCGAGGAGAAAGACAAGGGGACGATTGCCAGTGAATTGAAGAAAAGTTTGCTTGAGTTCCCGATTTCCCACCAGGATACGTTGAAGTTTCTAATGCATCATTTGTTGGAGTACGTTTAGAAATTGCTGAGTACCAGCGTGCTATTAATACATTTTCTGTTGTTTTTGATACAGGGTGTCGAAACACGAGAGAGAGAATCGAATGGACATTTCGAATTTGGCGACAATCTGGGCGCCCAACTTACTGCAAACCGGTGTGGAAAACATTGATCCCAAATATGACGCGTTCTACCAATGCTCGTTGCAAATGAGAATTATTCAAATTTATTTGACAAACTTTTCAAATATTTTTGGTGATATTTAACGGTGCCAAATTATAATCTATATGCCGACTGTACACATTTGTTGAAATAACATGAATGCAGACGAATGGAGTCTATGTTCATATCGGTACGCCTCGATTCGACAATGCTCGATTTGGAAACAATCAGTTTGTTCGTTTCGTTGATAACTTCGCCGAATGTGTACTGTTGATTATAGGATGAACGTTCACTACTCAAATAGCATAAACGGAGAAAAAATATTCTATAGTCAAAATTTATACTGCTTGTGCCATTTGGGTAGTTAAACGTTTCATAAGATTTTTATTTTCATTTTTACTAAGAAACAATGTTAAACAGTTTTTCTTACTTCAAATATAACCTTTATTATTTCAAACAAACTTTTTTCGCTTCCATTTTAAAGTATTTAAACTGAAAAAGTTTCTTTTGAAATGAAACAAGTTGTATTTGAAGTAAAAATACTGCATTTTAATGGTAGAGCCCAAGAGCCCGCTGCATGATTGCTACACTCATAATTTAGCTTAATAATTTACATATCAAATTAAAGCTCTTTTTTCCTGTGCATGATAATATATGGATGCCAGTTTAAAAGTTCCCGCAAATAAGCGAATAATAGCTGGTAAAGATGAGATAAAGCGAGGGAGAGTTAACACGCTGCGATATTTGTCAGACGAGAACAGCGAGTGTTTGCACTAGAAGTTTTATCTTGATGGTGTGTCTCGATCTATTGAGGCACGCAAAGGGTTTAAGAACTCGGTACGTGATATTTTGGCGCCACCGTTTGGCGTGGGACGTTTTGGCGCAGGACATTTTCCCGCGGGGGGTTTTGCTTCATTGTACTGGGGTCTTAAGACCGTGGTGGGTTTTTTTGTATCAATTTCTGACTTCCCATTAAAAACTTGAGTGGTTTAATGGCGCCAAAATGTCCTGCTTCGTTAAAAACTCGCCAGACTAGAATTCGCCTTCTTTGTCTGAAATTCACGCGCTCTCCCACTTATCTTTAATTTACAGCATCTTTAACAATTTCGCATATTTTCGGGCACTTTTAGATTGGCATCCTTATATCATCATTCACAGAAAAAAGAGCTATAATTTGATTTATAAATGATTAAGCTAGATTATGAGTATAGCAATTATGCAACGGTATCTTAGGCTAGTAGTTTGTGTCTCATGAGTTAAGTGAAACAATTCACTCATTTTGGTCACTATTTAAGTCAGTGTTACATTACATATTAAGACATGGAGGTTTAAATAGAGGGTCGATCTTCAGCTCTTCTTTGATTTATGACTTTTTACCTTAAATTGTGACAATAAACATTAATATTGACTAGGACCCGGGGGAAACATTTACCAAGCCCCCTTACCATACTGTTCTTACAAAATCATTTTTTGTTCTCCAAATGGGTTTTTGGTTTTATTGAATCATAGAAAGTAATGTAAAATCTGATTCCCCCCCCCCCCCACGTGAAAACAACAGGCTCGAGGGGGATGACACTTGACCTCTTTTCGCTGTATGTATAAAATACATTTTTCATGGTCTAGTTTTGTTCGCGAGTCTCATTTAAAACCGATTCCGAATCAGTTCTAGATTTTAGTATTATCGTCGTGCAGTTATGAACCAGTTCTGGATTTTTTTCAACGAACGGCTTCAAAATCCAACGAGACCATTCGCTTTGTTCACGGATGCAATTCTGAACTAATTCAAAATCTGGTTCAGAACCGCATTCACGAACAAAGCTTTCATGTGAATAGAGCACAAAATATCCTCACTTGAGTTTGTGAGACACAAACAATATTATCGTTTTTTTAAAATGTGATTAATTTCGATATTTGTAAATAAAATTTTATAAGAATAATTTATTTAATGAGGTAAACAATAATTTTAATGAATAAAATATTTTTTGTTTGTGAATTACAGTGCAATCTTTAATATAACATATCTCAATATAACGATTTCCTCGATTCAACAAATTTTTCGTAATCCCCTTGAATTGTCCATAAGAGTCAATGTAAAATATACCTCTACATAGCGAACATTTTTTACGAACAACCTCTTTATAACGAATTTTCTACTATCAAAAAAAATATGTAAATATCTCTAATTAACGAATTTTATCAACCCAACACCTTTATACAACGTTCCCACCAACTAATGACCCTTAATCCCATAGTATGTGATTCATATCGCGACAGGTTTTACAGGATTTGACTGCATTTAATTTTGAGTATTAATCTAAGGAAGTGGTTCTCAACCTTTAAGAAGTCACGGTGCACTTTTGATAATTGGAAAAAGTCGTGGTGCACCAACATTAAAACATCAAAAAACATATGGACATAATTTTTATTACATATTTGAAAAAAAATAGTTAAATACAAAATTTCACCTATTTTTAACCGATTTCAAAAAACGAGGAGAAAAATACATTTCATAAGGTATTTTCGTTTATTGCTAAGTAAGTACCAATATAATCGTATTTCCTTGACTTACACCAACTCCAAAATAACAATAGTTGTACATTATATAATCTTACGTTATAGACACTGCAAGGAAAAATAATTGTTAAATACAACATTTCACCTATTTGTACCCGACTTGAAAAAAAGGAGGAGGTTCTCAATTGGACTGTATTTTTTTTTAGTTTGTTACCTTAGACTTTTGATTGGGTGAACCGATTTTGATGATTCTTATTTTTATTTGAAAGCTGGTGCTTTCCGTGTGGTCCCATTTTAATTTTAAGGAAATCTTTCACTTCTAAGGGGTTGAAAACTAAGGGATGAAATATTAACTTCCTATTGTATGGCTCAATTATGATAATTCTTTTTTTTTTTTGTTTTGGTAGAACATAATTTTTAATTAATCTCATTTCTATTTTTTTTAAAAACTCCACTCATAAAGGGTTGAAAATTAGGGATGAAATTATAAAATTTTCCTGGCTAACCCGATTTCGATATTTTTTTTCTATTACCAACATCGTATCTTTAAATTGTTCACATTTCAATTTGAAGAAAAAAATTCACCCCCTAAGGATGAAAATAAGAGATTAAATAGTGCGTTTAACTGAATCATCGATTTTTGCTGGTTTTTTTTTTTATTAGAAAGAGTATTCCTTTAAGTTGCTTTCTTTACAATTAAAGGAAAAAATTTCAACCCTTAAGACAAAGGGGGATTACGTAGTAACTTTTAACATTTAACGACGTTACCCTCATATGAGTAGCGCGTTTAGTAGGTTTACCCATATTCAAAGAAATAAAATCAGTTATCAAACTTCAGATCACTAAAAATCGAAAAATAAATAAAAACTATAACAAAATGAAACACTGACTTCAAAATAAATAACAAAATCTTAAACAAAAAATGCACTAAAAAGTAAACAAATAATTACGTATTGTTGCAGTGTCTACAACTTATTCATTATTAGGATGATATAATGCACAACTATTGTTATTTTTGGAGTTGGTGTCAGCCAAGGAAATAAATATTAATGTTCATTTGTAAAAAGGTTTAGTTGGTTTTTAGTATTTTCAAGGTCACTAGATGTTACAGTTCGAGTATATAGTATAAAAGTTCATTTGAAAAATAAATTTCATAAGGTATTTTTGTCGATTGCTAAGTACCAATATAGTCGTATTTCCTTGGCTGACACCAACTCCAAAAATAACAATAGTTGTACATTATACCATCCAAATAATTAGTTAGTTGTAGACACTGCAACGGATACGCAACTGGATACACCATTATTTTTTTACTTTTAAGTGCGTTTTTTGTTAAAGATTTTTTGTTTATGTTGAAGTCGGTTTTTCATTTTGCTATAATTTTTATTTGTCTACTTAAAAATTTAGTTAATTTATAAAAAAGAAATAGACTTATTTGGTTTTCACCATTTTGCGGATTTTTTTGTTTTTACTATTTTGCGATTTTTTTCATTTTTAGCAATGTTTCGCGGTGCATCGGTTGAGAACCACTGATCTAAGAAAACATTTTTGTTACCTACCTAACTGCTTTTAAATTTAAAATATATACAGTTATTTGATAAAAATGTGTTATTATTTATTAGTAGAAGTTGTTTGCTATAACAAGATGAGAACGTAATGTTGAGGTATTTTTTACCTCTTTATAACAAATTTTAGACCAACCTAACCTCAATATAACAAACCTCAGTTTAACGAATTACTCGATATAACGAACATTTACTTGTTCCCTTCCGATTTGTTACTACATTTACACGCCTTGCCTTAAAAGAAATCATACGTGATAAATATTTCTAATTTTTATTTGGTTGGTAGCCCTGTTCTCAACACTTAAGGTCATAACTAAGTAAACTAAAGTACAAATTAACACATTACATGATGATATGCATAATAGGGTAACTACCTCTCTTTGCTCTCCTTAGGTGCGGCCCTGTATATATAAATCTAGATCCCTACCTAGAGGACATTAACGTAGAAACAACGAAATAATAAATAATTAAATTGGCAACTACCCCTCATTCAGTTTCAAACTAATAATGAGCTAATCAAAAACCAGCTACATTTGGATAACGAAATCTCTCTCAATTCTAAATGGATAAAAGCCGCAACGAAAACTTTTATCGTGTGATATTTATAAAACTAGAAACGAAGCTAATTATAAGCTCGAGTTCTAGGAAAAGCTCATCACACATATTATAATGGAATGACGAAAATAGAGAATATTATCAATTAGACCGAGAGAGCTAGCTAGCTATCTGCGTACATGGGTACGTATGTATATATTCAATTATTGTATTATTGAAAAAAACTTGTTTTATCTAGGAATGATTGAGCAGTGTCACCCAAACAATGTGACAACCCACTCTGGCGGGTAATCGATCACTTTTAAATGGGTCACAACATCAGAAATCAATGAAACTCAGATACGAAATAGTTTTTAGCCGACTGAAATAAAACTAAATTGGAACTTTTTCCCGTAAAAATAATGGGGGTTCTGGGCAAGAGAGTGAGAGTTTTTTTTTCCGCTTCATGAATTTGCAATCTGTCCCTGGACATTAAGCGAATATGATAAATGAACAGGTAGGGAAGACCTTACCTCCTAGAAGGGGTACCTAAAGGTGTTAGTGGTTTTCTGAATGGTAACTCCAGAAATAAGACGCGATTCAGTCTTCGATGGCGGCCCGAATTGTCCAGTAGGTTAACAGCTGAATAGTTGGGATGGTCGTCTAGTCTCTGCAAGTATTTTTGACTGAATCTCACTGTACCCACTTTGAGGTTCCTGTGAATGGCGTGATTGGTGACGTACCAAGGAGCGTCAGATATTATCCTCAGCGTTTTTGAATGGAAGCGCTGAATCTTATTCACATCGGAGTTACTGGTGGCTCCCCACAGTTGTACCCCATATGTCCAGATGGGCTTAAGTATGGACTTGTATATAATTATAATTTTCTATCCAGTGACAGTTGGGGCTTTTCTTACCACAGTTTTCGGATAGTGATACTTAGTTGGCTGCGTTTGTGGAGGATGTGTTTAAACCAGGTGAGGCGTCTGTCCAGGTGCATTCCAAGGGATCTGACCCCCGTAGCCCACAGTATTTCATGGCCATTTAGTGAAACAGAAAGATAGGTTTCCCTCCTTGTGGTGAATGTCACGTGGACAGACTTAGTCTCGTCAATGGTGATCCTCCACTTGCAGAACCACTGCTAAAGTTTATTTAGTGCAGATTAAAGCTTTTCGGAGGCCATTCTGGGACAGTTATGGACGGTAAGTAGTGCAGTGCCATCTGCGAAGGTCGTACGGGTTGTCTCCAGTGAAGATCTTGATTTTGGGATTTCTTTACCCCTACTTAGTAGCACAAGCGTCGACAAATTGAGGAGAATAATGTTCACACACTTACAAAGCGTTGTATGGGTGTAGTTTTACCTATCCGTGTCATATAGAAGGGAAATTATTCTCCTCAAATTGTCGGCGTTTATGCTGCTAAAATAGGGTAATAATATCACACGATCTCTTGTGGTGCTCCAGATCATATCCGACGTTCCATTGAAGGAGAATTTTTAATCTTCTAGATAGGATCGGAGAATACACACAAACGGCTTTGGGATTGTCATTCTGATCTAGAGCAACAGCCCTACGTGCCACACCTTGTCCAACGTTAGGCTTACATCTAAAATGACCGCTGAACAGTATTTTTTTTCCTGGGGACACTGCATAATTGTGCTTGCAACCCTGTGTACCTGTTCAACTGAGAAATGTTGTCGCCTGAACCCACTTGATGGCTGGGTATGATGTTATTAACGTCCAGGATAGGCTGAAGTCTTTTGAGGAGCAACTTTTCAAGTTGCTTCGACAACGATGACAGTAAGCTGAAAGGTCTCCAGGATTCCACTTTATTTTTAGGTACCCCCGCTGAGTGGGAGTTAGCATAAAATAAAATAATATCTTATATCTGTAAACTCTTCAACCAGAAACTTCTGCTCTTTATATTTTTTTACTTCATATGCAACTTTTTCCATTTCAAAAGAAACTTTTTACTTTCTTTTACTACTATTTAGTAAAAGAAGTATTTTTATCTGTGACGCGTCGCAGCAGATACGTTGCCTCCATATATTCATATTTGTGCCAACAGATTTTATTTTTGGCGATGTGATTATAAATTACTTAATACGAAATAACCTGTATATGATCAATACGAATAAAATGTTAATATTAAATTTTAACAATGAGAGCTTTTTTCGTGTCGAACCGTTTAGGTATCTCTGACACGAAGCGAGCTTATTTCTCTTTTGTTTAGCGTGATGTTACTATGGAAAATAGAGAGTTATTAATTTTAACAAGCTTTGAACAATGTATAGTCTATAGTCGGTACAGCTTTCCATATTTTCCAGTTGTCGGTCGGCATGGTGTTAGTGTGTTATGTGTGCATTGCGCATAGTTGGCCGACATTTCCTGTCCATTGAACCAAGAGCTCCGCGCCCGCACCCCGTCGCCACACCGTTCCCCGCCGCACCGTTCTACTCGTGTTCGAAAGCTCGTAAGCTTCCCTTCATCCATCCTCCAGCACTTAACAACTGTCAGTCGAAGAATTAACAATGGCGCTCGACGAACAAGTAGCTGTCGTAGTTTTCCTCAAGCTTTCGTGACATAACCACACAAACGGTTTTGTTGTGGAGCGCTTTTCATATCGCAACAAAACAACTTTCAGAAAACTGAAGAAACAAGAGCAAAAAAATTATCCGATTTCCATTCAATTTCAAGTAGAAAATTTAGTTTTCTTTTGATCATCGGTAGATTTTTCGAATAATTTCCTTAATACGTGTGACAAAATCATATTTACTTATCGTAGGGGCATTACGTAAGCTTTCATAAACAATCAAAGCTTTAGAACGTGTAAATATTTAATTGTTTTATTGATTGATTGATTGATAAAAAGCTCAGGGAAATAATTTGAAAAAAATTATTTTGTGTGATTCGTTTCACAAGGGTTCACAAGCTTAATTGCTTTTGAATTGTCGCGGGAAAATTTTGTTTTTTTTTTCCCACTCAATTTTAATCACGTGTTCGTTGTGGTTGTTGTTTAGTGTCACGTGTGCTTTCGGTTTAAACATTTTTTTGAACGTGGATTCGACAAAAATTGAAAAGTTGGATGAAGAAACATATTATACAAATTTTCACTATTACAGTCATGTAGAGGGGCTGAATCCAAACGATGAGGCACAAGCTCAGCAAAACATAACAGGTATAAAGCTTTCAAACATTTTCATTTTAACAAAATTGTTTTTGTTTACTTGCATTTTCCACAATTTATGATGAAAATTTTTGCTCGAACGACGAAAACCAAAACTTTCTATCACAAAAATCACGAAAACAAAGTGAGATAAATCCAAATTTTGTACTAATTCTGACTTATCTGGAACATGTAAGGATTCATCAAATCAAGTCGTTGGAAATTTTTTGAAATTAATTGTGCATGTGACTTGTAAATGAAAATAAGTCAATGCATAACTTGATTTGACATTTCCCTAATAATATTTCCCTCTAAATTTGACTTGATTTTAAGTCAAATTTAGGTCAAGTAGCTTGACAATCAAAATCAAGTAGTGGATCTGTATTCCTGCTCCATGTCAATATTTTAGTATTTTATCTTTTAAATTTAATAAATTCTCACGTGCGTATATCAAGCATTTTTTGACCTAAAAGCTCACGCAGCTCTCAAATTTAAATTTTTCAACATATTTTATGTCCTGTGCTTTTAAGAACTGTTTAAGTTATTTACTCTCTTAAATCGAAATAGTGACTATAGTGACTATTCACTATTTTTGCAGTGCAGAGTATACCACTAAATTCAAATAGTGGTATACTTTTCACTATTTGAATAGTCACTATTTGATAGTCGAAAGTCACTATTTCGATTTAAGAAAGTAATCTGAACGCCATAGAACGACATTTCACTAAAGAGATGAATTGTTACAGGGGACGTATTGTCAGAAATTAATTTTCAAAGGTTGAACTGTCGCGGAGTTGAATTTTCTTGAGCGTAAAATGCGGTACAGTCCATTAGTCTGTCTTTATATTGAATAATCGGGAAAAAATGACAAATATTCAACATTTATTATTTTCTTTCTTACTATGTTGTAAAGGAAGTATTGTAATCGGGTCAAATTTTCGGATTCGAGCTTTCACCGGAAATGCATGTTTTGAGGTGACTCCAAAAAAAGGGTTTTTAGAAACATGTCTTAAAACTTTAACAGAATTTCACCAAACTTAGAATTTGGCTTTCATATTATATCTTGTTGTGCTTTCAAGCTTTTGGTTGAAATCAGTTGACAGGAAGCTCCACTTTACTCTTGTAGTTTTTGAGCTTTTTCAATTTTTTTCGAAAACGGCTCTAACGATTTTCTTTAAACTTGCCACAGTTCCTAGACTCATCAATACCTACAACTTTTATATGAAACTTTTTCCTGGGAAAATTCAAATTAAGAGGGTTCTGGGGTTGTATCATGCTGTATGCATACATATATAGCTCTGGTTACGTAAATGAAAGTACTGTGATGCCTTGCAAAAGATATTTGAACCTAGAAGTAAATCTGTTGAAAGTTCTAGAAAATGTTAATATCTTTTATATTCATGATGAAAATTTTTCTTAGATCACATTGGTAAGGAGTTACCGATAAAAAAGCTTTAGAATTTTGCGGTTTTTTGTAGACAGAAAATTACGTCGCGAGTGTTGAAAGTCTAAAACTTGAAATTTTTATACGGCCATCTATTCTATACAAAATGAAAAAAAGTTTAATCTGATCTGGTGATGACGTAATGGGATCAAAAGAAACTTTTGAAAGCCAGTTGGTATCTGAACATAACATCCTGTACATGGACAATTTTATCTATACAAAAGGCATTAAGTTTCATAGAAAGCAAAATAATGATTTGGAAAATAAATATGTTCAAGTTTCAATTGAAGACGGACGTTAGCTTTCACACAACTAATACGATTATAGTACGTAAATCTTGTAAGAATAATTCTCACGTTTCGAGCTTTAAAGCTTTGACGCTTTGTTTCTTTTATTTCAAAACCTATTTATATCTTCTTAAGATTTATTTATAACATATATCTAATGTTTTAACTCACTATAAAGCTTGAGATGGTGACTTGTTTTCTTGGGAAAAAGCTCGAAAAACTTTTGAAAATTCATCGAAAATAGGAGACTTGGCACATAAAGAATGTTGAATGGCTTCAATCCTAAGCGTATCAGCTAAATATTGTTTATTGAATTAAAAGCTCAAGATATTGAAACTTTCATGCAACGAAGCGAAACGAAAAACATAAAAATTACTTGATGTTTCAATATATTAGGTCAACGCCAGTGCTTCGAAACATTTTATCGTGTAAATATAGGGTTGAATTCATACTTAGTAACACCCTTCAACACTATAAAATATGCCGCTCTTTTTTCAACACTTATTGGTTAAATAGTTTTTCTTAACTTAAATTTTAGATTTAATTATTCATCTAGCTACCACTTAATCTAAAAGAAACCACTATGGATCTCCGAGGTAGTACTGTAATAATTCCACTGGGACTGGGGTAAATTAATTATTCGGGTGGTTGTTAACTGTGACAAATTAGTGACCAATGAATCTAGCTGGGTCCCATATTGGTATGCTGAGGGGTTTAGTCGAGGAAAAATGACAAATATTTAACATTTTAGATCGGGTCAAATTTTAGAATTTGAGCTTTCACCGGAAGTATATGTTTTGAGGTCCTCTGAATCCAAAAAAGGGAAATGTCTGTTTGTATGTGACAGCGATATCGTCTAAAAAGTATCGCGATAAAGTCTTCTTCAAATTTCACCAAACTTGGAATTTCGTCTACACATTACATCTAGTTGTGCCACAAAACTTTTGGTTGAAGTCGGTTAACTGAAAGCTCTACTTTATTCAAGGAGTTTTTGATTTTTTTTTTCAATTTCGCCTCGCAGCAGATAGTTTTTCAAGTTATAATTCTTTAGGCGCGTTATGAAAAAATGATGAGAGTGAAATTTTAAGATGCGCGCGCATTTTAAGATAACAATTAACAAAATGAAGTTAGTCGCAAAACCAGTGGGTCTCCTGGCGCTCGCGTAATTTGAATTTTTGTTGTATTTATTTTCTAATTTATTTATTTTTATATTTAAATTAAAATTAATTATATATACAATTGACATATATTATTAATAAATAAGTTATTACTTTTCTCGAATCTTGCAGTAGCTGTTATACTATTTAAAATTTAATGATGAAAATGACGTCTGCATTACATGCATATTCTTAGTTATCACAAAATCTGGGATTCTGAAATGATTCAACCATCTTAGTATAATAATTTAGTAACACAAGATATGAATAAGATTAAGACATTTACTTTGACAAATAGCTACTTACTTTATTTTGCAATTTCTATGAAGCTTCGTTTTCATGACATGCATGAATTGTTAACCAGAAAAATGATCCTAACAAATTTTATAAACGTCTTGCAGCTTTCTTTGGATATTATTTATTGATACAAATTAAAATATTATTCTTTTAATTTTATTTTTAATAATTATATCTTTAAATATATATATATATATATATATATATATATATATAAATATTAAATTACAGTTTTTTTAAAATTGATTATTTGAATAAAATTAATAAAAACTAATTTATAATGATACCAAAGAAGTATAACTTCTCACTCGTGTACATAAGTATACGCAACCAATTTTTTTAAAATAAAAAATATCCCCCTTAGATGACCTGCGAACTATAAACAGGTGATCTTGAAATTTTTCTTGATCAATAATTACTGAAACCAATTATGACCACCATCCTGGTCCCGCGATAAATAGTATTATAAAGCGAGATCCATGCTTTCCTGCAATAGGACTCTCCACTTATCCTATATCCATAGCTCCCCCCACCTTTATTCATATTAAGGGTTCAGAATAATGAAAATACAAGGTGTATCCAAAGTCTATCGTAAGACGAACATGGAGATCCCATTCTAAATTAATGCTTATCGCGAGACCAGGATGCGTTTTCTTTCATATTAACTTTGGCTACTCTTTTATACTAGATAGTATAAAAAACGTATTTATGCTTTCAATGTTTGTGTTTTAGGCGGTGGTACGAATAACGAAGAGGGTAATGATGCGATGGATTCACCGAATGGCGGCAATCCGCGCTCTCCGCTCCAAGTCACATCGACCACTGGGAATGGAATTGATCGCAAAGCTCTGAGACAAACTTTATATAGCGGTACTGCTAAATATTTCATACATTCAAATAGTATTTTTGCTTCTATTTTACTATGTAACAACCAAGATAATGAATCAAACATCACTTCTTAAATACAGGGTGGCCCAAAACAGTAGCGTCCAATAGATGATTTTGTAATTAAAGTGTTTTTAAAAACCGGTTAGGACTTCTACTTATATCGGGTTATAAACATATTGTAAACTTTTTAAGGGTTCGAGGATTTGTGTTTAATGACTACGAATTTATTTTTAAACAATTGTTTATTTATTTATCTTACACTAATGTTGCTTATAAACTACACGTTAACAATTAGTTAGTTTTCACAGTCACTTATTCATTGTCACTCACGATTTCACTGTTCACTTTATTTACAATGCTCACTTGCACTGATCACTTTTCTCTGTTTACACTTTAACACTAGTCGAATATTTATTTGAATACTTATCGAATATTTATTTCACACTGTAAGGTTATCACTTCGTAATGTCGATTCATTTACAACTGCCATGGCTGGCCCTTCTTCTGGCTTATTTATATCAAACCAATCATCGTTCTCGAATTTTCCAAGCGATAAATTTTCCATTTCTAGAATATTTGATTTCATTATTTTAGTGTCTGCCTTTTTCTCATCTATTAATAAATCAATGGAAAAATTGCTATAACACGATTATGTCATGCTAATCCTGCTCCTCTTTTGTTATATTAATCCGCGCAACAGGGGTTCTGACCAGCCCACCAACCCTCAGTCATAAAACGGCGTCCCATTCTTTTGTACAATTCTAATCGCTAGGTGGTCTCGAAGACGAAGTTCTTAGAGAGAAAACCTTTTCGAAGTTCTAAAAATTAACGTTACGTTCTTCTTATCTTTTAAAACAATGCTCCTCCTTTCGCTGGTGATTGGTTAATCCTAACCAAGCTAATAGCGGGTGAAACCACCCCCGTCCAGTCACAAAACGGTAGCCTTTCTTAGATTTGTAACAATATGATGATTTAGATCAGCCCCCTACAACTCCATGTTACAAAAATGTGACCATTTTTACTGGATTTGCAGTCACTAGTTGCGATTTAGTTGCTAACGAGTTGAACGAAGAAGACCACAAAGACTGACGAAGACCGACGAATTTATGGAAGCCGGAGGTTAGAAATAATTTTTTTTAAACGTCAGGCAAGTTATTAAAATGAAACTTTTTTAAATGTTTTCATTATTATTGTTATTATATGAGAATAATTATGATAAGTATTTTTATATAATAATTATAATAACTCTGATAAGTTTAAGTGGTAGGGGGCTGTTTGTGACGTATGACTCTTATAACAACACCGATTTCCGTAGAAATCGGTCACGTTTTTTTAGCCTTTCTCATATCTAAGTGACAGGGGGCTGATTTAGATACTCTTTCGATTAAAACTTCTGAATGTTACTTATAACGTCAGTGTTTTGAGCACCCTGTATGATTTACAAGAAAATCAGACTAATCATGGATTGAAAAACTTGATGTTGTATTGAGTCTCCTTACACTCCAACTTGTATTGATTTGTCAGTATGGTACCTCTTGCACCATTTTATTTGATTACTACACCTAACGAATCAAAACCTATATACAATTGTTGATAATTTCTCCCCTCCATATCTCGGTAAATATTGGTTCCAGTAAGAAAAATAAAAGAACTTATTTCATGAGAAATTTAATTTACTTTAAATTTGTTTTCTTTGTATTTTTCCCTAGAACACACAGTTTCCGAAATACTTAAGAAAATTTTTAAGAAAATGGATTTTTTCGTTTATTAGCCCTAACATTCGTTTTTGATGGGAATTTTCAGTACTTTATTCAAGAAATTCATTCCCTCCAAAACCGAATTTTTTTCACAATTAGAGAATGTTTCATTAGTTAGAAAGGTGGGAGCTCTTGATTATTGCTTCTGACCCTTTAATAGATATGATAGGTAAAATCTGGTAATGTTTTCCACCATAATGTCTACCTTTCGGCAATATTAACCCTGTTCTATTGTAATTTAAAGATTGTGTTATTGTTACAGGAATTTTTTACAAACATCGACGTACAATTTTTGCCCTCGGCTCGTTTTTGCGTATGCTTCGAACGAAAAATTCCGACTACAATGCGATCAAAGGTGAACCGGATACCGAGTGAGTGGACGATTAATGGACGCAGGTCTCTTCGATTTTCTTCTCAATACTCTAAAATGACTTCACGACAAAAATGTCTCAGCATTGTCCCCATTCTTTTCCTGATAAATGTCCATGGATACGTCGCAGCGCGAAAACCTGTGGATTTTTGCGATGTGACGGCCGCCTCTTGGTCCAAAACCTAGTTCTTTGTTATAAACTGTAATATTTCTAACTGTGAACTCTTCAACCCCAACTAAATGTTAGCTAATGATAATTCTACTTTTAAGTAAAACCAATTTAGGTATCCGTACCTATAGTAATGAAAATCCCAATCAATGTACCAGGCGATTTTTTTTTATTACTATCTTTGATATATCCTCGAAAAAAATGTTTTTGTCTAATATTTAATAAATCTTTTTTTTAAGTCGAACCAAATAATCATATTTCCCACACGTATTAATTGGGATCCACCAATCTATCGTATTTAGACGCAGCGATTCGAAAACTTGCGATTTTCATACTTTCATACCAATTTTTATATTAAAAAAAAGTAAAAATAATGCGATATTTGAATGTTAAAATAGTTGGAATATTTTCATAAAAAAGTTCAAGCGTTAAAATAACTAATTGTATATGTTGATAATGTCATGTTAAATGAAAGTTTTTATAAGAAAATATTTTAAACATCACGTGAGTACACACAAGCTCACTGGATATGATAGACCAAATTTTTTTTTACATCTAAATGATTCCAGTATGAAAAGATAAGCAGAGTCTTATTGGTATCATTATATTAGACCACTCTTTCAAAAGAATGTACAACATTTTTTTTGTAACGTTCAACCTGTATTAAGCACCCTGACCGGATTTTATAAGAAATGTTTCTGATATTTATTAGTAACAACGCTAGAACTATTGTACGTATGTTATGGTAAATGTACACGTGTTAACGTTAACCAAGTAATACTTACAATTAGTGTAACCAAGTGTTGTCGGTAAATGTACATAAAATGTAGGTAGGTATATGGATATGTTTAATTATTAATTATAATCAATGGATGCTTATCTCTCGAGGTAAAGAAGGCAGTGCCCCTTCAAACACCAATTACGGCGTTTGTATTAAATTTAAGTTTTAACTTTTACCGAAGTTCGTATATTTTCTCAATAAAAAATTCGGTATGTGTATAACTTGGCACATAGAATATTAGATCTAATCGTATATTCCGTTAATAATGATTCCTTTATTTATATATGAAACGACACTCAAAGTGATCAATATGTACATTTACAAATTTCGCACATTTACCGTAACATATACTGGGAAATATAAGTAAAAAATGGAAACAAGTTGCCTTCTACTCGTAGAAGAATTTAATTTTAAAGTTATACGAAAATAACAATTTTAATTGGATTTAATAAAATATTAACTACATTAACCATCATATAAAAGACAATCTAAGCTGATTGCTTCACCAAATTTTCTTGCACGGTAAAATATGTTTCAATTGCAGCCTGAATGAAATGTATAATTAGTTCAATGACGGGTGTTGTAAAGCGTAGCGAAAGGGTTAACAGGGTAGAAATAAGTTTGATAAAATTTTTACTCGTTCATATTGTGTAGAATCGACGATAGGATGCAAAATTCAACTTTTCAATTTTCTGTCTGATTTTTTGTGAATAAAAACCAAGAAAATTTTCATTTTTTCAATTTTCAGCTGTAACTTCTGTCTGAATAAAAATGTCAAAAACGTGTTGAAATACAAAGAAATGTGTCATAAGATATGACCCCCTCCCCTCAAGAGGCTGTTGAGAAATATATTTTCATGAGGGTGAACTGTCGTAGATAAGTGTCAGAGGTTGAATTGGCGCGAGGATGGATAGTCGAGGATAAGTTGTCTTAGACCCAAAACGTGTCATACCGAGTGATTGGACTAAATGAAGTTGTTCAAATGTTTACTTTTCACAATTTTGCGAGCAAATCGATTTAAGAATGCTATGATAACGTAAATCGTTTTATAGTTGACATATCAAAATGCAAATTGGAAATAAAATAATGATAATTAACGAAGTTAAAAAATTTTGCTTAGAGGTTAGTTGGTGTTCGAGTACCTGAAGACTTAGTTGTGCATGGTTTTGATCGTGCACGAACAGAATAAGAACGGTTCCGAACGTTTGGAAACGTTGAAACATTTGGTATTTGTTCAAACAATTTATCGATTTCAACTATTTTTGTTATAACTGTCAAATTTTATAAGACTTGTAATAAGCTTTGTAACTGATTTCAAAGTTCAAATTAAATTAGAACGGTTCAACTGTCAGTTCCGAACTGTCAAACAGTTACAAAATCAATTTCGAACCAAAATATTTATTTTTTATGAAAAAAATGCAAAAATTCAGGGTGTAACAAATAAAATATTTACAACCAAGTCACGAGGGAAATCGATAAACTAACATAGATAGGATTTTAAAACTAAAACATATTTTGTAAGAACTTTATCTTCGTATACGAAACAAATAGCTATGTAAAATTTTAGCTCGACGGAAATTAAACTCAAGAATGAAGAAATAATAAAAAAATAAAAAATAATAAAGTAAATAGAACCGCACTCATTTCAATGTGTTAATGGCATATCGTCTTAGAATTAGTGAACAATGTGGCGTACAGTTCTTGACCAAAGCTAGGACAATTTTCAAAAGAAAAATCATTTTATTGTTTATAACCGCCACATTTTTTTGAATTTGTATTGTTGTAACTGTACCAGTGGTGGCTCATCTATGGAAACAAAAAGGCAGTGCCCCCCCTCCCCCTGCCCTTAAAATAATATTAAGTTTTTTTTTATAATTATCACGCAAGATTTAGATCCAAAATAAGTTTAACAAGCCGCCACTGTACTGAATTTTCTTTACTGTATACATCACGGATGCCGGATTGAAAAAAGTTAACGTTATCCGAACCAAATTCAACATTTACTTTGATATGTGTTACCTACTGCTAAATTGGGTCAATCTGTTAAATTGCCTGTATCAAATGACAGAGATAAATGGTGCAAGCGATGCCCTAGGATTAGGCGCCGAAAAGTGTACGATAAAAGTGGCAAAAAATAGAGATGCCCTTTTAACCATATAAAATTTTATCCTTTCGTACCGGGTGTCATAATAGCTTCGTTCGCGGGTCTCGATTCGAATACGAATCAGTTCAAGATAGATTCACGATTATAGTAGAGCACAGGATCAGTTATGAACAAGTTCAGGATTGTTTTTCCTACGAACGACTTTAGAATTGTTCCGAACTAGACGAGGACTAACAAAAACCCACGAAAATGTCGGTTGAATTGAACGTTGAACAAGGCCACGATTTATCAAACTGCGCATGAGTAAGAGAAACTAATTTTTCTTTCTAACAAAACCCCGAAACTTGCTAGAATCAATTCTGGATCGATAACGAACGCAGTTTGTGTGAATCACGAACATCAAACTGTTATTACAAATTTAGAATTCACTGACCCGTGAACGCACCTTTTACGTAATATACTCTAGCAAACGTGATTATACAATTAAAGTAACTGAAAAATAGATGTGCCACATAAAATTCCAAAAGTTGTTATCGTTGTTATGCTGTAAATTTTCCCTCCCTAAATATAAGTAAGTAGAGTTTTTCTTATTTGTTATTAACGAAAAAACGAACTGCTTTACACCTGATGCCTGTCTAAATGTTTTTCATAAATAAAATATTTAAAAATAAATGTGTTGTTTTATTTTCCATCAAATTATTTATCTAGTTTTATATTCACAACTTGAAAAAAAATTTAGTAGGTTGGAAACGGCAAATTTTTTGGTACCACTGGGTTATCATTATATTTATACAAAGTGTCCCAGCGTGACCCGCCATTAGAAATTTCCGGAGAACCTGAAATAATAGAAATCTGAAAACTGGGATTATAGCCTAACTAAATTGGAGCTACGTTCCTTAAATATTTTTAATTCTCTAAGACTTCTAGTTATACCGGAAAATAAAAATAATTGTTTTTCCTTGTTTGATTCTTCTTAAAATTCCTCACATTTTCATTATCTATATCTCTACAGCCAAACGTGAGGATTTTCGTGTTATTGTTGAAAATATGAAAATTCAACATTACATCCATAATTTTTACTGCATAAGTAAGCTTTATGTAGTACTAGCCGATACCTGCTTGCTTTGCTGAGAGTATCTAAATTTAATTGATTGATTAACTTATAATTCCCTACCTTCACAACAAAATTTAAAAATTAATCTATTTTGACAGAAAAAGACGATATATACTTTCAGACTTTTGATCCAAAGTAAGTTTATCCAAACCCTTAAAACTACTTTTCTAGGAAGAGGTATTAGCTATCTTACAGGTTCATTACAATTTTAAATATAAAATGTTTCTTTAGACTTGAAAATATTTCATTTCAAATATCATTTATAACCGTTCAGCTATTTAAGTAGAATAGATTCGTAGCTGTCCTACAGGAACCGTGCCTTTTTTTAGGATCAATGGTATTCAACACTTTAAGATCTGAGGTATCTTTAACAAAAGTTTATTAAAATTAGTTCCGTTAAGTAATTGTTAAAAATTTAGTATATTATTTTAATACGTTTATTTCTAATTAATATCTTCGACAATGAACAATAAAGAAATTTAAATATTTGTAAAAAATTTTTTTATTAATTTTATCTGGTGTTAATTGAAATTCATATTTATATTCCAGTAAACTTTGTAGAGATTTCTTTCGTTACTGTGTAAAATACGTTAAAATGCTATTTCACGAACTTTAACAAAACTTATCGAAAATACTACGAAAATACACGGTTCCTGTAGGATTCAACTGTAATGCTATCCTATATAGAGTGACCAACCGTACTCTTTTAAAAGTACATGTACCTTACATACCTAATTGGTGTAGAATTTTTCAAGTTTTTGTTTTTAATAAGGACCAACATAACATTTTTATATTTATAAGAAAAAGATAGCAATTACACAGTCACTACGTACGACGTACAATATCCAGTCGCTCTGCCAACGCTTTTTTAAATCGGTGATATCTTCTAAGATATTCATTTTTATGATATGCTGTAAAGGGCAATTTTGATCTACATGAAATGCACAACGTATCTAATGTATTTAATTGGATAAGGAATAATACTGTATTGTTTATAATAGCTTGGTAAATAACCAATAATTTTTTTGTAATATATAAAAAATAAAAATGGTTCATGTGGGTTATCCTTAGTAGAGAAGCATATACCGTCGCAAACTTTTTTATCGATCTTTTTAAGATACCAAATTTTGCCGCATATTAGTTTGACTTATCTCGTAAGATTTACCCAGCGTTTGCAATGTAAGTGCACAAAAATATGTTTGTTATGACATCACATTAGAAATCTTTGAATTTTCCGACTTTTCTCTACTTTAATATGCATATATTATACCTGCAAACCTTTCTCTTGAATCACTCTATCAATTGCTGAAAACTGCATTAAAATCCATTGTGTAGTTTAAAAGATCTAAGGAAACAGACAGCGGTAGCGGCTTTGTTGTATACTATAGGTTTGTTTCACTTGTTCATTTGATGATGTTCAAACACGTCCACCGAATGACAAAGAGCAAGACACATTGACCAATAGACAAAAGTGAGTAAAAATCATAAAGCAATAAGTTCCCTATAATTTTAAACCAGTTTTGTGGTGTTTAAACACCCCCAAATCATGTCGAAGCAAGCTATTGTCACGAAAACGTACGTTCATAGCTCGACTCTCGGCCTAATGCGGCCAAGTGGCTGAGAGCTGTAACATTTCTTCACTCACTTCTGTCTCATGGTCAGTGTGCCTTGCTCTTTGTCTTACGTGAACGTGTTTGGCTTCAACGTCTGGAAAAAACCTTATGCAAAGATTCCCAACGACATTTGGTCATGTCTTCAGGTAGGTTTTATTTAATAACACTGTGCATAAACGTAGGGGAAAATCGTAGAACTTAGGCGAACTTACAACGATAAGTGTTTCCAAACGGGTTGAAAAATGTGTAGAAGTCAATGGCAATTAGTTTGAACAATTATTGTAGAATATTCATTAATGTTATTACCTTTTTTAGTAAACAATGGGAAAATTTTTAATCAATTGTGACTGAATAATTTTATTGATTTTTTTTTAATTTCGGATAATCTTATATCAATTATTGTTTCAACAATGCGACAACTGTATCAAACCCTTCAAATTATTTGTGCGAATTTTGTACTTGAGAGTGTTAAGAATGAGCCAAGGATTCGAAACACTTGTCGCTCTCGATTAAGATTTTAAATAAAAATTGAATACGGAAAATTATTCACTTTCTTGGTCATTTTCCTATTAAGTTTCAATGGCAATCAACACGTTATGAAGAGCTAAGTTCGCCTTAAGATCTTCTTCTATGTTTCATACACAGAGTTGTTAAATAAAACCTACCTAAAGACATGGCCAACTACTGTTGGGCGTACATTTCAAAGCTCACTTATGCAGTATAACTAAGGATGTAACGTTAAATTTTCATATTTTCAATGATAACTCGAAAATTCTCACACTTGGCATTTGACAATGTGGAGAATTTTAAGAAGAATCAATCAATGAAAAAATTAGGTAGTGCCTTTTTAAAAAATTATTGTGTGGTTTTATGAAACCACGATGCAAGTGAAATTTTTTTTCGGATTTTAAGCCCTTAAATAACTGAAAATTTTCGGAAATTTATTTGTTTTAGGGTATAAAAATAGAATAGAAAGAAAGGGATGTGGCACGAATTCACTGTCTGACGTGACGCTTACCGTTGCAACTATTTTTGAATTTCCATTATTGATGTTAATACTCGAATGTTATTTTCATTATTGAATTTGTTGATTATTGTTAAATCGATCATCTGCTTGTTGTTATCTATTGGAACATCACTATCGGATATTTTTGCATTATTCTTACTAGCTGTATGTTTGTCTATCATGATCAAGTGAACAATAACATTTATATCAATACACTGATCAAAATACGTATAATAATAAATAAAACGTTGTCATGGAAAGGAAAATAGCTCATTACATTCAGTAATAGCTCGCGAAACAGGCCTGGAAGAACGACATGGTATATAACTAACAATGTGTATACGAGTTCTGCCGAACACTTGCCGATTTCCTGCCGAGAATGTGTTACATTTAGCGACATGCTAAAGACAGGCTAAAAAATTTGAGACGATGTATAAAAAGTTTCACTTTAAAAATTATATTTTCCACAAATTACCACGTGTTTCTTTACGATGCACTTTGAGGTGCTTAGTAACAAAAATTAATTGTTTCTGATAATCTTGAGTGTAACAGCATGTTCGAGCACTAAAACAAGCCTATGTCAAGCTTCTTACACAATTTAATGTGCGAGATACGGACCTTTTACAAGACATCCATTTGTTGCGAAATTTAAAAAAAAAAGATTTTTCTTCGAACCTTAATAGACCAGGGTAAATAATTTTCGAACAGAAAAAAAATTATAGTAGGATGAAACCCATTAGAAAAGGAAGAGAATATAACAAAAATGAAAGGAAAATTAAAATACGGTCGATCTGAGGTCGGAAAGTGGAAAAGGAGAAAACTACAAGTCCTATGGGAAAAGTTAAATGGCGCAGTTGTAGGTAATAAAAAAATATACATCTTTTGTACTAACACTTTTTTCACATAACCTTAAAATTTATGTGAAAAATTCAAATTACCAAGTTTTTGGTTCTTAATTTTTACCTTTTACAACAAACAAAAATTGTACATGTAATTTGGTGAAAACTTACCTTTTCATGTCCCAAACATACTGTATTTTTTATTTAAAATATTAATTTTTACACTTTATAATTATTTAATATCGAAAAAGCATTCTAATTTTCAATCGAAAATCTCTCCTCAAAACATCTGATTTTTTTAAAAAGTCGGTGAGATTTTTTTTGTTATAACCTCTACTTTTGATGGTGCAAAAATATATACCTACATAACAATGTTAAATGTTCCCAGAAAATGCAATAATTAAAGTGTAAATTTTAATAAATTGCTCAAAATTGTACATAATACAATTTTGAACAATTTATTAAAATTTACTTAGAACATTTAACACTGTAATGTATATATTTTTGCACCATCAGAAAGTAGAGGTTTCAACGAATAAAAAGCTAACCGACTTTTTCAAAAAAGTCATATATTTTGACGAGAGAATTTTCGATGGAAAATTAGGGTGCTTTTTTGATATATTAAGAAGTAAGTTTTTGCCAAATTTCATGAAAAAAAGTGTTAGCACACAAGTTGTAGATCTTATTACCTATAACTATGCAATTTAACTTTTCTCCATAAACCTTGTAGTGTTGTCAGAAATCGAGATAAACCGTTTCCACCCTTAAAAACGCCCCCCTTTTCCATTTTCCCACCTCAGATCGACCGTAATTTATTTTTCCTTTCATTTTTGTTATATTTTCTTCTTTTTCTAGTGGGTTTCATCCTACTATAATTTTTTTCACTTCTTACCATTTTCAAAGGCTAAAAGCAATAGTCTATAAGGATTAGATCGGGTCTTGTTATCACAAAAGACGCTCAGAGTTATTGATTCAATCGCTTTAGGTAAAAAAAAATAGGGCATACCATTAAAAATAACGATATTAGTGTCGACTTCCGGTATAACCAGAAATGTCAGAGAATTAAAAATATTTTAGAAAGGTAGCTCCAATCCAGGTTAGGTTATAATCTCAATTTTCAAATTTTTATTATTTCAGGTTTTCCGGAAATTTTTAATGACCCGTCACGCTGAGACACCCTGTATAGATTTATACATATTTAAAAAATCTGTCTTTTATCTATTTCTAATGATATAAATTAGTAATTTAAGTTTTATTGAAAACTTTTTCTATTTTAATATCAAAAGTAATTAAATTCAATTCTTGATTTATAATATTCTCATATTGTTGCGTTTTGATAATGTCTTCGTCCCAAGATTTTGATCGCTCATAAAATTATGTCGCCCGGACCTCACGAAAAATCCATCACTGGTTATCGATAGTATGATTAGCGTAAGTTTATATCACCAATAACTAATTTTAAAAAATGTAAAATGTTTCACATATCAGCTGAATGGAGGTTATCTATCGTTGAATCGGGTAGAATTGAAGTAAAAATGAGATTCGCGTTGGATTGATACGTTAAACGTCTAGCATGCGCAGTGAATGGGGTTGGGCGCTTTCGAGAAAACCCTTGCGCGTGAGCATGCGCCGTGTGTCGCGTCGAGCTTTCGCACACATACAAACAGCGTTATCGATGCGTGTGTGGTGGTGTATACGTACGAAAGCGCTGAGCTTAGGGTTGTTTCGAGGTGGATTTCATCCCTTACGACGGATGGTTGTGTGACTGCCTTCACAAACACACTATCGTGAAACAATGAGCTGTTGGGGGATGGTTGTCTGACTTGAACGTGAACAAATGGTGTTAAAAATCATGTAATATCGAATATTGCGAAATAAATCATGTGTATGGATGTGTGATCAATGTGTGACAGACATTTTTGCGAATAAATTTTGGCCAAAAGGAAATTTTCGGTTGGAACACGCCCGTGGCAGACAAAAGTGAATACAACGAAAGCTCATCCGTTCGACGTACGGTGTTTTGTTTATTTTCAATCAAATATCATTCATCCCCAACAAAAGCTTTTAAATAATTAACAAATACGTTTCAATCAATCGACATCCTCTTAATAATTTCATTGTAATCAAATAACTTCGATGGAAAACTTTAAAAATTTTCTCTCAAAAATTACATTTACCAAATTCTATGACATCTGACTTATCGACTGGTACACGGTTAAAGACGAGGCGTTTCCCAACTACTCACTCTTCGTTTACTTGGCAATTATCTGGTTTTTTTAAAAACTCGTTTTTCCGTTAATTTTCCTTTGGTTTAATGTCGTTCCTTGTAAATACGTTGAGTGTTTCGTCGATTCAATCCCGGAATCGCCGAATTATTTTCCGGCTAGTCGTGTGAAAATTGTTTACGACATTGTTTTTCCTTGGCCACCATAAATATTTGTCATTCGTTCAAATTCATTTATCAATAAATATGAACCGAAGAAAATTGTTCGTTTTGATTTTCCAGTGACTAAACAACGGTGTTCATCGTGTCAAATCAATCACCGATGATGTATGCATCCGAAATGACCAATTGTATACATGAAAGAAAATAATTTCACTCTCAAATTGCACTTTTTGGATTTTCATCTCGAATAAGTTTGGTCAAATTAACAATTATGTACCATCTATCAATTTTCATCAACGTCTAATTACAACAATGATGATGTCCTTAAATCGACTATTGTTACCCAATTTGAAACTGAACTGTAAGTAGAAGAAAGGCGTTAACCACGACCATTAAAACTTTGTCTGTTTATATTAATTTTCATTGTTACTAGGAATTAGAACGTCGAGAGGCCCAACGTTTGAAAGCCGACGAGATGCAACCATCAGCAATGACCACTTGTTGTTGGTTAATTGTTATAATAATTACATCCGGAATTGGCCCAGGTGATTATTCTCATTATTTCTTACTGCAACTTTACTTATCGACTAAGTTTTCGAGGGAATCAGCCATGAAAACATCTTACTTATATTATAAGCGTGAAAGTTTGTGATGATGTTTGTAGTTCTATCACTCAAAAAGTACTGACTGGATCTGAATGAAATTTGGCATAGATATAGATTATAATCCGGTTTAACATATAGTATACTTTATATCCAAATAAAATGTACGTTTCCCGTGGGATAGATATTTTTTTGTTTTTTCCAGAGCAAAAGATTAAATTCCTTTTTTGTAATGTGGTAGTTTAGGGGCCAGAAAATAATATGGATTACTTCTCATACCGGAATAATAAACGGTTCCCTTGGGATAGCAAAACATTTATGTATTCTATATAAACCGTGTATTTAAAAGCAGTTTGATTAAAATCCACGAAATAGAGTCTTAACTCATTTTCCTTAAGAAGATTTGATCTACTTTTTACTCAGGAGAAATGTACTATTCCCGTGGGATAGATATGTTTTTGTTTATCACAAAGTTAAAGGTTGATATGATTTTTGCAATGTGGTAGTTTGGGGGAGAATGATATAGCTTACTTTTAAGGCTAGAATAATGCATGTTTCCCTTGAGATGGCAAAACAATTATATCCTACAGAAACCGTACATTTAAAAAGTTTCGGTAAAGTTCGTGAAATAGAATTTTAACGCATTTTCCTCCAACTTTACACAATAACGAAAGAAATCTCTACAGAGTTGAAATTAAAAAATTGACAATTTTTACTGAAAAATGAATAAGAATTTCAATTTAACTCCCGATAAAATTAATAATAAAATTGTTTAAAATATTTGAATTTTTTCATTGTTCATTGCCGAAGATATTAATTAGAAATAAACGTATTTAAATAATAAACTAAAAATTTCAAAAAATCAACAATTACTTAACGGAACGAATTTTAATGAAGTTTTGCTAAATATCCTGTAGGATAGCTATTAATCTATTCTTTTAAGGGAACCTTCATTAATTACGTGAGGCGTTCAGGGGCCGATGGGGTCGAGCCGAATCTCATCTAATCTTACTTTGGGGAAAGAGAAGGTCTCGCAAATATCACGTATTTTTTTTGTTTTGAATACCACATAAGATTGCGGATTGGGGGAATAATATATGCCGAATCTCATGACATCATACCAGAAGGGAGGGGATGGGATTTCAAAAAACGCCTCGCGCAATTAATGGATGCCCCCTAAAATAGCTGAACGGTCTTAAATGACATTTGGTATGAAAGATTTTCAAGTACTAAAGGAAAGAATACAGTTACTTTTTTACAAAAAACCGTATAAGTAGAAGCTGATGTGAGACAGCTAACATCTCTTTCTTGAAACGTAGTTTTACAAATTTTGATGAACTTTCTTTGGATCTTAAGTCTGAAAGTATCTATCATTTTTTTCTGTCAAAATAAATTAATTTTTATATTTCGCTGTGAACGTAGGGAATCTTTTAATCAATTAGTTAAATTTAGATGCACTCAGCAAAGCGAGCGGGTATCAGCTAGTCAAATTTATGCTAGCCTTTATTAATACAAACTAATAGGAGGTTGTCTCTATCAGCCCCCTGTCACTTAGATACGAGAAATGCTAAAAAAACGTGACCGATTTCTACAGAAATCTGTGTTGTTATAAGAGTCATACGTCTCAAACAGCCCCCTACCACTTAAACTTATCAGAGTTATTATAATTATTATATAAAAATACTTATCATAATTATTCTCATATAATAACAATAATAATGAAAACATTTAAAAAAGTTTCATTTTAATAACTTGCCTGACGTTTAAAAAAAATTATTTCTAATCTCCGACTTTCATAAATTCTACGGTCTTTGTCAGTCTTTGTGGTCTTCTTCGTTCAACTCGTTGGCAACTAAATGGCAACTAGTGACTGCAAATCGAGTAAAAATGGTCACATTTTTGTAACATGGAGTTGTAGGGGGCTGGTCTCTATTAAACGACCACTTTAAGTGGAGAGCGTAGACTTACATAAAATCGGTCGTCAACAATGGCATACAATGTTTAACTGCTATTTGACAACACTCAATAACTTTAGGTATCCCATAAGCATTCTTTTTTTCATACATTCTAAAACCAGCACTTCATTTTAAATAAATTATTGGAAGAATTTTGGGTTGATTTAAATATCTCCTAATTTTTATGACTTATCCTAATTGAAGAATTAGTCTTTTTCTTAGTTTGCGTCTCTTTCTTTCTATCATCCTTTATTAACGTACCTATTTTTACCATTTCAAACCGAATTTTAAACGTTAACTACTTTATAATAATTGGAAAATTTTATTTTTATCCATTGTAAGAAACGAAGGTCTAAGGCAGGGGTCGGCAACCTTTGGTTGTAAAAGGGCCAAATATTATACGTGGGGTTTAGTGCAAGCCGCTCCTGGGCAGTGGCGGATCTAATTGTAAGCATTTCAGTAAATGCTGACTCTTGCCCCCTGGGATCCCATTGTGAGTCATGCATCGTGAACATTACAAAATCGACGTACGAACTACCAATGAAAATCACCACCAAATTCACTGTTAATTCTACCCCAAAAATAAATCTCATATTGTACAATCCCCGCCATTTTAACTTCGGAGTCCCGCAGTTGAGGAAACTCCACACCGGTCTTACATAGAGAAATGTACCTACTCGTAAATTCGAATTGGCGAATATCTTGTTCGGTCGTGGGTTGCCGATCAATGGTCTAAGACAGTGGTTCTTAACCTGGGTTCGATCGAACCCTAGAGAGTGAGTCAATCTCAGGGGTTCGGTGGAAGTCAGGATACATACCCGACTAATATAAGGTATATGGACATTTTCATACCTATACTTTGAATTTGAAAACAAAAATATTTTTATAATTAAGAAGGGTTTGGTAAATATACATATGAAACTGGTGAGGTCAGTACTTCCAACAAGATTAAGAACCACTGGTCTAAGGTATAAAACAACGAGAATTTGATCAAAATTTCTCGAGTGGTTTTGGTGTGATACACGCACATAGACTGGCTATTACCTGATGTATAAGGCTTGTTCCATACGTTTATGCTCAAACACTGCCAGAAAGATAAAGAGCCAGACTTATTGACCAAGAGACAAGTGTGAGTGAAGAAATGTTTCAACTAAGAACCGCTTGGCCGAATTAGGCCGAGAGCCGAGCGATGATCGTCCGTTTTCGTGACAATCGCGTATATCAACACTGATTTGGAGGTAGCACTGGGTAACCGGTTTGAAACTCGAGTGAACTTGTCACTTTATGTTCTGCACTCACTCTTGTCTCTTGGTCAATGTTGTCTTGCTCTTTGTCTGTTTGTTAGTGTTTGAACATCATCAGAAGGACAGTAGGAACCTATAGATTTACATTGAATTCGAATATTAACCCGTTTGTGTTACACAGGGAAATGTTCTGAAGACGAGGAGCGTTTGGTTCGTGATTTATTTCGTGGTTATAATAAGCTCATCCGTCCCGTACAGAACATGACCGAAAAAGTCGATGTACGATTTGGCCTCGCATTTGTCCAATTAATTAATGTGGTTAGTATTTGTTGGGTCACTAATCCCGTCTGTGTCACTGATCGAGCCAATTTCTGTTCCAGAATGAAAAGAATCAAATCATGAAGTCAAATGTATGGTTACGATTGGTGTGGAACGATTACCAACTCCAATGGGATGAGGCCGACTACGGAGGTATCGCTGTCCTTCGCCTCCCTCCCGACAAAGTTTGGAAGCCGGACATCGTATTATTCAATAAGTATGCACATTTAATATTTATATGAATTCTGACACTTTATCATGAATACTTTTAGAATATCATTTTATAGTTGTTAAGCTTACAAAAAACCTTGGGAAATTCACTTCGTACATAAGTAGTACCTCTTTTCGTTAGTATCCTAGTCTGTAGTGATGTTTATCGCTGGATCAGGATAAGCTTTCTTCAAGGTAGACCTCTTGTTCAAAGTGTACTCTGACTGCTGAAGAAAAAGTTTATATCTAAATTAGTTTATGGCACATCCTCTTCAATCCCTGTTCTCTTTAAGGATATAAGAGATGTATGAAACTGGTATAAGTAGGGAATCCTATCGTAGGACTCTTAGTAATGACTTTTGTTTAGATTGTACTCTAAATAAAATATTTTCTGAAATGTTGAATTGGTAATCCTACATGGTAGTAATCTGCCAATCGTTTTGTTCTAGTGCTGATGGTAACTACGAGGTGCGCTATAAATCAAACGTGTTGATTTATCCGAACGGCGAAGTACTGTGGGTACCACCGGCCATCTATCAAAGCTCATGTACGATTGACGTCAGATATTTTCCATTCGATCAACAAACGTGCATTATGAAATTTGGATCGTGGACGTTCAACGGTGACCAAGTTTCGTTAGCGTTATATAATAATAAAAATTTTGTCGACCTGTCCGATTATTGGAAATCGGGTACGTGGGACATCATTGAGGTGCCCGCTTATTTGAACATTTATGAGGGCAACCCGACAGAAACGGATATTACATTTTTTATAATAATTCGCCGAAAGACATTGTTTTATACTGTCAATTTAATATTACCAACTGTATTGATTTCATTTTTATGCGTACTCGTTTTCTACTTGCCAGCCGAAGCTGGCGAAAAGGTACCTACCTTATTTTTTGGATACCTCAATGCTAAGCATCTTACACCTCCTTACTGTCTTCGTATGAAATTGTGGCTTACATACTACTTATATAATAACTAATGGCTACCCATCCACACAAAATGTACCAAAACGTTTTTTATTTAAATTTTTCCCAGAAAAAGTTTCAAATAAGAAAATGGAATTCAATAGCTCAATTTAGGTGCTAAGTTGTTTAAAGGTGCTATATTAGATCTAAATAAATACAATGGCTTATACATTTTTCAACAAGTTTAGATCAACTTAGACCTAAGAAAATAATTTTAAATCTACTCAACTTCACATCGAGCTATTTAAATCAAGGATTTTTTCCTGGCATATATTTTTTAATATAAACGTTTAAAATTGTAATTTAATATTAGTTAACTATAAACACAAAATTAAAAAATTTTCCTATAAATTGTTACAAAGAAATACAATTTAATATCATTAACTCGCAGAGATGAGATGTTTGTAATAGCTATATATATATATATAGATATTATAATTGATACATCTGCTTATGTAGTTGCTTCTAAATAGAATCTAAATAGATTATAAAATCATCTTGTAATATCTCTTTATATTTATTTTATTTTTTGGATCTAAGTATATGTACCCGTGTAAGTCTTATTAGATCTAAAATATTTTTTCCTAGATAGCCAGCTTAAAAAGCCGTTTTCGAAAAAAAATCCATACATTTAAGTGGGGCTGCTTGTTAGCCGATTTGAACCAAAAGATTTATACTAGAGTCCGACCGAAACTGGTTTTCCGGTCGAAACCGAAACTGAATAATCGGCCGCGGCTTCAGTTTCGGCCGAAACCAAAACCGAAACTCACGTGGTCAAGTATAAAATTCCTTAATATACTGAAATTTGGTGCATTTTACCCATTATACAGCATTAATTCGAATATGAAATAGAAACACAGTATATTAATTTTGTTGTAATCATTTATTTAATATAATATAAAAAAAATATTAATAATATTTTTATTATTTCTTTAAATTAAGTTCTCGTAGCAAAATGTTTACCAGTTATCAAAAATCAAATCACTAATTGTTACTGTTTCATTAATACTAAAGCGTTGCTGCGAGAAACAAAGTTAGGCAAGCGTGCACGACAACTTCCGAAATCAGTTTCGGTTTCGGCAAAAGTTTCGGCCAATTTTGGCCGAAACCAAAACCGGACTTTCGGTCGGACACTAATTTATACCCATTGTCTTCCAAATCCATGACTCCCAAGGCTTAGTGCAAGTGCTTGGCATTGAGATTAGTATTTATTGATTTCTCATGAGACTAATCCAGTTTTTTATTTTTCTGTGAAGGTAACGCTAGGTATCAGCATTCTTCTATCACTGGTTGTCTTCTTGTTACTTGTTTCTAAGATTTTACCGCCCACGTCTCTCGTACTGCCATTGATAGCTAAATATTTGTTATTCACTTTTATAATGAACACCGTTAGTATCCTCGTAACAGTTGTGATCATCAATTGGAATTTTCGGGGTCCGAGAACGCATCGAATGCCTTCATGGATCCGTGTTGTGTTCCTCAACCACCTCCCAGCCGTGTTATTTATGAAACGACCGCGAAAAACGAGACTTCGCTGGATGATGGAAATGCCTGGAATGGGTGTGCCGCCACATCCCTACGGATCACCTGCTGAAATACCAAAAAACATTAGGTATCCAACTGGTCTCCGCGTCGATGGTCGCATTGTTAATGATCGAACTTGTTGCAGCAGCTCAATCAAAAACGACTTTAATCCAATTGAAAACCAAAAGATTGAAGTGATGGAACTATCCGATTTGCACCATCCGAACTGCAAAATTAATAGGAAAATGAACGCAGACTTGGGCGTCGGCGTTGGCAGCATTGGTGCCGACAACTGTAGACGAGAAAGTGAAAGTTCCGACTCGATATTACTTTCACCGGAAGCGTCAAAAGCAACCGAAGCCGTCGAATTTATTGCTGAACATCTTCGAAACGAAGACCTTTACATCCAAGTAAGAGAACCATAACATAATATGCAATCAATCTGACCAATCTGTCTGACACTCAGCACACCCTCTTATTTGCCCTGCGGACAGAATCAGGCATCCAGTAGTATTTAGTACCTATATCTAACTGTATGCACCGGAAACTAATATCAACATTATTTAAATGACGCTAATTGGTTCATGGTTTTAATGTCTTATCTCAGTAGGTAGATGGCGTTTCCAAACCCAAATGGTATCAAAATCAAAAAAAAACCCGTCTCTCATAACTTCTTCTTGTTAGCATCTTTCGGATTCCTCATGTCAAATAAGTCTATGACGGGAGATTCCAGTGCCAGTTCTTGTTTCTAACACGCTGTTCATAAATACAGGGCCCACAAAAGCTTATAAAAGGGACGTGTTCAGGATATCTATAACTAGTTTTCAATAGAAACCAAACTTTAAGTTATTTCGACGGGTTCTAGGATTTGTGATTCACGACAACAATCTATTTATTTACAAATGTTTATTTATTTATTTTACACTATTTACACTTATTAACTACATGTCAACAATGATTATGTTTACTGTTTAACTAGTCACTTTTTACAGTCACTTATAAACTAATTGTCACTCACTGTTTATTTATCACTCGTTATTTAACATTCACGATTTACGGTTTATTTAACACTTACACTATTTATTTCACAACTGACGATTTATTTATCACGATATGTTGTCAACTGACTCACTCGGCTTTTCGATCTCTTTATATACGTGACCAGCTTGATCCAGAAAATTCCAAACGCCAAAATATTCCATCGCTAGAATATTCGATTCCATTGTTTCAGTGTCTGTCTTTTTCTCATCTCTATAGAGAACTTTCTAAATGATAGCTGTTATCTCATGCTATACTGCTCCTCCATTGTTCACCCCTTCACACAATGGGGGGTCTGGCGACAGATATAATCCTTTCGAACTTTCTGGGCTATCTTTTGTAAGGTCGACTATGCCCCCTTTTATCTTCCCTGTCAGATAAAGTCTAAGAAGGTCTAGGGAGGAAGGTCTCAGCCCACACAACCATATGCCCAACACTTTTCTAAACTAATCACAGCGATCTTCTGAATATTAAGGCCTATTTACACTTTGATTAGTGCAGGTTCTTAGTGATTAGAACAAAACGCGTGTGGACCATAATTGATTTGTGCGAATGATTACCAATCAAGTGCGAGTGTTTAGTAATTAGGGAATAGAAACGAGTTCTATTTTTTGCGAGTTGCTACGTCCCGCATGTCTTTCACTAGCAACTTAATTCTTACTAAACACCCCCTACAATTGAGGACAATACTCGCATTACACACTTGAATTAATCACTTACAAGAATCACTAAACATTAATAAACACTCGCACTAATCAACATGTAAATCAGCCTTTACTATAAGTACCTATGTTAAATTGAAATAAAAGTTGTTTTACAGAAAGAGAACCATTACTTGACTTGATTTCAAAACCATTTGACTTAATTTTCAAGCTACTTGGCCTTTGTTTGCCAATCTATTTTGTTCTGGTTTCAAACATTTGAATATACAGTTCTCTTTCTTTTGCTATATATTTTGTATTTTTCTTCTCTCTCGAGTAACGAAATTGTTTTGTTTGTAATTTCAGACCCGAGAAGATTGGAAGTACGTGGCAATGGTGATCGATAGATTGCAATTATACATGTTCTTCTTGGTCACCACAGCTGGCACAATTGGAATTTTAATGGACGCCCCCTACATATTTGAATACGTTGATCAGGATCGAATTATTGAAATTTATCGTGGAAAATAGTGTCATGCAAATAATAATAAAAAAGAAATAATAATAATAAAAATAAACAAAATTTTAATACTAATAATAATAATAATAATATTAATAATTAAAATAACAATAGTAATAATTATAATAATCTAACACAAGTAGTTACTCTGTCAACCAAAAACGAAAAATCGAAAAACGCTCCAATTAATCGCCAACATGATTTTGTTCTTGAAGATGTCAGTCATGGCGTTTTTCTCCATGAAAATATATTCGGAAATTTTCTGTTTTTCACGTTTTATATGTTTATTGCTTTTTCGATGATGGATATCTATAACATTAATTATTATTGATAGGCCATGATTTTCTCGTGGTTCAAATACAATCAATTATGCCAAACTCGATTTTTAACGGTTCCTTAGTAACGAAACAAAAGAAAAAGAAATCATGGCGTTAAGTAATGCGACATGCTCCATTTTGTGTATCCAAAAAGAAAAAAATCTTTATTTACAAAAAAAAAAAAATGAAAAGAAAAAAAGGAAAAGTTAATCTATTAAATAATTGTTAATAAAAAATAATTGTAATAATTATATTATTAAACTATGAATACAGCAAAAGGTAAATTTAGCAATTTCGATTTAAAAGTAGCAGTGTAATAGAAGTAAGAAAATTTAAAATCAAAAAAAAAAAATGCTCGAAGCAAAAGTAGAATAATTTGATGGACCGGCGAGAGGTGAATTAGTTTTTCATTGAAACAAAAAAAATTATATACGATACTATCATACTATAAACGCACCTCAACGTAATTATAGAACTAAAGCCAGCTGCACGCTATGGGATATCATTGACAGAGCCGTAGCGCGGGTGGTGTGAGCGGTGCCCCGGCAACAAGCGCCGAACGACAATGATGTCGCATAATTCACCAATATATTTCAAAAACTGTGGTGTGCGAAAAGAGAAGTAGACATTCGCCGAGCCAGCATGAATGTAAATGTGTGGGTTCTTGTTGATTCGCCTCGATTCAAGACGAATCTTTGAAGAATTCGAAAACGGAACATTCCTCGCAAAAATTTCGCCGCGAACGTGTACTACCGATATTCATTACCTTCGCCAACAGTTTGTGGCTAATGACCTAATTACATTGTGCCAACTCTGGTCAGTTACTGGAGTGCAGCTTACTGTTAACAGTAGCTCTTATTCGAGTTACTACACCCTTTTTTGAAAGATGAAACTTTAATTTTTTCCTAAGAAAATTCAAATAATGGGGGAAGACAGTGAGACTTGTTGTAGTTTTATATGCTTTTTTTTAATCAACACCGAGTTTCATGTCAAAGAAAGTTCTGTGACGCGTTGCAGCAGATATTTTCTCACCTTTCTCCACTACGCTACAAGAGGTTTGTTCCAAGCGACTCAAAACACGACCATTTCCGAACATTTACGTGTACGAACGTTGAAATCCTGTTCCTGGCTGTTTTGGCTTTGCTTATGCGCGTGTCTTGAGCGGGTGAGTTTGTACTAAGTACTAAGTAATTTCAAACAGTTCTTTCATGCGCTCTTGTCAATGTTTGTGCATCGCCATGGCAGGATAATTGGAATAAACCTAAGGTATCAGTACTTGGGCAACTCAAATTTGAATGTCATTTGTGAATTCAGTCTCTTGAAGCGACTTGTCTGTGACAGGCAAGCAACTCTAAAGCTAAGTATCCACTAGTAGACATTTTGCCCGATTTGTCTAGATACTGTCTAGGGATTGTCTATAGACACGACCTATAGACTGCCTAGAGACACTGTTCTTTGCCTGACGTTGCATACTGTCTCATAAAGTCTTCCATTCCGATCGGGAGACGTGATACCTGCCATTTTTGGTTTCGCAACAGGCCCTAGACGAAGACTCGTCTATAGACATGTTTACGGAGACAATCTGAGACGCGTCTCAGAGACCAAAATCGCGCAACATGTCTACTAGTGAGTACTTACCTTACTGCAACTAGTAACTGTCCAAGTCGGCTACTTGCTCGGTGTACCTAGACCATAAAGAACTTTCATCTCGAAATATATAAGCATAGTATATTCCATAGTGTGAAACTGGCTTAGTTAAAAAAGGTGAAACAACCTCATTGTTATTCCATTCATAAATTTAAAAAAAATACCTAAAAAAACTCAACAAAAAAAATTAGGACAACTAATCGAAAATTATAGCTCCTATAAAGACGACACGCTCACTTTTTCATCACAAATACTAAACCAGCTAAATGAAAAAAAAATTAGTAGTTACTAAGTTTCTACTAAAACACGCGTATGTACAGATTATTACTAAAATTATGTGTTCGTTTTTATTTTTTTTTGTAAATCTAGTTACAATTGAAAAACTATACAAAAATCTACGTAGAAAGCACGCCTTTGTATCTTAAGTGTAACCACTTTAACCAATTCAAGTCGTTAATTGAAAGCCTACACGCAAGATGCGTGTACATGAAAGTTCAAATCAGTGGTGGTTTGTCTATGGAGGCAGTTCTCAAAAAAAATTTTTAATCACATTAATATCAAAGATCATATCACGGTTGTCTAAACACAGATTATATCTGCAATTAAAGAAAAGTCTAAGACTCAACAGTAATCGAATTGAATATCACTGAAGCATGAAGCGGAAATCACTGCTAAGTGAATTGAAGTGATTTTGTTTGATAACGGCTTTTTATTTTTATTTTAGCTCAAAAAATATTTTTACATGACGAAACTAAAACTGCAATTCAAAAGTGCTACGAGCCACCACTGATTTCAACCCGTTTCGTACTAATCGATAGATTTTCTCACAACCGACGCTAACTAAACGTTATATGTGTGAGAACAAGTAGCGCCACTAGCGTGAAAATCTAACATAATAAAAGTAATTTTTGCTGTGATGAGCGAATAGCTGTTACCTACATAGTTAGACGTCTTGTGTTCACTGCTCTTCATTGCACCAATCGATTAACTCCATAAAACACCAAACAATTGGCTTCTATAAACGTTATTTGACGTGGAACGGTTTAAAAATTACCATTTAGGAGCTATCCAAAAAATTACGTAACACAAATTTCATGATTTCCTTTTTATCCCTCTCCCCTCATCCTTGTTACAGATTTGTGAGACTCTTTCTCCTCTGATGTGACGTCACATAGCTTACACGAAGATTTGATAAGTTTTCGTTCACTTACAGGTGTCATGTTTGAATAATTTAGATTTTGAGATGTGACGTCACGAAGTCTATAACCCCTCCTACCTCTTGTCATATAATGTCAAACTGGATAACCGCTCTCCTTCCCTATTATTTTGTTAGCAGAAAAACAGGTTAGGGTTCGTTCCCCCGTACTGCAGCCTTAGGGTTATTGTACTCCTGTTCTATTCATGTAACCCTGTTAGACAAGAATTCTTGCTTATTACAGATTCAGCATTCTGCCTAGCAGAAGCAGTCTCTGTATTAAGTTTTTGGCGCGATTTGTGCCTCTTTGGGTGTCATTTATCCCATACAGATGTCGCCACTTTGTGAGGGCGTTGCGGTCAAAAATGACATGGATCGCGTTTTCTTCCCCACCCCAGACAGTTTGCTTTTGGGGTCTTGTTGGGGGACACCAATAGTTTGCAGATATTTTCTCAGTCCACAGGTTATCAGTCCCGTTACTGTCCTGAGTTGGTACCTTCCCAGTCGTAATATCTCAGCGGTGAACGAGGGGCAAATTCTCCTCACCTTTCTCTTGTTGAGCTTGCTGAGAAATTTCTAGCCAGTATATTTTTTGGCTGATGTTTCAGGCAAATTTTTATCGCGCTTTTGACAGCAAATTTGGTGATCCCCACTCCAGGCTTTGGACTCACGAGTGGAGTCATCGAACCAGCCTTCGCGCAAGTGTCAGCTTCTTCATTGCCCTCAACTCCCTTATGTCCCGGCACTCAATCAAGTTTAACTCGGTTGGGCTTTGCCAGGTCCTCCAGAAGTTGACGACACTCCAACACCAACTTAGAGCTACCCGTTATGTTGGCGATCGCTTTTAGCACTGCCTGAACTTTTTTTATAAATCTTTAAATCAGTTGAAACATTTTAAATTATTCTATATTGGCTTCTAGTTGTAACAAGCAGATCCTGATGAAAAATAAGAGATAGGAATGATCCCACCACTTCTGGTCTATAGTTTTTAGGTGGCCTCGAATTAAGAAAAACAATTCTTTTTTCCATTATTCGGTGAAACTATAAATTCGTTTGAAAATCAATTTATTAATTTGAAAAGTACAGAAGAGGAGGGATATCAATTTTGGGCCCTTTATTGTTCCTGAATTTTCTCTCCGCGGTCCTGGAATAAAATCTATCGATTCGTCACACGACACATTGTAAAAAATAAAATGGCTTTCACTTATCACTAAAAAATGGTTAACTTTATAATAAATTTATAAACATATATACATAAATACAATGTATAAGGGGGGAGGGGTTTATGCAATTAAAAAGCGGGGATTCAGTGTTGAAATCCAACCCTGCATCAGATCCTAATTAATATGTTAATTGTTTTGTACGTTAAATCATTGATTCATGTAAATCAATAAACATAATTACTATCAAAACATTACTTACATGTGAACAAACTAAATACCAAAGATTCAACAAAAAAACCAAACTTAGTTACATTACTAGATTCTGATATATGCAGAAGCCAATAAAATTTTTGTTTAGAAATTTGCCCAGTTTTATAGAATAACATTGAAAAATGCTCATTTAACGTGTTTATTTAACCGTTTTGGTGACCCGACAAAATCGCGCATAACCACTGTAGTAGGCAAATAAAATTATCAAAAGAAATTTTCAGAAAGCATTTATTAAAATTTACAAATATTGCACGTTATATTGAAATTTACATTGCGTCAAAGTAAAAGGTTGGCGCGCTTTTGTCGGGATCTTATATAATTACAGTTTGTATTTTGTTGAGATATTAATGGCGAATACTGGTCATAAGTAAATGGCTAAGTTATAAAAAATCTACTTAAACGTTTAATGTGTCCTATCCGACCAAACAATTGACTGACTATAAAGTCTGTAGACGGTGCATTTCATTCACTTAACACGTTGGCTTTAATCTCTAAAATGGAATCGAATTATACAACAATGACTATGACTATAGAATGCAGTGCAATAGCGGCTCATGAGGCAAAGAGGCAGTCAGAGAAGGTTTGGGCACAAAACTTAAAAAAATTGTTTTATTTTGGTCTGCTATGATTATAAAACTGCAATATGGAAAAAATTGCTTCCTTTAAAGTATTTTTAACGAGCCACCATTGGTGGAGAGGTTTAAAATCGATGTTGTCGACACAGTGTCGACACTCACATAATATTTCAATACAATGTCGACAGTTGCAGTCAACGTGTTAAGACATTTAACAGATTGTGTCAATCAAATTGTGATAATATGGAAATAACCAAAAAAAAAATTAAAATCTCTCAGTTGGTTTATGTTTTCTACATATGAATCAATTTTGAAGCGTGCCAATACCATTAAGGTGATATAAATCACAGTGTAATAAGCGTTTAGTAGATTTTGGTGCCCCGACAAAAGCGCGCGGCGCGAAACTTGTGACGTCTCGTCCAGAGATACTCTATACGTATAAAAGTGTGTTTTTCATAAACTTTCAAGTTTTGTCGTAGGCAAACATTTGGCCGTCATTCAGTTTAATGGCTAGAGCTTTATTTAAAATCGTTTTTTTTTAAACCCATTTCACAATCGATAGACAGTCATTTTAACCACTTATCTTATGGAAGTTGTCTTTTCAAATTTTATTTTCCGTTAACCGTGATGAATTTTACATACTGAGACCATAAGTGGATGAATACAGCGCATCATGATTTTCGTCATTTCATGAACAACTTAGGCGTTTCGTGAAAAGACTAAACGATTTTAGGCGTTTCGCGAAAAAACCGGTGAACATTTTGTCTTTTTATGTGAAACGCTCGGTTTTGGTAAAATGATTTTCCTGAAAATGCTAATTTAAGTAAAGAACGACCAAATATTTTCAATTTTTGTTTCCAAAAGGCTTAAAGGACAAGCTTTTAGTTCTAAGAACTAAATTACACAGATTAGTGAGCTTAACCGTACTTAGTTACCATACAACGTAACATGAATGTAAATGTTACATAACGAAGACATGTTTTGTTGGTGTTACCTAACTGTTACGTATTACGTTGTATGTTCATTGGTTAAAGCCAGTGGCAGCTCATGCAAATTTGTAGTGGTAGGGCTGCGATTTTTGAAAAAAAATTTATCATAAAATTTATTTACATTTTACTAGATTCAATTGAACAGTGAACAATTTCAATATGTTCGTCTATGTTCGTTAATGATACGAACGAAATTTATATCAATTATTGTTAGTCAAATGGTGGGGGCTGTTAGTTTTGCAGCCCAAAATCCGCTTTATTTTTTACGTGACCCCCACTACATTTTGCCGTTTCATAGCGTAAACAGTGAATGCTTCAATAGAAGTTTAGCGGGCAATTTATTGCACACAATGTCCAACTACTTGATTTGATGAATCTCGCCAGTTTTTCAAATATTTCATTTAAATATCTATTCATGATGACACTAACGGTTCGTTCCAAGCGACTCAAAGCATGACCATTTCTGAACATTTTCGTGTACGAACGTTTAAATCCGGTTCCTGGCTGTTTTGGCGGTGCTTATGCACGTGCCTTGAGCGGGTGAGTTTGTAACTCAAGCCAACTTTATGATGGTCGGATCTAAACACATGCTAACCGATTCTAGTTTTTGATAGGTTTGTTCCAATCGTCCTTTTGATGATGTTCAAACATTGACCAACAGACAAAGAGCAAGATAGAAGAACTGTTTTAGCTTAGGCTGAGGGTCGACAAAGCAGTGCATAAGCATCGCCGAAACAGTGTTGATATAAGCGATCGTCACGTCGTTGCACGAAAAAGGCTGTGCTGACTGTTGAATGGTCGCATGGAACGAACCTACTGAACAATTCTTCACTCATTCTTGTCTCTTGGTCAATGCTGTCTTACTTTTTGTCTGTTGGTCGTGTCTGTGCATCGCCATAGCTGGATGTTTGGATCAAACCTAATGTGGCATTGTTTAGATCAAGCCTAAGCCTAAGTTGATGGTAGACTTGCGCACAAAGTAATTGCAAACAGCTCTTTGTCACGCTCTTGTCAATGTTCGTGCATCACCAGGTAGGACGATTGGAACAAACCTTTAATGTACAAGCATATTACCACCAGAATCGTTTGTCAAATGGGTTAAATATTCTAATTTAACATTTTTTTTTTATGTAAAATGAATCGATCGATCCGATTTCTATTCTTTAAATTTTGATCTACCCCGTAATATAAATGTAATATAGCATTTTTCAAAATCATGAGACAATCTTTTTATATCAGATTATCGATTTATTCTCATATTCATAGATTTTTTTATTTTTTTTTTTTTTGGAAAAGATACAATTTTTAAAATAACTATAGACTTATAAACAGTATGATAGATTTTGTTTTTAATTATTCATTTAATAAAAAGGCAAATAAAAATTTAGAAATATGACAATTTATATCTTAAAAAATAAAAAAAAAATAAATAAATAAAATATTAATAATATACATAATTAAATAATAATTGATTAAAAAACGTATTTCTACTGATTTTATAAAACTGAATTGAAACCAAAGTAAAACTGAAAAAATAAATAAATTGATATATTAATAATTAAAAAAAAATAATACACATTTTGTATGAGCTCATTATGTACTCCAAATAGTGATTATAAGCTATTGATAAATGAACAATTATGTACTAATTAATTAATTATTAATAGCAACCAGTATGATGTAATATATTATTTAACCAAAACAAGTTTAATTAAGAAATATGCGTGCGCGGTACGTTAATTATTATTAATTAAAAAAAAATTAATAAATTAAAAAAAAAATAGTGAAACAAAAAAGGTAATACAAAAAGCATTTGTAACAATAATGATAAGAATATAAGTAGACAAATTTGTATTTTTTTTATTTAAGGCAAATTGATTAACTGATTTGTTAACATAGAAATCATTGTTATTATTATTATTGAAGGTACTCGAGGAAAATGTTACGTCACTTAAAAATGAGCCAATTATATAATATTATATATCGGCTCAGCTCGAAAATGAGAATAAATTTTTAAGCTTCACACCCACCCCAATACGTGATTGTAGTAATTAAACGGTGACCAAATTGTTTTGGTCTTGAGTGTGATTTAATCGTGTTCTTTGTTTCGATTTCGTTCTGTTCGAAGCAGTGTTCTTTTCTTTTACGGATTTGTGTGACGGCCACGTTTCAGTTATCAGTCACTTAGGTTATGGACACGACCAGAGCAATGGGTCATAGGGTGCTACCAAAACAAACCGCTAACAATTCAGCCTCTTATTATGACAACCACGCTGATTGTGTTGAGTACTACGTTATCAATGATATCATTCTTTCACTTACGACCACGCAAACCCTTCTCAAAAGTTTGATCAGAGCCATTCTAATACTTCACAAAATGAAAAAAAAAAAACAACGACAAAGAACGTAATCGTTGTGAACGCGTTGTGGAACGTAGCTTATTGGGTACATATTACTTAAATTACGTTGGTACTATGGTAAAATTATCACATTATCGTGTTGGCTGTCTGATCTTCTTTAGAACAAATAAGAAAATAGTGCAAACACATTTATTGCCCGGGGCCTGGTCTTAAATTCAGTAGACCCGGGGTCCCCAACCTTTTTGCGTCTGGGAGCATATATATAGAATGCCGGTCAGGCGCCGGGCACCATTTACTTTTTCCAAAATAAATTTATAGATGGACGTTGTTCTTTATGTTTTTTTTTATATTTTGGAGTAAAATTTTTTTATCGTGGTCTCACAGCAAAGGGCACACATAAAAGGGTCTTTGAGCACCATGATGCCCGCGGGCATAGGGTTGGGGACTGCGGTAGTAGACAGTTGATGTTTCGATACGTTAATAATATCGACATATTAAAAATAATTTTAGTTAGTTTTTGTTAGTAGGTTTTAAAGCTCATCGTTTCAGTTACCTACGCGTAAGACGGCAGAGTCCTTGGAATATATATTTTGTATAAAACTACTATGTGTAGTCCAATACACGTATATCCCTTAAGATCTATCACCATATGATTTCTTCCCTTTATTACCGCGACCAATAAGGTCTATTATGTGACCCTTTGTATTAGCTAGGGGAGCATCAGGTTTTTAAAGAAAGTCAGCACCTGCCTAGGGGCTGCCATTTCTATCTCGCCAGGCGTCATGTCCGTTTTTCCGAGATGCTGCAGTCTTCTTTTGAAAGCTGCCCCACATAAGCACAAAATGTGCTCCACCGTTTCAGCCACTTTCTAGCAGAAACGACATAATATGTTGGTGTCAGCTTAACCGATCTTGCGAAGATGGTAATTTAGAGTACGGTGGCCCGTATAGAGGCTTGTTAGGAGCCTTACGTCCATATGTTGAGTTCTCTTCTTGGAGTACTTTATGAATTTCTTAGCTTGTCTACATCCCGGAGTATTCCTTCAGTGCGAGGCCTTGGCTTTGGTCTCCCAAGCTAGAAAAGCGTTTTTGTGATTTCACAAAAAGGTTCGAGTCCTATGTGGTCTGATGAGGCGCCATTTTGGGCCAGTTGATCGGCCTCTACACCCTCATGCCCTGGAGTCTACCATTGGTAGACCTTGTTGCAAGCTATCAGTTCCCTGAGAGCTGGTTGACAAGTTTAGACCAAACCGTCTTAAATGACAGTTACTTACAATGTTGATGTGTGCCCCATTTAAACCCCTCGCAAGGTTTAGTCTGGCACATTCATCTATTGCAAGTACTTCAGCTTGGAAGATGATAGTGGAAGTCCCAAGGGCCTGTTCAATTTGACCATATGGTCCATAAACGCCCATCCCTGCTCTGCCATCCATAACTGAGCCGTCGGTGAACCATACCGGTCCGCCACTATATGCTTATTTCACACGAATTGAAAGCTTCCAACAAAAATGAACTTATATTTATTTAATTTGAAGAGACTTAAAATTTGTCAACAAAAGGAGACATAATCGGACCTATTCCATAAGATCTTGTCAAGAGAGATGACAGTTGTCGCGTCACGATGTGACATTTTTGTTTCAAACGACAACTGTCACTTCAAAAAACGTTAGACTACTATTAAGAAACAAACATTGTTGCATACATGATATTTGTTGTATAGAATGTGAATTTCAATCGTCATCCCGTTTAACCAGAAATACTAATTGCTTCCATTTTTTTGAATAATTACAATGAAATGAATTTATTACAAAATCTGTATTTGCTCAAGTGAAACTATGTACTAAGTATAACTATAATTGACATTTGTGACATGGCTGCGCTGTGTCACATCGATTCGTATATCTCAGTCTCTCATACTGTAGATCGTTTGTGATTGGTTGATTGAAATGCTTGTAATGTTCTGATTGGTTACTGAAACGTGGCTAATGTGTAAGCAAGAGAGAGAGAGCGAGGGAGTATAGGAAAATATTTGCTCAAATCAAATACTGCCTGATAAAGATGAAAAACAAAGATTTATAAATTCCCCAAAAATTCAAATATTGAATGTCCGTTTTGTGCGACAAGCACAGAGTGAGACATTTTGCTCAAACCTAAAAAAAAATAAATAAATAAATAATATTAAATAGTATTCTATTAATGGTGTAAAAGGGCAGTAAATGGTAACATTATAAAGTTTCGGTTTCGAATTATTTCCATTCCCAATTGCGTCCGGTGCCATTAAATATTTCGTTCAAAAATTATATTTGTACAAAGTAATGTTTGCGTCATACTTAAGGTAGTTGCTTATGAGATTTTGTTTTTAGTTTTTATATAGTACTGTCATAGTAACTAGACTGATCGTAAGTTAACGCGTTCTTGCGACGTTGGTGACGTTCACGTAATGGCGACACACAACACTAGCAATCACGACCGACTTTTTCTCTAATAAACACACAACAATCGATGCTGGCACAAAATGAAAAATAAAAACGAATCCACCGAGAATATTTTTAACCCTTATCTAACCCAAATAGTTTATGCCATTTTGTTCATAATAAATTTTTCTGCTTTTTGTATAAAACGTGGATTAGTGCTTATATAGGTACCTTCGAAATTTCGAAATTACGGGTTTCACGTCATTATTCATTGATTTACTTAACAACTACCTTAAAAGTAACGGAATCATGTGAAACTATCAACGGAAGTGACATACGGACGAACTTCACACGTCTTGGTTATCTTTTAAACGCGAAATGGTATGCATGTGTTTTTTTTTATCAAACAGAAACGCGTTTATGAGCAAGTGGACGAGCGATTAAAATAGATCTTTCAGTCATCTATTAATACACACGTGATTAACCTTAAAACTTAACACAATACGTTGAAATCAGAGGAAAATTTAATTATTTTACACCATTTTGAAATCGTTTGAACGCCATCTAATTTATAAGAGATAGCACGCTTAGTTTAAAAAATGCCAACTCAAATATAGGGGAAAGTTAAGTTACTATTTAAAACGATACTTCTCTATACGTGTTAAATTGTATGAATACATTTTCCTTAAATCTAGCGTTACGGAATTTATAAGAAATAAATTAGTGTACCAACTTTTAGTACAGACATTCGGGTCTTTAATACATATACTTGGAAACATTAACTTTCCTCAATCATCAACTAAAAAAAAAAAGTGTCATTGAATACGCCTGTTACTACATGTAACAGCACCATCCAGTCTCTTATCCTCTTCAGAGTGATTTTTTTTAACGCTCGCTCATTTATACGTATTATGTCAGTCCATTGATTGAACGATTTGTTATTTGATTCGTATCGTGTATCGTGTAAATTTCTTGGTTCCAAAAACTTGATCTATATGCCATACTCATTTCACACACTATGTTGAGAACAGCGATTCCTAGTGAAAAAGATCATTCTGAATTTCAGATTTTGTATTCAAAAGTTTTAAGTGCACTAGCCTTTAATTAATATTACACATTAAATCTCAGTATAGTGTTGCTTTGAGATACGAGTATTTTGAGATACGAGCCGTAACTAAAATTCAGTTCTTGATTGAGGTACGAGTCAAATTTTGAGATACAAACCAGCCTTGGTAACGTCACATCCAGTTAGCATTGATTCGTGTTTTTCATTCATTTTATAATATTTAATAATTTTAAATATATTTTTATGTTAAAAACAAAAGGAATCTTAAGTTGTGTTCTGGCACGAATAGTGCCGTTAATTTAAATTGAGAAAATTGATTTGAGATACGAGTGTTTTGACTTACGAGCTCGGTCATGGACCGAAATTTAGCTCGTATCTCAAGTTACCTCATTGATGAAGTGATCCAAAAAAGCCTCGGAAAAAGTCGAGTGCTTGATGGACGAGCTGGCAACGCTATGTGTGCGTAACCACTGTCTACATAGAACGAACAAGTTTTAATCAAGCTTTTGTGATTGGTATTTTTCGTTCTTGTAACGGTGAGTGTTACGTGAAACATTGCATCTTCACGTAAGGTCTTAAATAAGATAAATTTCGTTTAATGATATCTGATGCAGTATCGATTCTATCTTTGTCTTGTGCGAGAAACTGTTGTATATTTCTTCATTTTCATATCTGCACAACCAAATAACAATCAATTTAAGGTAGTTGTTCGCTGTGAGATTTTTGAACTATGCCAAAATAATTAGACTCGACATAAGGGTAAGAAGGGGGAGCGAAATTTAACAAGGGTTTGCTGAAAGTTAAGAAAACATTGTGAATGTGTTACATAATAAGTTTGTTCTGGATAGAAATAAAACCATAAATTGTACGTTACAAGTCATGCGTAATACAAAATTATGGCAACTATATATTTCGCATGAGTTTTTTTGACTTGTACCGTACAATGTACGATTTTATTTTTCCCTGAAAAAAACTTAAGAGCAATCAACAGTTTATGGCTATTTATAGGTGACTAAACCCCTTCCACATATCGTGCTCTAACTCGAAAACGGTTTGTTGTATGAAAATTTGGTTGGGAAGAAACTGGTAGTAAACTTTTTGTTCTATAACTTTGTGCATATCCTAAAATGTTGCAAATATTATATAAAAGGAGATTTTTACAAAAATTTGAATTTTGATGAAAATGTTATTAATTAGAATCAATTAGAAATTTATTAGAACGCAAAACGTCCAACTATGTAACCGTCCTGTAATAGTTATGTAACATTCACTCGTTATCTAAGGCCGCGTTCACACGGTTCAACTTTAGTTGATCAACAATTCACAATCTTTTAGACCGTAGCGGGGTAAGCGACGCGAGAAGTGAAGCACAAGCGAGTCGAATTGGAAGCAAAATGTACAGAATTGAAAGAAAACTGACCGGGGTCGACTCGATCGACTTGAACGACAAAATGTTTGACTCAGTCAAACTTTTGTTGAACGAGTCGACCCCGGTCAGTTTTCTTTCAATTCTGTACATTTTGCTTCCAATTCGACTCGCTTGTGCTTCACTTCTCGCGTCGCTTACCCCGCTACGGTCTAAAAGATTGTAAATTGTTGATCAACTGAAGTTGAACCGTGTGAACGCGGCCTAACTGTTACAGGACGATTACGTAGTTGAACGTTTTGTATCAAATCAAATTTACTTAGCAACTACCTTAAATTGAGCGGCTTATTTGATATTTTTATTAACAACGAATAATTTTTGAATTTAGATAAAAAATTGTCTTCCCGAAAAATCTATTCAAGAAGAATTGGGGGTAAAGTTTTTTTTTTTTGCTCAATCAATTCTTGGTTTTCAGCTAATTTTTATAGGCCTATACGGGGAAACAGATTTTCTAGATTTTCTCTAAAATATATAATCACACTGCCAGATAAAAAAAAATTTAGCGTAGCTAATATTCAAACCTAAGCAGACATGGGCCAGAGATATTAAAAAAAAACAATATAGTGCAAAAATATCCCCCATTCTTACGATTTTTCAATCGTAAATCTTTCATTTTGATCAAATTTCATGTTGTTATGCAGTAAAATCAGGCGGCCATTTGCAAATCGAAAGCGTCCGAGATAACGAGGTCGTCAACATAGCGAGGTTTGTCATTGCGAATCGAATCACTACTCAAAAATATTTGTAAATGAGCGCTCGACAATTTACTAGCGATATGTTTCAGTGTAAATGAACGGCAAAAATGAAACTTTGTATAAATTTTTTAATTACAAATAGTCATCGTAATTATCATTTCATATACTTGTATGTCACTTCAATTGAAAAAAAAAAATCAACAAAATCTTAAATATCTTAATTATAAATTAAAAAATAAGGTTAACTATGTATATTAAATAAAATCAAAATACAAAATGAAAAAAACATATATATATAAATTAAAAAGGCAGAAAAATATTATTTGTTGTAGGTTGAAAAATTCACGAAAACTCTAGTCCTGAGGAACAGAAAATCACAAAAAATGTAGCAATAACATTCCTATCTATACGATATGAATATAATTTTTCTGCGTACGCGAACAAAATAAAGTAACATCGCGAACGTGTGAACGTGAAATAAACGTATTATCAAATTTTTAATTTTATTACCTCGTTCATGACTACCACTAACATGTTAAGTCACACTGCTACGCATTTACGTATATTTTTCATAAACAATTTGTGATTGAAACGCGTCGAATGAAATGAAAATCAATAAAAGAATCCAGCAAATTGCATCGTATATTGTAATTAATCGTATAAATGACATCAAAATCATCATTATCTACAATAAATATTATCTTATAAATAAAACATTGCATTGTTTTCATAAAAATTAATTCTCAATACGACATGAACTTATGTTTGTTGTTATAAAACTTAATATTATTAATATAAAATAAAAATTCTGTTACCATAATGGCATTGTATTCTTTTATACGTGGCTATAGTCACACTCACAAATCCTCCATATACCTACATATATATCCTATCGTATATATTCAACATCTATGAAAGTGGTATCAATACTGTTCAGAGATATTCGAAAATATTGGCTCCAAAAGGTTTGAAGCAAGTAGCGAAAGCGACAAGCGCTGAATGCGGTATTACCACTACCGTTGTTTGTGCGGCTAGTGCTAGCGGTAGGGGAAAGTTGGGTATTTGAGAACAGCGGCTAATTAAAAACAGTTAAATTTTAATTATTTCTGTATTTAAAAAAATTTTTATTAGTGTTTGAATTGACAAGTGTGTGCTTTATCGTTCCTGACAGAAAAAAATATTTAAATTGGCGTTCGCATACTGTCACGGTAAGTAAATAATTAAAATTTGATCTTTTGTTACAATTTTTGCCGTATGTAAAAATCTTTGAAAAAATTATTTCTTGACCTTTAGTGCGTATTTTTTTGTTATTATCTTTCATTTACAATTCATTTATTAGTTTTATGTGGCTATTTAAGTTAAATGAAGAAAATATTTTAAGTATCGAGCATTTTAATATGAATTGCCTAAATCGGGTAATTTGGAACAATTTTCGCGGGGTAAATGTGGACGTTTCTTATTAATATGTAAGAAATTTTTTATTTTACAATTTTTTCGAAGAATTTTCTTATTTTAAACTCTGATGCAACGTTTTATTTTGTTGACTTGTTGTTGTTGTTGTTTTGTTTGATCAATTTGTTTGGATCAATTTTATTTTGTGCTGTTGTTTCCAATAATTATGATTGTTTAACGGAAAAAAAAATTTCTCTCTTTAGATGCCCAGAAATTACACAAGAAAAACAACACCGCGGTACACAATTGAAAATCTCCAACGCGCGAGACATGATGTGAGATGTCGACGACTTTCTTTAAGCAAAGCAGCAACAAAATACGGAGTACCAAAATCAACATTATTTCGACAAGTGCATCTAGAAGAATTTAAGAAACCGAAAAAAGGACGACACCCTGTCTTCAATCATAGTCACGAAAATCAATTGGAAAAATACATCCTCGATTGTTGCGAGTCTTTTTACGGCATAACACCTAGATTCTGGTTGAATAAATGAGTCCATATTCGTTGAATACCTACAGCACTTCATTAATTTTGTTAAACCTACCGAGGACGAGCCAGTCTTGATAATACTAGATAATCATGAAAGTCACATTAGCTTGGGGGCATACACGCTTTTTCGAGAACACAACCTTCATGTTCTTTCCTTACCGCCTCATGTATCACATAAAATGCAACCGCTGGACTTAACTTTTTTCAGTGCACTGAAATGTGCATACAATCGACAGTGTGAGCTCTACATGGTTAACAATCCTGGCAAACGGATCACCCAATACAAAGTGGCCGAGCTGTTTACTAATGCGTACAACAAGACAGCCAACATAAGCAAAGCGATCAATGGTTTTAGAGTGGCTGGAATTCATCCCATCGATACGGACAAGTTTAACGAATGCTTCGCAAATATGCCTTTTATTGATAAATTCAACACTGCTGACAGTCATGACAGTCTACATACTACTTCCGTTTGTGATACTACTACTACTACAGCTGAGAAAACAATTCCTGTGGACGATCAACCGACAACATCACACAACCATAATCATAAACATCAAACCAATTTAACCATACACACTTTTCTTGCTCCGTTAACTCCTGTGCTCCTCTTTGACATAGCCAACGTGCCGATCATTCTTAAAATAGAAACTTCACAACGAAGAAAAAGAAAACATTCTCAAATTTTATCCAGCACTCCCATAAGACATCAATTAGAGGAAAAACAAAAACAGCAAACTGCAAAGAAAAATAAAAATATTCAACAACAAAGAAGTACAACGAACCCACCATCAGTCAACAATACAACGGTCGTTAGAAATTTGAAAACGGTGTTCGAGGAAAGTGACGGCGTGGACTATTATTGCATATTCTGCACGGAAAAATATAAATCGCCCCCTAAAGAAGACTGGATTATGTGTACCAAATGTAAGAAATGGGCCCATGACGCATGTACGAACGGTCAATACATGTGTAATAATTACGTCTGTGATTTGTGTGAAACATAGTTAATCATTAAAATTTATATTATATATATTATCATTACCCAATGCAGTTTCTATTTCCCCCGTGGATTGATTTCAATTACCCCACACACTACCAGGAAAATAGGAATGGCAATAGTTTTTATATTCTATATTATTGTTATTCTAATGTTAATTTAAAAAAGTTTTGTGATCAAATTATTAAAGTAGATAAGTTAAAGTTTATGTTATAGCAAAAGTTTACTAAAATTGTTATTTTATATTATTAATTAGGATAATTTAGAGTTTATTGTTCTCAAATACCCCACTTTTCCCTATGTGTGAACTGTTGCTTAATGGCGCTAATAACAATATGATTGGCACGGTTTCTGATTCTGGTTGGATAACCTTGTCCATATTCGTGGATTATCTACAATACTTCATTGCTTTTGTTAAACCTACCGAGGAAGACCAGTCTTGATAATACTAAATAATCACGAAAGTCACATTAGCTTGGGGGTATACACGCTTTTTCGAGAACACCATCTACATGTGCTTTCCTTACCACCTTATGTATCTTATAAAATGCAACCACTGGACTCAACTTCCTTCAGTGCACTAAAGATTGCCTACAATCAACAGTGTGAGCTCTACATGGTTAACAATCCTGGTAAACGGATCATCCAATACAAAGTGGCCGAGCTGTTTACAAATGCGTACAACAAGACAAGACAGCCAACATAAGCAAAGCGATCAATGGTTTTAGAGTGGCTGGAATTCAACCCATCGATACAGACAAGTTTAACGAATGCTTCGAAAATATGCCTTTTAATAAATTCAACATTGACAGTCAAGATCCAATTACTTCCGTTCGTGATATTACAACTGAGAAAACAATTCCTGTGGACGATCAAGAGACAACATCACACAATCATCATAGCCAAAACACCACTATTGTTCATGAACATCAAACCGATTTAACGATTAATACTTCTGTTTCTCCAATAACTCCTGTGCTCCTGTCTGACATAGCCAATGTACCTATCATATCTAAAACAACATTTTTGCAACGTAGAAAAAGAAAACATTCTCAAATTTTATCCAGCACTCCCATAAAACATCAATTAAAAGAAAAAGAAAAAAGACAAACTGAAAAGAAAAAGAAAAATATACAATTACAACAACGAAAAAGTATAACATTAAATTAGAAGCCACCATCAGTCAAGAATACAGCGGTCGTTTTAAATTTGAAAACGGTGTTCGAGGAAAGTGACGACGTAGACTATTATTGTATATTCTGCACGGAAAAATATGAATCACCCCCTAAAGAAGACTGGATTACGTGTAAAAAATGTAAGAAGTGGGCCTATGAGCAATGCACGAGCGGTCAATACACGTCTAATGATTACTTCTGTGATTTGTGTGAAACATAGTTAACAATCATTAAAATTTATATTATGTATATCATTACCCAATTTAAAGCTCCATGTTGTTCTAGGAGTTTTTTCAATTTTTTTTCGAAAACAGCTCCAAAGGTTTTCTTTAAACTTACTACAGTTCTTACACTTATTAGTGGCTACAACTTTTATTTGAAACTTTTTCCTGGGAAAATTCGAATAAGGATGGTTCTGGGGTGATGGTTGGGAATTCGTATATGTTATATGTACAATGTACAATAATGGACCGTTTATTTTGAAAGTGGTGTAAGTCCATTTTCTCTTGTTTCAAGATAATTAAGGTTTTGCGTATTTGTCAATTTAAAAATTTGGGTTAAATATATTAAGCCAAGCAATGTTTTTATTGATTTATCAATATGTAGTTTGATTATATAAATTTGTTTTAGGCGAATATAACTAAAATAATGTATATTTAGGGGCTGCAAATGGACTTACACCACTTTCAAAATTAGTCAATTGTAAAAACCGTTTAATTTCAAATTTGGAAAATCAAATGTAAATAAATATACGTCATATTAATTCAGAATTGTTGGCAAATAATGATACGATATAAAATAGAAGTAGCACCTTTAATTTTAGACGTTAATTACATTGTTAAAATTACGTGATATTGGTAATATTTATATGTGGCAGTGTTTTGAAATATTCATGATATACCGTAGGTATATAAGATAATAACTGCTTGGGGTCTTTATATTTTACATAAGTAATATAGCTGGCATATTGGTACAAATGCGCCAGAGCGATTTTTTTTCAAATTTTAGCGGTCTTCCAGGACCTATGTCCTACATCGATGTTTTATATATTGTCACAAATCTGAGACACCATTTTGTGTCTGGACGCCCGATGGGTGGGATTAACCAATCACCAGCGATAAGAATTGCACAAAAGGATGGACCCCCTGGAGCAGTTTTATGACCAAAGGATTAATATAACAAGGGACGCGTTGTTCTAGTAATTTCTCCATTGATTTATCAATGGATGAGAGAAAGACAGGCGCTAAGATTACAAATAGATTCTTCTAGTAACGGATGATTTATGGCTTGGAAAGTTCTCGACTGATGATGAGTTACTGTAAATAATCCGAAAGATAGGCCCACAGGGCAGTGTTCAAATAAATCACCGAGAGTATCCAAATACATCATCGAGAGTATTCAAATAAATTCATTGACAGTGTTAAAATAAATCAAGTGAATATTGTTAAAGTTCTTAAAGTGATCAGTGAATTGTCAAAGAAAGTGTACATAGTGAATATTGTGAAAGTGTTATATAAATTGTTGACAGTGAACATTGTTATAGTGCATAAGGTACTTTAAAAACTGACTAATTGTTAACGTGTAGTGCATAAATGTTAGATAAATAAATAAACAATTGTTAAGAAATAAATTCGTAGTCATTATACACAAACCAACGAACCCGTAAAAACGTTACAATATTATATTAAATAGTATCTATGTGGTGCACTTTTGAAAAACCTCATCCAAAATATTTGCAACCAATGTAGGGGAAAGTTGGGTATTTGAGAACAGCGGCTAATTAAAAACAGTTAAATTTTAATTATTTCTGAATTTAAAAAAATGTTTATTAGTGTTTGAATTGACAAGTGTGTGCTTTATCGTTCCTGACAGAAAAAAATATTTAAATTGGCGTTCGCATACTGTCACGGTAAGTAAATAATTAAAATTTGATCTTTTGTTACAATTTTTGCCGTATGTAAAAATCTTTGAAAAAATTATTTCTTGACCTTTAGTGCGTATATTTTTGTTATTATCTTTCATTTACAATTTATTTATTAGTTTTATGTGGCTATTTAAGTTAAATGAAGAAAATATTTTAAGTATCGAGCATTTTAACGATTTTCGCGGGGTAAATGTGGACGTTTCTTATTAATATGTAAGAAATTTTTTATTTTACAATTTTTTCGAAGAATTTTCTTATTTTAAACTCTGATGCAACGTTTTATTTTGTTGACTTGTTGTTGTTGTTGTTTTGTTTGATCAATTTGTTTGGATCAATTTTATTTTGTGCTGTTGTTTCCAATAATTATGATTGTTCTACGGAAAAAAAAATTCTCTCTTTAGATGCCCAGAAATTACACAAGAAAAACAACACCGCGGTACACAATTGAAAATCTCCAACGCGCGAGACATGATGTGAGATGTCGACGACTTTCTTTAAGCAAAGCAGCAACCAAATACGGAGTACCAAAATCAACATTATTTCGACAAGTGCATCTAGAAGAATTTAAGAAACCGAAAAAAGGACGACACCCTGTCTTCAATCATAGTCACGAAAATCAATTGGAAAAATACATCCTCGATTGTTGCGAGTCTTTTTACGGCATCACACCTAGATCACTACGAAAGATTGCCTTTACATTTGCTGAAGCCAACAAATTGAGCCATAAATTTAACCAAGAATCTCAGATGGCTGGTAAAGACTGGTACTATTCATTCATGTCTCGACATCCCTCCATCAGTCTACGAACTCCAGCAGCAACGTCACTTAACCGAATTCAAGCGTTCAATGCCACCGAAATTAAATTGTTTTTCGATCAACTAGAAGCCCTCCAACGCAAATACAATTTTCCTAGTCACCGTATATTCAACATTGATGAAACTGGTATCAACACTGTTCAACGTAATTCGAAAATATTGGCGCCAAAAGGTTTGAAGCAAGTTGGAAAAGCGACAAGTGCTGAGCGTGGTATCACCACTACCGTTGTTTGTGCGATAAGTGCAAACGGTATATATGTACCTCCAATGTTTATCTTCAAAAGAAGGCGTATGTGTGACCTGTTGCTGAATGGCGTTAATAACGATATGATTGGCACGGTTTCTGATTCTGGTTGGATAAATAAGTCCATATTCGTTGAATACCTACAGCACTTCATTAATTTTGTTAAACCTACCGAGGACGAGCCAGTCTTGATAATACTAGATAATCATGAAAGTCACATTAGCTTGGGGGCATACACGCTTTTTCGAGAACACAACCTTCATGTTCTTTCCTTACCGCCTCATGTATCACATAAAATGCAACCGCTGGACTTAACTTTTTTCAGTGCACTGAAATGTGCATACAATCGACAGTGTGAGCTCTACATGGTTAACAATCCTGGCAAACGGATCACCCAATACAAAGTGGCCGAGCTGTTTACTAATGCGTAAAACAAGACAGCCAACATAAGCAAAGCGATCAATGGTTTTAGAGTGGCTGGAATTCATCCCATCGATACGGACAAGTTTAACGAATGCTTTGCAAATATGCCTTTTATTGATAAATTCAACACTGCTGACAGTCATGACAGTCTACATACTACTTCCGTTTGTGATACTACTACTACTACAACAGCTGAGAAAACAATTCCTGTGGACGATCAACCGACAACATCACACAACCATAATCATAAACATCAAACCAATTTAACCATACACACTTTTCTTGCTCCGTTAACTCCTGTGCTCCTCTTTGACATAGCCAACGTGCCGATCATTCTTAAAATAGAAACTTCACAACGAAGAAAAAGAAAACATTCTCAAATTTTATCCAGCACTCCCATAAGACATCAATTAGAGGAAAAACAAAAACGGCAAACTGCAAAGAAAAATAAAAATATTCAACAACGAAGAAGTACAACGACCCCCCATCAGTCAACAATACAGCGGTCGTTAGAAATTTGAAAACGGTGTTCGAGGAAAGTGACGGCGTGGACTATTATTGCATATTCTGCACGGAAAAATATGAATCGCCCCCTAAAGAAGACTGGATTATGTGTACCAAATGTAAGAAATGGGCCCATGACGCATGTACGAACGGTCAATACATGTGTAATAATTACGTCTGTGATTTGTGTGAAACATAGTTAATCATTAAAATTTATATTATATATATTATCATTACCCAATGCAGTTTCTATTTCCCCCGTGGATTGATTTCAATTACCCCACACACTACCAGGAAAATAGGAATGGCAATAGTTTTTATATTCTATATTATTGTTATTCTAATGTTAATTTAAAAAAGTTTTGTGATCAAATTATTAAAGTAGATAAGTTAAAGTTTATGTTATAGCAAAAGTTTACTAAAATTGTTATTTTATATTATTAATTAGGATAATTTAAAGTTTATTGTTCTCAAATACCCCACTTTCCCCTACCTGTTCTCTAGTAGTGTTTCTTGTTAACTTTTATTAAATTACATTTTGAAGAGTTATTGTTAAAACGAAGTTCTCTCATTTCATTTAATGTAAAATGAATTAACTAAGTTTTCTACATTGTGTTATTACATCAAAATAATTCTGTGGAATTTCTATTTTTGCAATGCTATTTCTATAATACCAAACGCTGCATCGTTCGGAAGATAGATGAATGCCCCGAGAGTAAAAATGAGTGATCAAATTGGAAAAAAAGTTGGACTTACACCACTTTCATAGTCAATTAATATGCAATTTCATTTACCAACCAATTATAAATTGTACAAAAAAGAGGATTTTTAAAGATATTAAACATTTACTAGTTGTATATAAAAAAAATTACATTAAATTAAGCATATTTAATGTCTTATCTCCATTTTTTTTAAAAAAATGGACTTACACCACTTTTAAAAGAAACGATCCAGTCATATAGATTGTATGCATATAGTTCTGTTTATATGCATAGTTATAAACGTTATAAAGCGCTTATATTTCATCTATTTTATACCAACAGCGAGTTTCATGAATGAAAGTAAAAGAAAGTACTGTGACGCCTAGCAGCAGATATTTATTAATAATAAATGATAAATAAATCTTTTACTAAAAGATATTTAAATGCCTCTCTATTTATTATTTTATTTTTTCATTTATTATTTCAGAAACAAACTTTTTATATTTATTTATTATAGATCCAAACCAAATCATAGAGCTGTGCTATTATTTATTTTATTTTATTAGCAGCAGATATTTATTAATAATAAATGATAAATAAATCTTATATTAAAAGATATTTAAATGACTCTCTATTTATTATTTTATTTTTTCATTTATTATTTCAGAAACAAACTTTTTATATTTATTTATCATAGATCCAAACCAAATCATAGAGCTGTGTGTATCTTTGAGTACTAGCATAAAATCTAGAGAAAAAAGTCACCAGAATACACATAAAACTCGTGGGATTGGCTAAATTATTTTATCACAATTTATCATTGGCATGAAACCTTCGTAGTGAGAGCATTAATGCTAATTATGGAGCGTATAGAAGGAGAATAGCCTCCGTATAAAAAATGGACCCATTTCTGTTCTAGAACCAGATGACACTTAAGGGCGACTGGTTCCCTCTAGCATTGTTCATTTGTTAATTTCGTATCAATTGTATCAACTGGTTGCAGTATTTGAACAATATTTACGGCGCAAATATTTAGTAGCCAACTTCAGACGATACTGGTAGCCCTTCAGCGCTAACGGACAGTGGCGGATTTTTTTGATACTTTAACTTATCATCCATTAACGATTGTTCTCCTTGTATACGCTCCGTACCTAATTATAAAGTCGATTTATCTCCATAGATTTAGTCGAATTACTGCTAAAAATTCCATCTCTTTTTGTTCATGTTGATATTGTATGTCGCTATATCTGTTTAGCTCCTGAGCGAGCTACATGTCACTTTCACTTTAACTATTTCGACTATATCAGACTATAGGTTTAACTTTTATAACCTCTTACCAAATTTTTTTTTTAAATAGGACTTTGCTATTTGAACTTTGAAATTTCTCGCGTTTAACGACTGATTGAGCTACCTTTTTATCAATTTAGATTAAGCGATTCATAAATGAAGGTTTCAATGCATAAAACGAGTTGATTATAGTCAAACGTGGTCATTTCGAAACGATTCTCAGACCATATTATCCTTATCGTATATTTCAAAGTTAAACTATAACCTAGTCAAGTTAGTAGATAAAAAATGGCGGATAACGAAGTGAATGCCTTCAAATATTTCGTGGCTGGAGGAGTCGGAGGAACTTGTGCCGTTCTTGTTGGGCATCCAATGGACACTGTCAAGGTATTTTTGTGTCAAATCATTGAAAACCTTGTCAATTTCATAAATACCCTTTACATAGGTGAGGTTGCAAACGATGCCGAAGCCATTGGCTGGCGAGAAACCCCTATACACCGGTACATTTGATTGTATCGCCAAAACCGTAAAGCATGAAGGCTTTCGAGGGCTTTACAAGGGAATGGGCGCTCCGTTATTGGGCGTCGCGCCAATGTTCGCTCTATCTTTTTTTGGTTTTGGCGTTGGAAAAAAATTGCAACAAACACATCCCAATGATGAGCTGTCCCTGACTCAACTAACGGCAGCGGGTGCTTTTTCTGGAATCTTCACGACCATCATCATGGCACCTGGAGAACGCATCAAATGTCTCCTGCAAATCCAGCACGCTGGTGGCGTTAAACTTTATGACGGTCCTATGGACTGCGTTAAGAAACTATACAAACAGGGTGGAATTTCCTCGATTTATCGAGGATCTTGTGCGACTCTTCTGAGAGGTATATCCCTTGCTCTGACCATATAAATCAGGGGTCTAACATTCTAATTCCTCCGGTGTATTTAACATTAGAAGCCCTAAAGGATATTGTAGTTCAAAAAAATTATTATGTTGCTTCCCAAATATTTTTTTATACCCCCAAGGGGGTTCTACATGTATATAAATGACTCATAAGTCACAAATCACACAAGTCTGAAGGTAATGCTACAGTACAGGCAGTACTGCTGCGTAGTGCTACAATATGAATACGTAGCCAACTTCAGACGATACGCGACGCCCTCCAGCGCCAACGGACAGTGACGGATTTTTTAAAATTTGAATTTATCATCCATTGTCTTCCTTGTATACGGTCCTTATTCTGTGTGTTCGACAATAATCCTGAACTTGTCTTCAATCAAGGTTACTAGGCAGTACCTTATATATAGGCTAGGTGGCGTTTCTTTGATTTCTGAAAATGACGTCACTGGGATTATCGGCAAACGCGGGAATTCAAAATATATAGCTAAGTAAGGTATAGATTCTAGAAGAAATCTTCATTATTCAATTAAAGCAAAATAATAAAAAAAAAATCAAATTAATATATTTTTTTTAATTTAAAATTATTGTCGCTTCGACTGCGGGGTCATTTCGCGACTTCTTTGTTAGTTGGTATAATAACCGTTGTGTGTTAGATCTGGCAGAGAGAAGACTGAGAGAGCCAGATCGCATGAATAGACGTGCTGCCATCTACTCCGAGTAGAGGTTGTTTGGGACTATTCCTTAGTCAGTTTGTGTTCTTTTCTCCACCGGTCTACACTCGGAACGTCTGCCATAGAGAAGGTTCTCTCTGTCAAAACATACTCGGAACGCTTTTTTTCTCTCTCTCATGAGCATAGATAAGTCGTAAGCTATCGCTATTTCAGTTGAGAATTATAGCTCTACTTATTTTGCGATAGCTTACGACTTATCTATGCTCATGAGAGAGAAAAAAAAGCGTTCCGAGTATGTTTTGACAGAGAGAACCTTCTCTATGGCAGACGTTCCGAGTGTAGACCGGTGGAGAAAGGAACACAAACTGACTAAGGAATAGTTCCAAACAACCTCTACTCGGAGTAGATGGCAGCACGTGTATTCATGCGATCTGGCTCTCTCAGTTTTCTCTCTGGATCTGGTGAGAATCTAGGTGATTTTTTCATTGCCTTCCATCTTTGTTTGAAGCCAGAGACTTCCGGGTCCAGGATATTCCCAAGATCCTGTTGAGCGGAAGTAGAAGGACAACTAGGGTCAGACCTTACCAAGTGGGAACGTCAATAAGCCCTCCACAAGTCGGACAAACTTGAGCCGCTCCCTCAGAAAAAATGTGTGCGTGGGTAACTTTAGTATGACCCGTCCTCAATCTTGTAAGGGCTCTTCAGCTCTTCCGAGATCCCCAAAATCAGTCATCGTTCCCACCAAAGGCTTAATTTGCCTCAGCTTGTCGAATGAATGGTCTCAACGACGTTGCCAATCTTTTATAAGGGTAGATAAATTAATATTTATTATGTTCATAAATAAATAAATAAATTTCAAACTATGAGGCGCAATAGGAACGATAAAAACAACAAGAAACAACGACAGATAATGGCCACTAATGGCTTCTGTTAGAAAGATCATACCCGATCATCCCAGTGACGTCAAAGTCAAAGTGAGCACCCCTTGGTCTTCAATTATCTATTCCATAAAACGTGTCACATGTCAAGTGAGAGGACAGTTGTCACCTCCCGACAAATCTCGTGAATTTCTCGTTTTGTACCCACAATGTCTAATTCACACTATGTTAAAGAATATGACATTTGTCGTGAAGCGACAACTTATTGGATACGACTTCCAACTGTCATCTCACTTGATAAGTGACATCTATTACTTATCTGTTAATATTTATTGCCGATCATTTTGATTATTCTTTCAAATATTTCTGGTGAAAATTCTGGCGTTTCAGATAAAATGTTGCGGTTCTTAATGGAAAAAAATCCGAATTATTTTATTTGTTCTTTTATTTATTACAAAAATTTCTTAAATTTATTACAAACACTGACATGGTACAAAAATTGATAAAATCTTGTATGACAACTAAACTTTATATTACTGGTAATTGATTTTGAAATGAAAAAGAATATTAGATCATATTATTCAGTTCATTGTCATCCAAATTATTGGAAAATGAAAACTCTTCTAATTTGTGGATCTTGTGAACTTTTTTACTTTTACGATACTTTTTATAAATCGGTTTTCGGAAATGTTGTGGTGTGGTCGTCTCGGTGGCGATCGACGTGTCATCAGGTTCGGTTGTGGTTGTTGAAACGAACAGCGTTTTAATTGAGCTGTTCCCAGTAACCACCGGAACTGACGCGGTTACAAGTTTCTCGTTTCTCGTCAAATATTCCTTAACTTTTTTCGTATATTTCGCCGATTTCTTGTAACTCTTCAAACAACGTAACTTTTTCGTGGTTACTTGAAAAACGCCAAGTTTCTTAAATTCCAACGGCGTGGCGCATATCGGAGCGACTCGACGGTCGTAGATGTACTGGGCATCGTTTTCCAGCTCACAATCGATCCCTTTATCATAATCCAAACGACACATTTTCGGACGGGTTCGTTTTATTTTGTTAACAACCGTAGGATTCCAATACATCAAATCACAGTTACACTCCCAGGAGTTTCCATTTAACCGGATCAGTTTCGCTGGGGAATGATAGAAGATACCCTTCGGTAATTTTGAAAACAAATTATTATTCAAGTAGATCTCCTTGATTCGAATCAATGGATCAAACAGTCCCGGAGACAAAGTTTCCAGGTTGTTCCAGGATAAGTCGAGTATCTCTAAGCGTTCCAATCCAAAGAATGCATCAATTGAGACAGTCTCAAGTTGTGAATGGCTCAGAATTAGAACCTCCAAAATGTTCATGTCGAGAAACGTGTCATACTCGATGCTTTTTATATTCCCGTTCAGTTCTAATTCGGTCAGACTTTTCATGCCAGCGAACAGTTCCCGTTTGAGCGATCCAATTTGAAAATTGTTAATTTTCAAGGTTTCCAACTGGATCAGGCCGACGAAAGCGTTCGGAGTGATTGAAATTGGTGTTTCGATGTTACCTAAAATAATCGATTTTGTTGTGTTCATCACTTCGAACGTGTTCGGATAAATGATCGTGATCGGATTGTTGCGAAAATCGGCAACTTTCAAGTTCGGAAATGGCGGAAAAGTAAGTTCAGACAGCTGCGAAAAGTTATTATACGACAAATCGAGATACTCCAAGCTGAGCAATCCGGACAAATCAGCAATTGTGATATCCAACAGTAAATTTTTCGAGAGTGACAAAATCTCCAGTTTTGGTGTCCCGAAAAATGCAAACTTCGGAATGAACTTCAGCAAATTGTCCTCCAAATACAAATATTTTAGTTTGTTCAACCCCTCGAACATTTCCCAAATGATTTCACTAAGGTTACACCCGCTGATGCGAAGCATCACCAGATTCTCACATCCCTTGAACACGGGTAGTTGATTTCGTTGCTTCTGCTTCACGTACTCGTCGTATGCTAAAATTTCATTCGTTTCATTCATCTCCTGAATTAATGGAATTACAAGTTTTCCATTTAGCTGTTTCGATTCTAGTTTTTCGATTGACTCGAACATATTTTTCCGTTCCATCTGGGACTTCTCCACGTGGATATTCGCCAGATTCATGTGCGTGATATATTTCAGAGGTTCGTCAATCGCGAAGTTTAGTTTATTGTTGAACGTTTCAGTTCCTTTTATTTCCAGTAGTTTCAGATCCTCAAAACGACTCAGATAATGCGAATAGATGGTCGCCTCGGCCTCGCCAGAACCTTGGATTATCGTCAAGGCTTCCGTATCGATCGGAATACCTTGAAAGAATCCATCCAATGAAACATTTGGTTGGAGCACACAAATTATGATTTTAACCAGTGGGTTATCCTCCATCAAAACATTATAATAATGAGCCTAGACACAAGGGAGTTGAATTATTTCGGGTTGTGATTAACTAATTTGTACTTACATCATTCGTGTAGATGTATGCTTTGTCGTCCTTATTATAATCCTGACGTAAATACTGATGCACTGACATATCAGACCAGTGTTGAAAGTCGCACAGACACCCTTTTGGACAAAACACTTCCCTGTCCTCCATCTAAAAAATGGATCATTTAATAGATACGAACAGATTTTAAATTGATCACTTACAGTAACAAATCCGAGTAGACAAAAAACCAAAATGATTCGCATTGTAGCCAAGTGAAAGTAACCGTTCCGAGTCGTTGAGTGAAATGAAACTGATTCCGCTTTTAGTCAGGATGTGAAGCATTCCGGAGACTGATAAACTGATAAAACAGGATGCTTCTGTCCAAATCGACGATTAGCTCACTTATCGCTTGCGTTTCAGATGTTCCTGCTAGCGGAGCCTATTTCATGACGTACGACGGCCTTAAGCGGTACATGGCCAAGGAAGGCGAAGAGCTCAGCGTCTCGAAGACGATTTTCGCCGGAGGTATGGCCGGAATTACCAACTGGCTCGTCGCCATACCCGCTGACGTACTCAAAAGCAAATATCAAACAGGTAATTGAAGCGATCGAATTATCACCTCGATATTCACCTCAACATTATCCCTCTAAACTTTCATTTAATTTTATATTTAAACTACGCAAAACACCCGGATTTACCGGGATTGGTATGTAACTTGGCTGGAGTCCAAATTAAATACCTGTTAAATATTAAAAAAAATGTTTCAATCAACAATGTTAGGGATCACTCGTTTGAATCGTGTTATTTTCTGAAGCCAAATAGTTATATTATTTACTAGCTGATACCCGCTCGCTTTGCTGAGAGTTTCTAATTTAAATAGATGGATTAATTCCTTACCTTCATAGCAAAATATAAAAATTATTTAATATTTTGACAAAAAAAGATGATAAATCGTTCCAGACTTTAGATCCTAAATAAGTTCATCAAAATCCTTAAAACTACTTTTCTAGGTAAAGCTATTAACTATCTTACAGGTTCTATAAGATTTTAAGTATAAAACGTACCTTTAAGAAAATTTCAAAATCTATCACACCAAATGTCATTTAAAAGTTCAGCTATTTTAGTAGAAAAGATTAGAAGCTATCCTACAGGAACCGTCCTTTTTTTAGAATAAATGATATTTAATAATATGTTAAGAACTAAGGAATCTTTAACAAAACTTCATTAATCTTCGTTCCGTTCAGTAATTCTTAGTTATTTAAAAATTTAGTATATTATTTTAAAACGTTTATTAATAATTAATTTTTTCGACAATGAACAATAAAGAAATTCAATTATTAAAAAAAAAACAATTGTAATGTTATCGGATGTTAAATTGAAATTCATATTAATTTTCCAGTGAAATTGTCAATTTTTCAATTTAAACTTTGTAAAGATTTCCTTTGTTACTGTGTAAAATTGGTCAGGCCTTCTTGAGGAAAATGCTATTTCGGGAACTTGAAGAAAACTTCTTTTAAATACACGGTTCCTGTAGGATATAATTGTTATGCTATCCTATGGGAAACACGTGTCTCACTATATATTACTGACGCGAAATATAAATAAAAACCATTCTGGAGCCCGATTGTATATTGGTACAGAAGAAGGACCAACATAACAATTTTATATAATATTGAAGAAAATACCAATAAAACAGGCAATACGTACGTCGCTAATAGCCAGCCGCTATGCCAACATAATTTTTGTCATTTGTAAAAGATAAAAATGGTTCCTGTGGGTTATCTTTAGGAGATAGACATATACCGTCGCGGACTTTTTTATCAACCTTTTTAAGATACACAATTTTGCCGCATATATGTTTGATCTATCTCGTAAGGTTTAGTCAGCGTTTGCAATGTAAGTGCACAAAAATATGTTTGTTATGACATCACATTACAAATCTTTGAATTTTCCAACTTTTCTCTACTTAGTTATTTATAAATTATAGCCATTATGTTAGCGAGGACTAAAAGCTATATAACAAAAAAAGTTTCATTAAAATCCGTTTAGTAGTTTTTGCGTGAAAGTGGAACAACAAACAAATAGACAGAAATCTTCTACAGTTTTATTATATATCGATATATAGATATTGAATCATTTTTATCGGTTAGAAATACAGTCAAACCTGGGTAGGGGAGTTCAAAGGATCGTGATTTTTTGCTACGCTTTTTTTTCACGAAACCTATTTTTGCCTATAGAGGTAAAGACACTTATAGAAGTTTATAAGACATACAGCAAGTACAGGTTTGTTCCAATCGTCTTTCTGGTGATGTTCAAACATCGATCAACAGACAAAGAGCAAGACAACATTGACCAAGAGACAAGAGTGAGTGAAGAACTATTTCAGCTTAGGCCGAGGGTCGACATGGCATTGCATAAGCATGTGTCAAACAGTGCTGATATCAGCGCTTGTCACGCCGTTGTACGAAAATGGCTGTGCTGGCTGGGCTGGATAGTCGCGCGGAACGAACCTGCTGAAACAGTTCTTCACTCGCTCTTGTCTCTTGGTCAATGTTGTCCTATTCTTTGTCTGTTGGTCGTGTCTGTGCATCGTCATAGCTAGATGATTAGAACAAACCATAAATAAAAAGGAGATGTTAAACACGCTCAATCTATAGAGCTACAAACAAGTAGCAGTTACAGAGGTCCGATAGTGAAAAACGGCATTCTCTTTTAGATTTTTTTAGATTTTAGATTTCTTTTTAGGTTTTGCGCTTTTTATTGCAGAGGAAATAAAATTTATGGGCTTTTATTTAGCAATTGGTATGAAACGAAATCTCCATAACAGGTGAACTGTGCTTTCTAATAACATTTCCTTCATCATGTTAATTGATATCTTACTTAATAATTTAAGAAATAAGATCCCGTCATAGATCAACCTATCCCTGTCGAGTATCTACATTAAAATAGCCTCTGTTGTCATGACAACGATTGATTATTTGTTTTTAATCAAATAAATCTTAGATAATCTAAATCTTGTCGTGTATTGTTTTATCATATGTCAGATCAAGCAAGACATCGCAAGGTATTTCATTTACAAGTCACAATATCAAGCAATTGATTTCAAATAATGTTCAACTTCTTGGCTTGACGAATTTCTAGTTGTCATTTGAAAAGTATTCCAAATAATTCAATTGTGCTACGGGACCCTTCTACTATAAGTTTTGTTGGGACTTAACCGTTGTTAATGTTGTTTCAGCGCCTGAGGGAACCTATAAAAATGGAATTCGAGACGTATTCAAGGAAGTGATGCGAGTTGATGGAGTCAGCGGTTTGTATCGAGGAGTGACTCCAATTTTACTGAGAGCCTTCCCGGCGAATGCAGCGTGTTTTGTCGGATTCGAAATGGCGATGAAATCAATGAATATGGCCGAACAATATTTGAAGGGTGTCTAATCGAGTCTGTGTTGGTTCCTGGGTATATTGGTAGCTCTGGGAATTGGGCCAAGTATTTTTTATACATGAATTTTTCAATAAAGACATTTTACTATTGATTGTTAATTTGTACCATTTTCTTTGTATAGTTTATAACAATTTTTTATACGAGATTATTCGTGCCTTATGTAATCTATAAGACGGATATATAGTGATGTGATAAATAAAATATAAAAAAAAAAATTCAGTAAATCTGTGTTGACTCAATAAATTCCTGATTGCACGAACAGACTTTAGCCTTTGAAATAGCCTCATATACATTTTAAAGTATAAAGACAGCATTAATTCTGTATTTTAGGATTTGAGTTATAAATCTAGTCAGCTAGAAGCATAACGAAGGTCGAGGAGACAGGTAGGGTCATTTATTTATCCTTACTAATATTATAAACGTGAAAATTTGTAAGAATGGATGGATGTTTGTTGCTCTTTTACTCAAAAAGTACTGAATGAATCTGGATGAAATTTGGCATAGATATAGATTACAATCCGGTGTAGCATATAGTATACTTTTTATCCAGAAAAAATAACTGTTCCCGTGACAAATATTTTGTTTTTGTTTTTTACAGAGCAAAAGATTAACTTCCTTTTTTATAATGTGGTTGTTTAGGGGTCAGAGAATGATATAGGTTACTTCTTATACCGGAATAAGAAACGGTTCCCATGGGATAGTAAAACAAGTATGTATTCTATAGAAACCGAGTATTTAAAAACAGTTTCGTTAAAGTTCACGAAATAGCCTTAACTCATTTTCCTTAAGAAGACTTGATCTACTTTTTAATCTGGAGAGATGTACTATTCCCGTGGGATAAATATGTTTTTTGTTTATCACAGAGTTAAAGATTGATATGATTTTTGAAATGTGGTAGTTTGGGGGAGAATGATATAGCTTGCTTTTAACTTTTAAGGCTAGAATAATTTAATGCTTTTTAATGCCTGGTTCCCATGGAATGGCAAAAAAATTATATCCTACAGGAACCGTACATTTAAAAAGTGTCGGTAAAGTTCGTGAAATAGAATTTTAACGCATTTTCTTCTAATTTTACACAGTAACAAAAAAAATCTCTACAGAGTTGAAATTAAAAAATTGACAATTTTTACTGGAAAATAAATATGACTTTCAATTTAACACCCGATAAAATTAATAATGAAATTTTTTTAAATATTTGAATTTTTTCATTGTGATTTAGGATATTAATTAGAAATAAGCGTATTAAAATAATAAATTAAAAATTTCAAAATTTAACAATTACCTAACGGAACGAATTTTAATGAAGTTTTGCTAAAGATCCTGTAGGATAACTACTAATCTATTCTTTTAAGGGAACATCAATTAATTACGTGAGGCGTTCAGGGGCTGATGGGGTCGAGCCGAATCTCATCTAATCTTACTTTGGGAAAAGTAAAGGTTGCGCAAATATCACGTATTTTTTTAAAGAAAACACACGTTTTGAAAAATATCACATTAGATTGCGGGTTGGGGGAAAGGGTTATGCCAAATCTCATGACATCTTACCAGAGGGGAGGGGGTGGGATTTAAAAAATTTCCAAAAACGCCCCGCACAATTAATGGATGCCCCCTAAAATAGCTGAACAGTTTTAAATGACATTGGGTATGAAAGATTTTCAAGTCCTAAAGGAAGGAATACAGGTACTTTTTTCCAAAAATCTTATAGAAGCTGATGTGAGATAGCTAACATCTCTTTCTTGAAAAGTAGTTTTACGAATTTTGATAAACTTTGGATCTAAAGTCTGAAAGTATCTATCATCTTTTTCTGTCAAAATAGATTAATTTTTATATTTCGCTATGAACGTAAGGAATCTTTTAATCAAACAGTCAAATTTAGATACACTCAGCGAAGCGAGCGGGTATCAGCTAGTATGATTATAATTCGAATTTGTATCCCTAAATACTTTTGCTTCATAATATTGCAGTTGAAATACAATCAACATAGGCATAATACTTTTAATTTGGCCAAGCTTTAAATGATCACAGTATAAAACCTTTTTAATGATAAATTATTATTTTTAGTTAATCAATGTTATTCTGTTACAAGAATAACTTAATAATAATTTAATTTATAGAATTGTCATATTTGCTACTTTACTAAGCTCGAAAAATGTCGGGTGTACCTGCTAGTGTTCAAATAAAGAATTTTATAATATTTTTGAGGAAAGTACAGAGTTTATGACTCTGAAATACCCGGGCTACTTTTAAATCTTAGTCCTAGCTTGGGAGAACCATGGTGACAATGGTGAAAGTAACTGACTGAGTAATGGTTGGTTACGCGACACTGCTGCCGCTGCTTCCCAACGAACGTGAAGTGATTTATAAGTTTAACGTGCTCACGACAGAGGTCTCTGCGGGCAACATTAAACTCAAATGGCACTGAAACGGTCGAGTGAAATCTCTGTGTCCCTTTTGTGCATATTATGCACTTGACTCACACTCCTCTGACTTGCAGTAGCCTTGCTTCATTGAAGATTTAATAACATACTAAAATTGACGTCTTTAAACAATTTCAACGAGATTATGTTCTAAAAGGCCAGCAAAAACTTCATGCTACAAACGAGTATCGGCGTTGAAACTCCTTGACCCGATCGAGTTTATTAATAAATAATTATACCCTAAACTTTGATTTGAAGAAAATATTTTCAAATATTTTTCAGTTTTTCGCTCGGTTTAATCACACAATGATGAAACATTTAAAGTTCAAAGAACAGTCAGGTATTTGGATGATGAACACGAAATTTACGTGAATGCACTATGCGACACCTATTGTCAAGTTATGAAGATTTTCAACTAATAAAGTCCTGTTCATATTTTTTTTATAAGTGATAGATTTTGTTGTATTTATTATGAAAAATGAATAAAATAGGAAAACGTTGGCAAGAAAATGATTTTTTGAATGGACGTCTTTATGAGTAGTCTGCAAGTGCAAAGGATGGGCGAAACGTTGTGCAACAAGGGCAAAATAAAAAGGTTACAGCCACTGCAAACGACTGTCCGTTCAAGGCTATCCACATTTATATCAAATCCTCTGAAATTATCTTTCTGCTTCATATTTAATATATCTTTAATGAAAAATTTTCAAGTTCGAAACTTTGTTTGTAACATCGAAATTTCCTTGGGCCCAACAAAAAATTTTATCTTCTGATTAAAGCTGTTGTTACAGGATAAATCCTGGCTATGAACATTTCGAGCTTCCTAATCAGCAATTGAATTAGTTTAAGAGGAATCGATGCATTATTTGTCGAAAACTATTTCAATAGATTTTTTTTCGAATGCCTTGAATAAATGGTCAATATTATGAAAATGCAGTTAAAAACGAAATTTTTTAAACAATTATCGAATGATGTTATGGTCAGACAAATAAATATGGTCAGACATTTTCACATAAATAACAAACTCCATAGAGAAGTAGACAAACATTTCTATTACCGAGGACTGTTTTAAATTGTTAACGGGTGTAAACTTTTTATAAATGTCTGACTTTAAGAGTTTGATAATTTAAAACAAATTGAATAAAGATAAAAATAGTTAAATATTAACTTATAGATAATTTATTACTTAATAATATTTATTTCAACAAGTTTTTTCGTAAACTTAATAGTTGAGCAGATATTAGTACATTAGTACTATAAGACAAGATGCTATAGGTTTGTTCGATACGGCCAGCTATGGCGATGCTCAAACACTGACTGACAGACAAAGAGCAAGACACATTTACCAAGAGACAAGAGTGAGTGAAGAACTGTTTCAGATTACAACCGTTCGGCCGCATTAGGCTAGAGTCGACCTATGTCCGTATATCTTCGTGACAAGCGCTTATATCGACACTGTTTTGGCGATGTTTAAGCACTGGTTAACCGGTTTGTAACTCTAGCGAATTTGTCACTCACTCACTGCCTTGTCGACCCTCGCCCTAATTCAGCCTAAGCTGAAACAGTTCTCCACTCACTTTTCTCTCTTGATCATTGTTGTCTTGCTTTTTGTCTGTTGGTCAATGTTTGAACATCACCAGAAGGACGATTGGAACAAACCTGATGTTGCATTTACTTAGCATGTACTAGCGCCGCATCGTAAACAAATCGATATAAAACTTATTGTTAGATGAATTAGTCACAACTTGGTCAAAATTAGTCAGTAGCGGTTAAAGCAACTGCTCTCCCCGCTTCATGCGTCAAGTGGTACAGGGTTCGATTCCTGTTGAATCCGCGACCTTAAGATCCTAGACCTAAGATGCAATAGACCAACAGACATTTTCTGTAACATTTATATATCAAAATAATGTTATGTAAATGTTACAGAACTGTTATATAGATGGAGGTTTTGTGTTCACTAGGTTATGTTCTTATTTTTCTTGCATTTTCTTATCCTTATTAAATTATCTGAACGTTTCTTCTAGCAGCATAATAATTTTTATAAGAAGACTTTGCTCATAGCAAAAAGCTGTAAAAACATTTTCATGTTTTTTTAGGACAATTATAAAATTTTTCCAGCATCACTTGCGTTTAATTAATTTATCAAACCAAGTAACTTGCTATGTTGCGAAATCAATTGAGCTTGAAATTATTTGCTATGCCAATACTTGACATGCTTTGATATCTGATTATTAACATTTTACCTGTGCTTGATTTGAATTCAAGTCAAACTTAAGTCAAGTAGCTTGAAAAGCAAGTCAAGTTGTTAATCTCTAATCAAAACAAGCACGATATTATTTATTTGTTCATGGCGATCGTTAGTAATTATCCTATTTAATGAAAACATTCCCTTTTTTCATTCTTTGTTTGATTATTGTCTTGGTGTATTTTGATGTTGTTTACATAGCAGGGGGCATTAATAATTTGTCGTATGGTAATCGCCTGGAATTTTTGGAGGATTTCAATATTGGAGTTGGAAGCTGTTCCCCATAGTTGGATCCCGTTAGTCCAAATTGGCTTCAAAATTGCTTTGTATACCAAGAGTTAGTTCTCGATAGAGATTTTTTTTCCGAAAAGCCAATACAATAATTGTTTAAGGGCCACCTATTGGCGCAGTGGTTAGAGCAGTGGTTCTCTCCACTTCATGCGTCAAGTGGTACGGGTTCGATCCCCTTTGAATCCTAGATAGATTCTAGATCCTAGAACTAAGATTAAAATTGACTAACAGTAATTTTCTGACTTCTTCGTTTGATATGGCGAGCCCAAATCAATCTCCTATCCAAATACATTCCTAAATATTTGACAATATCTCTTTGGGGAAGTTCTGAAACATTTAATATTACGGGGGGGGGGTATATTTTACGGCGCAGCGTGAAGGTAATATCCACTCACTTGGGTGTGTTGATTTTTATTCTCCACTTTTTAGTCCATTCCTCGATCTTGCGGAGGGTGATTTGTAGTTTTATTGGCGCAGCTTCTGGGGTTTCTGCTGTCGCTATTATTGCAGTGTCGCCCGCAAACGTAGCTATCACGACATAATTTGACGTTGGCATATCACTTGTGTATATCAAATAAAGAAGGGGACCCAGGATACTTCCCTGCCTAATTTTACGTGAACGAATAGCTTCTTATAATAATATTATAATAATTTTTATTTTTTCTTTTATCCCACAAGACGGTATTTGTTGTCTGCTGCATTCTCAACTGGTAAAATACTGATCCTCCAAATATTCTAAGTATATTACCTCCTTATCTTTTGATGATAATTTCTTATGGAGGGCCACTAAGAAAATTATAAGCTTCCATAGTGTTTCCTCTTTAATCCGTAGAGAGGATGGCTGTTGGGCGAGGAGCGACCGTGAAAGATCTACCGCATTTCCAAAATTGCTTGAAAAAACCTTCACTCCCCATCCTGAAATCACTGATTTTAACCATGACACCCTAATAATGGAAAATTTTCAAAAACTTCTTCCTCTAGAACTACCAGACAAATCTATAAGTCCATCAGAAATTAAATTTCTAATAAACAATGCTCCTCTAAAGAATTCCCCTGACCACGATTTAATCACGGCCACAATCCTTCGTCATCTTCCTCAGAAAGCCATAGTTTATATAACCAACATCTATAGGTAATTCAATTCTTAGAACCTCCTTTTATCTATAGTAAAATGGAAATATAATAATGTATTCCATAATTATTATGGTCTCTAAACCAAATAAGCCGTCTGCCAACCCTTTTTCTTAGAGACCCATCTAATTTCTTTATTTTCTGTCCAAAATTTTTGAATGACTTTTCCTCAAAAGAATCATCCTTAACTTAGAATCCCAGAATATTATCCCATCCCACCAATTTGGGTTTCGCTCCTCACATTCCGCCATTCAACAGATGGTATCTACGACTTTAAAGGACTCTTTAGAGTTGTCGATTCCATCTCGGCAGCACTGGCTGTTTCTTTGGGGGCTTTCGATCGCGTGTGGCATCCAGGACTATTGTTCAAAATAAAACCTTTTATACGTTCCCGATATTACCTCATTCTCCAATCTTACCTGTCGGATCGCTGCTTCAGAGTGAGATGCGGTCCCGACTACTCTTCAATAACCGTAATCAATGTAAGTGTTCCCCAAGAAATTATTAGGTTTCCACCTAGATAATCATCTAACGAGGGCTACCCATATAAAACTAAAACGTCAAGAACCGAACAGACGATATGAACTGCTACGTAGACTACCAGAACCTACATCTACATTTAGCATAAACAATCAAATAACCATTTACAAAACTTTATTACAACTTATCTGGAGATATGGAGTAGAACTGTGGAGCTCTGCAAAGCCATCCAACATCCACCGTATCCAGTCTCTACAATTAAAAATACTCCATCGCATCTTAAATGCTCCTATCTTACTACGTTAACAATGACGCCAGACACAATCCAAGACTGCTTCTAAAAATTTCACAACAACTTATAAGCAACCATCCCAATCCCAATGCTCAAATCCTTTCTTCCAGTTACACACAATCCTCCACGCCGATTAAAACGACGCTAGCCTCGGGATCTGGTAGCTAATAATCATTAGAGAGTTCCAACACTGGATGGTTACTCTATCCATGTAACATGGATAAGGACTAACCCTTAGCTTTGTGTAGTATCTTTACATAGTATAAAACAAAGTCGCTCCCTCTGTCTGTTCCCTTAGATTTCTTAAACTACTAAACGGATTTTAATGCAGTTTTCAGCAATTGATAGAGTGATTCAAGAGAAAGGTTTATAAGTGTAATACTTGCATATTATAGTAGAGAAAAGTCGAGAAATTTGAAGATTTGTAATGTGATGTCATAACAAGCATATTTCTGTGCACTTACATTGCAAACACTGGCTAAACCTTACAAGATAGATCAAACTTATGCGGCGAAATTGTGTATCTTAAAAAGATTGATAAAAAAGTCCGCGACAATATATGTCTATCTCCTAAGGATAACCCATAGGAACCATTTTTATCTTTCCCATATAAAAAAAAAATTATTGCTTCCTTACCAAGCTATTTTAAACAATACAGTATTATTCCTAATACAGTTATTCCTAATCCAATTAAATACATTAGATACGTTGTGCATTTCATGTAGATCAAAATTGCCCTTTACAGCATATCGTAAAAATGAATATCTTAGAAGATATTACAGAATAAAAAAACGTTAACAAAGCGACTTGATATTGTATGTCGTACGTAGTGGCTGTTTTATACTAGCTTTTCTTATAAACATAAAAATGTTATGTTGGTCCTTATTTGAGACAGAAACTCGAAAAATTCTACACCAATTAGATATGTAAGGTACATGTACTCTTAAAAGAGTAGGGTTGGTTACCCTACAAAGGATAGCATAACAATTGAATTCTACAGGAACCGTGTATTTTCGGTAAGTTTTGTTAGAGTTCGTGAAATAGCATTTTAACGCATTTTCCTCAAGAAGGCCTGACCAATTTTACACAGTAACGAAAGAAATCTCTACATAGTTTAAATGAAAAAATTGACAAAGTTTACTGGAAAATAAATATTATTATGAATTTCAATTAACACCCGATAAAATTAATAATAAATATTTTTAAATTTATTTGAATTTCTTTATTGTTCGTTGTCGAAGATATTAATTAGAAATAAACGTTTTAAAATAATATACTAATTTTTAAATAATTAACAAAAACTTGACGGATCTAATTTTAATGAACTTATGTTAAAGATACCTCAGATCTTAACGTTTTGAATACCATTTATCCTAAAAAAGGCACGGTTCCTGTAGAATAGCTACGAATCTATTCTACTAAAATAGCTGAACGTTTATAAATGACATTTAAAATGAAAAATGTTTATGTCTAAATGTCTAACGAACCTGTAAGATAGCTAATATCCCTTCCTAGAAATGAAGTTTTAAGGATTTTGATGAACTTATTTGGGATCTATAGTCTGGAAGTATCTATCATCTTTGTCTGTCAGAAAAGATTAATTTTTAAATTTCGTTATTTGAAGGTAGGGAATCAATTAAATTAAGATACTCTCAGCAAAGCGAGCGGGTATCAGCTAGTGTATCATAAATTGTTGTCACATTGCTTATTATATAAATATTTTAATGCAGGCAGTAATAAAATTTTTATTAAAAATAAAAATAATTTCTTTTGACTGATGCAAATAAAACTTTTTATGCAGTCAAATAAAACAATACAAAGAAACTATGAGAAATACAAATATAGCGCATAAATTCATAATTTTGCAAAATTTACAACAAAATAGAATAAATTTTTACTACAAAAAAAAACGGTAACAAAGAAAGGATAACTTCATGAGCTATCCATATTTGAAATTATAATATTGGATAAATATATCGATGAAGTTAAAAATCGATTGGAAATGTTACTGGGGGTTATTTGTTGATTTCTTTTAAACTAAATTCGATGTGTTGATAATGCCTAGATATGGTAGTTAGTAAGTTGATAGGAGAAAATGAGGTTATGTGTTGGACCTAGTGAGAGTATAGTACTTATGACACAATAAAATAAGTTGGTCATAATAATGTAATGTGTTAATGCCGATCATAATAGGGCTTGAAGCAGACAAATGGGCCTGAATGGGGCCTTGTTTGGTCGAGCACCGACGAAAGGGTCATTGGCTGATTGAGAAATAGCCGTTGCCAAGGTCGATGCAGTGACGTCATTTCTCGCACATGGCTTGTGCAAAAAAATAAGACGCATTGTGCGATGCAAGTTGAAAAAGCGCGAGGCTGCCATTCGAGTGTCCTTTCTGGGCGCGGGGATGCGCGGGACGGCCACTGCTATTGTGGCAATAATTAAGCATTAAGTAAGCTGACATCATAGACGATGCGTCGAAATGGCCAGAAATGACGGCCCTGGCCTTAGCAATGCAACGTTTTCGATGCACATTGTCGAGTGGACGGCCTCCCGCCCCAGCGGCTAGACGGTGCTGTTCCCCGCGGCGCATCACGCCGCGGCTCACTTCACCGCCCGCGTTCGCCAATCGCCTTCGCTCAGTCGGTCGCGATCGCACTGAAGGACACGCGCGACCACAGCCGAAAACAGCCAACACAAATCATCAACACTAATCAACATCACGCCGCCGATGCAGTCCCAAATGCATTCGCCTGTGTGTTTTTGCCATTGCATGTGGCCCCAGCCCAGTGGTCATTGCACCAAATCCCCAACACGTCATCTTTTTGGGAGGTGTCGCGACTCGCCTCGCGCCCCAACCAAAAAAACACACACAAATTACAATCAATCCACGCGTCATCTACCTACTTACTTATACTTTCCATTTTACAGAATGTAACGACAACATCTGCTCATTTCGCTGTCCCCAAAAACGTCCAAAACCCCTCACTTACAACCCTGCTAAAACCTTTTCATCTGCCACTCAAGACCTACCCCAAGATTCCAACCTATGGAGCTGTACTAAAATTACATAACGCATTGAAAAAACTTTTTAACTCTAACCAACCCTACATAACATATCGCAGTGCTTTTCAATCTGTGGGAATACAATCCCGATTTCGCGGGATCTCGATCTATTTTATAAGATCAATCCCGAAGCGATTAAGATTGAATTAGAGCCTCTAAGGCTGGTCGTCCACTGGAACCGTTGTTCGGCCGAAATCAGTTCTGCCGTTTGACGGTCATCAACGGCCGATAAGTTACACAACTGAACGAATTCGTCCACTAGAGACGGTTTTGCAGATGTTCTCCTGCTCAGTATTCACAGTAACCATTCATGTTTTTCGTGTAAAATGGATATATTTGACGATATATTGTTAGAAAATACATCCCTTACTAGACGACGTCTAGAAAGAAGGCGGAAATATTGGGTACATCCCATATTAACCGGAAGAATGCAAATACACCCATACTTCACTTTGCGTCGTGGTTACGTTCCAAAAAAACACGACGTAAAGTGAATTATGATTTTCTATAGCAAGCATATTGTCACTATTGTCACAAATCTAAGACACCATTTTGTGTCTGAACGCTCGATGTCAACTTGGATAGAATTAACCAATCACCAACGATAAGAATTGCACAAAAGGATGGACACCGTGAAGCCAGTTTTATGACCGGAGGTGGAACCATTTTTGCAGGATAGCGGGAGCTCCCGCTGTTAGGATTAATATTACAATAGAAGAGAAGAAGAGCGTGTTGTTCTAGCAATTTCTCCATTGATTTATCAATGGATGAGAAAAAGACAGACGCTAAAACAAGGGATAGAAAATTCTGGCAAACGGAGAATTTATGGCTTGGAAAATTCTAGACTGATGATTGGTTAGTATAAATAATCCGAAAGACAGTTGTGAATGAACCGACATCGCGAGTACTAAATCTTAAAGTGTGAAATAAATATTCAACGAGTATTCAAATAAATCTTCGACAGTGTTCAAAGTGTAATCAGTGAAAAGTGATTAGTGCTTAAATAAATAAAGTGAGCAGTGTTATATAAATTGTGACAGTGAACATTGTAAATAACTGATTAATAATAATAATAAATAATAATAATAATTAATAATAAATAAATTATTATTATCGTATGAGTGCAGGAACGTTTCAGTATATTTTGAACGCTATTCGTCCATCAATCGAAAATCAATCGTAAGTCCCACAACGGGACTTGTTCTACAATCAAAGTTATCAATTTTTCACAATCCATTGTTGACAATAGAAGTTCGGCCGAATGCGTTACAAAATCCCATTCAGTTTGGATTTGAGAATTTTTCGGCTGAAGACGATCGTGCACGCCCGAATTAACTTATCCTATCGTTCGGCCTTGTTCGGAACAGTTTGCGGCCGTTGCTGTAATTGGTCCGCCGTCAAGGTCGGCTCTTTTTAGTTTGTCAGTATAGGCAGTTCGGCCAAATTCGGTTCCAGTGGACGGTCCACCAAAGGGCATATAAGGATTAGACCACTCATAAAAAGGAGATAGATCTTTATGAGTATATGGAAACAAGGAGTACATTTTTACAGTCTACCTTACTAATAACTTACAGGACATTTTCCGCTTTTGAGTACATAGTAAAAGAAATCAAATGCTGTACATAAAATAAAACTATCAGCAGTGGCTGATTTAAGTTTGATGCCGCCTTAAACCCTATCTGATGTGCCGCTCTTATTCCATATATAAGTGATTTTAAAAATGATATAGATATAAACTGTTAATTATTACCGAATATTTTTGTTTAGATACAGTGTATAATTTATAAAGCAAAACTGAAGCAACTGAGATGAATTTGAACAATAGTTCTGGATGCCATACGCGATCGAAAGCTTATGCTACATCCAGGAAAGCTCCCAAACAAACAGCCAGTGCCGCCAAGCTTATTTATATAATAAGCAATGTGACAACAATTTATTATATTACACAAAGCTAAGGGTTAGTCCTTAGCCATGTTACATGGATATAGCAACCATCCAGTATTGGAACTCTTTAATGATTATTAGCTAGCAGATCCCGAGGCCAGTGTCGTTTTAATCGGCGTGGAGGATTGTTTGGATGTGAACTGGAAGAAAGGATTTGAGCATTGGGGTTGAGATGGTTGCTTATAAGTTATTCTGAAATTTTTAGAAGCGGTCTTGGGTTAGTTTGTAAACGAAGGGAATTTTGACGTCATTGTGTATGACCTCATTTTTAACTGGTAGAGACTGGATGTTGGATGGCCCCACAGTTTTACTCCGTATCTCCAGATAAGTTGTAGTAAAGTCTTCTAAATGGTTATTTTATTGTTTATATTAAATGTAGATGTAGATCCTGGCAGTCTACGTAGCAGTCCATATCATCTGTTAAGTTCTTGACGTTTTAGTTTTATATGGGTAGCCCCTGTTAGATGATTATATAGGTGGAAACCTAGATAATCTAGATATTGTACGTTTTTCGCAGTTTTGATTCGTTGGGACCTAAAATAATTTCTTGGGGAACATCTGCCTGGATTAGAGTGATTGGAGAGTAGTCGGCACCGCATCTCACTCTAAAACAGCGATCCGACTGGTAAGATTGGAGGTAGTATTGGAAACGTGTATAAGAAGTTTTAATTTATACAATAGTCCTGGACGCCACACGCGATCGAAAGCTTGTTCCACATCCCGGGAAAGTCCCCAAACAAACAGCCTTCGTCTCCAGTGCCCCCGAAATGGTATCGACGACTTAAAGCCTGGTTGAATGGCAGAATATGATGAGCGAAACACAAATTGATGGGATGAGATAGTATTCTGGGATTCTAAGTTGACAACAAAGGAAGAAGGCTGATCAGAGACTCTAAAATCCCCTTAAACCGGACTTTTCTGGAAAGTTTTCAATATTTAATTTAACTTGCTGAAAAATTTGTTATTAATAGCCTCGGGAACTCCTAATTATATATCTTAAAAACATTTCCGGATGTATTTCCTGAAATTTTTAATTTTATTCGATTTTAACTAATAATAATTGTCAATTGACATTTACCATTATTTCTTAAATCGAAATAGTGACTATTCACTATTTTGTAGTGGAAAGTATACCACTATTTGAATTTGTTGGTATACTTTTCACTACAAAATAGTGAAAAGTCACTATTTGTAGTCGAAAGTAACTTTTTTGATTTAAGAAAGTTAATCATTAAATAAATCATGGAAAGAAATAAACGCATATCTTAAAACTATAGCACACTTAATCTTTATAGCATTTCTGAGCACTATAAAAAAAATTAGGCCATTTGGAGCTGATTCAAAAATTGTCGATTTTTTTGCTAATTTGACACGGTTATAATGTGTTAATGATATGGTCACGATTTTGTCGACGTGCATTCTATGTCTATTGTATTTTTGTTGGTGGACCCGAACACTCCAGAAAGTTTTGTACAATTGGCGATAGAAGTATCGAGAAACTTCTAGAACATTCAGCTCTTGTATATGAGGCGTTGACAAAGTGCATTCAAGGAATATTCTGTCACATTGTTTGACATGTGTGATATTCTGCCGAAACGTGAGTTTAAGTGCGTTTTAAGCGATAAGTGATTGTTATTGTGATTCAAATTGTATTCTTTCTGTTTATTAAATAAATGTATGGTTTCTATTTAACACCTGTTCATTTTCCAAAGAATAAAAGAATCTAAAACGTTAAAATAAATATAGATTTGAGACAAATCACGTTACAATATTATTAATTTTAATTCATAAATATTTTAGAACAATAGTACAAAATACAATTGACCTTGTTTTATATTTATTTTAGATTAGCTGATTCCCGCCCGCTTTGCTGGGCATAGCTAAATTGAACTGATTGATTAATAGAAACCGTCATAGCAAAATATAAAAAGTCATTTTAGTTATGTCGGCATAACAAATAAAAATTGTTCCTCATGAATCGTAAAGTTTCCATAGTAATAAATATGTTCATATTTTTACCTGCCTAGAAATCTCACTATTTGCAGTTCAGTCATCTTTTAACGGATTTTTACCCGTAATTTACATTTGACATACATACTTTGAACTCCCTAAAAGTTACACCCGTGAATAAGTTTAAATAATTTTTTTTTTTGTTCCAATTCATCCCTATGTAACTATACGTATTTTCATCTCTATGAATCGAACTCCTAACAACCAAATACAGTCACCAGGTGAAATCCCCCACATGCATACATATAAGGTTTGTTCCTCTTGTTCATTTGATGATGTTCAAATACGTACACGAATGACAAAGAGCAAGACATTATTGACCAAGAGACAAGAGTGAGTGAAAAACATAAAGTAAGAACTTCATCCTAATTTTAAACCGGTTTTGCGGTGTGTAAACACCTCGAAATCAGTGTCGAAATACGCGATTGTCACGAAAACGTACGTACATAGCTCGACTCTCGGCCTAATGCGGTCTAGAGTCGCCATTTCTTCACCCACTCTTGTCTCTTGGTTAGTGTGCCTTGCTCTTTGTCTTTCGTGGACGTGTTTGGCTTCAACGTATGGAACAAACCTATAGTTATCTTACTTCTTACTTATATTATAAACGTAAACGTTTGTAAGAATGGATGTTTGTTGCTCTTTCACTCAAAAAGTATTGAATGTATCTGGATGAAATTTAACAAAGATATAGATTATAATCCGGTTTAATACAACGTATACTTTATATCCAGAAAAAATGTACGGTTCCCGTGGGATAGATATTTTTTGTTTTTTACAGAGCAAAAGATTAACTTCCTTTTTTGTAATATGGTAGTTTAGGGGCCAGAAAATGATATAGATTACTTCTCATACCGGAATAATAAACGGTTCCCATGAGTAAGCAAAACACGTATGTATTCTATAAGAATCGTGTCTTTAAAAGCAGTTTCATTAAAATCCACGAAATAGAGTCTTAACTTATTTTCCTTAAGAAGATTTGATTTACTTTTTACTCAGGAGAGATGTACTATTCCCGTGGGATAAATTTTTTTTATATTTATCGCAGCGTTAAAGATTGATATGATTTTTGCAATGTGGTAGTTTGGAGGAGAATGATACAGCTTACTTTTAAGGCTAGAATAACGCATAGTTCCCATGGGATGGTAAAACAATTATATCCTACAGGAACCGTACATTTAAAAAGTTTCGGTAAAGTTCGTGAAATAGAATTTTAACGAATTTTCTTCCAATTATACACAATAAGGAAAGAAATCTCTACAAAGTTGAAATTACAAAATTGACAATTTTTACTGGAAAATAAATATGACTTTCAATTTAACACCCGATAAAATTAATAATGAAATTTTTTTAAATATTTGAATTTTTTTATTGTGATTTAGGATATTAATTAGAAATAAGCGTATTAAAATAATAAATTAAAAATTTCAAAATTTAACAATTACCTAACGGAACGAATTTTAATGAAGTTTTGCTAAAGATCCTGTAGGATAACTACTAATCTATTCTTTTAAGGGAACATCCATTACTTATGTGAGGCGTTCAGGGGCCGATGGAGTCGAGCCGAATTTCATCTAATCTTACTTTGGGTAAAAGGAAGGTCTCGCAAATATCACGTATTTTTAACCGACTTCAAAACAAGGAGGAGGTTATCAATTCGACTGTATTTTTTTTTTGTTTTTGTTTTTGTTTTTTTTTTTTTATGTTTGTTACCTCAGCATTTCCAACTGGGTGAAGCGATTTTGATTATTATTTTTTTATTTGAAAGCTGGTGCTTCCCGAATGGTCCCATTTTAATTTGAAGGAAATCGTTCACTTCTAAGGGGTTGAAAACTAAGGGATGAAATATAAACTTCTTATTGGATAGCTCGATTTTGAAAATTCTTTCTTTAATTGAAAGCTGGTGCTTTCTGTGTGGTCCCATTTTAATTTGAAGGAAATTGTTCAATTTGAAGGGGTTGAAAACTAAGGGATAATTCTTTTTTTATTGGTAGTACATAATTTTAAATTAATCTCATACCCATTATTTGTAAAAGAACCTCTATTCATAAGAGGTTAAAATTAGGGATGAAATAATAAATTATTTCTTGCTAACCCGATTTCGATAATAATGTTTCTATTACGTACATCGTACCTTTAAAGTATTCACATTTCAAGTTGAAGAAAAAAATCTACCCCCTAAGGATGAAAATAGGGATGAAATAGGGACGTTTAACTGAATCATCGGATTTTGATGATTTTTTTTCTATTGGAAAGAGTATTCCACTTAGTTCTATCATTAAATTTAAAAGCAACAAATTTCAACCCTTAAAGACAAAAAGGGATGATGTAGTAACTTTTAACGCGCTGCCTCATATGAGCTGCGGGTTTAGTAGGTTTACCCATATTCAAAGAAATAAAATCAGTTATGAAACTTCAGATCACTAAAAACCTAGAAATAAAATAAAAGTTATAAAAAAATGAAAAACCGACTTCAAAATAAATAAAAAATCTTAAACAAAAATGCACTAAAATGTAAAAAAAAAATAATTGCGTATCCTTGCAGTGTGTACAACTTCCAAATTATTAGGATGATATAATGTACAACTATTGTTATTTTTGGAGTTGGTGTCAACCAAGGAAATACGACTATATTGGTACTTAGCAATCAACGAGAATACCTTATGAAATGTATTTTTCAAATGTACTTTTATACAATGTACTATTACTGTGACAATATCTAGCGACCTTTAAACCACAAAATACCAATAACCAACTAAACCTTTTTACAAATGAACATTAATATTAAATTCCTGACACCAATTCCAAAAATAACAATAGTTGTACATTATATCATCCTAATAATTTGGAAGTTGTACACACTGCAAGGATACGCAATTATTTTTTTTTTTACTTTTTAGTGCATTTTTGTTTAAGATTGTTTATTTATTTTGAAGTCGGTTTTTCATTTTTTTATAATTTTTATTTATTTGTTTTAAATATCACATTAGATTGCGGTTTGAAAGAATGATATTTGTCAAATCTCATGACATCTTACTAGAAGGGAGGGGATGGAATTTCAAAAATCGCAAAAAAATAGCAGCCCCCTAAAATAGCAGCAGGGTTTTAAATGACATTTGGTATGAAAAATTTTCAAGTCTTAAAAGAAGGAATACAGTTATTTTTTTACTAAAAATCGTATAGAATTGATGTGAGACAGCTAACAACTCTTTCTTGTAGTTTCACGAATTTTGATGAACTTTCTTTGGATCTAATGTCTGAAAGTATTTATCATTTTTTTTCTGTCAAATAGATTAATTTTTATATTTCGCTATGAACGTATAGGGAATCTTTTAATCAATCAGTTAAATTTAGATACACTCAGCGAAGCGAGCGGGTATCAGCTAGTGTTTATATAGTTACAAAGTGCATATAGTTCTTTTAACCAGCAGCGGGTTTTATTCAAATAAATAGTCCTGTAACGTATCGCAGCAGATATTTTTCATTGGAGCTCGGAGAGAGCTTAATTTTGTTTCGGACTAAAAGAGTTGGTAGCCCTTACTGATGGCAATGGAAATTTCCGAATAAGAGGTTTAAATGACGAGACATAAAAAAAAATGAAAAGGTAATAATGTAGGAGAAGAAAGTTTATATTTAGACAATCGTGATCTAGATTTCCGAAAAACGAGTGTCCCATAATAGTTTTTCTTCGTGCTTTGTATGGGGGGAGGGGTTTTGTGTGGGGTGGTGGGGGTGGTGAGGGGTGAGATGGGTGGGTTGGTGAATGGTATTATTGAGGTATTGTTGGTGGTTGTAATTGGCGCGTATTACGGCGCGATTACGCCGTTTCGATTACGGTGTGTCGATTGCAGAAGTCGAATGTGAGAATGCGGCTGAGAGCGGCACGGGGATGACGCGAAGGCCTTGAGTGGGTTCTTCATGGCCGAAAGCACGATGCACTTTTGCTGCATGGCCATGGCTGTGCTGGCTGTGGTCACTCACCACCAGCCAAATAAATAAATTCATCTCCGCCAAGCAAATTTATTTTCGGTCTCGCTTGCCAAATGCAATTCGCGGATGCTCTGTCATGCACCCCGCGTATGCTCTGCTTCCACCTCGCGGATGCTCAGCTTACACCCCGCCATTGGACCAGCCACCATCATCATTGCAATAGTGCACAGTTGCATATACACACACACACACACACATACAAAAACAAATAGACGGCGAAACGAAAATCTAGAAATTGCAAAACGGATGCGAGCGAGTGAGTAAACGAAGTACGAAAATGTCGTTTCGCTCGCTAAATTAAATATTTGCCCACACACTCACGCATTCTCCAAAACAAGAAAAACAACGGGCACGAAGAAAAAGTAAAAGATAAAAAAAAAGTACACAAAAAGGCATTTGCAGTTCGTTCGCAAAAACGCCAGACAAAATACAATTGGACGACAAAGAGCGAGCGACAAAATCATTTTTATTATCATACATTTCAAGGCCAAAATTTAATATCATTTCACAATAGGATCGTTTGCTTGTTCAAAACAGTTTCATTGAACTCAATGTAAATGATTACAACATTTTTTTTTATTATTAGCATCATTATATTTTAATATGTATATAATATGTATATATATATATATATATATATATATATATATATATATATATAGATGTATGTCGCTTTGTCACAATCAATTTCAAGGAACCAAACTGCATCTAGACCAGTGCTTTTAGCCAAGTTGAAAATGGTAAAAAGTTAAAAAAATTATAGTAGTATGAAACCCATTGAAATCTCTGGGCAATAGCAAAGCTTCAATATTAAGCCATCATAATTTAAAATGATAACAAAAGCACTGAATGAATAAAAAAAAATTCACTAACCTAAACAAAACAATCCACTAAAAGAACAACAAAAATCCCTCTTATAAAATAAATAGTGAAGTAGTCACTATTGAATAACACTGAAGAAATAGTGGTAGTAAAAACCACTACTTCTAAAAAGTAAAAATTTTACTAAATTATAGTGAAAAATACCAAAGAAATAGTGATGGTTAAAACCACTATTTCTAAAGAGTGAAAGTTACACTAATTTATATTTAAAAACACTTATTTAACAGTGAGTTAATGGCACTGACGTAAACAGTGTAAATTTCACTGTTTCATTTTTAGAGAGTACGACTGGCGAGTTGCGAGTTTTAATAGATGACAATGGAAAAATCCGATCGCAGTTTTTGCCGGCGTACTGATTAATGTTGTTCATAGGGATTCATTACGTCAAGTAGCTCGACGTTTAGGGTTATTAATTGAACTTAACATTTTACCTTTGAAATGAAACTTGTAAATGCAATGCTTGACTTAATATTTAAGCGTTAATATTTGACTTGTTTGACAAGTGGCTTGAAAATCAAGTCAAGTAAGCTTAGATCATGGTTTTGGTTCATTTTTGGTGTTGTTGTCGGACATTACGTGTACATGAACGGGTAAGGGAAGGAGGTGGCGGGGAAGTGGAAAACGGGGGTGTTTTTAAGGGTAGAACCGGTTTATCTCGATTTCTGACAAAACTACAAGTCCTATGAAAAAAAGTTAAAACGCAAAGTTGTAGGTAATAAGAAGATCTACAACCTTTGTGCTAACACGTTTTTCACATAACCACAAAATGTATGTGAAAAATTCCAATAACCAAGCTTTTAGTTTTTAATTTTTAACATTTACAAAAAAAATATTTTTTTTACACGAAATTTGGTGAAAACTTACCTTTTAATGTCCCAAACACAATGTTTTTTTTTTTATTTAAAATATTAATTTTTTTATCTTATAATGACTTAATATCGAAAAAGCACCCTAATTTTCAGTCGAAAATTCTCGCGTCAAAACAGCTGACTTTTTTAAAAATTTGGTGAGCTTTTTGTTCGCTGAAACCTCTACTTTCTGACGGTGCAAAAACTATATATATACATTACAATGTTAAATGTTCTCAGAAAATGTAATAATTAAAGTGTAAATTTTAATGAATTTACGATATTTTACGTTTTGGATTCTTTGAAAACTGAACCGTTGTTTAATTAAATAGTTCAGTAACTAAACTTGATGAATCTCTGAACGTAAAAAATAAAATGTGAGACAACATAAGTACTCTTTTAAATCGAAATAGTGACTATAGTGACTATTCACATTAACTATTATTTACTATTAACTAACTATTCACTATTCACAGTGCAGAATATACCACTAAATTCAAATAGTGGTATACTTTTCACTACTAAATAGTGAATAGTCACTATTTGATAGTCGAAAGTCACTATTTCGATTTAAGAGAGTATACAAAAAACTACAATTGGATCAAAAACCTTAACATTGTCTTAAAAAAAGCTAAATTAAATATTAGGTTTTTACGGTCAAACTTAGGAGTTCATCAAGTCAAGTAGTTGGCTTTGTTACACAATGAATTAAACTTGATATTATGATTTTAAAATGACATGTTTTGCGAAATCTTATTAGCATTAAACTTAAGTTTGTTTTGATTTCAGGTCATAGGTCAAAGCGATTGAAAATCAAGTCAAGTAGTTTAAAAATTAAATCAAGCAGTGAATTTCTTGTCAAACTCAATTATTTTTAACATTTTTTTTGTGCGAATATCATGTTTGTTACAATATTAACATTTTTAAGACTGTACTTAGTATTGGCCAATGGGGTATCATCATGGGGTCAATTCACTGCAGTTATTACTGTTAAATCTTAACAAAACTTTTTTGTACGTAGTACTACCTTCCAATTTGCAAATTAGCTGATTTGCCTTGTTGATGTATAGAATCAAAAACGTTGACCATATTGCCTAGGTAATGTAAACATTAATGGCTTCCGTTGACGTTGAACTATGTAGATGCATGTTTGCTATTATTAGAATGTGATTTTGTTCTTTTTATAATGATGAATAAGAAATAAATTGTTGTGACAACCAAATGATGGATGTACAACTAGTAGGATATCATTCTTCATTTTTACAAATAAAAAGTTTACCATAGTTTTACATAATATTGGCATGTGAATTAAGAGTGATTTTATATTCTTTAAACTGGTAACTAGCATGTGATATACCTAGTTTTGAACTACTAGTAATCGCGCTTTTGTCATGGTTGACGCGATTTTGATGTCGCGTTTTTGTCGGGTCACACAGTTTACGTTAGTTATTTAATAAAGATTATAAGTAGGGAAAAGGTTTACCTTTGTGTTGTATTATATAATGTTCACATTTAAATCAAAATTTACTTTATATGCTTTTTTTTAAGTGAAACTTCTTAATAGGCGAGTCTTAGGGTTATTTGCATCACGGAAAAGTGTCACGACAGCTTGGGGAGAGAAGGCTGGCGGTGGCGGAGAGATACGGCTGTATTACATGAATACATGGATATAATCATGGAGCGGACCCTTTTAACAGGAAGATGGATCTTCTGAATTTTAGTCCGACGCTTCAAACTTGGTTCAAATTACCACAAATTACATCTATGCATTATGCGCTTTCACTGTGATTATATTACTACTGGTGCCTCTATGAACAACGTGCCGTACTAATAGCTCAAAGGAAACTTGACTGATTTGACTGACTTGACTTTTAGCACGTGGCTGGGATCAAAAAAGTGAAGCGCAAATTGTATTTATAATTAAACAATTGTTTGGTAAAATAGAACAGTGCTATTTAAATGTACGCCAAAAAAGGTAAAAACCATCTTATCGCATATTATATTGGATATCTATGTATGAAAAAAAATTGCAACAATGGTTATTAAACAGCATTGAAAATTATTTTAAATATAAACAGCATCTATTATAATGCATAATAACATTAAATATGTTTAAATAAAAAAGCATTCATTAAATGTAACATAACCAAATCATAATTTGCAGTGAACCTGCGAAAAAATCGAAATGTGTGCTGGGACACATAGCAGAAGTGAAACTTCAACGGACAAGTGGAAAAACGAATCACAACGGACAAGTGGAAAAATAAATCGCAACAAAATGTACAAATGGACAATAATGTAGTAGCCCAATTTGAAAACTTGCCCGTAAAACTTAAAGTTAAAATTTTGTTGCGATTTGTTTTTCCACTTGTCTGTTGAAGTTTCACTTCGACTATGTGTCCCCGCACACATTTCGATTTTTTTGGGTCGGCAACCTTATAAAAGGGCCAAATATTCTACGTGGGGTACAGTATGGGTCGCACTTGGGCAGTGGCGGATCTAATTGTAAGCATTTCAGTAAATACTGACTAGAGATCCAACCAACAAACCCCCCTCGCGCCCCATGGGATTCCATTGTAGACCATGTATCGTGAACATTAAAAAATTGACGTACGAACTACCAATGAAAATTACCATCAAATTCAGTGTTAATTCTACCCCAAAAAAAAATCTTATATTGTATAATCCCCGCCATTTTAACTTCGCAATCCCGCAGTTGCCGTTCCATGCTTTACACTAGTTAGTATGGTTTTGGAGTAAAACAATTTTGTTGTTTAAATCATTTGCTCTACATCGCGCTTTTGTCGGCGCGCATTTGTCTATCGCGTTTTTGTCAATGTTCCATTGGCACGTTGGTTATTGTATAAACTATAAAGACTATTTATAAGTATGAAAATGGCTTAGCATCAATCATAATGGAAACACGGGTCAGTTTTAATATTTTCAAATAATTATAGTGGTCCTTGGCGAGGGCTCGATGCACTTTCAAGGGACGTTAACTCATCATCCAGATAGGCCGTGTACGATTGTTGCGCAATCGTATTGTCTAGCCGGAAATGAGACAAAAGAAAACGAATGCAGAACCTTGAAATCATATAATTCGTATATGCAAATGAGTAGCATTGTTACAATTACAATATTTACAAATGAAAATGTCGTTGTAACTGGAAATATTTGCTTGAAACAATTAGTATGAAAATCGCGCGACAAAGAGCCGTAAATACGTTTGTGAGAAAGGACATTGGATCGAGTTAAAAATATGCTTCTTAGACATTGGAATGAAGGACAATGAAGCACAACATGTAAGTAGGTGGAATTAAAGTCTGTATGCATATGCATGTACATTGTATGTGTGTGTGTGTGTGTGTGTAGTTATCAACGATTTGTAAGAATGTTCGATTGGCCAGGAAAAACGCTCTGGAAAAATCTTCAAACAAAGAATTCGTTGAGAAATGTTCGTCGGAATCGGATGACGTGATTGTATGGTAGTGGCAAAATTTGGGGACGTTCCGTACGAAATGGTTATGTTTGCGAGCTTAGGCAAAGAGATAATTTTGCGCTTAAAAATATCCGTTTTGCAATATGACGACGGGCCATTGGCCTTAGACGGTATTCAAGGCCTGAAAACAAGCTCATTATGACGTTGTTGCAATTACAAATAACACACTAACACCGCTGCACTGTATCAAGTGCAGCACACACTCGCAAGCATGCTGCCTGTCTCACCGCATCCACACATCCATCTATATGAACACACATACATACACACACACACACACACATTGCCGTATCAAGTTATAATAATAAAATATAATCAAATTATACAAGAAAATAACACATCAACATCCATAACATCAACAATTAGTCTCCCAATCGCCATTTTTATCCTCGCAAACAACATCTTCCAAACAAAATGGCTGACAGTAACATTTTGTGATCACGCGTTTTTCCCCATTTTTGTTTGGTATGAATCAATTTATCGTAAAGAAAAGAAAACTTTCCAAGACCACTTTTATGTTAAATTGAATTTCAATGAAATAACAGTGAAAATACGTTTTCAAAAGGAAACTTTTTATTTAAATACTCAAAAAAGGAAAAAAAAATAATTTCTCAATTAAATTAAACCCATTTTACAATTGATATGATGTAAAAACTTGTCGCAAAATTTACCTGCTCAACAAATACAAAAAAAAAAAAAACATTTAAAATGCAAATGAAATAAAAATCATTCAAAAATATGATTTGAAATTAAAATATCCGCTGCGAGATGTCACAGTACTTTATTTTATGAAACTCGCTGACGGTTAAAAGAACTATAAGAACTTTATCTTTACATAGTATAAGACAAAGTTGCTCCCGCTGTCTGTTTCCTTAGATCTTTTAAACTACAAAACGGATTTTAATGCAGTTTTCAGCAATTGATAGAGTGATCTAAGAAGAAGGTTTGTAGGTATAATACATATTAGAGTAGAGAAAAGTCGGAAAAATCAAAGATTTGTAATGTGATGTCATAACAAACATATTTTTGTGCACTTACATTGCAAACGCTAAGAGATAGATCAAACTTATATGCGGTGAAATTGTGTATCTTAAAAAGATTGGTAAAAAAGTCTGCAACGATATATGTCTATTTTTTAAAAATAACCCACAGGAACCATTTTTCTTAAGCCTTTTCTACACTTACTGATCGCTATGTGTAATGTGCAATGTATGTATGTCGTCGCCACAAATTTCATAGACTTCAATAGATCTAATAAAATTAGTAATAAAAAAAGTAAAAAAAATTATTGATGATGCACAGATGTGAAGCTTAAAAGGCTTAAGATGCTATAAAAAGTAATTTTTACGAATGAATTGTTATCTTTTACATATTACATACAAGTTATTAGTTATTTACCAAGCTATTTTAAACAATACAGTATTATTCATTATTCAATTAAATGCAGAAGATATGTTGTGAATTTCATGTAGATCAAAATTGGCCTTTACAGCATATTATAAAAATGAATATCTTAGAAGATACCACAGATTTAAAAAGCGTTGGCAGAGCGACTGGATATTGTACGTCGTACATAGTGGCTGTTTTATTGCTATCTTTTTCTTATAAATATAGAAATGTTATGTTGGTCCTTAATTATATAAATAAAATGAAGCTGTTTTCTAGTGTTCGCTTTTAACTCAAAAACTACTGGATAGATTTTGATCATTTTTTTTTTTTGTTTTACTTCTTATATACTCAGTCCTTATCTAAAAAAAGAATTACCACGATGTATTCATTAAAAACAAAGTAATTAAAGTTTTTAAATTGCGATTTTCCTAAGCAGACGGCGTATGCTTTAGTTCTTCTTTCGTTGCTTTGATAGAGTGGGGCAAACGTTGTTATGCGCATGTAGAATGTTTCTCAATCCACTGCCTAAGTGCCTAATGGTTATTTCATATTTAAGCGTACGCGGTACGGGTTAGGATTTCATGCAGCTAAGTGAGATATTAGAATAAATCAAATATTTTTTTAATTCTATTTTTTCAGTTTTTAAAATATTTTTTGTAGTTTTTTTTAAAATTCTGTTTCAACATTTTTTAAATTTTCTGTAAATACAAATTCAAAATACATTTTTAAGTTACAACCGTTATAATAATCAATTACATTTCAACGTTTTGCAATATTTTTAATAATTAATTATATATTTTTAACTATTTATACACGTATTATTGTAATGTGACGTCATTAACTGCCGTTGGATCTTATGAACATAAATTGTTTAAGAATTGAATTACTAATTAACTTTACACCTGGAGCAATTGCGTATCCAAAAAGAGAATTTAAGGAACAATTTTAAAAAAAGTGATTATTTTGGATTAAATATAGGAATTTTTACTTTTGAATTTACAAAATTTTGAAAAATTAATTATTGATTAACTAATAACTATTTACTTTACACTTGGAACAATATCGGATCCTGAAGGAGCAATGTTTTGGCATATAGTTAAAAATGTTCTATGCTAAGTTCTTTCCGGTTATTTTTAATATATTTTTGCTTTCAATATTTGGTATGAAGGTTTCTGTCAATCAATCAATCAGTTTATTTGATCTACGCTCAGCGAAGCGGGCGGGAATCAGTGGACTGCATATAAATCACTTGATGATCATAGATGTTAAAGTGGCTATAAACAACAAAAAAAGTACATATACAACCTCTATGTATAGAATCCCATCCTCTTCCCTAGATCCCCTTTTATTTAAATTTTCCAACGAAAAAGTTTTAAATAAAAATTTTACTTTATTCTTCTGTTGCATTAATGTAGATAATTATTTCGAAATTTCTATGAAAATATATCGTAGATTATCTATCAAATGAAATAAGGTCGTATGAATGATGTGATAACCAGTTATATATATGATAGTGAAAAATTGAGACAAGAACGTTTTCCCTGACCATGTTGTAACAAAGAAAATGCAACAACGTGTTGTTATACAAACGCTTCGATGCTAATCAAAACGATGTGATATGATTGCGATATTTGAGTTAGCCACAATGTGCGCTATCGTTTCATGTGGCTATCAATAAAATCATTTTCGACTGGCCAAGCTGGAAAATTGAATTAGTTTTCCCATGAAATATGGAGACATGGAAAATTGTACCGATGAGAATTATTTTTACCAAACGCTATTGTCTCGATTTGTTTTATTTTAGATCAAAGACCTTCTGTAATCTTTGTGTTAAATGCGAGTAATTACAAATACATCGTTCAGCCGACGCACACACAGTCAACTTCACATATATGACATGAGTCAGTATTGCAGAGACAAAGGCAACGTCGTGCTGATCGCCGCGAAATGCTCGCCAATTGCAATTTTTGGCAATAATTCAAGCTGCACGATGCATGTCGCGTCAATTTTCGTATGATATGGACCGCGTTGCAAGTCCCACGACAAAGTCTAGGAACCCAAAAACATTAGATCAGCCGTGAATATCGATAATATTTATAATACCTAGGCATTCTATAGAATGCCAAATTTACTATAGGCAAAGTATGAAAAAAGTCCTGGTAAGGCTGTTAAATGAGTGGAATTTACAAAAATGTATCCAAAATAAGAAAACTGAAAGCTATACAGAACACAATTTCTTATTAAAAGAAACAAATTTTTAATTAAAATACTTGTTGCATCATTGTAAAGTACATAGGGGAAGTGAGCCCAAAACGGGTAGGCCGCCCAAAACGAGTAAGCAGTCTTAGGTGGATCGTCCACTGGAACCGAATTCGGCCGAATTGAGCAATGGCCGTGTGCGGACCAACTCGGCCGAACTAGTCCGCACACGGCCGAACTGCCTATACTGACAAACTAAAGACAGCCGTCCTTGACGACGGACCGACTACAGCAACAGCCGCAAACTGGTCCGAAGAAGGCCGAACGATAGAATAAGCTAATTCGGGCGTGCACGATCGTCTTCGGTCGAAAAATTCTCAAATCCAAACTAAATAGGATTTTGTAATGCATTCGGCCGAACTTCTAATGTCAACAATGGTTTGTAAAAAAACTAATAAGTTGGGTTAGTAAATTAATAATCGGGTGATACCACTTCTCTAAAATTTGACCATTTTTTAATTGATGGACGAATATCGTTCAAAATATACTGAAACGTTCCTGTACTCAAACTATAATAATCGGAAAACTTATTTCCATCAGCCAAAAGCTGGATATGTAAATGGTGAAATTCACTTATTTGCATTCTTTCAGTTAATATGGGGTGTACCCAATATTTCCGCCTTCTTCCTCGACATCTTCTAATAAGGGATGTATTTTCTAACAATATATCGTCAAATATATCCATTTTTACACGATAAACATGAATAGTTACTGTGAATACTGAACAGGAGAACATCTGCAAAACCGTCTCTAGTGGACGAATTCATTCAGTCGTGTTACTTATCGGCCGTTTATGACCGTCAAACGGCCGAACTGATTTCGGCCGAATGACGGTTCCAGTGGACGACCAGCCTTACGCTCCTGTTTGAAGCATTAGCATTTTGTGCGCGTGCGTGGATATTTAACTAACCCTGACGAGCTTTGATCAGCTCGAGTGTCGGAATTGTTTACCAACATAGGAATTTTAAATAAAAGTTTTTTTTTTCTAATTATACTAAAAAATGTCAAGTTAAGTATGTCCTGATTAGTCGAAAATCATTATAATTTTCGTGCTGTTCGTATCATCGTTTTATTTTAGTTTAATATAAGTTTAAAATTACATGAACACTTTGCTTGCTTTATCTGCCATTTTGAGTTTTTTTCTACTTTAAAAAGAAAATAGTGTCTCGGGCAAAACGGGTAGATAGATATCAACAATTTAAAATGAAAATACGCAGAAAAAAACGAAAATTTATATATGTCTCGTTTGTGGTGATCCGTATGAAGATCCACCTAAAGAAAACTGGATCGAATGTGGAAATTGTAGAGAATGAGCTCATGAAACCTGTACTTCTTATTCTGGCATATAGGAGATATTATTGTGATTTGTGCCCTAAATGAAGTTCTGAAGCATTTTAGCTTCAATTTACTATCAGTTTCTATTTTCTATTTGATATCTAATTGTAATAATTATTGTTCTATATTACAATATTAATATATTTGATCTCTATAATAATAGATAACTCTAAAAGTTTGAGGAAATGAGTATACAATTAGTGATATAAATTAGTGTTAATCTCTATCGACTAAATAGCCAATAAATATTGAGAATCATTAACTAAATTCTACGTAAATGAGTAATATTAATACGTTATTTTTATATAAAACGAAAAAAAGTTGATTCATGACTCATTACAGCAAATAAAAAGACGTTAACTAATTTTGCCCAAGTTACCAATAGTTACCCATTTTAGGCTTATACGAGTACATAGGGCAAAACGGGATTTTCGATAACTTTGTTATTTTTTTAAATAAACAAATACTGGACATATAAGGTTCGTTCGCGGATCCCACCCTAAACCGATAACGAATCAGTCCAAGTGGATTTAGGATAATCGCCAAACGCATACACGCATGAATTGATTAAAGGTGATTTTCCGTGAACGAGTTTGAAACTGTTCGGAAGTAAGACGAGGATTAACGAGAACCCACGAAAATTGTTATTGAATTTAAAGTTGACAGAAAAGGATAGAGAAACGGGACTTTGGATCTAGCGATTCTCGGTTTTTTTTCATGACGAAAAATTCTATTCTCTTACTCATGCGCAGTTTGATAAAATGTGGCTAGATTTTCTTTCCCTCAACGTTAAATTCAATTAACAATTTTCGTGGGTTCTCGTTAATCCTCGTCTTACTTCTAAACATTTTCAAACTCGTTCACGGAAAAATAACCCTTAATCAGTTCATAAGCGTGTATGCGTTTGGCGATTATCCTAAATCCACTTGGACTGATTTGTTATCGGTTTAGGATGAGATCCGCGAACAAACCTATACTGGGTCAAATCGTGTTTTATTTCAAAGTTTAATTAATATACTTTATTATAAAATAAATCAACCTATCATATAATACGAATTTCAAAGTTTTTTTTACCTTCGCGCTTAGCTTATCCGTTTTGGGCTCACTTCCCCTAAGTGTTATGAATCCTTCATCACTTTCAGTGATCTGAGTAATTTTAACTGAGTGGAGGGGAATTTTATGGTTAGGAATATTTTCAAGAGATGTATTTCATACTTTATCAGTTTCTCATTTGGTATTTTATAGAAAGCATAAAAAAAGTGTGACATATTTATCGTTTCATATATGACTGGGTAGTTTCAGGCATTCTGTACATTCCCTAGGTAATCTCTAGAATGTCAGATTTTAACTTTTACCGGTAACGGGATTGATAATTTGGAAACTTTTATGAGCGATGTTCTATCTTTAAAGAGACACCAAGGCATGGAGAAAACGTAATAACCGATTGAGAGAAGCATAATTTGGCCGCATTATGTGCAACGCAACAAATTAAGTAATGTCAAGAGAGAAGAGAAACAATGATTATATTTATATATATTGTAACATTAATTGTCAACTCAAAATTTTCAAATATTTAAAGCAAATATCAGCGTTATCAGTGAACTAATTGAAAGTCTATTTATATCATTACATTCATACGTAATGTGATGTAATTTATTTAATATCATCATCTTTGTTCGGTCTACGTCTACATCGATCCCTCAGCTCTGTCATCCATTCAAATAACAATTAAGTAACACATTAAAACACTCCAATCTCAAACAAAATAATTTTTTCGGCCAAATCGCCGCTGACGTAAGTCTAGATTATTTTCAAAAGGCGATATCAAAGCCGAAATCAAACCACTGACACAGTTATTTTTCGAGAAACCCCATTCAAACAAACAGCCATCGAAAACTTGAAGTTCCTAATCTTGCTTATGAAGGATAAACGTGCCCATCATAACAAGAAAAATACTGAGATATCTTAATCAATATCGAAATTTTCACAAAATCTTATCTCGATTTCTCATAGTTCTAATGACATCATTTTATCGAAAACTAATGGCTACCAGGGAAAAAATATTTTAGATCGAATAAGACCTACAAGAGTACATTTAATGAGATCAAAAAAATGACATATATGTATAGAGATTTAAAAAGATTGAATTTAATCTATTTAGATTATATTTAGAAGCAAGTCACAAGCTGATGCATCAATTTTAGTACAGTGGTACCTTGACATACGAATTTAATTCGTTCAATGATAATCGTCGTATGTCAAAAAATCGTATATCAAAGTAATTTTTCCCATTTAAAATAATGTAATATATATTGATGCGTTCTAGCGATATGAAACTAACCCAAAACACAGTTAAATTACATATAATATACACAATTGGTATATAAATAAACGAGTTATAATACACATAATGTTTATTATTTTATTTATTTCGTATTTTCGGTAACTTCGAAGCAACGCTTGAAAAGATGCTTCGTAAAAAGTTTCTTAAAATTGGAGATAATTTGTTGATCCATGGGCTGAAGGGTAGACGTTGTATCGGGTGGCAGATCGACAGTTTTAATAAATTTATATTCATCTAAAGAGTCATCCTCAAGGCCAGGAGGGTGACTGGGAGCATTATCCAGCAGAAGAACACACTTAAACGGCAAACCGTTATGGATTAAGTATTTTTTCACTGAAGGCCTAAAAACTATGTTCATCCACTCAATAAAATCGCAAATTCATATCTCAAATTTTTTGTTGTATGTCGAGGTATAAATTTTAGAATATTTCATGTCGTATCTCAAAACATTTGTATGTTAGGACATTCGTATCTCAAGGTACCACTGTATATTTACATAGCTATTACAAATATCCCATCTCCGCAAGCTAATGATATTAAAACATTTTTTTCTTGGTAAATATTTGTAGGATAATTTTTTAATTTTATATTTATAATTAACTAATATTACGTGACGTTATGTTTATATTAAAAACATCATGCAAGGGAAAAGTCCTTGATTTAATTAGATCGATGTTAAGTTACGTAGATCTAAATTTTTTTTTCCGTTAGCAGAAAGCCAGGTTAGGGCTCGTTCCCCTGCACTGCAGCTTTAGGCTTATTGTACTCCTCTTCTGCTCATGTATCCCTGTTGTACAAGAATCCTTGCTTATTCCAGGTTCAGCATTCTGCCTAGCAAAAGCTGTCCCTGTACTAAGCTTGCGCGATTTAAACCAGCCCCCTACAACTCCATGTTACAAAAATGTGACCATTTTTACTGGATTTGCAGTCAATTAGTTGCAATTTAGTTGCAATTTAGTTGCAAACGAGTTGAACGAAGACCACAAAGACTGACGAAGACCGAAGACTTTTACGGAAGTCGGAGGTTAGAAATAATTTTGTTTAAACGTCAGGCAAGTTATTAAAATGAAACTATTTTTAACGTTTTCATTATTATTGTTATTATATGAGAATAATTATGATAAGTATTTTTATATAATAATTATAATAACTCTGATAAGTTTAAGTGGTAGGGGGCTGTTTGAGACGTATGCCTCTTATAACAACACCGATTCCCGTAGAAATCGGTCACGTTTTTTTAGCCTTTCTCGTATCTAAGTGAAAGGGGGCTGATTTAAACCTGTTTGGGGGTCATTTATCTCATACAGATGTCGCCACTTTGTGAGGGCTTTGCAGTCAAAAATGACATGGGTCGCGTTTTCCTTCCTATCCCCACACAATCTGCAATTGAGGTCTCGTTAAGACATCCCAAAAGTCTGCAGATGCTTTCTCAGTCCCGTTACTGTCCTGAGTTGGTTCCTTCCCAGCCGTAAAACTTCAGCTGTGAGCGAGGGGTAGATTCTCCCCATCATTCTCTTGCTTAGCTTCTGACCAGGAATTTCTTGTCAGTATTTGTTTTGCTGCCGTCTCAGTCGACCTTTCATCGCCTTTTTGACAGCAGATTTGGTGATCCCCACTCCAGGCTCCGGGCCCACGAGTGGGTTCATCAAACCAGCCCTTGCGCAAGCATCAGCTTCTTTATTTCCCTCAACTCACTTACGCCCCGGCACCCAGCCAAATTTGACTCGGTTGTGCTTTGCCAGGTCCTTCAGGAGTAGTTGAGTAGCTGAGTAAATTGATAAAATATACTTCTGAAATACATTGTCTCTTATGGAAAAGTTAAAAAGCAAATTGTCATTTAGAGCTGTTATTACTTATTATTAGAAACATTTATATTGGATATATAAAGTTAGGGATCAGACAAGTGTTTTGACATGAAAATTTGTAAAAGTTGAAAAACTGGAGTTAATCGATGTGTGTACTGACCGGAATTTGACTGGCTCATTTAGGCGTAGACTTAATAGTTAATACAGTTCAGTGAGATATTAGATTAATATAGCTTTTTTTTAATTCTCTTTTCGCATTTTTTATATTTTACTGCCAATACAAATTCAAAGTACATATTTAAGTTACAACCGTTACAATAATCAAATTCCATTTCAACACTCCCTTTTATTATTGCATATATTTTTTACCAGAAAGAGTTAAATTAGCGAGATTAAAGGTTTTATTTTAAACTGCTCCCTAAATGTTCTTTCCGGATCCACAATTGCTCCAGGTGTATAGTATATAAATAATTAATAATTAACTTTTTAAAAAATTTCCCATCTCAAGAATTAAAATCGCTATAAAACCCAAAATAATTTTTTTATTAAATTTGGTTTTTTTTAAGCTTTCTATCTGCTCGTTTTATTGCGCAAATAATTGATGACATTTTTGCAATATTTTTAATAATTAATTATTTGTAACTATTTATACATGTAATGTTGTATTATGATGTCATCAACTGCCGTTGGATCTTATTAACATAAATAGTTTAAAAATTGAATTACTAATTAACTGTACACCTGGAGCAATTGCGGATCCGGAAAGAAGCATTTAAGGATTATTTTAGATTATATAGCAATTTTCATTTTTTAATTTACAAATTTTTGAAAAATTAATTATTAATTAACTAATAATTATACACTTGGTGCAATAGCGGATACTGAAGGAGCAGTTTAGGAGCAATTTTTCGGCATATAGTTGAAAATGTTTTACGCTAAGTTCTTTCCGGTTATGTTTAATATATTTTTGCTTTCAACTTTTTAAATGTTTTTCCTCTGTAATTACTAGACGACGTCGCGGGTATCAGCTAGTTAGAAATATAAAAGTAATACAAATAGCCTTTCGATAGAATTCATAATCGAACTGACTAGCGTTGGTTTAGGGTGGCTTCGGGCAGGCAACTCCAGGTCAAATCCAGGATTTCAAATACTTGAACATTGAACAGCTAGTTCGAGGCAATTCAAGTTCAGGGATTTGAACTGGATTGTTACAGTCAATTGATTTATTTCTCTTGAATATCGAGAGTTTTAAATTTTGCATAGTTGCCGTGACCTTTCCAAGTCTGTTTAAGTCGGTTAGAAAGCTATCGTATTCGAAGTGATTTGAAGCATTTGATCAAACTATGATTTTCAAACTATCACTCGCGGGCAAATTTTTAGGTCCCGCTTTAGTTCTGGTTTTTGGTCTAAGAAATTTGGAAACCCCTATCCTGGATGATGGTAAGTTCCCTGATACCGGTTGCATGATTGGTGCTCAATGTTTCGAGCACCTCGTTTCGAGTTATCAGTTCTAAGAGTGTGGTGCTCGAAATAGAAAATCGGTGGCGTTATCGCACGCAGCGGGCGGCTAAACAATTGTGCTCATTTCCAGTTACCGTTGAAGTAATCAAACCGTATTTTCCTCTGTTCATAAATAACAAATATAAAAGAAAGCGAATGATTAGAATTATTTTTTTTTCTCTTTACTTTTACCAAGTAAATAGTTGGCTCGTGAAATTGTAATAGAAATGAGAATAATAGGACTTATGCCATCATAATAAAGCGATTCTAGGCCACGTGTTACAAAAAAGAAAGATGTGTGGTGTTGTTGGAATGGTCAGTGTTTCCTTGTCGTGCCCGTGCGGGCGGCGTCTCGCGCTCCTTTGCCGTTTGGTGATTTAATTCTCGAACCGGTTGCAATGCATTAACCGTGTGCAGTTTCAAACTTTCTCCGACCTAATAGTGCAACAAACAATGAAGTAATCTTATGTGAAGAACACTCTCCGAGTTCTATCGAGATGTTATAAAATATTCACAGTGATCGTATAGGAGAAATCTAACATTCAGATTCGGCCGATGCCAGATATAATCGGCCGATTTTCACGATCGGCCGATTTCTATTATCGTATCGGCCGACACACGGAGCACACCCTCGTAAATGCAGCGAAATTTTCTCGGTCACATCGCAGGTTCAAGGCCCGCGCTCGACTAGTTTAATCCGCGTCCGCCGCTCACGCTCCCGCCCGCCAAACTTGGTAATTCCATTCATGGAAATCTTGGACGAATTATCAAGCTTTTGTCGACTTCGATCGATATGTCGGGAGTTATGAGACGCGATGTGTGTTTATGAGCCATGTCACCAAAGACCTTGCCTCTGCGACCATCAAATCGCATCCATTTGCAATAAGTCCATCGCGAGATCTTTTGCACAAGGGCTCATCAAACCAAATATTTGGACATTTCATGCAATTAATAGGGCTTTACTTAACTTGATATTTAAATACTAGCTGATACCCGCGACGTCGTCTGCGTAGGTTATTATGTTAAGAACATATTTAATTTACAAAGGAAAAACATTTAAAAAATTGAAAGCAAAAATATATTAAAAATAACCAGAAAGAACTTAGCGTAGAACATTTTTAACTATATGCCAAAAAATTGCTCCAAAATAGCAACTTCCGAATCCGCTATTACTCCAAGTGTATAATTATTAGCTAATCAATAATTCATTTTAAAAAATTTGTAAATAAAAAAATAAAAATAGCTATATAATCCAAAATATTCACTTTTTTTTCAAAAAATTGTTCCTTAAATACTCTTTCCGGATCCACAATTGCTTCATGTGTACAGTTAATTAATAATTCAATTTTTAAACTATTCATGTTTATAAGATCCAACGGCAGTTTATGACGTCACAATACAACAATGCATGTATAAATAGTCACAAATAGTTAATTATTAAAAATATTGTAAAAATTTGATCAATTATATGAAAAGATCAGATAAAGAGCTTCGAAAAACAAAAATTTAATTAAAAATTATTTTGGGTTATATAGCGATTTTAATTCTTGATATTAAAAAAAATTTAGAAAATTTAATTATTAATTAAATATAAACTATACATCTGGAGCAATTGCGGATCCGAAAAGAGCATTCAAGGAGCAATTAAAAACAAAACTTTAATCTCGCCAACTTAACTCTTTGTGGTTAAAAAATATATGCAATAATAAAAAGGAGTGTTGAAATGTAAGTTAATTATTGTAACGGTTGTAACTTAAAAATGTATTGTAAATTTGTATTGACAGTAAAATATTAAAAATTCTAAAAGAGAATTTAAAAAAAGAAGCTATATTTATCTAATATCTCGCTGAACTGCATTAACTATTAAGTCTACGCTCAAATGAGCCGGTCAGTGCACACATCGATTAACTCCAGTTTTTCAACTTTTACAAATTTTCATGCCAAAACACTTGATTTATCCCTAACTTTATATATCCAAAATAAATTTTTCTAATAATAAGTAAAAACTGCTCTAAATGACATTTAGCTTTTCCATAAGAGACAATGTCTTTCAGAAGTCTATTTTATCAATTTACTCATCTTTTTGCATTACGGAGTTAATCGATGTGTACGCTGAGCGGTTCAAATATGAAATAACCAATAGGCAATGGAAGGAAAAACACTATCTCTGCAGCCCATGCGCACTAAACCGTTTGCCCCACTCTATCAAAGCGAGGAAAAATGCCCGCTTAACGCGTTTTGCTTGTAAAAATCGCATTTTTTAAAACTTTAATTACTTTGTTTTTAATGAAGGTATCGTAATAATTCTTTTTTTAGATAAAGACCAAGTATATAAGAATTAAAACAAAAAAAAATTGCTCAAAATTTATCCAGTATTTTTGAGTTAAAAGCGAAAAACATTAAAAAACAGCTATCATTTTATTTATATAGATAATAATAATACGATATTCTACTAAGGTATCTAAATATGTATTGGATATGTGACCTTTAAAGGGATTAAAGTAAAACCTTATGATAACGTGGTACTGACATAATGTGTCCTCTAGAGTAAGCTCCCTGGGAAGTACCCTTAAAATGATACCCCAATCGATTAGCTTACTTTTATCGAATCGCTCAATATCTCGAATTCTTGACTTTAATAACATCGTAATAGAACAAATCTCTAATGATAGATAGTTATTAAATTAGAAAGTATGTTTTTGTAAGCTGATAGATAATAGTTGCAGTGTGTAATTTTTTCAGATTAGAAAATGAGAAATTTCACGTTTCAGTGATAGAACAAACACAGACATTTGACGTGGTCGCAATTAAGACACGTATTGGTGGCAATAGCAGATTGCCATTGCTTTATCAGTTACTTAATTTGTTCATTAGCGATTTTATCTGAACGTGTCGTGATTTGTCTCGGATTCTATTTTAGTTATTTTCATGAAGCCACGTATCAACATTGACATTGTGAATCAAGTTGGGAAATCAAGGGAAATGTAATGGTAATACCCAGTGGTGGCTCGCGGAAAATAACTTTTAGGGAGGCAAACTATTTGCACCAACTTTACGACCCTTAAAAATACATTTTAAATAAACATTTTTTTAAATCAAAGTCTCCACAAAATGGCTAGAAATTTCATGTCAGACGCTCAGCAAGAGAATGATGGGGGGAATTTGCCCTTCGCTCACCACTGACGTTTTACGGCTGGGAAGGAACCAACTCAGGACAGTAACGGGACTGATAAGCAGCCCCTGTGGACTGAGGAAGCATCTGAAAGCTATTGGGATGTCCCAAAAAGACCCCAACAGCAGACTGTGTAGAGATGGGGAGGAAAACGGTTCACTGGTAACTAATACTAATGTTTATTGAATCTTATTATGAATCCAGTAGACAGTGGTAGTCAGGGGCCTAAAGCCAGCCTTACACTATTAGGTATGTCTGACAGGTACGCCTGAACAGTTACTCCGGCTTTAGGCCCATGACTTCCACTGTCTACTAGATTCATAATAAGATTCAATTAACATTGGTATTAGTTATCACTATAGAAAGATATTGTGTGCGAAGTTGGTTGTTTAATTTTCTCCTCAATGAAAGGATGGGATAAATTAGTAAATTATCAGACCCTTAATTTTAACATTATTTGACCCCACTCGTGGGTCCGGAGCCTGGAGTGGAGATCACCAAATCTTCTGTCAAAAGGACGATGAAAAGTCGGCTGAGATAGCAGCAAACAAATACTGACTAGAAATTTCCTCCGCTTACCGCTGAGGTTTTACGGCTGGGAAGGAACCAATTCAGGACAGTAACGGGACTGATATTGGAATACTGTAGACTGAAAAAGCATCTGCAGACTATTAGGGTGTCTTAACATGACCCTAAATGCAGACTGTATGGGGATGGGAAGGAAACGTGACCAATGTCCTTTTTAATTGCAAAGCTGTCTTTGACTCATAAAGTGGCGACACCTGTATGGGATAAATGACGCCCAAACAGGCACAAATTGCGCAAAAAGTTTAATACAGGGATTACTTCTGCTTGGCAGAATACTGAACCTGGAATAAGCAAGAATTCTTGTCTAACAGGGATACAGAAGCAGAACTGGAGTACAGTAATCATAAGGCTGCAGTGCGGTGAGAACGAACCCTAAGGGGTTAAAATATCCCTCAAGTTGGTTCTGAAAACTTCATTTTAGTAATTTTTTCGAAGTATTTTTTTACGGAACGAAACTTTTTGGGTTTCGTAGATCAAAAATGAGAAACATATCCATCATAAGATCACTTGTGGATCTATCTGTCACAGGCAATTTCCTCCGAATATATTCGACAAAAAATTTTAAAATTTGGTTTTATATTCATTCAGATTCTTGTTATTTCGTATTGATATATATGGTTAGAGGGGTAATCGATCGGGATTTACAATGAATGCAAACAAAATATTAGGTTGCGACGTTTCGTCATATATTATAGCTGCAGGCTCAGGCTCTCTGATACATGCTCAGCATTCTTGTCTTTTTGTAATCTTGCATTTCCAAACTATACACAATTTTTTTCTATTTTAAAAACGAATTTGACACACTCATGATTGATGTTTATGAAAATTGTTATCACCATATAAGAATATTAGAATTATTAGTAACTATCAGTAACTTGTATATGCAAGGCTACAAAAAGACAAGAATGCTCAGCATGCATCAGAGAGCCTGAGCATGCAGCTATAATATATGGCAAAACGTTGCGACCTGATATTCTGTTTGCATTCCTATCCATTGCCCCCTTTAATCATATATATCAATTTAAAATTTGGCTCATTCATAGAGTTTAGTTCACCAAAGACAAATTTCAATCGAAAAAGTTAAACATAAATTTGAGGGTTACTTTTTTGAAGGGTTGGAGTGGAAATAAATCGTTGTATCACAAGCAGTTTTTCTTCAAATATATTTGACATACAGCTTTCAACTGCTACAGATGCCTACCGAAAAATGGTTTTTGAAGGCCCTTTTGGGGATTAATATAGAAAAAATACTTGTATCAAATACGTAATGTGATAAATGATACCATAAGGTTTTTTACTAAAATCTCAATTATTTTAAATATATTACATGCCTAGTTCAAAAGAAATTAATAACTGGCGTCTCACTAAGGCGCGTCACTTGTCAAGTGAGACGACAGTTGTCACTTCACAACTAATCTCGTGAATTATCGGTTCAAACCACAATCGCTGTGACAAGTGACACGTATTATGGAATCTGGTCGAATATAATTTCTAACTCAAAAATTATTAAGAATGAATGATGGTCGTTTATTTCGTAAATAAAAACCGTACAAAGCCTTATTACAATCAGACATGAATCATTTAGGCCTCCTGCCACATGCTTAAGAGTTTTATGACTATCACGTAAACATACAAAAATCATCGGGAACAAACCTTATTTGTCATAATCTGGTGTAAGGAGAAAAATTTTTTTTTTTAGAGTTTTCAAATTAAAACTGAAATTTTGGTTAATCAATGGCACATGGTTGATAATTGAAAAGCTCTCCAAGGAACAAATATCTTGGAATAGGGTTTCTTTGTTGACAATGACCTTTTATGCCCATTACGTCATCGCTTATAACAACGAGCGACGCATTCGTTTCAAACTAAAAAGAAATTGGTGTTAAGACCGTTATACGTCGAGTAACAGCATCGATTATTACATCGTTTTTTCTCTCTAACTTTTTCCATTTTCTTTTGGCCTAAGCTAGGTCGAGCATTAGAAAGTTGCAATTAAATAAAAAAAGCAACACATTCAAGAGAGAAAGCAAAGTGAAACGGAAGGATTGGAACTATGAAAAGTGTGTGTGCGTGAGAGAGTGGCATAATGTAGGTAAAGTGATAGATTTGAGAAGAACAATATTGTAGATTTTTTTTTGTCGTTTGGGAAAGGAGGTGAGCGACGGGCGCGGGACGCGGTGGCAAGTGGGAAATGGGAATGAACGCCAGAAGAAACATAATCAAAGTCAATGTTTTTACTCATTGCCAAGATTATTAGAGAAAGTAATTTTACTACGGCATTCGAACGTTTATAGTTACAGCCATTATCTATTACACACACACACACATACACATACACATACACACACATGCACATTTCTAATCACTTTTCATTGAAGTGCAGCAACATAAAATCGAGTGCGTTTGCCACACGCATACGGAACAAAAACAATACATTCAAGTATCCATAAAATTAAGCAATTTTCAAGCTTCTGATTATCAATTCTCAAAACCAGCCACAGCTTACGGTATCACCAATGGCCGTTTCATAAGAAAGTCAGCACCTGCCTATGAACTTCACTTGCCCCCTTCTCACTAAACGTCCTGTCCGTCTTTTCATGATCCTGCAATCTCAAAAACCTGCCTTCATTTTACTCCTCTACATCCCTTGTATCGACCCTTTCCGCATAGTACCATTTCGTTGGTTTGTATGGCTATCCAAAGTGTCTTCAACATTAGGCGGTGTAAGCATATTTCGAAAACGTCCAAATGATTAATTGGGAAAGCCTTGATTATCCAGATCTTCGTCCCGCAAAGCAATACCATTCTCTGTCATTGTTTTAGGTTGAGGTTGTCGTTGCAAAAAAGTGGCTGCATGGTTATTCTTGTCTAACCCACAGCAGTTTTTCCGCCAGAAGCAACAATTAAACCTCCCAAAGCAGGTGAGAAGTTCCTTACCTTTGCTACGTCTACAAAATTCCAAACCTCTCCTGCGTTCACCACTTAGTAGTGACTGTATCATCACAACAACCACAACCCTCCAACCCTTTATGAATAGCTTAAAGCTCTAAACAACTGGACAAGAAAGTGAAAAGTTTCCCTCAAACCCCTCCAAATCAACAAGCTCACTTGACAGGTACGCTTGAACAGTTACGCCTGTCAGGTACCAGGAGTACACACACTCTTCATATATACCTGTCAATTTTGTAAGTTCATATCATAAATTCTCCAGGAGATGATCTGCTCTTTCTCTTCTTATTTTATAACCAAGATCTTGTTTGCATTAAAATTTTTCAATATGTATCTAAAATGATTGTTTTATTTGGTACAACTTAAAGGAACACAACAGTAAAATAAATCAATATTACAAAGTTTTAACCGAAAAATGTGAGCTGTCCACATCAAGGAACTGTTAAAAACTGATACTTGTTCAGGTACTCCTGATCAAACCGCCACAGACACAACAAGTCCACTCGCCTGGCAGGCAGAACTGATCGAATTTACATCAGTTGCCAGGTTACCTTCAGGTCGTCTGAGAGGCTAGTTATTCCAGCCAGACACTATCAGGTAGGTACGCCTGAACAGTTACGGCTGTTAAGTGGATCTACCCACGGCAAATTTCATGGCTTTAGTAATTTTTCCATTTACCATTTTTCGCCATAATAATGCTTTAATTAGGAGTTTGATAATTTACTTAATTATCCTATCTTTTCATTGAGGGATAAAATAAACAACCAACTTCATTCCATTTCTTTCTATTATGATAATTAATACTAATGTTAATTGCATCTTACTATGCATCCAGTAGACAGTGGAAGTCAGGAGCCTAAAGTCGACCATACACTATTAGGTACATCTGACAGGCGTAACTGTTCAGACGTACCTGTCAGATGTCCCTATCTGATAGTGAGGTGGTGAAATCCTTGTTGATTTTTCCACGTCAATCAATATTATTTAACAACCCATTATATTACTTGTTGTTTTCTGACCAAACTCAATTCAACATAATTTCGTTTTCACATAAAAATCATTACGTTGATAACCAATAAGTTAACTCAGTGGTTTTCAAACTTGATCAGTGTTCGGCGCTTACAGTATACTAAAATTTTTCCGTGGCGCCCCCAAACAAAACATCGGTCTCAGCACGGCGAATGTCAGTTGGTTTTAGTAATTTTTTTTATTTTCCATTTTTCCCCAAAATAATACTTTAATTAGGGGTCTGATCGTTAACTTATTTATGGTGACTAGAAATTCAAACTTGCAGTTATTGTCTCTCGTAGCTGTCCAGACGGAACAACATTATAAAGCTTAAGCAATTCAATTTGTTCAGGACCAGTGCTGGCCACTGCAATTGTATACAATATATATGTAAATAAATGTGGGTAACCACTCCCACCTTACATTCTGGTGACTTCAAATTGCAGCACGCAAGCAGCAGCGAGGAGCGGCCATTCTGCCTGAACTTGCAAGTTTCGCCTCATATTTTGGACACCGTACAGTCGCCATATACATCGGGCCCCCGCACGAAGGACTCAACTATAGAGTAGCGGCATCCTAGGTTTCGGTTGTACTACTCCATACCCGCTCCGCGTCGTTTTTGGACTCGAGCCCAGCAGCTCGTCCCAACGGCCCCTGCTCCACGAAGGCTGTCTAAAGTCTCACGGCCCAACGACAATCGTGACCAAGTCACTAGGAGGGGAGTGATGTGGCGATTAGAAATTTGAACGTGCAGTTATTGTCTCTCGCAGCTGTCCTGAAGGAACAACATTATTAATTTAATATATATTTTTAAATATATTTTTAAATAAAATTTAATAAATGTAGGTAACCACTCCCACCTTACAATCCTATCCTTTCATTAAAGAGAAAATTTAACAACCAACAATACAATATCTTTCTATTATGGTAACTAACACTAATGTTAATTGAATCAGGGTCAGGTACGCCTGTCAGGTGTACCAAATAGTGTGTGACCGGATTTAGACCCCAGACTTCCACTGTCTACTGGATTCTTTGGTAACTAATACTAATGTTTTATTTTTACAGTTTATTTGTTTTATTTTATTTTTGCAGCACGGACTGAATTGAAGTAATTTTAACGCGGTTCCAATACAGTCTTCCCCGTACCATATACGAGGAACGGATAAAGGAGAGTTTTTTTTTTTAGTGGCTAAAAAGCTCTACAATACCGGCCATCCTCTTTCAAGGATGGCGGTGTATTTGGAAAATGTTGTTTGCTTCTCTATAAATGAAAAAAAAAACAAACTTAATTGAATCTTATTATGAAGCCAGTAGGCAGTGGAAGTCAGGGGTCTAAAGCCGACCACACACCATTAGGTTCACCTGACAGGCGCAACTGTCATATTTTTTAATACTAAAAAAGTCAATTAAAGTCAGTCTCCGCATTTTGTGAACAGTTCCCCTGTCTATATTTTAAATTACGCCCCACTTACCCTTAAGGTTTAAGAATGGCACTTCCGCGTGTAACCAAACGCAAACGATCTAAAGTTTACGCGGTCACTGTCATTAATGTCCAGACGTCATTTTCACACGAGCGTTCTTCCGTGGAAAACACGTTGAAACCTAACAGCCAACAGTCCCCTGGCAAGGAGTATTTTATTTCTTTTTATATGTATTAAAATAATACCTCATAATTTTTATACGTTATAATAAACAAGACTTTTTTACGTATAGCAAAATAGCATAGGTCAAGCACAGTTTGTGCTATCTTTCAATAAAATCAAATTAAACAGTCCCCTGTCTCTCAACAGAACATGGGACTGTTGACTGACAAGGGGACTTCGCCTCCAAAAGGCTGTCTTTATACTATGTTTGCTATTGTATTAGGTACACACTTGCTTCGAATATGACACCAAAGAAAAAAAAGCTCTCTAAGGAAGAAATTTTTAAATAAGTAATATATTAAAAGTTCAGAGTTGAAATTTGAGTATATTTAGGTGAGATATTTTAAAAACGTTTTAGAAGTTTTTTTTTTGTTTATTTATTGTTCAGTTATTTAATTCTTAAACTTCAAAGTTTAATTAAAATAAAAAATATTTTGTTTTGGTACCAAAATTGCATTTTTTTTTTAAATTCACAGTCCCCTGTATCGCTTTTTTTAGAAAATGCACAATATTTTTTAAAGTAATGGAAATATTTTTGGTTCATCTGCCGAGTATTAATAAATAGATAAATATTTATTGTCTGAATAAGATTTATTACAGATTTAAGCAAAAAGGTTGCGTAGACAGTATCTTACAAAAGTTTGCCCAGTTTACAGAGAAACACCCATCTATGGGATAAATGATGCCCAAACAGAGCCAACAAATCGCGCAAAAAGCTTAATATAGGGATTGCTTCTGTTAGGCAGAATGCTGAATCAAGAATCCTTGTACAACAGGGATACATGAGCAGAACAGGAGTACAATAAGCAGTGCGGGGGAAACGTGCCCTAACCTTGTTTTCTGCTAACGGTAAAAAAAATATTATTATGGGTAAAATTGTAAATGGAAAAAATTACTAGAACCATAAAATTCGCCGTGCAAAGACCAATGTTTTGTTTGGGGGCACCACGGAAAAATTTTAGTATGTTGTGGGCGCCGGACACTGATCAAGTTTGGAAACCACTGCGTTAACTTGGCCAGAAAATAACAAACAACATATAATCGGTTGTTAAACTACCGATTGACGTGGAAAAATTCAGCAAGGATTTCACCTCCTGATGAAATGATGAGTTCTGACGTGGAAAATTTGAAAATAATTTATGTAAAAATATTATGCGTTTTTATCGTAGCTAGACTGGATTTATTTTTAAGCCGTCAGACAACGATATACATATGTATATGTATATATATATATATATTATATATATATATATGAATATACTATATATATATTTTTTCTTTTCATATTAAATATTTGATTAAAATTAAATGTCACCAATTTGAGTGAAAAATTTTTCATTGACCACAAACAAAGATAAACATATTTGATTTGTTCTGTGTCTAATAAAAATGAAAACGGCCACTATCTTATTGACAAAATGTGCGACTCGGTGGGGATTTAGCATGATTAATAACAATTATTGATTATTGATATTTTTGTATGAGTTATTATTAAATAAATACAAATATTATAATCCAAATAATCAGTGAGTCGAGAACGAGTGAATAATAATAAAATGATGTAATTGACCGAGAGTGAATTTTCACCTTTTCAAAAATCGAACTGTGTACCCGAGCAACCATACAATTAATAACCCCAATAATTTTAATCAATACATTTTCACTCGTTTACATACTCAATATGTGATATCAATACAAATGTATCTATTTCTATGTATCATTTCTACATTGTATCCATTTTCTTGTCAATTTCACAAAATATTGCTACTGGTTATCGCTCAGGTCTCTTCTATTTATAACCCCGATTTATTAAACACTTAATTACTCGGACCAGTTACAATCACAATCAATTATTATTTAATATACTTTCATACAAAAATAACGGTCCCCGAATAAAGCACCGAATTAATTGCTATTGTTATAAATAAATATCATTATTTTAATCGAATTAATGATATGTAATAATATTAGTTCAATCGGCAGGTCAAAAAAATAAGGGTCATAATGCAAAATCTACGATCATTTCATATATTTTTTATTTGTAATTACATAGTGCACACATGCACCATTGGCTAATAGTCTGGGGTTAGTCACTACAAAAACCATCGACAAACTAAGAGTAGGGCATAGTAGGTATGCTCGAGAGTCCAGATGAAAATAAAACCGTACATTGTACGATACAAACCATGTGCAGTATTATAAGAGTTACCAATTTTATATTGCGCATGACGCTTGTAACGTACAATGTACGATTTTTTTCAATGGCTTAGCCTCAAATGTGTCTATCAATCAATCATGTGTGCATAAAGAAATTTGTTGACCTATCAAAAATTGTTGTACTGCCAAAAAAAAAATATCTGCGGCGAGGCGTCACAGTACTTTCTTTTAATTTCATTTATGAACCTCGCTGTTGGTTAAAAGAAATATAAGCACTTTATAACTATACCTATAAACGGAACTAAAAACATACAACCTATATACATATGTATAGGTTAACAAATTCCCAACCCTCACCCAGAACTGTCCTATAGAAAGTTTAAAGAAAATCTTTGGACCCGTTTTCGAAAAAAATTTAAAAAGCTCAAAAGCTCCTACAAAAAAGTGGAGCTTCCAGCTAACCGATTTTAATCCAAAAGCTTCGCGGCACAACTAGATATAATACGAAGGTAAAATTCCAGGTTTGGTGTGATTCGGATAAAGCTTTCGATACGATACGTATTTCTGGTTAAAGCTCGAATTCAAAGTCGATCCGATTACAATACTTCCTTTATTACGATATATAGTAGTAAAAGAAAGTAAAAATTGACTCAAAGATGCGATATACTCGTATGGTTTTAGATCTGCCTATTTTTTCACGAATCTGTAGTCAGTCTTTTTAAGCATCCTTGAAATAACTTCAATGCTTGACTTGATTTGGTATTGAAATATTAACATTTAACTTAAGTATGGCTTGATTTTAAAAACAGTTTGAGTCAAATAGCTTGAAAATCAAGTAAAGTCATGAATCCCTTCAGATTTGTTTGCATATGCATCACAAGCGATGTGACGTTTTTTTCAATTTCCTGACATTTTTCAGGAATCACAAAAAGCAAAATTTACAAATGAAAAGCTCGAAAATGTAAAATCAAATCCTCGCACTGGAGAAATACTCCGGGACAGAGATAAGCTAAAAAATTCATAAAGTACTCCAAGAAGAAGACCCATGACATATTAAGTTTGTTCCGATTGTCATGGCTTGTAGTGGCTTGGTGGTGTACGAGCATTGACGAAATAGTGTGAAAGAACTGACTTCAATTACGTTGTGTGCTAGTCCTACCGTCAGGTAAATCTAATTGACCTAAACGACCTAAACGATGCCGCATCAAAAATAAAAATCGGTTAGCATGTGTTCAGATCCGCGTATCATAAAGTGACAAGTTTGCTTGAGTTACAAACTCATCTACTCAAGGGAGTGCGTAAGCACCGCCAAGCAACCAGCAACAGGATTTAAACGTTGGTACGCTTGGAACGAACCTATTATATTCTTGCGAGGCTGATACTGGATTTATATAGAAGCTTAATGCTCCTCTAGATTACAATATACCTCATTGGTCACGGTGATAAATGGAAGGAAAATTCCTTGACCCGATAAACGAACAAAAAAATAAAATTTCTTATTTTGTAATCTTAAGTTTATAAAATTGCATATTATAGTCAATCAAAAGGAGAAATTTACAGAAATAAAGTTTTTTATGTTATGATGTTTTTTCTGAGTTTTCGGATTCGACGGTCGCTAATGACCATAGTAGTTGATGCGACCTTACGACCTTAAATAAACCAAAAAAAAAAGTTCTTTATTTATTTATTTTTTTTTTTGCGGAAACCAGTAGATAATATCTACTTTTTTTAAATTTTAAAAATTGTTAAAAGAGTGTGAGAATTAGTGTCGGGAGAGGGGTTTAAAGTTTTCCGTTTTCAGTTTTTCTTAAATATTTTAAAAACTGTACCATTTAGTGAAAAATATGATCTGTACATAATTAAAGGAAAATAAATTCCCCACAAAATACTTTTCTTTAGGATTGATACTGAACGAGCTATGGACGAGGAAAATATCATCAATTAAATTATAACATTTTACTAAATGTGTGTGTAACATTAACAATTACATATATCAGAGGTTTCTCAATTTATTTTGAAGTGGATTATAGGGTTTATATTATATTAGAGGGTACCTATTTATTTTTATTTAAGCTTATCATATATATTTATAATATTTTATCTTATAAAAAAATTTCTTGCGTTGTCAATGCTTGACTTAATTTGACATTGATATATCAGTATACTTGACTTGAGTTTGGCTTGATTTTAAGTCAAATTTAAATCAAGTAACTTAAAAATCAATTCAAGTAATTTTAAAATCAAGCCAAGTAGTGAATCTTTAAAAAAAATTTACAAATTGGAATGTTTGTTTTTTTTTTGTAGAAACCAATCTAGCTGAAAAACAAAGGGCCACTGTACCCTGAATTACCATCTCCACAAGATCGGTAAGGCCAACACTAAGGGCGCGTTCAGACGGTTCAACTAAACTCGCCCGATAATTTTCAATCTTTTAGACAGTAGCGGGGTAAGCGACGCGAGAAGTGAAGTACAAGCGAGTTGAAAGGGAAGCAAATTGAAAGAAAACTGATTAACTAAACTCGTTCAACAAAAGATTGACTGAATCAAACTTTTGTTGAACGAGTTTTGTTGATCAGTTTTCTTTTAATTCTGCTCAATTTGCTTCCCATTCAACTCGCTTGTGCTTCACTTCTCGCGTCGCTTACCCCGCTACTGTCTAAAAGATTGAAAATTATCGGGCGAGTTTAGTTGAACCGTCTGAACGCGCCCTAACATATGTCGTCTCTGCTGGAAAGCGGCAGAAACGTCGAAACACATTTTGTGCTCATGTGAGGCAGCTTTCAAAAGAAGACTGCAGCATCTCGGAAAGACGGACATGGCGCCTGGCAACGGCAGCCCCTAGGCAGGTGCTGGCTTTCTTTAAAAGCCTGGAGCTCCCCTATTAAACACAGAGGGTCACATCAGAATAGACCTCCTTGGTCGCATTGATAGAAGGGAGGAGTATCCTGGAACCCGCAAAACGAAAAAAAAAACTGAAAAACTTAAATTTAAAAGTTCCATGGATGTAGAGTGTAAAAGTTGGTGGGAGAGTAGTTAACAGATTTTCTTTTTCGGTTTTTCTTAAATATTTTTAAAACTGTGCCTTATAGCGAATTGTGTCGTGTAAAAAATTGAAGTAAATTGAATTCTCCATAAAATATATCCTTATTTTCTGTAGGATCAATAGGTCCTTAACGAGCTGTGCGAGTTGGAACTGTCAACAATTGAAACATAGCATGTTACTAAATATGTGTATTGTTATTAAAATTTAATCTAGATAAAGATTTTTACGTTGAAAATGTGTTACAATAAGTACAATATGTAAAAATATATAATATAAGAATTCATTCTGATTGATTAGAATTTTCTATGGAAAATTTTTGAATGTATTACGATATTAGACTGCAGGAAAAATATGTAAATGCGAATCCGGGTCGTAGTTAAAACTGCATAAATTCATAGCGAGAGAATTAATGGGATTTGATGTAAGCGATGTATATTTGAGGGGTTGGCTGGGGATTGACGATTGGAATTTGGCAATAGGCATCCCCCATGGGCCCCCCGAAAGTTCAGCGTTCGCGGCTGGCGCGCGGTCGCATCAATGTCACGGACTCATTCACCTTATTACGAGTATTACTCATCTCATTAATAACTCGCCGCAACAAACACAAACATACAAACACATGCAAAACGATTTGAGCGTCTTGCATACGTTTAGTGCCCTTGTGCTCGCATCCACACCAAGAGCAATGCACCTCGAACTGCACACAAAGACGATAATCACACGGCCAAATCGTTCTAATTATAGTCTCCTCCGAGCATCTTTTTGTCATAACAATAATATTATGTGGATATCCACCTGAACAACAGCCTCGCACAATATACCCACAAAATCCTTATTATTCCCTCATCGGTTTTATTGACTTAAACCAATTGCATTTCACTTATCTATCGACTTATCAAATATCTACTTGTCTTCTATATGTTTACACATATTACACATATCGCCAATTGTGACTAACCATTGTCCATTGTTTGAATTTTCTTATTTCATTATCAACGTTTTTCCTCAAACAATAACCACATTCCGTTTGCTTTCTATTAGCTGATACTACTTACGGCTATTGTTTCACTATATTATTATTATTATTATTATTATTATTAAAACAATTATACGGAGGAACACTAATTGTGTTGACTTAGATCTTGTATTTGTACTAATTTGGGGCTTCTAAATTCAAATACAAAATTAAATTATTTTCAGAACATTTAACATTTAAAAATTATAACAAAATGAAAAACCGACTTCGAAATTAATAAAAAAATCTTAAACAAAAAATGCACTAAAAGTAAAAAATAATTGCATATCCTTGCAGTTTTTACATCTTACAAATTATTAGGATGATATTATGTACAACTATTGTTATTTTTGGAGTTGGTGTCAGCCAAAGAAATACGACTATATTGGTACTTAGCAATAAACGAGAACACCTCATGAAATTTATTTTTCAAATAAACTTTTATACAGTATACTAATACTGTGACAATATCTAGCGACTTTTACACTACAAAATACTAATAATCAACTAAACCTTTTTACAAATTAACATTAGTATTTATTTCCGTGGCTGACACCAACTCCAAAAATAACAATAGTTGTACATTATATCATCCTAATAATTTGTAAGTCGTAGACACTGCAAAGATACGCAATTATTTTTTTACTTGTTAGTGTATTTTTGATTAAGATTTTTTTATTAATTTTGAAGTCGGTTTTTCATTATTTATTTCTCGATTTTTAGTGATCTGAAGTTTCATAACTGATTTTATTTCTTTGAATATGGGTGTACCTACTAAACGCGCTGCTTATATGAGGCAGCGCCGTTAAATGCTAAAAGTTACTACTTCATCCCTTTTTGCCCTTAAGGGTTGAAATTTTCTGCTTTTAAATGTAATAATAGAACTAAGTGGAATACTCTTTCCAATATAAAAAACAATCATGAAAATTCGATGATTCATCCCCTATTTTCATTCTTAGGGGGTGGATTTTTTTCTTCAAATTGAAATTTGAACAATTTAAAGGTACGATGTACGTAATAGAAGCAAAATTATCAAAATCGGGTTAGCCAGAAAAAATTTATAATATTATTTCATCCTAATTTTTAAGCACTTATGAGTGGAGTTTTTTTTTTATAAAAAATGAATATAAGATTAATTTATAATTATGCTCTACCAATAAAAAAGTATTATCAAAATCGAGCTTTCCATTAAGAAGTTAATATTTCATCCCTTAGTTTTCAGCCCCTTAGAACTAAACGATTTCCTTCAAATCATCGCTTCACCCAGTCGAAAATTCTGAGGTTACAAACATAAGAAAAAAAAAACATACAGTCGAAATGAGAACCTCCTCCTTTTTTTGAAGTCGGTTAAAAAAATTTGAATTTGATGTCAAAAACTTGCCTTGGCTACTAATTGTAAAAATATGAAAGCTCGAGGTACCAATTGACGCAAAAATCACCCGGAAGAATCCTTGAAATCCCGACCTCTGAGCGGACCCTACATCTGTGTTTATGTAGGTGTGAAAGTTTTGTTTTATCATAATGTGGACTGATGAAAAAAATGAGCTTTTTATCGATTTTGTAAGAAACCATGAAGCTTTACATAATATATTAAAAAGCAGGGACTGTAAAAAGTTTCAAAAGAACTCTATAACTATCTATAACATAACATAATTTTTAAACATCTCACTTCGTTCCAAATTTTTTTTCCGCTTTATTAAATTGCAATCTGTCCTTGGATATTAAGCAAATATGATGAATGTACAGGTGGAAAAAACCGCACTCCCTTGAAGGAGTACCTTAAGGGGTTAGTGGTTCTCTAAGAGGTAACTCCAGAAGTGAGACGCGAATCAGTCTTTGATGGTGGCCGGAATTATCCAGAAGGCTGACAGCCAGATAGTTGGAGGTTCCTTCTGAATGATATTTTTTTCTCTTCCGATGATTCCTTATCTTCCAAATATACTAGCAGTGCTATGTCTAATCCATTCAACACCGCAGTTGAAGATTAAATAGGTACTTTGCTTTAGTAGATCACCTTAATAGTCAATTGTCTAAGCTACCAACTCTCCGCAATACTAAGAGACGGCTGTCTCGGTGACGTCATCCACCGATATTTGTTGGTCGTCATATAGCGACACCGCTTTCCTAGGAAACCATAGCGTAACAGTTACTGAATAAAGGGTGAATCGGCATTTGTTGTTTGAATTGAACATTTTCGAGATTTGTCATGAAGCAATAATTGTCGTCTCACTTGATAAGTGACACGTCTATTTAATGCAATAAATTATTAAAGTGAAACTTTTTATACATCGTCTCAAATTGTTTGGCCTGTCTTTAGCATGTCGCGTGTTACATTCTCGGCAGAGAATCGGCAAGTGTTCGGAAGAACTCGCCAAGCCAATATGGCGGCACCCATTTGTACAATACAATTACAATAAATTATAGTGTGTACACATCGTTAGCTATATACCATGTCTTTTACCAGATATGTTGCGCGAGTTATTGCTAAATGGCTATTTTCCTCTCCATCACAACTATTCAGTATATTATACGTTTGAATTTGTATTTGTGTGTTTTGATCAGTGTATTGATATACATATTGTTGTTCACTTGATCATGATAGACAAAAATACAACTAATGAGAATAGTGCGAAAATATCCGACGGTGATTTAATTTTACACCGTAAGAGAAAGACTGCCAACAGAGTTCATGCGTATGAAGACAGGAAAAAGGCTCTTGGTGAGTTTATTTAATTTTTATAGTGAATTTATTAGAATTATTAGAACTTTTTGTTGGTGCGTATTATTATTTTGTAATATATATATAAAATAATATATTATAATTTATATATATTATTTATAATAATAAACATACATAATATGTTTATGTATGTCGGAGCGATAAGTTGTTTAGAGTGATGTTTGTGTTAGTGTGTAGCCTTTTCGTCCAGAAACTATTTCCTCACCATAACAAATTTTATTTAACAATGATTGAACATGATATTCTTGAAGTAACGTTACAATAGATAACAATAGGTAGATGATCAATTTAACAATAATCAACAAATTCAATAATGAAAATAACATTCGAGTATTATCATCAATAATGGAAATTTAAAATTAGTTGCAACGGCGCGCGTTAAGTCAGATAGCGAATTCGTGCCACATCTCTTTCTTTCTATTCCATTTTCATACCCTAAATCGAATAATTTTCCGAAAATTTTCATTTAGTTAAGTGCCTAAAATCCGAAAAAAAGTTTCACTTGCATCGTGGTTACGTAAAACTACACAATAATTTTTTTTTGTTTCTTTTTGCTTTTATATTCCAATATTTCTAATTAATAAAAAAATTTGAGCTACCTGTCTTCGAAGGGGAAAATAGAGTTGAAGTCTAATTTAGCTGATTAAAACATTTTTTTTTATTTCAATTGGAACTAATCTAAAGTTTTGGTCTGGGTTAAGAAAAGATATGTAAATATGTAAAGGTGTTACTATTTAAAGTCAAAGAAGTTCTATCCGGGCAACGTCCGGTTTTTTAGCTAGAATTTATGCATTAGTATAAATCATACACTTATTATATGATATTGAATATTTTTCTTCGAGACAAAAATAATGTAAAAAAATGTGCATGTATATCAATGCAAAAAAGTTGAATGAACTGGACAAAGTGAACAAATAGGTGTTGTACACAAACATGAAGGCAACATCATGTCTTAACAGCCATAAATAATTATTGTTATTTGTTGATTATTTGACTGAAATCATCGGTAGGTGATATTGAATTTATGGCCGAGTTAGGTTCGTTTTTCAATCAACAAGTTTTGCAACGCTTATGATAATATGTGTGTAAACAAATTACAGCTCATTTACAATTTGCCGATCTAAAAATACTCGCACAATATTTACAAAAATATTATTCGATTCGACTAAACAATCAAGAAGTGACTAAGTCCAACGGATGACCAACGCAATATAATTCAGCACCCTTTGATCAACATTGACAACAACACCTACACCAGCGTCACTCACAATCAATGCCATTCACAACACTGATCATATAAAAAAAATATTTGAATCCAGCCTATCTGAAAATCTGGATATTATAAGTTCCACCAAATCGTAGCCCGTCGAAAACCTTCTCGATGGAAAGATAGAGCGCATTCAGCTTTTCGTCGAGGAGGGGGTAAACCTTTAAAGAAACAATTTATGATTACACTTTTTAATTGGAATTTTTTTTTTTTGTTTTCAATATCGTTTTTCATTTGGCCAAGCAGTTAAGTTAAGTTTTTTCCCCCTCCAAAGTGTCCTCCTTTTCAATATTTGTCCTTCTTAATGATTCAAAACATGAAAGCAAAGCCCTGGTGCAAGTGGTGCCCCGGCACTAAGCGTACAATGATAACATCAAAGTACGTATTTCAATTGTTATTTTATTAATATTAGTTTCTGTAAAAAAACGCTTATTAAAAATAACATTTTTTATTCAGTAATAAAAAATATTAAACTAAGAGGGGGGGATTTTTATCCTTTCACGTCGATAATACCAAGTTTCGGTTCTCGATGGAAGTTTTTTTTTATTTGTTTTCTGAATCGGGCTTGATTGAGAATACTCCCAATGGAGTATCTCTTTATACTGTAAGGTGGGAGTGGTTACCCACATTTATTTACACATATATTTACAATTGCATAGGCCAGCACTGGTCCCGAACAAATTGAATTGCTTAGGCTTTATAATGTTGTTCCGTCTGGACCGCTGCGAGAGACAATAACTGCAAGTTCGAATTTCTAGTTGCCACATCACTCCCCTCCTAGTGATTTGGTCACGATTGTCGTTGGGCCGTAAGACTCTGGGCTGCTGGAGCCGTCGTAGGGCAGAGGCTGCTGGGACGAGCCGCTGGGCTCGAGTCCAAAAATGACGTGGGACAGGTATGGAGTAGCTCAACCAAAGCCTAGGATGCCGCTACTCCATAGTTGAGTCCTCTGGGAGGGAGCCCGATGTATGTGACGACCGTACGGCGTCTAAAATATGAGACGAATCTTGCAGGTCCAGGCAGAATGGCCGTTCCTTGCTGCTGCTTGCGTGCTGCAATTCGGGGTCACCAGAATGTAAAGTGGGAGTGGTTACCCACATTTATTTACATATATATTTACAATTGCATAGGCCAGCACTGGCCCCGAATAAATTGAATTGCTTAAGCTTTATAATGTTGTTCCGTCAGGACAGCTGCGAGAGACAACTGCAAGTTCGAATTTCTAGTCGCCACAATACCATAACCAGGCCACGGGACACCTTCTTCTTTAATCGCCTACTATGAGGCTTCAGGGCTGGTAACATTAGTGGGTTCGGGTGTTGGTGGAGCTTTTCATAGTAATTGGTGGTACGAGTCTCAATTTTACTGGCTACTGATATTATTTTTTAATCCTTACGCAGGGTTTCATTGGTCATGTACCATGGCGCGTTTGCCAGCTCTCTGAGCATTTCTGATTGAACTCTTTCTAATATCTTAATGTTGGACATGCTGGCAGAGCCCCATAGCTCAATCCCGTACGTCCAGATTGGAACCAGTCCCCTACAACTCCATGTTACAGAAAATGATCCTATTTTGTCATTACTTGCAGATAGCGCTAGTAGTACAGTCAAACGAATACTTTTATGGAGGTTAGAAATACATTTTTTTTAAACGTCAAGCAAATTATTTTTGTTGGTATAATTATTGTTATTATATGAGAATAATTATGAAGTTCTCATTGGTGATAGTAGCGATGATAATAGCATAAGGAACTGATAAATGACAACACAAATAGTAAAGAGCTGTTGTTCCAGTGTAGAACGATGGAAGCTAGAAATTTTTTTTTTTTTTTGGACGATTTGTTTTTTTTTTTTTTTATTATATTCATGGGTACTCTACCAAATCAGCCAAAAGGATAATAGCTATATGGATATCATTTGTACGTTTCATTTCGAGACCTCTCTAGAGGTTTGCATTTATCCTTAAGCGATTAATTAATATCTGTTCGTGGCTGTTAAGCAAGTTTTGAAATTTATAGTTTTCTTAGTCACTACAAAAAGCCCACAAAAACTTCTGGGGGAGTCTCTTTTGAGCCCTGTGGACGCTAAAACTCAACGCCCGGACAGTCGCCCACTTCCCCAAAGGGTTGAAGAAATTTTTGCAGTCTGCCTCATGTATACCTCCGAGTATGGCATGTTTAGTTATTTGTGAATCTGGAAATTTCGGATGAACCAAGGGGAACAGATTGTACTCCTGAGGACCTTAATTTGTAGCGCTTAAAGCTTTTTATAATTACCCCTGGGGGTATTTGTTTTTAAATATGTATATAAGGTAACAATTTAAATCTGGAATATATTATTGCAAAGTATAATTTGCACACCAGCCCACTGTACTCTGTAAAAGAAAGTACTGTGACGCGTCGCAGCAGATAATTTTTTATAAAATTGGACTTGAATGAATATAAATGATATCTTAATGCAAACATTAAACCGAAAATATATTCTATTAATATGCTTTTTTGCAAATTTATGGAACAAGTATAAGTAGGAAAGCATCTGCAGACTATGGGGGTGTCTCAACAAGACCTCAATTGCATATTGTGTGGAGATGGGGAGGAAAACGCATCCCATGTCATTTTTGACAGCAAGGCCCTCACAAAGTAGCGACACCTGTAGAAGATAAATGATGCCCAAACAGGCACAAATCGCGTAAGCTTAGTACAGGGACTGATTTTACTAGGCAGAATGCTGAACCTGGAATAAGCAAGAATCCTTGCACAACATGGATACATGAGCAGAACAGAAATACAATAAGCCTAAGGCTGCAATGCGGGGGGAACGCACCATAACCTGGCTTTCTGCTAACGGAAAAAAAAAAGAAAATTCCATTCTGTAGTAAAGCATATCGGAACTAAGGTGAGCTTTTTTCAGAATGGCTTGTTGTTCAGAGCGTGTTCTGAGTGCAACGATAAAAAATTTGTCATTATGAAAAATGATGGTAAACCTACGTGGGGGTCACTAAATAATTTTGAACATATAATCTTGATAAAAGGACAAGAAATGTATGGAAATGAGATAAATAAAGAGTCGTAGGACGAAGAAGTAAAGCTTAACGCTGGACCAGGATGAGCTTTTTTTCAGGTAGACCTATTGTTCAGAGCGTGCTCTACCTTAACCAATAAGTAAGTCGCTACCTTACAATACAAAAATTTTGAAAATCTATCTATACGTTAGTTTGATCGATTTAAGAAATTTACGTAGTATTAATAATAGCAGTGAATCGTAGCTGAGAAACTTTCAAATATGAGAAAATAACGTTTTCCAATATGGTTTGGTTGGCATTTAAGAATAAGACGAAGAAAAACAAAACTTAGAGCGATCGTCGTTCTCATGTAGGCCGTCGCTGAAGCATTGAAAATTTCTCTTACGATTAGCATTTGTGTAAGTCATAAGCAAAGATTGTGTAGAGATGCAAGAAGCGATGTAATTGTGGTTGTAACCGATTTGAAATGTGAGAACGCAGCAAAGAAAGTGGAGGCAGCGAATGGGGCATTGGGACAGTAAGAAACACAGTAAGAGCACATTGTGCAATAATGTTTCTATAATAAAATATCATCTCACAATCAGATAATTCGATCGGGTCTCTATGTGTGTCAAGTGTTTGTTCTCAAAACGATTTTTTCTTTCTTTCTTTCTTTTCGAATTGTTTCTTCTCAATGCGGAGGCCGTCTATCTTGAACTTGGACTCACTGTCACCTCCAAAATGGCAATGACAATGCATCGCAATCTAATCAAATCTTCAGTCTGAGAAATCAACGATTTTCATCGCAATAATACCAATTGTAGGATCATTCACAGTTCGAATATTAAGCAGTAAATTTAAAAAAAATTTAAACTGTCAAAGAACAACTTTGAAGAAAATGCTCCTAGAAAAAAGCAAATTGTAGCTACAAGTTCTTAGATCTAGACATGATCGTACCGATGGGGAAAGAAAGGGGTAGCTGCTCCCTCTGGAACTGTGGCTTTCATCGATTAATATAACTGATCATTTTTTGTATCCCTAATTATTGTTATATTTATGAAATTGTAGATCAGTCCCGTATCGTACAGGGGAAAAAAGGAGGCCATAGCCCTGGGCGCGACAATTGTGGAGGCGGCAAAGAGCGGTACAGTAAACTAACCCGGACTGCAACATCACGCAATGGCAATTATTAAGAACTGAGAAAATCTACTCACCCGCTGCGCTGAGCGTAGTTAAATCAAACTGATTAATTGGAACTTTCATTGTCAAAACATAAAAAATTGATTCAGCTATTTTAACATTAGCTTAGTACAACTTTTAAATCTTAGATCTAGGCTTTGCTTTTTTTCAGGATAAAAGAACCAAGAACATTTCTTAATAAATATATGAAAACTCATTCAACTATTTTAGTAGAATATATTTGGTCTACCGGAAAGTTCTGTCTGTTTTTAGAGTAAAATAAGTTAATAAAAGTTTCATATATTTAATAATATTTATTGTACAATTTTATTTCCATTATTACTTATGACCTCTTGCTAGCGTGGTGGAAATTTGTAAATACCATTTTTGAAAAATGACTGTTCCTTAGAGGCTAAAAGCTCAAGCGTACTTGTATGACACCTGTTTCGTTTTTGATTTTTTTTTCTTTCAAAAAATTTTGTAATGACAAAAACAAGTGATAATCGGAGGGCGCTAGGTCAGGGGAGTATGGTGGGCGCAGCAGAATTTCCTAGCCTAGCTGTGCAGTTTTCTGACGAGTCCCCAAAGCAGCATGTGGTCTGACATTATCATGTTGTAATATGATGTCCTTCCTATTGAAAATCGCCGGCCTTTTTTTTTAAAGCTTTACTTAAATCATCTAATTGTTAAAAGTGCTTCTCCGGATTGAGTCTTTCCTTAGGTTTCAAAAGCTCACAATATATTGATCCTCGAATATCCCACTATATACACAGAATTCTCTTATACAGACTTAAGTTCGGCTTAGAGGTGGAAGGGAAGGTTGTCCGGGTTGACAGTATGCTTTTTTTCTTACGATGTGTTTGTAGGTAACCCACCTTTCATCCCCAATTATCATCCAGTCCAAGAAGGGTTCGATATTGTTCCGAGCAAGCAGAGATGTGCATATGATAACTCGATCATTCAAATTTTTCTCACTTAACTTATGTGGCACCCATCTCGAATATTTCCACACCAATCCAATTCTCCGAATATGGTCCGAAATGGTATGTTGAACTGAATTAAGCCTTTCTGATATCTCCGATGTTCTCAAAAAAGGATCTTTCTCTAACATGACCTTGACAATATTGCCATCTTGACATGGCATTATCGGACACAAAACTTTCCGATAGACCTATTATTAAGATCTAGTATCCTACAGGAAACATACATCTATTTTGGGATAAATAATATTTAGCGTGTTATCTACAGATCTTCTTCAAGAACAGCTCTTAGTTGGTGTTGAAGTATCATCAACTCCTAGAAGACCTGGCAAAGCACAACCAAGTCAAACTTGGTTGGGTGCCGGAGCGTAAGTTAGTTGAAGGAAATGAAGAAGCTGATGCTTGCGCAAGGGCTGGTTCGATTCGTAGATCCAGTGCCTGGGGATTACCAAATCTGCTGTCAAAAGGGCGATGAAAAGTCGATTGCGACAGCAGCAAAACAAATAATGGCTAGAAATTTTCGGTCAGAATCTCAGCAAAAGAAGGATGGGGAAAATTTGCCCCTCTTTCACCGCTGAGGTATTACGACTGGGAAGGAACCAACTCAGGACAGTAACAGGACTGATAACCTGTGGACTAAGAAAGTATCTGCAAACTCAAGATGTGTCTCAACAAGACCCCAAATGCAAACTGTGTGAGGATGGGGAGGAAAACGCGACCCATGTCATTTTTGACTGCAAAGCCCTCACAAAGTGGGGACACCTGTATGGGATAAATGACGCCCAAACAGGCACAAATCACGCAAAAAGGCTAGTATAGGGATTGTTTCTTCTAGGCATAATGCTGAACCTGGAATAAGAAAAAAGTCTTGTCATACGAGAATACATTAGCAGAACAGGAGTACAATAAGCCTAAGGCTGCAGTGCAAAAAGAGGGACAATCCCTAACCTTTTTTTCTGCTAACGGAAAAAAAAATTATCAAGAAATTTTTATTACAGTTCGTTCGGTTATTTATGCTTGAAGAAGTAATTTACTCCTCATTCTAAGACATGGTGTTTGTTGAGCTAATTGTCTCATACACTATCTTTATTCGAAAATGCACAGTTATTTATCGCTCTATTCCTGCGTGAAAGAAGCGTAAACCAATGAATAAAATTTTACATTTATAAGTACCCTACAGTAACCATACATTTTTCAGAGATAAAAAGTTTATCGTATTCTTTTTGAAAATCTACCCCACCGTTGTACTTAATTTTGTTTTGCTTAGTCATTTTAATTGGATGGGCTAAGAGATATCGTAAGAACAAGGTATTTTAAACAATCGCGTGAAATGAATATCAGTTATGCTGTAGTTAGTACAACTAAGAGCTATAATTTTTTATTTAGTATTGATATATATATATATATATACTATAAGAGCTGTTTGAGATGACAGTAAGACCGTACATGTATAGTACCTACAAATGATATTGAATTACACCTGATATTCTGTTTACATTCATTGTAAATCCCGAGCTATTGCCCTGTAGTTAGAGAAGTTATCAGTTTGATAACTGAACTATCGAAATGACAAAAAAGACGTTTTGATAAAAATGTATCTGAAACTGAATAAATCATACAAGAAATTGGGTTTAGTAAAAGTTTTGACGGTATAAATTCCAATTTGATTCGGTATATGACCTTTTATAGACCCTAGGGTATCTATTTGGATTAAAAATGAAATGACGTCCAGACTTTGAAATATTCTTAGATGGTAAACAATCTATTTATCAGTAGATGTTTCAAAAGTTGTTCGTTGATCATTTCCATCTTCGTTTGATCTATGTTGAAATATACCGGAATTAGTTTACGGTTCATTCCGGTATTTGCTTTATTTGTTTATCTCGGCTTTTAAACGTATAAGAGTCTTAGTTGGGGGATGAAAAGTAATTGTCAAAATGACCCATTTAAAAGCTGAGCTTTCTCTCTCTGTGAGGCAAATGTAAGTTAAGGATATGTTTAAAGCTTTCTTAGACTCAACAGTGGCTGGCGTCAGCGTGACTAAGTTGTTATAAGCGAACTGCAACAATTGACTTGACTTGTTCTCTCATAATCAGAGGAAGCTATCTCTTTGTTATGAATGACTCTGTCTGTAGACCCTGAAACACGAAATAAGAATTTCACTATAGTTATATTTCAGGATTGATCTCGTTAAATTTATAGAGATTTTCAGAGATTTAGATCCAACGAGATCGGGATCGCATTACCTAGTGCTAATTGCTAATACTGAACTACTGAAAACAACTGACCATTTATGATCAGTTACTTAATTTACCTACATGAAAAAAAATGTGTTGTAGATTTAACAACATTCCTTGTTAATTTTACTACAATAACTAGTATTATATATGATGACACCCCGTGTGGTAACGTTTACCAGTCAAGTGTAATTAAAAAATTGTAGTATTATTTAAAACACAAACTAGTAAAAATGTAGTTGAATTTTTAACACTTGCATTTATTTGTCAAAATTATTGGTTATGTTGTACACGCCGCATGCGCAAACGCCAAAATTTGTTAACTGTACAACACTCAGCAGTTGTAACAGCTACATATATTTTCTACACTATGGTAGTAAAAAATACTATACGTTAGAGCTGAATACAACACAGTGTGTTATCTAATGTTACATTTGTGGTTATAGTGAACACAAAGTGCAGTAAAAATATAACTAGTTTAGTGTTGTAAATTTTACACCACTATTTTTTTCCGTTTAGGTTTCATATATATTTGTATTTTATGCTAATTGTATAAAGCCAACTAAACGTTCGTTTGTATCTGAGCAGATAATTAAGGGTATTAATGAAAATACAAGAAAAAAAAATCGAGGGAGAAAGTGAGGTAGAACTTTTAGCTTAACCCTAATGAAATATTTCATAGAAGTTGACGCATCGAATCTTTTCTTCATAGTTGTATTAATTAACTGTTCCATCTCGCGAGATCTCGTCTAGTTGATGCTTCAGGATTGATATCTTGCGAGATCGGGATTGCATTTCCTAGTTTCAAAACTATTCACTACATCCAAAATGCTCAGGGGTCCTAAGACAAATTAGCCACAAAATCCTGCAAAAAGTGTGGTCAAAATTTTCACTTTAAAAATAGGCAATGAATTACTGAGCAGTATATATCTCGATGGAAATATAATCCCTTGGAGTCAAAAAGACAAAGCTGTTAAATATCTGGGGGTCTATCTTGATAGAAGGTTAACCTAGTCTGGTCATATCAGAACTAAGTTAAGAGATGCAAATTTTACGCTGTCGCAACTATATCCAATCCTGAGCACAAGATCGAAACTAAATTCGGAGTGCTCTCTTATGCAATACAGATCTAGGATCAGATCAATAATTACCTACGTCTGTCCTATCTGGTTGAACACCCCCAGGGGTAACTATAAAAAGCTTTAAGCGCTCCAAAATAATGTTATCAGGATTGCAATTGGATCCCCTTGGTTCATCCGAAATTCTCAGATTCACAAAGAACTAAATATGTCATACAATAAGGTATACATCACGCAGACAGCGGAAAACTTCTTCAACACCTTGGACAAGTGTGCGACTGCCCAGACGCTGGATCTTAGCGTTTACAGGGCTCAAAGGAGGCTAATAAGAAGACTCCCCACGGAGTGTTTGTATGTGTCTTGTAGTGACCAAAAACACTATTAATTTCAAAACTTACTTAACAGCCACAAACAAATATTAATAAAGCGCTCGAGGATGAATGCAAACCTGTAGAAAGGTTCCGAAGGGAAACGTACAACTGATATCCTTACCATATATAGCCATTATCTTTTTAGCTGATTTAGAAAAGTACCCATCAGTATAAAAAAAGAAACTATCCACGAGATTATTTGAAGATATTTTACTAAAAATCTCTATTTTACCAAAAATGATATGGATATCAAAAAATTTATTTTTGAAAAACAAAAAATTTTTAATCTATAAATGATGTGGCACGAGGAAATTTTCAATTGTTATTAAAAACATAGTAAAATGATTTATGGGAATCTATAAAAAAATTTTATGACTTTTTACGAGTTTTTGTAACTAAAGTCTTATTAAAAGCCAATGAAGTGTGTGGAAAATTCTATTTAACGTAGAGAAGCGAGAGAGAGAAAGATGGAAAAGTGGAAAGTGGAAAATGGATTTTTTTACAAATAACAATAAATTTCAAAACAAAAAAAAATAAAGATAACAATTTACGAGTTTTTGATCAGTGGCAAATTTTCACAACGCAATGAGAAAACTTAAAAAAATATTTGATAGAAATTAAAAATATTCAGTATTAATATTTTAAAAGTTGTAGATATCTGCTAATACTGTCCTAGGAAGAAAAATTAAAGGATAGATATAAAAACTAAATACAAATTAATATTTATTCAGATCTTTATTATTTCATATTGTTATAATGTATATAGTTAGAGGGACATTGAATCGGGATTTACAAAGAATGCATACAGAATATCAGGTCGCGACGTTTCGCCATATATTAAAGCTTCCTCAGGCACTCTGATGCATGCTCAGCATTCTTGTCCTTTTTTAGTCTTGCATATCCAAATTATACCTGATATTCTGTTTACATTCATTGTAAATCCCGATCTAGTGCCCCTCTAACTATATATATATATCAATACTAAATAAAAAATTATAGCTTTTAGTTGTACTTACTACAGCATAACTGATATTCATTTCATGCGATTATTTAAAATACCTTGTTCTTACGATATCTCTTAGCCCATCCAATTAAAATGACTAAGCAAAACAAAATTAAGTACAACGGTGGGGTAGATTTTCAAAAAGAATACGATAAACTTTTTATCTCTGAAAAATGCATGGTTACTGTAGGGTACTTATAAATGTAAAATTTTATTCATTGGTTTACGCTTCTTATCGTATCGAAAGCTTTATCCAAATTTCACCAAACTTGAAATTTAGCTTGCATATTACTATTAGCTGTGTCGCAAAGCTTTTGGTTGAAATCGATTGACCGGAAGCTCAACTTTATTCTGTGTGGTTTTGAACTTTTAAAAAAATGTTTCGAAAACGGCTCCAAGGATTTTCTTTATACTTGCTATTGTTTTTAGACGCATTAATGCCTACAACTTTTATTAGATACTTTTTCCTGGGAAAATTCAACTTAGGAGGGTTATGGTGTCAAAATATAATTTTAAATCTCTTTCTTTATATTATGTGGTAGTTCGTATAACCATAGATACTGTATGCATGTAGTTCTGTTTATATAGTTATAAAGTGCTTATAGTTCTTTTAACCAACAGTGAGTGTCATAAAAGAAAGTACTGTGACGTCTGACAGCAGATATTTTTTAGGTCTTGTTAAAACATTGAACCACCTATTGATAAAGTGGCAGATGGTCTAACTGACAAGCTTTGCCAGATTTGTTATCATGGTATTCCACCACTTAAATAAAACCCACGGTTAGTTAAACAATTATAAATAGAATTATTTAGAACTTTCTATTAAAACAGAACTATATGTCTACAGCTTCTATAAATGTACTCCCACCACTTATCCTAGAACCCCCTTTATTTGAATTTTCCCAGGAAAAAATTCAAATAAAAGTTGTAAATATTGATAAGTCTAAGCACTGTAGCAAGTTTAAAAAAAATCATTGGAACCATTTAAAAAAAAAGGAAAAAATTCAAAAAGCCATTGAACAAAGCTTTCGGTCAACCGATTTTAATTAAAAGTTTTGCGGCACAACTAGATTTAATATGAGAGCAAAATTCCAAGTTTGATGAAATTCGGATAAAGCTTTCGATGCAATATCACTGTCACACACACAATAAGACATTTTTCCAAAAATAGCTTTTGTGTATTCAAGAGACCTCAAAACGTGCAATTTCAATGAAAACTCGAAATCGAAAAACCGACTCGAATACAATGTAAAAGAAAGTATGTAATACACATTTCGGTGGGGTTCTTGTGGTTAAGTTAATGTTAAATTATATTGTAGTAAACTATTCAATACAAAGAAATCATTATATAGGAATAAAGATGAAAATGTTATACGTAGCTGGTGTAAAAATGATTGTGATTTGAACTAAAGGTTACAATTTGAAAACGATTAATAAAGTTGATACCCGCTCGCTTTGCTGAGAGTATCTTTTATTGGTTGATTAATAGATTCCTTACCTTCATAGCGATATATAAAAATTAATATAGAATATTTTGACAGAAAAAGATGATAGATACTTCCAGACTTTAGATCCTAAGAAAGTTCATCAAAATCCTTAAAACTACTTTTTTAGAAAGAGATATATCTTACAGGTTTTATAAGATTTTGTCAAATGTCATTTAAAACAGTTTAGCTATTTTATTAGAAAAGATTAGGAGCTATCCTACAGGAACCATATTTTTTTTTTTTGAATAAATGATATTCAATAATGTTATGTTAAGATTTGAAGTATCTTCAACAAAACTTCATCAAAATCCGTTCCGTTCAGTAATTATTAATTATTTAAAAATTTAGTATATTACTTCAATACGTGTATTTCTAATTAATATCTTCGACAATGAACAATAAAGAAATTCAAATATTACAAAAAAGTTTATTATTAATTTTATCGAGTGTTAAATTGAAATTCTTATTTATTTTTCAGTAAAATTTTGTCAATTGTTTAATTTAAACTTTTTAGAGAATTTCTTTCGCTATTGTGTAAAATTGGTCAGGCCTTCTTGAGGAAAATGCGTTAAAATGCTATTTTACAAACTTTAACAAAACTTTTTTTAAATACACGGTTCCTGCAAGGTACAATTGTTATGCTATCCTATGAAATTCACGTGATTTTCACTATATATTATTGACGCGAAATACGGATAAAAACCAATCTGGAGCCCGATTGTATATTGTATTACGAGCTCAATTGGTAGATAATAAGAACCAACATAACATTTTTATCTAATATAAGGGAAGATACCAATAAAAACAGGCAATACGTACGTCGTACAATAGCCAGCCGCTATGCCAACATAATTTTTTTGTAAAAGATTTGTAAAAGATAAAAATGGTTCTTGTGGGTTATCCTTAGGAGATAGACATATTTCGTCACGGACTTTTTTATCAACCTTTTTAAGATTCACAATTTCGCCGCATATATGTATGTTTGATCTATCTCGTAAGGTTTAGCTAGCGTTTGCAATGTAAGTACACAAGAGTGTGTTTGTTATAACATTACATTACAAATCTTTAAATTTCCCGACTTTTTTTTTACTAAATTATGCATAAATTATAGCCATTATGTTAGCGAGGACTAATAGCTGTATAACAAAAAAAGTTTCATCAAAATCTGTTCAGTAGTTTTTGCGTGAAAGATGCACAACAAACAAATAGACAAAAATCTTCTGCACTTTTAATACATATATATATATATATATATATATATATATATATATATATCAGAGGCGTGCGGTTCATACATGCGGTAGATGCGGCGCATGCTTTGGAATTGTAAGAAGATTTTAAAAATTGAAAATTTTTTTATTCATTTTTTTTTTAATTTAAATAATTGCATGCATTGTAAAATGATTCTAAAAATGATATAGGTATTTTTATCATTTATAAATTTTTTAATTTAGGTAATTATGAAAGATATCGCTCATAAAATTGGCATCGACTAGCACAACAAATGAACGGCAAAATCCGAATGAATGCGCAGGTAACCACAGCATATAGCTTCTAATTGGTCGCGCATGCGCACTAGTATGGTCGAATACTATTTCTCTTGGCATTTCACATTGCCGATTGACGGTTGGCAGATGCGTTTGACGTTTTGAATCTCTACAGTGAAAATACTTGTTACTGATACTTTTCGTGAGTTATTTTGAATTATTGACCCAAATGCCATACAAATGTGCTATTCTTTAGGATAAGAACTATTTTCTTTGGTTTTTAAATACATTATATGATGCGATTATTGATGATTTTTGTAAGAAGGAGCGTCGAATAAGACAAATTTTTAAAAATAAATACTTATAACACCATGTTTATAACATAAAAAAGTAAATTTAAAAATTGTGGTTTTTATACCCCCCCCCACTTCTAACCGCATGCCTTGTTTCAAAAGTCACCGCACGCCACTGATATATATATATATATATATATATATATATATATATATATATATATATATATATATATATATGTATATATATATATACATATATTGTTTATATATACAATGGTTTATTTGGAAGAAAATAATGTGTGCGTTAAATTTAGTGATAAAATTGCATTTTAATTAAGTACTTCCATAGATTTGGAGGAGCTTGGAAAATCATTCTAAGTGAATGATAAAATATTTTCTAGATATTTTCGTCGTTTTTCATATTGAGTCAAAAGAAAATCGTCAATTAATTCGGATTATGTGTGATAGTTTCGATGTAGAATGTTTGTCGAGTAGTTATTACGTAGGTATTGAGTAAATGTGTGTGTGTATGTGTGTGTATGTGTGTGCTTATGTGAATGCGAGTTCGTAGTTACTTACGGTTGTTGCTCGCTTTCTCGACCACTGACAGGCTGACCTACAATTTGTCTTGATCTACATATTATGTGTGTCGCGCGAGTTCCTTTCTTTCTCTCTATAATCACAATCTTCTCTCCATTCTCATTTTCAAAAGTAATTATGCCGAATATACCAACATCAATCACTCATTCACTCGCATTCAAATCATATATCTACTATATCTTGATTTTCCATCCCAAATTTCCAACGCATCAACCATTTTCCGAGAATGTTCATCAACATTGCTTATCAATACCTCGCGCCCGATTGCCGCATCATTTCACTCGGCAAAATCGGACCTCGAACACATAATCATTAACTTTCTCGTCCGACTTTTTCCGTAACATCAACAACAATTACCAGCTGAAAAAAAGTGCCAACCATTTTATTATATAAAGTCGAAATAACCATGAAAAAGAATCTCGGTTTGGCTGGTATTTAACAACAAGAAATCGCCACCTAAGAATAGAACCATTTAAATGTTTTTTTCCTACAATAACTTCTCTTATCATTAATTCAATTTGATTGACGCTATCTTTTTCTTTCCGTTCGAATTTTCATTCTTTCAATGACTGATTCAATTGCACAGATAAAACCAGGGCCAGTGGAAAACTTTTATTTCATCATTGACAAATAACAATTATTTTCAAGCGGTGTTCCTCACAGAGTTATAGCATATTATATACATTTGGTTAGAAATATTACGCATGCCACAAACGCAAAACATTGTTTCTTAGTAAAGGAACCTGCTATTGTATACTTCAAGATAATATTCTAAGACTCTTTTCAATGAATTAACTTTTTGTCTAATCCAAATCCGTAGCGTGGGTGGTTCGAGCGAAGCCCCGGCACCAGGCGTTGATTGACAGAAATGCCGCACGATAAATCAGCGAACAACGTAATTGCCGTTTTCACCTTGAAAAAGTTTTCCCTTTCACACTGAGTACCATTTTACCCTGTTAGCAGAAAGCCAGGTTAGGGCTCGTCCTCGTTTGGGAGTTACTATTGAAAAAAAGATTGAAAATCTGCTTAGAAAACCTCTTTACCTCCTGATCTTGATTAATGGGATAAATGGGAAGCCCTATATAGGACGAAGATAGTTCCCACTTTGTAGTAATAGAAAAATTATCCAGAAACCAGAATGTGCTTTGTTTCCTGCTCTGATAATACGATATCAAAAGCACTTCTTCTGTGAGAAGACAAAGAGTTGGGTATCCTACAGATTCTAGGTAATGCTTCAGATGAATCGATGATACATACTGAAAGGTAATATTTTGAAGATAAAAGCATGAAATTTGGTAATGGTATTTTTGAGAGAACAGTGATTTCCACAACGAAAGAATTTTTTATACTTCTACCCCTTTAAGAGGCTCAGAGAGATGGTTGAAAGTCTTACATCATTTGAGCCCTACCCGTAAAACATCAATTTTATCAAATTCCATTTTGCAATTATAGATTAACATTTAATGACTGTAAGACATCATTATTTAGTAGGTAGATTTTTGTGTTAATATTATGAAAATCACGCTTATTGAAGTAATATTGAAAGTTGTATTTAAATTAATTTAAAATAAATCCCTTAAAATTTAGTATGTGATATGTAACGCTGCCTTTACCGATCGAGGAAATAGTTCTAATTGAGTACCTACACCAAAATTGTTCAAGGTTCATTTTTTCAAATGTCATTTCACTTCATTAGTTCTTAGTTCAATAAGTTTATCCTTTTAATAAATTGTCGTCGTCCATGGAATCCAGGAGATTGAAAATAAACAGATCCAGATCTCTGGCCTTTTTTAATATCTCCCGTAAAAAAAATATTTATGAAAAAATTTACGCAGTTGTTGCACATGGTTTATAGCTTCAGATCAAGTATTATTTTCTCATTTTGAATGAAAATTCGAAAAATTGCCATTTTGAACTCGACTATGGCGACACCTCTATGATGACGCTCAAACAGGCACAAATCGCGCAAAAGGCTTAATACAAGGATTGCTTTTGTCAGGCAAAATGCTGGACCCGAAATAAGCAAGAATCCTTGTACAACAGGGATACATGAGCAGAACGGTTCCATGCGTTTTGATCCCGGACAAAATATCCCCGACAAAATATCCTCATGAAAAAATATCCCCTCGGCAAAATATCCTCAGACAAAAAGTCCCCATAGAATATAACCGTAAATCGTATTTGCAGCATAATTTTGATGTTAAAATATTTAGTTTTTTAGTAAAACTTTGCGGTGTCACGAAGTGCACATTCAGTCAATGAATGAAAATCGGGTAAACGAACAACGACTATAATTTCCTCCTTTTGGCGCGGCACGTTTTGACGCAGGACGTTTTATCACGGGGGGTTTCGCTCCACTGTACCGCGGTCCTTTGCGGAAGTGGTTTTTTGTATCACTTTCGGTTTACCATTTAAAACATCAGTGGTTCAGTGGCGCCAAAACGTCCTGCTTCGGTATATAAAATGTGTTCTCTCGGTTTGTTCCAATTGTCCTTCTGGTGATATTCAAACATTGACCAATAGACAAAGAGCAAGACAAAGAACATAAAGTGACAAGTTCGCTTGAGTTTCAAACCGGTTAGCCAGTGCTTATAGATTGACAAAACAGTGTCGATATAAGCGCGAAAATATACGGACATGGGTCGACTCTCGGCCTAATACGGTCGAGCAGCTTTAACCTGAAACAGTTCTTCACTCACTCTTGTCTCTTGGGCAATTTTGCCTTGCTCTTTGTCTGTTGGTGGTGTTTGTGATTGCCATGACTGGATGATTGGAATAAACCTTCTGTGTTATCCAATTTTTCTTTCGAGAGAATATCATTTTTAAGTGACTTTTTCCTTAATTGCTTCTCGTTTTTAAAATGTTATTTTCTAATCAAGGAAATGAAAATAATTATGTCTATGTTATATTTGATTGATTAGGTATATATAAAATCTTACTGTATTTATTTTATTTTTGAGTTAAAGTTATTTTGTTTTTTTGCAAAAACAACATTTATTTAATGTTTCCCTAAAACTTTTACAACTTTCACCTAAAATCTAATATTTTTGAAATTTCCCGGGAATCCCGGGAAATTCATTTTTTAATTTCCCGTTTCCCGGAAACACAAATAATTCGGGAAAAATTACCCTCTATTTGTTACGTACCACGGTGCATCGGTGATGGCTTGGAGAATCTTTGACTGGGTTCGCTGGAGCACCGCGATACCTTAGTTGCTCGCACAGACCCATAGTTCAATCCCATATGACCAAATCGGTATGACGGTATTGCTTTGTAGAGTAGAATTTTGTTTTCCAACGATAGTTGGGACTTGCGTCCCATCAGCCGGTACAATTAGAACGTCAAAATGAAGATTCGAGTGTTAAAAAAATCCAGATCATATATACAATTTTAAATAAACTTTTATAAATCTCGCACCCCTTAGAATGCCTTCCCGCACCCCTGGGGGTGCCGGAATCCTCGCTCAGAACCCACTGTACTAGGCCATGAAGGGGTAAAATTTAAAAGGTGGACGTTGAAAAAAAATCAGTGTAGGTTTTTAAAACGAAAAGTTATATTATGTGGTCTTTTTATGAGAGAAAAAAAAACTGGTTAAGTAATACCTTTCTCTCTGTGTACTTAAAGTAATAATAATGATGGTAATGGTAATGATTATATGTCGGACATTGAAACGAAGCGAGTATAGTAACATTGGCATTGACGAAGAAATCGTGGAGAAAGAGACTGAAAATGGAAGTAGAAGTGGTTTGTTGGAAAGAGCCTCGGCTCGCATTACCAATGCCAGCGACGATTGCTATATTGCCATCAAGTTTCCACGTAATCGAGCAACAGATTTCGCGTGTGAAAACTGGGTCACCGTACAATTTCTTGTTTATTGACGATGAGCGTAATGATGATGGAAGAAAGTTAATAATAATATGACCTGTTAATTTTCATCGGTAGAGATGTGCGGGGGAGGGGGGGTGGGGGGTTGTAGTCGCATGTAATGCGGTTTCACGTAAAAAATTCACGTCATTTTCGTATGGTTCGGATATGAAAGAATGAAATAACGCGGAGAAATGTGGAGCTAATTGTGAATTGTCCCCACTAATAATGATAAATCTGATTCGTACAACGCGAAATCATGTGAAAATTCCCACTCTTGCAGCACGGTTCGAATTCCGAGTTACCTTAGTGACCGAGCTAGTCAATGGTGATTCCATACCTGATATTCGTTCTGTCTAGTAGTGAACAATTTTCACCTCTTGGAACTTCTTCCCTCATATGATCGTCAGTGAAAATAAAGTGATAACATTGAAAATATCATTTATTTATTTTTTTCGTTTTAAATTTTGGTGATTTTAATATTTTGTGCGCGAGATTTTTTTTAACTGTGTCATTATTAAGTAATAATAAACAACTTTATCAATATAAAAAATAATTATAACGTCTACTTGAAAAAAAAAATATATAAAAAAAAAACTAGGCCACTGATAAAAGAACGTATTTACACAAAACATACAATCACGAAGAAAAGTTTTTGGATAAATTCGAAAAAGCTACAATTTGAACATTACTTGATTATTGGTGTGATTTAATGTGGAAACTGTGCAAATGTTATCGGGAAATTTAAGCTGAAGTCATGGAGAATTTGATTAATGCCCGGAACTATCCTCATATTGTTGCCAACAAAATCGACAACGGAGGAAGCTCGTTCCCGTTCAGTCCACATCCAGGTAAGCGTTCAGCGTGCCTCGATTTCAATGATAAAATAGGCTAATGAACCAAAATTGTCGCCGTCTCGCGAAAAATTGTGTCAAAAAATCGTGTCAAGGCGTCTCCTCTGTGCTAGTTAACAACGTTCATTTAAAAATACCGTCTCGCCGATTTTTCCTCAATTACTCGAAACATGAGTCGGAGGATTGGCAAGATCGCAAAAAACGATCTGAAAATTTGGAACACTCGAAACGTGATTCTGAGAGTTTCGTCTAAAACGAACCGGGACATCATTGCCAAAAACTATATCAATAGAATATATCCATTATATTATTAATTTTAAAGATATATAGTTTATCATACCATATTTTAGTCTGGACTATTAGAATTATTTCAAAAAGGAAAGTTATTTTCAGACCGAACAAATTTTTTTTATACTCTCTACTTTAATACAAATATCCTGTAAATTATGTGGATAAAACATATTTTAAAATACTAATTTTCAGGTCCTAATAGTTTAAAATTTGAAGCAATTATCAAGACCACTGTTTTATGTTATAACAATTTATTATTAATAAATTGTTATTACTGTTTGTTAGATACCTGATGAAGTCTGAATAACACCGACGAAACGTTGTGTAAAAGAAAAATAAATTGTTAAAACATAAAACAGTGGTCTTTTCACCTGATAATTGCTTCAAACCAATTTTAAAGTTATAAATTTTTAAAGTTCAAAAAATGACGATCCATATAAAAACAATATAAAAATCTATAAAAATATATGGTTTTTTTATAAACTTAGCAATTTGGCAGATATTTTCAGTTGTTTATTACGCGCTCCTGCGAGTAGCGGAGGCAACCATACCTTGCGTTCCACTAGGTCTTGTACGTACACGCTGTTACTTACTCCCTGCATGCATAAATGCTTTTAAAATATTTACCAATCTATTAGGTTTATGTTAAAAATTTAAGATACAAATATTAATAAAAATTAAATTACCACTAGCTTATTTTTCTCTTAAATCAATATTTTTTAAGTTTTCGACGTATATAAATCAACTGTCATTGATAACCAATGAAAAGAAGTGCTAACAATGAAAATTTTTCACATAGAGCTTGTTAAAAATGACAATATAATTATTTTTTTAAAAATATACTCCATAAAGATTCATCAAGTCAAGTATCAGGGCTTTTTTTTGGGTGTCTTAAGTCGCTTTAATATCTAAGGTCATATCACGACTGTAAAAGCACAGAGAATTTTTTAAGGTCAATTTTTACTTAGGTCTAGGATCTTAAGTCTAGAATTCAACGGGGATCGAACCCAGAACCACTTGACGCATGAAGTGGAGAGCGCAATTGCTCTAACCAGTAGGCGCCAATAGGTGGTTTGGCATTTTTTTGAAATGAACTACTAGTTTTGATTTTGAAGAAAAAGTTGAACTAAAAACAAGTCAAATATTTGAGTCTCGCATTAAGTGTTTCATTTTCAAGTCAAAATATCAAGCATATTTTATTTTCAAAATGTCAAACTACTTGACTTGATGAATCCTAAAAATGTGTGCTTGATATTTTGATTTATGAATAAAGCAAGTAAAGTCAACGCTGATTTTATATTTATCTATACATGAATATCTGGCTTGAGTTTGAGTTGATTTAATGTCAAATTTTGGGTCAAGGAACTTGATAATCAAGTCAAGCAATCAATTTTTTTTTCAAACCGATTAAATTGATCAAAATTGTAATTTTTATAAATAACTTACTTAAAATATTGGTTTTATGTGAATAAAGGACCTTTGTAAGGATTATGAAAAAAAATTGTTCGGTTTGAAAATGGTAGTTTGATTGTTTAAATAATAACAGATCAAGAGGTATATTGACGTATTGAATTGAATTAAGAAAAAAAAATTAACGAAAAAAATTTTTTTTTTGATTTCTGTTAGTCGAGTTGGCCAGGCCATAAAAAAAGCTTTGAAAATTTGGAATATTGCAATGTAATTTTTCATAAATGCTCCGTTTTGGTGAAAAGTCGATGGATTTCGCTTGGATATATGATGAGAGGGTGTGAAAGAGCTGAGCCCGAGCGAAGTCGGTTTGTTGACTTTTGACACTGATTTGACGAGTTATCATTGTGGTGTTTATTTTCGGAATCGATTTGGTGTTATTTGTGAAAGAGAGGCGCAAGGAGGAATTGGATTGCAACGTTTTCTCTACGGTCGCGATACCGCGTTCTTCGGGCAAAGAGAAAGTTTCCACCAACAATACTGTGCTAGTTGTATGCCACTTGGAAACCGTTTTTCTTTCTCTCCAATCGTTCATTCGTTCCTCTTGTGCTAGTTTTCCACGTAATTCTTCCATTGCCAATAACATATACGAGCACACGACGATTGTTCCATCATAGAAAATCACTCGTGGTATTTTATAATAAATCTCGCCGCTGAAAAACTTTCTTCATTCTTTCTAATCGTTTACGTTTGACCTCAATTCGAGCGACGATTTATATAAATCTTATCGATATCTAGAATAATTAAATATCTTGAAAAATACAACTTTCATAACTCTTCTACCCATCATTGGGTTTCAATGACTATGATCTTTGTACCCGTTTTCTTGACCCATCCAATTCGAACAACTAGGGATTCACCCTTTGTACAAGGTGCTTAACACGACTTGATTTGAGTTTGGCTTAATTTTAAACCATAAGTTAAGTATCTGAAAATGATTAAAGTATAGAAGAAGTAAAGAATTAAGTATCTCAAGCAATGAATCCCTACTCTCTTAAATCAAAATAGTGACTTTTGACTACAAATAGTGACTATTCACTATTTTGTAGTGAAAAGTATATCACTATTTGAATTTGGTGGAATACTTTTCACTACAAAATAGTGAATAGTCACTATTTGTAGTCAAAAGTCACTATTTTGATTTAAGAGTATTTACAACCTTACAAATAAAACTGGATACCAAATTTTCTCTCAGTATTACAATAAAAATTCTCTCTAAAACCGCAATTTTCAAAAAGCATAGACTCTTGTCAGGTACCTACGCTAATATTTTGTAATAAGTAATTAATTCTTCAAAATAATATAAAACAAAGCCCATTTATCCTGTTTCATTTAAATATCAAAGGGAGATACAATCGGAGACAAAAGTACTGAACCCTAATAACTCAAGAATATATACCGTTTGTAGCTTGTCAGACACACAGTAAATTAATACTTTAGATATTTAGTTCATTAAATTTAATGTAAATAAGAATTAACGTCAAAAACAATCAAATTACTTTTGACAGTGAATGTACACGATGTATTAACCAATAAAATCTGGTTTTTGATTTGTTTATAATTTAGTGAATATTAATCAAACTGCACACAATTGTTTGAATATAATTTGAAACGTTTGCAAGCTTTTTTTGGTGAGCTTAAATGAATTTAAGCTATTGAGTGAACATATTTTTATACGACCACAGGTTTTTAAAATATAATTGCTTTTGAACGGAATAGCATTTTTTTTTTGTTTGGTAGCATTTTCGTTTGTCAAGCATCCTTAAAAGCGAAGTATGTCTTTAACATAGAGATTTAAAAATCTAAGAATCTTTAGAATCTAACTCGAGTCAATGAATTGTCAAATCAAGTCAAGCATTGACTTGATAAGTTATTTCTTTGACAACTCACAACATCAAGCATAATTCATTTAAAAAAAAAGCTCCAAATACTTGATGAGTTCTTGTTTTAACTAAAAGTTAAATCAATTTCTTTGAGATAGAATTTTTTAACTTCAATCACAACCGGTTTCATTTCAAATAAAATTTTTTATACTATATACAGTAATACTTTATTACTGTACTTTATTTTTTATGAAACTCGCTGTTGGTTAAAGAACTATAGGCACTTTATAAATAGAACTATATGCATATACGAAGTCTCACCCTTAACCCCAGAGCTCTCTTTATTTGAATTTTCTCAGGAAAAAGTTTCTAATAAAAGTTGTAGGCATTGATGCGTCTAAAAACTGTAGTAAGTTTAAAGAAAATCGTTGGAGCTGTTTTTAAAAAAATTGAAAGAAACTCAAAAACTCCTAGAATAAAGTGGAATTTTTAGTCAACCGATTTTAACCAAAAGCTTCGCGTCATAACTAGATATAATATGAAGGCAAAATTTCAAGTTTGGTGTAATTTGGAAAAAACTTTTGATACGATATGGCTATCACACACAGACACACACACCCATAGGCATGTTTCTAAAAACCACTTATTGGACTAAGGGGCCCTTAAAACATGTATTTCCGGTGAAAGCTCGAATTCGAAAATTCTAACCGATTACAGGGTATAATAAACAGGGCTTTATGTATCTCAAGTACCACCTAGGGTCACTAAAAGTTGCCACCAAAATTTTCTTACGCCTTGCACATAATTTCTTGTAACAGAAAGAAAATTTTCATTTCTCGTTTTAAACTTTGCGATTCCCCAAAAATTCTGTCACGCAGGGCCTATAGTGTCCTTAGAGTGTTCCCAATGCAAACTAAGCAGTGATAATAATATTGAATATCTAACTCATCTAGAAATTAAATCTAGGAAGCTTTAACATAAGACTAAGAAAGCCAAAAAAATGTCTAAGTGGCTTGAACTTTTCAAACGGTAATAACTTTTCAAGATCCAAAAATTTTTCGATTACATATTCTTAAATGCGATTGAATAATGGTTATTGTTAACTGTTTCTACCGCGGTGTGACCAATTCTGCCATTGATAGGTACCTTACTGATAAATCGAGCAATCGATTTTTTTTTCTTTCCCAAATAAGACAATCATCGCATTGTTTTACCGTCGTACGGTCCATAAATATTTTTATCGTTTCGCTCATTGTCAACTAAAATTAACACTAGGTAAAATTTATCAATTTTCATTTGAGTGAAATGAATTTGTTCGACTGGAAACAACAGAACATGATAATACACCATCAATTTCTTTGTTTCTTATCAATTACCTATTAATTGAGTTTTGGCTCGAGCTACATTTTTTTTGTAGTTTTTTAGATGATTACAAGAATATATCAGGTGTGAAAATGTAATAATCACAAATATTTATTACATTTACCGAGCAATAATTAAATTGACCAGTTGGTGAATATGATTAATATTGTTATTTTTAGCTTCTTCTTGATTCGGAGACTTCTTGTCAAACAATAGAAAAAGTTTTTTTTGTTTGATTTTTATGAAAATATATTTGTTGATTTGCAAGGGAATTGTGATAATTGAGTGGTTTGATATCTTGAAGTATTTAATAAAACGGAAAAAAAATATCAACTAAATGTTGAAAAATGTGGGTCAAGTTCTTTTTTAAATAAGTGTTCACATGTAAATGTCGTACTGGAACGTGGCTTGAAAAAGGAAAATTTTAAGCGTGGGATTTTTTTTTTCGGAAAATCACTTTTTAACCCGTTAGGTAAAATTGGCGCAAAATGAAGCCAGGCACATTATCAAACGATTGTTCAGTCCTAACGTAATAATGGCATTTAACTGAATCGGAAATTAAGGTCAAGATCATTTCGCTTGAGCATTGAGACATTTTCTGGGTCTCGGAATTAAATAATTTTGCTATTCGAAAATATGAGAAATTCAAGGTTTGATCTAATTTTTATAGATCAATGCAATATTGATTGCGCACTTGTCCATACTGGATTTTTCCGAAGTTTTATTCGGCTGTTTCAAGCCTTGGTGATAATCTTAATGGAAAGTTTAAACAAAAAATTTTAAGGCATCTTTTCTCGAAAATATTGATTACTTAACTAATACGATGTAATAGTGGCATTGAACGAGTTATAAAAGAGGAAAAAAAAATTATGTGAACTTGACGTGATTAGAACCTACGGAAACGAGGAAGTGGAACCTTCTTGAGTAAGGTCTAGTTGTGTCGTAATATGATTGAAAAAAAATTGTTTTCCATAGACATTTTCCATTTAAAGATAGCTTGTTTATACCAGTGACCTTCCTTTGGCAGACAACAATTTGATCAGTAGTGTTAACTACCTTCCTAAATGGCAATGAAAAATTACACAACGAGTATTTTAAGGCCAATTGAATAAATCGCCGATGGCCACCCGTTACATATAGACAACTCGCTCATTCGACGCTTTTCCAATTTTTCTACGACGATTTGATTTTCACGTAGGCCCACATGGGAACAAAGGAAATGTGGGCGAGAAAATGGTTATCAAAAAAAAAAATAATAAAGAAAATACAAGTGATCGAAACACGCAAATAATGATGCCAAAATTCGAGCACGTGACCCCAACGTGGTCAACACTTTTCTTTTGTTAACACTGTGTTATTTGGCACGCGCAAACCAATCATAAAAAATAACTCAAATGTGGAGAATTTACAAAAAAAAGTCATTGACCCGTTTAGGTTTTTTTTTTTTTTGAAAATATTTTCCATTTTTTAAATATATCCACCGATATATCTCAGGTCTGAACAGATACGAAACAACGTAAAATATTGAACAGGAAGTTGAGTCAAATACCAATTTTATTACATCATATAACGCAATTTTTTTCCAATCTAACACACAGCTTGAGAATATTAACTACATATTTAAATAGTGTCCTTAACAAACATTTTAAAATAAAGGTTAACTTCATTCGGAAACATTTAATTTTTCCTTGAGAAAATCTCTTATTTGTTCTAAGGTGATTTAACTGACCTAAGTCAAGTTTTTTTAATATATCCCAAAAAAAATTTTTCTTAACCCTTCAACAAGGCAAATACATCCATACATAACGTGACATAACCTCAAACATAACAATAAAACTATAACTAATTCCAGTCATACTGTCGTTTATCTCAAGAAGTACTAATTTTGATTGATTTTATTTTGATTTGCTTTCTTCCAAAAGTAAGCACTATGCCAACTTGCTTATATGAATAGAATATCATAGGTGTAAGAGAGAACGTAAATCTCACATAGAACTATCTCTAAAAGTATTTGTAACTAGATTTGTAAAAAAACAAAAATATACATTTTAATATAACCAAATATAACCCCATATATATATATATATATTTAAAAAACGATAGCCAAATTTCGATCGATTTTATTTTGTTTTGTTCTTTTGACTCTCAATTTCTTCCAAAAGTATATCATTTTGCCCATTGAATGTAAAGTTACTAGCATTTTAATATGAACCATAGATATAGAAAAATGTCATCGGTATAAGAAAGAGCGTAAATCATATACCTACCAAAAAAATATAGTATGTATGTATCTTATAAAACTACCGTTAAGCAGTTTTATATAGAGTCGAAAAGAAAAAAAGAAACGAATTCTACAAACTTAGAGTTTACATAAATAAATAATTTTACACATATTATTAAAAAGGCAGGGGCTCTGAAAATTGAAATTTATATAGGCATAGGAACAAAAGCGACAGAAAAAGTACTCGAAGTAGAGCATAAGGATTCAATACTTGACTTGATTTTTAAGATTTTTTAGTTCAATTCATGGCACAAAATGTCCAGTTACTTGATGAATCCTTAACACTGAAAGGTAAAGAAAACTACGTTCACCTTAACAGGTAAATAAGTAACAGCCACTCGTTATTTTAACGAGTATACGTTCTCGTCTTATGTTATTCTTGACTCTTTTGATATCAAATGTTTGCAATATGAAAAATACAATCCCTCGAGTTTGTTTTACGCTTAGCGAAGCGGGCCGGTAACATATATTTTAACCAATTCACTTGTGTTATGTTGTCATTTAAAATTGAAACATTGCAATAGTTGTCATATTTTTATTTTCAAAGCTGTCGCAAAGACAAATTCCAATCCAAAAGTTGATGATTTTCATTGTAAATATTTAAATTTTCTAAAATTTAAATATTTACAATGATTCATTATTTTGATCAACCAAACAATTTATTTAAGATATTCAAAACAAATCGAATTGCACATTGTTGGGATTTCCCAAAACTGAAATCCTACATATTTTTCCACTCACATGAACTACGTTTTACCCTATCAAATTTTTGTAGGTTATGTAGCCGATTATGTTTTTTTCAAGGTTAACATCAAATTTTCCTTGTTCCAACAATTCTTTTGGTCTCTTTCTTCAGTTATGATGTTATTTAATCAGTAAAAACCCAAAAAAAAAATAATTTTATAAGAAGGAAAACATTTGAAAAAATACGTTAAATAGGTTAAGAATATAACGAAACAAATTTTTTGCTGATACAACTTTTATACCCTTGTTAAGAGATACGTCAAAGCTCTTAAAAATTTGTTAGTAAATATCACCACTTTTACCAACGTTTTAAGTTGAAGCATTTTATTTCAAAAATATAAATTTTATTGCTTTTCATAATGTCCAAATACTTGACTTGATCAATTCCAAATCATATTCTATTAGAATGGTTAAGGCGAGTGTACCGACTTATTTTACTCGGCTGTATATCTGTATTAGACTTACACTAAAGACATGTTTTGGGATGACAAATTGAAAGATTATAGGTTTGTTCCAATCGTCCTTCTGGTGACGTTCAAACATTGACAAACAAACAGCAAGAAAACATTGACCAAGAGACCAAGTGAGTGAAGAACTTTTTCAGCTTAGGCCAAGGGTCGACAAGGCAGTGCATAAGCATGCCCAAACAGTGCCGATATAAGCGCTCATCGCGCCTTTGCACGAAAATGGCTGTGCTGGATGGTCGCACGGAACGAACCTGCTGAAAAAGTTCTTCACTCACTCCTGTCTCTTAACTGGATGTTTAACCTTATGACTTATTATGTGTTTATTATATGTAATGACGGATAGTTTAATAATAATGGCTATGTTCCCGGAGATAATAAAACCGTACATTGCACGGTACAAGGCTTGCAGAGTACAAAATAACGGTAACTGTTTTGTATTGCTCATGACTTATCTCGTACGTACATTGTAATTGTATTTTCAGCAGGAACAAACTTAATGATACTAAATGCACATTGCCAAGAAATATGTAACACTTAAAATTAAATATAACATGCATAAACAACTATAAAACGAAGCCATTGAAAATATTAATGAAATAGGCACTTTGGCATTAAATAAGCATAAAATGTGGCATAAAGAGGCGTTTTTGAACGTACGGATGGATTTTTCTTAGCTTTTTCTCGAGTCTCATTTTGAACCTATTACGAATCAGTTAAAAGCAGATTTAGGATTATCATTACGAACAATTTCAAAATTTTTACGAACAATTTTACGTTGGGTAGCGTCGATATCAGAACTGGACTTAAGGACAAAGTAGACATGAGTAAGAGAATCGAATATTTCGTCTTAATAAAAATCCGAGAATCACTAGAATCAATAACGAATTTAGTCCACTTAGTGGCGCAGTGGTTCGAGCAGTTGGCTCTCTCCGCTACATGCGTCAGTAGTACTGGGTTCAATCCCCGTCGAATTCCTAGATATAAGATTTAAAGTCTATGATTTACATGAACTACAGAAGTTTTCTGGGTGTAAAAGTTGTCATTTCGACGGTTGATTTCTAAAACGGTTACCTAGTACTTACGATCCAATTTTGGTCCTCCGACCCGAATTCATGTCGATGTTTTGCTGATTTCTTACTAAAAGATCATTAAGTTAAATTTTTTCCGTTAATTTTTCATACCGTCAGACACTAAATGAAAATCATTCTATTAATTATGAAAATATATAATTGACAAAGAAAATTGATTTTTTAATTTTCCAAAGAGATAAGACGTAGAGTCTAGTATAGTCTAAAGTCTATTCTATAGTTTTCGTAATCGAAGGGTCAAAAATAATATTAATTTTAACAATGGTTTGTTCAACTTTTGGTCCTTCGAGCCGTATCCATGATTGATTATATCCATAAATTAATCCAATCAATTAAGTTTATGAAGTTAATATTTTTTTTCTTCTAAATTTTTTAAAAGCCTTTTTTACTGAAAATCGTTTAAGTTATCACAAAAAATGTAGTGACTTAATGAAAATGGCAAAAAGAACGTGTTTTGTTTTTTTAAATTTTCCACAGAAATACGATTAAAACGTAGATTCGTGTTAATTAGGCCTATTCGATAGTTTACGTATTAGAGGTGTTGAAAATATTTCATTCTTTTAGTGCTAACATTAGTCAATGCATGCATTGACTAGTAAGTGAATGCATTTACGGAATTCACGCTTTTACTGTAACATATATATCATAATAAAAATCAAAAATAGTTTTTCTAACTAATCTGAATTAAACAAAAAATGGGGGGGCCGTGAGCTATCGCCTTGGGTTCAGGGTGGGCGACCTCAAAAAGTTTAGAAACCACTGCTATAGACAATCACGATATGACTTTAAAGCGACTTAAAACACCCAAAAACAAATTACGAATTTAAAAATCGAACTATTACTAAAAATTCAGAATTGACGTGAACGTTGTTTTTAAGAATTCGCACACGACTAATTCCTGAACTGGTTCCGAATCGCACCCGCGAACAAAGCGAATTTATTGGTCTTTATTTTTTTAGGCAATGCCACTATCTGGCTTGATTTTAAAAGCTTATTAATTTTTGGCTTGACCTAAATTTGACTTGAATTCACGTCAAATCTTAGTTTAAAGATAAAATCGGAATTGACTTCGCAAGTTATTTAATTGTTAGTTTAATTGATAAAGATGTTTTGTACGATTTATCCCACGGGTTGACCACCCCCGTGGTAGATTAACCAAGGGTGGATGATTTGAAGAGGTAAAATTGTGCTTGTGACGAGGTTTCAGTTTGTTTGTTTTGTTGTGATTGTTGGGTGTAAGTAGTAGTATAACGTTGTATGAATGTGTGTTGTTGACTATAGTCGTAAGTCGTATGTAAGATATTGCGTGGTGTTTTGGGGCCAATGAGTGGGGCACATTGGGGCAATGGATGTTCCAATGGTAGGGAGGCATCGGTTGCTTGACTCGCTGTGATTATTATTCAATGTTAGTTGCAAGTTGTAAGAAAAGCGTAAAGCATCAACGAAACAGTGGCGTCGCGTGAAATTTGTGCCAGTAGATAGAAAGCGACGCGATCACAGACTCATCATTGTTATTTTGAACACATGAAAACGGTATCGGCGTCTGGGCGGTAAACACGTTCCGTCAGTACACAGTGATCAGTTGCCCCACAAAGCCAGACCAGAAGCGACTTGGAATCCAGACCGAACGCATTACGACGTTCATTGTTGAAACATCGTGTGTTCTGTGTTTTCTTTCCAAATAAATTTTTTTTTTCACATATTTTGTGACGAGTGACAAATTTAGTGACTCCCAAAAACCGAAGCTATCATCTATATATAAAAAATAGGTACGTCTTAATTTGGGTCTATTCTTTCAAATCTTGGCTAACAAATATCGAAATCATTTCAAACTGACGCGATTCAAAATAATACTTGGGAAACATCGCAGTTATTCAGGGACTTATATCGGTTAAATATAGATGCGAATTTTCAAGGTTTGTTTATAATTTTTCGTGTGCTAGTTGCGATGTATTCCCAACGTGCACATGATATATTTACTTAGTCATTGTTGCACGTTGAACAATCGAAAGGGATGAAACCGTTATAACACACCCCGGTACGCTAAATAAACCAAAATGACGTAATTGAATTTTATTTTGTTGAAACAAAGAACCAATGATTCATTGAACCAAATGAAACCGCTGAATCATAACATTTACCGTGAAACCGTGAAAATTTGGCACGGCCCAACGTCAAAGCTCAGGCACGGCTTTCGTCGTTGTATCGCGGGAAAAAACGTTTTTCCGCGTTTCCCATCACGTATCAATACATGTGACTAAAACAACAATCGTCCTGGGAAGATGTCTCAGGTGTTTTTCGCGGTAATTTCGTGAGTTTTCCGAGTTGTGGACAGCGAGCGTTGGTGACCTCGAAACAACGTGAAAATGTGCTCGTCTCTGATTAGCTAATTGACGAATCACGTTTTCTAAATAATAATTAAAAAAATCTATTTAAAAATGTTACAATAAACGCATCCCACACGGTGGCTTGGAAAAAATAATGAAAAACGTTTTTCCAGTCGTTATGGAAAAGCATTGACTAATCGAAGGCACGTGCTTGAAAAAAAAATAGAAGGTGATAAATAAAAAGAAAAATTAATTGAAACGTCTTCGAAACGTTTAATTTTATCGTGAACCTCGAAAAATGTTCATGAAAATTTTTAAAGCATTTGATCACGTTTTTCCGACACACACCACCTCAGATATAATCGCATTGTCATCAACAAAACGATTATCACAATATTTATTACGCAACCGCTCTAAACACGTTTATTCTTATATATTTCCAATGAAAATTGCTTGATCCTTATGAACAATTAAAAAAAAAAAAATATTTTCATAACCTTGCCATTGATTTTCCAACATCCATTTATCGGTCCACGAAATTCAATTGTGTTTGAAATGTTTTCATATTTCTTATCAGAACGCGCTAAAAATATCGACTCAAAATTAAAAATTTCATGAAAAACAATCACATCTGTCCCCCCTAATCCCCCCTTCGTACACCTCACTGGTACATTATTTCGTACCACAGGAGAAACCACGCAACATTTTCTTTTATAATTTGGACTTGACGAAGACAAAGAAAATGCACCAAAATATGTTTTCGTGTGAAACTTTCGAATAATCAAGAAAATTTTTATTAAATTGGAAAATAGGAAATGCGTCTCGATAATAGTCCTTTATTCCCACAATGACCAGAATTTTCCAAGTTCTAAATAAGTATGATTCAGAGAGAATCGCTAAGCCAAACTTTTTGGTCCTTCGAGCCGAATATTTGAATAAATGGTGCTTAAAACTCAATACAACATTTTCTCGTTTTTCTGAGGAAATTTATTGCTCTTGGTCAAATGATAAACGTTCCTTTGTTCAATAATTTTCTCTTATCGTCCTCACCTGATAAAACATTTTCACAGTATATTTATTTTTGGGATTCATATCCTTTCGAATCACTATCAATTTCGTTCTGATAACATAAAACGCAAATTCATCAGTGACATTCCAGTCTAATATCAGTACATATTGATTTCTTCTTTTTTAAATCAATTCACTTGAGCGATTATTTAACCAAATATATTAAAAGTTGTCATTTCGACGATTGATTTCTAAAACTGTTACCTAGTAAAGTATGCTCCAATTTTGGTCCTCCGACCCGAATTCATGTCGATGTTTTGCTGATTTCTTACTAAAAGATCATTAAGTTCAGTTTTTTCGTTAATTTTTGAATACTGTCAGGTACTAACTAAAAATCATTTTATTATTTATGAAAATATTGCAATCTTGAAAATTGACTAAGAAAATTGATTTTTTAATTTTCGTCGAAAATAATATTAATTTGACAATGATTTGTTCAACTTTTGGTCCTTCAAGCCGTATTTATGATTGATTATATCCATAAAGATTTGCCAGTCAATTAAGTTTATGAAGTTAATATTTTTTTTTTTCTAAATTTTTTAAAAGCCTTTTTACTGAAAATCGTTTAAATTATCACAAAAAATGTAGTGACTTAATGAAAATGGCAAAAAGAACGTGTTTTGTTTTTTTAAATTTTCCACAGAGATACGATTAACGTATTACGTATTAGAGGTGGTGTAAATACCACCTAATGGCGTAGTGGTTAGAGCAATTGCTCTCTTCGCTTTACGCGTCAAGTGGTACTAGGTTAAATCCCCGTTGAATCCTAGACTTAAGATCCTAAGATAAAAATTGACCAACAGAAATTTTCTGTGTTTGGACAGTCGTGATATAATCTTAGATATTAAAGCGACTTAAAACAGTCAAAAAAATACGAACTGAATACTTGATAATTGGTATTTGGGTCTTTCCTACCCGGAAAAAAATGTTTTAGATCTAAATTTATCTATTTGATCCACGTAGATCAAAAAAAAAAATGAATTCAATCGATCAACTTAGATATGCTTAGGCAATTCTAGATCTAAGGGTGTTATATTAGATTTAACTAGATAAAATGGCAATTTATAAGGGGACCGTGCGGGTCACCAATTTCGACCAAATTTATACCACATGTAGGGTGCACCTAGGGGTGTAACAGGTGCTAGTAATAGGACCCGCTGTTTAGACGTTTTCGAGGAGATTCAATCGGAAAATTTTCAATAGTTGTCAAGCGTACAGACTGTATATGAACGTATTGAGCCTAAATTCAAGTAGCGCGTAGCGTAATGGCAAGGTCTCCATTTCGCAACATTTGAATCGCTGGTTCGAATCCTAGCGAGTCCTTTTTTCTCTCAATTTTATCATTTCTACAGCACCTGCTACGTGATTACGTTAATATTTCTGCAAATGAGTTAATATTTTTCACTCTTGGTGTTATAAGGAAAAGCGAGCAGGTTTATTTATTTATTCTGATGGAACATGATTAGATTGTTAGAGGTAAGAAAATAATCTTAGATCTACGTAACTTATGTAATTGTTACTTAATATTAGGTAATAATAAATACAAAATTAAAAATTTTTCCTACAAATAGTTACAAAGAAAAAAATATTTTTATATTATTAGCTCGCGGAGATGAGTTATTTGTGATAGCTTTGTATATATACTAAATTTGATACATCAGCTTATGCACTTGCTTTGAGTTTTAGAATAAATTCAATCTTGTTAAATATTTATATAACTATTCTATTTTTTGATTTAAGTATATATACCCTTGTAGGTCTTATTAGATTTTAAATATTTATTCCCGGGCATGATTAGTTACTCATGGTGTTGACGAGTCAAATAAGTGCATTTAATTAATTTGTTTTCCAATTTAATATTAAATTTTTTTTTTATAATGCCTTCACCAATTGAAAATTGTTGACTGAAAAATGGTTGAGACGTAGATAGAGTTAATGAGTTGTATTCCTTAGTTGACGTAATCAAGGGGATGAAAATAATACATTTTTTCTTTCGTTTGAAATTTGAATTTTTTATAGTTCCATTTAATGAGATTCGTAGGTAGTAATGATGGAAAATTAGCATGTTCGCGAAGATGACAAAGAAAACGTGTTTTGTATTCAAAATTTTCCAATGAGATACGATTAAGACGTGGATTCGAGTTAATTAGCTTTATCCCATTGTTTATGTAATAGTTATTTTTCACGTGTAACTCGAACGTTTGTTGGCGTTTCTAGTTCGCGTATTAAGGATGAGGAGGGGTGGCTCGTTGATGAGAATTGGCGACAATCGATTGAATCACCCTGTAGATAAAACGATTTTCCACGTGAAATGTACGATGTATCGCACGTGTTTCAATAGTTTGTAACACGTTTTATGTATATTCTGATGAATATATAAATAATATCTTCTATTTACAACGTGTATGTGTGTGTATGTGTGTATGTGTGAAGATTAAAGATTTTTCATTCTAAATATTTTTCTCGCATTGATTATCGCATATCGAACCGACAAACTCTCGTGGTCATTGTCAAAAGGATGAAACGTGGAAAATGGCATCACGAGTCACATCACGGGTGTAGAAGCGTCACAGCCATCACATCGATTACCTAACACGAACAGACATTTTTCCAACATTTTAATATTATTAATGTAAATAATTAACAAACATATACGACGTAATTTTTCCGATTGCACAACAACATGATCGATATATGACTCGATACATTTTCGATGGTGATGCAACCAGTTGCATGTTGGTTCGCGCGAATTTTTCGCGAAACTACGTCGCATTTAAATTTACGCGCCCGCCTCTTTATAAACCATTCCAACTCTTTTTCATAGTATTATTATAGATCTACACTGAGGCGTACCTAGTTTTATGTTCTATGGGGGGCTAACCCTAAAAGCCTATTTTACGCAAAACTATGAACTGAAACTTGTTCTTATTACTAAAATGTTTTCTATTATTATCCATCGTAATATTTATAACATTTTGAACAATCAGAATTCATTTTACTACAATTTCAATTTAGATATCTCTTAATACATTATTATCAACAAAAAAAAAATTTAAAAACCTTAACTATGAACGATATAGAAACATACAGAAGTTTCAGTTTGTGTTGGTTCAAAAATTTTCTCACAAATTCTGACGCGCTGTGTCGTGCCGTGCAGTGTAGTTCCGCGTAGTTCCAGTGTAATTTCAAAGCCCGAGCCAGACCTAAGTTGGTTGAGGGCTTTACTTACGTTGGCCTTGCGGTAGCTACGCCACTGCCCGTTTGATTTCAATGGGGTTTGAGGATTTTGCATGTACGGCATGAAACTGTTTATAGTAAGCGGGCTTATGCCGCTTTAGGTCCTATCCGATATGCCGCCCTTTTTGCTACGTAAAAAATGATTGTTGAAGTTGACCATTAAATTATAATAAATACATTTATAACATAATGAAAACACATTTTAATCAATCTTTAACTTTGCCGCCCCTCAATTATTTTGCTCTCAGCTCGGGTCTTAAGGTGTAACGGTATAAAATGAACTTAAAAAAAAAGCTTCATTCGTTTTTCAGTGATTTTTCATGAAAAGTATAGAGAGAAAAGTTATGAAATGTAGGTGATTTTGATGGTTATTTTGCCGCTCTTAAATTTTGCTGTCCCCAAAATTATGAAAGTGAGAGCCTTTTTTACCACAATTAAGTAAATTATCTATAACAAACAAACGTCTACTAACAAGAAAAAACTCAAATCGACCAATTCCAGCCATGTTTTAAAACAGTTGAGTAAGTAACCTTAATAGGAGGTTGAAAGTTCTATTTTTTATCAATTTTCACGTGAATGAAGTCACGGTTAGTTGCTAGTTTTATATACCTACTATTTAAACTAGATCAGTATTTTTATAACCTACTCAAATATTTTTTGGTCCTTCGAGCCGGATTTGAACCATTTTACCATTTAGCACCTAATTAAAACCAGAATTTGTTCCATATGCCAACGATTAAGAAGTACTTACTTCTTACGATTCCGAGTATGACTTAATTTTCAAACTACTTAACTGGATTATCAAATTACTTGATTTGACTTCAAATCAAGTCAAACTTAAGGCAAATGTTAATATTTTAATATGAAGTCAAGCTTTGAATTCGTTAGCTATATCATTTCAAAGTTAAATTATTAAGCTCATTTTTCAGTTACTTGATGAAACTATGCATGTCCATTGTTCATGAACATTGAGTCCATAAATTATACTTCATCTACAGTTTCATGACTTCAAGAGTCTTTAGGGGTAGAAAAATAGCAAAAAATTGTGTGATAGTTTTGGGGGGCAGTTGCACCCACTTCAGTCCCCCATTCGGTGCGCTCATGTGTAGATAAATATATACGAAATTTTTTTGTCAATTTTCTGTGAGTGTGAGCCCACGCTTTAATCTCGTGAGTTCAAAAACTCGCTCAGGCCATTCACATCTTGAGTCCCGACGTGAAATCCTTGTGGAAAAAAAAACGCGCCATTCAAATCTAGGACGTATTGAAATGTCTTTCATTCGATTCCCGTTAGGTGATTTTTGATAAAGATCCCAATTACTGACTCGCTGTAAGGTGACCTACAAATATTATGTAACCGTAATAAATATTAAAATATTCACATAATGAGTAATAAAAAATATCTATCTATATAAAAAATTCAAATTCTTACACGTGTCCAATTCAAATGACTCGCTCTGTCAACAATTCGAACACTGATTTTTCATTTATTCAAATTTGAACAAAAAAAAAATGTATACCAACAACATTCAAGTTGAATAACTTGAAATTATCTATCAGAAGTTCTATAAATAAACGAACATGATATTATCAATCATTTCAAATCAGTGACACAAAAAACTAAATTGAAACCGTGCTCAATTAGCAATTTAAAAAGAGTCTAACGTCAGTATTGTTTCAAAATCATATTTTGGATTCTACCAATCGTGAGTTTTACAAATATCATTTCATATCACTTTAAAATCATTTTAAATCAATATGAAGACTTTAGTTGCCCCCTAATCTTGACTTAGACCAGTAAATTCTAACCTGTGGTCCATTTACGGATTCACTGCTTGACTTGACTTTTCAGCTACTTGACTTGATTTTCAAGTAGCTTGATTAAAATTTTACTTAGAATCAAATCAAACTCAAGACAAATGTTAATATTTAAACATCAGGACAAGCATTAGATTTGCAAGTTATTTAATTTCAAAATGTTACGAAGATCTGTTCCAGGTTAACAGTTTTACAGTTTAATTCAAGCATTCCGATAAATTTGATACTCGTAATAAAATAGAGTTATTCCGCACGGGAGGGAGGGGATTCAATGATATGTGTATATTTGTGATTTTCTATAAGAAAAACAGCAAAAAATTTAACAGATTTGGACTATGGAACTTAATTTTTTGCAAGTAGTAGCAGCACGAAAACTAGACGTATACCTTCTTCTTTTCCTGTACTTCGTTTCAGGAAGGAACTCCTTTTAGGATATCTAAAAGGATCCGTAGTGGATCCCAGTGCTTTTGATTGTATAGGTACTTACACGCTGTACGTTTTTGTAAAAACCAGTAGGTAGCGAAGAGGGTGCAAAGGGGTCATCATACTATAGACCAGCGTTTCTCAATCATTGGGTCGCGTTGGAATATTTAACCCATAAATATTGGAGTGTAAAAATATACCGTATTTGCCGGACCATAAGACGCACCCCAAAATTTATCTATAAATTTTTAGAAAAAAAGTATAATTTGGACTATAAGATGCATCAGACCATAAGACGCACCCTGATTTTAAGTCAAATTTTCAGAGTAAAAAAGTGTGTCTTATGGTCCGGCAAATACGGTAGTTGCAAATTTTGGAAATATTATTTATTGATGGATAGTGATAAAAAATTTATACATTTATGTATATATATATGTATATAGTATTAAAAATTATTAATATGTTAGTCGCGTTAACAATACTCACGAATTTGTGGGGTTGCAAATGTAAAAAGGTTGAGAAACGCTGCTCTAGACGTTACTCATAGAAAGACGCCAAACAGTTCTCAATATTTTAAAGTGTTATTTTGATTTTGTTAATTTCCAAAAAAAAAAAAACATTTACAGCCTCAATGTACATACATACGAAGTGCCACCCTTTACTCCCATAACCGTCCTTATTTGAATTTTCCCAGGAAAACGTTTCAAATAAAAGTTGTAAGCATCAACGAGTCTAAGAACTATAGAAAGTTGAAATAAAATCGTTATACCCGTTTTTGAAAAAGCTCAAAAACTCCTAGAATAAAGTGGAGCTTCCGGTTAATCGATTTCAACCAAAAGCTTCGCAGCTCAACTAGATGTGATATAAAGGCAAAATTCTAAGTTTGGTGAAATTCTGATATTAAAGCTTTCGATATGATATTACTGTCACACAAACTTTTTTTTTAAAAAACCGCTGCAATTTTTGGGGATTATTTAATCAAACTACAATGGTTAATTATTACCAACCAGCAAATCTGAATAGGGCTTCCATTGAGATTTGACCTGAGGATCGCGTGAGAGCGACAATCAAGCCACCGCGCCACTAAGTGACCCCACTGATGCTTAGACTTGCTTTAAGTTTCGCTACATATTGTTAGCTCTAGTAACTTACCGATTTCTTTTAATTTTCAAACATTTTTTTACAAAACATTCTATTGTAAAGTGTACGTAGTACATCTAGTTGATTTTCTAGGTATTTAACAACAACAAAAGCTCGTGCTTTACTAACTATAGATCTTCATAAGCAAAATTTTTTTCTTCTAAGAAAAATTTTCTGAAGAGTCATTGTTTTATCAATATCGTGTGATAGGGATTATATAAAGTTTCTCATTTTGTTATGACTCATCAGAATGATGCAATCGATGTGTATCATGATTGAGGAAAAACATTTTTCTAAGGGATCGACAATGAATTTGGAAATGAATGATGATAGTTGTATCATAGTAAGAGTATGTGTGTGTGTGTGTGTGTATATTAATGATTGATACATGTGAGAGTATGTTGTCGTAGGAAGTAAAGTGTGTGTGTGTGTGTGTGTGTGTGTGTGGTCGTGAGGTATATTTAGATGTTGTGAGGGACTAAGTACATATAATAATAAGAAAGAAATGTATAAATGTGTGTGAAACGTGCTCGAAGTAGCCACGAGTCGCAATCGCCACGAGTATGCGGTAACTACACGTGAATCGAATCACGTTGTTTTGCCGGTTGTTTGTGCGCTCAGTCGCATCAATCTAAATGTGTGAGAACAACACACATATTAACATTATTACCTACTAAGTACAACCACCACAGAACTGATGAATTGCATTTGAAAATCATTAGATTCGACAAAATATATCGGACAAGTGAGAGAACGACTCGCAGCACCTCTACGCGCCATGTACAAACAACAATGAATATATTAATGACATTTTATCTTCAACTAACGGCTATCTGTTCCCATAAAAATTCACAAATTATAACGAAACACAGTTCAACTTCAAAACAATAAAAACCTATGAAGAGACAATCACTGCAGAACAATTTCCCAGAATCCGCATAATTTGGAGATACAATCGAGGACAAAAATACTGAAAATGTCATGCATTTCTCTACTGTTTCCAGCATGTCACAACAAAACACATTAAAATTCATTAAACAATAATTGTTTCTCAATTTACATGTATATGGACCAGTAAAATCAGATATTCGATTTGTTTATAATTCTCTTATCAACAATCGTTTAATAAATGCCAATCAAATTATGCAGTCATATTAATATAATCTTCTATATAAATAATATGATAGCTCTTTTTCAATGTTCGCTTGTAACTCAAAAACTAATGGATAGATTTCGATCAAATTTTTGTTTGTTTTACTTCTTATGTACTTATCTAAAAAAAGAATTATCACGATATCTTAATTAAAAATAAAGTATTTAAAGTTTTAAAAAAGGCGATTTTTACAAGCAAAACGCGTTGAGCGGTGCATTTTTCTTCGCTTTGATAGAGTAGGGCCAAACGGTTTAGTGCGCATGGGCTGCAGAGATAGTGTTTTTCCTTCCACTGCCTAATGATTATTTCATATTTGAGCCGCTCAGCGTACACATCGATTAACTCCGTAATGCAAAAAGATATGAGTAAATTGATAAAATAGACTTCTGAAATACATTGTCTCTTATGGAAAAGCTAAATGTCATTTAGAGCAGTTTTTACTTATTATTAGAAAAATTTATTTTGGATATATAAAGTTAGGGATAAATCAAGTGTTTTGGCATGAAAATTTGTAAAAGTTGAAAAACTGGAGTTAATCGATGTGTGCACTGACCGGCTCATTTGAGCGTAGACTTAATAGTTAATGCAGTTCAGCGAGATATTAGATACTGTAAATACAAATTCAAAAACTTAAAACCGTTACAGTAATCAAATTACATTTCAACACTCCCTTTTATTATTGCATATATTTGCTAACCAGAAAGAGTTAAGTTTGTGAAAAATTTGTTTTTTTAGTTAAACTATATGCCAAAAAATTAAAAAATTACTAAAAATTTGCAAACTAAAACTACAATAAAATACAAATAAGTCACTTTTTTCAGTTTTTTTTTTAATTGCTCCTTAAATGATCTTTCCGGATCCCCAATTGCTCCAGGTGTATAGTTAATAGTTAATTAATAATTAATTTTTTTTTAAATTTTTAAACTCAAGAATTAAAATCGCTATAAGACCCGAAATAATTTTTAATTGATCTTTTTTAAGCTCTCAATCAGCTCATTTCATTACGCAAATAATTAATAACATTTTTGCAATATTTTTAATAATTAATTATTTTTAACTATTTATACATGTATTGTTGTACTGTGACGTCCAACAACTGCCGTTGGATCTTATAAACATGAATAGTTTAAAAATTGAATTACTAATTAACTATACACCTGGAGCAATTGCGGATCCGGAAAGAGCATTTAAGGAACAATTTTTGGAAAAAATAAATTAAAAACAATGATTATTATGGATTATATAGCAATTTTTATTTTCGAATTTAGAAATTTTTGAAAAATTAATTATTGATTAACTAATACACTTGGAGCAATAGTGGATTCTGAAGGAGCAATTTAGGAGCAATTTTTTGGCATATAGTTAAAAATGTTCTTTCCGGTTATTTTTTTATATATTTTTGCTTTCAATTTTTTAAATGTGTTTTCTCTGTAAATTAAATATGTTCTTAACATAATAACCTACGCGGACGACGTCGCGAGTAGCAGCTAGTTTGAAATATTTTTTATGCATTTGTATGCGAGTTTAAATGAATTTATCAAATCTTCATAAAACTATTGACAACAACAGAATTTTTCTGTGCTTAGACAGTCGTGCTATGACCATAGATGTTAAAGCGACTTTAACCCCCCCCCCAAAAAAAAAACGGTTTAGTCATTAATTATTGAATTCCAAACAGTAGATTACGGAATATTTTAATAAATTTTTGTTTGTTTGGTAGCATTCCGATTTACCTTCGAAATATCTTTTAAATAGTTATTCGGAATTGCTTTGGTATGATAAATAAACGTTTTTTTTTTTTAATATTTCAATAGTAATGTCATAGTAAATGTCATAGTAACTATTTAAGAGAACGATAAGTGTACCAATAAACGTCTTTTGTCATCATTTTTTGTCTTTTGTTTCTTTCCATTTAACGTGTTCTCGCGACGTAGGCGACGTAATGGTGATCGCAACACCAACAGTGGTGATTTATTTTTTGATAAGCACACACCAATCGGTGCTAGAACTATATAAAACTGCATCGTTTAGTCATAGATAATCATATTAAAATTGATTTATAAACATCCAAGTGAATTTCCGTTTATTAAGCAGCATTTTGACTTACATTCCAAACATTCTTAAGTGAATATAGTGGACTTGAAATAATTTTTTCGTCCCTTGAAAGAACGAGTTAGGAAACTAAAAAATCAGAGATTTGCACGTAGATTCATAACTATAAAAGTAGAATTTGAGAAAGTTGATCAATTAAGAGTAGGATTTAAAAATATAAACCTTCCACCCCCTTTTTGAGCCACTTCAAAAAATTATTTCTAAGTGAAAACTGCAGTCCTCTCAGGAATAATGTTTTCATCTTCAATGATTAATCATTCACTTAGTTTTTACTTACTTTTCACTTAGTTGGTACCAGTTTGCACCATGATAAAGTACCAACATTTTATGTTGGTTATTTGATCATTCTTAGAACAAATATGTCTAGTATCCGATATAATAAAGCATGAGACATATCATCTTACAAATTTCGTGATTCTAGATAAGAAAGTATTTGATTTGCTTAGAATACCAAAGTCATAGGTATAAAGAGTTGAATTTTTTATCGAAGTTCCTTCCAGATTTTAATTGGATGTCTTCAGGGTAGCACAGACCTTAGTATTTGATAGTTTTATCCGTTCGTCTCTCGTTATATACACAATTTTAATAATAAGTCTCAAAACATAATTTAATGTGTGTTTCATTGTTGCAGATGTGCTAAGACAGCGTATGATGGTGGCAGATTTGGTCGCCCGTCAACAGAGCAGTTCTCCCATCAATGGTGAGACGCCTTCATTAAACTCAACAATGCCCAACAATCAACACGAGCAGCGCTGCGAGCGCAACGCAAACGAACGCAACGAGGCGCTATCGATGCATTCGAACAACAGTAACGGAACGTTTCTACCGCACGACATGGGTCCGATGAGTCCGATGTCGCCGGGTGGCGACAATGGCTACGATATTGCGAGCCACCTGAAACGCAAAGAGTTGTTCTCGCAACGCAAGCAACGCGAGTTCATTCCCGACAACAAGAAAGACGACAGCTACTGGGATCGGCGTCGACGCAACAACGAGGCGGCGAAACGATCGCGTGAAAAGCGTCGCTTCAACGACATGATCCTCGAGCAGCGTGTCGTCGAGCTGACCAAGGAGAACCACGTGCTTAAAGCTCAGCTGGACGCGATCAAAGAGAAATTCGGAATTTGCGGCGATGCGATCATCAGCGTCGATCAGGTAATCGCAACATTGCCCAGTAACGAGCAAGTGTTGAACATCACCAAGCGGCCGAAGTTGAGTAACGGCTCTGGTGCACCGATGCTATTCTCGCAAAACTCGAATCCATTACCGACACCGAGTGTCCATCCCAATATAACACCTGGCATGAAATCACCGTCACCGGTCAATCATGTGCATGGAGTGTTTCCACCAGTCAGCCACGACGGTGGATATCCTTGTGAAGATTCGCAACATTTCGGCTACCGGTACCCACTAATCCATCCAGCCGCTCAGTTTGAAATCAACTGTAACAGTAACAGTGCCTTAAACTTGTCGCGAACTCGTTCGCGGTCACGCAGCCGTCCCCAATCGCCATATGAAATATCGAGCGGCTCCGGAGACGAGTGCTCGGCACCGATCAACCAGGAAGCCAACAACAGTTTGCCGCTCAAATTGCGGCATAAGTCTCACCTGGGCGACAAGGACGCGGCAAACGCGTTGCTCTCGTTACAGAACATTAAGCAAGAACCAAGTTCACGAGCAAGTCCACCCTGGGATGCCGAAGGATCGAGTGACGAGCGTGACTCAGGCATTTCACTGGGCTCCGAATGGCCCAGCGGTCTTAATCCCGCTACCAAAGTGCAACACCTCCAGAAACGAATCGGGCCTGAGGACGATCCCGAAAACAAAATCCATATGGAGTCAGAACTCGCTCGATTGGCCTCCGAGGTCGCCACGCTTAAATCGTTACTCATCCAAAACAAAACCCAAAAAGCGATCAGCATTCTTAACGGGCAATAAATCTCAAATCGAGTTTTACTGTGACATATCTCACTCCCTACAATGTCTTATTCTTTATTCCTGGACATTTATACTAATATTTAAGGTACCTCGATTTTTCGATCTACCAAATACATTAATTGCCATATAAAAGTACGACGTTTTACCTCCCTACAACTCAATCAGCATCGCTATACAATGTTAATTGATCAGTAGAAAGTAACAATCAATCAAATCTACTGATCTTTCAATTAGGGACGTTATCGTCGCAGTGTCCATTAATCAGAAGACATCATTGGCAGTCAATGTGTTTAATAAATGTTTGGTGTTTTGGTGATATTGTGATAAAAAAAATATAAAATCGCCCAAAAAGTAGTTAGACGAATTTTTGTCATATCTGGCATCTTCTGGAACGATCAGTTCCACATGGTACTCGTAGATACTCTAATAAGTACTTGTAGTTGATAAGCAAAAACCAAAATCACGTTACCTATTATATATTTTTAGAAGCAAATCTTGATTAAATTCAAAATATATTGTAAAAAAAAAACTTTAGGACAAGTTGATCAAAGGTTACCTAAATAATTTATATACAAAAAAATATTTTTTTAAAAGAAAAAAAATGAAAGACTTTTAAACCCATCTTGATATAACTAAATATAACTAAGTGTTTGTAAGTAAGCAGAACTAAGTTTTAAGAGGAAACAAAGCTGATGCTTGTTTTAGATTTTTAATGATATTTTCTACTTGTATTTCTTTTGTAATAAGGCAACAATCAGGTCTTGTTAATATTTATTTGACTAAAAGAATGTCTTATGGAAAATTGCCGATTGATATTTCGACTTTGTGATCATCCTATCGAGTGTTATCGACTAGGCAAGACCAGGGATCAGACACTCAATGCGCTATTCTCGTATCTATGCTAAAGAGAATCAGACCGCCAACATTGTTAGTAATTTTACCACAGTACAAACTAGTGCCAACATAATTTCAGTGGCGCATATTTTGAATTGATAAATCTTTTTTTTTCATATACAATTATTTCTCAAAACAATACTTTAAACAGGGTACTAATAATTTACATATTTATCTCTTATTTGTCCTAGGGAGAAAATCAAACAATCAACTTGCTATAGTATCACACTTTAGTGGTAACTAGTACAAATTTATACGATATTAGTTGGATTTTATTATGAATATCTTAAATTCAACTGACTTCAGAGGCCTGACTGGGTTCTCAGACTTATTTGACATGAGGAGATTTAAGAGTTGCCAACAAAAAGAAACTAAAAAACGTCCATTATTTTGATACAATTGAAGTTTAATTAACTCTCTTCTAGATTTAAGACATTCGTAATGGATCCAATCGTTTGAATTATGTTGGTACGAATTGCCATTGCTGTAAGATATTGTAGGTAGTTTGAATTTATCTTTAAGACAAATAAGAAGATAGAAGAAATATATTGAGCTATTATTGGCGTTTCCAAACGTCAATGGTACTCACCAAAACATTGAAATTATGTTGGCACTATTGCCGTTTTGGTAAAACTAGTGTTTATGTTGGTAGATTGATTTTCTCCTCAAGATACATAAGAGGTTAGCATAAATGCATTGAGTGTACTCGAATGGCTTATTTAAGCGCGGTATATTGATCAGATCATCGTTTTAAGGTAATATTTTAAAGATTTACTTGTAACATAAAGCAACTATTTTTGGACTTAAGAATTTAAGATTTAAGGCCGAGACGTTTTTTTTTTAAATATATGAAGTTAGCGATGTAGTAAAGCAAGAAAAAAACGGTCTCAATCGCCTTTATTGTGATTATATTTTTATTGATGTTGAAAATGCGGACAAAATTATTGAAAAAAAAATTGTAGATATAGTTTTATATGAAAAATTTTATATTAAAAAAATAAAAAAAAAATTAAATAACCAAAAAAAAATAAATATATGTAGATATAAAAAAAAAAAATCGTGCACAGAAAATCAGTGATGACTGGATTTTTTTCACTTAAAAACACAAAATTAATTTATTTATTATTTAAAATCAATCATTTTATTTATTTAATTTATTTATTTATAATTTTTCTCTCTATCTCAAAATTTGTTTTCCATTTAGTTAATTTTTTTTTTTTTTTTTTTTTGAAAAACTGTTCAACTGTGCACAACTTCATGTTTTCCATTTGAAAAATATCTAAATTCTAGACTTAAATATTTCAAGCATTGTACATATTATTATATTTTTTATTTATTAAATAGTTTAAACTAATTCTGTCCCATTTATTCTTTTACTTAAACAATAAGAACTATGTACAGACGTCGCTTTTTGATTTTATACTCTTTACTTAGAAAATGACAAAATAATGCCAATTATAAAAAAAAAAATATTATTACTATACATTTTCTATAATTATCTATCCTATTAAGTTTATATTTATCTTAACCTTTTACTAATTATTATAAAAATATAACTAAAAGCAATCTTTTGCTACTTGTAAAATATTTCTTAAAACAAAAATATATATTAAACTAAATATTTTATTTGAAATGTTAGAAATGCTTTTTTTTTTCTTCCATACTTCCTTTTTTCAGGTGTTTTAACTATTTTTAATTCAGTAGTTCTGAGTCGATTAAGAATTGATTGAGAACGCACATGAAAAGTTGAGTTCTAATGAAAAGTGAATATTAGCATTAGCAGTTATAAGCAAACTTTATTGTCGCTTTAACGCTCTTAATATACGCACCGCTCACCGGCCAGCGATCCGTTTGCGCATACCCTACCCCATACGTGCCAATGTGCGTGAAACATGCATGTGCTTACAAAGAATATATATGTTAAACGAAACATTACATTTTCAATCTTAAAAATTAATTTTTTTTTCTTGTATGCTTACGTTTTTCGGATGTTATAGCTCTTGTTTGTGTAACAATTCTGAATTCATTATATCTACCATAAGGACCATTACACAGCATATCTTATATACGATTGTTGCTCACTCTTAATGGGTCGTTCATAAAATATGTTCGCATACCGAGAGAGGGTATCGTTTAGTGTAGCAAAATGTGACAAGGAGAGGGGGGGGGGGTCCTACAAGAACGTGACGTACGCAGTTCATCAAGCAGTTCTTCTGTAATTTTTTCTTGATTTTTAATTTTATTTTTTGTCACGAAAGAAAGTCATTCGTATTGAATGTGTAAATCAGTGCTTCTTAAAGTGGAGGGGAGGGGGTTGTGAACTACCTACATAATAAGTACTAACCGTGTCCGACGTTGTTTAACTTTGGCGATATAACGAGAACCAGTGTATCCTACGTGGAATGGTTGTTGTTGTGGCGCATCAAGTTGAATGAAGGAAAATCTACGCATATAAACTTTACCAATTTTTTTTTTGCCAATAGCAGAAAAACCAGGTTAGGGCACGTTCCCCCCGCACTGCAGCCTAAGGCTTATTGTACTCCTGTTCTGCTCATTCATCCCTGCTATGCAAGGATCCTTGCTTATTCCAGGTTCAGCATTCTGCCTAGCAGAAGCAGTCCCTGTACTAAGCTCGCGCGATTTGAGCCTGTTTGGGCGTCATCTATCCCATACAGGTGTCGCCACTTTGTGAGGGCTTTGCAGTCAAAAATGACATGGGTCGCGTTTTCCTCCCCATCCCCACACATTCTGCAATTGAGGTCTCGTTGAGACACCCCAATAGTCTGCAGATGCTTCCTCAGTCCACAGTGTCCGGTTATCAGTCCTGTTATTGTCCTGAGTTGATTCCTTCCCAGCCGTAATATCTCAGCTGTGAGCGAGGGGCAGATTTGCCCCATCATTCTCTTGCTGTGCCTCTGGTCAGGAATTTCTTGCCAGTATTTGTTTTGCTGCCGTCTCAGTCGACTTTTCATCGCTCCTTTGACTGCAGATTTGGTGATCCCCACTCCAGGTTCTGGGCCCATGAGTGGGGTCATCAAACCAGCCCTTGCGCAAGCATCAGCTCCTTCATTTCCTTCGACTCCCTTGTGCCCCGGCACCCAACCAAGTTCAACTCGGTTGTGCTTTGCCAGGTCCTCCAGGAGTTGCCGACACTCCAGCACCAGCTTTGAGCTAATCACCGTATTGGCAATCGCTCTTAGCGCTGCCTAACTGTCAGAGAGAATACGTATGTTCCTATTCCGATAGCCCATATCTAAGTTCTCCCTAGCACATATGGCAATAGCCGTGACCTCCGCTTGAAAAATAGTGGCCGAGTCCCCAAGCGGCACTGAAATGCGCCTTCATGGTTTTCCGCCCACTACCCCCGCGCCAGATCCTCCGTCCATAACCGATCCATCTGTGAACCACATTATTTCATTTGGTTCCCTGTTTCCCCCCATATATGGCCTTAAGGTTACCATATAGGGGCACTTGAACCTGTATTCAGTGGGCATCCAGTCGCTTACCATCCCCATGAGGGGGCTGGCGATGACGTCCACTATCCTTGCATGTCCGCGCGGAGTCGACCACCAAGCACCATTCAGTTGCAGCCTGTGCGAGCTCAGCCTAGCTTCCACCCCCACCCACAAGTGAAGTGGAGGGAGATCCAAGAGAGTCTCCATGGCCGCCGTGGGTGTGCTTTTCATTGCCCCCGTGATGCAAAGACAGGCAAGCCGCTGCACCTTGGTCAGGTCACCCCTGGCCCCGCTCTGCTCACACCTGGGCCACCACACCACACACCCATATGTCACGGACGGCCTCACCACCGAAGTGTATAGCCATCTCATGATTTCCGGCCTTAAGCCCCATCTTTGACCAAGTGCCCTCCTTGTCATCATCAAGTTAACTTTACCAATAAGAAGATACCCACTCTGTCTATAACAATGAATGGACAAATTGTACCTTATGCTTACTCAGCCAAATATTTGGGAATAAATCTGGATGCTAAGTTGAAGTGGAGTGACCACGTCAAAAAAGAAAAAGACAGTCGAGAACAAACTGTATGACATCCAATTATGGGGATCCAGAAGGATCCAGAACTTCCAGAACAACATACTACGTAGAATTGTAAATGCTCGTTGGTATATACGTAACAGGGATCTGCACCGTGACCTACAGATCAGCTTAGTTACTGAAGAGACTAGACGATATGCGAATTTCGAAATGAAAGGCGTCCTTGATAGATCGACGACTTAAGCGAATGAAGATTCAGGATTTGAGGGAATAAACGATATGGAAATTATTATATAATAATTTTCCCCTATGCGGCGCACCAAGAAATAAAAATTACTAGCCGATTAGAAAATTGGTCGTGCTTCGGAAGGGGGTTTTAGTGGGTAAAAACCTACACTACCGCAAGGCACGGGTCTTGTGTTGTCTTTTGAAAATTTCCACCTTCCAGCGCAAACAAACAAAAAAAAATGTAACAAATAGTTAGCAAAGGCATCAAAAAAATTCAAATAGGGGGATGTGAGATATCCACTTGGGTTCCAAGGGGGCCGGGACTTCAAAAAATTTAAGAAGAACTGGTGTACATGTTTAAATATTGAATGTGTAATTATAATATATTATGAGTATATTTAAGAATGTTTTGAAATTTTATTATTAAAATAGTAAATATTTTAAGATATTAATCTTTATTATATAGTATTAATCAAAACTAACTATTTAAAGGGGGTGGGGGTTGTGATGTTATATTTATAATGGGGGTTTGCAAAGTGTGATGCAACATGACAAAGGTGGAGGGAGGGGTAAAAAAACGGCGAAATTTAGCATGACATAGTTTATATACAGTACCTAATATACGTACCGCTCACCGACCAGCGATCCGTTTACGCATACCCTACCACATACTACACCAATGTGCGTGAGACATGCATGTGCTAACAAAGAATATACGTTAAACTAAACATATAATTTTTTTTCCTGTATGCTTACTTTTTTCGGATGTTACAACTCTTTTTTGTGCAGTAATTCTGAATTGCTTCATAACTGATTTTAAAAGCACATTATAAGCGTACTTAGCGTATATGGTATGTAATACAAATATGTACACTAAATGCTCTATGTTGGTAAGTTGTAATTAAGTTCATTTAACCGTATTTAAATATTTTCTTAAATTTAAAAGAAATGACTCTGCAAAAGATGAAAATTATGGAAAAGGTACTAGTATGGAACACCAAATTAGATTCCATACTAAATAATGATCCAATAAATCTATGATAAGAACTCGGTTACTATCCAGAGAAGCTAGGTTTAGGGTTTAATTCGTTCGGTTTTAGTAACAAATACAACATTTAAAAATATTTTATTCGTGTATGATTTAAACTTCTCACTGATGTGAAGCTAGTTGACGTCTAAATCACTTCACACATCTCAATCATTGTGAGAATTATCAAGTGAAAATAAAATTTTTAATCCAATTTTTTATCCTATTATGTATTTTTCAAAGATGGCAAGGATTGCAGGGACAGGTTAAGAATTAAAGACACAAAAAAAAAAGAAATTTCCTTAAAATTTTTATTGAATATAAAAAAAATGTATAGATATGTCTAACATGTCAAAGTCTTATATATTATTTTGGACGGAATTTTTTTACAAAAATCACGATTTGGAAGTAAAATTAAAGATCAGGTTGTCTTTAAAACTGAGTTAAAATGCAGCCTTTAGGATTATGGAGTATCCCACGACAGATCAACTCAGTTTGAACATTATCATGGTGTTCACATAGGGAACCACAAGATGTATGTGAGGTTATGCATCACTAGTTTCAAATACAGAGTTAAATGAAACCTTTTTAAAAAAAATTTGTTCAATCCAATGTTAACTTGGGAATTTGTCAAGGCACATTGAAAATTTCAATTCAAGGATTATGTCAAAATTAGATAAAATTAGCCCTCGTAAATTTAAGGTTAACGTTAAATTGGAAAATAAAATAAGTAAATAATTAACTAAAATATGATATTCGAATCTATTTCGTAAGACGTGTCACTTGTCAAGTGAGACGACAATTCAAACAGTACTCTGTAGGCTGTCGCTTGCTTTTGTTTTTGGTATTCTAACACATAATATGTTACCGTGAAACCGAAAAATTCGCGAAATTTGTTGTGAAGTGACATTTGTCGTCTTACTTGATAGGTGACACGTCATACGATAGGCTCGCTTATTAAAAAATTTTGAATCGATTTTATGTTCATTATTACTGAAATAAAAATTATGCAAGTAAAATGAAATGCATTGTTGCCAACTCTCCAGTTTTAGTCGGAAGATTCCAAAAAAATCAAACTAGACTACAGTTTATGGTCAATAACTATTTATACTGTTTGCGAATAATAATTAAGTCATTCTAGGATACTTATAGATAATAACTATTACAGTTTGTTCCCGATGAAAATAAAACCATAAACAGTAGGATACATGTTATGTGAAATACATAAAAGTTACTATAATTTTATATTACGCATGATTTGTATCGGACAATGTACGGTTTTGTTTTCATCGGGAACAAACTTATTGATTACTAGTTATTGTTGTCCCCCTCATGTTTTTATAGTACTTTGGGCTTGTATTACATATTACTACAAAATCAATTTAGAATGTGTTCGAAATACACCATAAGCGTATTGACAACCTGTAGTAGGACTCCTTCAACTACAGTCCATAGGGGTGCCCCGATTTGACCTCCCTTACATTAGAGATTTACTTCAGATTTAATGGAATAGTCTCTGTATTTTTTTGGAATTTTTAGTTGGTAACCATTATAGACAGTTTTGAGGTTGAAATTTTTAAAAAGTTTGTAATTTTGAGGTTAGCTGAATAACTGTTGTCATAAGATGTAGATGGTTTAAAATTCATACTAAATGAGATTCATAGAAATTTTTATAAACTAACTCAAGTTTTAAGTGCATTACATACAGTCAACGATTTAGTCAAGAAAAAGTAAAAATATTTTATCTGCTTTCATTGGCTGAAACTTTGATCGACGCCAATGCACCAGCCAATGATCGCCAAGTAGCGATAGATGCTTTAGTACTCTAAGTAGTCTAAAGACAAAAATTTCAATTAGTTGGTCGTTTTTTTTATGACATCTACGTTCTACATTAAAAATTGCTAACTCTGACTAAACTGTAATCTTTGGTTGAATTACAGTCTTAAAATTAAAATAAGATAGACTTAACCTAAAAAAAATTTTATCAAAAGATATGTCATTACTTTAGAGTCTGTATGGAAAAATATGTGTGGAGATTTAGACTTAGTCAATATTTCGGTTGTTTCTTTAACAAATTTTTCTAATTAGTTCAGTTCCATCGCTAGATTATACTCGGCATAGTTGAAACCGTCGTATAGTTTTGAATCAATTACAGAATCACCGTTCATCAATAGCATTTCCAAATTTTGTACTAATTCCTAGAAAGAGACAATTAATTAAATAAGATTCATCTCTAAAATTTGAATTTACTTTAAAAGTTGGTCGTTCATCTGAGTCCAATTGCCAGCAATTCAGCATAATTTGATAAATGTCGTTGGAAAAGTATTGCAACTGAGGTAAACGGACTCCTCGCCGAATTTCATTGGCGACATTGTTTGTTGGAATTTGAACAAATGGAGTTCCACCTAAATTCACAAAATTTCATAATTTAAATACTGATTATTGAATGTAGACAAGAACGTATATCTCTCATAAAAGAATAATTCAAAACTTTCTTTACCGCGCATGTTTTGTACCGTATAATGCACGGTTTTATTTTTATCGGAAACAAACCTTTTGATTTTTCTTTAAAATTTTTACCTTAACAAATATCAAATATTAAAACAGAGAATCGTCTCTAAAGAAATAGATGACTGAATTTATCTTAGAGTTGAACAAAATGGCGGAGGCGGTATTCCAGTCATTTCAAAAATGAACTAACGAACATCTTCTATGTGAACATGTATTCGTACTGTTTTATATTTTCATTGTAAAAATCTTGGTCTACCCTAATGTAAAGCTTTCTAATGATTCGTTCTAAATAAGAAAGAAACCGTACACTAACGGCCAAAGATATGCGCATTTTCAAAATTGTGTTCCAGATGATTTATAGCTGTTTTTGTACGGAGTAGTTTTTGTACCACATGAACCAGTAAAATTGTGAAACAGTAATATCAATACTTGGTCTCGAGAAAGTATTGTGGTGAGACTTGCGATTTGTGATTTCTTTAATTTCAAACTTTTTTATGAACTAATTTCGAACAAGAATCTAGTTCGGATCTAAGCCGCACAACATACAACTCTATGATTTCTATATTCTGTCTATGGATTGTTGATATGGACGCACATCTCTAATAAGAGAATAATTACATATCCCTTAAAATAAGGATATCAACTAAATAGTTTCAGAATAGCCATCGCGATGCTGTCAGTTACGAAGACGGTGATTGACAGAACGACATTACTAGAGTGCCCGTACTGGGACAATGCAGTATGCACCAGTAGATCTTAACAGCGTCCAATTGTGGCATTTTATCCTTCATTCCCACTCGCATTAATTTCTTTAACACAAAGGTGTTCCTCCTTTTATAAAATGCTCAATGATTCGGTCATTTAGCCAAGAATACATTCCAGATATTTCAGTTAGGCAAAAATATTCAAAACGAACCTAAGTATAGACATGCACACAAATTAAGTCATTAAGTTTTTTAACCGTCGCGTTAACATACAAAAAAGTCGTCTGGAACAAACTAGATAATCATTTTGATTAATTAACGTACACTAAGCAAAGCGGATGGGATCCAACATGCATTATTATAAGACTTATTGATAAAAAGGATATCGAGTACTGGTTTAAATCCTACTTATGAAGATAGAAGTCTATGACTACGATATTCTATTAACATTTACTAGACTGTAAAGTTATAGAAAATAAAATGGCGGACGAACAACTATAAAAAATGTGAATTAGATTAATTATTCAAAGATAAATATAGTGCGTAATAACTTGCAATTGGTACTATCTGATTAATTAATATGGCTATTTGGCATTCGAATACATTTCAATGATTTGAAATGTCAAGTTGCAACTAACAAAATAGCTTTCAAAAATGAACATGTTCTTTGTGAAAATGTTCATATACTAAAAATGTATTTGCCCTTCTTTTTATTCAAAAGTATCTGCTGCGAGGCGTCACAGTACTTAATTTTGCTTTTAATTATGAAATTCGCTGTTGAAACTCGCTTTATAACTATACATATAAACAGAACTAAATGCATACAACCTATATGTATGTACATATAACATACGATTTCCCAACCTTCACCCCAGAATCGTCCTTATTCGAATTTTTCCAGGAATAAGTTTCAAATAAAAGTTGTAGCTACTGATGAGTTTAAGAACTATAGATAGTTTAAAGAAAATCGTTAGAGTCGTTTTCGAAAAAAATCGAAAAAACTCAAAAACTCTTAGGATAAAGTGGAGCTTTCGGTTAACCGATTTCAACCAAAAGCTTCGCGGCATAACTAGGTATAATATGGAGGTCAAATTCCAAGTTTGGTAAAATTCGAATAAAGCTTTCGATACGATATGGCTGTCACACACACACAGACATGTTTCTAAAAACTACTTTTTTGGACTCGGGGGACCTCAAAAAATGTATTTCCATTAAAAGCTTGATTCGACCCGATTACAATACTTCCTTTACTATATAGTAGTAAAAGAGAGTAAAAAAGTTGGTCACCTTAGTAAAGAGCAAGTAGATGGTTTAAAAATAGCCGCAGTGGCGCTGTTTGTTGTAACGTCACTGCTAGGGAATTCAATGTCACGAGATCTCGATATATTTTAGATAAGATCTTGCAAGATTGAACTAAAAGAGAGCATGTAAATGTCCTTCTTAGCGTGTTTCTCAAATTACATCTACAAATAGAGTCAATTTTAAAGAAAGTTTTGGATCTCAATAAATGCGTAAAACCAAAAAGTAAATTGTTACAATTTGCTTTTAATAGCTTTCTCACACTGATGCCGATCAGTATTGAGTCTGAAAAAGCATTTGCAGCTGTCGGATACATAGAGACGGAAATAAGATAGCACTTGTCGGACAGCACATAAAGTTTTTGCTACGTTTTAGCTATTTTCGAAATCACCACTATAACTAAACGTAATCGTGCAGTTTTCATGACGTTTTAGATTTCTATTAAAAAAAAGTCCGATATCTCGTGAGTTAGAAATCAGTCAGTCAGTCAGTCGCGAGTCAGTCTCGCGATATCTCGCTATTTCGATCTCAGCTCGAGATTATGTTCCCTAGTCTATCCCGTGAAGAATAGAAACCAAGCCTGAACTAATAATTAGTAAGTATTATGAAAATGAAGACGCTCACGAGTAATATAGATGTCACTGCAATACGCCAAACCACAGCATGGCGACTATTCTCTACGCATTTCGACTAAAATATTTTACGCTTATACTTTTTAAATCGTCTCATATCAGAGACAGAGATATACCTCCTTATAATATCCAGAGAGAAGGTTGAGAGTGCCAGATCGCACGAATACACGTGCTGCCCTCTACTCCGACTACAAAAATTGGAACTATTCCTTAGTTACTCGTTTGTTCCTTTCTCTCCACTTATCTACACTCTGAACGACTAAAGCCTTAGTGAAATGGTCGAGGCTTTAGTGCTTTAGGTGTTCCAAGTGTAGACTAGTGGAGTGAAAGGAACGGACGAGTGACTAAAGAATACTTCCAAATTTCGATACGGTGTAGGGCGCAGCATATCTATTCGTGCGATCTGGCTCTCTAAACTTTCTCTCTGTAACTATCCTTCATAACACAAACCTAAAGTACAAGCTTCCCAAAGGAGACAACCAAACGACCAAACATCACTTTTCGTCGATGGCGTTCGTTGTCGGAACACCTCATGAGCACTCCACCTCGTATAATCCCAATTTTGATTGTCCTTGTTAAAGTCCAACAGTCCAAAACCACCGATTTTTGCCATCAAATTATACGAGTTCAAGTAGATCTTGCGACAGCACAACTGTTTATGTACCAACTTAAAAAAAATTTATATTAGAGAACGAGTCGAAGGTCAATCTCGTGTTCGCGTTACTTTTTGATTAGAAAAGTGCTCCATACCGCGCCCGATGTGTAGGAAAATATTTAGGAAAATGTCCTGTGTCAAATGGGTGAAATAAATCTGGTCGTTTCTCAAAATTCGACTCGACAACAACCACTCCTTCAGGTCGAGTTCATAGTATTCCATGACGATGTAAAGTGTCGTTGGGTTTTCATAAAATCCAATCAACGCCATTATATTATCGTGTTTTCCCGAAATTATCAACATGTTTAACTGTTTCAACATTTCTTTCGACTCGCTTTTTCGTAGTTTGTGATCTGCAAAATACATTTTTCTGTTAATGAAAGTTTATGGATTCTATTATTCAGATAGCAAACCTGGAATCACGTAAATTGCTGTTTGGGACGTGTTATTTTCTTGTTTCACCAAACCAGACACGATTCGACCGTATTTCCCCGTTCCAATCACATGATCCAGGTGGATGTCCAAGAAGTTCTTTGGGATATTCCAGACTTTGTTACGTAAACTTTCATAATGGCTTACACGCTCCAGTTCCTCTTCAGGAACATAGCCGCTGTTCTCCTAAAAGTACAAATGCATGTGTCAAATTAATTTAAGATTTAAACTATGGTTACTAGCGATCGGTAATCCGGAATTCCAAGAAAAATGTTGGGCTTTCATTGCAATTCGATCCTAGGATAACTGGCGGTGATTGGGCGACAATCACGCCTAAGTGACTAAGTCACTAAGTGACCATAATAATATTGTGTATTCCTTGTTATATAGTTAAAAACGGCCGATAACGAGTGGAACTCGTATTAGAAATCCATCGTATACGTTTCCATGCACAGAGAAAAAGTTGAGAGAGCCAGATCACTCGAATACACGTGCTGACTAGGGTTTGCAAAAAACCGTATTTTTGTTAAAACCGGTTTTTCGGGTTTTTCCTATCTTAAGCCCGGTTAACCGGTTAAAAACCGGGTTTTTAAGAAAATTAAATCTATAATAAAATCACCCCACCCTTATTGTATTTATTTACAAATAAAACACCATTAATTAATGATTATTTTTATTTTTAATTCAACTTCAGTTATAAAAGTTCATTTTCGAATTTCAAAATTTAATAAAACTGATAAAAGCATGTTTAGAGAGTAATTTTACTCTAACTTACTTCTAATTTTGTTGTTAAAATTTCCTAACACAGAAAATGTTCTTTCTGAATTTATCGAAGTTGATTTAGCTGTGATTCAGGCATTTGAAAGTAATTCTTGTTGTTCTAGTTGCTCGTTCTTTTCCCGGTTGTTTCAAATAACTGGCATTCTTTTCTAAACATCCATCATTTAGCAACCTTTCCACTTCATTCACCTTTATTATGCACTTGAATCTCAATATGCTCACTTACAAATTTTCTACATCTGATTCAATTTGAATCATTCTTTCTAATAATCACCTACCAAAATTTAACACAACTGATTTTGACGAACATGGCAGAGTAACTCCCGGTTGAATAATTGATTTGATTTTTGCATAATTTGGGTATTTTAAATACTTCGCCAAAGTTCTTTTGTAAAATTCATTTTAAAAAATATTAAATACAGTTTAAAAAAATCCCGATTATTGTTATTGAATAACCGGGTTTTTGATTTTTACTAAAAAAAAAAAAACGGTTTTAACCGGTTTGCAAACCCTAGTGCTGACCCCTACTTCGAGTACGAAATTTGGGGGAGAGTAAGGTTAGCGTGGCGCCAAGAATTGACGACGGTTCTTGATAAAACATGTCAAAAGAAAACGAAAAGTTGTTATTTGCGAGTTTTTGCTTCGTTTTCGATAAAAACCGGATTTCAAGACGCATTTTTCTTGTGGGAAATGATTTTGATAAATCTGTCAATTAAGACGTAATTATGGGAACTGTCATGTATTTTAAGTTAATTCATATAAATTCATCCAACAATTCCCTACTACAAATGCCAAAGAGGTCCAGGGGGAACCCTGGCGGGGGTTTGGGAGGCGGAGCCTCCAACAAAAGAAATTGTCGTTAGCCGAATTTCATTATTTGACTGAATGTGCACTTCCTGACACCACAAAGTTTTACACAAAATTAAATGTTTAACCATAAAAATTATGCTGCAAATATTTATGAGTTTTCAGTATTCGTTGAAAATCTTTATGAATACATTATATCCTGCATTATATTACAGCATTTTAAATTTATAGAATATTTTTAAAATCTAGTACTCTTTAAAATATGTGGTATTTAAGGATTGTTTATTTTGCCAATTATATTTTCTATATTACTTGACTTGAAACCCGTTATTGCTGTAATAGAATTTCATTAATTTTATGGTGTTTTTTGTGTTTTATTCCTGAAATTTTGTATTATTTGTGATGTTTATAAAATATGTGTCGTTTGAATTGCAAAATAAATGGAAATTATTATAACTCAATGAAAATTTAATATCGAAAACGTCTTCGCAAATAAAAAATATTGAGTGTTCAAATTGGACCATCTAAGTTCCCATAGTTACTCATAACTTGAATTTTGCAAATGGCTTGCTTAGGCCTCATGCTGACGTAAAAGTTTATCGATTTCTCTTGAAATTTCGATTTTCGATTTTGGGATAATTGACACGCTATTTAGCTTCTATTGGCTTTACTTTATGGATACACAAAAGCATAAAGTTGGGCAATTTAAAATACTCAAAGCGCCACGCTAATCTTACTCGTGCCGAAATTTGGAACTATTCCTTAGTCACTCGGAACGCCTAAAGCCATAGGCTTTAGTGCTTTAAGCGTTCCGAGTGTAGAAATGTGCAAACGCATGACTAGGGAATAGTTCCAAATTTCATACTCGGAATAAGGGGCGGCACGTGTATTCGAGTGATCTGGCTCTCTCAGCTTTCTCTCTGCCATACACACAGTCAAAGCATTCAGTAACTAATACAATGTTATTTGATAGGCAATCACTTGTTCATCAATGCATAATTGTATTAAAAATCTGAAAAAACGAAGAAAATACATTTTCCTACAAATCCAACTAGATCAATTTTCGCCGTCCGAAAATCCTTATTTCATTATTTTCATAGAAAACGTTAGAGCCGTTTTTGAAAACAAAAATTTTCGATGAAATTTACAGTTTAGAGACTTTCGGGGATGAGCCTGTGTTGGTGGAGAAAAGCAAAGAGAAAGTTGAGGAACTTGAAGTTGATCAGCAGAACAAAAACTGAATATCTGTGGTTCGGAGGAAGTGGCAACAACGGGGATGTAGAGCTACAGGGAGAGAAATTGGAACGGGCACACTTTTTTTTAAATATCTGGGGTCGTTTGTAACAGAGGATGGTGACCTCGACAGGGAAGTTAATCGCAGAATTCTGGCGAGGTGGAGGAACTAGAAAAGAATATCCGGAGTTTTGTGTGATGGAAGAATAGCCAGTAAGAGAAGGGGCCGAATATACAAGACGGTTGTGAAAAAAAAAGACTTTCGGGGGTGAGAAATAGATTTACCTTGATCTCATTTCGAGAAAAATTCAGTTGCTCCGTATGTTTGTTTTTTTTTTTCTGGGGGGAAGTATTACTATGCATTAATGCATAAGTAACTGCCTATCTATCAGCATTTTGTCTTTTTCCTGAACTCTTCTAGCAATATAAAAGTATTTCATATAAGGTCATCACTTAAGTTTTGTTTAAGGAGGCATTGCTTTAGCTGCCTCCATGGGCAAACCACTACTGAATAAAGTAACTTTATAAAAATGATACGTACCATTTCCAAAATAGGACCTTGAAGGGTAAGTTCTTGGCATTCAGGAGTTCGATTTCGTTGCGTTTGTAGCTTATATTTAAGGAAAATCCAAATTCCAATTAGACAAACCAACAAACCTCCCATTAGAACAATCGCGATCACAAGCGTTTTATTTAATGAATCCGAGTTATTCGTTGGACCGACATTTAAAATAATCACCCCCTTGTGTCGGGTGGACAGTTCGGCATAGCGAATCAGTGTCCGGTTGTTCTTCCGGCTCACCACCCCAATGGACACGTCAATGTTTTCAGTGGAATTCAACGGAGCGTTGTAGAATCCGTTATAATATTTCCCATCGCCGAGCGTAAACTCGTCGTCAATGTCCAGGGGTTGGATTTCGGCGGCTATATAAAAATTAAGACCGTCTTTGCGAGCCTCGTCGTAAGATTTCAGCTGCTCAGGAATGTATCCTTGGTCGGATTTTTCGCTCATTACAATCAAACGGTAGGCGGATACGGGACCGTTTTCATTGATGCTGGGCCAAATTTTCACTTTCACTTGATTATTATCGATGCGAACGATCGTCGGAGGATCAGGCGACGGATCGGGCTCTACAAAAAGATTCAATGAACATCGATTTGGATGAAACTCATTTTCATCACAGAATATAGACAGAAACCAGAGGGTAATTTAAACCTTTACATTGAAACGCGCATTTCAAAACGCCTTATGTGTATTACGTTAGGGGTCATTTATGAACCACGTAACACATCCTACCAGGGGGAGGGGTATGCTCTTATGTTATGTATGGTTAAAAGATATAGTATTAGGCAATATACATGGAGTTTCATAGGAGGGGTTCGAAAAGTACAGAAAACGCGTTACTTGGCAGAGAGAAAGTTGAGAGAGCCAAATCGCACGAATACACGTGCTGCTCCAACTACGAAATTTGGAACTATTCCTTAGTCACTCGTTTGTTCCTTTCTCTCCACTGTTCTACACTCGGAACGACTAAAGCCTCGACCGTTTCTCTATGGCTTTAGTCGTTCGGAGTGTAGAACCGTGGAGAGAAAGGAACAAACGAGTGACTAAGGAATAGTTCCAATTTTCGTAGTCGAAGTAGGGGGCAGCAGGTGTATCCGTGCGATCTGGCTCTCTCAACCTTCTCTCTGTACTTGGTTTATGAATGGTCCCTTATTGTGATTATAGTAGTAATTTATTCTATACTTAATTTTCGCCTTTAGAAAGTCATAGATAAAGTAAGAGTTATGAGCTCCTATTTCAAAATTATCGCGAAAAATGAACAATGCACATAGTTAATCATTGACATCTGGGATGCAATATATGTTTAATTATAATATTCATTACTAGTAGACACATTCGCCAATTCTACTTTTACGTATACAGTGGTACCTTGAGATACGAATGTCCTAACATACGAATGTTTTGAGATACGACATGAAATAATCTAAAATTTATACCTCGACATACAACGAAAAATTTGAGATACAAATTTGCGATGTGCGATTCTATTGAGTGGATGAACATAGGTTTTGGGCCTTCAGTGCAAAAATACTTAATCCATAACGGTTTACCGCTTAAGTGTGTTCTTCTGCTGGATAATGCTCCCAGTCACCCTCCTAGCCTTGAGGATGATCTTTTAGATGAATATAAATTTATTAAAAATGTCTATCTGCCACCCAATTCAACGGCTACCCTTCAGCCCATGTATCAACAACTTATCTCCAATTTTAAGAAACTTTTTACGAAGCATCTTTTCAAACGTTGCTTCGAAGTTACCGAAAATACGAAATAAATAAATTAATAAACATTTTGTGTGTTATTACTCGTTTATTTATATAAAATTTGTGTTTATTGTATGTAATTTAACTGTGTTTTGGGTTAGTTTCATATCGCTAGAACGCATTAATATATATATAACATTATTTTAAATAGGAAAAATTGCTTTGAGATACGATTTTTTGACATACGACGATAATCACAGAACGAATTAAATTTGTATCTTAAGGTACCACTGTATTATTTTCTCGGTTATTATTCAAGAATTTCGATTAAATCGAAAGAAATCCTTAGATTATTTTATTGTCTACGTCGTAAGATCCCGACATAGGTCAACCTATACCCGCCGAGTTTTCAAATGAAAGCAATATTTGTTATTTAAACAACAAATTTTTTAATAGTATTTTCACAAAATTTCAAAATTTTTTTATTAAATTTATAGGAATCTTTACGTTATTTGAAAGTCGTGATAAGATCTTGATATAGATCGACCTATCCCAGTCGAGTTTTCAAATCAATAACAGCCTCTGTTATTAAAACAACATGTTTTGATGGTATTTTTCTTGAAAATTCAAGAATCTTATTAAATTGGGAAGAGTTCTTATGCCATTTTATGGTCTACGTGGTAAGATCCTGACATAGATCAGCCTATCCCCATCGAGTATCTAAACCAAAGCAGCATATGCCATTAAAACAACGATTCAATATTAAATATATTACTCATACATATATAACGCGCAGATACAAATTTACTCAAAATGTATTGTATACATTGTTAAATAGCAATGGTGCAAAGGGGAACAAATACCTCACTCCCCTCCCCCTTACGACACGTTCATGTTGATGGGTTTTACCGTGCGATGGAAATAGATGCAAGAAATTTGCACAAGATTGTCGAGATCAAAGATGCTAACACTGAATGGAACTTCTGTTTTCTATCTATATTCTGTACTTGTATATACCTCCAATCAGGGTGTCGATGATGATTGATCTGGATATACCGAAATTTGTTTGAGCAATGGCTTGCACTGAAAAGTTGTACGTCGATCCTGGATGCAGCTCATAAACCGAAAATTGGTATATACCCTTGTCTACCTGCCATTGTAACGTGTTCAACAAATATGGAGCGTACGTGTGGATTATATGGGCAGTTAGAGAGTATCCCGTGACAATATCCTGATTGATTGGTGGTTTCCAATGCAGTTCTAAACTAGTTTCGGTTATTTTGTCAGCGAATAAGTCTGTGGGTGGTCCGGGCACTGTTGAGACAAATAATTAGATCCTTTGTTACCGCTTCATATATTATGGTCATTGGTGACCAATGGATTTCGACTTTAGGATCACTAGCGTATAGAGTGGCAATCTAACCATCACGCCACTAAGTGGTCCTTTACTAACGGCATTAAATGTATAATCTACCTGTGTTATTAATCTTGAAGACAACAAAAAGGTTATTGTCGCCATTGCCACAGGGTCGCTCTGTGTTGATGATACAAGAACTGGTGCAAGCCGATTCATCAGTTGCAGTTCCTGTGAATTCGTTGGCACACACACAGACATGGCCACGTTGTAAAATACTGAAACTTTAGCGAAAAACTTTAATGATCGAGTCAGAGGCCAGATCATGTTAAAACTACCGGTAAAAGAACGAGGCGCACTCTGCTATACATTCGGATGGAGAAAGACCCGGTTTTGATTTATGATCAGCCGTCGTCTCGGCTAATTGAACCTTTTTGTAACATTGTAAAGTGTTCGGATGGACGTCGAACACCGAAAAAATAAACGGCAAATGCAGTAGGACAATGAAAAATGATTTTCTCGATCGAAACATGTCGAGAACAATGCTAACTTAGGCTAGTTGGTTAAACAAAGGGACAATCGCGGCGAATGAGTCATTCGAAAAGTTGGTCCGATGGGAAAAAATCGCGATCGATTGTGCATCGCGATGCAAACAAGTGCAAATGAGCTATGAGCATTTGTGCAATGAGCCACCCTGTATATTGGCAACTACTCCGATTCAAATGAATTCAGGCAATTTTTTTAAACAACAACCAAATATGGTACCATTTATTCCACACGTTTTGCACGTACTAGATTTTTACAATAACGTTCGTGGCCCTGACGCGACGAAACTATGCGAAATACATAACCGACCGACCCAACCCAACCCAAGCCTGTCAACCAAACTCCGACCTTAATGCCCTCTCCACAAGCAAACTAAAAACCAGACATTGGTTGCTTTCCATTTATTAACACAGAGCGACTCTGCGTTACTCTGCGAAACACTGCGAAATGAAACAGAGTTATCTCAAAATAATACTAGAGCGACTAGAGCAAATACTAGACTGCATTTTTGGGTTTTTTAATACCAACCTGAAGAACCTGAATAACTAATAAGCATAGGGAATCATAGGCAGAGAAGAGAATTCTTCTCTTTGTGTTGGTAATCCTGGGCAAAACACGGTGAAACACGGCCAAACACGGCTTTTTCGAGTGTCGCGCAGTGTTCAGCCGTGTTCGACATTCTAATAAATGGAACGCTGTGTATCGAACACGGCGTTACACAGAGGTCGTTTTTGTGTAAATGGAAAGCAACCATTCTCTTCACACCCTTCAAGGTACAAAGTTGTTCAAAGTGATTCAAACCATCCCCTAATAAACAACAAAATTAAAATTCCCCTAAAAAGTTTTACCCGTTTGACCACTAAATGTAGATAACGTAGATAAGTCATTTCTTTGAAACTCTCATATTTGTGGCGCGCAATACAAACATGGTTGGTATGAATACATTTGAGTTGCAGGGTTGCCAGAAGTGTTCACAACAAAAGCGCAGCGTTCTTACGAAAAAAAACCGCAAACTAAGGATAAAAACCGTCCAAGATTTGAAATTTAATTAATGTTTTTTTTTCAATAATATATCGTCAAAAAATTAACAAAAACATGTTATATTAATACTATACGTAGTAGATAAATTATATTAAATATTTTTTTAATTTAACATTTATTAATTTTATAATTGCAACAATAATTCTTCTTCTTTTTCTTCAACTCAAAATTTAGATACACTCAGCGAAGCGAGCGGGTATCAGCTAGTATGTTTATATAATAATACTAGCTGATACCCTTGCTTCGCTGAGTGTATTTAAATTTAACTGATTGATTAAAAGATTCCCTACGTTCATAGCGAAATATAAAAGTTAATCTATTTTGAGAGAAAAAAAAATCATAGATACTTTCAGACTTTAGATCCAAAGAAAGTTCATCAAAATTCGTAAAACTACATTTCAAGAAAGAGATGTTAGCTGCCTCACATCAGCTTCTATACGATTTTTAGTGAAAAAGTAACTTTAAACCAAATGCCATTTAAAACCGTGCAACTATTTTAGGGGGCATCCATTATTGCGCGAGGTTTTTTTGCGATTTTTGAAATCCCATCACCTCCCCTCTGGTGAGTTGTCATGAGATTTGGCATATATCTTTCCCCCAACCCGCAATCTAATGTGATGTTTTTCAAAACAAAAAAATACGTGATATTTGGGAGACCTTCCCTTTCCCCAAAGTAAGATTAGATGAGATTCGGCTCGACCCCATCGGCCCCTGAATGCCTCACATAAGTAATGGATGTTCCCTTAAAAGAATAGATTAGTAGCTATCCTACAGGATCCTAACCAAAACTTCATTAAAATTCGTTCCGTTAAGTAATTGTTAATTTTTTGAAATTTTTAGTTTATTATTTTAATACGTTTATTTCTAACTAATATCTTCGACAATGAACAATGAAAAAATGCAAATATTTGAAACAATTTCATTATTAATTTTATCGGGTGTTAAATTGAAATTCATATTTATTTTTCAGTAAAAATTGTCAATTTTTTAATTTCAACTTTGTAGCGATTTCTTTCGTTATTGTGTAAAATTAGAAGACACTGCGTTAAAATTCTATTTTACGAACTTTACCGAAACTTTTTAAATGTACGGTTCCTGTAGGATATAATTGTTTTGCCGTCCCATGGGAACTATGCGTTATTCTAGCCTTAAAAGTAAGCTGTATCATTCTCCTCCAAACTACCACATTGCAAAAATCATATCAATCTTTAACTCTGTGATAAATAAAAAACATATCTATCCCACGGGAATAGTAAATCTCTCCTGAGTAAAAAGTAGGTCAAATCTTTTTAAGGAAAATGAGTTAAGTCTCTATTTCGTGGATTTTAATGAAACTGGTTTTAAATAAAAGTTTCTTATAGAATACATACTTGTTTTGTTATCCCATAAGAACCGTTTATTATTCCGGTATGAGAAGTAATCTATACAATTTTCTGGTCCCTAAACTACCACATTACATAAAAAGAAGTTAATCTATTGCTCTGTAAAAAACAAAAAATAGCTATCCCACGGGAACCGTACATTTTTTCTGGATACAAAGTATACTGTATGTTAAACCGGATTATAATCTATATCTATGCCAAATTTCATCCAGATCCATTCAGAACTTTTGAGTGAAAGCGCAACAAACATCCATCCATACTCGCAAACTTTCACCTTAATAATATAAGTAGATAAGGTGTTTCCAATCTCGGTTGTATAGTAAGTTCAACAGTATTTGTACTACCGAATGTTATAGCCGGGTACATATTAGCGGAAATTCCCCTATACATATAAGATATACATAAAAGGTACACACGGTACAAACGGCGTAATAGTACCGATAGTACCTATAGTATAGACTATAGACCGTATAGACTATATCGATTACAGTAAACTTCAAAACTTAAACTTTAAAAGCGTGAGAATAAACTAAGAAAAAAATAAAACATTTAAAGAAAAATTTAAAAATCTTCCATAATTATTACAACTTTCGAAATAGTCCAAATTGTGGAAAATCTCCCACAGTAATTTTAAGCGCAAGTCATGTTTGAAATTCGCCCAAATGGCGGAAATACGCCCAATCTAGCGACCCTGTTGAATTGAGGCGTTAGCGTAGAAAAAATTGTTAACTAAGAAAAATCGATTTTTAATAAAAGAGGTTATAAGAAGTATCAATTCCATGGAAAAATCAGTTTAAGTCGGTGTTACAAGTAGTTCAGTTGCTAATAGCTTCGTTCGCGAGTGCGATTCTAAACCCATTCAGAACTATTTCCATGCGCGTTTTAAAAAAGAGCGTTCGGAGGTCAGTGAATTCTGAATTTTTAGTAACAGTCAGATGTTGGTGGTTCACACGAGATGCATTCGTTATCGATTCTGAAATTCTAGCGATTCACGGATTTTTGTTAGGACGAAAAATTTGATTCTCTTACTCATGTGCAGTTTGATAAATCGTGTCCAGTTTCGCTGTTAACGTTCAATTCAATCAACAATTTTCATGGATCCTCGTCTAATTGGGAACAATTCTAAAGAATTGATTCGGAATCGGTTCACAGTGAGACCCACGAACGAAGCTATTAACGCCATAATATGACTCAGATAACAAGGATATTACCAATATAAGACCGTTTTTTGATTTCTAAAATACAACTAGACTTTTTTGATTTACCTTTTCCGTATCCTTATATCCCGTATACCTTAATTGTTATGGGAATCTATAATATGTCATTATATGATTATAGGCAATTTGGCAGCAGGAAAAATATCTTATACACTCTTCTTTTTATAAGCTTCGTTTGCGGGTCTCACTCTGAACTTGAACCGATTCAAGATAGATTCAGGATTATCGTAGAGCGCAGGCTCAGTTATGAACAAGTTCAGGATTTTTTTCCCGCGAACGACTTTAAAATTGTTCCGAATTAGACAAGGACAAACAAAAACCCACGAAAATTGTTGATTGACTTGAATGGTAACAGCAAAACTAGACTTTGAACTGGACACGATTTATCAAACTGCACATGAGTAAGAGAATCGAAATTTTTGTCCTAACGAAAATCCGCGAATCGCTAGAATCAATTCAGAATCGATAACGAACGCATTTCGTGTGAACCACGAACGACTGTTACTAACAATTCAGAATTCACTGGAATCAATGGAATTGGTTCAGAATCACACCCGCGAACAAAGCATACAAAGCATATTTCTGTCAAAATTATTACAAAATATGTCTTTATATTGATGAAATTTGATTGTAAATTGGCTTGGTTTTTCAAATTATTATATCGACGGTTAGAAAACGTTTTGTTATTGCTTGAGACATTTGCTACGTCACACACAAGTAGGTAAACCCCATTAGGAATACATCTGCAACCGGCTTAACATTTTGTACAATTTCTTTTTAGTGTAATCAAGCGATTTTATGGTGAAATACTCAGTTAATACTGAAGTACGTCTTCGCCAAATATTATCCCCTTATTTTTAAAAAGCAGATGGAAGAACATTTTGTAAAAACCATTAGTGGCTAAAGTCGATGCATTTATGGCTAAAATAAGCATATTACCAATTACATACTTATAATATAACCTTTAAACCACCTATTGGCGCAATGGCTTAGAGCAACTGCTTTCTTCGCTTCATGCGTCAAGTGGTACCGGGTTCGATCCCCGTTGAATCCTAGACCTAAGATAAAAATTGACCAACAGAATTTCTCTGTGTTTTGACAGTCGTGATATGACCTTGAATGTTAAAGCGACTTAAGGGGGTAGATGCACTTAGAATTTTTGAAAAAATCGATTTTTTTTTCTTTTATTTTCTTAAAGTATGATGCTTTAAGAATATTCTATGAAAATTTCAAGTCAATCTGATGATTAGTTTCCAAGATATTTAGTAATTACTGAAGCAACATTAAGGGCGCGTTCAGACGGATCAACTAAACTCGCCCGACTATTTTCAATCTTGTAGACTGTAGCAGGGTAAGCGACGCGAGAAGTGAAGCACAAGCGAGTTGAATGGGAAGCAAATTGAGCAGAATTGAAAGAAAACTGATCAACAAAACTCGTTCAACAAAAGTTTGATTCAGTCAATCTTTTGTTGAACGAGTTTAGTTGATCAGTTTTCTTTCAATTTGCTTCTCATAAAACTCGCTTGTGCTTCACTTCTCGCGTCGCTTACCCTGCTACGGTCTAAAAAATTGAAAATAGTCGGGCGAGTTTAGTTGAACCGTCTGAACGCGCCCTAAGCCTCTCGATTGTGACTAGAGCAGGTAGCGGACGACAGCTGCAACTTTAAACGCGTTTTTCTCAAAACTGTGTTTTTTCATTCGGTGACCAATATAACTCGAAAACCATTCGGTGGATATTGATATATATTGATTATCTTTTTGGAATTAAGAACTAGTCTTTGATCGAAGGATATTGATTTTTGTTGACAATTACTATATTTTTTAAACAATTAACTTTTAACTTTTTATCGAAAATCAGAGTCCAAAGTTTCGAATGCCACCATTTTGTGAATTTTCAAAAAAAAAAAAGAAAAAGCTTTGATTAAAGACTGGATTTATTATTAAACTGAAGGTTTCATCTTGGTTTTTCGAATTCAAATGATCCAGAGGACTGCTGTGATGATCACCGCGAAGCACTACTCGCGGGAGAGGATCCAACCAATATGGCGATATTTTAATAAATAATTTTTTTTTCATAAATGTTAAGTTAAAGCGTTGTATAAAAACTCTATAATTTATTTTGTAAAATAAACATAATAACTGTAAAAATACATTTTTTTAAAATAGACCTTTTTTACGCTTCTGAGTGCATCTACCCCCTTAAAAAAATATATATAACCTTTAATTAAATTACTATTCGTTTATATAAATATACTAGCAAAGCCGTAGTGTGATATTACGGTGTCCGATGGGAAAAGATAAATGACCCCTCCCCCGCTTATAATCACCTTTGTAATATATTGAAAAATCAAAAAATTATAGAAAATTAAATGTATTACTGCATTACTATAAAAGTTTCAAGGTAGGTAAAAACTACATCTCCATTATTCACGATTTTTATCGAACGGCGCCTTTATCACTCGGTATCTTTATCATGTGGCGCTTGGTGCTGAGGCACTACTCGCACCACCCACGCTACGGTCCTGTATATCAGTATTACCAATGAGCTTGCAGCCCGGTTTACGTTATTACGTCATATTTAAAAAAAATCTATTGCGACGCGTTACAGAACCTTTACATGATTGAGACACACTGTTGATTAAAAGGAATATTGGGATTTGGAAGAAGACATATTATCAAAAATTACCAAGTATGAAGGGATTGAGGAATGTTCTGAAAGATCTTTTATCTGTTTTAAATATAAAAATATTTTTTTATTTTATTTCAATTTGGCAAAGTTTGATTGTCCAACGTTGCATTGATAGTGGGACCTAAGATATTAACGACATAGTCTTGCATTTGCTGGCAACGGAGCTTCGACTTGACGTCGTTCGAACTGCCCCAAATGATCACACCGTTTAAGTTAGCTGCCCTGAGTAACTGTATCGTCATCTCAATGTCTTCCTGGCTCAAAAATGAGTCCTCATCGCGATACTTGTACCAAAAGTATGGAATAATCTTCGGGACGGGACGTTGCTTGCTGGCCAAGCGTTGCGACTCGACAATCCGTCCAGAAATCAGTTGCTGACGTTCTTTACTACTAAGTTTCTTGCTCAGATAAATCGAAGGATAGTAAACGTCTGATAGTCGAAATAACCACTCGATTCTAGAAATATCAAAACAAATAAATGTACTTTAATATATTGGATGTTGTGGTTTACTTGTCGTTTTCCTTGGGAACTGGCGATGGACAGTTTTCCATTCTATTTCCATTCCCGTTCATGTTGAAGCAGTACGGATAGGCGTAGTATCCCCACTGGCCGTTTGGTCGTAGTTTTTTCGCTAACAGCAACGTTTCTTCCATGAATAATCGAGCTGATTTTTCGAAAGCACTCGTAGCCTGTGTACCCAGGATTACTTAAGACGTCAAAGATGTGGAAACCACAGTCAAATACTTACCAGTCTTAAAATAACATCATTAGGCCAATATGGGTGCTTTCGACGTTCCATCTCGATCGAAACGTCCCGATACGGGACAAGTTCTCCGAAATTTTGCCGGAATATCGGACGCCAACTTTCAAAATCAATGATGGCTAATCCTTGAAGGTGGTCAGTTGCGTTGGGTAATGTTAGGTGATTGGATTATATTGGGTGTATGTTACGTACCGTTATAGTTTGGGTTGATTATTAGTTGGTTGAGTTGTGATTCGAAGACGTTTAAGTGTCGTAATAAGTCCCCGTTTTGAGGCACACCTCCGTTTCGGAAGAAGTACTCCTGACCCGTTTCGTTCTTGAGCAATGCAGGGAAGAAACCTCCAGAGATGAAATGATTAGATTGACGGAAGCAGGGTGTAGGATAGGGAATACTTGAGTTGGGATCGGAAGTTTGAAATTTCAACCTTTTCGAGATATCGAGACTTTTTGAAAAAACTCGATTATTTGTATTTTACAGAAAACTAAGGCACGATGAAAATTGCTTACTCTGTTATGGGATAAAGAGGTACATCGACAAAACGGGAATGACATTTGCTCACCGACAAAATCGCGAACTTGCTTTTCGACAAATATACGACGGCAAAACTATGAGAGTCCTATCATATTGTAACTGTGCCAAATTATATTTATTTTTTTTTTTTTTGGAATAGTGGTAAATGGACGCTATCTTACCCGACCCCCTCCAACCACCTGTTTTCATCAGCGCGTTTTTGTCGGCGCGCATATATTAGTCGCAATTTTGACGTACCACGAATTAAGTAACTATTATCTGAAAGATACAGCCTTAACTTAAAATTGTTTTTATAACAATTTTTTTCTCCTCCTGAACATAAGGATTCACTACGTCACTTGGATTTCAAGCTACTTGGCGTAAATGTGACTTAAAATAAATTACAATATTAGTATTTCAATGTCAACTCAAGTCAAGTTGTCAAAGTGACCTGTTTAAATATCTAGTTCTAGTTTTAATTTTATAAATAATTTCTTAAAAAAGATAGAGTACCCAGCATCTGAAAAGCCCCTCCCAGAATTAATACTGGTTGTAACCAATGTGAGAAAGCTATTAAAAGCAAACTAAAAATGTATCCCTTGTCACTCCACAATTCGGTTTTTATGAGTGACTCTAGCCTATTTTTGGATGTAAAAACATACAAAAAAGTATCTCGACAATCTCGCGAGATCTCGAGAGATCAAGATCCCGAGTGATCGGGATTACCTTCTTTAGTATACCTACTTACTGCATACAGAAAATGTTGAAATATTAAATGTTAACCAAATATTGAAAATAAATGACCAATGATGACCAGGGTTTCATATCGATTTTTTTTTGTAATAGGATACTATCCATTTACAGCCCGGAAAAAATATTTTCGGTCTAATGAGACCTACAAGGGTACATATAGTTAGATCAAAAAAATTGAATAATGTATAGAGATTTTATATGCTTGAATTTATGATCTATTGAGATTCTATTTAGAATCAAGTACAGTGGTAGGTACCTTGAGATACGAATTTAATTCGTTCAGTGATCATCGTCGTATCTCAAAGCAATTTTTCCTATTTAAAATAATGCAATATTATTAATGCGTTCTAGCGATATGAAACTAACCCAAAACACAGTTAAATTACATATAGTAATATACACAATTTGTATATAAATAAACAAATTATAACACACATATTGTTTATTATTTTATTTATTTCGTATTTTAGGTAACTTCGAAGCAACGCTTGAAAAGATGCTTCGTAGAAAGTTTCTTAAAATTGAAAATAACTTGTTGATCCATGGGCTGTAGGATAGACGTTGTATTGGGTGGCAAATAGACAATTTTAATAAATTTATATTCATCTAAAAGGTCATCCTCAAGGCCAGGAGGGTGAGTGGAAGCATTATCCAACAAAAGTACATACTTAAGCGGTAGACCATTATCGATTAAGTATTTTTTCACTGAAGGCCCAAAAACTATGTTCATCCACTCAATAAAATCGCACATCGCAAATTCTCAATATTATCAAATCTCATATCTCAAATTTTTCGTTGTATGTCGAGGTATAAATTTTAGATTATTTCATGTCGTATCTCAAAACATGCGTATGTTAGGACATTCGTATCTCAAGGTACCACTATATACATAAGCTGATGAATAAATTTTAGTGTATATACATAGCTATTAGAAGTATCTCATCTCCGCGAGCTAATGATATTAAAAACTTTTTTTTCCTGTAACTATTGTTACTATATATTGTAACGTATTGTTGTAACTATTTGTAGGATAATTTTTTAATTTTGTATTTATAATTAACTAATATTAAGCTAAAATTTCATATGTACATATTAAAAAATATATGCAAGGAGAAAGTCCTTGATTTAATTAGATCAATGTTAAGTTACGTAGATCTACGTTGGTAGATCTAAGATTATTTTCCTAGGTCTAAGTTGATCTAAACTTGTTTAAAAATGAAATTAGCCAGTATATCTATTTAGATCTACCTAATATAACATCCTTAAATCTAGATTGGCCTAGGCATATCTAAATTGATCTACGCGGATGAAGTAGATAAACTTAAATCTAAAATATTTTTTTACGGGAGCCGACTAAATTTTCGTTTATATCTGAGCAGATAACTGTAAATATTAACTAATCTCGATAAGAAAATGCATTGAACAAAGTAAACTTGAACTTAAGTTAAGATGTTATAATTTCTAGTGGTCCATTGAATATTTTCCACATCGATTACTCAATTTGTCGCTGCATCTCGTCAAACCCGGGAAAAAACCCGGGAAATTGACCAGGTATAATCATATATAATTATATATGATTAGACAAAAATATTTTTCCTGGGCAATCAATTACTACAAGCAAAAGCACATTTTAGGAGAGTATTATTATAAAAACTAATTAAAATAAAATAAAAAACACCAAGTATAGCGATAACTAAAAAGAAATTACAATATGAGTGAGTGCCCGACAAAAAATATTTTCGTCTAATCATATAATATTATATATAATCAGATCTGAAAATTGCCATGGTATGATCATATATAATTATATATAATAAGATAAAAATATTTTTTGTCGGGCACTCACTCATATTGTGATATCTTTTTAGTTATCGTTGTACTTGGTGTTTTTATTTTTATTTTTTTTTAGTTTTTTTAAAAATATTCTTGAAAAATGTGCTTTTGCTTGTATTAAGTGATTGTTCGGGAAAAATTATTTTTGTTTAATTTATATATAATTATATATGATCATACCTGGCCAATTTTCAGATCTGATTATATATGATTATATATGATTAGACAAAAACATTTTTCCCGGGTATTTATGCTTCGGGATTGTTCTCGTTAAATATATCGCGTGGTCTGGTATTTACCTAGTGTGGGGTCACCTAGAGTTTACCTCATTTACCTGGATCGTAGAGAATCGTAACTCGGTCACCTCGAAACGAGTCGTTCAGGTTCTGGATGATTTGATAGTCGGAAAGGTTGTCGAAGAAAATGTCGTGCGAGTTGCATTGGAATGTAGGCGCGTTCCAGTAGACGGAAAACTTGGTATCGATGCGCTTCTGGAAAAACTGGCCGGCGAAAAAGTTTCTGAAAATCGAGAGTCAAGCAGAAGAAGAATTTGGATGTAACGACGAGCTTTATACTCGAATATATGGAAGATTGATGCGGCCGTTATGAAATTGAGACACACCGAGAATACCACGATTGAATAGGGAATGAAATGCATTGCTCCCGATGGATGAAACTCAACGATTTCATTAAACTATGTCCAATTGTTGACTAACAATTTGCCTCGAAATATAATTGCATTACATTTTATCATAAAACGAAGTGGATATAATTGTTATACGAAGCACAGGTGCGGCTATACAAATTTTAATCAAGGGGTGAACGTTTACACTTTTCACATTTAAAAACGATTGTTTGTATCCACAATGGTTTTTTTTGGCTTGAAGTGCGACAAGGAAAACCCTACGAAATTTCCAAGTGAAAAATTCAAAAAAGAAATAATCGAACGAGTCAATGCACACAGTAAGCTTGTGTGCCCCCCCACGAAATCAATGGAATTTTGCCGATAAAATGTTTAAAACTATACACGACCCGTTTGAAACAATTCTAGTCTATATTCAGTAGCAGGCGACTATCACTTTTTATACTACGCCCCTGAAAATATGCCGCCCCTCCAACCCCTCCCGAACGAAAAAAACAAAAACCCACACCGAGCTGACCCCCCCATCCCACCTGAACATTCATACAAATAAAATGTTGAAATAATATAATTACTATTCTAATTGTTTATCAATGATTATTTCAGGTAGCCGTATTTAAATTTCTAATGTTACATAATGAAGAAGCAATAAATTCAAATGTCCCGCGTTTTTCATTTGAATTGTAACAGATTACGACTATCTGGAACTACATTAATCAAATTCATATTCCGTCTATTTCCCAAACGTTTTTTTAATTAACACAAATTCATTTTTATTTCCAAATTGAAACTTTCTTTGCTAGATAAATCCGTAAAAATCAAGGGCCTGTTTTTACTGTAAAATTTTTAAGTCGATTCACGCCCGAAATTAAATAGCAAATTAAATAATTAGACCTTGTGAGATACACAAATTTGCACAACAGTGCTAATTATTAAATAAGAAAGGCCGTCAGTGGTACCTAACCGATGGTCCGTTGACCCCTCGGGGTCCACAATGTAATCGTAAGGGGTCTATGGTGGATCAAAGTGTTGGAATCTGCCACTCAACATTTTATCATATCCTCTTCTTTGTTCTGAGAAGAAAATCAAGATAACAACATTACATAAGGTTCGTTCCAAGCGACTCAAAACCCGATCATTTTCGTGTATGAAGGTTTAAATCCTGGTTGCTTGGCGGTGCTTATGCACGTACCTTGGGAGAGTGAGTTAATAACTTAAGCGAACTTGTCACTTTATGACAATCGGATCTAAACACGTCCTAACCGATGTTTGCTAACCAAGTTTTTGATGTGGCATCGTTTAGGTCGACCCAACCCCTAACCTAGACTTGTAGACTTGCACACAAAGCAATTGCAAATAGTTCTTTCACACTCTCTCATTAATGCTCGTGCACCACCAAGCCACTGCAAGCCATGACGATTGGAACAAACCTATACCTACTGTAGTGACAACTAACACCAAAATACGTTTAATTATGCTGATTGGTTCTTAATTTGAACGCCTTAAATCCAGTAGACGAGAGACTAATCGAAGAAATTATGCCAATTTTGTTTTTTTTAACTGGTAGCTCTTAAAACTGATTGTTTGCTGCGCATTATCTATACAATATTTTAAACATAGGCATTATTTACAGTCTTGTTTTTAAATAATCCGGACAATATGTTACGATTTTTTAGGACTCCATCGTGGTAAAAAGGTTGGAAACCGCTGTTTTAAATAGTACTATCAAAAAACTACAATAGTTCCAAATCTTATTCATATTTACCCCCGTAGGTAAGTATAGCTCTTTAGGGTTTTGAAAAAAAAAACATTTTTTAAATGTATTGTTACATGCCTAAGACTTGAAGGTGTGTATGTGTGGGCTTGGACCTTACACCTGGCGCCTTGTAGGCCTGGCGTCCCGCTGTGTGCTCACCAAAGCGTGAAATGTAAATAAAGAGAGGGCGGCCAGTAGAGTGAGGTGGCGAGATGTTTTAGAAAATTCTTTAAGGATTTTCGATTTACGAGGAAAAAGGATAGACAATAACAATTAGGGTCGAACCTACAAGAAATGGCGTTTGAATATTCTGGAAACATGCCTGAGCCCACATATATATATGTATCGGGTTGAAAGCCGGGAGAATCAGTCAGTTATAAATAAACAGTGGATCAGCAAGATATAAATAGTTAGTGAGTGAGCAACCAGTGAATCAGTGATAAGTTAAACAATGAAATAAGCGATTGTTGAATTATATATAAATAAGTGTAATAGTGTTAAATAAAGAAATAAACGTTTGTATAAAATAAATTGTTGTCTTTAAACACACATTTTAAGAACCCATCAGTATAAGGTTCGTTCGCGGGTACGATTCCGAACCAATTCAGAACTATTCGCACGAGTGTTTTAAAAAAGAGCGTTCGCGGGTCAGTGAATCCAGATTTTTTAGTAACAGTCCGATGTTCGCGGTTTACATGAAATGCATTCGTTATCGATTATGAAATGATTCTAGCGATTCGCGGATTGTTGTTAGGACGAAAATTTTGATTCTCTTACTCATGCGCAGATTTGATAAATCGTTTCCAGTTCAAAGTCCAGTTTCGCTGTTACCATTCAAGTCAATCAACAATTTTCGTGGGTTCTTGTTGGTCCTTGTCTAATTCGGAACAATTATACAGTTGTTCATAACTGAGCTTGCGCTCTACGATAATCCTGAATCTATCTTGAACTGATTCGTACTCGATCCAGAGTGAGGCCCACGAACGAAGTATTTTAAAACTATCATAAATTATGTTAACTTATGATAAGTTAATTCATGAAGAATAAAACCCTTTCAAACACAATTTTTGAAGTAAAACTCCTTAGGTGGTGGTTCGATAATCCATAAATAGATGAGAGTTAACTTTCAAGGACTCTTATTTTATAATTTTTTAGACGAGAGAGAAGGACGATCTGACGAAAGAGAGCTTTATATTCCAATATTCGTAAATAGCGCTAAAGAGAGTGACGTACCTATATACAATGAAAGTGTCAAGGTCTGAAGATGGAGAAGCGTCGCCATTTTCAGATTATGGAAGAATCACCTACCCCATCAGCCAGCCAATGAGGATGTGGCGTGGTTGTGGGATGGGGATGGCCGGGCGAAGCATTATCGCGAGTAACTAAGGGAATTCTTCTACCATATTCTATCGTTCCAAGAAAACTAGAAAGTGGTGGCGACAAATAGTTTCCAAAAAAAATTAGAAAGTTGTGGTTCCTGACAAAGGAATAATAGAATAGAATGTGCTAGAAGGATTCCGAAATCCTATATAAGCCCCGGACAAGCAGAAGGTGAGTGAAAAAAAATCTTCAACATGAACAGTCTTTCGTTAAAGTGATCAGTGTGAAATAAATCTTCGACCAGTGTAAAAATAAATAGTGAAAGTGATCAGTGCTAAAATAAATAGTGAAATTGAACAGTGTTTAATACTAGTTAAACAGTGAACTAACTGATTGTTAACGGGTAGTTTATCAGTGACAATAAAGTGTAAAATAAATCAATAAACAATTGTTGAAAATAAATTTGTTGTCATTATACACAAATCGTCGAACTCGTAAAAACGTTACAATAGAATAAGATGAGAGTGCAAATATTGAATAAACACAATATATAAGTATGCTGTTTCTCACACTGAATCTCTCTTATTTTTTATTTGTTAAGATGCTTCACTTCTATCACGATGCTGTAGCTTTTGTAGCGGTAGCCACCAAATTGTTTTTGAAATAGCAGAATTTAGTACAAACAATTTTATTTAGAACTTATTACCTACTTGTTTTTATTTTTCAACTACTTGACTTGATTTTTAAGCTACTTGTCTTAATTATATGACCTAAAATCGAGTTAACAAAGTTCTTTTAAATGATATTTGTAATTTAAGAACAACCCCTTATTGTTTCTTTTAAGTGCACGCCACTGGTTTTCAATATGGTTCTACCCATTGTAAATTGATTATACTTAGTTGTTTCTTGTTAAATAAATAAAAAAAATCAATTTAAATGTAACGAAATGTAAATTTTTTCCAGATAAGAAAAAGCAGGACAAAAATGCAAATGCAAGTGAAATGATTTATGACTAGAAAAAGTGTTGTAACATCAACAATATGTCAACAGGTGATTTTAATTAACGAAATTAGTCGGCTACGTTAATTAGAACGCGACAAAGACGAAAATCCTTCAAATATTTACCTTTCTTTTACTCTAAAGCCACCCGCTGTGCTTTTCTCGAATTAATCAATAATTCAGTCGGACAAATGTACAATAAATTCAATGGGGGTCAATAATGAAATGAGGAACGACACACCTCGACCGCATAGAACCGGCTCGAGCAAATTTCGATCGAGGCTAATTGATTTCCATTACAAGCTTCGGGAAGAACACAAGAAAATCGCTAGGAATCCGGGCCTGCGAGGGAAGCACGCAACAGGTCACACCTAAATATTCAGTCGTCCATTTGACTTCTGGCGTTCGTATAGCATGGGGAACAAAGTCGTCACGTTTACGGAAGAACAACTGGAACGGTATCAGGATTGCACGTATTTCACCCGGAAGGAGATTCTCAGGTAGGCGTGAAATCAGTGCTTGCCTCTGTACTGAATCTTTTCCACAATCTTACAGAGCGTACAAACGTTATCGGGATGTAAATCCAAAGATTGTTCCAAAAGTTATGACTCGTAACGAGCCGTACACTGTGATCGTTCCGATTGAATCGATGGAAAAGCTGCCAGAGCTTCGAGTAAGATCAATTACTTAAGCTTTTTTGTTTTGTTTGAAAACAGCGTAATCTGAGCACGTTCTAAAAAAGCTCTTACGGATACTCGCACTGATCCCGCGACAAATAATACTACAGAATGGGATTCCCCATCCTCTTATCAAGATCAGAGTTTCAGTAACTAGCTTATTGTTTTGTTCAATAGCGACCCCCATGCAAGGCAGCTAGATGGTGGGCTTTCTTTACCCCCTCTTAGTAGCACAAACGCCCACAAATTGAGGAGAATAATATCCCTTCTATAAAACACGGATAGGTAACACTCACTTACAAAGCGTTGTAAGGATGTAGTTTTACACATAGTTTTACACATAGTTTCACCTCTCCGTGTCATGTGGAAGGGACATTATTCTCCTCAATTTGTCGGCGTTTGTACTACTAAGAGGGGGTAAAGAAGTCCCATGATCTGGCTGCACTGCCCCCATGTTGTTAAGCAAACATTTTTCAATAGTAATATCTACGCTTTTCATCGGCATAAACAAAAATCAGGTCTTAAACGGAAACCTATCCTGGTTCCGCAATGAGTATTACTATAGAGCGGAATCAATTTTTTTCCCGCTTTTTATCACTGCGACTAAGGAGATTTATTGTGATGTGGCCCTCTGTGTTTACTAGGGGAGCTCCAGGCTTTTAAAGAAAGCCAGCACCTGCCTAGGGACTGCCGTTACTATCTCGCCAGTTGTCATGTCCATCTTTCCGAGATGCTGCAGTCTTCTTTTAAAAGCTGCCTCACATGAGCACAAAATATGTTCTACCGTTTCTGCCGCTTTCCAGCAGAGAAGATATGTATATGTTAGTGTCGGCTTTACCGATCTTGTGAAGATGACAATTCAGGGTACAGTAGCCCGTATAGAGGCTTGTTAGGACCCTTTTGCCGAATGACAATAGGTTCGTTCGCGGATCCGATACTGAACCGATAACGAATCAGTCCAAGTAGATTTAGGATAATCGCCAAACGCATACACGCTTATGAACTGATTAAGGGTTATTTTCCCGTGAACGAGCTTGAAAATGTTCGGAAGTAAGACGAGGATTACCGAGAACCCACGAAAATTGTTAATTGAATTTAACATTGACAGAAAAGGAAAGCGGAACGGGACTCTGGTTCTAGCGATTCTCGGGTTTTTTTAGGACGAAAAATTCGATTTTCTTATTCATGCGCAGTTTGATAAAATGTGACAAGATTTTCTATCCTTCATTCTCAACATTAAATTCAATTAACAATTTTCGTGGGTTCTCGTTGATTCTCGTCTTACTTCCGAACATTTTCAAACTCGTTCACGGAAAAATAACCCTTAATCAGTTCATAAGCGTGTATGGGCTTGGCGATTATCCTAAATCCACTTGGAGTGATTCGTTATCGGTTCAGTATGAGATCCGCGAGCGAACCTAATATGCCATAAGTTCTCTTCTTGGAGTACTTTATGAATTTCTTAGCTTGTCTATGCCCCGGACTATTCCTCCAGTGCGAGGCCTTGGTTTTGGTCTCCCAAGCCACTTATCCCATTTCCATAGATTCCACATTCTCTGATCAAGATCAGAAGTTCCAGAGGATGATTTATCGTATTTGCTGTTCGATGTTTTTCTCGACTCGGAACCAGTGGCAAGTGGCAGACGATTTGGTTTCATTTGTCCGTTGAGCAACGCAAGTGTAACGACTGATACAATAGGACATCTACTCATAGTCTACACATAAATGGTAGTAACACGAAGTATTGTAATGGGGTCGAATTTTCGATTTTGAATTTTCACCGGAATTAGACGTTTTGAGGTCCCCTAAATTCAAAATAATTGTTTTTTTAGTAACGTGACGAAAGCATTATCTGAATTTTACCAAACTTGTAATTTGGCCTGCATATTACATCTAGTTGTGCCGCGAAGCTTTTGATTTAAATCGGTTGACCGAAAGCTCCACTTTATTCTTGAAGTTTTTGAGCTTTTTAATTTTTTTTCGAAAACGGCTCCAACGATTTTCTTTAATCTTGTTATAGATCTTAGATTATATGGTGATCCATGTATCTATGAACTGTTCTTACCCAGTCTCTAAGACTGGAGATTAGGATTTTCTTAAGCTGGACACGTTAGGATCAGTGAGGGGTTCCATCTTAGGCCGAGGAAGATCCTTCTCTGCTGTAATGCTTGTCGTAGGAGCAAGATTCATCTCTCAGATCGTTTTCTTGTTGAAGGCGTCCTCCAATTACCCAGTGATCATAAAACATTATATTACGAAACAGTTCTGTAACGGTAACGTAACATTATTTTGTTAAATAACTGTTACAGAAGTGTTATGTAGTTGGATGTTTTGTACTCATTAGATACACTTATAAAAAAGAAGAAACTGAATAGTTCCTTCTTATATATCATTCCAGGAAAACCCATTCCGTCATCGGATTTGTCAAGTGTTCTCACGTGATGGCAAAGGGAATTTAACTTTCGAGGATTTTCTAGATCTCTTGTCCGCGTTTAGTGAGCACGCACCGCGCGATGTTAAGGTGTACTACGCGTTTAAAATTTATGGTACTACTGGATTTTGTGATGCGTTTGGCCATCTTCTGTTTGATGTCAACGTTTTGATTGTAGATTTTGATAATGACAACTATATTGGTTCGAATGATTTGGAGCAAGCGATCACGTTGATAACCCGTCAGGAGTTAAATCCGGAGGAACGACAACAAATTTCCGAAAAAGTTGTCGAGGAAAGTGACGTAGATGGGGATGGAAAGCTGTCGTTTATGGAGTTCGAACATGTCATCGCTCGCGCTCCTGACTTCCTCTCCACATTTCATATTAGAATGTAAAAATAGAACAATTTAAAATAAATCACTTAAAATTTCCCGAATCAAACACATTAAATGTTCAGATATCTTATTTTGTATCAGTACCTTATTTTGACAGGTGAAAATCTTAAATAATAGGGGCTCCATAGACGAGCATTCATTCCGACAGGAATGTTGATTCCGTGCGGAAAGAACGTTCGTGTATGGAGCACGAGAGGAAAGCGGGATGTACAGGTTTCGCCAAAAATTAGCATTAGCAGGATTACTTGAAAGGATTGCGTTTTCAAAATTTACGCCGTTAGTGGAGCCTCGGGTTTCCTCTCAACTCTTACCCGTTCAAGTGGAAAGCGTGTCGTTCTTTCGATTTTAATTTATAACAAGTGGTTTTTTAAAAGTATTTTAATTCCGATTTTTGAAGTGCTACTTTTTAATATGGAGTCACAGGAGCATGAAGATCAAAGTGACGTTAGAAATGTGCCAAAACACGTACTTAAAGAATTCATTAAAGTATATAAAGCCCACCTAGCACTACGGCAATTAAAAAACAAGGAAGTTTACGGAAACAAAAATTTAAAATATAAAGGACACCAGGCTCTGGTACAAGTATATAAAAAGCACGACCCTGGCGCGTACATTAACTGATAATTCTCTCAGCAATTTCATGTCACTAATTATCCTATTGTCCTAATCACGAAGCCACTTCTTCATCCATTTTCTTTTTCTTCTTACCCTGTCCAAGCTGTACATAGCTACAGCCATACCAGTAACGGCTAATAACTTACGTTCCATCTATAACACTGCAGGATTAGGTGAGAGTACGCGCTTTCCTTTCACATGATTATAATCTTTCCGAACCGAGAGGAAAGAGCCCATACACGAACACTCTTTCCCGTCGAATGTACGTTCAGTGAACAATCCTGACGGATGGCTATTTCTCGTTAGTGGCAACGAGAGGATTATGAATCTCGACGTGATAGAACGACATCATTAGATTACTTGAAAAGAATGATCGCAGGAAAGACTTGCCATAAGTGGAGACGAGAGGAATGTGAATCCCGTCAGTTTTTCCTTCACGATTGCACTAAGCGGAAAGAAATGGGGTCCTAATGTTGACTTCGTTAACGAGAAATTTGTAAAATCGAAAATCACGATTATCTTAAAAACGACAAAAGATTTTGGAAATTTGATGAGACAACTTTTCCGATTTTACCATTCTCTATTTACATTCTGAATTCCATCGCAAAATTCGTCCTTGAAATTTGAACTTTTTTCATGTCCTACTTTTGGTCGTGGATTCAAAAAATATCATAAAAATTAAAAATTAAAATCTTTCCCTAAAGTTTTTCTGGGATTTTCTTGGTGACAGTCGATAGAATAATTTACGCTGATTCCAATGATGCTACGATCGTCAACGTACAATCGATAGTTAACGAGATGTTCGACGTTAAAGGCTCTGGCCCAATACCCATAAGAAAAGTGCCCCAGGCGGTTTTTGAAAAATGCTTCCGTGTGCTGATTCCTCTTTATGAAAAACTTATTGTCGCACAATTTTAACCCGCTACCCCCACTTGTATTGGAGTTACGGGGGAAACTACCCCAGGCGTTAAATTTTTTTTTTCTAGAAAATTATTAAAGATTTTTTCATGAAATTAAAACTGTACGTAGATATGGATAAAACGCATAATATAAATTTTTTCAGAATTTTTGTAAATCTATAAATGATGAAAAACATTATTTTTATTTTTTGAGGGTGGTTTTTTACATCAACCTTTAAAGTGACACCTTTTTTTAAAAATGCGATTAAGGCATTTATTATCCATCTTTCATTTAAAAAAAGTCGTTTTAAGAAATTAGTTGTCGATCACCATCAAAATGAGGTCATCCAGGGACAGGTTTGTAATAGACAGCGCATTTTGTAAATGCATTTATTGCTTTATGACTTGTATATATATGCCATAATATGGTTTTCGTCAAGAAAAAAGGTCCTGAGAGAGAAATTAATTTTTTAAATTTTTTATAGGCCTATTAACAATATAGTGCAGGGATCTTTTATCCATTCTTTTACTAATAATAAATTCAAAGAAAGTTTGATAAATAATACCTACTTGTAATTATTTTCCATCTCAGATTACCTACATACATACTCAAATATTGTTAGTATTATTATTTGATTAAATGATTAATGAATAAACTTCAAAAGAATTCCAAAAATATATAGACAATTACGTATATAGAAGCAGAATCCTAATGCGACTAAGCAAAGGTTAAATTCAAATTCTAAATTATTATTTCCAATAAATTATGATTGTAATTATTTTTAGTTATAACAAATAATAAAAATATTACTTGATTCAAATAATAATACTCCATACTCCAATAATTATCCATATCTACGTACAGTTTTAATTTCATGAAAAAATCTTTAATAGTTGTCTAGAAAAAAAAAAATTAACGTCTGGGGTAGTTTCCCCCGTAACTCCAATACAAGTGGGGGTAGCGGGTTAAAATTGTGCGACAATAAGTTTTGTATGGTGAGAAATCAGCACACGGAAGTATTTTTCAAAAACCGCCTGGGGCACTTTTCTTATGGCTATTGGGCTAAAGCCTTTGCAAAAAGTGCCAATTTTGCCACTTTTTCAAGAATTTCTCAGATTTTGATGCGGCGCCGTATTAAAAAAATTACAAATGCCCAACAAAATTTTGAGGAGCGGCTGGAAATTGAAGCATTTTCCAAACCTTGCTTTCCCATTTTGTAAAATCGGAAAATGTATACTGACATTTTCCGATTTAAATTTTTGCAAATTTTTTTATAAAGATCATGTCGCAATATAGGAAAAAAGAACAAAATAAATAACCGCTGTTATCGATCGTTTATCACCACGCCTTTCGAACCATATCGTTTTAGTCTCGAAGGACGAAAGATAAACGATCGATGAAAGCTGAAACATAGGCACTAACGAATAGAGTGAAATTCATGAATATTAGCGAAATAGAAAGGAAAAAAACACTGACCGCCAGAACCAGGAAATGAACCGAAGAGACCTTCTGCATGCCAGCCGCCGGTTATCTCACGTTGCTACAAGAAAATTGAAAATGTTTCATTGAAACTTCTTTAAAAACATATTAATATTAATATGCGTTCAAACTTGTCATAGCAAAAAGTTTAGTCGATACTTTACGATTGATTTTCGCAATAAACCTCAGATTATAGATAGTCGAAAGTATTATTGGAAATAAATCGGAAAAGTTGTGGTTGTCAATTTTTTAAATTCTTCGTTCTTACAGCAATAATCGAAATTTTTGATTTTACAAACTCTTAATTAGCATTGTATGCATTGCATAGACAACTATAATAACATCTACGTATAATGTAATTGTCTATACTAAACGATGCATGAATTTTTCTGAAGATTGAAAATTACAAATATCTCAGAAAGGAGGAATATATGAACACAACTAGAGATAGTTCTAAAAATAAAAATAAATGTTTCAACAAATTAATCCTTTATTAAATTTTAATATCGTATACAAAAAATATATAGGAATATAATTTATCATTAATTAATATTAAGCGAATAATCTACCTATATAAATAAAATGATAGCTGTTTTTCTGTGTTCGCTTTTAACTCAAAAACTACTGGATAGATTTTGATCAATTTTGTTTTGTTTTAGTTCTTATATACTTGGTCCTTATCTAAAAATAGAATTATCACGATATCTTCATTAAAAGCAAAGTTATTAAAGTTTTACAAAATGCGATTTTTACAAGCAACACGAGTTAAGCGCAAAAGATAGAGTGGGACAAACGGTGTAATGCGCATGGACTGAAGAGAGAATGGTTTTCCTTCCACTGCCTACTGATTATTTCATATTTGAGCGTAAACTTAGCAGCTCAGCGAGATATTAGATTAATATAGATTTTTTGAATTCTATTTTCTATTCATTAGCAGTTTTTAAAATATTTTTTGTAGCTTTTTTCAAAATCTCTTTTAGCATTTTTTATATTTTACTCATTTTAAAAACATTTTTAAGTTACAACCGTAATAATAATCAAATTACATTTCAACACTCCGTTTTCCACATATTTTTTAACCAGAAAGAGCTAAGTTGGCAAGATTAAATTTTTTTATTAACTGCTCCTTAAATGCTCTTTCTGGATTGTTTGCACCACCCGCGTCGCGGCTCAGTTTACAACGTTAATCTTACTTAAACAAAAATCTGGACACGTGTCGTCGATATCGGTGATCAGGGGGTGTTCATGGCACTGTTAAATCGTGGTCAAATAATATTGCCAATCCCATAAGGGGCCATCCATAAATTACGTCACACAAATTTCATGATTGTTGACCCTCTCCCCCGTCCTTGTCACACCTGGTCACACTTGTCAGACCCACTCCTCCTCAGGGTGACGTCACATATTTTACAATTTTACATCTACAAATAATTATTGAATTAAAACAGCAGTTCCAAAATTTGTTTTAATTCAATTTAAATGATTTTTTAATAAAATTAACATCAAATCAAACATTTCAAGATATAAACAAAAAAACAACTAATTATATTAATTAATAGCAGCCCCATTAACGGCAGCCCCTAGGCAGGTGCTGGCTTTCTTTAAAAGCCTGGAGCTCCCCTAGTAAATACAGAGGGTCGCATCACAATAGACGTCCTTGTAAAACGAAAAAAAAAATTAATTAATGATCAAACGTAATCATCTTGAAAGTCAATTGTTAAATGAAATAAAAACAATATCACCGCTAGGCACAATGCAGCATTTAGCGGCATTTATCAAAGGTCAATAGTATCGGCGCGTAACAGTACACCGAGAAAAAAAAATCTCTTCGGACAATTAAATCTAAATATTAAATATTTGACTGGCAATGGGCTATGAAATCATTTTGTTGGCGTAAATGAAATTCAGTTGTCAGAAGGAAAATTTTTTTCTTAGTGTAGTAGAGCGAGTGGCTGACAAAACAATTTGAACTTTATGTTTCTACAGATAGTGTTACAAATGTTTTTGAATTTTTCGTTATTAGTTCAAAGCAGTTCGTGTTTTACTTAACACTTAGATTTTGAAATGCGACGTCACAAAATTTAGGGCTCCTTCCAACCCCTTGTCACACAATGTCACACTTTGTCGAACCTCCCGCCCCCTTAACATGTGACGTAATATATGGATAGCCCCTAAGTTGTATGTGTATTCTGATGACTTTTTGATGTGTTTAGCCGAGACAACAACCATTCATGTAGTAAAGTACTTTGTATCACAGATAGCGCACTTTAAATAATGAATTATTTTTTTAAATATCATATAATTATAGTTTTTGTTGCTAAAATGTATTTTTTATTATCTATTTCATAAATACCTGATTGATATTCACGAATTTTCTATGCTTTGTACAACTTAGAATTAATCATAACGTGTAATAGTTCCTCCCATCAATCATAAATTCAAATTAATTCAATTATCATTGCAGGAGGTTCCATTTATTAATACACTGTTGAAGCAGCAACATGAACAATTCGAACATTTGAGTGAAAACTTTTGAAAAGAACTTGAAATTAGGAAAAATTGGAAATTATATTGAATTAAAGTTTGCACAGGTTTTAATAATTGTTTTAATCGTTTCCTTTGTGTTTTAAGATTTTCAATAGTGCTACATTTTCAGTGCGGTTTTCACTTTCGTTAGTTAATTAGTGTAAATTGAATCAAGTGTATGTTAAATGATACATTAATTGATAAATTTTTTAGAGAGAAATTTGATTTTCTTCGTATACACGATGGAAAATGATAGTAGTGATAATCATTTATATAACTTGAGTAATTTACTTAGAGGTGAGTGAAATGGGGAAAAAAAATTTATAGTAAATTTACTTGATTTTTGATTATTAATAAATATTTAAAATGATCTATCGATCAATTCGATTCAATTTTGATACATTTGTTTGTGTAAATCTTCAATATTTTCGAGTTGATATCAACGGAAGTTGGTTTTTTTACATTGAATAATCGTTTTGAGTAATTTCCGGTATCACACGGCTACTGCTGATAAAAAAAAAATTTCATGAATTTTTTTTTGTTTTTTGTTTGTCTTTGTAGAAATGTGCGACTTCTTGTCCTCGATCATGGATCGCTTACCGCCACCGATCCAAGAAAAGGCAAATTTTTTAATAAAAAAAACGCAAGCCGACGCCGATTTTGGCCACTATTTAAACATGCAAAAAATCACCATTAAAGGTTTGTGTTGGGATTTTTCACAACATGGGAATTCCCATTACAGAAGACTATATAAAAATCCCACTGCAAGACTTCTACGTTCATCATGGACGTCCCCGGGGAAAGAAGGGTAAAAGAGGCAGCTTCCTCTACCCAGCGGTCGGGGAAATGGGGTAAAAATGATATTTTTAGGGGTAATACGGAAATTTTTTGCCATGGCCATTTTATAGACGTGTTAGTCTGGCCGAAGACTACATTCAAATTTTTTTTACATCAAAAAAATCGAATTTTGAAGTTATTGTATCAAATACAAAGCTAGATCATTTCTTCAAAATCTGAAGGGAAAAAGTTTTCAATTAATTTTTGTTCGTTCCAATATGAGGATTTTATTTTGTTTATCTATTAAGCCTAGTACTCACTAGTAGACATGGTACACAATTTGTCTAGAGACCATCTAGAGATTTTCTTTTTTTTTCAAATTTCTTTTTTGTTTTGTTCTTTTTCATTCTCACTAGTGCAGCGAACCTCAAAAGTCGCTATGCATAGTGCTGATGAGAGTGATTATTTTAACGTCTGCAATGGTTGGAGGTTTATCATTTATGATCGAACATTTTTTTGAAAAATTTTTCGGATTTTTTTAAAGAATTTCCTGCGGGAGCCTTCTCTTTAATCTTGTGGCGATTAGAAATTCGAACTTGCAGTGATTGCCTCTCGCAGCTGCCCTGACGGAACGACATTATAAAGCTTAAGTAATTCAATTTGTTCGGGGCCAGTGCTGGCCTATGCAATTGTAAATATACATGTAAATAAATGTGGGTAACCGCTCCCACCTTACAATCTTCTCTGAGTTTTGCAATGGCCCAAGTTTAGTTCGACGTTACTTGAGCAGAGGCAAATGCTACCAAAAAATCGACTTACGTAAAAATATTTTGGGAAAATGGTAAAAAAAGTTCCTCGACCGCTGCTCTAGACCCACGACTATCACCAATTTATTTGACTTACTAATAAATTTTCTACACCTCAGTACTGCCATAGTATAAGATTCCCTGCTTGACTTCATTCTTAAGCTACTTGATTTAAATTTGGCTTAAAATCCATTTAAGCTCCCGTAAAATGTTGATATTTCAATGTCGAATCAAGTCAAGCAATTTGCAAGTTATTTCAAAGATAAATGTTCAACGCAATTCGTCCCCCAAAATGTTCAGGTACTATAGATTCATCAAGTCAAGCAATTCGAAATTTTTTTAAATGCATTTTGCTTGATATTTTGACTTGAAAATGAAATCACTGTTAGATTTGGTTTGAGGTCAAATTTTAAGACATTTATATATTATAACTTAATTCGAGTTTGACTTCATTTCAAGTCAAGTGAATCTTTAACTAGCTGGACTATCAAGTCAAGTAGTTAATCTCTATCAGTTACTTGACTCGATGAATTCATAAGTGAATTATCAAACTTTAGTTGAGGTAAAATTAATAAGTTGTTACTTCAAAGCTATTATGAACAAAAGTAGTCTGGAACGAAATCCCCGCCTGGGAAAAATGTTTTTGTCTAATCATATATAATCAGATCTGAAAATTGGCCAGGTATGATTATATATAATTATATATGATTAGACAAAAATATTTTTTCCTGAACAATCACTTACTACAAGCAAAAGCACATTTTTTGAGAATATTTTTAAAAAAACTAAATAAAATAAAATAAAAACACTAAGTACAACGATAACTAAAAAGATATCACAATATGAGTGAGTGTCCGAAAAAAAATATTTTTGTCTAATCATATATAATCAGATCTGAAAATTGGCCAGGTATGATCATATATAATTATATATGATTAGACAAAAATATGTTTTCCTGAACAACTACTTACTACAAGCAGAAGCACATTTTTCGAGAGTTTTGTTTTTATAAAAACTAAATCAAATAAAATAAAAAAACACCAAGTATAGCGATAACTAAAAATATATCACAATATAAGTGAGTGCCCGACAAAAAATATTTTTCTCTAATCATATATAATTATTTATGATCATACCATGGTAATTTTCAGATCTGATTATATATAATTATATATGATTAGACAAAAATGTTTTTTTTCGGGCACTCACTCATATTGTAATATCTTTTTAGTTATCGCTATACTTGGTGTTTTTTATTTTATTTAGGTTTTATAACAATACTCTCGAAAAATGTGCTTTTGTTTGTAGTAATAAATTGCCTGGGAAAAATATTTTTGTCGAAGCATATATAACCATATATAATCAGATCTGAAAATTGCCCAGGTATGATCATATATAATTATATATGATTATACAAAAATATTTTTCCAGGGCAATCAATTACTACAAGCAAAAGCACATTTTTCGATGGTGTTATTATAAAAACTAAATAAAATAAAATAAAAAAAAACACCAAGTATAGCGATAACTGAAAATATATTACAATATGAGTTAGTGCCCGAAAAAAAATATTTTTGTCTAATCATATATAATTATATATAATTAGATCTGAAAATTGCCATGGTATGATCATAAATGATTAGAGAAAAATATTTTTTGTCGGGCACTCACTTATATTGTAATATATTTTTAGTTATCGCTATACTTGGTGTTTTTTTATTTTATTTGATTTAGTTTTTATAAAAACAAAACTCTCGAAAAATGTGCTTCTGCTTGTAGTAAGTAGTTGTTCAGGAAAACATATTTTTGTCTAATCATATATAATTATATATGATCATACCTGGCCAATTTTCAGATCTGATTATATATGATTAGACAAAAACATTTTTTCCCGGGCGTACTAGTGAATCCAAGCACAAAGTCTTTAAAACTAAGAATTGTGATTGAAAATTGAAAGAAATTGTTATACACGGTACCTTAGATCCCAATATAGGTCAATCTACCACCATCGAGTTTCCAAAGCAAAGCAACCTATTCCCATATTTTAATTATTGATGAACGTAGAAATATTGCTGAAAGTTTTTAGATTTAAGGAGGATTGAGAAAACAAGAAAAACGTCCTCTTATATTTATGTTATCGTTTTAGACACGAATTCAACGCTAAATGAGTACGTTTTGGCTGAATCGAAATCGATTGAATATCACCATGAAAACGAGGATGAATCTTACGAAAATCCTGACACGATCAACTCTCATATAGTGATAGAACCAATAGAACCGATAGAAAAAAGTGAGAGAATTTGTAAATATGAAAACTTACCCGCACAGCAACTATGCACAATGGCTGTTAAAGTAAGTCGATTCCAGGTTCTTATTTTCACTGAAACTAATCTTTCCCACAAAAAAAATGTAGCCCCCGTTATGGTGGTGTCGACCAACACCGATTGATTAACCTATCCTAAATTTATTAACTTAATTAAGCACAATTTATTTTTTATGAAACAAAATATCGTAACAAAAGTAACGTTGATTTTTTACTAGAAGGTGTGGTTTTCGATATACAGTGATACCTCGAGATACGAGTTTAATTCGATCCTTAACCTTGCTCGTATGTCAATTTGCTCGTATCTCAAAACAATTATTCTCATTGAAATTAATTAAAAGGCCATCAATCCATTTCAGCCCCTAAACTGTTACCCCAATTGCTTTAGCTACGTGTTTTTGAACAAGAAAAATTTATTTATAAATGACAAATATTGTATAAAAGCATAATAAAAGAAAATGTAAAGCAAAAAAAATGGTTGATCACTTAAATGCAACTTACACACAACTTAGGCCGCGTTCAGACAGATCAACTAAACTCGCCCGACTATTTTCAATCTTGTAGACTGTAGCAGGGTAAGCGACGCGAGAAGTGAAGTACAAGCGAGTTGAAAGGGAAGCAAATTGAGCAGAATTGAAAGAAAACTGATCAACAAAACTCGTTCAACAAAAGTTTGATTCAGTCAATCTTTTGTTGAACGAGTTTAGTTGATCAGTTTTCTTTCAATTTGCTTCCCTTTCAACTCGCTTGTACTTCACTTCTCGCGTCGCTTACCCTGCTACAGTCTACAAGATTAAAAATAGTCGGGCGAGTTTAGTTGATCCGTTTGAACGCGCCCTTAGGCAAATGTCGCATTGAATAGCTCCGATGCACAACCAGTTACAACATTTTTGGGGTGTTTCTTTCCCACGAACTGTGAAACTCTCTCCCATATTTCAAGATCTCTTTCATCTCACTCGTAGAGATAACCTCCTCTACTTCTGGCTTCTCCTCGATACCAATTTCTTCCTCGTATCTCAAATTTCGCTCGTATGTCAAAGCAAAAATTCGCTCGCTCAACGGCTCGTATCTCAAATATCTCGTATATCAGGGCACTCGTATCTCTAAGTACCACTGTATTTAAGAAAAACCAAAAAAAAAATACTACCTATTAAAACCTTTCCCTCTCCCAAGGCTTACGTCCTATCGGTAAGAACGTTTAAAGGCTCGCTACAAACTGCCTTGCGACATTTGTCTCAAATTCAGGTACAGATTTGATTTGTTTTGTTAATTACTTTTAGATTGGACTACTTCATCGAAAAGAAAAAGTCTTTCGGTATGTGGAATTTTTTCGAAAATATTTCGTTGGACTTTTTGATGTTTGGTTGTTGTTTTATGGAACTGAAAAGGACGAGAAGCCAAACAGATATTTAAATATGTTAGATTATCGGGCGACTCCTGTTATTGGTGCGAAAGACGACAACAAGAAACTGTCGTGTTTCGAGCTGATTTCGACTGTCGAAGGGAGCAAATCCTATCAACTGATGGCACTGACATCCAAGGACATGCAACAGTGGGTGGCCTGCATAAACAGAGCAAAACAGGTAAAGAATCACGGATTGACTTAAATCTCATGTACTTGATGGTTAGGGCGCGTTCAGACGGATCAACTAAACTCGCCCGACTATTTTCAATCTTGTAGACTGTAGCAGGGTAAGCGACGCGAGAAGTGAAGCACAAGCGAGTTGAATGGGAAGCAAATTGAGCAGAATTGAAAGAAAACTGATCAACAAAACTCGTTCCACAAAAGTTTGATTCAGTCAATCTTTTGTTGAACGAGTTTAGTTGATCAGTTTTCTTTCAATTTGCCTCCCTTTCAACTCGCTTGTACTTCACTTCTCGCGTCGCTTACCCTGCTACAGTCTACAAGATTGAAAATAGTCGGGCGAGTTTAGTTGATCCGTCTGAACGCGCCCTTATTGCGAGACCTGGATGAGTTTGACAGGCATGAAGTGATTTCCAAGCAATTTTCACGTCAAGTTTCACATTTAAATTTTAAGTACTTGAAAAATCAAGTAGTTGAAAACCAGACAGCTTGTAATTTTTATAAAATACTTGACTTGACTTGATGTTAAACCTGTTAGTATAAGATTTTTGATTTTAAGAGTTTCCAGATAATGTATTTTTGATTTCGATAGCTAATTAAATAGCAGCTCCTTTGATTTGTAGCTCTTCGGGGAAATTGGCTTTTTAATTGAAAACTTGATTGGGAGCATGACTTGATATCGATTTAAATTTCTTGAAAAAACTCGACTCAAATAGCTTGAACATTTTTACGTCAAGTCAAGTATTTCTAAATTTCACGTCAAGTCAAGTATTTCTCAATTTCAAGTCAAGGCAAGTATTTCTCAATTTCAAGTCAAGTCAAGTATTACTCAATTTCAAGTCAAGTCAAGTATTTTATATGAAAGACCACGTGTTTTGTCGTGACTGGACTTAATATAGTTATTGATCTAAAAAACAGGCGCTGCAAGCAGCCCCCACGTGTACAGTGAGCACGAAAAATTTGCGTCGCTTGCCGCAGCCCCCCGATGACATCGATCATCTTGACAATGAAGGATTGTATATGGACCTGGAAACGGAACCTGCAAAATCGAGGCTGTCGAACGAGTCAGATATGTATGACGAAGTCGGTATCAGTACCTACTATGCGAGTACCACCGAAGAGCCCGACGAAGAAGAGCACTACGATGACATTGGCCAATTTCAAATTATGCCAAAGTCAACATCATTTTTACACCGACGTAGATTTAACATATAAAAACACTTTTCATTTTTTACTCATAATGTATTTCTTAAAAAAAATAACATTTAATTTAAATATATAAATAGATTCTTTTCTTATATACAAGACCGAAAGTCCTTAAGTAGTAATGTGATGTATTTGAAAATGAGTTATTTAAAGACTTCAATACGTTCAAAACACATTCAACTCAGTACGTCTTGGTATTGACAAGTGGTTTGCATCATGTTATATCGATAGGTACACTATACAATAATATATTGACACCAATCAATGATAAATTGAACGTGTTAAACATGTTTTAAATACCTAGTTTCCGAAATTCCTCGAGTTCATAAATACTTGTCGACAGGCTAAAACACAGATAATTTAAAAACAATGTAATAATTTTTTTGACAAACTGTATATAAGGAACACCCTATATACAAAAAAAACACCCTGTACATAACAAACAACCTATGTACAAGGAATATCCTGTATCCAAGAAGCCCCTGTATGTTGTACGGAATGTTCCAAAGAAATACAGAACCTGAACAATCAGGGGAACAACCAATTCAACATTAAATTTCCAATTCAAACGATAGGTTGTTCAAAAAGTTAGGTTAAGACTCATTTGAAGAAGCCGTTATTTCAACTTTTTGATTATTTTTCAATTTTAAACTTAAAATGTAGTGCTAATGCCATTTACTAATTGAATTATGTTTTCATAACACCAGATACAACAAAAATTTCACGACGATACATTGAAACATTTGTTATGAAAGTAGTCTTCCAAGATCTCAAATAAGTATAGAAAATGGAATGAAAAACCGACTTCAAAATAAATAAAAATAATAATTGCGTATCCTTGCAGTGTCTACAACTTACAAATTATTAGGATGATATAATGTACAACTATTGTTATTTTTGGAGTTGGTGTCAGCCAAAAAACACGACTATATTGGTACTTAGCAATAAACGAGAATATCTTATGAAATGTATTTTTCAAATGAACTTTTATAAAATGTACCAAAAATATTAAGCGACCTTTAAAGTACAAAATACCAATAACCAACTAAACGTTTTACAAACGAACATTTATATTTATTTCCTTGGCTGGCACCAACTCTAAAAATAACAATAGTTGTACATTATATCATCCTAATAATTAGTAAGTTGTAGACACTGCAAGGATACTCAGTTATTTTTTTACTTTTTAGTGCATTTTTTGTTTAAGATTGTTTATTTATTTTGAAGTCGGTTTTTCATTTTGTTATAATTTTTATTTATTTCTCGATTTTTCGTGATCTGAAGTTTGATAAATTATTTTATTTTTTTGAATATGGGTAAAGATACTAAACGCGCTGCTCATAAGAGACAGTGCCGTTAAATGTTAAACGTCCCTATTTCATCCCCTATTTTTATCCTTAGGGGATGGAAACAATTTTTTTTCAAATTGTAATGTGAACAATTTAAAGGTACGATGTACGTAATAGAAAAAAAATTATCGTAATCGGGTTAGCCAGGAAAAATGTATAATTTCATTCCTAATTTTTAATACCTTATGAGTGGAGTTTTTTTTTATAAAAATGGAAATGAGATTAATTTAAAGTTAAGTTCTACCAAAAAAAAAAAAAATATCAAAATCGAGTTAGCCCAAGGAGAAGTTAATATTGATTTAATTCCTTAGTTTTCAACCCCTTCGAAGTGAACGATTTCCTTCAAAATAAAATTTTTATTTATAATAAATTCTAATAGAAAAAAAATGATCAAAATCGAGTTAGCCCAAGGAGAAGTTAATATTTCGTCCTTTAGTTTTCAACAACTTAGAAGTGAACGATTTCCTTCAAAATATAATATTTATTTATAATAAATTCCAATAGAAAAACAATTTTGAAAATCGGGTTAGCCAGGAAAAATGTATAATTTCATCCCTAATTTTTAATACCTTATGAGTGGAGTTTTTTTTATAAAAATGGAAATGAGATTAATTTAAAATTAAGTTCTACCAAAAAAAAAAAAAAAATTATCAAAATCGAGTTAGCCGAAGGAGAAGTTAATATTGATTTAATTCCTTAGTTTTCAACCCCTTAGAAGTGAACGATTTCCTTCAAAATAAAATTTTTATTTATAATAAATTCTAATAGAAAAAAAATTATCAAAATCGGGTTAGCCAGGAAAATGTATAATTTCATCCCTAATTTTTAATACCTTATGAGTGGAGTTTTTTTTTTTTTTTTTTTATAAAAATGGAAATGAGATTAATTTAAAATTATGTTCTACCAAAAAAAAAAAAAAATTATCAAAATTGAGCTATCCAATAAGAAGTTAATATTGATTTAATTCCTTAGTTTTCAACCCCTTACAAGTAAACGATTTCCTTCAAAATAAAATGAAACCACACGGAAAGCACCAACTTTCAAATAAAAAAAGATTCATCAAAATCGGATTACCCAGTCAAAAGTTCTGAAGTAACAAACATAAAAAAATACAGTCGAATTGAGAACATCCTCCTTTTTTTGAAGTCGGTTGAAAAATGAACTTACTTTCAAACTTAAAATTGGTAGAATCCCCGTATCAATGATGTGCACGATGGTCTATCCGTAGGATCCGGGGATAATAGAATACACCTAGATTCTGAGTGACAAACAGTTTAAATATTAAGGATTGTATGAAAGTAATTGTTCCATTTTCCTCCTGTTTAAAAAAGTTATCGAATTCTATAATTTGTGCGAACAAAAGAATAAAGGTTTTTGTCAAATCGACAGTGTCCACAGATCACTGAAAGAGAAGTGACGCTGTGGTTGGATTTTATAACTTAATTCACGCAAGTGAATTGAAAGAAATCCAAGATATGACTGCCATACTGTAAATTATTAAGCCAGGCCTGGCTCATTGTTCATAACTTCAATAGATGTGGGCAGAGAGAAAGTTAGAAAGTGGGTAACCTACTATAAAAACCACACATATTGTTATTGAGTAAGATGCTTTGATAGGACTTTTAAATTGGAAATAAAACGTTGAATTTATGGTTTTCCTGTGTTGGGACACCTTGTATAATATTGGTAATACGTACCGTCCAAAAGCATTGAATAACGAGACAATTTCACTTCGATCTAGTTGAAATTTTCGCTTGGTCTCTACCGTGTTTGTGCCAATATCAAATTTTCCCGAGAAGAGAATTTTCAGTGCCGTACCCAATCCATGAACCTAATAAATCCCATGTCTATATAAAACCATTAAATTGGAACATTAACAGTCTATCAATTACCTGCAGTTTTCCCCATAATTTACATTTATCACAGCCCACACAGTCCATTATTCGAGAAATGTTTTGAAAATGTAGACGAAATTCTTCTTTGAGCTTCTTCGGATTGTTTCCGTTGCTGAACATCGTGCTTTCGTTGAAATGCTCCGGGAACGATCTGGAATGAAACGTCGAACTCAACGTTCTGCTGTTTAGGAAGCTCGATATGGAAATACTAACTGAATGACACTGAGAAAATCGAAAACGGCCTCTCGTACGTCGACGTCAATTTGCGTGTTTCCCGTGAAAAATTTCTCGTTGGCTAGATAGGGAGCGACTTTGGCCAGTGCCCGCAGTTCCAGCAAGTAAATGAAGTATAAATTTCGCAGCCATTGCGGCCCCTCGCCGTTCGTTTCAGCCGGATGAAATCGTCTACGAAATTCGTCATTATTTGGACCCCATTCTCCATTTGGTGAAACGAATGTAAAATCTTTCGTTTCTACATACAAACAATAATTTAATCAGATCCTTGGTATTTTTTATTGGTATAAATATATGATTAAAGGGGTAATGGATCGGGATTTACAATAAATACAAACAAAATATCAGGACGCGACATTTCGCCATATATTATAGCTTCCTTGGGCTCTCTGATGCATGCTCAGCATTCTTGTCTTTTTGTAGCCATGCATCTACAAACTATACATATTAGGTTTGTTCGCGGGTCTCATTCTAAACCTATTAATCAGTTCAAGCGGATTTAGGATAATCACTTATGAACTGATTAAGGGTTGTTTTCCGTGAACGAGTATGGAAGTAAGACCCTCGAGAACCCACGAAAATTGCTACTTGAATTTAACGTTGAACTAGCCACGATTTATCAATTGTAACTGATTCAGAATTGGTTCTAGCGATTCTCGGGTTTTTTTTTAGAACGAAAAATTCGATTCCCTTACTCATGCGCAGTTTGATAAATCAGGGCTAGTTCAAAATCCAGTTTTGCTGTCATGCTGCGTTCACACGAGTCAAGTTCAGTTGTCCGATTTTAGTTGATCAACAAAAGTTGAATGAAGAACCTCGTATGAGAACCGCGATCAACTTTTTAGTGGATCAACAAAAGTTGCTTTAACATCTAAGGTCATATCACGACTGTCTAAACACAGAGAATTTCTGTTGGTCAATTATATCTTAGGTCTATGATCTTAAGTCTAGAATTCAACGGGGATCGAACCCAGAACCACTTGACGCATGAAGCGGAGAGAGCAAGTGCTCTAATCACAGCGCCAATAGGTGGTTCAACAAAAGTTTGAACGAGTCATCACGCTAGGTTTTTCATTTAACTTTTGATCGACCAACTAATATCGGTCAGCTAAAGTTGACTCGTGTGAACGAAGGGCGTCATTTATCCCCACACAATCTGCAATTGAGGTCTCGTTGGGACACCCCAATAGTCTGCAGATGCTTTCTCAGTCCACAGTGTCCGGTTATCAGTCCCGTTACTGTCCTGAGTTGGTTCCTAGCTTTAAAACCTCAGCTGTGAGTGAGGGGCAGATTCTCCCCATCATTCTCTTGCTGAGTTTCTGACCAGGAATTTCTTACCAGTATTTGTTTTGCTGCCGTCTCAGCCGACTTTTCATCGCCCTTTTGATAGCAGATTTGGTGATCCCCACTTCAGGCTCTGGGCCCACGAATGGGGTCATCGAACCAGCCCTTGCGCAAGCATCAGCTTCTTCATTTCCCTCAACTCCCTTATGCCCCGGCACCCAATCAAGTTTGACTGGGTTGTGCTTTGCCAAGTCCTCCAGGAGTTGCCGACACTCCAGCACTAGCTTTGAGCTGATAATTGTATTGGCGATCGCTTTTAGCGCTACCTGACTGTCAGAGAGAATCTGTATGTTCCTATTTCGATAGCCCATAGCCAGGTTCTCTCTGACACATATGGCAATGGCCGTGACCTCCGCTTGAAAAATAGTGGCAGAGTCCCCAAGCGGCACTGAGATGCGCCCCATGGTTCTCCCCCCACTACTCCCGCGCCCGATCCTCCGTCTATAACCGATCCATCTATGAACCACATTAGTTCATTTAAAAAAAAAACCTTAATCAGTTCATAACCGACTGAACTGATTCGTAATCGGTTCAGAATGAGACCCGCGAACGAACCTATTTTTTTCTATTTTAAAAGGCTACAAAAAGACAAGAATGCTGAGCATGCATCAGAGAGCCAGAGGAAGCTGTAATATATAGCGTTCACAGAAGTCTACCTGAGAGTAAATATTTGGAACATAGATGAATATTGATGCTGGCGTGAAGACCTGAGATAACCCGGTAGAAAACTCGCTTTTCCAAACACATATTGTTTACGTTTTCCGTTAAAATGTGCGTGTTGAAACTTTTCTTTGGTCGGAAACAGTTCTCCTGGTAGATGCTTCTCCAGATGCGATGCGCCGATTTTCCCTTGTAACCCGTGTATCGTTCCGGGTTTAGAAGCAAGTCGACATACTCGGCCTCGGCATCTTCCTCGTTGTCGTTGATACAGAAATTATCCTGTGCGTCGTCGTACTTTTGCCACAAGGCGAACTCCTCATACGCGGCCGGACTGATCGTTTTGTTCAAGTAACCGAGCGCTTCGTTGTGATCCTCTCCACAGCCAATCTGTCGGGTGTACTTCTCGTGCGGCTTCTCGCGAATATCCTTCAACCCATGCGGAATGTCGTTCTCGTGGCACGGCTCAACATGACAATATCGAATGGCACAACGGCTATCATCCGACCAAAACGGACACGGCTTGTGCAAATTGACTTTGTAGAATCGAAAGTAGTCGTTGACCAAAAGACTTTGAATTCTCGGATAGATGCGATCATTGTTGAAATGATCGACGGTGTCAACGTTGCATGAACAATCGTCCAAAATACCTCGCAACTATAACAATTAATTTTTAAAATTATAAAAAAAAACGGTCCTTTTTCTGATTTTAAGATTTGAGGTATCTTGAACAAAACTTCATTAAGATTCGTTCCGTTTCAATCGGATTAGTTTGATGACAACAGCTTGGAATCGATCGGTTTACCTGACAAAAACACGCGTCGATTTTCTCGGGCGACGTTGGGTTGTTGAAAAATCCACTGGTTACACCAAAAATCGTGAGCAATAAAATGATAAATGATAAAGCACGACACGCCATTGTTAAGTACTGGTCATTAATTAGTAAAACTAAGTTTAGTTAAAATATCAACGATGCTGATTAGAATTTCAAATGTAGACTTTATTTCATTGGTACAACACATAAGCAAGATAAAACACGTAGCCGTTTCGTATAGGTGACGATTCGTTAGATTTGTCAAAAAAAAAAAAAAATTTTCTAACTTCCTACTCAAATATCGCCCCGATACACACACGAATCGTACAATAATCGTTTCAAATGCAACAAATCACAAAAACATTTCAAGTTTAAGTCAAAAAATCGCATATTTTGCTAAAAAAAATCACCGTCCACTTGACATTGCATGGGCTACATATGATTTTTGACAGATCGATAAAAACGTGCTCTACTTGGCCTTGAATTATAACAACACATAATATTCAAAAATTCCCTCATACTTTTATAATTATTGCCCCCCAATAATTACGCTTATCTTTATTTACGCCTACTAAATTATAACAATTTATACATTATTCTATTTAAAAAAAATCGACTCGAATTTCCATATTATAATCCTCCTCCATGTACAAACCGACAACTAAACAACTAAATATTTTGTTGTACGACCGCAAGGTTCATTCCTACACAGCCTTTACAACTAATTTAAAAACAATAACTCAGCAGATATTCCATTTTTCAATGTCTACACTTGTAATAATTACCATATAATCAACATAAAATAACACGAAAGGCGTTTAGCTCTGTTTATTACTTACCAGTGACGGTTCGTAAGAGAATCTTTTAGAAAGGGAGGCAAATTTTGTACTAGTTTCACAGTTATAAAAGGCTAAATTGCTCAAATGAAATTTTTTGTTTCATTGTTTGTTCATGTTTAATTATCTTTTTTATTTTCATAGACGTCACAATGGTTTTGCATCAGTACGTTAGTGTAAAAATTTTCATAGCCATTTAGTCATTTAAAAAATATTTTTGTCTAATCATATATAATTAGATCTAAATATTGGCCAGGTATGATCACATACAACTATATATGATTAGACAATAATATTTTTTTTCCCGGGCAATCACTTACTACAAGCAAAAGCACATTTTTCGAGAGTTTTATTATAAAAATAAAAAAAAATATACAAAGTATAACGATAACAAAAAAAAATATAATACAAAATAAATGAGTATCCGGGAAAAAATATTTTTGTCTAGAGGGTTATTTTTCCCGGATTATTCTTGTTCCCGGGAAACGGGAAATTTAAAAATGAATTGAATATAAAAAATATTAAATTTGAGGTGCAAATTGTAAAAGTTTTTGGGAAAAATTAAATAAATGTTTTTATAACAAAATTAAATAAATTTAATTCATTATTTAAATAAATTCAGTAACATATAATATATAACCAATAAAATATAATATTCACATATTTATGTAATGGTGGGGGTGGATACCCACGTTTATTTACATAGATATTATATACAAATTACTTAGGCCAGCACTGGCCAAGAACAAATAGAATTACTTAAAGGTTATAGTGGATTTCCGTTAGGACACATGCGAGAGACAATAACTGCAGAATTGGATATTCCAGTCACCACATCACTTCCCTCCTAGTGATGAATAGTATTATCAAGACTGGCTCGTCCTCGGTAGGTTTAACAAAATTAATGAAGTGCTGTAGGTATTCAACGAATATGGACTCATTTATCCAACCAGAATCAGAAACCGTGCCAATCATATCGTTATTAACGCTATTCAGCACCAGGTCACACATACGCCTTCTTTTGAAGATAAACATTGGAGGTACATATATACCGTTTGCACTTATCGCACAAACAACGGCAGTGGTGATACCGCGCTTAGCGCTTGTCGCTTTTCCAACTTGCTTCAAACCTTTTGGCGCCAATATTTTCAAATTCCGTTGAACAGTATTGATACCGGTTTCATCAATGTTGAATATACGGTGACTAGGAAAATTGTATTTGCGTTGGAGGGCTTCTAGTTGATTGAAAAACAGTTGAATTTCGGTGGTATTGAACGCTTGAATTCGGTTAAGTGACGTTGCTTCTAGAGTTCGTAGACTGATGGAGGGATGTCGAGACATGAATGAATAGTACCAGTCTTTACCAGCCATCTGAGATTTTTGGTTAAATTTATGGCTCAATTTGTTGGCTTCAGCAAATGTAAAGGCAATCTCTCGTAGTGATCTAGGTGTGATGCCGTAAAAAGACTCGCAACAATCGAGGATGTATTTTTCCAATTGATTTTCGTGACTATGATTGAAGACAGGGTGTCGTCTTTTTTCGGTTTCTTAAATTCTTCTAGATGCACTTGTCGGAATAATGTTGATTTTGGTACTCCGTATTTTGTTGCTGCTTTGCTTAAAGAAGGTCGTCGACATCTCACATCTTGTCTCGCGCGTTGGAGATTTTCAATTGTGTACCGCGGTGTTGTTTTTCTTGTGTAATTTCTGGGAATCTAAAGAGAGATTTTTTTTTTTCCGTAGAACAATCATAATTATTGGAAACAACAGCACAAAATAAAATTGATCCAAACAAATTGATCAAACTAAACAACAACAACAACAACAACAAGTCAACAAAATAAAACGTTGCATCAGAGTTTAAAATAAGAAAATTCTTCGAAAAAATTGTAAAATAATTAATTTCTTACATATTAATAAGAAACGTCCACATTTACCCCGCGAAAATCGTTCCAAATTACCCGATTTAGGCAATTCATATTAAAATGTTCGATACTTAAAATATTTTCTTCATTTAACTTAAATAGCCATATAAAACTAATAAATGAATTGTAAATGAAAGATAATAACAAAAAAATACGCACTAAAGATCAAGAAATAATTTTTTCAAAGATTTTTACATACGGCAAAAATTTTAACAAAAGATCAAATTTTAATTATTTACTTACCGTGACAGTATGCGAACGCCAATTTAAATATTTTTTTTTTCTGCCAGGACGATAAAGCACACACTTGTCAATTCATACACTAATAAAAATTTTGTTAAATAAAGAAATAATTAAAATTTAACTGTTTTTAATTAGCCGATGTTCTCAAATACCCAACTTTCCCCTATTTGCAGCATAGTTTTGATGTTAAAAGTTTAGTTTTGTGTAAAACTTTGCGGTGTCACGAAGTGGACATTCAGTCAATGAATGAAAATCGGATAAACGAACAATGACTATAATTTCTTTTGTTGGGAGCTCCGCCAAACCCCCGCCAGGGGGCCCCCTGAACCCTTTTGGCATTAATAAATACAGTTTTTGCGGTTTTAACACGGACACATGGCGGTCAATTCAATACTATTTCAATAAATAAATGGGGGACAATTTAACACGTTTTTACTAAAAATTATTAAACATAAAATCTTTGTTATTGAGCTGAAAAAAATTTTTGTCCTCGGAATTAATCAAAGAGTGCTCTTTTATGAGAAAATTGTGAGGTTTTGAATTTGTATGAAATATTTTATCGCAAATATTTTTGTCATGGGGATGTTTTGTCCGTGAATATTTTGTCAAGGATTTTTTGTCGGGGATATTTTGTCCCGGAATCAAAACGCCTGATACCGGCGGAACGTTCATGCCTGCAACAAGCGGACGCATTTGGTTGCCCGATTTGTGTACTTTTGGTTAACAATACAATCTGGGTACTGATGGATTTGAGGGTTGTAGGCTTAAACGGTAATTTTTTTCTATAAGATTTTATAATCGAGGGCTTCCGTCCTTTGGGAGACTACCAGTAGCTCTAATATTGAAATAATGCTGAGATTTCAGCCTAAAACACTGCATTTCATCGTTGTTGCCCCATGGTATAACATGAACTACGACATCCATAAAGATTTACGCATTGCGACAGTTAAGGAAGAGGCATCCAGATTCAGCGCCAGGCTACGAATTTTCTGGATAACAGCGAGGAGACTGTTGGACTGAAGCGCCTAACATTCCTGGAGCTGCCCCAGAGTCAGTTACGTAGAAAGCGCCCCAATTGGGGTGCCCTGTCGTCCCGTCCATACGTCCAACAGATTCTCTTATTGCCTTAGGACAGATTGCAAAAAACACAAATTATAAAAAAAATTTTTTTTAGAAAATTCCAAATGTATCTCCCCCCTTAACTGCACAAACAGATTAGATGCACTCAAGAGCATTTTTATGAAATAGGGAAAGGTACTAAAATAGTAGAATGGGCCGATTCAAAGTTCGGCGCTTTTTGGGTTGCTCACGAAGGATTTAGTGAAAGAAAAGAGAAGTGGAAACACACACCCCCTCTACGGTGCTTCGACTTATAAGTTGAGGTCAATCCGTGACTGTTTTATAAATCGTCACATAGCAGTTACGGTGCCATCCAATACTACTTGATGGCCACTGATGAAGATTGCTTGGAATGAAAATCAAAATACGTATCTGGACAGTATCTACATCAAAAAATACGTTTGAACTTTTTTATGTTTATAGTTTACTTATGTAAATTATATTGTATATGCATATGCGGAGATCAGAAAATTGAAAATCTGTTTAGGTTAACTATTAGAAGAACCACCTATTGGCACAGTGGTTAGACAAATTGCTCGCTCCGTTTCATGCGTCATGTGGTACTGGGCTCGATCTCCGTTGAATTCTAGACCTAAGATATAATGGACCAACAGAAATTCTCTGTGTTTGGACAGTCGTGATATGACCTTAGATGTTAAAGCGACTTTAAGCATAAAAAAAACTATTAGAAAAATTTGTGTGGGTCACTAAAAAAGAACTACATGAAGATCATTAGAAAAAATGATTGAAAAACTTCTTGGGTGATCACTTTTGGCTTACTCATTCACAGCCTTTACAACTGCGTTTAAAAAAGAAAACAATGCTTAGCTATTATTTAATTTTGCAATGTCTGCTTTACATTGAAGAATAAGTGATTGCCTACCCATCAACATTTTATTAGCTGCTGCAGTTTTCCAAACTTCTGACTTCTAGTTTAATATGATAAAACAATTTGATATTAAATGTAGACTGTAGTTGTTAATTAGGGCTGGGGGTTGCACCCCCAGACTCTGCTTCCAAAATAGTTGCAAGCTGCTGTCAAAACTTCACAGTTCCAAAAATGACCGCATTCAGAAAAATTAATTCCCATAAGTGTTAACAATGGAGTCGTGCTACTAAAATCAAAATTTTCTTGAAAACTTGTACTCTATATTTTCGTTTTATTTTGGCGGGATCTATAAGGATCCGTTGTCAAATTTTGTCACCCGGGACAATGCAATATCCCCGGATTCAGTATCCTAGAAAATCTAGGAAACTAGTAAAAAAACGTTTGGTATACTTCTAGTTTAGACACCCCGAGATTTACATTGTTGGTGTACATTATTGACACCATGAAGTTTTACAGAAAACCAAATATCTTAAATGTGTAAAACGTTGCGATTATTATATATATAAATATATCTATATTTTTTTTTGGTTTATTTAAGGTCGCATCAACTACTATGGTCATTAGCGACCATCGAATCTGAAAACCCAGAAAAAAATCTTGGGCTTTCATTGGGATTCGAACCCAGGACCACTGGCGTATAAGGCAACTATTTAGTCCACCACGCCACTAAGTGACCTTATTATATATGTTTATATAAAATATAATATAATATAACATTTACATTAAATAAAATTAAAAATTGCATTGTACATCAAAAATGTAAGGTTATGTCTAAATCTTAGGGTGTCTAAAACGGAATTTTACCAAACGTTTATATATTTTTTCCTGGAACAGGCACCTCTGAGTTTGATTTGACTGTACTGTATAGCTGATTTCATGTGAAGATCCGTCTCGCTGTAAGTTGGAAGTTTTTTTTAGGTTAGGTTAGTTAAAAAAATGACTTAACTATGTATATATATATTTTATTATTTTAATATATTACATACATTAAAGAAAATTTCTTTATAAATTATCAAACAATTTCTAAAAACAATTTTCAGATCATTTCTTTCATCATATCTTTGTACTTAAAGAACTTTGGAACCATTAAGATTTATATGATACATTTTCAAATAGTTCTATCAAAAAAAAAAAAAACTTAGTAATATAAACAATAAATTTTCCAAAATGAGCTAATCAAGTAAAAAAAGACAACATTAAGGGAAAATTGTGTAAAAATATTTACAAGAAAGATATATTTATAATATTAGATTTTTTTTTCTTACTTAGTTAACAATGTATTTATATTATGTATATATATTATTTATTTATAATATTGTATAATCTATAATCGTTGCAATAATTTATATAAAGGTTTGAAATCAATTTTGGAATTAAATTCTTTCAATAAAAGCATCCAGTGTTGGCCATCAATTGGATTTTTACTATCTAGTTATGGCACACTAAATTTTCCCTCTATTTTGGACATTTTTTTTTTTTTTTTTGTTAAATTTTTAACGCTAGATTATTCGAACTTTCAGTCATTTCAATAAGCATAGTTAACCATTATAGCCAATTCAAATAAACTTCTTTGATAAAATTTGGACGTATTTAAAAACAAAAAAAAAAGGAAACAGGAATATAACACAAAAAATTCATTTGAAAGGCTAATTTCATAATTTTTGGGATTTATCTTAAACTAATTTTTTTACATTAATTACGTATTAGAATAAACTCATTGTTGCTGTTAAACCGTTTTAGTAAGTGGGCCGTGTGTCACTGGCACGTCACACATCGCACCTACCGATGACCCAATTGGCGATCGTTTGATATAAACACGATTAAAAACGGCTAAACTTAAAACTATTTGACTTGTTTCTAAATTAAATCTGTCTTGAAAATGTTCACACTTTATACAAAATCGTTTGTACATGGATTTGTCAATGGTTCACTTGCCTAAAACACACAAGAAAATGTCACAATTAGTGTTGCGATAAAAATGAGCGTCTTAACAATTAATTAACATACCATTGTTAGCAATGAAAATCTCGTTAGCATGTAAACATTGGAAAAATTAAATGGAATTAGTAAAATTGGAAGGAAAAATGAATTTTTCTCTCTTTGAAAATGTTTCAATAAAAAACAGGTAACTCGTTTCAACATGCTGCTTGAGAAAATAGCACGAACCGAACGCAAATGTGACACAGGGTAGCCACACATAAAACCCGTGTTATGCTTAATTAAAAGTTAAGAAACTAAAAAAATGTACGTAGTATTTTCATATAAATTTCCATTTGGCAAACTACTTTCTCAAGCAAGTGTTTACCAAAGGCGCAGGTAAATTAGCACGAATTTTGGCCATTTGAACGCACGCAATCTATGATTGGGTTATTTGAATTAACGATGCATGCACTTATCTAAAAAAATTTCTTATTACATATTAAATACTGACGTTTAAATGGAATAAAATTGTTTATCTTTTCAGATCGAAAAATTGAGTCGATTTTTATTAACTATTTTGGCACGTGATTTACAAATCAGGTCCTGATCCCGGTCTGGAACATGGTATGAGCGATAATATTGAGCCTTAACATTTTGCTAATGATTGCGGCTGTCGACTCTATGTCGACAATTTTGGGTTTTTCCCTGGTGCGGGCGTCGACAAAACCTATTGCATTGTAAGTCATGCTACAGTCTTTCAGCATAGCTGAACATTCTCTTTTCCTCGCCACCACACAGAAAAACGATTTCGAGTTTTTCAAACAAATCAACGATTTGGGCTTAGTGGCATGACGTCATACTTACAAATAGTCGCATTAAGGGAGTATTCTAGTCTAGAAAAAACATTAATAAAATAAAAGTTAATTCTGTTACAAAAAAGTATAAAATGCAAACTCCTGCTACAAGAAGTGTCCCCCAATTACTTGCTGGGGTATTCTAGTCTAGGCTATTTGAAAAAAATCGAATTTTTTTCATAATCCGATAGTTTATATATTCAAAAATATCTCCCTAAAAGGATTTTTCAAAATTCAAAATACTTCCGAAGTTATAGCCGTTTTAGTGTCGTGCCAACTGGACCGGTTGAGACGTAACGTAAAACTTTAAATGCGTTTTTCTCGAAACTACTTTTTTCGATGCGGTCGCCATAATATCTCAAGTTCTAATCAGCCGATTTACTTGAAATTTGTCATGAATATTCTTTAAATATTTCTCTATCGCATGAACCAACAAAAAATTAAAATTTTAAATTTGTAATATTTTTTAAAAATTCGACAAAGTTAAAAAATGAGTGAAAAAATTGACATTTATTTTTGAGTAGCCGCCATTTTATGAAAAAAAAAGTTTTTTTCAGTTTTGGAGGTTCATGCGATAGCGACATTCGTACTTATCAAGAATCCATCATTATTTTATTTTTCAAATGACCACAAGGGTAGAAATCATGGCGACGAGGATACGGCCTTTTTTTCCCCCTTCTACTTCAAAGACGCATAACTCAATGAGAAAAAAAAAATTTTAAAATTAATTTTGTGTACTCTCTGAATATAAATAAACAAATGATAAAAAAATAGCAAATGCTTTTTTTTATCAATTGCCAAAAAACGCTCGAGAGTCGGGCCTCTAAACTTAAATACCCCATTAAGTCATATTGGGAACCTCTTTAACTCGAATGCTTTTATTGGGATTTATGAAAAATTTGATATCAAATTTTGGCACTAGAAAAAGTAGCTTACTAACCATATTTTAGCTTTTTCACAAAATTTATGAACTGTTTGATACCTATGAAATTTTTATAAAGGTTGTAAGCCAATAGATATTCTTGGAAACTTCGTAAAAAGGTTTCAAATAAAAGTTGCAGACTTTGATGAGTCTTAAAGCCCAATAGGAAATGTAAAGAAAATAGTTGGAGCCATTTTCAAAAAAAAAAAAAAATGGAAAAACCCATGTAATAAAGTGGAGATTCCTACTAACTGATTTCAACTGAAAGCTTTGCAACAAAACTATATGAAATATGAAGGCAAATGTCCAAGTTTAGGGTATTTTGGATGAAGTTTTCGATACGATATCACTGTCACACAACGACAAATATCTAAGAATTACTTTTTCGGATTCAAAGGATCTCAGAACGTGTATTTCCGGCAAAAGCTCGAAAACGAAAATTCGAAGCTCGAAAAGCTCTTTTCAGCTTTCTCTATTTCTCTTTTGCAGTACAGAGCCAGTGGCGGAAATATTTCAAAATAGGGATTTCTCTATAGGAATGAGTGACCAAATTTTATCAAAAAAAAGTTAATTATAATATATTCTCCCGAGCTGAAATTTTAACAGAATGCATTGTTACCGACAATGAATCTACCTGCTAAATTTCAGCTCGACCCGATCACGGAAAATGGGTTCATTTGCCGCCGCCAGATTTACGTGGCACATACATACATACACCAGTCAATTTAAAATAAAGAGATAAAAATCAAGTCCAGAGAACGAGGATAGGAACCTTTGTACTTCAACTCAATTTTTTCCACTGTTAGTATTTCATTCCAATTTGATTACATTAATATTTATTACTGATATATAAAATATTACAGAGCTGGCTTTAGTATATTACTTAACTACTATCTACACGTAGCTACGAAATACCAAATATTACCTACGTAGAATAAGATAAATAGGGACGAAAGAGTGCTAACGAAAATGGGATAGTTAAAAAAAAAAAAAACTTCCCCCTGATTGACTAAAGGGGAAATTTTCCAAAAACTAAAGTTTCATGCTACTTTTTATATTATATAATATTATAATATTAAATACATCACAGTAATTTAAAAAATGTCTTATCAAAAAATTAATAGTATATACTTTTTACAATGTGTTTTTTTTGGCGCGAATTTGATCATTTAATTGAGTAAAATAAGAAAAAATTTGCTGTCGTGAAACGAAAATCAACGTAATAAATCAGTTTGCAACAATGCAAAGGATTGATCATACTTGCTTTTTGTGAGGATTACCTCTGAATTAAAGTGAGGTGACAACACTGTGAGTTCGCATGGAAATATATAGAAAAATCAAAGTTTTCATCATGATTGAGGAGCGTCATGGAGTGTTTATCCGGATAGAGGATATCTATCTGATAACGATTTGACAATCTTTAGTCAGAGCTCTTACCTCTTCTCCCACAGTACTCGGATACAAACGAGATGGTTGATATGAGTTCTTCTCCAACGCGAACTGATCTTCAGTGGTCTTCCTGTACACCGGATTATCGAAGTTCATTGACGTCACGTTCCTGTGCAAGTAGTGGCGATATAGCAATGCGGCACACTGAAACAAGCAAACATTACAATCAATAATGTATAACAAATTCTATGTTCGTATCGGGGAAAATATTTTAGATCTAAGTTTATCTGCTTGATCCACGAAGATCAAAAAAAAAAAATGGAATTCAATGGATCAACTTACAAGGGAACCTTAGAACGTGTGGGTCACCGATTTCTATAAAATTTATACCACATGTAGGGTACACCTAGGGGTGTAACAGGTGCAAGTAATAGGACCCACTATTCAGCCGTTTTCAAGAAAATCCAATCGGAAAATTTTCTATAGTTACCAAGCGTTCATATACCTACAGTTTGTGTTGAACCCAAAATCAAGTAGCGTGTAGCAAAGTTGGTAAAGTATCAGTTTCGCAACCAATGTATCGCTGGTTCGAATCCCAGTACTTTTATTAGTGATGGCCTATGAAAGGTTAATAATAAAATTCCTATTTCAAATGGTGTAATCATTTTTCATAAGAATAAATAAATAAATCTGCTCGCTTTTCCTTATAACAACAAGATTAAAAAAAATATTTATTCATTTGCAGAAATATTAACGTAACTTAATCGGGTAGCATTCGCCGTAGAAATGATAAAATTAAGAAAAAAAAAACAAACCAGTACTGGGATTTGAACCAGCGATACATTGGTTGCAAAACGAAGACTTTACCAACTTCGCTAAGCGCTTCTTGATTTTGAGGTTACAAATTCCACCGTGTAAATATGAAAAATTTACACGAAATGACAGCACAGTCAGAGAGAAAGTTGTGAGAGATAGATCGCACGAATACACGTGCTGCCCCCTACCCCTAGTGCCAAATTTGGAACTATTCCTTAATCCTCGTTGGCACATTCTTAAAGCCATAGAGAAACGGTCGAGGCTTTAGTGCTTTAGGCGTTCCGAGTGTAAGACAGTGGAGAAATGTGCAAAAAAGAGACTAAAGAATAGCTCCAAATTTCGTACTCGGAGTAGAGGGCACCACCTGTATTCGTGTTATCTGGCTCTCTCAACCTTCTCTCTGGCACAGTTAACGTTTTATGTTTTCTTATTCCAAGAAAATAAAACTTTTGTATCTTTCAAACGTCAAATTACTAGTCTGTGACGTCATTAACGTGTCACATGATTCAAGTGAACCAAAGCCAGCGTTAGTTTTAAAAAAAATCAACATTTATCGTCGTTTTTATAGCCCAAATTCTAAATAGTACTCGAAAATATTAACAAACTATATATAAAATATTACAACCAATAATTTGTCAAATACCCTATTAGAGTATAAGATAATGTAGCATTGGACTTACCACTGAGGTTATTATGATAAATATGGTCCCGATAGCGATAAAAACTCCAGCTACAATTCCAGAGTTGGACTCCTCAGGAAGATAGACGTTGTTCTTGTTGTTGTTGTTAGCCTTGTTGGGCGGACTAAGTGTACCTACAACAAGCATAACCACTAAATTACTGGACAGTTCCTGGAACCGGTTGATAAAACCAAAAGCATACCAAAAGAGAAAAAAAAAACAAATACAAAAGCTCTTGTTCAGTGGTGAATACTTCAAAAATGATCATTGATACCACTAGCGTACGGTGAATTAATACAGAACAAAGTTTGGGATAGTTGTACAATTAAGGCAATGAGATACACAAATGAGATGTCCAACAAAAAAATGTTGGAACCATGGAGCGTTTTGCTTCTTAATTTGGTGTAGAACATATAAAAACTTCGACATTTTTTTTTCGCTAAGCCAAAGCTAACATAAAATATTTGCGTGACAGATGGTAATGGTTTGTGTCTTTGTTAAATGTATTTTCAAAGTTAGGTTTTCAGTCTTCTTTTATAAAATTGGTTGAAAGCCGTTTTCAGTTTGTTGCTGATAAGATTTCTGATAATTTTGGCGTTTAGCATAGAATTTACACGCATAAACAGTTCATTTAGATGTTAAAATGGCGTTCTTTTACTTCTTTTAGTGTATGTATTAGATGCTTTCTCTCACTACAAAGCTTTAAATCTGCTGGAATTCTCATAGACTAGTCAAATTTTTTAAAATTAGTCAAGCATTTTAAATCGATTCTACACTGAAAATTAACGAACTATCGAAAAAATTTACTTTTTCGTTTTAGTATCACAAAATCTCTAGGGAGTCGATTTGAAATTGAATATCGACGAAGAATTGCTACAATATAAGAATCTTAAAGCCTAACATTAGGATTCCAGCAGATTCATGCCTTATAATGAGATCATGGATGCTATATTAAATTTACAGTAGAAGAATAAAATGGCCGCCATTTTTAAATCCTAAGCTAAAAGCCAATATTCATGATAATTTTCAGATTGAATACACATTTTATTTTATTTTCCATACTAAAGGCTATCCAAAGACGAGATCATTACTCAATGAGCACAAAACGACCAACTATATAGGTTCGTTCGCGGATCCGATTCTGAACCGATAACGAATCACTCCAAGTCGATTTAGGATAATCGCCAAGCCCATACACGCTTGTGTACTGATTAAGGATTATTTTTCCGTGAACGAGTTTGAAAATGTTTGGAAGTAAGACGAGGATTAACGAGAACCCACGAAAATTGTTAATTAAATTTAATGTTGAGAACGAAGGATAGAAAATGTAGCTACATTTTATAAAACTGCGCATGAATAAGAGAATCGAATTTTTTGTCCTAAAAAAACCCCAAGAATCGCTAGAACCAGAATCCTGTTCCGCTTTCCTTTTCTGTCAATGTTAAATTCAATTAACAATATTCGTGGGTTCTCGTTAATCCTCGTCTTACTTCCGAACATTTTCAAACTCGTTCGCGGAAAAATAACACTTACTCAGTTCATAAGCGTGTATGGGCTTGGCGATTATCTTAAATCCACTTGGAGTGATTCGTTATCGGTTCAGTATCGGATCCGCGAACGAACCTTCTAACAATTTTGAAACAATAATTCTAGTAATTGTTACAGAACTGTTACGTAGTTGAACGTTTTGTGCTCATTAGGTATCCATCGTTTAACAGGTCGTGATTACTACGTCGTGTAAATCAATCCAAGTTGAAAATTGGTAGCCCTGATATAGACAGATTTTCGGCTTACAAGACAAGACTGAACCCCTGCAAAAACCTTTGAAGATGATCAAATTTGGGTGAATATAGTTCTGCGGCTTCAATATGAACCAAAAACTTTTGATGAAAATGGTATTTAAGGAAAATCTTGAGAGTGAAAAGAGTACAATACGCTAGTGGTCAATTAGTTTTCGTAATACGGAAGATCTACATGGTTAATCGAGAGACCAAAAAGAAGATCTACTGAAGAAAAGTAAACGCATACCGAAAAATTAATTTCGGAAAATGAATTTTTAGATGATGAAAATCGTCCGTCACCAATAAGCGTGAGATATTGGTTGGTATCAGCTGTACGGCAGCGCCATCTTAAACCACAATTTGGAATTAACTCAATGGTGAAAATTGCTACTTTATTATTTACTAGACCAATTTATGGAGTACTTTAGCTTTGATATGTTTAAAATGAAACTTCTTAAAACGGAACGGAAGAGACTTGAATGACTCATAGACAACCAAAAGAGGTATCACTTCTTACACACGCACACTAATATAGTACCTATACAAGTATAAAAGTCATATTTTTATGGGAATTCTTTAACGATAGGTGAACCTTTACATCCCCCATCCACCCGATATCTTTCCCATTCACGATGGGTATTTAACTATGCGTAAAAAATGAAATAAAATTTACACAGAAAAATATCTTAAGCCAAAAATATTTTGAGAGAATGCTTATTTTGTCTTAGTGTTAAAAGGCTATGAATTAAGATATTGACACCATTGAGTTAATGTGATTTGTTTACGTCAGATGGCGCAGTTGCAACTGACACTAACCAATAACGAGTATATTACGCGTGTCTCAACCAACTGTGGTAGTTACACTGTCATGTTAAAAACCAAACAACATAGGTTAAGATATAGTCTTTCAAAAATTAGAGTCAGTGGCATGAAAATCTCCAGTTCCAATGCCATTGTTCGGTACTCACTGAGTTCATTGGGGACCGTCATAGGTCTACTGGTCGTTGTAGAGCTTGTGTTAACGACTATTTCGAAAAAGAAATATATAAAATAAAAATATAAATTGTAATAAAGACATCGACCGGGATAATAATCAGAATCCACTTACCATCTTGGACACACATTAGTCCGTCGGAGAGGAGACGGAGTCCATCAGGACATGCACAGCTAATTTTTGGTGAGCGATCATTGATCTGGGGAGCTGGGAGACATAAGTGGGAACAATGACCGTTGACTGCTTGACAATGATTCTCGCCATCCGGTTGCCTGTACGGATGGTACACATGGATCACCATTGGATTCTGCAACTAAATTGACCAAATTAATCGTGCTTAGTCAACCCCTGATTAGCACTGCTACTCAGAAGCCTAACATTGAAGGTTTCCACCTGGGATTTATGTCAACAAAAAGACTCCAAGATATATGTCATAATGTGTAAATGATGTGACGGGCGCGCTTTTGTCGGCGCGCATATATCAATCGCGTTTTTATCGATGAACTTAGTATGAGGTAAGGATAAAAACATTGAGTGTCAGACTTCTGACTCCTAGATGTTACTAATCAATTTTCAACAACCTACCATTTGCTTCGACGTAACCGGCGATACGTTATTTCCAGTAAACTTATTCGCCTTGAAAATAGCCCCATTATCCCAATCGGTCCAATAAACCCAATCTTCAAAGGTCGTAATCGAGAAGGGATGTTTTAGAACGTCTGGAGCGTGTAAAATAAGTCTACGACCACTTCCATTATAGTTACAGGAAGAAATAACGTTGAGCTTTCCATCGACCCAATAAACTCGTTTATGGACCAAGTCCAAAGTGAGACCATTGGGCCATTTGATTTCATAGGAAACGATCGTCTGTCGATGTGATCCATCCATGCCAGCTCGTTCGATTTTGGGCTCTTTACCCCAGTCAGTCCAGAACATCCAGCCGTCTAGAGGATTCAGAGCGATGGCTCTTGGCTCCTCCAAACTATCCTGGATCAACACCTTGTGCATGTCTCCTTGGAAGTTGGCAAGTTCAATAGTATCCTTATTGGTGTCCGTCCAGTAAATATGGTTATAGATCCAATCCACAGCGAGACCATCCGAAGTGGTCAACTCATTTCCAATGACTACCGTTCGTTTACTGCCCTCATCAATTGGAGCCCTGTAACGAGCAAATTAAAAAAAGCTACCCTTGAATGATTTGATCGACTTACTTATAGATGTTCAAATCGCTGATATCACTCCAAAAGATCATTCCCGTGCGAAAGACAAAGTCGAGAGCCGTCGCCCATTTCGTATTGTTTACAATGCTGGTCATTTCATGGTGGTCGAGTGAGATTTTTCGAATGTCATGCCGTCGGGCAAACAGAAGCGAGGCGTGTCCCTCGATGGCTTTGCATCGGGTATGATCTCGAGGATCCCGCATGTAGCCGGCTTCACACTCACATTTGTACGTGCCAATCTCGTTGGTGCAATTTTGGGAACAGGTTCCCGGAATTTCACACTCGTTGATGTCTTCGCACTTGTGATTGTCGACGAGTTTGTATCCGGTTCTACATTCACAGTAATACGATGCAGGTGTATCGATGCAATTATGGGAACAGTTTCCGTTGTTGATAAGACATTCGTTCACGTTACACTTATCTTTGGGTTCGTCCTTCCAATCGATGCAGTCCTGCTTTTTGTCACAGACTGCACTCAATGGGATACAGACATTCCAACCGCAGTCGAACTGTGTTTTAGGATCACACTGCACTGCTGGAGTTGCTTTAACAACAACAAAAAAATCAGTTAAAATTAAGGTTTAAATGAAGAACCTATGAATTTCCCATCGAGTGGGTCAAACTGTTGTTAAAGGGAGGGTTTTAAGAAACTTTCCGCTGACTACAACTAGTTATACTTACGACAGTCAGATTCATCACTTCCATCTGAACAATCTGAGACTCCGTTACATGTGAGATGTCCAGAAATACAGGATCTATCATTGGCGCATTCGAATTGATCTTGGCGACATTTGGAAAGGTTTTTACAGCGTGATGGTGCCTCGTCGGCACCGTCAGGACAGTCTGTGTCACCGTCACAGACCCACGACGGATGAATACAGGTCATTCGGTCTTCACACTCAAAATCTCTCGGGGAGCAATGCGTACGGTTTGGGGTCGATTTTGGACAGTTCTAGAAAAGGACGATTGTGAGTAAACGAGTTTAGGAGGTCGTTGACGAGTCTTACCCATTCATCAGATCCATCACGACAGTCATAGTCGCCATCACAACGCCATTTGGCATTGATACAGTAGCCTCCATCCGATTCACATGCAATTTCCGTTAATGGGGAGCATGTGGTAGTTGTACAGTTCTTCTCATCCGAACCATCACCGCAGTCGTTATCGCGATCACACACCCAACGTTGTTGGATACACTTTCCGTTAGCACAAGTAAACTCGTCAGATCGACATGTTTCATCTATCGAACAATACTCAATCAATAATAAAGCAGATTTAAATCACAAGTTGCCAGAAATCTGATTAAAAATACCTTCTAGTACAACTACCAAGTTTTGCACTTCACAGGAATATGTCTTTGAAGGGTCAGAAACAAGAATCAAGAATGTGTATCCCTTTTTTGATAAAACATCCACTAGTTGTTTTTAAAAACACCCTTAGGGGGTATTTTATGCAAGTGTTTCGTATTTACTCGAATGGATAATACATTAATGGGGAAAGGACAGTTCGAGAATAAAAAACCTAGCTTTAAGGTTTTTCTTAAAAACTGTAAAAACCGTAGGTTCTAGCAAAAAATATTAAGAACATAAAGTTTAAAAAAATGCAATTCCCCACAAAATTGATTCTTTTAATTTTTTGTCCATGATCTAAACGAGATACAGAGGGAGCAAATATACACAGTTAAACAAAAACGATACATGGAGATATTAGGGGGAATCAAAAAATTATAGTTTAGACCATTGGAATCGTTGTTTATCTCTTTATAATAAATCGTTAGTATTATTCTTTTAGTAATAATGGATATAATGTTCATTGTTGTTATTTTCTCCCTCCGTATCTCGTTAAATATTGATCCTAGAAAAAAAATTAAAACAACCAATTTTATGAAGAACTAAATTTACATCAATTTTGTTCTCTGAATATTTTTCTCTAGAACCCTTGGTTTTTGAAATATTTAAGAAAAACCTAAAAGCTAAAATTTGCAAGCCCTCATCACTCACATTTCATTGATGAGAACTTCTAGAAATTTTATCACTCCTTTTCTTATTTTTAAAAAGCTTTTCACTTTAGACTATAAACAATTGTTCAATTGTTGAAAACTTTGAACATCCCTGGGGATGTACTTGTAAGTTTGATGTAAAGTTAGGAAATGTTGTATCAAACAAAAAGATGCAAACTTTTGATTCTTGTTTCTGAATAGGATTTCCTTACTCGATTTTATATTTAAACTACTTGACTTAATTTTCGAGCTACTTGACTTAAAGTTAACTTGAAGTCAAATCAAGCTTAATGCAAATGTTGATATTTAAACATCATGTTAAGTCAAGTTAAATCAAGAATTTGTAAGTTATTTCATTTTCATTCATAATATCAAACTTAATTCGTTTCAAAATATAGTCAGTTACTTGACTTGATGACTTCCCTATTCCTGACTCTTTAAAAATAGATTCTTGTAAGAAAGTCTGATTTCTGGCAACTACACTAACGAGCAGTTGTTAACAATGTAATCAGTTGCCAAATCTACTAAAATTATTTAAGCCCAATTTGTTAAGTTAGCTGTATCTAGTAGTAATTTAGTGGGAAAAATCGGGATCATTTAGCAGATTAGTGAATGGATTGTTAACAATGTGGTGTTAGTGATGGAAATGACGAAGAAAACCCTTACTGCATGCTTTCTCATCGGACCCATCGGAACAATCGGGATGATCGTCGCACATCCAGGTTAGAGGGATGCATTCGCCCGGAATACTGTGACAGCGGAAGTCGTCATTGTTACAGACCCGAGATTCTGGAACAAGTTGCCCCAAGCCCATTGTTAGTAAAAATTGTCAAGTACATGCTAAACGTACCGCACGAGGTCTCATCGGACTCGTCGATACAATCGGACTGGCCGTCGCACACCCACGCCGACGGAATGCACGGGCCTGCATTACTGCATCTGAATTCGCTGCTCGAACACGACGACGAGTGTTGCACTAATAATAAAGTTCGTTTTAAATACAGTCGAATATTCCTAAATTCGACGGCTACATTCCCTTCTCAAAAACTAATCTCTTACAACTAAAAATTAGAACTTTCTTCAAACTCGATAAATCGAGTTCTTGGATAAGTCGAACCGTTTTTCTCGAACTAATTCATCCCTAACAAAACCTATAAACCTTCACTACAGTGAATCGAAATTTTTTCTTGTCAAACTGCTATAAGGGGTCTCACAAAAACTACCACCTTTATAAGTCAAACTCCTAACCCGCGCCATCTCTATAAGTCGAATTCCTAACTAGCCACATTTCTATAAGTTGAATTATTGTTTTTTCTTTTTATTTCTTATAACTAACAAAATCAATACAGTGAACTCGATAAGTCGAACCGTTTTACTTGAACCAATTCAAACTTATCTAAACCTGTCTATTTTCATTTCAGTGAGTCGAACATCTCTATAAGTCGAACTGTTTGGATTTATTATTATGCTTTTAATCTGTTTATTTCTTAGAACTAACAAAATAATACAGTGAACTCGATAAGTCGCACCGTTTTTTTAAATAAATTCATTCCTATCTAAATCTGTTTATTTTCATCTCGGTGAGTAAAACATTTTTCTTGTCGAATGGTATATTAAAAGTGGTCTCGTAGAAACCTAAACATTTATAAGTCAAACTTCTAAATCACACAGCCTCTATAAGTCGAACTATTTGCTTTTACTCTGCTGACAAGCATCATCTGAAACTTTGATGTCTATTTTAACAAATTAAACGTAAGTCACTCTTTCCTGATAACTCGAACTTGTCTTCTCAAAAATTCGAACTCCATTCTCAATATTTCGTGAGCTAAATGAGCCCTAAGGCGTAAAGTAAGTGGGCGTTCCACTTATCGAGTGTTCACTGTATTTAGAAAATAGAAGTTGATTAAGCTGAAACGTGATCAGCTTTTGACTCTGGATGTAAGACTCCTGCATTCCTGTTACTATAAAAGTGATGGTGAAATTTGCAGACAGCGCTTACCACAGTATTTGGTGTCCTCATCAGAACCATCGCTGCAATCTTGCTCCCCATCGCATCGCCATCGTTCCGGGATGCAACGCTGCACCGTTCGACATTGAAATTGATTATCTGTACAGTTTATGGCCTCTGAAAATAAAAATCAAATGTGAAAAATGATGACAACCACTAAAAATTTTATACGCAGGTTCTTTGTTCCTTAGTTATAGTTAAACATTAATACACAAATGTTTTATTGTTTATTAAGTATTGATTTGAAAAGGGGTTCTTTACTGATTTGCCGCCAGAACTTGTTTTTTGAGTCTATAAATTCAAGCATATTACAAAAGTATAGAAACATCATGGCAAAAAATAATCGGTAGGTACTTGTTAAGTGAGACGATAGCTTTGTCTATGTGCTACGAAATAAGTTAGAATATTATAAGTTTCATTCGAGTAATTTGATCACTCTAAAAAAATGGACAGTTCTATCGTCAATGTTATAAAATTGACTCAAAACGCGCATCCCTCGTCTTGTCAAAGCAGAAGAACTAATACATAAGTATAGTATAAAGTTATAGCCACCCCTGGGTCACCCTTCGACTAATGGGTCAAAACTTATCAAAATCATCATATATGGATATCGCGCTACAGAAAGCTTCTTTAGAAACCATCCCCTCTATGTACCCATGTACCTAAGGTCAGAATTTTTGCAATCTATACAAATGGCTCATCCATCCCAGGATCCGGAAAGACTGGTGCTAGTTACTATAGCAATATATTAGGGAAGTAGAAGCAGTTTTAGACACGAAATTAAGAAGTATCATAAAGCTGTCTTCTTTATTGATTCTCAAACCGCGATAGCAGCACTATCCTCTAACTACCCCACCGATTACGTCCGTACCAACAAATGTCGAGCCGCCTTGGACAGTCTCGCTAAAACAACCTGGAACCTATCATTATAATGGATTCCTCGCTAAGTCTGGCACCTTTCTAAATCAACCGCCAACTCTTAGGTCTCTAACATAAGCTCAGAGCCACATCAGAAACACTATCAACTGGCATTCCTAGAATATTCAAAAAAATTAAACACAAGGAAAAAAATGGGAATCGTTACTGGAATGCCCTATCTCACGACTTCTTCCCCGTCAGGTGTCAGTCGCAGCTTTCCGAACTACCACAAGACACGAGTACCTATGCGAGCAATTGCACCGTATTGGCATCCTACCGACTCTAATCTGCTCCCTCTGCAATGAGGAACTCATGAACACCATGCATCTTGGTAACTGTCCTGCACTTTCAGCCGTCTGGGAGATAAACGAAAATAACCAAAACTAATTACTCTCTACTGGATTCAAGAGTGGGCGTTGGATAAGAAGAAGAAGACATGTTATAAAAATCAGCAAACTGGAAATGTGTTAAAAACTGGTGGAATGACAAATGGAAATAACACCCATAAGGTTATACAGGGTTCGTGATAGCATTTGGAAGATCGTTTCAATGCTAAGCCAATGATCGGAGAAATTCCTGTTGATCAGATGAATTAAACACGACTTTCTTTCATTGACCCATCTTAGAAACGATAACCCCAAAAAAGTGAACTATCCCCAAATGTAAAAGTGAACTAACAGTGACACATGCAATCAGTGAGTGCCCCTTTTTAAGTGCACCCATCAACCCTAGTAAACTAAAAAAAGACCCTCAACAAAAAGACAATAGATCTCGCGGACATTAGGAGCTTATTAAGGCTCCTGGAGGACATTTAAGCTAACCCAGTCAACACAACAGTTGTCGCTAAGGACAGAAATGTTGACGCAACATTAATAGACCGAGGTAAATAATTTTTGAACAGAAAAAAAAAGGATGAAACCCATTGGAAAAGGAAGAGAATATGACAAAAATGAAGTACGGTCAATCTGAGGTGGGGAAGTGGAAACGGGGGGTCGTGTAAGGGTAGAAACGGTTTATCTCGATTTTTGACAAATCTACAAGTTCTATGGAAAAAAGTTAAATGACAAAGTTGTAGGCAATAAGAAGATCTACAAATTTTGTTCTAATACTTTTTTCATATAACCTCAAAATGTATGTAAAAAATTCAAATTACCAAGTTTTTAGTTTTTAATTATTATTTTTTACAAAAAAAAAAATTAACACAAAACTTGATGAAAACTTACCTTTTAATGTCCCAAACACACTGTAATTTTTTTGATTTAAAATATTAATTTTTCCACCGTATTTTGACTTAATATTGAAAAAGCTCCCTAATTTTCAATCGAAAATTCTCACGTCAAAACATCTGATTTTTTAAAAAAGTCGGTGAGCTTTTTGTTCGTTGAAACCTTTACTTTCTGATGGTCTAAAAATATATACATAACAATGTTAAATGTTCTCAGAAAATGCAATTATTACAGTGAAAATTTTAATAAACTACTCAAAGTTGTATTTGTACAATTGCTTTATGTACAATTTTGAGTAATTTATTAAAATGTTCACTTTAATTATTGCATTTTCTGAGAACATTTAACATCGTAATGTATATATTTTTGCACCATCAGAATGTAGAGGTTTCAACGAACAAAAAGCTCACCAATTTTTTAAAAAAATCAAATGTTTTGACGTGAGAATTTTCGATTGAAAATTAGGGTGCTTGTTCGATGAAGTTTTTATAAGGTGAAAAAATTAATATTTAAAAAAAAATACAGTGTGTTTGGGACACTAAAAGGTAAGTTTTCACCAAGTTTCGTGTAAATTTTTTTTTTTTTGTAAAAGATAAAAATTAAAAACCAAAAACTTGGTAATTTGAATTTTTCAACTCATTTAACTTTTTTCTATAGAACTTGTAGGTTTGTCGAAAATCGAGATAAACTGTTTCTACCCTTTACCCCCCCCCCCCCCCCCTTTACCACTTCCCTATCACAGATCGACCGTAATCTATTTTTCCTTTCGTTTTTCTTATATTCTCTTCCTTTTCAATGGGTTTAATCCTACTATAATTTTTTTCACTTTTTACCATTTTCAAAGGCTAGTACTGGTCTATAAAGAATCATAGAAAAAGAAAAAACAAATTTGGAAAAATTTGAAAATAAAGTTAGCGATTTTGTCAGCGAGCATTTATCAATCGCGCTTTTGTCGGTGAATCAAATATGTATAATGTATTGTGGATATATTACGATGCTAAAATAGTAAAAGCGCGTAAATATTTTTCTCCGTGTGGCAAGTTTACTAGAATTAATACTGCGACATTACCAATGTTTGTGTTGATGATAACGATTATGAAAAACGGAGATAATTTTGACGTAATAATAATATCGGCGTGTGATTATGAAATGTTGTTGTAAGTAAAGATTGCAAGTTTTTCAATTGAATGCTGAACCTTTCCGAATTTTTCCGTCTGACGGTTTTCTGTGCACCAAAGTCTCAATCATTACACGCGACCTAATCGAAACCATTTTTTTTTCCTTCCAAAAGCCAAAAGCCACGCAGTGCATTTTCTGATAGTGGAGCAAACATTTCGATATTGATAATTAATAAATATGTGGAATGAATTAAAAAGCAATGATAAATTAATAGATTTGCGCGGCGGTTGTAGCAGATTTGCTTGACCTAGACATGAATGTTGATAATAGTAGCCGAAAGGTCACTAATCAAATTGCGATCGATCCAAAACTATATTTAGAAAATATTTTTAGTTTTCGCTGAATTCAACCAGTAAATAAAAATTTCTTCTAACAAAACATTTTATGTGAATTACGTCGACAAAATGTGTGGAGGGCGACCATACATTTTCGCCGGATGCAAGGTTTGATTTCTTAAAAATTTATTTTTTCAATTTGTCCCGAACAATTTTAATCTAGTCTACTTAGTGGCGCAGTAGTTAGAGCAGTTTGCTCTCTCCGCTACATGTGTCAGTGGACTGGGTTCGATCCCCGTCGAATCCCTAGATTTATAACTTATGATCTAAGACTTAAGACCTACAGAAATGTTCTCTGTGCAAGACAGTCGTGATATTAATTTAGATGTTAAAGCGACTTAAAATACAAAAAAACAATGTAATAGTAGTTACAATTTTAGTTTTTAAAGTCGAAAAATTGAAGTACTTAAGCACGTATTTTAGAAACCAAGTCCTGATCCCAGCCTTGTATTAGGTACATATTTGCTATGGGTGAGACTAATGAAACTTAAGTCATTTTTGTTAATAACTGCGACTATCGATACTGTATTGATAGTTTCGGTCGAACATTTTGCTTATGATTGCGGTTGTCGACACTATGTCGACAATTTGGGTTTTCCCTGGTGCGGGTGTCGACAAAGCCTATTGCATTTTAAGTCATGCTACAGTCTTTCAGCATAACTGAACATTATCTATATTCAAGAAAGATTTTTCAGGCGAATAAAGGATTGGGGTTAGTAACATGACGTTATAGTTACCTACAAATAGTCCCATTAAATCATGTTGGAAACCTCTTTAATTTGAAAGATTTTATTGGAAATTCAAATTTTGGCACTAGAAAAACAGTTCTTAGAAAGAGTAGCTTACATTCAATATGGTGCGACCATTTTTTGAACAGGAGTTTTGCTATCCAATCTTTCACAAATCTAATGAATTTTTGGAACCTACGAAATTTTGGTAAGGGTTGTAAGCCAATGGATATTCTCGGAAAACTTTTCGTGTTAACAACTTTGGTGGTCCCCTGGTGCGAGAGTCGACAGTGTGTCGACGATGGCTATGGTATCTTAAACTACCCCACAGTTGTTAGAATGGCTGAACACTCTCTTTTCCTCTTCCCCACATAAAAGGACACTTTATCAGTTTTTCTCAGATGCACGATCGAGTTGTTCTTGCCTCATTTTTGTGGAGATTTATAAGAATTTAGTAACATTAACATTAGTAACAATAAGATAATCAAAAAAAAGGTCTCACTTTCAAAATGGTGCGACTATTTTTTGTACAGATTTTTTGGTTTGGATTTTCTTGGAAACTCTTCAGATTAACACGTTGACTGCGGCTGTCGACACAGTGTCGATATCGCGTACTTCTCCCCTGATGCGAGTGTCGACAATGTTTCGACCATACCATTGGTATGTTAAATCATCCCACAATATTTCAGCATAACTGAATATTCTCTCGACACCACACAAAAGAAAGGTTTTAGTGTAACTGGCCAAAATTTCCACGTTTTACCAAGTAAAAGCCAGAAGATCGATACAAATCGAATGAATCCACAGCTAAATTGTTAACACATAAATTTGATACTTGTTTAACAAGAACATCGAAAGATTTCCATGGTCATTAAAAAGTTGAACTTTAGTTATTCTATCTATTAGAAGAACTAAAGACATTGACTGCATTTTTCAATCTGGTGCTATCTATAGGAAACACGGTTTAGAACACTAAACTTACTTGGTGGGGATATTAAGAGTCTATTAAAAAAAATATAAAAACTAATATAACAGAAAGGGATATTATTCAAAAATTCAAGAAAATTTTGGTTTTCCATTGAGATTTTACCTTAGGAACACCGCCGTACAAGAGGTTCACAAATGTATTTGATTTTGAAGATACTTAACTCAAATTTGGGTTCAAATCAAGTCAAACTCAAGCCAAGCGATGGTATTCAACTATCAAGTCAGCGTAAACATTGAATTTGTAAGTTATTTCACATCCAATTTAAACATTAAGCTCAATTCATTGCATAAAATATTGAAATACTGGACTTAATGAATCTCAAAGAGCGACAATCAAGCTATCACGCCAATAAGTGGCCTTTTGTAAACTTTAGTTTAGTAAACCTTTATTTTTTTTTATTAAATTCACCATACAGTATTTTGGTTTGAAGGATATATTTCCATCTTTTTTAGGATTTTAAGGAAGTAAAAACTGTCCATTTGCTAAAAATCTTGAATGAATCTCAGATAAAAAGGAGGACACAATAGGCATTATACGTAAATTTTCACATATATGATCATTTTTAAAATGGTTGAAAATAGATCTGTTCCATTATTATGGAAACGTTTAGTGTTTTACACATCAATTGTACCGTTAATGTACGGTTTTATTTTCATCTGGAACAAACCGTATATTCACCCACCTTTTACCAGTTTCAACGTGTTCATTTTTCCGAAATTTTAAAGATGCGTCCAGTATTCTAATTTCCATAGTTTTGTTTCAAAGTTTTCCTTTTTTAGCCCAAGTTTTCCTATTTTCCTTTTAAAGTTAAACGAAAAAATAAAATTTATATTAAAAAATGAGTCAGTCAAAAAAAAAAAATTAACATCTGTTTGACTTGACTTAATTGTCAAGCTTCTTGACTAAATTTCTAAGATACTGGATCAAAATTTGACTTGAAGTCAAGCATTAGCTTTGCAAGTTATTTTATTTACAAATGAAAATATTAAGTCATAATTCATTTCAAAACTGTCCAACAACTTGATTTGATAAATCTTTATTTGTAATCTTCAATTTTAAATGGTTAAAAAATTTCAAAATGGAGGACATTTTTTGAAAAAGGACAAAACTTAAAATAAGAACTGTGCTTTTAAAATGGAGGACGCTTGGTTATCTAAATAAAAAGAGGCTTTGTCAAGTAAATTTTAAGGTTATCATCGTTCCAAGTGAAAATGTTCAATTCTAACCTATAAATAGTCGATTATTTAGAAAGCAGCTCGACCGTGGGGACAGAATGAGAAACATAACAAGTGGCTTTAAACCCATTAAAACGTTGATACTCTATTATCGGGTTAATGTAGTCTTAATGTACAAAAAATTAATTAAAAAGATTAATTTCCCATAAAAAGCTGCAACAAATAAAAGGTTCACAAACGGGTTATCATCGTTATTGGTAACGCTCTTTGTTTCACTTGATTTTTGTTCTTTTGAACCCAAAACTCCATGCGGCCTGCATTTTCGAACGAAGGGAAAATTGCGAAAGGATTTTCTTGATTTATTTTCGCACGTAGGCAGCGAATTTTTTATCCCACTGATTAGAGTATTTGGATAAATATTTTTTCTTTTTATTAAATAAGCATGAAATGTTGATAAGGTGGTGAACTTTTCGGTGACACATTGAAAGAAATGTGATAAAGCGTAAGAAGTACGCCTTGGTACTCATCATATGGTTCAATGTTCATGTAGTAATTACGCGGCTCAGTTCAAGCGAAACGACCTGAACTGATAACGCGATGAATTTAGCTACAGGTGCATGGTTATGCTCAACAATGGCTTACTAACCTGGAGCAACTGTTGCATTAACCGGATGATATCCAGTCAGGGATGAGTTCAAAAAGATTCCACTAACGCTATGGTGATGCAAGAAAAATGCAGCTCCCAGTAGAAGCCAGTGCAATGACATTGTTGATATTCCAGGAAACACTCACAAAACAAAACGCAAGTTACATTTACTGATGATCCGGTTGGTTATATTTTCCGAACCAATTACTCGGAACAAACTAACAGCAAACTGTATTTATATAGCCACCCCCCCATTGAATCTCCTGGTTATCTCAAGAAGTGATCCCCCCCTTCGGCCGCTTGGAGACTTTCTTTCAATCAATTGAGACTAAAAAGAGAAAACTGGAATCTGAACGGAAAAAATCCGCAATTTGAAGTAAATGGAAACGCGAGCGACTTCTGCTCCTTTGTCTTTATCCTGGTTGCTTCCAAATTCCATGCGGGCATCTCTTTTGCGTTATTCCGCTCCAGTTACGCTTAAAATCAGCTATCTTTGGTGATTAGAACTTTTTTTTTATTGTTGAATTTTGGACGTAACTGCGTCAATTTTGATTGAATGTTTGCTCTTCGACAGTGTGTGTGTTTGGTTTTTTTTTGATTCAAGGCTTTGATCTCAATTTTTTCGTTTTGGGTCAGCGCGGGGTTCTGGAGGTGTACTTTTTTTTTTTTGAGTTCGCGTCGCGTACGACGCAAAATTGCGGCGCGACACAATTATAATTCAGCGCAATACGAGTTCTTTGTTTTTGGATTTCATTATGAACTGGTTTGATTGATCGATCGATCTTACGATCGACGACATGAATGTTGCATCATTTTTGCCCACAACCCTTCCGTCTGTCCCCCCGCAACCCTCGTTTCAGTTCGAGTCAACGATATCAAACCAATTTTTGATTCACCCTCTTGCACAATTCTCATCAATTTTTTTTAAATATTTATCTTTACTATCTATTTATAGAACTGTTTGTATGTTTTGACAAAAATTTCATAACTTAAAAACTATTTAATAGATTTTAATGATATTAAGGAAAACATTTCTTATGATTTTAGAGGATCATATATATAAATTACTAGCTGATACCCGCTCGCTACGCTGAGTGTATCTAAATTTGACTGATTGATTAGAAGTTTCACTACGTTCATAGCAAAATATAAAAAGTACTCTATTTTGACAGAAAAAGATGATAGATGCTTTCAGACTTTAGATCCAAAGAAAGTTCATGAAAATTCGTAAAACTACTTTTCAAGAAAGATATGTTAGTTGTCTCACATCAGCTTCTATTCGATTTTTAGTAAAAAAGTACCTGTATTCCTTCCTGTAGGACTTAAAAATCTTTCATACCAAATGTCATTTAAAACCGTTCAGTTATTTTAGGAGGTATCCATTAATTGCGCGAGGCGTTTTTTGCGATTTTTGAAAAACCCATCCCGTCCCCTCTGGTAAGATGTCATGAAACTTGGCATAAATAATTCTCCCAACCTCCAATCTAATGTGATATTTTTCAAAACAAAAAAATACGTGATATTTGCGAGACCTTCCCTTTCCCCAAAGTAAGATTAGATGAGATTCGGCTAGACCCCATCGGCCCCTGAACGCCTCACGTAATTAATGGATGTTCCCTTAAAAGAATAGATTAGTATCTATCCTACAGGATCTTTAGCAAAACTTCATTAAAATTCGTTCCGTTAAGTAATTGTTAAATTTAGACATTTTTTGTTTATTATTTTAATACGCTTATTTCTAATTAATATCTTCGACAATGAACAATGAAAAATTCATATATTTAAAAAAATTACATAATTAATTTTATCGGGTTTTAAATTGAAATTAATATTTATTTTCCAGTAAAAATTGTCAATTTTTTAATTTCAACTTTGTAGAGATTTCTTTCGTTATTGTGTAAAATTGGTCTTCTTGAGTAAAATACATTAAAATTCTATTTCACAAACTTCACCGAAACTTTTTTAATGTACGGTTCCTGTAGGATATATATGTGTTTTGCCATCCCATGGGAACAATGCGTTATTCTAGCCTTAAAAGTAAGCTATATCATTCTCCCCCAAACTACCGCATTGCAAAAATCATATAAATCTTTAACTCTGTGATAAACAAAAAACATATCTATCCCACAGGAATAGTACATCTCCCTTGAGTAAAAAGTAGATCAAATCTTCTTAAGGAAATGAGTTAAGACTCTATTTCGTGAACTTTAACGAAACAGCTTTTAAATACTCGGTTCCTATAGAATACATACTTGTTTTACTATCCCATGGGAACCGTTCATTATTCTGGTATAAGAAGTAACCTAATATCATTCTCTGACCCCCTAAACAACCACATTGCAACCAAGGAAGTTTATCTTTTGCTCTGTAAAAAACAAAAAAATATCCTTCCCACGGGAACCGTACATTTTTTCTGGATAAAAAGTATACTTTATGTTACACCGGATTATAATCTATATCTATCATCCAGATCCATTCAGTACTTTTTGAGTGAAAGAGCAACAAACATTCTCACAAACTTTCACGTTTATAATATAAGTAAGATAAGATATTTGGATTCTTTATTTATACCAGTAAAATATTTAATTATTTTTATAAGTATTATATATGATACTGTATATAATGAGTTTTTCTCTTTACACTAAAAACGTGTTTGTGTGATAGAGGGTAAGTGGGATGTGTTTAGGGATAGTTTCCATTATTACCACCAAGTTACAATAAACGATTTAAGAGAGCTAATTTATTAAGAAAAATAAGTACCATGTAGATATAATTTTGTATGGAAGCCACCTGTACCCGCGACTTCATTCACGTAAATCTTGAAATATTTTTAGAACTCAAAATTCATATTAATGGCGAGAAAGTATAACAATACTGCTAATGTAAATTGAAAAAGCTTGAAAATTGCGTGCTCCTATTTATTTTTCTTTTTATTATTTATTTGAAATTTGTATACACATTCATACAACGAGCAAATTCTAGAGTGCGGCGTCTTGGCCCGCGAGTAACCTTTATGTGGGTTCCTGGGCACGTCGGCATAGGGGGAAATGAGAAAGTTGACGTCCTTACCAAAGAAGCTGCAAAAATAGCTTGAGGAATCACAGGGCCTCATTAAAAGACTCGCTATCAAATATAAAGAGCACACTGGAACGGAGCTGGCAGGGCGAGTGGAGGGCTTCCCTGGAGCCTGAGATCGTCTAAGCTTCTGATTGGAAGCTTAACCACTTTTGGCGATCTCTGAAAGCGAGGGAAGTTGTTCCTTACTCGTCTTAGAACTAGACATACTAAGCTCACTCACAGTTTCCTATTAATAGGGGAATAGAGGCCTTAATGTCCATCCTGTGACGAGCCACTGACCGCTGAGCGACTCCTGACGGGATGTGGCCCAGCCCAACATTGTTCGATGTCTCGAATAAATTTGGATCCAGAAAGTCCGGGTTTTCTGAAGTGTTGACGAGCCATAAAGGCGTCAACCTTCTACAACAGTATACACATTTTGATGACCAAGTCGCGACATAGCCTTAGGGCGCGTTCAGACGTTTCAACTTTAGTTGAACGACAATTTTCAATCTTTTAGACCGTAGCGGGGTAAGCGACACGAGAAGTGAAGCACAAACGAACAGAATTGAAAGCAAATTGGACTCGATCAGACTCAGTCAAACTTTTCGTCGTTCAAGTCGATCGAGTCGACCCCGGTCAATTTGCTTTCAATTCTGCTCGTTTGTGCTTCACTTCTCGCGTCGCTTACCCCGCTACGATCTAAAATATTGAAAATTGTCGTTCAACTAAAGTTGAAACATGTGAACGCGTCCTTAGCAGCTGGAGCGACAATAAATAAATAAAAAACGAGCAAATGGGTTATAAGATCCAATTAAAAACCTTTAAATTAAAGGTCAAAAGTATGTAGATGAAAGCCACTATTGGGTCACATATTGGGAGGTGGTCTCTTGGCCATTGTCGCTTTAAACGACGTGGAGGATTTTTTGGGTGTTGGGCAGAGGGAAGAATCTGAACTTGTGGATTAGAATGGGAAAATAATTTCTCATGGAATTTAATGAATCTATCCGAAAAACGTTCGGAAATATAAGGAATGTTAAGATCCCAATGAATTACTTCATTTGTGACATAATAAGGAGCGTTTAAGATTTTTCGAAGGTCTTTTTACTGAAATGATTGGATGTGTGTAATATTGGAAGGTGTAGTGAAGCCCCACAGTTCTATTCCATAGATAAGTCAAAAATGAGAGATTTATTTAAAATCAATTTATTTGGTACCTTTGGAACGTCTATGGGAGATTATGTTAAAAGTCTTCGTAAGAGTTCAAAGCGTCTGTTAAGGTCTTGTCGTTTCAGTCTTGTGTTTGGATTTCACGTAAGTCGATTATCTAGGCAAAACCCTAGATAGCGAACTTCCGTGGAGGTCGTTAGTGGTTCGTTGTCATACGTTAGCGGTGGGGTTTGTTTATTTTTACTTACCATTTCTGACACCAGTTGACTATAAGGTCGAGGTGTCGCTGTATTGTATCGGTGGCTTGAAACAGGTTTGGGTCCAAGACAAGGATCACAGTATCGCAGGTTGTTATCATTGTGCGATGATGGGTTGGGATGTTAGATGTATATTTGGTATAAAGGATGGGACCGAGTATGTTTTCCTGAGGAACTCCGGCTAGGATAGGTTTGAGGGGAGAAAAGTCAGCTCCGCATCTCACTCTGAAGGATTGGTCGGTAAGATATGACTTGAGGATAAAGAAATATTGGGATGGCAGGAACTTCTTGAGCTTATATAGAAAACCTGGATGCCATACCTGCGTGCTTCTAACTTGTATCTTCATTACTAATAAGTAACCCAAGTCAACGCGTAGTGGTTGAAAAAATTTCTTAAAACTTCGATAACTTTGTATTAAATGGTAATATCGTAATAAATATTTTTTTAGATAAGGGCTATCCATAAATTACGTCAAACGAATTTTAGAATTTTTTAACCCCTCCCTTGTCACAGGTTGTCACATTTTTAGACCCTCTCCCTCCTGATCTGACGTCACATATTTTCATCAATTTTATGCATGTATTTAAAAATAATCAAAAGAAACGTGTGAAGTTCGACATAGAATTTAAAATGTTTTTATTTGAATGTAATAAATGTTATTCCGGACAACGCCGTGTTTTTCAGCTAGTAATCTACGAAATCATTGTGTCCTACGAACGATTGGTAGACAAACGAATCAGATCTCGTTTTCACTGATAAAAGAGAAAAGTCGTTTCACAAAGTCTATAATTACGTTCTAGTTATTGAAAATTAAAAATTGGCGCCTCATATGCAACAATTCATACAAATGGGTTGGTCACTCACTCGGTTGCAGCAAAGCAAAAAAAAAAAAACGTTGAAACCTTGTTTTCAAAAAAAAAAAAAAAAAAAAAAATACTTGCGGAATTTATATAGAATGCGTGTGCAACCATGCGTCTGTATAATTTTTTTTAATTGCTGCCCTTTTGGGCACGAATTGCAGACTGGTTTTATTAATAGTTAGCCATAATAATTGCATAAATGACCTGGTGCTGTAACGACCAATCTCAGGGTTAGTAAAACAATTTTATATAGGGTAATGTTGGGTATTTCAGAACACTTAATATTTTTTCTTTCGCGAAAATGTTCATAAATGTTAAAATGAAGATGTTTGATGACCATTGGTTCCTGAATAAAAATATATTTAAATTGACGTCCGCATATTGTCACGGTAAGTCAATAATTACAATTTGTTCTTTTGTTACAACTTTACCGTATATAAAAATGTTTAAAAGTGTTATTATCTTTTTATTTTAAATTGTGACGCAACGTTTTGTTAAATTGTTTTTTATTTCATCAATTTTTTTGTATCAATTTTGTTTTTTTTTATTGTTACTCCTGTTAATTGATTGATCCAATATTTAAAAATGTTCTAACGATAAAAAATCTTTTGTAGATACCCAGACATTACGAAAGGAAAACTACACTGTGGTATATAAATTTATGATCTTCAACGTGCAAGACAAGATGTGAACGGCTATCATTAAGCAAAGCAGCTACCAAATACGGAGTGTCAAAATCAACATTATTCAGACAAGTGCATCAAGAAGAAAGTTAACTTGTTAATTTGTTTTATTAACTAAATAACTTTATGTTAGGTGTTCTCAAATACCCCACTTTCCTCTATCAAATATTGCCTGGATATAAGTACAATTTTTTGGCGTGGAAAAACATTTTTCTCGTAACTGAAACACTTACTTGCACACAATTCAGGCTTTTCATCGGATCCGTCTTCACAGTCAGTTTCATTGTCACATTTCCATTGTTCCGATATGCATTTACCGTTATCACATCTGAATTGATGCAATGCACAAGGAGTTGCTGCAACGAAAAAAATACAAAAATAATGAAAAAAATAAAAGAAAATGTAAACGGAAAATAAAGTGTATAGAATATAACAAGCATGTGAAACATGTATTGGTGATAACAATTGGAAAAGCGACCAAATGACAAGGAAAAAAATCACTGAAATAAACACGTATATACCACAGAGGTAGCTGGAACGTAAAAAGGGTTGCCTAACCAACTACAAATTGGTATATTTTTAACCGCAACATTTTTCGTTTAGCACAATAAAAAATGATTATGATTCACGTAAGTAACAGGACAACATAAAATTTTCAATTAGTTAATCAAATTGTACTTTCATTTATGAATTATTTATACAAATATAACTTTACCATGCATACATTTTTTTACTTGAAATAGGTACTATCGTTTTAATTTCAAAAAACTTTTTTTTTTTAATTTTCATAGAAAATTACGCAAGTTATTTTATTTCCAATATTAAATAAAAATTGACAAAAAAAATTGTTATTTGAAACGAAAAAGTTGTATAAACCAGAGAGTCTAGAGAATTATCAAGTCAAGTAGTTGGATCAGCTCAAGGCTGGTGCTTTAAGCACAACAGAGTCAAACTTGATTGGGTACCGGGGCATAAGGGAATTGAGAGATTGAGAGAAATGAAGAAGCTGATGCTTGCGCAAGGGCTGGTTCGATGACCCCACTCGTGAGCCCGGAGCCCGGAGTGGGGATCACCAAATCTCTGGTCAGAAGGGCGAGGAAAAGTCGGCTGAGACGGCAGCAAAACAAATACTGGCAAGAAGTTCCTGGTCAGAAGCTCAGCAAGAGAATGATGGGGAGAATCTGCCCCTCGCTCACAGTTGAGGTGTTAAGGCTAGGAAGGAACCAACTCAGGACAGTAACGGGACTGATAACCGGACACTGTGGACTGAAAAAGCATCGTAGACTATTGGGGTGTCTCAACGAGACCTCAATTGCAGATTGTGTGGGGATGGGGAGGAAAACGCGACCCATGCCATTTTTGACTGCAAAGCCCTCACAAAGTGACGACATCTGTATGGGATAAATAGAGTACAGGAGTACAATAAGCCAAAGGCTGCAGTGCGGGGGGAATGAGCCCTAATCTGGCTTTCTGCTAACGGGAAAAAAAAAGTTGGAAATGTATTTAAACGAATTTTGCTTGAAATTTTGGCTTACAAATGAAACAGTTCGTGAAAGCAATACCAGACTTAATTTGACATTTAAATATAAATCTTTGACTTGATTTCATGTCAAATTTAGATCAAGTAGCTTGAAAGTCAAGGCAACTAGTGAAACTTTCAAGATTTTTTTTTGTTTTGCTCTCAGGACAATGATTCCTTTCAAAATTATTCCGACATGCTAAGTCAATTTAAAGTAATTGAAGTTTAAATATTGAAAATAGACAGTGAAATATGAATGACAGCGATGTAAGAGAGAGCATACGTCACGTACATAAACCCATTTAATATATAGTCGACGGTTCTGAAAACTGGTGTAACATATAAAAATCAATAGATTTTGGTATAGTTATAATAATATTAAATTACGAGTGACGCGGGAGAGGAAATTAATTTTTTCTTAGGTCTTAACCAGGTCGAATAATAAAAAGTTTTCAACAATGAAAGTCTGTATCACGAATATGAATTATTATTTCTACTTTTGTTATATAGTAAACGTAAGCAAAAGAGATTGCTTTAATAAATTAAAATAAAAATGACCACAATTTAATAATACGCTAATTATTTTTACTATAAAAAATTCAATTGTTATCAGTAGAGTTTATAAAACGCTAAGCGAAACGGGTGGGCAACACCTTGGTACGAGATAACAAATAAAGAATATCTCTTACGGCATGCTCATATCCAGCAACTGTTTAAGGGGTGAATTGGATATACAACCAGAAGCAAAAGTATTGAACACTAATGATTCATGAATATTTCCTATTTGTAACGAGTCACGAAGTAAAAAAATAATTTCAACACTAAAAGAAATATACAAAATAATTAATCTTGAGGAAAGTATGTGAAAAATCGGAAAACGAAAAACGAAAAACGAAAAAAGTGAAGTTTTAACTTTTGACAGTGAATATATCTCAATTTGCTCTATGTATTAACCAGTCAAATCAGTTTTCGATTTTGCTTTCAAAGCTTTTCTCACTAATTGTTTAGAAAATGTTAATACAATTTTCAAAACTGTTTATCATAGTTCAAACAATATAATTTGGAAAACTAAAATATTTGGTAGCGTTTTTTTCCTTTGAGTTTAAACGAATTTAATATACTGCGTGCACAAATCTTCATAAGGACCCATGCTAAAATTCCGGTTTTTTAAAATCGTTATTACTCTTGCATGATTTAGGCAATAATAACCAAGATAACCTAAGGAAGAGTCGAGTAAATTTTCGTTTGTTTACCATCATTTTAGTTTACCCCCCATACATCTTTAAGTCAATGCAATGCTTTAATGACTTGGAGATTATGACAACTATACATACACACAAGTATAGCTAATTGTCTATACTTCAACATAAATAACTAATGTAAACATATTTTGTTAAATCAATTATTTAAAAAAAAATATTGATCAAATGATAAATAACTATTTAACATCAAATCGGGTTTTTATTGATTTTTTTTTTATTAAATAAAAAACAACCTCGATAAATAATTGAGGTAAAAACATTTGTAGAAGTTTAGCAAATCATTAAACTTGTTAGCATTTTATTATAGATTATTAATATTAATACCATAGCAGCCAAAACAAACAAAAAATATGATAGTTAACAATTTTGAAATTTTTGTCGTAAAACACTAATCCTAGAACCCGTCCAAATAAATAAGTAAAAACGTAACAATATACTAATTTTAAATGCTAATATTTCAAAATTTAGTGCTGTGAGGATTATTTTAAAAAATTCTTGCGTATAGAGAAAACTTATAAGTATGTGTGCTGAAAACTTCAAAAGAATTTTAAGAAAACGGTTTTCTTATGGAACGTTGTGTCTCTTTAACTAAAAGGTGTCTAACTTAATCGCGTAATACGATAAGGAGTCATTCATAAATCACGTAAGACGTTTTTGAGGTTTATTTAATCCCCCCCTCCTATTGTAAGAAATCATAAGGTTACAACTGCTCAATCTTTCCCCTTCATCAAGAAATTTTCGTAAAAAATGAACATAATTATAAAATAACCGTTTAATCAGAGCAATTCTTATTAAAATAGCGAAATAGTAACATTTTCAATTCAAAATCTTACGTAAAATCTGATTGTCTACCCCTCCTGCCGATATAAAGAATTGATAATATTCAGTCTAAAACCGTCCCACCCCTTTTAATGCCTTACGTAATTTATGAACAGTACCTAAGATGGTTTCATCAAATTTTAGTCTACATAATATATATATAATAAAACTAGTAGAATTTTGTCTCTTTGTTTGTTGTACATCTTTCACGCAAAAACTACTGAACGGATTTTGATGAAACTTTTTTTGTTATATAGCTATTAGTCTTTGGTAACATAATGGCTATAATTTATATATAATTTAGTAGAGGAACTTCGGTAAATTCAAAAATTTGTAATGTGGTGTCATAACAAACATATTTTTGTGCACTTACATACATTACAAACTCTGGCTAAACCTTACGAGATAGATGAAACTTATATACGACGAAATTGTGTATCTTAAAAAGGTTGATAAAAAAGCCCGCGACAGTATATGCCGATATCTTAAGGATAACCCACAGGAACCATTTTTATCTTTTACAAATATTAAAACAAATTATGTTGACATAGCGGCTGGCTATTGTCCAATGCACGTATTGCCTGTTTTATTGGTATCTTCTTCTATATTATATAAAAATGTTATGTTATATTTTATTCTGTACCAATTGAGCTCAAATTTTGATACAATATACAATTGGGTTCCAGAGTGGTTTTTATCTATATTTCGCATCGGTAATATATAGTGAAAAACACGTGAATCCCATGAGATAGCATAAAAATTGTATCCAACAGGACCCATGTATTTAAAAAAAGTTTCGTTTAAGTTCGCAAAATAGCATTTTAACGCATTTTCCTCAAGAAGGCCAGACCAAATAGCGAAAGAAATTCTCTACAAAGTTTAAATTAAAGAAATGACAAAATTTTACTGGAAAATAAATAAGAATTTCAATTTAACATCCAATAAAATTAATACTTTTTTATTTAAAATATTTGAATTTATCTATTGTTTATTGTCGAAGAAATTAATTGGAAACAGGTTAACGTATAAAAATAATATACTAAATTTTTAAATAATTAACAACTACAGAACGGATCGAATTTTAATGAAGTTTTGTTAAAGATACCTCAGATCTTAACATATTATTGAATATCATTCATTCAAAAAAAAAGGAGGGTCCTTGTAGGATAGCTCCTAATCTTTTCTACTAAAATAGCTAAACTGTTTTTAATGACATTTGGTATGAAAGATTTTCAAATTTTCTTAAAGGAACTTTTTCTACTTAAAATCTTATAGAGCCTGTAAGATAGCTAATGTTTTTTTCCTAGAAAAGTAGTTTTAAGGATTTTGATGAACTTACTTAGGATCTAAAATCTGGAAGTAACTATCATCTTTTTAACCGACTTCAAAAAAAGGAGGAGGTTCTCAATTCGACTGTATTTTTTTTTTATGTTTGTTACCTCAGCATTTCCGTCTGGGTGAAACGATTTTGATGATTCTTTTTTTATTTGAAAGCTGGTGCTTCCCAAATGGTCCCATTTTAATTTGGAGGAAATCGTTAGCTTCTAAGGGGTTGAAAACTAAAGGATGAAATACTAACTTCTTATTGGATGGCTCGATTTTGAAAATTATTTTTTTATTTGAAAGCCAGTGCTTTTTGTGTGGTTCCATTTTAATTTGAGGAACATATTTCACTTCTAAAGAGTTGAAAACTAAGGGATGAAATATTAACTTCTTACTGGATGGCTCGATTTTGATAATTCTTTTTTTATTTGAAAGCTGGTGCTTTTCGTGGGGTACAGTTTTAATTTGAGGGAAATCTTCCACTTCTAAGGGGTTGAAAACTAAGGGATGAAATATTAACTTCTTCTTGGATAGCTCGATTTTGATAATTCTTTTTTTATTTGTAGAACACAACCATAAATTAATCTCCTATCCATTAAAAAAAAAAACTCCACTCATATAGGGTTAAAAATTAGAGATGAAATGATATTATAATTTTTTTTCTGGCTAACCCGATTTTGATAATTTTGTTTCTATTACGTAAAACGTACCTTTAAATTGTTCAAATTTCAATTTGAAGAAAAAAATCCACCCCTTAAAGATGAAAATAGGGGATGAAATAGTGACATTTCACCGAATTTTGATATTTTTTTTTCTGTTGGAAAGAGTAATCCACTTAGTTTTGTTATTACATTTAAAAGCAAAAAATTTCAACCCTTAAAAGCAAAAAGGGATAATGCAGTAACTTTTAATATTAAACGGCGCTGCCTCATATGAGCAGCGCGTTTGGAAGGTTAACCATTTTCAAGAAAATAAAATCAGTTATCAAACTTCAGATCACTTAAACGCGAGAAATAAATAAATATTATAAAAAAATGAAAAACCGACCTCAAAATAAATAAAAAATCTTAAACAAAAAATGCACTAAAATTAACAAAATAATGGCGTATCCTTGCAGTATCTACAACTTACAAATTATTAGGATGATACAATGTACAACTATTGTTATTTTTGGAGTTGGTGTCAGTCAAGAAAATAAATATTAATAGTAATTTGTAAAATATTAAAAAGGTTTAGTTGGTATTGGTATTTTGTAGTTTAAAGGTCACTAGATATTGTTACAGTTCGAGTATATTGTTTAAAAGTTCATTTGAAAAATAATTTTCATAAGGTATTCTCGTTTTTTGCTAAGTACCAATATAGTCGTATTTCCTTGGCTGACACCAACTCCAAAAATAACAGTAGTTGTACATTATATCATCCTAATAATTTGTAAGTATAATTATTTTGTTACTTTTTAGTGCATTTTTTGTTTAAAAATTTTTATATATTTTGAAGTCGGTTTTTCATTTTTTTATAATATTTATTTATTCTGTCCAAACATTATAGATTAATTTTTATATATCACTATGAAGGTAGGGAATCTATTAATCAACCAATTAAATTTAAATACTCTCAGCAAAGCGAGCGGGTATCAGCTAGTTTTTTAATAAAAAGAATTTGTCTGAAAATATACGCGATCCCGAAAATGTCAAGATCGAAGGCTTTAGTTCCGCGAGATCTCGAACTTGCGATCTTAGCTCGAGGCTTCATTACCTACGTACGCCTATGATTATATTGTAGACATGTTGAAAACGAATTCGTCACGATATACTTGACATTTTTTTTTAATTGAAAACAGACGTCAGCTTTGACCACGAAAACGGCTTGAAATGAAAAAGAATTTTTTATTATAATTTTTTTGGTTTGGTTTGGTTTTGATGATAATGACGCTCTGTGTTTGTGAATGAGAAAGTGCGTCGTAGTCGTGTTTGTGTGAGTCGCGGTATCAAAAAGACGCCGTCAAACACTTCACCTTTCCTATGAACGCTGACGTCAAATCAGGTGATTGTACAACAAACATTAGGTGGAATCATAAAAAAACCGAGATTTTTATCTATAACTAAATGTGCTATTACTGAACACAAATCGAAATGTTTTTTTTTTCTATCGCACAATAACATCAATGAGGCATTTGATAGTTCGATATATTCGTCTCGTCAATAAGTCACCAATACGTGGTGGTCATTGTTTTTATTTGAAAAGAAGGACAAATACATTTCAGAGAGATGCCCATTTTTGAAATGTCTAAAAGTTTTCTCATCTTTTATCAGTTTCAACGTGTACACCCCAGAAAAAAATTTTAAATCTAAGTTTATCTACTTGATCCACGTAAATCAAAAATATAGAATTCACTAGATCAATTTAGATATGCTTAGGCCAATCTAGATCTAAGGGTGTGATATTAGATCTGAATAGATATGCTGGCTAATTTGATATTTAAACAAGCTTAGATCAATTGAGATCTAAGAAAATAATCTTAGATCTATGTACGTAACTTAACGATCTAACTAAATCAAGGATGCCCATGCATATTTTTGAAGTTATACTTCTTTAGGCGCGTTATGAAAAAATGATGAGAGTGAAAGTTGGCCGCAAAACCGCTCGGTTTTTTTTAACTAGGCGCACGTAATTTGAATTTTTGTTTTATTTATTTACTTATTTTTATATTCTTTAAATATATTTTTAATATTTTATTTAGAAAATATTTAATTATACAAATGACACATATTATTAATAAATAAGTTATTACATTTCTCGAATTTTGCAGTAGCTGTTATCATGCGATTAGGAGTTTAGTGATGAAAATGACGTCTGCATTCCATGCATATTCTTGGTTATCACGAAATCTGGGATTCTAAAATGATTCAACCATCTTAGGATAATAATTTAGTAAAACGAGGCATGAATAAGATTAAGACATTTACTTTGAAAAGTAGCTACTTACTTTATTTCGCAATTTCTATGAAGCTTCGTTTTCATGGCATGTATGAATTGTTAACCAGAAAAATGATCCTGACAAATTTTATAAACGTCTTGCAGCTTTCTTTGGATTTTATTTTCATTGTAAACCATAGTGTTTCACAGTATTTCAGCCATTAAATAGTCATAAAAACACAAATTTATTGCGCAAACGGTGACTCGGAAAAAACGTGTTATGCTTCAGATTACTTTTAGGCTATTAGTACGGCGCGTTGTTTTTAGAGGCGTTAGTATCGGTATATTTTATTGCCACAGCGCAAGTCCGTAATGCTTAAATGCATTTTGGGCATTGCCCCGTCATCTCTGTTCAACGCGCCGTACTAAAATTCAAAAGAAGCGCACCTCTCTTAAAAGTGTCCACTCCACGAATAAATTATATTCAGTAGTGATTTAAATTGAATATTTTGATTAATATTATTTACTATTCGTAAGTATTAGTGAAAAAAATTGTGCTTATATACTTTTTCAAATGCTCCAATATAATTGAGGTTAACTAACCGTATGTATTATTTATTGATATAAATTAAAATATTATTCTCATATTAAATATTATTTTTAATAATTATTTGTATGCAATTAATAAAAACTAATTTTTAATGATGCCACAGAGGTATAACTTTTCTATATGTACATATATAATCAATATAAATAAAATGATAGAGGCCTGTCGGTGTGCGCTAATCACTCAAAAAATACTGGATCGATTTTGATCAAATTTTTTTTCTTTTACTTGTTAGATTTTAAGAAATTAGGATTTTTACAACCACTAAGCGTTAACTTCGGTTACTTATTAATAATGATAATAGAAGCACGCAATTTTGAATTTGCATTGTCCGCTTTTTCATTGTTATATTTTTTACCATTTATACGAATTTCGTTATATTTTGAATTCTAAAAATTTTCTAAGCTCACGTGAACAAAGTCACGGGTACAGCTAGTGATAAATACAACCATTGAGATAATAGACACATGTTTAAAACTGATAAATATATATTTATTTAAATCATTGAACATTTTCAATTTCAAGGAAACTCTGTCGGCTTACCCCGCCTGCCCCGAGTAGAACCCAAATTATCGGGCATAGGAAGTATCTCGACCCGAAACCCCGAAGTTTGCCGAGCGTTTTTCACTCCATGATCGGCTGTAATGCGACATGTGATTGAAGGACAAAAAAAATTGAGGCGATGAATAGAAAGTTTCACTTTAAAATTGATGCATCAGCTTATGTACTTGCTTCTAAATAGAATCTAAATAGATTACACACAATCTTGTTAAATCTCTATACATCAATTCAATTTTTTGATCTAACTACATGTATCCTTGTAGGTCTCATTAGATCTAAAATATTTTTCCCGGGTGTCTACAGTATTCTGAGTGCTTCAGAGATTTGGCATCTATTTGGTAATTCTTATTATGATAAAAACCTAAAACATGATTCAATAAGTTTCTTTCCTGATAAAAATAAAACCGTACATTGTACGGTACAAGTTATGTGCAGTTTAACAAAGACACCATAATTTTATACTGCGCATAACTTGTACCGTACAATGAATGGTTTTGTTTTTATTGAGAACAAACTTAATATCTGCCTAATACTTGTGTTAATGTCAGAAGAACGCCAGTGAAAACTGTTATTTTCCAGTGTTAGTTATGCCAGATCATTTTTTCGATATGATTAAAAGCATGTTTGATAAAAATTCTGAATGTATTTGATAAACTGTTTCCTAACATCCTTTGATTCCTCTAAGTTATTAATATTCCAAATGTAAATGTTGAATCTAAACTTATTAAAATTGAAGCCGATAAATCAGAAACACAAACATAATAGCCTAGGAGCCTACTGCATGAGTACTACACCCATAACGTAGTTTAATCATTTTTATATAAAATTAAAGTTTTTTTTTTCTGGGCATGATGATATAAGGGTGCCAGTTACAAATTGCCCGGTATAAGCGAAAGAAGCACAAAAGAGCTTTAATTTGATATATAAATGATTAAACTAAGTTATGGGTGTAGCAATCATGCAGTGGGCTCCTAGGCTATATCAAGTAGCGTCACATCTATTTAAACATTAATATTCTATTATCGGGTTAGTGTGACGTCAAACAGGAGGGCCCTTTTTGAAAGCCAAAACTTTAAGACTGGCCTCTTAAATGAAAGACGATTAAGCACCTTACTAATAGCCACCGAATGGTTGAAGATTGTCAAATAATTATCTCGACGTTTTGGTCAATGAAATATTTCATAATAACACCATTATATGACGCCGTAAAAATACACTTTACTCAACTTAAGTGTCGATTGTTGTAAAATTTTATGTTTTTACGATAACTTGTAACAAGACGACTTTTTCTAATTGCTATCAGTGTGGAAATTTTCACTTTGAAAATTTTCCGCTCGTTTAACTTGTAAAGGAAAAATATCACCGAAAAGGCAAGGATAATTAGACATTAATTGATGTACCGATCTTTGAAGCTATTTGAAATGTGTACCAGTATATTAATTAGAGGAACCGAAAACCAAATTTAATACGGGATTGATTGAGTGTTGGATATTGAAATAATCAATGAAAATGGAAACCTGAAAACGGACATTTACAACCATTTTCTCTTTCCATCGTATGTTTTCTCTCTGGCGTAACTATAAAGCCTCGTATTGACCGTGGGAGTCGGCTCGCTTCAAACTGCGATGTTTGCCTCAAATTATTATTCCCGGATTTTTCGGAAAAATGATTTACTTTTTATTTCCCGTTTCCCGGGAAAAAATATATTACAATAAAAAAAGCAAAAGAAATTGGATGCATTAATGACTATACATCCCACATTATATGTAGACGTATGTTATCGGTACGTGACATTTTGACGTGGGACGTTTTGGCGCAGAACGTTTACAACGGGGATTTCGCTATACTAGCGTATACAAGGAGGACAATCATTAATGAATGATAAATACAAACTTAAAAAAAGTTAGTTGTCGGTAAAGTCGGTTTACGGACGATAGTTTTACGTGATAACGTCATAAAGAACACCTAATTGATGAAAAATTGCGTACTGCTATGAATTGAATTATTATCACTGAATTATCATTATTTGGTATAATACAAGGGAGTTAATTAAAAACTAACAATTTTTTTCAAAATGAAATCAGCCTGAAAATTATGAAGAAAAAAATCAATTAAATCTTATTAAGTAAATTGTAAAAGAAAAACACAAAACACGTTAATAAAAAATTAAATTTCGCTGACTTTGGAATTAATTATTATATTTCACAAATACTATTCACTAAAATTCACAACGCAAATCATAAATTAAAGTAAAAATAAATTGATCAATGAATCAGCACGAAATTGTCCTCGAAGACGCTTCAATTTGATTCACTGATGACGAACGCATGGCGTTTGAAATACGTATCTGGAGATACAAAATTAACAATTTGGATTTTTCGTTTTGTGATTTTTACATTTATTTTTACTTTAATTTATAATTTGTGTTGTGAATTTTAGTGAATAGTATTTGTGAAATATAACAAAACACGTTGCCTAGGATTCAACAATAATATCGTGCCTCTCTATCACTTGTATCGCGTTCTCGCTTGCACGCACAGGCTCAAATGGAACGTGACAAAATGGACGTTCTTTTTCAGACTGGCTGCCGTAGTTCATCAATTTATCAGACGTTATCACGCCAAAAACCGTGACAGTTGGTTGGCGCTGGAAGTACTATCGGTTTCCTCTGAAGTTGGCTACATATTTTTATTGTACCACTACGTACAGTACTGCCCAACACTTGTGTAATTTGTGCACTTATGAGTCATTTATTGAGTGCAAGTGCAATAAAGCAATAATGTTAGAAAGTGTCAAAAGACATCTCGTTAAAACCATAACTACCGTGTCCACTAGTAAAAATATTTTACTTAAATTTAAAACATAAATTACAAAATGGTAACATTTTTGATCTCTGCAATCATGTGTGTTACATATATGTGCGTTACAATAATCAAATTCCATTTCAACACTCCCTTTTATTATTGTTTTTAAATGTTTTTCCTCTGTAGGTACCTCAATTAAATATGTTTCTAACATAATAAACTACGCAGACGAAGTCGCGGGTATGAGCTAGTTGTTAAACATGTTTATACAGTTCAAAACAAAAAATCATTGAAAGCAGTTCACTTAGTGGCGCTGTGGTTAGAGCAGTTTCCTCTCTCCGCTACATGCGTCAGTGGAACTGGGTTCGATCCCCGTCTAATCCCTAGATATAAGATCTAAGATTTATATGACCTACAGAAGTGCTTTAACGACAATAATTTTGACTTCAACTATGTTATATTATAACACTGTTCATTAGAGATATCGTATTCCGAATATGTATAGGTAAAAAAAAGAGTGTACAAAATTAAGGAATACATACTACCAACTTTTTTTAAGTTGGCATCTTTTTTGGTGGTATTTTTTTTTTTAAGTCGCTTTAACATTTAAGGTCATATCACGACTGCCTAAGCACAGAGAATTTCTGTTGGTCAATTATATCTTAGGTCTATGATCTTAAGTCTAGGATTCAACGGGGATCGAACCCAGAACCACTTGACGCATGAAGCGGGGAGAGCAGGTGCTCTAACAACAGCGCCAATAGGTGGTTCCGGAATCTCTTTTATCTACTCCCTGGCACAAAATTATGATTTCAGATTTTCACAGCGCGATTTGAGCGTTGTTGGGATTTAATTTTTTCAATTTTTTTGTTATTCAATGAAATATTGAGTACTTGAAGTATTCATTGAGTGAGTATGTATTACATGGTTATCAAGGTTATGATAGATTTTATCATAAGAAATTTTTGTAGACGAAATCAGTAGATACTTGACAATTGTTATCTTTTAACTGTTGACAAAAAATTAATCAATCATTCGATAAGTGTCGATGATTCAATGAGTAGTGAAGATGTGGAACCCCTGGTTTTTGGAAATTCGAGTAACTTCCAAAATCAGTTTCATTCAGCCTAGTGACTGATTGGAATGGGTTTCGTGTGGTCGAGACCCGATATCACCTCGAAACGATCGGGACTTTCCAGCTTTTCCACGTCATTTCCCCATTTCGACGTGGTCAAAGTGCTCGAAATTGCATTGAACCGGGCGATTTATCAGCAAATCTAGGCTGAATGCGTTGCCATGGGGACCGGTAGAGTGACCAAATTCATATGCATAATTTTCCGGAAAATGTTCAACAAGGTTTTTCCACAATAAAATAATTATTGATTAGGTTCAATTCAATAAATATACTATACATAATTGAACCGATTAATTGAAATCGAAACTTGAAAATATGCAATTCACGATTTTTCTCAAATGAAACTATTTCGTAACACAATCAGATTATTAATCAGAGAACACAATAATCATAAAATTTATATTTTATAGATTTTTTTTTATTTGAATATATTTTATATTATGTTTCGATTGCTTCATGCTTCAGTCGAAGGACGGTGAAATTGTTGTAATTTTATAGATTGGAAAAAACGTATTATAGATAACCCGAATAGAAAATTTACTATTTTATTGTAAAAATTTAAAAGGAAAGAATTTTTCTTTTAATGCTTCATTTTAGGTTTGTAATTATCAAAGAGCAATCAATCTCTACAGTTGAACACTTTTGTCAGGATTACATAAAAAATTGAAGTGTTATTATTAGTGTCCAACCGAAACTGGTTTTTCAGCCGAAACCGAACTTTCGGCCTTGCTCTCAGTTTCGGCCGAAACCAAAACTTACACTTATTTAAAATTTCTAGAATCTAATTATTTAATTCTCAGCCTCAGTCTTAAAAACGATAGGTTACAATAATTTGTACGTTAATTATGTACCTACTTCTTTACATAGTATAAAACAAAGTCGCTCCCGCTGTCTGTTCCCTTAGATCTTTTAAACTACAAAACAAATTTTAATGCAGTTTTCAGCAATTGATACAGTGATTCAAGAGGAAGGTTTACAGCTATAAAACATGCATATAAAAGTAGAGAAAAGTCGGGAAATTCAAAGATTTGTAATGTGATGTCATAACAAACTTATTTTTGTGCACTTATATTGCAAACGCTGGCTAAACCTTACGAGATAGACCAAACTTATATGCAGCAAAATTGTGTATCTTAAAAAAATTGATAAAAAAGTCCGCGACGGTATATGTCTATCTCCTAAGGATAATCCACAGGAACCATTTTTATCTTTTACATATTACAAAAAAATTATTGGTTATTTACCAATCTAATTAAAACAATACAGTATTATTCCTTATTCGACTAAATGCATTAGATACGTTGTGCATTTCGTGTAGATCATAATAGCCCTTTACTGTATATCATAAAAATGAATATCTTTAAAGATATCAGAGATTTAAAAAACGTTGGCAGAACGGCTGGCTATTTTGTACGGCGTACGTAGTGACTGTTTTATTGATACCTTCTTATATATGTAAAAATATTATGTTGAACCTTTTCTAGGACTAAACTCGAAAAATTCTACACCAAAGCTCAAATTTTGATACAACATCCGCTTCCATGTGATAGTTAACGGGGCAGAGAATGATATAAATTATAGATTGCTTATTATGCCGAACAATCGACGGTTCCCATAGGATAGCATAACAATTGAATCCTACAGGAACCGTGTATTTACAAGAAGTTTCGTTAAAGTTCGTGAAATAACATTTAACCCATTTTCCTCAAGAAAAACATCTCTACAAAGTTTAAATTAAAAAATTGACAAATTTTACTGGAACATAATTATGAATTTCAATTTAACACCCGATAAAATTAATAATGACATTTTAAAAACTATTTGAGTATCTTTATTGTTCACTATCAAAGATATTAATTAAAAATAAACGTATTAAAATAATATACTAAATTACTTTTAAATAATTAACAATTACCTAACGAAACGAATTTTAATGATGTTTTGTTGAAAATACCTCAGTGCTCAGATCTGAACATATTGAATACTCCTACCATTTATCCTAAAAAGGTACGGTTCCTGTAAAATATAACTCCTAATCGTTTCTATTAAAAGAGCTGAACGGTTTTAAATGACATTTGGTATGAAAGATTTTCAAATTTTCTTAAAGGACCTTTTTGTACTTAAAATCGTATAGAACCAGTGAGATAGCTAATATCTCTTCCTAGAAGAATAGTTTTAAGGATTTTGATGAACTTAACTATGGATCTAAAGACTGGAAGTATCTATCTTTTTCTGTCAAAATATTATAGATTACTGTTTATATTTCGCTATGAAGGTAGGGAATCTATTAATCAATCAATTAAATTTAGATACTCTCAGCAAAGCGAGCGGGTATCAGCTAGTACTCAATAAAGTAAATAATGTAAATAATGTTTTACTTCGTAAAAATGTACGAGTTCGAATCCTGGTTCTAGTTGTAGAAATTATTCTTTTTGTAGTGGCGGCCAAACCGTCCCTGGTTTAAGGCAATAATTGGGGGACACTCCTTGTAGCAGGAGTTTGCATTTTATACTCATTTGTATAGCAAAGAGTTAGCTTTTATTTTACTAATGTATTTTCGTTTCCTCGTCCGTTTTTTTTTTGGGCCCCGCGTGGTCCTTGGACAAATAACGTTTATCAAGGATTTACATAATATAAAGTATAGCCCATATTAAAGTAAAGTAGTGGTAAAATCAAAAATCAATTTTTTATTAAAGTAAAAATTAAATTTAGATTGCATAATCTAATTTCATAAGAAAATTAAAAATTAACAATTGCATGAAAAAGCAAGAGGAAACGAAAATATAGAAGAAAAACAATTTAAGAAGACAAAATAAAAAGAAAAACCCGAAATTTATTATTAATTTCAAATACCTTATATCTCGGAGTATAGTGCGCACCTGTAAGACCAAAAATTCTCTTTAGATTTTCAGGTGCATACTATACGCCAGGTATAAAGTTCTATTTTGACAAATTTTTGATTTTTTTTTATAGAAAAAATAAACAATGATCCATTTTACATTTTAATTTTTTAATTGAAAAAATATTTGCAAAGTAGTTAACTAGATCACATATTACAAATAAAAAAAAGTAATGGGTAGAAAAGTTTGCGTTTTATACACCCGATATACCAGAAAATATTTGGCTAAAACTGTACTTCAAAATTCAATCAACAATTTTCGTGGGTTTTCGTTAATCCTCGTCTTACTTCCGAACATCTTCATACTCGTTCACGGGAAAATAACCCTTAATCAGTTCATAAGCGTGTATGCGTTTGGCGATTATCCTAAATCCACTTGGATGTATTCGTTATCAGTTTAGTATCAGATCCGCGATTAAACCTATGGCTTACTTATTAATATTGAAGATAGAAGCACGCAATTTTTAATTTTCACTGTCAGATTTTTTAATTTACATTAACAGTGTTGTGTCCGTTTTTATATTTTTATCATTATTATGAAGTTAAATTTTAAGTTCTAAAAATGTTCTACAGCTCACGTGAACGAGGTCGCAGGTACAACTAGTACCGAATAACACTTACACTTAATTTGCGATCGCTTTATCAGAAAATTACAGTGAAAATGTTTTATTTTCATCGAAGAAACAATTAGTATTGTTTTTTTTTTTAATATTTACATCCATTAACAATTAGTTATTTTTAATTTGTCAAACTGTCTAATTAAAAACCATATTCATAAAATAATTTTAATTATCAAATTAGAATTTTAATTAGCGGACTAAACAGAAGCCTTTAAGTTTAATCTGATAAAATGTAACTAAGTATAGGTAATTTAGAAAAACTGTTGGTAATTTTCAGCAATATCAACATTGGTTTAATTACACAAAAATGTTTTGAGTGTTGAAACTTTCTTCTCTTATAACTAGTTAAGTATCGATCCAAAAAAAATGGGAAAACTTATTTTGTAGGGAATTCAATTTACTTTAGATTTTTGTTTTACATATTTTTCACTAGAAAGCACGATTAAAGAAATATTTGAGAAAAACCTAAAAAGGGAAATTTTCAACCCCTCTCTCACCGAACGCTTACAACCAGTCCGGCATTAAAGTATGTCTTAATGTAAAACCTATCAATTTTTTTGTGAAAACAGAAAAAAAATATTCCTCATTTTTTCATTTTTCACGGGACATTACATTGTTTAGTAAATAATTGAGAATTTGCTTATTTAAAAGTTTGAAAATTCTAGTTTGCCTTTGAATTGTTTCGAACTTTTGTCGAAATTGTTGAGGTTAATTTTTAACGTTATAATGACAAGTTTCACGCTATAATGGAAGGAAATAAGGGACCAGCGATATATTGTAAGAAATATTATTATATGTACTAGCTGATACCCGCTCGCTTCGCTGAGTGTAACCAAATTTAATTGATTGATTAAAATATTCCCCACGTTCATAGCGAAATATAAAAATTAATCTATTCTGACAGAAAAAGATGATAGATACTTTCAGCTTTTAGATTCAAATAAAGTGCATCAAAATTTGTAAAAGTACATTTCAAGAACGAGATGTTAGCTGTCTCACATCAGCTTCTATACGATTTTTAGTAAAAAAGTACCTATATTCCTTCCTGTAGAAAATCTTTCATACCAAATATCATTTAAAACCGTTCAGTTATTTTAGGGGGCATCCATTAATTGCGCGAGGCGTTTTTTGCAATTTTTGAAATCCCACCTCCTCTCCACCAGTCAGATGTTATGAAATTTGGCATAACCCTCTTTCCCCCAACCCGCAAACTAATGTGATAGTTTTCAAAACGTGTGTTTTCTTACAAAAAAATACGTGATATTTGCGAGACCTTCTCTTTCTCCAAAGTAAGATTAGATGAGATACGGCTCAACCCCATCGGCCCCTAAACGCCTCACGTAATTAATGGATGTTCCCTAAAAAGAATAGACAAGTAGCTATCCTGCAGGACCTTTAACAAAACGTCATTAAAATTGGTTCCGTTAAGTAATTGTTGAATTTTGAAATTTTTAGTTTATTATTTTAATACGTTTATTTTTAATTAATATATTCGACAATGAACAATGAAAAAATTCAAATATTTTAAAAAATTTCATTTTTAATTTTATCGGGTATTAAATTGAAATTTATATTTATTTTCCAGTAAAAATTGTCAATTTTTTAATTTCAACTTTGTAGAGATTTCTTTCATTATTGTGTAAAATTGGTCAGGCCTTCTTGAGGAAAATGCGTTAAAATTCTATTTCATGAACTTTACCGAAACTTTTTATATGTATGGTTCCTGTAGGATATAATTGTTTTGCCATCCCATGCGAACCATGCCAGCTTTAAAAGTTAAAAGTAAGCTATATCATTCTCCCCAAACTACCACATTTCAAAAACCATATCAATCTTAAATCTGATAAACAAAAAGGATATCTATCCCACGGGAATAGTACATTTTTCCTGAGTAAAAAGTAGATCAAGCCTTCTTAAGGAAAATGAGTTAAGACTCTATTTCGTGAACTTTAACGAAACTGCTTTTACTCGATTCCTATAGAACACGTATATGTGTTTTACTATCCTATGGGAACCTTTCATTATTTTGGTATAAGAAGTAACTTATATCATTCTCTGATCCCTAAACAAACACATTGTAAAAAAATTTTTGGTTATCTTTGGCTTTTTAAAAAACAAAAAAATTGCTATCCCACGGGAACCGTACATTGTTTCTGGATAAAAATCATACTATATGTTACACCGGATTATAATCTATATCGATTCCAAATTTCATCCAGATTTATTCAGTACTTTTTGAGTGAACGAGCCACAAACATCCATACATCGATCCATTCTTACAAACTTTCACGTTTATAATATTAGTAAGGATATATTGCCAGGAAGGTTCATGGCAGTAGGCAATTATACTATAAAGATTCACCACTTGATTTGATTTTGAAGCTGCTTGACTAAAATGTGACCTTCAAATCAAGTCAAACTCTAGTCAAATGTTGATATTTACATAGTAAGTCAAGTTAAACGTTTACAAACGATTGGTCCATGAAGAGCCGCTTCTTCGCGAAAAGTCTAGCGTTTTCATGAAAACGTGAAAATCATAAAACGATTGCAATGTGTACTTAAATGAAACGTTCAGTTTATAATTTACGATTGTCGTTGACTCCAGCCATGACCGTTTAATTAATTCAGAACATTCTAGTTCATATAGTTGATGTATTCCTTTCTCTCACACAACCCGTTCAATATCACTATCTATTTTGATAATTGTTTTAATCGAATCATAAATTCAACATCATGTATTAATGACTCGATGAAATTACGGTCTCGTAATTTAAATATGATAATAATAATGATGAAAAAATGAAGATACCAATTAATCATTCCATGTAACATGGAACTGATAACTGATAAGACATTTTGCTAATTCATTAATCATTTTTTTAAGATATCAAAATACGCTGTAACGCAGATTGCTTATACGAATGTTTATTTTTTTTTTTTTTTATTTCTAAATATTAATCAGAAATTATTTCACATTGCTTTATCATGCTCTGGGTGCAACTTGCAGGGGGTGCTAACGAATTTCAAAAATGATAACATGCTAAAAATGTTTATTTGATTTTAAATATTTATTACTTCATCTTTTTGGCATTTTCCAATTTAGGCTAGATCAAGATATATTTGTTGTGGCTTCAAGCATTGTTTTGAGCTAACGTATGAATCACAAAAATTTTGTGCAAAAAAAAATTTTTTTCCCCAACTGTCTTAATCACAGAAAAATTTTTGTAGATCTAAAAATTTTAGGTCACATTTATTGTGACCAAAACGATTTGAGCAGCCCTTAAAGTTAAAAGAAACAAACATTCATTCCAGCATTACTTGTTATGTGTGTTATAAAGAGTCGAGTTTCTAATGTTGCGATCCCTATTAAACGAACATCTCCAACGTGAGAATGCTTTATACGAAGGGAACGAAAACAAAAATATAAAACGATTAGAAAAAACATTGATTGAAGCCTGATATAACAGCGTTTTCCATATTTCGAACGTCGCCAATGTCGCCAGAATACTTTAAACCAATGATTTTCAATCGTTTTTCACCCACGGACCCCTTTTTATAGTTAAAAATTACCCACGCACCCCAAGCTACATAAATGCATAGTATAAAAATTACAAAAAATTGCTTGAAGAAATTTTTGATTCAGAGCTGAATAAATATTGTAGCTTAATGTCTGAGTCAAACTCAACGTCCACGACGCTGACGCTTCAAAATCTCAAAAAAAAAAGTTAAACATATAGAATTTCATAAGAATGGTTAAACTCGACGGCGACGCGACGGACGGTACGCTCACGACACATCAATATAGAATGTACTTCAACTTTAGACGCGTTTGACGCTGCCAAATGTTGAATCTGCCATTTTAAAAATGTGTACTACACAAATTAATAACTAAAAAAATTTGATAATTTAAAATAGATTTTGAAGAAAAATGAATTGAATTGGTGAAATATAATAAAATACTATAAGATAAAACTTCAAGAGGATATAAAAATATAAGGCAAATATAAAATTAAAAGCAGAAAAGTGAAAGAATATTGCAGAAATATTAAATGAAACTGTTTATGTAATATCATTTTTAAATTATACCCTATAATTTTTATTGATTTAGAAAATTTCAAAATATCAGAAGCCAGCGACGTTTCGAGATTGCCTACCCAGCAAATTTTTAAAGCGTTCTGAGCGTTTTTGACATACTGAAGCGAAAGCGTCGTGAGCGTCGTGGCCGTTAGCATCGAGATTGCCTAAAGGGTAAGGTTGACAGTAAGCAAGCAAATATTCATCTCTATTTTGCAATTTACAAAGATTTGGAAACTCAGATAGTTTTCTTCTTCCCAATATTAAGCTTATAATTTCCATTAAATTTAATTTGGCACTTTTTAGTTTCAAATTAATTTCGTTAAATTTGGAAAATAAATTAGTCACATAAACTACATCAATTTTGAGTTAGTTAAAGTTTGTCGTAAATCATTGTCTTTGCTTCTTGGAAATTCCATTATTGAATAAAAAAGACCATAAAATCAATTTTAATTATTTATTTTATGAAATCTTAGGATTTTGGACAAAAAAAAGAGTTAAAGATGATTTATTTTAAAAAATGCAACGTTTCGCCAAATTTATTCGGCTTTTTCAAGCAAACTAAAATAATGTACAATTTAATAAATATTTAAACATTTTTTTTGACATATAAAGTAGAATAAAAACTAAATATAACTAATATAATATAAACTAATAGTTACTTTTAAGATTAACATTTATGTTTTGATGGAGTCAATTAATGGTTTAAAACAAGACTGCATGTTCAATATTTAAGTAACAACATTTGTCTATTCAATCACTATGATAGAGATGATCAAATTTTTTTTCTCTTGTCTATGTTTTATCTACAATTTACTGTACGCACAGTAATAAAATTATTGACTGAATATAGAGAACTTAATTAATGTTGTTGAATATATGTTATGGTATAAATAATGAAGCTTCTTGTAGGTGTCCATGCAAAATTCTTGTTTTATTTTCAAATGTATTCCTCGTAGTTAAATTAGTATTAACATTTTCATCCATGATTGAAGTATTTATTTAATGAAATCTTGGGATTTTGGACAAAAAAAAAGAGTTAAAGATAATAAAAAGATGATTTAATTATGAAACTCGCTGTTGGTATAAAATACATGTAGATGAAATATAAGCACTTCATAACTATGCATATAAACAGAACTATATGCATACAACCTATATGTACATTGTACATATATAACATATACGAATGCCCAACCTTCACCCCAGAAACGCTCTTATTCGAATTTTTCCAGGAAAAAGTTTCAAATAAAAGTTGTAGCCACTAATTAGTCTAAGAAATATAGTCTAAAGAAATTTGTTGGAGTCGTTTTCGAAAAAAATTGAAAAAACTCAAAAACTCTTAGAATAAAGTGGAGCTTTCAGTTCACCGATTTCAACCAAAAGCTTCGCGGCACAACTACATGGAAAAAAAAATAGTGGTGTAAGATTTACAATACTAAACTTGTAATATTTTTACTGCACTTTGTGTTCGCTATAACCACAAATGTAACATTAGATAACACACTGTGTTGTATTCAGCTCTAACGTATAGTATTTTTAACTACCACAGTGTAGAAAATATACGTAGCTGTTACAACTGCTGAGTGTTGTACAATTAACAAATTTTGGCGTTTGCGCATGCGGCGCTTACAACATAACCAATAATTTTGAGAAATAAATGCAAGTGTTAAAACTTCAACTACATTTTTACTAGTTCGTGTTGTTAATAATACTACAGTTTCTTAATTACACTTAACTGGTAAACGTTACCACACGTGGTGTCATCCTATATAATACTAGTTAATGTAGTAAAATTAACAAGGAATTTTGTTAAAACTACAACACATTTTTTCCGTGTAGGTATAACATGGATACGATATGACTGTCACACATAGACATGTTTTTAAAAACCACTTTTTTGAACTCAGGGGATCTCAAAACATGTATTTCCGGTGAAAGCTCGAATTCGAAAATTCGACCCGATTAATACTTCCTTTACTTATATATTAGTAAAAGAAAGTAAAAAGAATAAATAATTATAAATTATATATAAAATGAGATAAAGTGTTGAAAATCCCTGCAAGAACACTTGTGAACGTGTCGCAAGTGACGGCCAAAAGCGTCTACGTAAAATTTCTATATAATCGCACACGTCATAATCAATTGGTGTCAAGAAAAAAAAAATTGTATGCACTTTCGCATGAGTGAGAGACAATAAAATAAAAAGCGCACATACATTTCCATTAAAGCACCATGTTTTTGCATCTGCATTGTTTTTTTTTTGTGTTGCTGAGGGCACATCGCTCTAATATGCACTGGCGCGTCACTGATGAACAGGGAAATTCAATTTGTTCGAGCCATGTGAGCAAACAGATTTTTAAAATGACCAGCACATGAAAAACTGATCGTGCCAAGGTAATTCAACCAATACAAATCATTTTGCATACTTGTGTCTTCTACGATATCTGCTGCGATGTTTATATATATGTATATATATATATAAACAGAATTAAATGCATATACTATTTATACATACTATCTCCAGAATCGTTCTTATTTGAATTTTTCCAAGAAAAAGTTTCAAATAAAAGCTGTAGGCTTTGATGAGTCTAATAATCACAGCAAGTTTAAAAAAAATCGTTAGAGCCGTTTTTGAAAAAAATTGAAAAAACCCAACACATAAAGTGAGGTTTCCTGTTAACCGATTGCAACAAAAAGCTTCGAAACAAGATGAGATGAAATATGAAGGCAACATTCCACGTTTGGTGAATTTCCGATAAAGTGAGATAAACCAACTTTGTGAGCGACTACGAATTTCATCATTGGTAGAAATTGCATAGCAAACAATTTCCTCTGAAATTCGTCGAGCTGAATTCATTGACTCTATGTCGCTATCCACGCTGGGATATTCAGTGGGGAAAGACGCTACGTCTTTCCACATAATACGTAGCTTTATCTTTTACCAAATAATATAGAAGCTCCCAAAATAGGTAGAGCGGGGAGAACTTAGAATTTGGATTTAGATTCAATCGGAGTTTCGTCTTGCAAATTTATCTCCTTTTCCAAAAATAAAATCATGTAACAGATATTAAAAATGTCTGTTACTTCATTTACGACCTTTTCAAAAGCTTTCGCTACAATGTCGCACCAAAATTTTGTGGCGACACACACATACAGTAATTTTTCTAAAACCCGCTTTTCTGGATTCAGGGGACTTTAAAACGTGAAAACTCGAAAATTCGACTCGATTAAAATACTTCCTTTACAATATAGTAGTAAAAAAAGTAAAAATGGACATCGACATATGGTGGCGAATACGGTGCACCTCCTAGGAGAGGCACGGATTCTTGTCGGAGGGGGTGCCAATTTTATTAATAAAAATTAATTTGCATTCCCTACTTTCGACTCCAATAAGTTTACATAACAAATGCACGGTTTTAAATACAAAATAAAACATTTCACCCAATATTCAATGAACATTTTTTACAGGTGTATTTGAAATAAAAAAGGTTGTACTTGAAGTAAAAAAAAATTATCATAATGTAAGCGTACAAATTCGACTTATTAATGCTTATTATATCCAATATCCAATGAAAAATGTAAGAAAGTGTTATTTGAAATGAAAAAAAGTTTGTTTTCAAATGAAAGAAGTTGTATTTGAAGTAAAAAAAAAAAACAAAACTGTACCACGTATACGAAACCATAGACTCCATGTTTTTTGCTTGAAAAAAATCAAATTTTCCAATGAAAATCCGTGATTTATGATGAAATGTTTTTCTACGAAATGCAATATCTAATTAAATTTAAAATTACAGCAAGACTTAATACTTAATAAATCAAAAATTAAAAATTTTTGAACTGAAATGAACTATTTATATTGGCCGTTTTTCAATTTGTAGTATCGAGCATTCCAACTAGAGATACGCATTGCACTTAAGAGCATTGAAAAAAGCGTTGCTTACGATTTTAATGCACCAGTGGTACCAACAAGTTAACATAAAAATTTTATTTTGCATTATTGAAGTGTATTTGTCATATCATTATTGATCATTATTATCTGGATATGATTTATATTTGGATATGGATTAATGCAATTTTTTTATTCTTCTTGAAACTTGATATAAAAAACTTAAGAATTTTTTTTGGTGTTTTAAGTCGCTTTAACAACTAAGGTCATATCAAAAAATTTCTGTTGGTTTTTAATGGTTTTTAATTTTAATCTTAGTTCTAGGATCTCTAGGAAGTCTAGGATTCAACGGGGATCGAACCCGTACCACTTGACGCATGAAGTGAAGAGAACTACGGCTCTAGCCACTGCGCCAATAGGTGGCCTTAAGAATTAATTTATATGTACAATTAGTAAATAATGTGATTACTTAAAAATATTAAGGGTTCTAACCTAGCTAAACGTAGAAATTTTTCTTCTTTTCTTCAAAACTGAGTGTGACGAATGCACTCTACTATAGCATTTACAAATTAATCTACGCTTATCTTATTCCAATTAAAAACATAAGCATTATGCGATTTTATGAGGCACAAAATCGCACAATGCTTTGTTATTGAAAAACGCCTATTATTTTTCATAATTTTGCTAATTTTTTTTTAATGTAAGAGCCGTAACATTTTTAAATGTTAAATTTTTTTAGTCAAATCAGACCTTTGTCTCAATTTTGATCGTTTATGTGGGAAAATATTGGAAATAGAAACACAAGAGATTCACTATTTGACTTGATTTTTAAGTAGAAGTTTTTTTTTTTGTAATGGCAACTAATTTTTATTTTTTTGTTTTTTTGTGTTCGTTGTGACTCAACTCCGTGGATAATCAGGACTTGACTATAGCTTGAAAATCAAGTTGTTAAATATGCTCGAAATCCTGAGCCTCCAAGTGAAGCTTTGAGTATTAGTAATCCTGGTAGCAAGGTTTACTAGTGGTATAATAAAAGATACGATTTAAGCAAATTAAATGGAAGAAAATTAAACATTAATGTACTACAAGAGTAATAGCCGCAAATAACCGAGTATGTCATTAAATACAATTTACAAATCGCACAATTGTAAAAATGAATTGTGCCCAAATATTCCAGACATTTTGTTGATTTATAGTACTAGTATAGTACTAGTTGGCCGAGTCGCTAGTAATCAGCTACGTTGAGTTAGCTGCGTTGACGATAACTTTCGCACAATGACAAAGCGACCCATTTAGGCGGCATGTGAAGTGATCTTGATTTCGAACGAGTATAATTAGCGGATTGATTAACGTGAATTGATTGTTTGACCCGGTCAAGTGATCGAAATGATCCATAAATGATCGTAGTATTGTTTTTCATGCTAAATGAGTTGGTCTAAATAGTTTGGCTTGATTTTTCTCATCGACCTACGTAAGTAAGCCGACACCGAATATGGCGCGGGATGGGCACAATGAACGTATACGTGGAATTTTCACGTTCACACAATTGATCAAAGATCAATTCAATTTTCAATTTCTACCATTAACCATTAAAACTGGTTTCACTTTCAAGTAGAGTGAACCTATAGGGAGATTTTTTTTCCTTACAGAGCTCACTCCAATGAACTTACTCGTACACGTATTTTTATTCAATTTTGCAATCAGCCACAAAAACCAGTTTCCCTCTCAAGTAAAGTGTTCCTATAAAAAAAATTTTACACTTTTCTTGCGACTGTCGACACATTGTCGACATCGTCTTTTTTCTCTGGTGCGGCTACCGACAATGTGTCGACAAGACTATTTTCATTCGAATGCATTTTACATTTTTATAAAAGGTTATACTTCATTAAAGGGTTAAATAAGTCAGCGACTTTGCCCCCGTATTACATGTGTGAGTAATCTGCGAGAACACGATTGAAAATGTAAGCCTCGTATTGACAGTGCGAGGCGGCTCGCTTCGAGCAAACCGTTTCGTGTACGTGAACGAAACATGAAACGTTTTGAGGTCCCCTGAGTCCGAAAAAGTAGTTTCTATAAAAAGCTCTGTCTATGTGTGACAGCGATATCGTATTGAAAGCTTTACCCGATCAAACTTAGAATTTTGCCCTCAAATTTCATGTTGATGTATGGCAAAGTTTTTGGTTCAAATCGGTTGACAGGAAGCCCCACTTTATTAAATGGCTCCGACGATTTTCTTTAAGCTTGCTTATAGACTCATCAAAACGTGGAAACTTTTTCCTAGGAAAATTCAAATAATTGGAGTGCTAGGGAAGAGGGTGGATTTTAGCATATAGACGGTAAATCTATTAATAAATGAGCCGTTCAGTGCATAAGGTAAAGTACCCAATACTTGAACACTAACAAAAATGGACCCAGTACTTGAACAGATTTTTAAACTTGTTCTAAAACAAAATCCGAAGATTCATTATAAGTAATATGTGTATGTAATGGTTATTTATTGGTTCAGTTATTGATTTTAGCGATATTGTTTCTTTATAAATTGAAATAATAATATTTTTGTCACATTGAAAGTTGACACATAAAGAACAGCCGATAGTGGCTCCTTTTTCCATGAAAAAGGTACTCAACCGTAAACTGATCAATCAGTAAAAAAAACTGTTTATTATTATTGTAAGTAAAAAAATTAGTGCCACCAAATGAAATAGTCCTTCCTAAACATCATAGAATTTTTGCAAAGCTAAAAAATATAATTTTTATATTTAATTTTTTTCGTCTAACTATACCTCCCAATGTTTAAAGCGGTACCCAAAACTTGTCCAAGATATTCAAGTATTAGGTATATGTAATTCTAATGGAAGCTGTAGATGAACAGCGTGACAAGTATTCTAGTGCAGTAATAATAAATTCCATTTAAATGTTTTCTTTTTAAAAAAAGTATAAAAATATACATATGTATATAGTGATTATATTATTAAAAACTGCAGTACTTCCAAAAAATTTCAGTGCAAACTTATTTATTTGACCGAAATAAAATAGTATTGAATTCAAACCAATAAAAGTTGATACCAAAGGTAAGATAAACATTGTGACTAATATTTACTTGTTAATCAACAATATAATCCGATAAAATTAATAAAATTATGGTAAAGTTCTAGTTTAGACACCCCGAGATTTACATTGTTGGTGTACATTATTGATACCGCGAAGTTTTACAGAAAACCAAATATCTTAAATGTGTAAAACTTTGCGATGTCACTATTATTATATATTTTTATATAAAGCATAATATAATATAACATTTACATTAAATAAAATTGAAAATTCCAATGTAGGTAGAGGTACATAAAAAATGTAAGGTTATGTCTAAATCTTGGGGTGTCTATAACGGAATTTTATCCATAATCCAAATAACAGTTATTATTTTTATTTTTTATGGGTAATATTAATCAATTTGTTGATAATAATCGTTTACAACAATGAAAAACTAATTTTTCGAATGTATTTCATACTTGTTCAAGTACTACTCCCGGGGCGTTCAACTACTGCGGCAAGTCAAAATGGATTGTTCAACTACTGGTGCATTTGATGAATATTTTCAAAACCTTGTAAAAATATGATAATTTCATAATTTATTACTTTCTGTTTGGTTTTATCTTAAAAAATATCTATATTTTCATAAAAATCCTTTCTTTGATCAATTTATTCGTATTTTGTTTGTTTAAATTAGGGGTAAATAGGTTTTGTTTTAAAATCCGTTCAACTACTGGGTACTTTACCTTATATTGATTAACTCCGTAAAACAAAGAGTTGAGTTTCATAAAATTGACCTCTACAATACTGTGCTAACTATGCAATAGCTAAAAAATTATTAGTTATGAAAAATTCGTTTCCGATAAATACAATTAGATAGATATATATATATATATGGCGTGAAAATTAAAAAAAAAAAATAAAAGTGGAGTTAATCAATGTATGTACTGAACAGGTTTAAGGGTCTCACCGGGTTTCCATTAGAATCTGCACCAGCACCTTTTTTGGGATTGGTTCCGTTAGATGGTCGCTAGTTGTAAGAAATAATATTGGGGCAAATATAAACCCCCAAAACGACTCGTTTTTGAAAAATAGGGGTTGCAACTGTAAACCTGTAACTTTATTTCTACTAAAATATGATGGACATTTCAATAAAACTAGCGCAGAATGAAAGATAGCAACTAAACTTATTTAACACATTTTTATCATATTGTAATTTTCCAACCAAATATAAGACAGAAAAAATGATTAACAAAATAGGGATGGTTTTTTATACTAATAGCCCAAGGTACAGGGTCAAATAAAATTACATATTATCAGTAGCTATGCAACTATAAAATATAAAAATTACATTAATGTACGAGGGGTGGAAAATATTTAAAAAAAAAAAACTTTTGTATACAGTGTTTTGACGCTAGCCAATTAGTCCGTCATTTGGTAGTTTCACCTGGAAAGTTTTCCGGAAGTTTATAAAATTGGTAATTTCATAGATCTCGATGTGCTCTTTCCGAATTTCAAGTTTGCCACCTCATAATGCCACAAAATAGCGCTATAACAGAGTTTTTGACAATATTTCCATTTTATGTCAAAAATACTTTTATACAAAATGAAAATAATAGAGAAAATTTCCTACAATTTATGTATGAACCTTTTTTTCGTAAAATCAACAGTTTTAGCGTACGAGCGCTATAAACCTTTATACATCGATACCAAACCGTGACATTACAATACACCTGTATATAATACACAAACACAGTTCAAATTGAATGTCACAGGTGACGTAGATGAAAACTGTTGATTTTACGAACAAAAAAGTTATTGTATAAATTGTAGAAAATTTTCTCTACTTTCATTTTGTACAGAAGTATTTTTGGCATAAAAAGGGGCCGCAAAAGAGATATTGCCAAAAAACACTGTTTTAGGCACCATTTTCCAATATGGTGGCGAAAGGAAATTCTATGCTAGTTTTATTGAAATAACCATCGTAGTTTAGCAGAATAAAAAATCAAGTTTACAGTTGCAACCTCTATTTTTCGAAAACGATTCGTGTTTGGAGGTTTATATTTGGCCCAAAATTATTTCTTACAACTAGCGACAAAATAACGGAACCAATCCTAAAATATCTGCTGCGAGGCGTCACAGTACTTTCTTTTACTTTCACTTATGAAACGCACTGTTAGTTAAAAGAAATAAAGGCACTTTATAACTATACCTATACATATAAAGGGAACTGTAGGCATACAACCTATATGTATTGTATATACGAGTTCCCAAACTTCACCCCAGAACCGCCCTTATTCGAATTTTCCCAGGAAAAAATTTCAAATAAAAGTTGTAGACATCATGAGTCTAAAAACTATAAAAAGTTTAAAGAAAACCGTTGGAGCCGTTTTCGCAAAATATTTATAAAGCTTTAAAACCCAAAGAATAAAGTAGAGCCGAGTGGTTAACCGATTTCAACCAAAAGTTTCGCGGCACAACTAGACATAATATGATGGCAAATTTCCAAATGTGCTGAAATTTTGATAAAGCTTTCGATACGATATGGCTGTCACACACACACACACACACACACACACAGACATGTTTCTAAAAAACACTTTTTGAAGTTATACTTCTTTAGGCGCGTTATGAAAAAATGATGAGAGTGAAATTTTTAAATGCACGGCCATCTTAAGACACAAAATTAACAGAATGAAGTTGACCGCAAAACCACTCGGTTTCTTTTAACTTGGCGCGCGTAATTCGATTTTTTTTTAATTTATTTACTAATTTACTTTTATATTTAAATTAAAAGTATTTATATAGACAAATGACACATATTATTAATAATAAGTTATTACTTTTCTCGAATTTTGCAGTAGCTGTTATTATTTGTATTTATTATTAATTATTTGTATGCAATTAATAAAAACTTATTTTTAATGATGCCAAAGAAGTATAACTTCTCACGCGTGTACATATGTACACGCACCCACTTTTTTGGGACTCAGGGGACCTCGAAACATGTATTTCCGGTGAAAGCTCGATTTCAAAAATTCGACCCGAATACAATACTTCCTTTACTATATAGTAGTAAAAGAAAGTAAAAAGACCCTGGTGCAGAATTCATATGGAAACCCAGTGAGACCCTTTGAATTCGAACAACGTCGTGGTTTTCAACCAGTTCCAAAAAATCTATTTAGTCCAAAACTATTTACCTTTACTTAAATCTTAATTTTTGCATATTATTAAGAAGTATATTAAGAAGTGATTAGGATAAATATATGCCAGGACTATGAACAGGTGTTCCACACCTTTATTGGAACGTACCTGTATATTATATTATTTTATGCATAATATGTAGGTGCGTAATACGAGGTTTTAGAAATGTTAGGTTAAGAAATTAGGTTAAATAGGTTGGTACGTTTTTTCCCATCTTATTAACTATTTTGTCGGTTAATGTCAAGTTAACCTTTTATTATTAGTCCGACCAATGTCCTATGATAATTTAAATAATGACTAATCGTTGGAAAATCAAGATTTATTTTTTTTTCTATTATTTATTTAAGATAAATAGTGCAAACAGTTGAAAAAACAACCCGTTGACGTTGTGATTGAGATGTAAATTGTTGGCAACAATGAAAAGATCATCATGGTTCAATCATTTAGAAGTTCGAAAAAGCGAAACAAAAAAATACTTATAACAAATAAACAGTTTAATAATTGGCGCACAAATCAAAACATGAATCATTTACGTAATTTCTCACAATTAATAAATGCTACATACGTATATTGGTCAATAAATAAAAATTGATGGAAATGAAAAAGTAGCTGACTTTTAACCTATTTTTTCCCTTGAGCAATTAGCATATGGAAATTTTTTTTCCAACAAACAACACGCGACTCGCATAAGGTGATGTGCTAGTATTTAATGCATTTGTCTTATGTGGGGTATTATCTAACGATAATTTTGATATACCTCAAGGTAAAAACGATGACTCCATTATTTTGCAACAAACTTTGTTTGTTGTTTATATCGAGTTTTTAGCAGCGTTTTTTTAGTTCCTGCTACACGTGATTAGTCTACGCAAGTCACTACGCGGTGCCAATCAGGGAGTGGATTCGGTACATCTTAAGGGTAGGAGTTGACTTTTTTTTAGTAAATAAGTCAAAAGTAAATTATTTTTGGATTTGAATAAAAAAATGCGCATGCGTTGATGCCCAAAATAACATCACCTGATCTTTTTTCCCACTCATTTGTTTTTTTTTTAAATTTGTTTATTTATTTTTAAAGGGGTTAGATTCGACTTAAAGAGTATGAATTACCTTCGGAAAACTCGGAAGCCTTGACTGAAACCACACCACAAATCACCACCAATAAACATCCACTAAAAACTAACGCTAAATTGTCTAAGCTTTTCACTAAGAAATTCATTTTTGATTTTCCAGTCACCCTCATTTTACTAAAACACTGAATAATATTCAAAACCGTTTAGCCGAACTCAATTCTTCATTGTACATCGAAACCTTTGGGTAGGATCAAGAAAAAAAAATGAGGTTAAATATAACCTGAACGAAATTAACTCGTAAGACGAAGCTACCTTCGCGCATGTGACAAAAAAAAATAGACAAATTCACCCTTTCGATATAATTCAAGCTAACGATGTTTCAATAAATCGTTTTACAAAAACAAGTTTACGATAGCACAAGTGACGCTAATTTAATGTTAAATTGTCGCTTTCATCAAACGGTGCTTCGAGTTGTTTCACGTCAATAATCGTTAAGTCAGTGGATGAAAGGCTTACGACTAGCCGCTCCTCGACGCATTCAAAACCGTCTCTCGAATAGACTGACGTACGTGGTGTTCATCTCTGATGGCAGTGGTTATATTTAGGCAACAAATCCCCCTCCCTCGCGATGAAGCCGCCCCCTGACGCCGCCGTCCCGGCGGCAGCACCCTCAGTAGCGTCAGCATCGGCAAAACAAATGAGTGGCGAATGAAAGACGAAAACATACGTAGATAAACGAGCCGACGAACCATTGATCTGTTTATGTTTGGTTTCAAAAGGTACGAGACTTCGCTGTCCTCTACTAGCGATCGAGAAGATAGACCAAGTGTATAACCAGCTATATTTAACATCGAGGCGTTTGATAAAGAAAGATAACGAAGCTCGGTCTTATTGAAATTTTATGTAATGTGCCACACGGAAAAACTGTGATACGCAGTATAAACCTACGTTAGAACACTTTTCCAAACCCATCCTTGCTTACCTTTTTTTACTGACTCGGTAGTAGTTAAGGTGGCAAATTTTTTTTAACATAATATAACGACATAAGGAATGTCCATTTTTGAAATGACTGACATAATTTATCTTCGAACAATTTCAACGTGTTTAAAGATACTTTCAATTTGATTTCTTCATAGATAATTTTTTTTTTGTGTGTTTTAAGTCGCTTTAACATCTCAGGTCATATCACGACTGTAAAACACAGAGCATTTCTGTTGGTCAATTTTTACTTATGTCTAGGATTCAACGGGGATCGAACCCAGAACCACTTGACGCATGAAGCGGAAAGAGCAGTTGCTCTAACCACAGCGCCAATCATAGATAATTGTTGTCAATTGAAAATTTGCTATTGCTTAAGATAAAACAAAATTAACATAGGGTTGTTCCCGATGGAAATAAAACCGTACATTATACGACAATCACGCGCAAAACTTAAAAAAGATACCATAATTTTACATTGCACATGACTTGTACCGTACAATGTATGGTTTTATTTTAATCGAGAATAAACCTAATATTAGCCCAACTGAGGATTTATCAAGCCAACTATTTGGACATTTTGTACAATGAATTGAGCTTATTACCCGCTTGTGATAAGTCTCGATTTTGTCTTTTGAAGTCTATAAAGTCTAATAAAATATCCTCAATTTTTCTGTCGTATCCTTGCATTGTGCTGGAGTTCTTTTTTTTCTCCCGCTTTGCGGGTCTCAGGATATTCCTTTCTTTTATTACTTTGACCAAGGAGGTCTATTGTGATGTAACCCTCTGTGTTCATTAGGGAGCTCCAGGCTTTTAAAGAAAACCAGCACCTGCCTAGGGGCTGCCGTTGCCAGGCGTCATGTCTGTTTTTTCGAGATGCTGCAGTCGTCTTTTGAAAGCTGCCTCACATGAGCACAAAATGTGTTCCGCCGTTTCTGCTGCTTTCCAGCAGAGACCACATATGTTAGTGTCGGCTTTACCGATCTTGTGAAGATGGTGATTCAGGGTACAGTGGCCCGTATAGAGGCTTGTTAGGAGCCTTACGTCCCTTTTGTCGAATGACAATATGTCATGAGTTCTCTTCTTGGAGTACTTTATGAATTTATTAGCTTGTCTATGTCCCCTAGTATTCCTTCAGTGGGAGGCCTTGGTTTTGGACTCCCAAGCCAGAAAAGCGTTGCTGGACTTTTCAATCAAAATCGGTTTGTTTATATTAAGCTACCAAGAAGTGGACCACAATACCTCACAATAATCTAGTTTTTAAGGTTGGTAAAGTTGTTAAAAGTCTATTTAGTTACCCTTAATTCTTGCTACCCTTCTCATGAAACTTAGTCTGGAATTTCTCTTATTAAATTAGCTTGAAATAAGTCATGGTGCTACTAAATAATCCAACTGCTTAGGTTTATTACTTTTACAAAGTTTTGTCAAATTATCAGAAACGTAGGGTCGACCCATACATTGTTGTTTTCATACAAGTACTATTCTATTTGCTCCAAGTTCAATGTTCTGCCAAGCAGAACGAGCCTCTCTACTAAGCTTTTGGCACGGTATGAACACTACCGACAATATTATTTTACGGACGATTCTTTCGTCGGCTTTTACCAAATTTTAACAAACCAAATATTTTATATTTTCACTGAATTGGTAATACAGTATTTGTGGCGACCTCTATCAGTTAAAAATAGATTGTGTCTTATATTTTTGTCCTGTTATGGTTGTGACGCTTTGATCCAAACAGGTAAGTAGAAACCGGAATCTTTCAGAAGTTGCCTTCTCAGGCTGCATCTTTTCTGTTAACAGAAAAACAGGCTAGAATCCCCCCCCCCCGCACAGCAGCCTTAGGTTTATTGTACTTCTGTTCTGCTCATGTATCCCTGCTAGACAAGAATTCTTGCTTTTTCTAGATTCATCATTCTGCCTAGCAGAAGCAATCCCTGTAATAAGCTTTTTGCGCGATTTATACCTGTTTAGGCGTCATTTATCCTATACAGGTGTCGCCACTTTGTGAGGGCCTTGCAGTCAAAAATAACACGGGTCGCGTTTTCCTCCCCAACCCCGCACAGTTTGCATTTGGGGTCTTGTTGAGACACACCAATAGTTTGCAGATACTTTCTCAGTCCACAGGTTATCAGTTCCGTTACTGTCTTGAGTTGGTTCCTTCCCAGCCGTAAAAATTCAGCGGTGAGCGAAGGGCAAATTCTCCAAATCATTACATACAGGCTCTGGACTCACGAGTGGCGTCATTGAACCAGCCCTCGCGAAAGCATCAGCTTTTTCATTGCCCTTAACTTCCTTATGCCCCGGAATCCAACCAAGGTTGATTCGGTTGTGCTTTGCCAGGTCCTCCAGGAGTTTACGACACTCCAACACAAACTTAAAGCTGATCGTTGTGTTAGTGATCGCTTTTAGCGCTGCCTGACTGTCAAAGAGATTCTGTATGTTCCTATTTCGATAACCCATAGGTATCTAAGTTTTCTCTGGTACATATGTCAATGGCCGTGAGCTTTGCCTGAAAAATAGTGGTCCAGCCTCCAAGTGGCACTGAGATATCCGGCTGCATTAGTTTTTGTTTTGTCAATTCCCAGCGCATAAAGTGGGGTGTTATACGTTTAACGTGTATATCCGTGTGTCTGCCTGTGGCATCGAAGCTCTCAAAAGAATCTGGTTCTTAGTTATAAATTATGAAAATATCTTCAGATCTTACTTAACAAAAGCGCCTTTACAAACTTTAACCGTACGGAAGATCTGGTTGTACCTATAATCGCAGCGTGTCTACTTAAGTAGTTTTAGTTTTTTTTTTACTTTCTTTTACTACTATATAGTAAAAGAAGTATTGTAATCGGATCAAATTTTCGCATTCGAGCTTTCGCCGGAAATACATGTTTTGAGGTCCCCTGAGTCCAAAAAAGTGGTTTTTAGAAACAGATCTGTGTGTCTATGTGTGACAGCCATATCGTATCGAAAGCTTTACCCGAATTTCACCAAATTTGGAATGTAGCCTTCAAATTATATCTAGTTGTGCCGCGAGGCTTTTGATTGAAATCGGTTTGTCGAAAGCTCTGCTTTAATCGTAGAATTTTTGAGCTTTTTCAAGTTTTTTTTGAAAATGGCTCCAACGATTTTCTTTAAACTTTCTATAGTTCTTAGACTCATTAGTGGCATCAGCTTTTATTTGAAATTTTTTTCTGGAAAAATTCGAATAAGGACGGTTCTGGGGTGAAGGCTGGAAATTCGTATATAATCCATAATATGGTTATATACATATTAGGTATATTGGTTGTATGTATGTACAAAAGTTCTGTTTATAAAGTAGTATATAGTTATAAAGTACTTATAGTTCTATTATAAAACAGTGAGTTTCATAAATGAAAGTAAAAAAACTGTGACGCCTCGCAGCAGATATTTTGTACTGGGGGTTATATAATAGTATAAAAGTCATAATATTAAGTTCAATTCATTTCTGATTACAGTATGTATAGTTACTTGACTCGATGAATTCCTATTTTAAACGCACAGTATTCCGTATGTATGCAACTGGACAATGCGCAAAAGTAAAACATGCCACATACACATCAACACATTTTTACGCTATCGCTTCCAACAGGATTCTCCCGAAAAAAAGGTTCTTAATTTATCTGAATAAAACTGAAGAGGATACAAGGGGAAAAGTCAGTTGTGAAGTAATGTAATACGCTATGTATGTTGTCTTGAAGTACTTTCAGGTTTTATTATTTTTATGATTATTACATTTTTTTTTTTTAAAGTTTTTCAATCTATCGCCGAGTCGTTGTCAGGTATGTTGAAATTTTTAAACAGGTTATTTCTGTACTTTATTGTGAGAGTTTCGGCTTGGGAGTGGGAAGGTGATTCGTGTTGGTTGTAGCACTTATGCGATTGGTTGTGTCTTTGTTGGGCTAGTACGTGTTGATGTGTGGGTCTTTTGTTAGATCGCACGATCGGTTCGAGTAAACATAAGCGCCGTACAACTATTTGGTGGTATGAAACGATTCGAGAGGTAAGTGCGAGTGGTTAGGGGCGTTGATTTGTTTGAGATAGAACGAAATGGTGATAGGAACGTATGTCGCGTTGCGCTTATGAATAATGTATGTGGGATTTGGTTGTAGTGGTGAGTGGAATGATATGTGAGTGTCGTAGCGCATTGAATCGGTGTGTATGTGTTAGTGGAAACGTTCAAATTGCTCGTTGCCTGTGTCTGTGTGTGCGTCACAGTGTGTTGGTGTTGAACTGTTTATTGTGTACAAGAGACAAGCATTTGGTGCGACCATCACATCATCTCTTGTATAGTAGGCATTGAGAAAACCGACTGGGACGAAGTGAATGACGGCGAAATACTCGGCGAACATTTTTCGATCGTTTCGCGCTTGGTGTCGAGCTTTGAACGTGTGCATGTTCTGTGTTGGTTCCAATGTAGATATAAAACGCTCCTCGGCCACATATGTTGTGTAAGTGTTAATTACAAACATGTAGAATACAAAAGATGTGGCTGCACCATCCAAAAACTCATCTTCTACAAACACATCATCCCCATTCGGAACGATTGGATTGCATTAACGACGTGTTTGTCTCACGCTCAACTCACGCTGTTGATGAAACTGAACAGATTTAGGTATTTTTTTCGCCAAAATCAATTTTTACTTCCAACGAAATCCATTCCAAATGCATGCACCTATATATGTATATATACATACACATATCGCCATACACACACATACACACACACAACATCTACACAAATGCACACGCACATACTCACACATATACAAACACACTCACAGACAACCGATTTAAATATATATACAAGTACAATTCAAACATGTACAATAAAAATAATTACAATTCGACATTTAAAATAAAAAATAAATAAAAATGGAAATCTCAAACAATTTTAACCAGCAAATTCCACGAACATCGATCTGAATCATATCAACCACCCCCTGATCACCATTCAAAACAACGTTTTCACTAAAAACCAAATTGTCCTGCAACTAAAAAAACATTAAGGAATTTGTTTGGTTGTATCCATTAAGTGAATGCTTATAATATGAAAAACGCAGACTCGTACAGGTCTCCGTAGTGGATCTAAGTGCTCGTCCACACCTGATCCTGCAACTAAAAACATTTAAGAATTTGTTTAGTTGTATTCATTAAATGAATGCTTATATGAACAACGAAGACTCATACAGGTCTCGAGAGTAGATCTAAGTGCTCGTCCACACCTGAGCACGGACGCAAGTCTCATTGGTCCATACATTTATTATTAACTAGCTGACAATCGCTCGCTTTGCTGAGAGTATCTAAATGATTGATACCCTACTGTCACAACGAAATTTAAAAATTAATCTATATTGCAGAGAAAAAATATATAATAGATACGTACAGACTTTAGATCTAAAGAAACTTCATCAAAATCCTTAAAACTACTTTTCTAGAAAGAGATACTAGGTTCGGCCGCGGATCTAATACTGAACCGATAACGAATCAGTCCAAGTGGATTTAGGATAATCACCAAACGCATACACGCTTATGAAATTATTAAGGATTATTTTTCCGTGAACGAGTTTGAAAATGTTCTGGAGTAGGACGAGGATTAACGAGAACCCACGAATTGTTAATTTAATTTAACGTTGAGGGAAAGAAAATCTAGCCAAATTTTATCAAACTGCGCATGAGTAAGAGAATCGAGTTATTCGTCCTAAAAAAAACTATGCTAGGCTCTTGTCTCAGCGGAGCAGTGATTAGGATTTTGTTAGAAATGAGACATTAACGACGTGTTTGTTATGCTGTCAATGAAACTGAACAAATTGAAGTATTCTTACACAAAACTCAATTTTACTCAGCCAAATTCTTTGACAAATACATACAACTACATATACATATACTTCAGTGGCATGCGGTTAGCAGGGGAGGGAGAGGTGAAAAAACCAAATTTTTAAATCATTTTTTTTATTTGTTAAACATGGTATTAAAGTATGCTCCTTCTTACAAAAAGCATCAATAACCGCATCTTATAATGTATTTAAAAACCACGAAAATAGTTCTTATCCAAAAGAACTGAGCATTTGTGTGGTCTCTGCGTAAATAAATCAAAATAAGTCACGAGTAGTATCAGTAACAAGGAGAAGCAAGTAAATTCATTGTGTAGATTTAAAACGTCAAACGCATCTACAAGCGTCAACTAGCAATGTGAAACGCCAAGAGAGATAGTACTCGATCGTACTAGTGCGCATGCGAGACCAATTCGAAGCAAACGGTCGCCTGCGCATTAATTCGGCTTTTGCCGTTCATTTGATCTGGTAGTCTATGCCAATTTTATGAGCGTATACCTTTCATTATTACGTAAGTTAAAGAATGTAAAAATGATAACAATTTATCATTTTACAATACATGCAAATACGTAAATTAAAAATGGATTAATCATAAAAAATATTTAATTTTTTAAATTGTCTTACAATTCTAAGGCATGCGCCGCATCTACAGCATGTATACACCGCTCGCCACTAATATACTTATAACATCGCCATATAAACATATCCACGCAAAAACCCAATTTAAATAAACGGGTAAAGTTAGATACCTCGGTTGACTACGAAATACTCAGGAAACGTGGGTAAAATCCAAAGTATAATTAAAATTGTACACTTTTCGAGCTTATCCAGACAATCCGTGTAATCCGCTTGGTTTTTTTTCAATTGCTTTGATTTGTTTCTTGTTTAAAGCTAGGTTATTGAAATTCTTAATACTAACAAAAAATTCATAGAATTGGTTAAATTTCGGTATAGGATTTATGTGAGACTGAAAATTTCAGGGGTTGATCGAGGGACGGGCGAGTTTTTAATGAATATTTATTTAAAATGAAAACGAAAACCAGCACATGCCTCTGGAGTGGATCTAAATGCTTGTCCACACCTGAGCATGGATGCAAGTCTCACTTGTCCCGTTTTTATCAGGGAATGATCAGGGAACGCTCAGATGTGGACAATGCTTGTACCATTCAAGTTATTTCATTAGTAAATGATTTCAAAAATTACAACCAGGAGGTTGATATTTTTAGTTAAATATAGATTGAATTTATGAATTTAAAGTTGTTGATTCGAAAAGTCTGTTGTGATTGATTTTGTATTGGACTTGAATAATAAGATAATGGGATATTGGACGTTATGGAAATATTGCTCATAATTATATTTTCAACTGAAACCGACGATGAAAAGTTAGTTTTTGAAAATCGCGCTATAGCAACGTTTTTGGTTGACGTTGATCACGTGATACATATGACGTCATAGGCTAGTAAATTGAAGTTTGAAACATAGGGATGTTATTATTTTCTTAAAATAACATAATGTTGTGCTTTTATTTGACTGTTGATTGATATTGCATTAGAAATTAATAGTAATTTAGTAATAGGTCATATTATAAGTAATTGATAATTCACTTTTCGTGCTGTTTTAACGTTTCTGAGTTCGGTTGCATAAGTAATCTACGTTGTTAGTTAATCAAATACATTCATTAACCTGTAGTTGTCACTATTGGGTTTTATAAAATTTTCTTTCATTTTTTTAGAGACGTAATAAATATTAACGGGATATTTCACCATTAAATCGCGTGACTATAGTTTAAAGAAACTGTGTGAACTGTTACGCAGGTTGCATACGTATATTTGACTTTTAGCTTATGTGGGATGTCACAAATGTTTCAACCAATAACAAAACAATATTTTCAAAAAAAAAAATAAGCACAATTAGATATATTTTTGAATATTTTGAACAGAAATAAACTTTTGAGTATATTTGAAGTTATACTTCTCTAGGCGTGTTATGAAAAAATTAGGGGAGTGAAATTTTAAGATGCGCGCGCATCAGGGTGACACAAAGTTAACAGGATGAAGTTGGCCGCAAAACCGTTCGTTTTTTTTTAACTAGGCGCACGTAATTTGAATATTTGTTTTACTTATTTACTTATTTGCTTATTTATTTTTATATTTAAATTAAAAATAATTAATTCTTTTAATATACTTTTAATATTTTATTTAGAAAATATTTATATATACAAATGACACATATTATTAATAAATAAGTTATTGCGTTTCTCGAATTTTGCAGTAGCTTTTATCATACTATTTGGAATTTAGTGATGAAAATGACGTTTGCATTCCATGCATATTCTTGGTTATCACGAAATCTGGGATTCTAAAATGATTCAACTCTCATAGGATAATAATTTAGTAAAACGAGGCATGAATAAGATTAAGACATTTACTTTGAAAAGTAGCTACTTACTTTATTTCGCAATTTCTATGGAGCTTCGTTCTCGTGGTATGCATGAATTTTTAATCAGAAAAATGATCCTGACAAATTTTATAAACGTCTTGCAACTTTCTTTGTATTTTATTTTCATTGTAAACCATAGCTTTTCACAGTATTTCAACCATTAAATAGTCATAAAAATACAAATTTACACCACAAACGGTGACTCGGAAAAAACGTGTTAAACGTCAGATTACTTTTAGGTTATTAGTACAGCGCGTTGTTCTTAGAGGCGTTATTATCGGTCTATTTAATCATCACAGCGCAAGTCCGTAATGCTTATATTGCATTTTGGACACTGCCCCGTCATCTTTGTTCAACGCGCCGTACTAAAATTCAAAAGAACCACACCTCTCGTAAAAGTGTCCTCTCCACGAATAAATTATATTCAGTAGCGATTTAAATTGAATTTTTTGATTATTATTATTTACTATTCGTAAGTATTAGTGAGAAAAATTGTGCTTATATACTTTTTCAAGTGCTCCAATATAATTGAGGTTAACTATCCGTATGTTTTAATTATTGATATAAATTTAAATATTACTCTATAAATTTAATTTTAATTAATTATTTGTATGCAATAAATAAAAACTAATTTTTAATGATGCCAAAGAAGTATAACTTCTCACGCGCGTACATAAGTAAACGCACCTAATTTTTTGTTACTAATAGCATATTTTGAAGAGATTTTATTCGATTAAGTTTGTTAAGGCCATTGCATTAATGTGTGTTTTTTTTTTTAGATTGCTCAAAAAAGCGATATGATTAAAGACAAGGTGGACAAGTGTGCGGAGACAAGTAGCTCAAACGGGTCCAGCAATGAAGAGGTCTCGACTTGTGAAGGAAAGGATAACGCAATCGAAGAAAGTGGGACTGCGACGAAAAAAAAAGATGAAGATTCTGCCTCAGCGTCTCCATCACTATCCGGTGCTTGTACAATCAGTGGTGGTAGTGCACCAGGTGTTGGTTCAAACAGTTGCGCGGCGAAAGATCCGATTGGTCGAGCGAATCCGACGTCGACGTGCCTAACGAGGCCTCAGCCAGGACCACCTCCAGCTACGACGACTACGCCGAACGGAATGTGTAGTGTTAGTTCCTCGATATCATCAGCAGCAGCTACGACGGTGGCTGCTCTGTCCTCGTCAACGCCAGGACTGACATCAACGGCGATGTCCACGTCTGGACCAAACACGACTGCTACGGGGCCGAACAGTAACCCCGCGCCTAGTACAATTGGCCCCAGTGGCGTTTCACCGACACAAATTCAACCTCCCGCTACGACACCTGGCTCTGTTCCTCCCACACAAGTACAACAAACGGGACCCGCTAGTTGCGGTCCCATGTCCACACTATCTGGAACAGATCCCAATGACGTTAATAACATTCTTGATTCGACTGCAAGTTCAGCTCCGGCTGGACCACCAGCCATGGACGATTCTAGTTTAACGGAACGAAATGCTCCGCCTATTCCGCCAGACTTGCAACCAGAAAGCTTTAACGATTTAGGTTAGTCATTCTAAAAAATGTTTTTCTTATAACTCTCCTAAAAGAAGGAGTTTTCAACCTGGCTTTAACGAAACCTTAATGGATTCGATCTATTTAGAAGCCCCTATCTGATCTCCAATTTAAAACTAGGTCTCTTCGAAATGACAATAAAACCTTACGTTTATTAAATTGATGCGCAATATACAAGAAAGCTGCCATAATTGTATGGTATACAGAACTTGTATCGTAACTGAACAGTTTTATTTACATCTCAAACAAATCTACTATAGGTTCGTTCGCGGATCTAATACTGAACCGATTACGAATCACTGTAAGTGGATTTAGGATAATCGCCAAGCCCATACAGGCTTATGAACTGATTTATCGTTCGGAAGTAAGACGAGGATTAACGAGAACCCACGAAAATTGTTAATTGAATTTAACATTGACAGAAAAGGAAAGCGGAACGGGACTCTGGTTCTAGTGATTCTCGTTTTTTTTTTTAAGACGAAACAATCAAATCTCTTATTCATGCGCAGTTTGATAAAATGTAGCTAGATTTTCTATCCTTCGTTCTCAACATAAATCAATTAACAATTTTCGTGGGTTCTCGTTAATCCTCGTCTTACTTCCGAACATTTTCAAACTCGTTCATGGAAAAATAATCCTTAATCAGTTCATAAGCGTGTATGGGCTTGGCGATTATCCTAAATCCACTTGGAGTGATTCGTTATCGGTTCAACATCGGATCCGCGAACGTACCTTTTAATTACTTCGAAACTATTCAATTTGTTGACGATTTTTCTTTTAATTTATTCTACTAAATTATTATTTAAATTTATACAATTATCAGGTGAAAAAAACAGTTTTTTTTATTTTAACAATTAATTTTCTTTTTACACTACGTTTCGTCGGTGTTATTCCGACTTCATCAGGTATCTAACAAAACAGACAATTTATAAGAATTAAATTAAAAAGTTTTTCAATAATAATACATAGATAAAGACTATGAAAAATTTAATACTTTGATTTTTTTTTTGGGTGTTTTAAGTCGCTTTAACTTCTAAGATCATATCACGACTGTCTAAACACAGAAAATTTCTGTTAGTCGATTTTAATCTTAGGTCTAGGATCTTAAGTATAGGTTTCAACGGGGATCGAACCCGTACTAATTGACGCATGAAGTGGAGAGAACTACCGCTCTAACCACTGCGCCATTAGGTGGTGTGTCTTGAAAATTGTTATACCAAATATAAATTTAACAATACAAAATTTCAGATGTCAAACATTAAGATAGGCTAATGTTTAAATTTTTGTTATAAATTATTAAAATTATCAATAAATTATATTTAAAAATTTTTTTTGTAAATTAATACTATCTCAACTTTTTTATTTTTAAATTTATTTTTATTATAATTATTTTATTAAAGTTGAGATAGTATTAATTTAAAAAAAAAATTAATAAAAATTTAATTGATAATTTTAATATTTTATAACAAAAATTTAAACAATTGCCTATCTTAATATTGGACATCTGAAATTTAAAATTTTTTTTTGGTGTTTTAAGTCGCTTTAACATCCAAGGTCATATCACGACTGTCTAAACACAAAAAATTTCTGTTGGTCAATTTTAATCTTAGTTCTAGGATTCAACGGGGATCGAACCCGTACCACTTGACGCATGAAGTGGAGAGAACTACTGCTCTAGCCACTGCGCCTATAAATGTCCCGAAATTTTGTATTGTTAAATTTATATTCAAATTATATTTTTATTATATTTGGTATAACAATTTTCAAGCTATTACATTTTTCATAGTGTTTATTTATGTATTATTATTGAAAAACTTTTTAATTTAATTTTTTATAAATTGTCTGTTTTGTTAGTCACCTGATGAAGTTGGAATAACATCGACGAAACGTAGTGTAAAAAGAAAATAAATTGTTAAAACAAAAATAAAAAGACTGGTCGTTTCACCTGATTATTGCTTAAAATATTAATTTATTAAGACCTGAAAATAATTATTACTATTTATTAGGAGATATCAGTAATTAATATCACCAGTTACGTTACAGTACAGGTCACGTTATAGGTTATATTACTTTCAGAAAATATAATCATTTAATTTGTTTCGAACGTCAACTTACTTGTTTGTGACGTCACATATGTCGAAAATTTTTTATCGACGTTTTTAGTCGAAAATTCCAAACATAACGCGGAAATATTGATAATGTATAGTTAAAAGATCGTTTTAAGCAATATTTTTAAATTTTGTTAAGGTCTCTGATAGGCCAATTTTTTGACTGTTCTCGTTAAATGATTCAGGTCCGTCACAAATGCCCCAGCAACTGCGGCAACCGCCGATGATGCAACATGGCCGACCAAATGGAATACAGCCACTTGTTAGTAATGTTATAAATAAGCAATCGGGCAATATGGAGGTGCAGTACATGCAGCAGCAGAGTCAGATATTCGTGTTCTCGACGATGTTGGCGAACAAAAGTGCCGAGGCCGTGTTTCAGGGCCAGTTTCAATCAATCATTGCATATCATTGTGCGCAGCCGGGCACGAAAAAATACTTCGAAAAGCATCCCCTAAAGCTGACGCAGTTCCACCGCCAGAGTCCCGCTCAGTGGCTGAATGGAATTGCCATGATGAAGAACAAGGGGTGCACGCGGGGCTCGATGGTAAGCGGGGCGCCAAACACGGCTGTTCCCCCCTCCCAAATGACACCGATCTCGAACTATCAGGCAAAACCGGGCGCGCCGATGGGGGGAGCGATGGGTGACGGGTTTCCCCCGGCTGATGGAATCGTCGACGATATATCTGCTCTTCAAGACAGTGACGTGCCTTGGGAACAAGTAATTATCTAAATGGGGGTAGTAGGTGTAGAACGGTGTTTCTAGTGATTTTCATAATTATACCATATAAGAAATGTAGCCCTTTGCCTAGTGGTTCTTAACCTTGTTGGAGGTGCTGACCCCCAGCAGTTCCATATGTACATTCACCGAACCCTTCTTAATTAATTTTTTTTTTAATTCAAAGTGTAGGTATAGGACCTATATCTCCATATACGTGATATTAGTCGGGTGTGTGTCTTGATCTCCCCCGAACCCCTGAAGTTCGATCGAACCCAGGTTAAGAACCACTGCTCTAGCCTCTGCCAGAGAGAAGACTGAGAGAGCCAGATCGCATGAATACACGTGCTGCCATCTACTCCGACTAGGAGTATTTGGAACTATTCCTTAGTCAGTTTGTGTTCTTTTTTTCACCGGTCTACACTCGGAACGTCTAAAGCCATAGAGAAGGTTCTCTCTGTCGAAACATACTCGGAACGCTTTTCTTCTCTCTCATGAGCATAGATAAGTCCTAAGCTATCGCAAAATAAGTAGAGCTTTAATTCTTAACTGAAATACATTTATTGCATAAAGACGTATAAAGAAAGCAATATTATATTTGATTCTATTATTTCAGAAGTTGCAGAAAACTCGAAAAAATAACGAAATAATAGAATCAAATATAATATTGCTTTCTTTATACGTCTTTATGCATTAAATGTATTTCAGTTAAGAATTATAGCTCTACTTATTTTGCGATAGCTTAGGACTTATCTATGCTCATGAGAGAGAAAAAAAAGCGTTCCGAGTATGTTTCGACAGAGAGAACCTTCTCTATGGCTTTAGACGTTCCGAGTGTAGACCACCGGTGGAAAAAGGAACACAAACTGACTAAGGAATAGTTCCAAATACTCCTAGTCGGAGTAGATGGCAGCACGTGTATTCATGCGATCTGGCTCTCTCAGTCTTCTCTCTGCCTCTGCCACTAGGGATGTGACGTTCTACATAAAAAAATCGATTTTTAATTAATCGATTGTATTTTTAGCAAGAAAAATCGAATAATAATTAATCGATTATTTGTAATAATAAAAATACGTACTAAAATCGATCTTTACTTTTAAATAAATCGATTTTAATCGATTATTTCCACAATCGATTATTTTTTCACATCCCTATTCGCGCTCCAGACTATAGAAGACCACACTTAATGTCGGGGGGTGGCAGAAAAGAAAATTGATTGACAGATTTTTGATTATAAAAAAATCGATTTTAATCGATTATTTCCATAATCGATTATTTTTTCACATCCCTAGCTCACACCCCTGAAAAAAATCAAAATTTTATTATTTTTATTGAAGTAGTCGCAGTTCATATAAAAAATTTAGATGTTTTGATGCCTCTACACCTATTCACCCACCCCTTTAAAAAAAAAACGATAATTAATTAAATGCAATTTTAGCGCACGAATCCAATGAGTATTGGAATGGAAGGACGTCCGAGCACGGGACCGAATGTTCCTAATGATGGCCCAAATTTGGCTGATGCCACCCTGGACGATGCTTGCTTGTCGGGAGGATCTCCAGCGACTGTTCCTGATCCGGCTACGCTTATGTTGGGCCACAGTCCCTGTATAACAAACGCGGCACCGACCAGTCCATCACTCGCTAACTTACAGCCATCCCTTCAAGGAGTTAAAATACCCGACGAGGATTTAACACCCCAACAACGGCAGCATCGCGAAGAACAACTAGCAACGATTCGTAAAATGCAGCAAATGTTGTTTCCGGAAGAAAATGCTCCGCTTGGATTAGGTATGATTCCGTATAAATTTGAAATTAAGAAGATAATTTTACTCGTCAATCGCTTAAAGCCCGCTCAAGATGATTAGGGACAGTAAAAATGATTTACGTGTTATTATTTTTTTTTGTTTTTGATATTTACGCGTTCAAAACAACAATATTTTAGATTTTTTATGAAAAATTTCAATCCACCAGCCCACTAAGTGACCTTTATATGTCTTTTTCTGTTAAAATCGCTGAATTTCTTATTTTGGGATGAAGGTTTCTATTATTCAATCCGTTTAATTTAGATACGCTCAGCGAAGCGGGCGGGGATCAGCTAGTCTTTGAATAAAAAGAAAAATTTTAAACTCACAAACTACATAATATTATTTATTATAGCTTAAATCACTGTCGATTTATTAGATATTATATATATATATATATATATATTATATTTGGTTGTTAAGGAACATTTAGAAACGTTCCGCTTGTTGACATTCTGATGTTTCTGTCTCTGTTCGTTACAATATAATAGCGTAGAGCAGGGGTCGGCAACTTTTTGTGGACGGGGGTCCATTTTAAAAAATAAAATTATAAGCGGGCCGTATCATATGTTTTATTGGTACGTGACGTTTTGGCGCCGGACGTTTTGACATAGGATGTTTTCCCGCGGAAGGTTTCACTCCATTGTACCTGGGTCCTAATTCTATGCGGGGGTAGTTTTTTTGTATTAACTTTTAGTTTCCTATTTAAAACTTCAGTGGTTCAATGGCGCCAAATCGTCCTGCGCCAAAACGTCCAGCTTTGATGTTTTGTTTGTTTAATGTTACTAGTACCTGTTACTAGAACTTATATAGTTTCAACAGTTTTTTTTAATCAAAATAAAATATAATTAAAAGCTAATATAAACAAAAACAAAAAACGATATTAAAAAAAAAATAAACTTTACAGATACCATTTAGTTCAAAAGAAAGTACATAAAAACATAATTTATTTTATTTTAATAATTATAACATTGAATACTAGTAACATCAAATGAACAAAAACATCGAAGCAGGACGTTTTGGCGCCGCCGTTTTGAATTTTGAAAAAATACAATAATGGCGGGCCTTGAATTGTAATTTGATTATTGTAACGGTTGTAACCATAATTGTAACTAGTACCGTATTATAAATTTTACTTAATAATAATAATTTAATATATTAAAGTAGAATTCAAATTAATAATAAATTTTTAAACTGCTAAATGAAAATTAAAGAAAGCTACTGAAAAATATTTTAAAAAATGCAAAATTATAGAATTAAATTTTTTTTGGGGGGGGGTGTTTAAGTCGCTTTAACATCTAAGGTCATATCACGACTGTCTAAACACAGAAAATGTTTGTTGGTCAATTTTTCTTTCTGAAGAACCAAAATTTGTCATTGGTTCCCCAAACAGCTATGAAACCAAAAAAATTTTTATCAATAAATTGGTCTCAGAAATGAGCTTGAACTAGATAGAAACAAATTAAATGTACAGATTTTTTACTTGAAATACAAAGGGTGTTAAACAAATTTGATATAAGTCCACTTAGTGGCGCAGTGGTTCGAGCATTGGATTCGAACCCCGTTAGATACATAAAGGAGAAAGATTCATAAGTTTTTTTTTTTTTTAATGTGAATAGGTGATGATCATGAAATGACTCCTTCTGGAAACGAGAGTGACGGTGTCGTACCGGGAGTGTCGGCACCGGGTTCAATGCCACCTTGCCAAGCGATGCATTCCGGTCCGCCATCAACGTCTATATCCGGTCACATAGATTGGCAAAAGTTGCAAAATCAATTTTTCGACGGAAAGATGAAACCACAAGGCGGAATGGGAGATCCAATGGGACCTGGACACGGATTAAGACAGATGGCACCTGGGCCAGCTGGTGGTCCAGGTGCTCCCCCTACTCATCTTTCACCACAAGTGCCTGGAGGTAGATCAGAAATTTATCAAATTCTTAATATGTATTTGAAAATGAGATTTCCCACATTGGCGTTCAATATATTTCCATTTTGTTACTTTTTTGTTTGTTACCTCAGCATTTCCGACTGGGTAAAGCGATTTTGATGATTCTTTTTTTATTTGAAAGCTGGTGCTTCACGAATAGTCCCATTTTAATTTGAAGGAAATCTAAGGGAGGAAATACTAACTTCTTATTGGATAGCTCGATTTTGAAAATTATTTTTTTATTTGAAAGCCAGTGCTTTCCGTGTGCTTCCATTTTAATTTGAAGGAAATCGAGAGCCAAATCGCACGAATACACATGCTGCCCCCTATTCCAAGTACGAAATTTGGAACTATTCCTTAGTCACTTCTTTGCACATTTCTCCACTGTTCTACTAGTTCCAAATTTCGTAATCAGAGTAGAGGTCAGCATGTGCAATCGTGCGATCTGGCTCTCTCAACTTTCTCTCTGAGCGTTTATAGTGGCAAGTTTCATTACTGGGTACTCCATTTATTCTAGCTAGAGTACTTATGGCTGTAAACTATAGCGATTTTAAATATGCCATGGAATATCTTTGTGTGATGTCATTTAAAATGAGATTGTTAAATTTTATTTTAAGCAAAATTAGACAAAAATACCGCATGGCAAATACTTTATTGAAGCTATGAAAAAAATAGGAACATCTGGAGACTTTTAGGAATCCCTTAGACCCCAAAGGGGTTCTTTTGAAACTCGTTGAGAACGTTGAATTAACATGTTTGAAATGTAGGTGTGGTTGGCGGACGATTGCAAGGACCACCACCTCCTTATCATCAAACACCGCGGTCGGCGAGTGTTCCAATCGCTCTGCAAAGTCCAAGTCCCGCTTCGCCTAACAATCCGACATCGAATCTTTCACTACCGTCGCCGAGGACGTCATCGTCGCTCAACTCGCCGGCGGATTCCAGTAACCGACAGTTCAGTGGCTTAAATCGACACTTTAGCACGACCCAGAGTCCCACATCACAAAACTCACCGTCGACGACAATCGCCCGGAGTGGCGGCAACACAGTGAGCAATCCGAGCACGCCGATATCGTCTCATTTCTCACCGAGTTCCGTACCGCAGACGGCAGATCCCCTGACAGCAGTCACCACGACGACGGTCACCTCGTCTGATTTCCCCGTAACTAATTCATCTTCCAACCACCATAATCCAGGTACACGTGATCTCCAACCCCTAAACAAACGACTGTGCTTTATAAATATTTTAGCAATAGAGTATAGAACGGGGGAATATCATTATTATAGCATCGATCCCGAATATCCCGGGATGATTAAACCCCAGGATATTGATATCGGAATCCCGGAGTTATATTTTGTAGTTAGACTATCTATAATTTATTTTTGGTGAATTATATTGCATAAAGCACGACAATATTTCTTAAACACAGTGTTAATCGTTTAAAAAATCTGACAACTTTTTAAAAATTACATTTCTTAAAATAAAAAGTTAATATCTATTTATTGTGTGATTTAGAGGGGATGTTTTGCCGCACGTTACAATCAATGGCACAAAAGCAGCACGTCGTTGGAGGTTTACCCAACACAGACATAACGGGAAGTCCGAATAAGGAACCTAACTTAATGCCTGTACCATCACCGCAACAAATACAATATTGTAACACATTCGAAGGACAGGAGCTAACTATCCAGAAACAACCAAATACCAGTTTAAAAGATCGGAATATGACATCTCCATCGTGAGTATAACTTTCTGTCATTATTTGATAGCAGAGAGAAAGTTGAGAGAGCCAGATTAGTCGTAGTTCTAAATTTTGTACTCGGAGTAGAGGGCAGCACGTGTATTCGTACGAGATGGCTCTATCAACCTTCTCTCTGTCGATGGCAATGAAAATATCTATATTGTCGGTAATTCGAGCATGCTCGAAGTTGTTCGTATAAATAATTTGAGTTTTTTTAATGGTTTCTTTTTTTTTGTACTTTGTAGATCAATAGATGGTGGTTTTGGTAGCGATATGTGTTCATCGGGAAGTAACGTAGCGAGAGTTTCGGCTCCTAACACGCCACTGACACCGTCGTCAGTGGATATGGGCCCACGTTTTCCATTGCCGACATCTGGGGCGTCCGATTGCTACAGAATCACAGCTCCGAGTCCTAATGCAATCGACTCGAAAAATCCGCGTCCCAGTCCCCAGTCGGTTGGTAATCGACCGACAATGGATGGCATGAAACCGACAAATAGCGAGGCCAGCAATATGCGCTTCACAAACGCAAGTCCTCTGGATGGCCATAATAGGTACTCGTTGATCGGCGTTGGAGGATCTCCTAACTCATTTCCATCGCAATCGACACCTGGAGGAGTAAAGCCCGGAGGTAATATGATGTCGATATCGCCATCCGGTAAAACAGGCCCGCTTGATTCAATCGTAGCAGCTGGCCCACGGGCAGATAACGTACCTTTGAATCCGAATAGCAATAACGGCTTGCCGGGAAACCCCAAAGGTTCTCATTTTGACCCAATTTCTTCTCTAGCACAAATGAGTCAGTTGCTAACGAGCACTGTGTCAAGTTCGATGAATGGCCAATCAGCAGGCCCCGGTCCTGGGATGATGTCCTACGGCAACGTGAACGCGCCGCCGATGGACATGAATCGTCCCGAGATGGGACCATGCTCAGATATGGATGGTGGCATGATCGGTATGGGTGGCATGCAAGGCCCCCCACATGTGTATAACACACCCGGAATGAGCTCGCCGAAAAACATGCCGTTCATGCCGCCGCAACGAATGATGCGACCGAACATGGGCCAAGGCCCCATTCCCTACAACGGCACCAACGTCCAGGTGAAAGCCAGCGCCCCAAACACAATCCAGTATTTGCCAGCCCGACCCCAAATCGGGCCCTCGAATCCTCGTGGCCCCCCCAGCTTAGACTTTTTGCAACGTTACGCAAATCCCTCGATGGAATCGAAAATGCCGCCCGGCCAGAACATGCAATATTTTCCGGGATGTCCTCCGAATAACATCTCGCAACACATTGACGGAAATCCGATGCATAACGATGGAATCATGGCTTCACTGATGAATGGGCCGATGATGAATAAAATGCCGATGGCCGGTGGAATTCCACAGGGAATGATGCCGATGGGAATGGGCGGTGGGGGGATGCGAAACCCCAATGCGCCGGGAGGGCTTCGTCAGGTGAACAACAATGCGATTCGAATGCATGGAGGAATGGGAGTGTTTGACCCGTCGAATATGGGGGGTGACGGGATGTATTCACCGGGAGGACCTGGTCCGGGGCCACAGATGTTTGGTCCACCTGGTGGAATTAAGGGGGGCCCGATGGGTCGGGGTATGTGCGCTCCCGATGCCAGTCAGCCGCTGCCCCCGTCCGTGGGTCAGGCTGGGGGATATAAAAACTCGCCGTTTGGCAGCGGGGCGACGACGGCTGACCCCAACTATGCTCAACAATTTCATAATTTTCAACAGCAATTGTATGCGACGAGCACACGCAGTCAACTGAACAGTCAGGGCCCGGGACCACCAACCCCGCAGGCACCTCCCAACAACAACCACATGTATTTCATGTCGAAATGACTCGAACCTTGGTTGCAAATCAAATTGTGTTTCATTTGAGTCCAAACCTGGTCTGAAAATGTAATCGGCGATGTAACAAAGACTTAAATCGCAAGACAATTGTGTGACCTCTGTGTAATTAAATCTGTTAAAAATAATATAGAAATTTACTCAAAATGCATTTGTAAGCTGATGGATTTTACTTATATTGTTTGTTTTCAATTGTACAATTTTTTAACTAAGATTTAATTAAGTAGTTTATATAACAATGTTAATAAATTTACTTTTTAAAAAGAAATTTGTAAATCCCAAAATTTTATCATTCATGTGTTAGCGATTGGAGACGATTTCTTTTTTTTTTATCGTTACGAATTTTTGTTCTGTGTACATTCTCAACAAAGGAATAATCTTTTTTTTTTTTTAGTAAAAAAAAATTGTAAATTTTTATGATTTTTAAAAAAGTGAAAAAGAATGATCAAGAAACGTGCTATTGCATCGTTCATTCGTTAGCTTTGTATTTTCTCAAAGATAAATAAATTAAAAAAAAAAAGTATATAAAGCTATAAGATGAAGTAATAAAATTAACTTTGTAATTAATAAATTAAGACAAACTAATTCTTCCTAAAATTAATTTTAAGAAGAGGAAATAAATTTCAAAAATTTAACGGTTTCTTACACTTATTTAATCCCGTACCCATTCAAGAATCAAGAAAAAAAAATTCTGGAAAATGTTAAGATGAGGCAAAATTGGTGGAAGGTATATTAGAGAATCCTTGGGTGGTTCTTAGTATCGAAATCTCGAGATTTTCGGGATCGATATCCTAAAAATAACAAAGAACCTATACAAAAATATAACTCAAAATTAGTGACTGACCGAAAGTTCGGTTTCGGACGATAAATGACCGAAATAAAAATTTCGAGTATTTCTTATTGTTTCATCTTCAATTTTTTTTTATTTTCATTTCCCTTGCTTTTTCATCCAATTGTTAGTTTTGTAATCAGATTATACAATGATCAAAAATTGATTTTACAACTACTTTACTTTAATATGGACGATACGTTATATTATCTAGATGCTTAAAAAACTTGATTTGTTCAAGGGCCACGCGGAGTCTCAAAAAAAAAAAAAACGGATGAAGAAAAGAAAAAAATTGAGTAAAATAAAAGCTAACTTTTTGCCACAAAAGAGTATAAAATGCAAACTCCTGCTACAAGGAGCGTCCTCCAATTACCAGCTTTAACCGCCCTACGCATACGAACGTACGTGATATGCACACTTTATGCGTACCAATCTGCGCTATCCCGTATCACGTACGCGAAAATTGTTAAGACTAAGAATTAAATAAGAAATTATTAGATTATAGAAATTTAAATATGTGTAAGTAAGTATTGGTTTCGGCTAAAAACCCAGTTTCGGTCGGATACTACTCAAAATATTGCGATTACAACCCATTTGCACGACTGTAATCTTTACATAGTATAAAACAAAGTTGCTCCCGCTGTCTGTTCCCTTAGATCTTCTAAGCTAGACAATGGATTTTAATGCAGTTTTCAGCAATTGTTTGAGTGATTCAAGAGGAAAGTATGCAGATATAATACATGCATATTATAGTAGAGAAAAGTCGGGAAATTCAAACATTTATAATGTAAAGTCATAAAATATTTTTGTGCACTTACATTGCAAACGCTGGCTAAACCTTACGAGAAAGATCAAACTAATTTGCGGCGAAATTGTGTATCTTAAAAAGATATATGCCTATCTCCTAAGAATAACCCACAGGAATCATTTTTATCTTTTACACATTACAAAACAAATTATTGGTTATTTACCAAGCTATTTTAAACAATACAGTATTATGCCTTATCCAATTAAATACATTAGATACGTTGTGCATTTCATGTAGATCAAAACTGCCCTTTACAGCATATCATAAAAATGAATGTCTTAGAAGATATCACCGATTAAAAAAGCGTTGGCAGAGCGACTGGATATTGTACGTCGTACGTAGTGGCTGTTTAATTGCTATCTTTTTCTTATAAATATAAAAATGTTATGTTGGTTCTTATTTAGAACAACAACTCGAAAAATTCTACACCAATTAGGTATGTAAGGTACATGTACTCTTAAAAGAGTAAGGTTGGTCACCCTACATATGATAGCATAACAATTGAATCCTACAGGAGCCGTGTATTTTCGGTAAGTTTTGTTAAAGTTTGTGAAGTAGCATTTTAACACATTTTCCTCAAGAAGGCCTGACCAATTTTACAAAGTAACGAAATAAATCTCTACAAAGTTAAAAAATCGACAAATTTTACTGGAAAATAATTATGAATTTCAATTAAGACTCGATAAAATTAATAATGACATTTTCTACAAATATTTGAATTTCTTTATTGTTCATTGTCGAAGATATTAATAAGAAATAAACGTATTAAAATAATATACTAAATTTTAGAATTATTAACAATTACTTAACGGAACTAATTTTATTGGATTTTTGTTCAAGATACCTCAGATCTTAACGTATTGAATACCATTTATCCTAAAAAAAGGCACGGTTTCTGTAGGATATCTTCTAATATTTTCTTCTAAAATAGCTGAACGGATTTAAATGACATTTGGTATGAAAGATTTTCAAATTTTCTTAAAGGAACGTTTTATACTTAAAACTTAAGATTGTATAGAACCTGTAAGATAGCTAATATCTCTTACTAGAAAAGCAGTTTTAAGGATTTTGATGAACTTACTTTGGATCTAAAGCCTGAAAGTATCTATCATCTTATTCTGTCAAAATAGATTAATTTTTAAATTTCGTGAAGGTAGGGAATCAATTAAATTTAGATACTCTCAGCAAAGCGAGCGGGTATCAGCTAGTGTAATATAATTTATACTTAAGCGTCTTTACTCTTTCAAACTCACACAGATTATACGAATGTGAATAATCTTCTCATGCTGAAATCTCATTATCAAAAATTGAAATATCTGCTACAACGCGTCACAGAAGTTTCTTTTACATGTAAACTGCGATTGGTTAATAAAACACAAACCAAACATATGGTTGGTTAAAGTATAATATAAGTAAAATGTTTCATAATTTTCACCGATAGGCTTCGAGCATAAATTGAGTAATGATTTTATTCTTCTACCACCCTCTTCCCAAGAACCTGTTTTTTTTTCAAATTTTTCAGGAAAAGGTTTCAAATAAAAGTTGAGGACTTTTATGAGTCTAATGACCATAGCACCATAGCAAGCTTAAAAAAAATCCTTAGAGCTGTTTTCGAAAAAAATTGATAAAAGTGAAGCTTCCTGCTAGTTGATTTCAATCAAAAAGCTCGCAATACAAACATATAAAATATGAAGGTAAAATTCCAAGTTTGGTGAATTTCGGATAAAGCTTTCGATACGAACTCGTTTTTGAGGTCCCCTGAGTCCAAAAAAGTGGTTTTTAGACAAATGTCTGTCTGTGTGTGTGTGTGTGTGTGTGACAGCGGTATCGTATCGAAAACTTTATCCGAAATTTATCAAATTTGGAATTTTGCCTTCATATTACATCTAGTTGTGGCGTGAAGCTTTTGGTTGAAATCTGTTGACAGGAAGCTGCACTTGATTCTATGAGTGTTTGAGGTTTTTCAATTATTTTGAAAACAGATCAAACGATTTTCTTTAAACTTGCCAGGGTTATATTATTTTATTTTCTTTGAACTAATCAAAGCCTACAACTTTTATTTGATACTTTTTCCTAGGAAAATTCACATAAGAGAGATTCTGGTGAAAAATCTGGGAGTTTGTTTATACATAGAGGCTGTATGCTGTATGCACACAGTTTTTTTAAAAACGTTTTTATCCAATTACAGGCTTTATTGAAGTTCTTTTAACCAACGGCGAGTGTCATAGAAAACTTGGTTTCCCAGTGGTTTCACATGGTTTTCCCAGTAGGCCTTCTATCCCTTCTATGCTCTATTGTAATCATGTTTAATTCAATACTGCTTAATAATAATAGATGGCACTATTGGAAATGATGAAAGCGGTGTGAATTCTAAAACTTTCTATTAACATTGCAAGGTGGCTCACTTCGAATTGCTTCAAATTGAGGACTACAGTCAGTGACGGAACTACAAATTTTAACTACAAATTCATATAAATTTCGAAATAGAAGACGTCCTTGATGCCAGCATTGTTGGACGACTTAAGCGAAAGAAGCCTCAAGATTTGAGGGAATAAACAACATGGAAATTAGTTTATAATAATTGTCCACTACGCGGCGCACTCAAGAAGAATACAAGAATTATTGAGCAACTAATTAGCAACTACTTCCCTATCGACTCTAGATAGCCAAGACAGTTCTTAAAGTTAGCCTGCACCCCTTTGCAGGTGTTTTTATCCTTTAGAAATGCGGTATAAGCAGAATTGTTGTTTTTTTTTAATTTTGCGGACCTCTAGTTGGTTTTTTATCGAGCAACTAATTAGCAACTAATTCCCTATGATAGCCAAGACACTTCTTAAAGTTAGCTTGCACCCCTTTGCAAGTGTTTTATCCTTTAGAAATGCGGTATAAGCAGAATTGTTGTTTTTTTTTTAATTTCGCGGACCTCTAGTCTGTTTTTTATCGAGCAACTAATTAGTTTACTCATTCTTATGCTTGTACAGGTCGGATAGCTTATTAGTACTCGTTTAAAAGCTATTCGGTACCATTAGTTGGCGTAAACAATAATCCTTAGTTCTAGGGTCTTAAATGTGCATAGGCGAGATATAGCCTAAAGCCGTCTAAACTTATTTTTTTTTTACGTTTTTCAAAACCTTGCATGGTTTTTTTGCCAGCGATTTATTAGCAACTAATAAGCAAAAAATTGTTTACGCATTTTTTTTTCAAAATTTTATTGCACTTTAGGGCATGTTTTGCATGACAAGGCAGCTTTACGTGAAAGCTAGCCGTCTAAACTATTTTTTGTATTTTTTTCAATTTTTCAGAACATTACATGGTTTTTTTCAAGCAATTTACTAGCAATTAATTAGTAAAAATTATTTGACGTATTTTTTTCAAAATTTTATTGCACTTTAGTGCATGTTTTGCATGACAAGGCTAGCTTAACGGTTAAGCTAGCATTGTTACAAAAATTTTGTAAACGGCACGAGCAACAAAATATAAACTACGGCGACTAATTAGCACAAAAGTAGCACTAAATCGTTAGCATAATTTCATTTCATTGGGCTAGGTTGCCAAGGCTAGCTTAACGTACGTATAAAAATTAAAATTATAAAAAAATGAAAAACCGACTTCAAAATAAATAAAAATTTTTTAACAAAAATGCACTAAAATGTAAAAAAATAATTGCGTATCCTTGCAGTGTCTACAACTTAAAAATGATTAGGATAATATGTTGTACAACTATTGTTAATTTTGGAGTTGGTGTCAGCCAAGGAAATAAATATAAATGTTAATTTGTAAAAAGGTTTAGTAGTTGGTTATTAGTAGTTTTTAGTTTAAAAATCACTAGATATTGTCACAGTAATAGTACATTAAAAGGTCATTTGAAAAATACATTTCGTGTGGTATTCTCTAGTTATTCTCTAGTACCAATATATTCGTATTTCCTTAGCTGACACCAACTCCAAAAATAACAATAGTTGTACAACATATCATCCTAATCATTTGTAAGTTGTAGACACTGCAAGGATACGCAGTTATTTTTTTACTTTTTAGTGCATTTTTGTTAAAAAATTTTTATATATTTTGAAGTCGGTTTTTAATTTTTTTGTAATATTTATTTATTTCTCGCGTTTTAGTGATCTGAAGTTTGATAACTAATTTTATTTTCTTGAAAATGGTAGACCTTCTAAACGCGCTGCTCATATGAGGCAGCGCCGTTAAATTTTAAACGTTATTACATCATCCCTTTTTGCCCTTAAGGGTTGAAATTTTTTGCTTTTAAATTTAATGGTAGAACTAAGTGGAATATTCTTTTCCATAGAAAAAAAAACATCAAAATCCGATGATTTAGTTAAACGTCACTATTTCATCCCTATTTTCATCCTTAGGGGGTAGATTTTTTTCTTCAACTTGAAATGTGAATACTTTAAAGGTACGATATACGTAATAGAAACAAAATTATCGAAATCGGGTTAGCAAGAAATAATTTATTATTTCATCCCTAATTTTTAACCCCTTATGAGTGGCAGTTCTTTTACAAATAATGGGTATGAGATTAATTTAAAATTATGTATTACTAATAAAAAAAAATTTTCAAAATTGACCTATCCAATAAGAAGTTAGTATTTCATCCCTTAGTTTTCAACCCCTTAGAAGTGAACGATTTCCTTCAAATTACAATGGAATCACACGGAAAGCAGTGGCTTTCAAATAAAAAAAAATTTTCAAAATCGACCTATCCAATAAAAAGTTAGTATTTCATCCCTTAGTTTTCAACCCTTTAGAAGTCAACGATTTCCTTCAAATTAAAATGAAACCACACGGAAAGCAGTGGCTTTCATATAAAAATATAATTTTTAAAATCGAGCTATCGAATAAAAAGTTAGTATTTCATCCCTTAGTTTTCAACCCCTTAAAATGGGACTATTCGGGAAGCACCAGCTTTCAAATGAAAAAAGAATCATCTAAATCGCTTTACCCAGTCGGAAATGCTGAGGTAACAAACATAAAAAAAAAATACAGTCGAATTGCGAACCTCCTTCTTTTTAACCGACTTCAAAAACTGACTTCTTATTGGATAGCTCGATATTGATAACTCTTTTTTTATTTGTAGAACACAACTTTAAATTACTCTCCTATCCATTAAAAAAAAAAAAACTCCACTCATAAGGGGTTAAAAATTAGAGATGAAATAATATTATACATTTTTCTTGGCTAACCCGATTTTGATAATTTTGTTTCTATTACGTACAACGTACCTTTAAATTGTTCACATTTCAATTTGAAGAAAAAAATCCACCCCTTAAGGATGAAAATAGGGGATGAAATAGTAACATTTAACCAAATTTTGATAATTTTTTTTCTGATGGAAAGAGTAATCCACTTAGTTTTGTTATTACATTTAAAAGTAAAAAATTTCAACCCTTAAGGGCAAAAAGGGATGATGTAGTAACTTTTAATATTAAACGGCGCTGCCTCATATGAGCAGCGCGTTTGGAAGGTTAACCATTTTCAAGAAAATAAAATCAGTTATCAAACTTCAGATCACTAAAACGCGAGAAATAAATAAATATTATAAAAAAATGAAAAACCGATTTCAAAATATATAAAACTTCTTAAACAAGAAATGCACTAAAAAGTATAACAAAATAATGGCGTATCTTTGCAGTATCTACAACTTACAAATTATTAGGATGATACAATGTACAACTATTGTTATTTTTGGAGTTGGTGTCAGTCAAGAAAATAAATATTAATGGTAATTTGTAAAAATTGTAAAAAGGTTTAGTTGGTAATTGGTATTTTGTAGTTTAAAGATCGCTAGATATTGTTACAGTTCGAGTATATTGTTTAAAAGTTCATTTAAAAAATAATTTTCATAAGGTATTCTCGTTTTTTGCTAAGTACCAATATAGTCGTGTTTCCTTGGCTGACACCAACTCCAAAAATAACAATAGTTGTACATTGTATCATCCTAATAATTTGTAAGTTGTAGATACTGCAAGGATACGCCATTATTTTGTTATACTTTTTAGTGCATTTCTTGTTTAAGAATTTTTATATATTTTGAAGTTAGTTTTTCATTTTTTTATAATATCTATTTATTTTGAAGTCGGTTAAAAATCACTAGGCGATTGTAAAATTGGTCCTGATTCGGAAGGTGGTTTTAGTGGGAAATGGGAAATATTACCCCACCCGCCGTATTCTCCAGACGTTGTTCCCTCTGACTATCACCTAAGTCGATCTATGGCACACGACCTGAACCAGCACTTCTGGCCTAATGCAGAACTCCGAAATTGGATCGATTCGAGGATCACCTCAAAAGATGACCAGTTTTTTCCACGTGAGATCCGATTGCTGCCGGAAAGATGAGAGAAAGTAGTGGCAAACTATGGTCAATACTTTGAAAGATAAATGTATAAACAGATTTTGACAATAAAGCTTTATTTTTGAAAGAAAAACGGCGGAAACAAAGTTACCTAAGCTTTGACGAATTTTTTTTGGGTAGGTACGTTTAGGACGTGAACCGCACGTATTTTTTGAGCACACTCAGAGTGTGGCCCACGCGTAGTCCTTTGAGTCTATTAAGATAATGACCCACGCGATTTTTTTTTTTTGTTACTTTAACCGTATTTAAGCCTATTTAGAGTGCGATTCACGTGTAGTTTTTGAGCTAATTTTTAGGTTTTGATATGTAGTTACGTGATTGTTGTATTCTGTAAACGGTTTATCAGGGAAGTTTAGTCGCGTTAACGACCCTTAATCACGACAAATGTCTATATGATTTGAACCGTGCTGATGGAGCACGCAATACCGAATGACTTGTAACCGGGCTTAGATGATAAACGCGGGAAAAACTAACACACAAATGCGTTGAAAGCATAATAAATTTCCTTGTAGCCCTAATAAAATCCTGTCTTTATTATCTAATGAAAAAGCGGCCGAGGCACACATCGAATAGATGCAATAATGGGATGAGAGAATGTATAAATAAAAAGCGCTTTGGTGATTATTGAAAAAATGGGTAATAAATCAAAAAATATTGTTGGGTATATAATATATAAGAGAATGTAAAATTTATAATCTTGGTTTGGAAACAATCTCTAGGTTTGTGCTTATTATTATTTTCATGCATTATATTTTAACTGACGGCAATAAATAAATAAAATTTATATTATATGGTATTTGTATTGTTGTATTTAGGTATCATAAATATAGAATTTCAATAATCTATCGTACGATAGCTTAAAGGTACACGAAGTGCAGCGAAAAAGGCCTTTTACTTGTCGCCAATAGTCGCTTACTATTTATTTATGGTTGCAATGAGCCGTGGTTATATTTAATTAGAAGAAAATGGAAATTTCAGATCATTGATGAAAAACCGATGTTTTTCGTTTGTGTGTTTGGTAGATGAACACCATTGAAAATGATTAATGATTAATAAATGGATACCTACGTCCGAAATGTTAAAGGTATTTGCATTCATTCACAAATCATTTGAATAATTCATCGATGGCAATACTTTCTGTTCGAATGTGGGAAATCCAAGGCTGAAATTTGAATGTAACGAAAATGTTTTTTGGAGTTTTGGCGCTAGTACGAGCTCGGGCATGATTTGAGAGATTGCTTTGGTTGTAAATCAGAGTCGGATTAAGGATGTTTGAGAGGTATATAGAGGTTCTTCAGTTAATCTTAAATCTAATTTTAAAATTTTCAAATGTTTGCCTAAACCGTTTAAAAGTTATATAGATTTAAAGAGCTCGTATTTTAGCATGTGTTCTTATGAAGGTTCATTCAATAGTTTAAAAGGATTAACACTGATATGAAAAAAAAATGGCAAATATATCAAATTTTCAAATCGTATTGTTAAAACTATAATAAATAACTTCAAAAAATCTTTTTAACATTCACTAAACGATTGATGAGCAAAAAATTAAAAATAAATATTATAAAAAAATGAAAAACCGACTTCAAAATAAATAAAAAATCTTAAACAAGAATGCACTAAAAAGTAACAAAATAATGGCGTATCCTTGCAGTAGCTACAACTTACAAATTATTGGATGATACAATGTACAACTATTGTTATTTTTGGAGTTGGTGTCAGTCAAGAAAATATATATTAATGGTAATTTGTAAAAAGGTTTAGTTGGTTATTGGTATTTTGTAGTTTAAAGGTCGCTAGATATTGTTACAGTTCGAGTATATTGTTTAAAAGTTTATTTGAAAAATAATTTTCATAAGGTATTCTTGTTTTTTGCTAAGTACCAATATAGTCGTATTTCCTTGGTTGACACCAACTTCAAGAATAACAATAGTTGTACATTGTATCATCCTAATAATTTGTAAGTTGTAGATACTGCAAGAATACGCCATTATTTTGTTACTTTTTAGTGCATTTCTTGTTTAAGATTTTTTATTTATTTTGAAGTCGGTTTTTCATTTTTTTATAATATTTATTTATTTCTCGCGTTTTAGTGATCTGAAGTTTGATAACTGATTTTATTTTCTTGAAAATGGTAGACCTTTTAAACGCGCTGCTCATATGCATATGAGCAGCGCCGTTAAATATTAAAAGTTACTACATCATCCCTTTTTTGCCCTTAAGGGTTGAAATTTTTTGCTTTTAAATGTAATAACAAAACTAAGTGGATTACTTTTTCCAACAGAAAAAAAAAATTTGAAATGTAAACAATTTAAATATACGATGTACGTAAGAGAAACAAAATTATCAAAATCGGGTTAGTCAGGAAAAATTTATAATATTATTTCATCTCTAATTTTTAACCCCTTATGAGTGGAGTTTTAAAAAAAAAATGAATAGAAGATTAATTTAAATTTGTGTTCTACCAATAAAAAAAGAATTATCAAAATCGAGCTATCCAAGAAGAAGTTAATATTTCATCCCTTAGTTTTCAACACCTTAGAAGTGGAAGATGTCCCTCAAATTAAAACTGGACCCCACGGAAAGCACCAGCCTTCAAATAAAAAAAGAATTATCAAAATCGAGCTATCCAATAAGAAGTTAATATTTCATCCCTTAGTTTTCAACCCCTTAAACGAAAACGACTTCCTTCAAATTAAAATGGAATTACACGGAAAGCACTGGCTTTCAAATAAAAAAATAATTTTCAAAATCGAGCTATCCAATAAGAAGTTAGTATTTCATCCCTTAGTTTTCAACCTCTTAGAAGTAAACGATTTCCTTTTAAAATTAAAATGGGACCATTCGGAAAGCACCAGCTTTCAAATGAAAAAAGAATCATCAAAATCGCCTTACCCAGTCGGAAATGCTGAGGTAACAAACATTAAAAAAAAAATACAGTCGAATTGAGAACCTCCTCCTTTTTTTTGAAGTCGGTTAAAAACAGCTTGAAAACTGGATTTGACTGATCAATACATAGTGTAAATTGGAGTATGTTCACTGTCCAAAGTATATTTTACTTTCTTTTACTACTATAATATAGTAAATAAAGTCAGCGACGCATGTAAAATCTTTAAAATAGGTGCTTGGTAAATTGAAATGATGTAAATTTTTTAAAGAAGCGTAGCACTAATTGTAAGATTCACTGAATACAAATTTGAGAAAAATAGGAGAGTGTCATTTGTGCCAAAGCAACAACCTTTTCTTACAGGATATTTTCTGGAACTCTACTATATAAAAACAGGATTAAACGTATTCTATATTCTTTGCACAAGTCCTTAGAGATTCACTTCTGGACAGGGTTTTAAAACTACTCAACTTGATTTTCAAGCTACTTAATGTAAATTTGACTTGTCAAACTTGATTTAAATATTAATATTAAAATATTTAAACAATTCAAGCAATTACGTTGCCAGTTATTTCATTTGCAAGTCAAAATATCAAGCGTAATGCATTTCAATCCAACTATTTGACTTGACAAAAAGTAAAAAAAAATAGTTGTCTTTAAGGTCAGTTTACGGACGATAGTTTTACGTGATAACAAAATAAAGAAACATTGATAAAAATGAATAAAAATTGCATACTTTTATGAATTGAATTATTATCACTGAATTGTCATTATTTTGTATAATACAAAGAAGGAGTTAATTGAGAATTAACAATTTTTTCAAAATGAAATCAGACTGAAAATTATGAAGGAAATCAATTTTAAATCTTATTAAGTAAATTGTAGAAAAAAAAAGCCACAAAACGTTTGTCTAGGCTTCAACAATTGCCTCTCTATCACTTGTATCGCGTTCTCGCTTGCACACACAGGCTTAAATGGAACGTGACATTTTTTCAGACTGGCTGCCGTAGTTCATCAATTTATAAGACGTTATCACGTCAAAAACAATGTAAGTACTGCTTAAAATGAAACTGATAAAAACGTGTTGTTAGAAGCGGTTTGTGTTAAAGGAAATACAAAATCTGATATATTAGAAGAAAATGTTACTTTTAAATACCGTGAAACTTGATCAAACACCGTAAGATGACCAAAAAACTGATTATTAAGGACGTTCCCAGAGAGCAGTCGAGTAGTTGAGATGCAGTATACTCTTTGGTCTCCTCTCACATGCGCAGAAGTTAAAAAATAGCCTAACTGCGTCTTTTTCTTGTCTCAAACTTGTCACATTATGAGAAAAAATTAATAACTATCGAAAGTAACCAACTTTAAATATTATTTATAAGAAATGGATACCGTTCATTTTTTTTATTAAAAAAAATACTTATTATTTCCTCTTACTGATTTTCAGTTTTTAAAGCAATGCTTAGAAAAGGACGATTAATCTATTTAAATCAAATGATAGTAGTTTTTCTTTGTTCGTTAATAACTCAAAACTATTGTTTTATTACTTATATATGAGGTCCTTATATTAAAAAAAAATTATCACGATATCTTAATTTAAAACAACGTTACCAAAGTTTTATAAAATGACATTTTTACAAGCAGAACGCGTAAGCGGTGCGTGTTTGTTTCGTTGCTTTGATGGAGTAGGGCAAACGGTGTGATGCCCATGGGCCGAAGAGAAAATGTTTCTCCTTACATTGCCTACTGATTATTTCATATTTAAGCGTACGACTTCATAGTTCATGCAGCTCAGCAAGAAATTATAATAAATAAAATATTTTTTGAATTCTATTTTTTAAGCAGATTCAAAATACATTTTAAGTCACAACCGTTACAATAATCAAATTACATTTCAACACTCCTTTTTATTATTGTCTTTATTTTTTAATATATTTTTGCTTTCAATTTTTTACATGTTTTTCCTCTGTACATTAAATATTTTCTCAACATAATAACCTACGCAGGCGAAGTCGCGGGTATCGGCTAGTATTTAATAAAACGTTCGCTTGAACTTCGGTCAGCATATGGTTTGTAGGTAAAATATTCAAATTTTAAATGCTAATTTTTCAAAATTTATTACCGAATTATTAACTATTATTATTTATTTATTAACTGTTTTAAAAAATTTCTGCGTATAGAGGACATTTATAAGTAGTTGTACTGAAAATTTGAAAAGGATTTAAAGGTTTTTTCATGAAACGTTCTTAAAGAGATGAATATTTTAGTATTGGAGATTAGCGAATTCAAAGAATTAGCCTTTTAAGTGTTGGTATAAGTATAGATAAAACTTTGTACAGGAATATTTATATGTTGTATACATCGTACAATAAATAATATTCAGAATGATCGATCATTTTACTAATTTTTCTTTTCTAAAATGTCCGGGTCTGGCGCCAAAATGTTAAAGATCGTTGAGTCGGCCCTGTTGTTAATGGCGATGGTTTGAGATAAAAATTCAATGGGCCTTTGTTGGAATGGAAGCCCACGACTTAGTCTTATAGCCGAGAGGCTTCCGTGTTTGACGAATTTGCCGGGTTTTGGGGAGTTCTGGTCAAATCAGTTGTGGCCAAATGTTTGGAATGCCGTTGGAAGTGAAGTGAAGTGAAGTGAAGTGAAGTGCACAGATAAGACAAAGCATGCGTGGTCTCGTCGACTGACTCAGTAACAGCTGAGGCAAGTCGCTTAAGTTGCCTCGACTAAGAACTAAATCTCGTGGCGATGATGTATCAGTACTTCTAAGTACTGGCCAATGTTCACAAGCTACAATAATCTAGTCGTTGAAACTGTTCCTGGATTGGAGGCAAAAATCGGGATAAATCACGCGGTTTTATCGTTTGGTTCAGTGAAACATGGTGATGGTGTTTTTGGGTGATTAAACGTGACTGAAGTGTTTGTTGGAATTTTTCGATTTTCTCGATTGGAAAATTGTTCGGTAAGTTTCCACTTTGAAATTAATCGGAGATAAAAGTTTGCGTTTTGGGGGGTTGTGAAATACCTATCGTTCGTGTCACTGAAACGTGTTCTCCTTGTTTTTTTTTTCTAAAGTGGGAAACGAGAAAATCAATATTTGTGAAAACACAGCATGATTCACCCTAAACCGCTTGTCAGTTTCGCTTTTCAACTCTTCCACACCACATCTAAAACGGTTATATCCACAATCCAAAATCAAACTTACAAAAATTGTTTTTAATAAAAGTTTTACAAAAAAAAAAACTCCCTCTATCGCGAAACTACGTGAACCAGTCCTGGTTAAAGTTGTGATTTATCCAAAAATTAGTTTAAAATAAATTTTCAGTGCAATATTTTTTTTTTTGAAATGGAAATCTAGTGATTTAATTTTTGGTGATTTTTTTTTTTGCTCAAGTAAGTCATTGGGATGTCTTTAAGTCAAGCCGAAACTTTTCGTTTCGTCAAGAGGAAATTCTTCAGCGTCACTTTGGTCAGATGACAATAAGGAAGGATGCTGAAGAAAGAAGATCGAGACGAAAAAACCTGTTTCTATATCCTGTTAGGGTTTTTGTCTACTTCTTCAATCATCCATCTCGTCGTATACCCACCAAAAAAAAACAACCATGACTTAATAATATCCCTTCGACCAAAAAGAATTCAATTCCAAGACAAAAAAAATTTTACCACCCTATCAGTTAATTACATCATTAAAATATCAAAACTCACCATCAACTCTTTAAACATGCCCAATACAGAGACTTTGAACGGTTTTTATAAAGCCTTAATGAAGTAGTTTTTAAGGCTCTTATAGTAAGACCGTAAGGTCCTAATACATGTTTTGTCTCGAGCTTAATTTTATTTTCTTAGTTTAATAATTTCTCGCGACATTGGTGACGTTCATATCATGTCAGCCGGACGTTAACTCTAAGTCACATGGGCCTTATTCGTCACTTGTCAAGTGAGACGGAAGTTGTCACTTTACGATAAATCTTGTTTATTCCTCATTTCAAATCAACACTTGCCGATTAACATTATGTTATCCCTACTCTCTAAAAATCAAACAGTGAACTTTATATTATATTTATAATATTTACACTCTTTAAAAATGAAACAGTGACATTTTTACTATTTAGACCAGTGAGTCATTCATTCACTGTAAAATAAGTGTTTTTAAATTAAAATTAGTGACAGTTTCACTCTTAAGAAATAATGGTTTCTACCATTACTATTTCTTTAGCATTTTTCCCTATAAATTTGTGAAATTTTCCCTGTTTAGAAGTAGTGTTTTTACCACCACTATTTCTTCAGTGTTTTGACATAAAATAGTGACTACTTCACTATTTATCTTATGAGAGTGATTTTGGCTATTCTATTAATTGTTTACGTAAATTTCACTATTTCAATTAATCATTCAATTAAACACTGATTGTTATAAAAAATTTTACTGTTTCTATTAATTATTATTACTACTTATCCTATTTCACTAATTTCCTAGTGTGATTTTGACTAGATTAATTAGTGTTGTCATAGCACTAATTAAAAACGTGATTATCCACTAATTGCTAGTGGTATAGTACCTATAGCTGTGGCAAATAGTGAATATGCACTGTCAATTAGTGAAAATCCACTGTTTCATTTTCATGGAGTATAATAAAAAGATAATTTGCTTAAAATTGATATGCTTTTTTAAATACTGCAAATCACTCGTATTTTCGAGAAATTTATTGTCAATGTTCATAAGTTCAAATTAAGGTTTTATCAAGTCAAGTAACTGTACCGATTTGTGAAATTATTGAGCTTGACATTTGGACTCGAAAATGAAATAGCTTGTCAATTAGTTTAACTTATTACTTTCATATTAATTTTGAGTTTGAATTGATTTCAAATCAAATTCAAATCCAATAACTTGAAAATCAAGTCAAGTAGCTTAGGAATCAAGTCAAGTAGTGAATTTTTAGTAGAAATTTTTGAAGGTGTGTTCACTGTTTAGATAAAACTAATTTTGAAGGTTAACGAGTAACGACCATGTGAATTAAGATGACTAAAAATAAGCAGAAATGCACATCTAAATAAGATTATCTGTTTAGGGTTGAGAAATAGACAAGAAACAAGCATCGTCGAATAGGTACACGACATTTGTCGTGAAGCGATAGCTCATGAATGTTAAATGTCATCTCACTTGGCAAGTGACATGTCTTACGGAATACTGATGTCAATATCAAATGGAATTTTATTTTGTAATTGTAAGGGTTAAGCACTAAGTCACCTCTTATTTTATTATACGAGGAATCTTCAAATTTATTTTCTGTTTTGTTCTCGACTAAAGTTATATTTTAATATTTTAATATTATATATTAATATTTATTTCTCCTTTTTTCTTTAATACTTCTAATACTTGCTTGACAGGACTTTAATGTGAGGTATTCTTCTTTTTGAATTTTATATATAATAGTAACTAGATTGACTCTAAGGGGTTGTGTTTCAGTCCTCTTCGTTTAACGTGTTCTTGCGACATTGGTGACGTTCATGTGATTGGATCACTAGAAACCGCGAACACTTTTTTTTCTAATAATAATTACTGTTTTTGTTGCCCTCTTATTACTAGAGATTCATAAAGTCAGAAGAATTAATGACTGAATATTTTATACAATGAATTGCGTTTATATTTTAACTTTGAAATGAAATAACTTGCAAATTCAATGCTTTTTATTTGACATTTAAATGTTAAAGTTTGACTGGTCTTCAAGCCAAATTTTGAAGTTAAGCAGCTTGAAAATCATCTCAAGTCTAAAGGCTTGTTCCAATCCTGCCTTGGTGATGCACGAACATTGACAAGAGCGTGTGAAAGAACTGTTTGCAAGTTCTTTGTGCGCAAGTCTGCCATCAGCTTAGACTGAGGGTCGACTTAAACAATATCGCAGCAAAAACTAGAATCGGTTAGCATGTGTTTAGATCCGACCATCTTACAGTGACAAGTTCACTTGAGTTACAAACTCACCCGCTCAAGGCACGTGCCTAAGCATCGCCAAATAGTCAGGAACAGGATTTAAGCGTTCCTACACTCCGGTACACGTAACTATTCGGAAATGGTTGTATTTTGAGTCGCTTGGAACCAACCTCAAAGAACACGTGTTCAATGGTCTTCAATTTGACTTTCAAATATCTTGGATCAAATGCATTTCAGTTTCTCGAAATTTGAGATTTTCACGTTATTACGTATCGTTTTTCATTCATAAATCTGTAAATCGAAAAATCATATCGTATTTAATATTAAAAATAATATTTAAGGTTAGCTACACTTTCACATAGCCAGGCTGTTAAAGTCGATGGCCAGTACAACGGAATTTACCAAATTACTTCACTAATTGCTTTTACTTTTAAGTTTCCCTTATTAATTAACTCTTTAAAACTCTGTCCTTCCAAAATCCAAGAGCCCAACAATCGTTTTCAAAAGGGACAATTTTATGGGGGTTTTAAGGTCACATAAACTACTCTGGTCATTAGCGTCAATACGAAAACCCATAAAAAAATCTTGGGCTTTCATTCGAGCCCAGGACCACTGGCGTATTGGGCATCTATCTAGAGAACCACGCCACTAAGTTACCTATACGGGCGGGTTTAAACAACCAAAATAATATTAGGTACACAAAATGTACAAATATGATTTACGACAGGGCAATTTCAAGTTTAAAAATGTGCAAATTTATTACGATTCAATAAAGTCTAGTAAAATGTCTTGTCAATGAAGATTCATTCTTAAAATGTTCTTACAGTGAAAAACGGTTAACACGAAATTGAAGGGTCGAAGTATTTTTTTCGTGTAACGCGATTTCCTTCGTCTTACTAGAACTGTACTAGTTTTTGTTGGAATCTTAAATATTATTTCTTGTTGAACATTTTTCAATGTTTCAATTGTTGTAATTTTTATCTCTCGAATCTCGTTAAGTATTGATTTTAAAGAAAAAAATCTAAGGGGAATAATTGTAGGGAATTTAATTTACTTTAATATGGTAAATGATCAATTTTATACTGAAAAGCACGGTTTGAAAAATATTTAAAAAAAACCCTTCTAAGATGGGAACTTGCTTCCGTCCGCTGTCCAACGTTCACACCAAATTGGGACTTTTAATATGTTTCTTATGTAGGGCTTTTTTATCTTTTTACGAATAAAACCACTAGGCTTATTTTTACATTTTTTTTATTTTACTAACTACGGTTCTGATTGTTGGTCAGAAACGTTGGGAACTAGTGAAAGGTAAAAAAATCAGTTAAATATACTTAATCTTATTAGAGTTTGAGAGGGTGATATATGAGTTGAACTAGCTAGGTATATCCTATATTACAAACCTCGGCAATATTTTTGATGAGATCAGTAAAACACTATCAGTGTATGAAACTTTTATCTGACTTTGCAAACTTATTTAATCATCTTGATACATTAATAAATGAAATATAAACAGTGAATACTTGAGCAAATAATTTTTTTGTTAAAACTTCTTGAAAAAATTGCTTAGATTGAATAAGAAACCTGGGTGACTGAGATAAGCAAAAAATTTCTATGAGTATTTGCCAGGTATCGTCATTTTAACCCACTTAATTTAAATCCTTTCTAACTGAGAATCAGAAGCCTCTATAAGAGCAAGTTTTTCGCTTAGAGATCTTTTTAACTGAGACCTTTACTTGTATAAGCGACAGTTGACAGTTAACTTCCGTACAGTTATTGTACTTGGTTTAGACATGTTCTTGATGAAAACAAAACCGTACATTGTACGGTGCGATGATATGCGCATTATAAAATTACTCGTAAAAGCCCGGCAATCAACAAAATTGACTGCTCTTTTAGTGCATGGCGTGCATGGTATCAGTGTATAATGTTGACTATTTGAATTCCGTGCCAAATTCACTCCATTGGTTGGCACTGTAACGCAAGAAACCATAGCGACAACATCTAGCGACATTTAATTATTTTAAGTTGGCATAGCGACATCCCATTCTGCACGCACGCCAAAATAGGGAAGTTATATGTATAAAGTTATGATCATATGACATACATTACGTATGTCTTGTACCATACAATATACGGTGTAATTTTCATCTGTAACACATCTACTGATAACTGGTTATGCTTGCATTTATTATGTACTTAATTATGAACAAAAACATTTGATAATGTTTTTTTTTTCCGTTTTGCGTGTCCCAGGATATTCCTTCTTTTTATCACTGTGACCAAGGAGGAATGTTAAGTACTATTGTTACAATTTATTTAAGTGAAATGTTATTCACAGTACTTGTTACTCAATTATAATGTGATATAATCACAAATTGTTTTGTCTCTGCTGGCCTCAAGTTTAATCCTTTCTTCCTGCATAAATATAAGCGATCATTAACCCCCATAAATCATCACAAATACAGGTAATTCTTTAATGCTATTGTGTCCTTTCAACAGGGGCACTCATCTATATTTAATATTCTTTTGTAAAACTAATCCAGTCATAAAAGTTTTGGACATTATTTTGAAACATTAAATTACTCACATTGTTGATTGAAACAGTATTTATTTTTTTGGTTTCACAGCTTTGGCTCTAGATTAAAAAAAATTCTGATCCCAACAAAGTGTTAAACTACAATGGTCATTCTGGCTATATTGATTAGCTTTCAATTCGGGTATTGTGGGGTTTTTAGCTACCTCTATTCTTAAAACAATAGATGTCTTGATTGATTTATAGACAGGCTGGAAATTATTATAAATTACCGAAGATAAAATCATGAAATGTGATAACATCGTCCTAATAGGACCATAACGTCCACCACAGAAGGAATTCCCAAATTTTCTATTTCAAAGTGAAAATCATATAGTGGAATAAAAGTTTAGCATTTTGTGCTATATATATATTTATATATATATATATATTTCTACTCCCAAATTATCAATTTTCTCAAATTCTAATTTTGCAATTATGAATCTACACTTCCTAAAAATGAAACTGTGAATTTTCACTAATTGACAGTGCATATTTACTATTTGCCAATGCTATAAGTAGGCATACTACTAACAATTAATGGATCCTCACCTTTTCAATCAGTGATATGATAACACTAACTAATTTAGCGAAAACCACACTAGTAAATTATTAAATTGGGATAAGTAGTAATAATAACTAAATGAAACAATCAAATTCTTTATAACAACTAGTGATGGCATGATTAATTGAAATAATGAAATTCACGTAAACAATTAGTGACATAAGAAATTGCTTGTATTGGTATAGTAAAACGCACTATTTCAATTAGTAAATAAAAAATTAAAAAATTAAATAGAAATTTTATCATATTATGACCAAAAGTAAAATTAAGCTAAACCATTTAAAGAAAATTGAAATATCAATGGATATAAATATGCAACTAAAATTAGTATCATTTTAGTAAAAACGTAAAATAACTGACATTGTTTAGTGTAAAATGTGTATGACGAGTGAGGTTATGCTCACTAGGATCAATGAGTTCGTGTTTTTTATTAAATATTATGCTTATTTTAATATAAATAATAATATTTCCACTCTTTAAAAATGAAACAGTGAAATTTTCACTATTTAGGTTATGAGTCATTCGTATAAATTATTGAAACTTTCACTCTTTAGAAATAGTAGTTTCCACCATCACTATTTCTTTGGTTATTTTCACTATAAATTAGTAAAATTTTTACTCTTTAGAAGTAGTGGGTTTTACAACCACTATTTCTCCAGTATTTTTTGATAGTGACTATTTCACTATTTATTTTACAAGAATGATTTTAGCTGTTCTATAAGTGAATTGTTTTGTTCTGGTCAGTGATTTTTTATGAATTCATTCAGTGCTTTTAAAAAAGTGAATATCTACTAATTGCTAGTGCTATAATTATAGCCGCGGCAAATAGTGATTATGCACTACAAATAGTGAAAATCCAATGATTAATTTTTAGAGAAGTTTACTGATAAAATTAATTAATTAATAAATACACTGCCAACAAAATAAATTTGATCTATCGTAAAATATTGATTGATATATCGTAAAATTGACTAAGAAAATTATTATGAAAAAAATAAATTTCTAGAATTTCCTGCTTGATTTAAGACTACACAATACTTATACTAACCCACTTGATGGCGCAGTGGTTAGAGCAACTGCTCTCTCTGCTACATGCGCCAGTGGTTCTGGGTTCGATCCCCATCGAATCTCTAGATATAAGATTAAAAATTAAGATTCAAGACCTACAAAATATTTCTGTGTGTAAGACAGACGTGATATGACCATAGATGTTAAAGCGACTATAAACACACAAAAAAAAATACTTATACTTATAATACTTAATAAATGATCGCTTTGTATTACCTAGTTTTTCTTTAAAATGTATAATCACCTGTAATTGTTTTGTAATAATATTAAATTAAGGTCTCTTTAATTTATTTCTGGCTGTAGCAAATCTTCAACCTAAAGCCATCACACTTTTAAATTATGCATATGTGGATAACAAAAGCACTGAATGAATAAAAAAAATTCACTGACTTAGTCAAAACAATTCACTTTTATAACAGCCAAAATCACGCTTATAAAAAACTATTTGTTTATATCACTATTTATATCAAAAAATACTGGAAAAATAGTGGTGGTAAAAACCACGACTTCTTAGAGGTGAAAATTTCACTTATTAATAGTGAAAAATACTAAAGAAATATTGATCGTGGCAACCACTATTTCCAAAGAGAGGAAATTTCACTAATTTATATTTAAAAACACTTATTTTACAGTGAGTTAATGACTTAATGACCTTAATAGTGAACATGTTACTGTTTCATTTTTAGAGAGCAGAAAAATATAAAAAACCTCTATTTTTGTTGATTATTAATTCGTTCAGTTTAGGGTTGAAACAAGTTTTCAAACTCCAATAATTAAGTGAATTTTTCATGATTATATGAAATTTACCTCATATAGAACAAGGAAATATTTTGAAAATCAATAATTAAAAATTACTTAAAACGCTATTTAAACACAGAAATATTGTTTTGAATTAAATATATAGGTATATTAAAATCTTTACAGGACTATAACAATCATTTTTCCAGCGTTTTTCTTAAGTTTTCTTAAAAATTCGTCTTAATTTTGAATCTGGTCGGAAACTGCGCCGTCATCTGCGGCTGTTTGCTAAAAGATAATCGCAACTCAGTAGTGATAATTAACTTTGACAGTTATGACCGTTGTCCAGGTTTATCCCAATTTTTCTTAGATTTAAGTCGTTTTAAGTGAATGCTAATATTTAATTGTGAAACTGAATATTGGTGAATTGTTTTAAATAAATAACAAACGGCATATTTTGGAATTTAAATAGGTCAATAAGTCCGTTTTTATTTGAAAATGCTGACGTCCATATTGGAAAATGTTGGTTTTATCTTTCTGTGAAAACTTGGTATGTTTTGAATGCATACTTTAGTTTAATTAGTTTAATTAGTAGAAAAGGTTTCAAATAAAAGTTGTAGGCTTTGATGAGTCTAATAAAAAATTGAAAAAACCTTAAATCCTAAAAAGTGAAAAAAATTATAGTATAATGAAACCCATTGGAAAAGGAAGAGAATATAACAAAAATGAAAGGAAAAATAAATTACGGCCCATCTGAGGTGAGGAAGTGGAAAAGGAGGGTGTTTTTAAGTGTAGAAATGGTTTATCTCAGTTTCTGGCAAAACTACAAGTCCTATAGAAAAAAGTTAAATTGCAAAGTTGTAGATAATAAGTAGATCTACAACTTTTATGCTAACACTTTTTTCATATAACCTCGCCATTTTTGAAAAATTGTAATAACCAAGTTTTTATTTTTTTTTTATTTTTTTACAAAAGAAAAATTTTCATGGAATTTTGTAAAAATGTACCTTTTAATGTCACAAACACACTGTAATTTTTTTGATTTAAAATATCAATTTTTTCACCTTATAATGACTTAAAAATTCTCTTGTCAAAACATCTGATTTTTTAAAAAAGTCGGTAATGTTTTTGTTTATTGAAACCTCTACTTTGTGATGGTGCAAAAAATATATACGTTACAATGTTAAATGTTCTCAGAAAATGCAATAATTAAAGTTTAAATTTAAATAAATTGCTCAAAATTGTACATAACACAATTTTGAACCATTTATTAAAATTTACACTTTAATTATTACATTTTCTGAGAACATTTAATATTGTAATGTATATATTTTTGCACCATCAGAAGGTAGAGATTCAAACAAACAAAAAGCCCAACAAAATGTTTAGACGTGAGAATTTTCGATTGAAAATTAGGGTGCTTTTTCGATATTAAGTCATTATAAGGTGAAAAAATTGATATTTTAAATCAAAAAAATTACAGTGTGTTTGTGACATTAAAAGGTACATTTTTACAAAATTCCATGTAAATTTTTCTTTTGTAAAAAAATAAAAAAAAACTAAAAACTTGGTTATTAGAATTTTTCAAAAATGTTGAGGTTATATGAAAAAAGTGTTAGCATAAAAGTTGTAGATCTACTTATTATCTACAACTTTGCTTTTGAACTTTTTTCCATAGGACTTGTAGTTTTGTCGAAACTTGAGATAAACTGTTTCTACCCTTAAACATCCCCCCCTCACATTTTCCACTTCCCCACTTCAGATCGACCATAATTTATTTTTCCTTTCATTTTTCTTATATTCTCTTCCTTTTCTTATGGGTTACATCCTACTATAATTTTTTTTGGGTTCTAAAATTATCTACCTTGGTCTAATGGAGCTATGATCAGGAGTATGTTTTGATATGCTCGTTTTTTTTAAAGATAGAAAATTTTCATCTGGATAACTCTCTCAGGTTTGTTTCTGTTGTCTATAAAACAATGCTTCTCCATTTTGTTATACAGTCAATACCTACCTGAGTGAATGACACCTGGATAAGTTAGAAAACTCTATAAATAAAAGTATTAGCAAGGTACCATCATTTTAACTCTTTAAAACCTCTATAAGTGGAAAACAGAAACCTTTTTAAGAGAAAGTCGTTTTTCACTCTTGAACTTTTCATTCTATAACTGAAACATCTACTTTACCTCTTATTTTGGATCCCATCAGTTTCGTTGAAATTTATCGCTCACCAATTTTTCATTTGAAGGAAATTGAAAAACTTCATAAGTCTAAAATGTCCCATCCACGTTTTTCTCGCTTTGAGTAACGATTTAATTAACGCCCCATTAAAACTGTTTATCTAAACGTACGATCGTTAGAATTTTTCAACAGTTTCTAAATATAAATAAGTCAAAGTGAATATTAAAAAAAAAGGGATTCACCCAAATCCACTTAAATCCACTTAATATCCTCCATATTATTTTAAGCTGTATTTTTTTCAGTAATTTGATCACTAAATTCATGTTAATGACCCGAAAATATTTTCTAAAAATAGTTTCCCGTTTAAATTTTTGATATTTTTAAGCTGTGCGGGAAACGTACGCCGAAAAGCCTATATGGCTCGAGCTGGAGCTTTGATTCATTTTGATCAAGTTCACTCGTTTTTGATTTAAATATTTTCAACATCCATTTAAGAAAATCAATTAGGAATTTGATGAAGTGCCATTTAAAGTTTATGAGGGTAAAATATGATGTGCTCATGCGCGACCTGCGCTTTACTCTCCAAAATGGAGTCTCATATTCCATTATATGAAAGCACGTAAACCTTAAATGTACAATACACGAAACGTGGTTTTTGTTATATATTTAACTCGATGAAGATGAATTGAGCGGAACATTTTTTGAAATGCACCGACCGACGCAACGTTACATTAAATAACCTTTTATTTCATAATATGAATGTTTCAAATTGTAATAGGGATTTGAACCCGGAACGTTTGCGTTTTGTGGTTAAGGCAGCTACCACAAATAAGTGGTCGCATCGTCATCAAAACTATCAAAATCCAATCATCGAAATAAAAATGATTTACGATCTACGAACGGGAATCTTCTCGTCAGCACAGAGTGAATGGTATCTACAATTTTTTTTTCTAAAATAAGATAAATTTATTATCACTCTGACAAGAGCCGGTTTATCGACCGCTCCAGGCCAATAGTTCAAACTTTTAAATTATTTAATCGCTTAGCTAATTAATTATCAAGCAAATTAATTGTCTGCGTTTGTAGTAAAACAGTACGATTTGCATGTTGGACAAGACTGTTGTTGATCTTTCCTATAGCCAAGGTGATTTAATCACGAATTTACGGAAGTTAAGCGAAAAGTCGAGGTCTTATTTATCCATGTTGTGGTAACTTTTCTAAAAAGGTCAAGACATTTGACCAAAGTGTGACCCGGGTCATAAGGAAACATTTACTAGTAACACCATACTGTTAGCTTACCACATTTTTTCTATTTTGATTTTCCCGCCCATTTTTCTTTTTCTGACTCGACAAAAACGCGATAGACATACTCGCACCGACAGAATCGCGATAACAACTAAAAGTATATATTTTGAGCTTTTACAAGTCTTATCAAATATTTAGTACTAGCTTATACCCGCGCGTCGTCTGCGTAGATTATTATGTTAAGAACATATTTAATTTACAAAGGAAAAACATTTAAAAAATTGAAAGCAAAAATATATTAAAAATAGCCGGAAAGAACTTAGCGTAGAACATTTTTAACTATGTGCCCGAAAATTGCTCCTTCAAAATCCGCTATTGCTCCAAGTGTATAGTTATTAGTTAATCAATAATTAATTTTTCAAAAATTTATAAGTTCAAAAATAATAATCGCTATAAATAATCCAAAATAAGCACTGTTTTTATTTTTTTTTTCTTCAATAAATTGTTCCTTAAATACTCTTTTCGGATCCGCAATTGCTCCAGGTGTATAGTTAATTAGTAATTCAATTTTTAAACTATTTATGTTTATAAGATCCAACGGCAGTTGATGACGCCATAGGACAACAATATATGTATAAATTGTTAAAAATAATTAATTATTAAAAATATTGCATAAATTTGATCAATTATTAGCGTAATGAAAAGAGCAGATGGAGAACTTAAAAAAAGAAAAACAACAATTTCAATTAAAAATTATTTTGAGTTTTATAGCGATTTTATGATAATTCTTGAGTCTTAAAATTTATTAAAAATTTAATTATTAATAAGCTATTAATTATACACCTGGAGCAATTGCGGACCCGAAAGAGCATTTAAGGAGCAATTTAAAAAGAAATTAAAAAAGTGGCATTTTTGTATTTTACAGCAATTTTAATTTTTAGTTGGCAAATTTTTGAAATATTTATTATTAATCAATTAATAATTATATACACTTGGAGAAATTGCAGATTCTTAGGGAGCAATTTTTTGGCATATAGTTTAATTTAAAAAAATTTTTCTCGCTAACTTAGGTAATTCTTTCTGGCTAAAAAATATATGCAATAATAAACGGGAGTGTTGAAATATAATTTGCTTATTGTAACGGTTGTAACTTAATCAGTAGGCAAAGGAAGGAGAAACATAGTCTGTCCAGCCAATGCGTATTAGATCGTTTTTCCCACACTATCAAAGCGACGAAACTTTTACCACTAAACACATTTTGCTTGTAAAAATCCCATTTTTTAAAACTTTAATTACTTTGTTTTTAATTAAGATATCGCGATAATTCTTTTTTTAGATAGTATATAAGAAGTAAAACAAAAAAAATTGATAGAAATCTATCCAGTCGTTTTTGAGTTAAAAGCGAACATTGAAAAACAGCTATAATTTTATTTATATAGATTTCAAAACATTTTTAGTAAACTTAAAGTATGGATGGATTTCTTTTGTCGTCCTTTTTATCAAATCTTTCAATTTTTCATTTTATTTAACATCATGCTTGGTATTACAGGTTTGAAACACTCTGAATATACGGCGAATAAAGGCAAAAGAAATGAAGGCTTGCACAGAATATAAGATTCACTACTTGACTTGATTTTCAAGCTAGTTGATCTGAACTTAACTTGAAATCCAGTCAAAGATTAATCATAATCTGATGACAAATCTCGTATATGCGACGATACTCGTTTCCATTTGGTATTCTTTAACATAGAGCGAACCGGCAACTATCGTTTGAAGCGTGAAAGTCACGAGATTTGTCTTGAAGTGACAATTGTCGTCTTACTCGACTAGTAACACGTTTTACGGAATAAGCTTGATTATGTGAATATCAAATCAAGTCAAACATTGGCTTCGCAAGTTGTTTCATTTACAAGTCAAAATATTATTTAATTGGAAAAATAGCCCATTATTTGACCTTATAAATTCCTAAACAGTTTAATTAGAATCAAAAACTTGTGAACCAAAAGCGTGCGTCCATGGAAGCTGTGGAAGCACCGCTTCCCTAATTTCTTTAGAAAATATATGAGTAAATAATTTTTTTTTCAAAAATATTTCAAATTTGCCTACATATATATCCATTATTTATAAGAATTTTGGTTAAATATTCCAATTAAGTTTCAAATGTTAGTAAAATTTCAAACAAATCTAAAACTTTTAAACGTTCAACTTACTAACAATCAAATATAAGACCCAACAACATATTTAAAATCCGTGGCTTGAGCAACGTGGCCACTATACACCATAATGATATGATGAAATGAGATAGACTTATGTAAATATCTTGTGGAAGCTGCTTGGGTTGTAGAATCCACTTAACGTACAGCTATTCAACATGATCGCGCATGCGTATGCGGTGTCTAATGGCCCAACTTGCTAAAACGGTTCGCTTGCTTGGATACTACACACTGAAATACCGCATAGAAGATTCCATAGCTTTATTCAGTAGAACATAGTGAGAGCTAAATAAACGTATAACGAATGGAACAAGCGTATCTATATTTGGCAGCCGCATTGTTAAAAACAATATCGTAATAAAAGTGCGTTTGTTTCCTTTACATTTTAAAATTACTTTCTAGAAGTTTTAATTTTAAAAATTTAGTCTTTATATCCCCATGGTTTTAGATTGCAATTGCATAGTTGAAAATTTTTTCAATAAACTATTTGGCTTCACACCGTTTAAAGAAAAAGAAATAATTATTAAAAGCAGAAGGCCAAAACCTACGTTAAGTATATCTAGCGCTATAAAAAAATATTTGACATTTTCAAAGTAAAAACGATGGTAAAAATGGCTTCTTTGTGTAAAAATTTACCAGGCATTTTCATAGTAAAATTTACAATAATAAAAAATAGCTTCCCTACTCGCAAATTTCACCGCACGCCACTGTTGTGAACTTTGGTAAAGGTATTTATTTTTTGTACTTAAAATAAGTAAACTTGATGTTATATATAGACTAATTCCATTTCATCCGATTATATTACTATTATTAAGTAAAAACTGCATTTACATACTGACATTATTGTTGGGTATATGAAATGTCGAGTTGAGTGAACCAAGAGGTCGATTTTGAAAAAGAAAAATATAGTGGCTTGCGACATTTTCGAATTAGGTCGACTTTACTATGAAGAGCGAGAGTTGATTCGATTATCTGTTATGATAAGCGTTTTATTTATTTGTTCTTTACATATGTATCTAGGCCCATGCTCTCGTTGTTTGTTTAGAAAATTTTCTTATCACTTCACGTTTTTTATCTACCTTGAATTATCTTTCAAGTTGTCATTACGTTGTTGCTTTCCATTTACAAATTTTACACGAAACGCGCGTTTAAATATTTTTTAGATATGAGTAGTTAATCTATGTTGATACAAACATTGCGTACAAACATGTATAAGCTGTCGCTTCACGACAAATGTCGTGTATGTGACGATGGTCGTTTGTTTTTACAACTTGAATCGGCAATTGTCGTTTGAAACGAGAAATTCACAAAATTTGTCGTGAAATAAAAATTGTCGCCTCACTTGACAAGTGACAAGTCTTAATGAGTAGACTGAAATCTAAGTTGGTACAGCAGGTAGAGATTTCCTTCTTTTCTTCATAGCTTTACCCGGTCAAAACTTGAGTGGATTGAAAAGTGGAATTAATTATATGATAAATCGATTTGTTAAAGGATCGATGTAATTTTCATATGATCTAGATTTGAAATGATATTTATCTTGTTTGAAGCATGTAATTGTATGTAGTAATTGTAATTAAATAAGTGTTTAATAAATATTTAATGAGTGATTTGTTAATAAACCGGTTTGACCATATGGACGTATAGGTAATATTTTTTTTTATTTTCCGATCAGAGACGAAACACAGGCTTCATATTGCATTCCAAAGTCGGTCATTGTTGGACGACTTCCACATTTGTCCATTAGCCATAGAGTTCACTGCGAACGAGCCGTGGACATGGGGAAAATCTTCATTTGAAAATCGAAAGTTTGATCGATTGATTATTTGAACGACTAAAGCCACTTTGGCCACGTTCACTTTCCTCGAATTTTTCTCTTGTGGTCTGTTTGTTGGCCAAGATTGGTGGATCGCCTCCGCAAATGGGTGCACACACGGTCATTGAATGTTTTCGTCGGCTAAACCACACGATTTGGGATCGGCTCACACATCCGAGAAAATTGGACTCGTTTTAGATTTTTCAATTATTCACTTTTCGATTTTTTCCTCGATACAATTAGTCAAATTGGATGGAACACACCCTATCGTGGGCGATTGGATCACTATGTGGATCTTATTAAAAACCATGTCATCCTCGAAATGCACTTTCATCTTATACTACAATTTTTTCAGACTTAACAATAGGACCCAGTATAGCACTAAAAATTGTTGGAAATAAATCGTGCACAAGTTCACATAGATTCGGTATGCGTTGAGTGCGGGAGGGGCTGGTTAAAGGTTTCGTTTTTGGTTTTTCTAAAATATTGGTCAAACCGTGGTTTCTAGTGAAAAACATGTAGTATGTAGTATGCAGAATAATATGTGTGTACAAAATTAAAGTAAATAAGATTCCCTACAAAATTTACAAAATACAAAACAATATTATATATAATATATAAATAAATATTATAAAAAAATGAAAAACCGACTTCAAAATATATATAAATTCTAAAACAAAAAATGCACTAAAAAGTAAAAAAATACTTATGTATACTTGCAGTATCTACAACTTACAAATTATTATTAGGATGATACAATGTACAACTATTGTTATTTTTGGAGTTGGTGTCAGCCAAGGAATTACGACTATATTGGTACTTAACAAAAAACGAGAATACCTTATGAAAATTATTTTTCAAATGAACTTTTAAACAATATACTCGAACTGTAACAATATCTAGCGACCTTTAAACTACAAAATACCAATACCAACTAAACTTTTTTACAATTTTTACAAATTACCATTAATATTTATTTTCTTGACTGACACCAACTCCAAAAATAACAATATTTGTACATTGTATTATTCTAATAATTTGTAAGTTGTAGAACCTGCAAGGATACGCCATTATTTTGTTACTTTTTAGTGCATTTCTTGTTTAAGATTTTTTATTTATTTTGAAGTCGGTTTTTCATTTTTTTATAATATTTATTTATTTCTCGCGTTTTAGTGATCTGAAGTTTGATAACTGATTTTATTTTCTTGAAAATGGTAGACCTTCTAAAAGCGCTGCTCATATGAGGCAGTGCCGTTTAATATTAAAAGTTACTACATCATCCCTTTTTTGCCCTTAAGGGTTGAAATTTTTTGCGTTTAAATGTAATAACAAAACTAAGTAGATTATTCTTTCCAACAGAAAAAAAATTATACAAATTCGGTTAAATGTTACGATTTCATCCCCTATTTTCATCCATAAGGGGTGGATTTTTTTCATCAAATTGAAATGTGAACAATTTAAAGGTACGTTGTATGTAATAAAAACAAAGTTATCAAAATCGGGTTAGCCAGAAAAAATTTATAATATTATTTTATCTCTAATTTTTAACTCTTTATGAGTGGAGTTTTTTTTTAAAAATGGATAGGAGATTAATTTAAGGTTGTGTTCTACAAATAAAAAAAGAATTATCGAAATTGAGCTATCCAATAAGAAGTTAGTATTTCATCCCTTAGTTTTTAAGCCCTTAGAAGTGAATGACTTCCTTCAAATTAAAATGGAACCACATGAAAAGCACTGGATTTCAAATAAAATTTGTTTTTTTAAAATCGAGCTATCCAATAAGAAGTTAGTATTTCATCCCTTAGTTTTTAACCCCTTAGAAGTAAACAATTTCCTTCAAATTAAAATGGGACCATTCGGGAAGCACCAGCTTTCAAATAAAAAAAGAATCATCAAAATCGCTTCACCCAGTCGGAAATGCTGAGGTAACAAACATAAAAAAAAATACAGTCGAATTGAGAACCTCCTCCTTTTTTTGAAGTCGGTTAATAATATCTAAAATATTATATATACCTAATATATAATCTATACCAATAATAAGATCGAAGATTTCTGCTTTTTGAATACCTATATAATGAAAACGTTACGTGTCCCCTGCGCGAGGGAACATAAACGGAATTATTTTTCTCAGCTAAGATTTTTATCTAATCTAAAAAATGTAAGGTGTTTGGTTGAATACTCTTTATTACCTACATTTTCATATGTTTATACTAAAAAATAACGGCCATTTTCATTGCACTTTTACCCAAAAAAAAAAAAACATTATTTGTCTAGTGTAAACTTAAAAACGGCTGAACCAATTTCAATGAAATTTTCAAAAATTTATTAAACATTGTAACTTATATATAAGATATTATTTATTTCGAATAGTTTTGTCTGTCTGCCTGTTTGTATTTCGCAAACTTGAAAACGGCTGATTTGATTTAGACAAAATTTTCACACAAAGGTAGTAAACATTACAAAAAGTGCTATAAAATACTTTTCATTCCGAAAAAATTTTGATTTTCTGAGCAAAAAAATAAAAACTATAAAAACAGTGCAACGAAAAACATACATCGTCAAACTTGAAAACGCTCAGCGAAGCGGGCGGGGATCAGCTAGTTGTAATATATAATTTATAATATACAATATATAATATATAATACTTAATGTGATATGGGACAACTTTGACCATATGACAACTATTGGATCAGTTATCGTTTTTTTAGACTCATTCAAGCATCTCTGATTTGGATAAAGTGGATTTTCCGAAAATTTGCTAGCTATTTGTAGCTAAGCTTTCATACAGGTTACTAATGATACAGTATTCAATGATTCTATTATAAAAATATAAGGGGATGGGGGATATATGGAAATGGGATGAGGGAAGAGTCCAATTGTAGAACAAAGATGGATCCCATTCTGTAGTAATGTTTATCGCGGGACCAGGATGGGCTTCCTTTCAGGTCGACCACTTGTTGAGAGCGTGAAAAATAGAACAATATGGGTTTGCAAATGCTTCCGTAAAATTATAAAACGAAAAAATTTTCGGAAATAATTTTTTTTATTTTTTAAATGCGATTTAATAAGTTTTGTAAGCCGTAGGTGTTTTGGTCTTCATTGACCGGACTGAATGACCACTTAACCGTGATTGTTGAATTTTTCGGTGAAGCATCTAGCTGTTTATAGCTTCATTTGGCTGAAAAATTTTGTATTCATAACATTTTGTAATGATTAATTTTTTGAGAAAAAAAAATTTGGAGAAATGATCCCATTTTATAACGGATTGGCTAAGCGTGTAGTCAAATTCACTTTTATGGCCAGAAATGCGATGAAATTTCTACCGAGAGCTGTGGGCATCGCCATATTTGGACTTGAACTAAATCACTTTTTCTAAAAATGTACATCCAACGACAAACAATCAGATTGCTGAAACTTATTTACCAATTAGTGAACGGCAAACATTTGGCGAAAAATCTCAACCAACTTTCCAATTAAATAACTTTTTGGCTACAGCTAGAAAAGGGACTTTAAGGACAATTTTCGGTTTTTTTAATCGGGGAATTTTTTTTTTTCAATTGGTTCTTTTTTCTAGTTAAAAGGTACTTATACTGTGGCTTTTGGTTCATTCAACCCGTACGAGGTTCGTGTCGCACTTGAATTGCTTGTGGCCTTAGTGCCCTTTACTGATCATTCTGGCCGTATATTGGTTGCGGCTGCAATTATCGCTCGTTTCAAAAACAATAATCACAGCTTCCCAAGATGGGAATCTCGCTAATTCTCTGCAATTAAATGAAACGATCTCGAGAAATGGCCGAGTTTTCCCTCAAAAAACTTTCTGCACCAGTTTGAAATCAGCACCAATCAAGATATATCATATCAAGATTTTCCCACCAAAATTGATCACTTTACCAATGAATTACGAATTAAGTATATTTTTTGAATAAAACTATCATTAATCTATCATTTTGGATAAAATTAAGCATATTCAGTTTTTTTAACAAATTTTTTTGCTGGTTTTAATCATAAAGGACTGAGCTTTTTGCTCCATATCAACATGTAAAAAAATGCCAATGCTTCTAACTCAAATTGCGTTTTACAATCGTAAATTTTTACAACATTTTAGAATTTGAATTGTCTTAAGATCCCAACATTGCTCGACCTACCCGCGTCGAGTTTCTCAAATGAAAGCAACCTCTGTCGCAATTGCAACGAATCCATAAATAGATGAACTTGGATATTAAATGAGTGTCCTATCTTGTTGAATTTTGTATAAGCTAAACACTTTTTGAGAAAATCGTAATTTTTGATTACGATTATGATTGCTGATCAAAATAATGAATAACCCGACGTTACTCAGTTTAAAACTTATTGAATATGGATAGTAATACGTTTATAATCAATGTCGGATTTAACTTAACTAAACTTGACATTAGTAACTATTAAATAGATTTAACATAAAAAAAAATTAACAATATTAACATGCAACTCTTTTAATTTGATTTTTGATCAATTTTTGGACGTTTGTAGCTTCTAGAATAGTCAAGTAGCTTGAAAATCATGTGAAATTGTGAATTCACACTAACACGTCGTATAACTTTTTAACGTTTGTTGAATCGCGAATAAAATTTAGTGATAAATTATTGATTATTGTTAATAGTGAATAGAATTTAATTTGTGTTCAGAAAAGCGGGCGAGAAACAGATTGTATGTAGTTAAACGAGACGTTGTTGATCACTTGCTTATTTTGTTTTACATTTCGTTTGAATGTGTTCTATTGGAACTTTTTTAATTCTATTGAAGTTCCATGATGTAAGGATCTTGTTTATTTTTAATAGTGTATCAGGTTTCATGGGTGTATCATACTTGGTCATTATGGCCTATGATGACCTTATTAACAGGGTTGGTTACGTTGCACTCGACTGACGGAAGTTTGCGGAAGTTGAATGGAAAATGAACAGGCGATTGGAATACAGTGAAATTGACGATTCGAATCGTATAATTGAACTTGAACAATGAAAACTGATTGGAAACAGGTTTTACCAGAATTACGAGAGCCTTCGGAATAGTAAAACAGAAATTACACATCCACTTACGTGTTTCGAGGCCATCGTTAACTGATAGCGACGATTCAACGATTTGTCTTCCATCGCTCGTTCTGTGTCTTCTTTATCTTTTACTTTTTTTCTGGGCTTCTTTTATATCTAGGTACTATATTTATGGCTTGTTATGGCTTGTACATTTTGCTTTGTTCTTACGAGAAAAAAGTCGTTTGGCCAGAAAGAGATGCGTCGGGAACCCGTCGAGATCCATTATCTTGAGCTATATTCTCACCCAGAAAACGAGTCAACTGCTCACTTTTACGAACCATTCCAGATAATCTCTTTATAGCGTAGATTCCTATCTTCTAATAGCCATTTTCTCTTGGACCCCATTGCGAATGTCTAACGTTGCATTTTCGAACTTAAAAAAAAAACGGTTATTGGCCTCGTGAATTGCGTAAATAGTTACATAATGCGGAATAATTAAATGTAAATAGACAATTAACGGGGAAAATCTCGTGAAGAAAACGACGGGCTCAACTTACAGATTCAAGGTAATAAGTCTTTCCGCCGTTTTGAGTTACATGACACGGAAATGTACAAGCAACTGAACGCAAATGCTAATTACATGCGTTACGGATGCCAATTCTGAAAACATAAGAACTTCTTTTACCTTGTAGATCTGAAGGGTAGTCCTGAGAGGAATCGCATTGCCGAAATAAGACTCAATCGTGAAGGTTTCTCTATCGTCAGATCCATTTTCTTATTACATTTAGCTGAACATTAAATTATTTGCTTTTTCCATCTCAAATCTGAAACGTTTTCGGTGACTTTATTATTTGGTCTCTGATTTAGAAATTCGCTGCTTGACTTAATTTTAAAGATACTTAACCTAAATTTAACTTAATATCTAATCCAATATTAATACTGAAATATCAAGTTAAGTCAAACATTAAATTTGCATGAAAGGGTTTCACCCTTTATAAGCTTATGGTTTAAATGGGTTTCCATATAAAATCTGCACTAGTACTTTTTTACTTAGTTTTGCAATCGGGTCAAATTTTTGAATTCGAGCTTTCACCGGAAAAAAATGTTTTGAGGTCCCCTGAATCCAAAAAAGTGTTTTTTAGAAACATGTCTTTATGTGTGGTTGTGTGTCCGTGTCATTGTGTGTGTGTGATATCCTAAATCCACTTGGAGTGATTCGTGTTCGGTTCAGTATCGGATCCGCGAACGAACCTGTAGTAAAGGAAGTATTGTGATCGGGTCGAATTTTCGAATTCGAGCTTTCACTGGAAATACATGTTTTGAGGTCCCCTGAGTCCAAAAAAATGGTTTTTAAAAACATGTCTATGTGTGTGTGTCTGTGTGTGACAGCCATATCGTATTGAAAGCTTTATCCGAATCTTACCAAATTTTGAATTTGGTCTCCATATTGCATCTAGTTGTACCGCGAAGCTTTTGGTTGAAATAGATTAAAAGCTCTACTTTATTATTTACTACTTTATTCTAGGAGTTTTTGAGCTTTTTCAAATTATTTCGAAAACGGCTTCAACGATTGTCTTTTAACTTACTTTAGTTCTTAGACTCATTAATTAAAACAACTTTTATCTGAAAATTTTTCTTGGGAAAATTCGAATAAGGACGATTCTGGGGTGAAGGTTGGGAATTCGTATAAACATATAAGTTGTATACCTGTTTGCATATAGTTCTGCTTATATGTATGGTTATAACATGTTTATATTTATTTGAACCAACAGCGAGTTTTATAAATGAAAGTAAAATAAAATACTGTGACGCCTTGCAGCAGATATTTTAGGATTGGTTCCGTTATTTTGTCGTTACTTGTAAGAAATAATTTTGGGTCAAATATAAACCCCCAAATTAGACTCGTTTTCGAAAAGTAGGGGTTGCAATTGTAAACTAGAATTTTTTTCTACTAAACTATGATTGATATTTCAATAATTCAAGCGCAGAATGAATGATAGCAACTAAAAGTTATCATAATTTTCCAACCAAATATAAGGCAAAAAAAAATGTTTTTCAAAATAAGGGGTGGTTTTTCATAGCATCTCCCCGAGGTACAACGTCCAAAAAAAAAATTACATTTAATCAGTAGCTCATCAACTATAATATATAAAAATTACATGGATGTACGAAAGGTGAAACATATTTAAAAAAACAAAACTTTTGTTTTGGTAAATGCATCCAGCGTTCTGGCGTTTTACCTGGAAAGTTTTCCGGGAGTTTTGAAAATCAGTAATTTTATAGATCTCGATGTGCTCTTTCTGAGTTTTAAGTTTGCTACCTAGTATTTTTGCCGCTCGCGTTACCATATTGGAAAATGGTGCCTAACACAGGTTTCTTGATAATATCCCCTTTCCGGCCCATTTGTGCCAAAAATACTTCTATATAAAATTAAATTAGAGAAAATTTCCTACAATTTATGTATTAAACTTTTTTTTCGTAAAATCAACAGTTTTGGCGTACGAGCGTCGCAAACCTTTATACATCTCCACCATTCGTGAATTTTAATTTTTTTTTTATATAAAATTTTATTGATTTGTTTACAACATTGATAAAAATGAGCAATGTGCCATTAAAATACAATTTTGTCCCTGACCTAGAATCAAGAATCAACCCTCACCCACTCACTACTAGATGTATAAAAGTTTGTGGCGCTCGTACGCTAAAACTATTGATTTTACGAAAAAAAAGGTTATTACCTAAATTTTAGAAAATTTTCAATACTTTCATTATGTACAGAAGTATTTTTGCCAAAAAATAGGCCACAAAGCAGATATTGTCAAGAAACATGTTATGGCGCCATTTTCCAATATGGCGGCGCGAGTGGTAAAGTTATACGAGGTAGTAAAGTTGAAATTTGGAAAGAAAACATCGAGATCTATGAAAATACCAATTTTCAAAACTTTCGGAAAACGTTCGAGGTAAAACTATCAAATGACTAATTGACTAGCGCTAGAAGTCCGTATGTGTCATGTAATTTTTATATATGATATTTGAATAGCTACCGATTATGTGTAATTTTTGAAAAACTATGAGATAAATAAATATTATAAAAAAATGAAAAACCGACTTCAAAATATATAAAAAATCTTAAACAAGAAATGCACTAAAAAGTAACAAAATAATGGCGTATCCTTGCAGTATCTACAACTTACAAATTATTAGGATGATACAATATTAATTTTTTTTACAAATATTGTTATTATTTATTATTATTATTATTATTATTATTACAAATATTATTACAAATAACTATTGTTATTTTTGGAGTTGGTGTCAGTCAAGGAAATACGACTCTATTGGTACTTAGCAAAAAACGAGAATACCTTATGAAAATTAGTTTTCAAATAAACTTTTAAACAATATACTCGAACTGTAACAATACCTAGCGACCTTTAAACTACAAAATACCAATTACCAACTAAACCTTTTTACAATTTTTACAAATTACCATTAATATTTATTTTCTTGACTGACACCAACTCCAAAAATAACAATAGTTGTACATTGTATCATCCTAATAATTTGTAAGTTGTAGATACTGCAAGGATACGCCATTATTTTGTTACTTTTTAGTGCATTTCTTGTTTAAGATTTTTTATATATTTTGAAGTCGGTTTTTCATTTTTTTATAATATTTATTTATTTCTCGCGTTTTAGTGATCTGAAGTTTGATAACTGATTTTATTTTCTTGAAAATGGTTAACCTTCCCAACGCGTTGCTTATATGAGGCAGCGCCGTTTAATATTAAAAGTTACTAAATCATCCCTTTTTGCCCTTAAGAGTTCAAATTTTTTGCTTTTAAATGTAATAACAAAACTAAGTGGATTATTCTTTCCAACAGAAAAAAAATTATCAAAATTCGGTTAAATGTCACTATTTCATCCCCTATTTTAATTAATTCATTTTAAAAAAATTCCAATTTTCACAATTCTTAGCAGAATATAATTCGCAGATCGAAAAAAATTAAAATCATAATTAAATTAATTGGTCGTCTAATTAAGTACAGCAATTGGTCGGAATTCAGATTTTATTACGAATTTAATGTATCAAAGCAACATGTATACAGTGTGTCAACGCTAACCGAAAACAATGTTGATCTATCTTGACATTTGATTTAAGTTAATGGATACTAAAATCCGATTTTACAAAAAATTCTTGCTCCGTTCAGTCATTTTCTCGACCCCAATTAATCAGAAGGTTTCCAAAATTGGCGTGCTGTCTCCAAAATTTAGGAATTTGAATGGTTTGCGTCAAGTAGATCTACGCCCTTTAATTCCAACGGTCGGTACACTCTCTGCGTAGACCTTTATAAGGTATTGAATAGATTAAATAAGTAGTAAACGTTTTCTACTTCTCTTCGCTCAAACGTTAAAAGACACTTTTTAGAAATAACTAATAAAAATAATACTTTTATAGAACTTGAAAATGGACATTTAGTGTATCATTCCTGGATTTTCTCTCTCTGTACTTATCTGGAACACCTTGTATATCGTAATACAATAATTAATAGTCTCTTGTAAAGATGCTAACTCTCACGACATCGGATGTGATAAAAACTTTTCGAAAATCTTGAATTTAATCAAATTATAATTGAACGTTGACATCAAATGGCTTAGTTTCTAAGACAATTGGATCTAACAATTAATTTTTTTTTCCTGTCCGTACCAATCGTGGTTATCTATTAATGCTATTGGTAACCTCAATTTTTTCTAATTGAAATTTCGCGCTCACAAATAGCCACAAATAGCTGGTTTGTTTCTATTATTGCAATCAGTGTGATTATTTTAGAAAGCTCCCAGCCAATTATTCTAGTGAAATTCAATATTTATTTTGCCCTGCAGAGCTTTGGGCCCCCGTCGAAACATTTCGGCCAACATTTGATGCAATTCTTCTCAATTTAATAGCTATTTTTAAGTTAATTAAATAGCATGACTTTTTTTCCATCAATAAAAATAATTTTGTCTCATGAAATTATTAGGTTGGAAATAGTCAAAGAGAACCCAAAATTAGCCTAGGGTTAGTTCGTGCTAAAAGAAACGTTGATTTTCTTAGGTCATTTGAAATTTTTACATAAGCTGCTGTATGGCCAATTATTGCTTCCTGAGTGACCCCTTTATTCTGCATTCAATGGCCACGATTCACCCGAACGTAGTTATTTGAATATTTGAACTGATAAAATTGCCGGTTTCCAACTGGGCTGCAAGTTCATCGAAGAAACACGCACAGTGTTTTAAAAATTCGAACACAACTAAGTCACGTTTCCAATATTAACCTGCTTACTGGTCTTAATTTTCATAATTCCGAACATTTTTTTAGTCTAAAAAATTGATTAGCTTTATCAATTTTTATATTGGTTATTTGTGAAACGATTACTGGAAATAAAAAACACGACGCAGTGTGTTCAAAAATCTTTATCAAACAGCCACGTGAGCTCAGCAAAAGCAGGTTAAGCTAACCACCATGTAGCAACACAAGTCAATTCTTCAATTCAATTTTGATCCTTTGAGCCAGAATTGATCCAACGACCCGTTAGAAGCTAAATTAAGTCAATGCGACTCGCAGGACCAAAAAATCAATTGATAAACTGACCAAAATTACTGGATGGGTATAATAGAAGATTAAGATACAAATATTATAGATAATTAATAAAGATTAATTATCATTCGTAAAGATTCACGTATCGTTTTGAAAAAATCGATTACGCGTAGGCGGTGAATAGTTGAAAAATAATTATAATATACATTTTACTCATCATTCCAGCTATCGCACTATTTTAAGGCAATATCTTAATTTATTTTTTGGTCCTTCGAGCCGGATTGACTGTGGATTGGCTTAATTAATTACTTAACTTAGTTTTTATTCACTGTTTAGCTTAATTAATTAACTGAGTCAATCCGGTTCGAAAGACCTTAAACATTAATCAAGAAACTGACCAAAAATACTAGACTAACTAGAATAATACGGAATACTAACGTTATTATTATTTTTTATTTTCAATATCAGCCCAACAAAAATTTTTAACATAGATAGCTTATTATTTCTGCCATCCAATAATTTTAGTTTATTTTACAATTACTTTTTTGGTCCTTCGAGCTGGATTTGCTCAATTGATTAATTAAGCTAACCAAGCTGGTATAAACGGACAGATAAACGTATGTTACTTTTTTGTTAAATAATTAGTTAAGCTAAATCCAATTCGGCTCCAGCGGGCATATCTGACGTGTATATATTGTTAAGGGTTCGCCCAAGGGTGCTGCCTTGTGGTACTCCAGATTTTATTTGATGGGCTGTTGACAACACATTCTTAAATCTTATTTTAAATTGTCTGTCGGTTAGATAGGTTTCGACGACCCTAGCCAGTTGGAAAAGCAGCACCCTTCCGATTTTATGTTTGAGCCCCCAATGCCACACTTTGTCAAATGCTGACGTCTAGAAAGGGTATCAGGCGTTTTGACCACCGAACAAAATATCCCCGACTAAATATGACCATGACAAAAATTACTAATAAATAATATGTAGCGTTTTGACTCATACATGCCCAGAAACATACCCCAAGCGCAGTTTTTGTCCTGAAAATTGCCCAGAAACATATCCCAAGCCCAGATTTTCCCAAAAAATTGTTTGTAATGCATGATACTGAAGACTGAACGGCTGTTTAAAATTAAATATTATTAACAATTAACTTATTTTCATTTGATTCCTTCCCATTTCTTTTTTTTTGCAATTTTGTCTTTGAGGATATTTTGTCATGGGGATATTTTGTCCGGGGATATTTTGTCGGGGATATTTTGTCTAGGGATCAAAACGCATGGAATCCTAGAAAGACAGCAAAGCGATATTTTTTTTGTGTATACAGTCCATGATGGTCTGTGCTACTCTGTGTACTTGCTTGGTTGTAGCGTGATGTTGTCTAAAATCAAGCTGGTGAGGTAGAATGCCTTTGCTCTCTTCTAGGATGGATTGAATTCTCTTCAAGAGAAGTCGCTTGAAGAGTTTTGATGATAAAAGGCTTGTGAGCCTGTAGGATCCCGCTCCGCCTCGTTTTTTGGTTTACCCCATTTTTATATTGGAACCATTATAGCCACCTTCCACAGTAAGGGATAGTGCCCGGTTTCAATGATGGCATTGAATATCCTTGTGAAGGAGACGATTGTTAATTTTTACTTTCTTTTACTACTATATAGATATTAAACCAGAGTCCCGTTCCGCTTTTCTTTTATGTAAATGTTAAATTTAATTAACAATTTTCGTGGGTTCTTGTTAATCCTCGTCTTACTTCCGAACATTTTCAGTCTCGTTCACGGAAAAATAACCCTTAATCAGTTCATAAGCGTGTATGGGTTTGGCGATTATATTAAATCCACTTGGAGTGATTCGTTATCGGTTCAGTATCGGATCCGCAAACGAACCTATAGTAAAAGATGTATTGTAATCGGGTCGAATTTTTGAATTTGAGCTTTCACCGGAAATACATGTTTTGAGGTCTTCTGAATCCAAACTAGTGTTTTTTAGAAACATTGTGTGACGCCATATCGTATCGAAAACTTTATCCGAATTTCATCAAACTTGGAATTTGGCCTCCATATTATACCTAGTGGTGCCGCGAAGCTTTTGGTTGAAATCGGTTAAGCGAAAGCTTCACTTTATAATAGGAGTTTATGAGTTTTTTTAATTTTTTTCGAAAACGGCTCTAACGATTTTCTATAAACTTACTCTAGTTCTTAGACTCATTAGTGGCTACAACTTTAATTAAAACTTTTTCTTGGAAATATTCGAATAAGGACGGTTCTGGGGTGAAGGTTGGGAATTTGTATATGTTATATGTACATATAGGTTGCATGCGTATAGTTCTGTTTATATGTATAATGTGTATGTATAATATGTATAAAGTGCTTATATTTCATATATTTTGTACAACTTATATCAACAGCGAGTTTCATAATTGAAAGTAAAAGAAAGTACTGTGGCACCTCGCAGCAGATATTTTTGGATAGCAAAATGACCTTAGAAATTAACTAAATTAAATGCATTTGAGGATCAGATCCTTGGTTTTATAGATGTCCAATTTTAGGCTCTCTATTTTTTACTCTCAAATTGAATTCCAAAAAAAATCTGCATCTTGAAATAATAGCAACAGCAAAGATGAGACTTAGAAAATTTACTTAATCACTGCAATCTGAATGAAATAAAACGAGTCGAACGGACAAAAAATTCGAAGTCATGATAGTTTTATTAGCTTTTTACTCGAGATGAAAAAATTTATCGCTTCGTATATTAAATCTACATTATTAATAATAATGCAACAAGCATAAATAATCTCGATATAATGCAAAATTTATGACCGTATTTCTTAATAGTGTTTGAAATAGAAATCGCGATAATCGATTACATTCAACGTTCGACTTTAAACTCAATAAACATGCAGTATATAAGGTACACGTGTAATTTTTTTCTCTAAATATGTATATTTCAGTTATGTAGAAGAATTATAGCCATTTAAATACACACAAATCAAAGTACGTTTTATTTGATTGAATTTCTTTTTAGGGTTCCGTACCTCCAAAAGGAAAGCGGAACCCTTATAACACCACTCCGTTTGTCGAGTATATATTTTTTTTTCAGAACTAGAATTAAATTGAAATGGATATAATAATAATAATATTTATTACCAGGATATTGAAATATATACACAAAACTTGCATTTATTCGTACTATCAGTACCTACATACAAAATATACATAAGTATGTGACTGGAGGGATGAGAATTTCATCTGTGCACTATTGGTTTAAAAACTATTAAAATAAAATAGTTGCAGTTTCTATCCTGTTATTCCCAAAGACAGAAAACCAAAAGACAAATAACCAAATAATAAAATCTAAGGACAGGAATATTACATATTAAGCTTGCATACTAATACATCATAAGGAAAACTATTTTTATTTAGATAGAATATATCCGTGTAGACTAGCAGGTATCAGGTGTTTTGATCCCCGGACAAAATATCCCCGACAAAATATCCTCAAGTTAGGTGTGACCATCGCGTTGTTTTTAAACCAAATTGGGCGTTGTTAGGTACTGTTGTCTGAGGATATTTTGTCATGGGGATATTTTATCCAGGGATATTTTGTCCGGGGATCCAAACGCATGGAACCGACTAGCGACAAGTAATACTATTTTATGACTACTTCCAGTTACTTATAAAGCAATTTATTTCTTTACTAGCTGATACCCGCGCGTCGTCTGCGTAGATTATTATGTTAAGAACATATTTAATTTACAGAGAAAAAACATTTAAAAAATTGAAAGCAAAAATATAAAATGAGCCGGAAAGAACTTAGCGTAGAACATTTTTAACTATATGCCCAAAAATTGCTCCTTCAGAATCCGCTATTGCTGTATGTGCATAGTTATCAGTTAATCAATAATTCATTTTTGAAAAAATTGTAAATTCATCAATAAAAATTGCTATATAATCCAAAATAATGACTCTTTTTATTTTTTTTTTTCAAAAAAATGTTCCTTAAATGCTCTTTCTAGATCCGCAATTGCTCCAGGTGTATAGTTAATTAGTAATTCAATTTTTAAACCGTTCATGTTTATAAGATCCAACGGCAATTGATGACGTCATAATACAACAATACATATATAAATAGTTAAAAACAATTAATTATTTAAAATATTGCAAAATTATGATCACTTATTGGCGTAATGAAAAAAACAGATAGAGAACTTAAAAATAGAAAAACAAAAATTACAATTAAAAATTATTTTGGTTCATATAGCGATTGTAATTTTTGAGTTTTAAAATTAAAAAAAAATTTAATTATTAACTAGCTATTAAGTATACACCTGGAGCAATTGCTGATCCGAAAGAGCATTTTAGGAGCAATTTAAAAACAATCCTTTAATCTCGCCAACTTAACTCTTTCTGGTTAAAAAATATATGCAATAATAAAAAAGAGTGTTGAAATGTAATTTGATTATTGTAACGGTTGTAACTTAAAAATGTAGTTTGAATCTGTATTTACAATAAAATATAAAAAATGCTAAAAGAGAATTAAAAAAAAAGCTAAAAAAAACTGCTAAACAAATAGAAAATAGAATTCAAAAAATCTTTATTAATCTAATATCTTGCTGAGCCGCATTAAGTCTACACTCAAATATGAAAAAATCAGTAGGAAGTGGAAGGAGAAACAACCTCTGTCTACCTCATGCGCATTTTATCGTTTGCCCCACTCTATCAAAGCGACGAAAAAATTTTAAAAAGTTTTAAAAATCACATTTTTTAAAACTTTAATTAGTTTGTTTTTAATCAAGATATTGTGATAATTCTTTTTTTAGATAAGGACCAAGTATATAAGAAGTAAAACAAACAAAAATTGATCAAAATCTATCCAGTAGTTTTTGAGTTAAAAGCGAACATTGGATAACAGCTATCATTTTATTTATATCGATTTACTTTTATGGGTCATCAGGATATGGTCCTTTTATCCAATCTGCTGTCTGGATCGGGTTTGGTAGAGAATACTCTCGATGGAGTATGTCTTTATATCATAATTAGGTCACTGGCCACCTTCCTCTTTAATACCTACTATTTTGAGGCTCCCGAGCTGGTAATAATAGTGGATTTGGGTGTTGGAGAGCTTTTCGTTGTAATTTGTGGCACAAATCTCAATCTCACTGTCTAGTAATATAATTGTTAAGTCTGTACATAGAGCTTCATTGGTCATGTACCATGAAGCGTCTGCCAGCACTCTAAGAATATTTGATTGAGGTCTTTCTAATATTTTAATGTTGGACTTGCTGGCAGAGGCCTATAGCTCAATCCCGTAGATCCAGATTGGGACTATTATTGCTTAGTACAAAAATATATTGTTCTCAAGGGAAAGTTTGGAGCGTTTTCCCAAAAGCCAGTGTAAATTCTGAAACCTGTTGCACATCGTTTCCCCCTTTCTGAGTAATTTTGTGTTTCCAAGTAAGCCATCGATCCAGATAGATCCCAAGGTACTTGAGACTGTCTGATGAGGGGATCCCGATAGAATTTAAGGTGACCAGAGTCCATACTCCCTTTTTTGAGTGCGAAGATGACCTGCACTTATTTGGCTTCATTTATAGTGATTTTCTATCTGTTTGCTCATGTGTTCAGCAGATATAGGTGTTGCTGAATATGTTGAGAGGTAATGAAAGTATCCGTATGAGTTGCCATGATCAGTATCGTCCGCGAAAGTCCCGGTCAGTGTCGTCGCTTGTAGGTAAGTCCGAGGTATAGAGCAGGTACACGAGGGGTCCCAAAACACTCCCTTGAGGTACCCCAAATTTTATATCATGAATATCAATCATGATGTGTTGACTCGTGCTTTAATTCTCAGTCTTCCATAGAGAAAATCAATATTTCCAACTCTTTGCGATTTTTTCTTTTATTTGAGTTCATAATTAACGAAGGTTGCGTTCCACTAACATGGCAGCAATGTTAAAAACTAATTTATAATCATTCTTTCAGGCGTGTTTTATTACAAACACGGTCATTGTGCTGATTAAAACAACATTAAAGACGCCATTACTTTTGTTACGATCACGAAAACCATTGTTGAAAGATGGGCCATAAAGATTTACGTCGCGCAAACGCTTCGGCATGTTAGGGGAATGAACAAAAAAACAACGGTAACGAGTGTAATTGTTGTAAACGCCTTGTGGAACGTAGCCCAGTTAGCGTATGATATAGACTATGGTATAGCTACCTAATGCCATAAAATAAATCAGGTCTTTCGATAAAAATTGTACATTTTACGTTTGAATCGGCTCTGCTAGCAGAGCCTAGGATCTACTAGCAGAAGCTGATTACACGTATCAACTGTACCATTTTCATAAATTATACAGATTTTTTTTGTTGTTTTGTAGATAATGTTTCATTTCCTTTTCTCATATCGTGTAGTATGATAAAGGTAATTTCATAACCGTTAGTGCGACCATAAAATAAATGGCGGTTGTTAAAATATTTGTACAGGCACGTTATCAGTGTTATTTTATCTGATGATAGTTATTTCATTACACCTTGAACTAAAAATAAATAATATTGAGCGAAAACAACAACCAATAAGATGTCGAAAAGAAGCATTGAATTGTATTTGTGTGGGACTAGTGCTGGAAAATTGAGCCATGTGTGTGCTTATTCGCGGGGGTTTCTATATCACGCGGGCCAAGACACTGTATAATATAATTGCAGAGAAAATTCGCATCAATAATTTTAAAATCAATACGAGGAAAAAGCATTGTTCACATTTGGTTTGACTCACTAGGGTTTTTAATATGCATAGAATTTGTTATTAGGTATTTTTTTTTGGTGTTTGTCTTTATCATTGTTCAAATGAAAGTACGAGGGTGACCAAATCGTGCTCGGTAAAAAATTTAAGTAATTTAATTTAAGCTTTGAAAATATCCATTTCATTCTAAAAATATTCGGGTGTATTCCAAGACATTTTTTTTTGTAAAAATCCATTCTATTCGCACAACAGTACTCATAGCTATTTGAGTCTTACTAACTACCAGTCAGAAGCTTAAGAAAACCTAAAGATATGAATACAAAAACAACTCTTTCTGTACCTCTATAAACTAGAATTAGTGAGAATCCCACTCTCTAAAAATGAAACAGTGGACTTTCACTAATTGGCAGTGCATATTTGCCGCAGCTATAAGTGTACCACTAGCAATTAGTGGAATATCACTTTTTCAGTCAGTAATATAATAACACTTATTAATTTAGTAAAAATCACACTAGTAAAATAGGATAAGTAGTAATTATAACTAACTAAAACAGTAAAATTCTTTATAACAATAATTAGTGATGGTATGATTAATTGAAATAGTGAAATTTACTTAAACAATTAGTGATATGGCATTGCTGGTTGGCAAAGTAAAACTCACTATTACTATTAGTGATTAAAATAGAAAAATTAAAAAGAAGTTATATTATATTATGATCAAAAGGAAAATAAGGCTTAAAAATTTTAGTGAAAATGGAATTATAGTAAATTATAGTAAAAACGTAAAAAACTGATATTGATTAGTGTAAAATTTGTATGACGAGTGAGGTTATGCCTAACTAGGATCAATGAGTTCAAGAGTCTTATTAAATATGACACTTATTCAAATATAAGTAAAAATTTTCACTATTTAGGACAGTGAGTCATTAATTCACTGTAAAATAAGTGTTTTTAAATAAGATTAGTGAAACTTTCACTCTTTAGAAATGATGGTTTCCACCATCACTATGTTTTTAGTATTTTTAATATAAATTAGTGTAATTTTCACTAATTAAGAGTTGTGACTTGTACCACCACAATTTCTCCAGTATTTTTCAATATAAAATAGTGACTACTTCACTTTTTATTTTATATGAGTAAAATGTAATTACTTGTTATTTTTTAGTAACAATAATAAATTATGATCTCTTTAATTTATCTCTGGTTATAGCAAATCTTCAACCTTAAGCCATCACAATTTTAAATGATGTATATGTAGATAACAAAAGCACTGAAGAAAATATAAAGAATAAAAAAAATCTACTGACATAAACAAAACAATTCACTAAAAGCACAGCTAAAATCACTGTTATAAAACAAATAGTGAAGTAGTCACCATTTTATATCGAAAAATACTGAAGAAATAGTGGTGGTAAAAACCACTACTTCTAAAAAGTGAAAATTTTATTAATTAATAGTGAAAAATACTACAAAAACAGTGATGGTGAAAACTTATATTTTTAAAGAGCTGAACATTTCATTAATTTGTATTTAAAAAACCTTTTTTTACAGTGAGATAGTGACTCATTTACGTAAATAGTGAAAATTTTACTGTTTCATTTTTAAAGAGTACCTACATAAACAAAAAATCTGCTGCGAGGCGTCACAGTACTTTCTTTTACTTTCATTTATGAAACTCACTTTTGGTTTAAATAACTATAAGTACTTTATAACTATACATATAAACAGAATTAATATTGTATGTGCATACAACCTATATACAATATAGATATGGATATACGAATTCCCGAACTTCACCCCAGAATCGCCTTTATTAGAATTTCCCCAGGAAAAAGTTTTAAATAAAAGTCATAGGTATCAATGAGTCTAAGAACTGTTAAAAGTTTAAAGAAAATTGTTGGAGCCGTTTTCGAAAAAAATCGAAAAAGCTCCAAAACTCCAATAATAAAGTGGAGCTTTCGTTCAACCGATTTCAACTAAAAGCTTCGCGGCACAATTAGGTTTAATATACTTTCTTTACTACAGTATATATAGTAGAAAAAGAAAGTTAAAAGAGGTCCCTTGGACTTTTGCTTATCCAGGTTTAACTGTAATTATAAAAATAAACGCTATGCTACGCTCCCCCTGAGACCGAGCCCCTTTGAAGGGTTCGGCTTAAAAAATATAAGAACCGAGTAAATAAAACGATCCCTTAGGATTAAAATAATAATATTAGTATTACCGGTCGTTTACCCTCGAATTTTCATGGTCATATCAAGTTCCTGTTTCGTATCCGAAATGGTTTAAAATCGAAATATTTTATTTTTTAGAAATTGATTAGATAATACATTTGATAAATTGTCACCTCATTGGTCAGTCATTGGCCTCCTTTTTGAGTTATAAAAAAAAAAACAAATAAAGTTGAAATTAACGTTCACTTAACATCTTTTTGTTTTAACAATTAGATTGTCAAGCGAAGACACTAATTGGGAGCAATTTGAAGAACTCTCTCGGTTCGGAAAAGTCAATAAATTCCACTTGACGTTGGTTTATTTTGGAAAGAGTTAGTCTATCGTCTCAGAGCTATGTTTGCAAAGAAAGTTTTTTTTTGTTGGTTTAGTGGCAGCGAGATTTTCTATAGGTATTAATTGGAAAATTAAACAATTCGAGGCGACGTGCGAAATTTCATAATCGAGAGAAAATTTTATTATGTTTCATATATATTGAATGAAATGTTTTTAATTAAATATTCTCATGCAGAAATGGTATGGTATTCAATTGATGTCTGATAGCCTCGAGGGTTATATGAGACACCAGCAGATGTACCTGACTTCGTTCAAATTTAGTCAAGTTACTCAAACGACATGATTCATTGGAATAAATTATTACGTTTCTTATTACAGAACGATAAGTTACAATTATAAACATTATTCCCTGTGATCATTTAAAGATTAGCGAAATTGATAATTGAAGAGTGTCGTTTTAAAAGAACTGATTTTCAATTTAAAAAAAAAAATTCTATTCCCCTATTATTTCTATAAAAATTTTTTGTCAAAAGTGCTCAAATTTTGTGGAAAATCGGTACCAAAAAATGGCTTCCAGATCAGAAGTACTTATTTCCAGATAGAGTCTTATTAAATAAATATTAATAATATACAAAACGTCTCGACAACACGACTTATTTCCAATACTCTTTTAATGGGTTAATTTATAAATCCCATTGTCATATAAATATAAACAGAACTATATGCATATATATACAATATATGTTGTATATACTATATACAATGAATTCGTATATGTGTATACGAATTCCCAACTTTCACCCCAGAACCGTTTTTTGATTTTTTTTGAATTTTCCAGGAAAAAGTTTCAAATAAAAGTTGTAGGCCTCAATGAGTATAAAAACTATAGAAAGTTAAAGAAAATCGTTGTAGCCGTTTTCAAAAAAAATTGAAAACGCTCAAAAACTCCTAGAATAAAGTGGAGCTTCCACTTAACCGGTTTTAACCGAAAGCTTCGCGACACAACTAGATATAATATAAAGGCAAAATTCTAAGTTTGGTGTAATTCGGATAAAGCTTTCGATACGATATGGCTGTCACACACAGACACACACACACACACATAGACATGTTTTTAAAAACCATTTTTTTGGACTCAGGGAACCTCAAAACAAGTATTTCCGGGGAAAGCTCGAATTCGAAAATTCGACCCGATCACAATACTTCCTTTACTATAGGTTCGTTCGCGGATCCTATACTGAACCGAAAACGAATCACTCCAAGTGGATTTGGGATAATCGCCAAGCCTATACATGCTTATGAACTGATTAAGGGTTATTTTTGATTAACAATTTTCGTGGGTTCTTGTTAATCTTCGTGTTACTTCCGAACATTTTCAAACTCGTTTACGGAAAAATAACTCTTTATCAGTTCATAAGCGTGTATTCTAAATCCACTTGGAGTGATTTGTTATCGGTTCAGTATCGGTTCCGCGAACGAACCTTACATATAGTAGTAAAAGAAAGGAAAAAAGTAGTGTTTATAAAGTCCAGATCAAAACAGCTTATTTCTCAAAGATCCGTTTCAAAAAGACTTATTTCCAACTGTTCGCAGCAAAACTGCTTATTTTCAAAATTCAATTGAAAATAAATTCAGTTGTTGGGGGGTTAGAAAATGATAGCAGTGTCATCAAGTTTATGTCAACTTGTATTAAAAGAATACTAGAAAAATAAGAAACCAAAATTTTTTCTAACATAGGTAACAGTTTTATTCAATTTCTCAAAAAAAAAAATGTTTTAGTGGAAATAAGTCCTTTTGAAACGGCACTCCTCAATTGTTATTAACAAAATCTATATTTAGACCACTCGTGGTTGACTAGATTGTCGCTCTTTACGTTAATGATCTTATAGTCGAAAGACCAAAAATTTTTCTTGGGTTTTAATAGTCATAGTAGCTGATGCAACTTTAAGTAACTAAAAATAATTTGCATTGTAGTTTTAGGTGAAAGTCAAGTAATTGTACATTTTGTGCAATGAATTGAAACTTTACTCAGACTTTAAAATGAAATTATTTGCGTTTTAAATGCTTTACTTGCACTTATGTTTAAATATCAACATTTTACTTAAGTTTGATTTGATTAGAAGCCGAAACTTAAGTCAAGTAGCTTGAGAACCAAGTCGAGTAGCTTAAAAGTCAAGTCGAGCAGAGAATTGATGTTTATAACCCTACAGTTTTGGCCTCCCAAAAAGTTTCTTACAAGACATCACTCATTCTTTTATCCCCTCTACGGATACACAAAAAGAATCAAAAATAGAAATACTTGTTGTCCGCCCGCTTTGCTCAGTGTCCTTAATTAAACTAAAATAGTGTTCAATGGTAAAATTCCTTATGTCGATTATTTCCCTGGCTTGTATTTCCAGTAGAATATCTTTTTCTATAAATAACTCCTTCATTTTGCTTAGTCAAATTGTAAGCCAAGATGTATTGCTAGGTTCTCGCGGTTTGAAAACATTAAAAAGTTATGTGGCATGTTAAATTCTTGTTCAATTCTTAAAAAAATATTTAATAAGGGAATATTTAATACATTGATAAGTTGAAAAGAAAAAAAATAAGAGCAAAAAAATCTTTGTTCATAACACAGTATTGCTACTAAGAATAGGTTAATATTATTTATTTCATACCTTTATTATAAATTTTGACAAAGGGTTGAATTCTATTAGCTTTGTTACTCAAATTTTAATGGATTGTTGTATCATTGAGACCCGTTTTCACTGATTGATGGTGGTTGAGTCTTTTTCATGGATTCACATTACCACATCGTGCATAGAAAATCATTTGAAATCTATTTGAATTTTGAATTTACGAAATAATCGTGTCACCCACACATAAAAAAATTTGAAATTCGCTGCTCTGTTTAAAATTTGTAAAAATTGTATGAGAGTGTGACATTTTGCAGACTTCAGGCTCTATTTTACACTTATGCATATTATGATTATTGCTTTCTTATGGCACTGAGAGGTTTTGTTGTTCATAGGAGACTCGTTTCGATTGATTGAGATGAAAGTGGGGTCTTTTTTACGTTTACGCATTACCACATAATAAATTCTGGGGATTTACGAAATAACCGTGTTCCTGAAACTTAAAAAACGATTTTTGAGACTTACTGAACTATTAAATAAGTATATAACTAAATTTGTCTTTTGCACTGATGATACTCAGTATTTAAATATTACAAATTTCCAATTAATTTGGAATAACAGAAATAATTTTGCTTTTTTCAAAAACTTTGTTTTCCAAAGAAAAATTGATCAAAAATTATTGAGAAGTTTTTGAGATAAATCGCTAGAATTAGCTACTCTTTTAAATATAACGATAAATTCTCTGAATCATTTCATCTTTTTTTTTACAGGAAAATGATGCCAGGTGTTTTGTGAGCTGAAATATCTGATCCATCATTCGATTGGCGTGTAACAGTGGCTGATTTGTGAATACGGCTCCAAAATACGTGAATATGTCGCGTTTCGAGTTCATTGCGAAATTGACTTGGGTCAGTTTTTCACGATGCTTCGTCAACGGAGTTAATACCTGCTAAGTTCTGTAAGGCTTCTATTTATAATGAAATCATCGTTGCCCTTATTATTAAAGGGATTCTAATTGGAGAGAAATCAATAGATAGACAATTTGAACATTTCCTCGAATCGCGCTCGTATGAGTCACCCGTATGCAAAAGTCGTGTTCAAACAGAACGTGACTACGTTTGAAATTGTACTTAAACGACAATTTATGATTCAGTGACACTGCGAATTATTTTTAAGTCTCGATTATCAATAGTCAATATTTAAAAAAATTATACTTAAAGTGCGAAATTCAATTTGTACATTGTATTAAGCTGTTTAAAAAAGACTTAAAATACACAAATAATTACACTGACAAACAAGACTAGAAAAGAAGTTCGAAAAATGAATTCGAATATTTCACAATTTTCTGTTTTAAAATTTATAATCTATTTAAATCCTTACATTTTCGTGCACAATAGCCTTAAATCCATATATTGAGAGTCTCTAAATTATAGCTCATAAGTGTTTATGTTTAGGCGATAAACGGATTTAGGATAAAGATGTATCATTTATAGTCGTCACAAGACAAAAACGCGATAGCCATATACGTGCTTACCTAAATGAGGCGTCAAAATCGCGCCGCCAAAATTAAACCAAAACTAGGTCCGACCGAAACTGGTTTTTCAGCCGAAACCGAAACTTACTTACAAATATTTAACATATCTATAATCTAATAATTTATCATTTAATTCTCGGTCTCAGTCTTAACAAAGATAAATTACAATAATTTGTACGACAACTATGTAGGGGAAGTGAGCCCAAAATGGGTAGGCCACCCAAAACAGGTAAGCAGTCTTACGCTCCTGTATGAAGCATTAGCATTTTGTGCGCGTGCGTAGAGATTTGTCTAACCCTGACGAGCTTTGTTCAGCTAAGCTCGAGCGCCGGAATTGTTTACCAACATAAGAATTTTAAATAAAAGTTTTTTGCTAATTTTACTAAAAAATTTCAAGTTAAGTATGTCCTGATTAGTCGAAAATCGGTATAATTTTTGTGTTGTTCGTATCATCGTTTTATTTTAGTTTATTATAAGTTTGAAATTTCATGAAAACTTTGCCCGCTTTATCTGCCATTTTGAAAAAACATGAAAAAAACGGAGAAAAAAACGAAAATTTATATATGCCTCGTTTTTGGTGATTCGTATGAAGATCCACCTAAAGAAAACTGGATAGAATGTGGAGATTGTAGAGAATGAGCTCATGAAACCTGTACTTCTTATTCTGGCATAGGACATATTATTGTGATTTGTGCCAAGGATGAAGTTCTGAAGCATTTTAACTTCAATTTACTATCAGTTTTTATATTCTATTTGATATCTAATTGCAATAATTATTGTTCTATATTATAATATTAACATATTTGCTTTCTACAACAATAGGTTACTCTAAAAGTTTGATGAAATGAGTGTTAAATTAGTTATATAAATTAGTGTTAATCTTTATCGACTAAATAGCCTATAAATATTGAGATTCATTAATTAAATACTACGTCAATAAGTAATATTTACGTTATTTTTAAATTAAACAAAAAAAAAATTGATTCATGACTCATTACAGCAAATAAAAAGACGTTAATCAGTTTTGCCCTAAGCTTACCCGTTTTGCCCAAGGTAGTTGCCCGTTTTAGACTTATGTATAGGACAAAACGGGTTTTTTGATAACTTTATTATTTTTTAAAATAAACAAATACTGGACATATAATGTGATCAAATCGTGTTTTATTTCAAAGTTTTATTATTATACTATATTATAAAGGAAATAAACCTACCATATAATACGAATTTTACAGTTTTTTTTACCTTCGCGCTTTTACCCGTTTTAGGCTAACTTCCCCTACCTACTTACTACTTAATAAAACAAATAATGTAAACAATAATGTTTTACTTCGTAAATATGCACGAGTTCAAATTCTGGTTCTTGTTGTAGTAATTATTCTTATTGCAATGGTGGCCAAACAGTTTCTGGTTTAAGTTAGGTAATTGGGGGACACTTTTTGTAGCATGACAAAGCATTGACAAATTCATCCTTGGGACCTTAAAATCTCCAGAATCTTAAACCTCATCTTTAAAAATATTTTCTTAGATTTCACACAAACAAGTGATCATGGTATGAAATTAAATAAGTTTGATATTTGATTTTAACCTGAAAAATGAAATAATTTGCACAGTCAATGCTTGACTTACATTAATATTTTAATGTCAACATTTACTTTAAGTATGATTATCCCATTTTAGTCAAGTAATTTGGTAATCAAGTCAAGTAGTGAACCTTAAATATTAACAACGTAGGTATACATAAAATATCATTGCAAGTAAGAATTCACTACATGATTTTTGTTTACTTGATTTTCAAGCATATTAACTTAAATGTGTCTTAAAATCCATTCAAATAATAAAATAAAATATCAGGTTAAGTCAAGCATTGAATTTGAGAGTTATTTAATTTCAAAGTTAAAATTATAAACTCAATTTTTTTGCAAAATGTTTTAAGCAGCTGCAATTTATCAAGTATCCTATTTTCTAGTTTGAATATGAAGAAGCTTATATCAGATTAGAATATAACAGAACATTTGAGTGTTAGTCAACTCGATATAAGCTGTATTATGTGCAAAATTCTACACTTAACCTACCAATGGTTATCAAACATGCTATATTTTGAGACGGATGAGTTGTACGAAAATTTATTAGAGATTAAACTTTGAGGAAATATAGTGTTCTATAATTTTACTAATTACACGAAATCTCTTTGAAAACACAGGAAACGAGATATAAACAAAAGCTCATTTTTACATGCGCATTGTGCTTTTTATGCTTGGCACACGCACATAAGATTTTGTCAAATTAAAATGACAGAGATATTTAAGGAGCTTTCACAGCTTTCATTTTATTATCATTTCTCTGGAGATTCATGCCCCCACCCCACTTTGACTAGACTAGACTTGGGTAGATATGAAAATTTATAAATTTCCTTTTTTTTAGTTTCTCCTATTTGACACAAACTGTTCAAAATGAAAACGAGCTTTTCCTTGTCATCGTTACAAGGATTTACTCCTGGAAACATTCCATCTCCTCCAACACCTCGACTATGTAACAGCTTAACAAAAAAACGTAAGCAAAGCACTGAGTACGATAGTTTGCGGCGATGTGGTTCTATGTCCCGGAACGAAAACAAAGATGAATTTTGGGCTGCCCTACAACCAAACTACAACTACATCATGGATAATCAACTGATCGACACCTGCACGGTTTGTAATCGATCGACGAATATTTCTTTGAATACTAAGCAAAGTCTATTTTTCAGGAGACAAACGGCGAAATTGAGAGCAAAGTTGGCGACATGCGAAGCTTCACGGATTTGGCTACGTCCTTCTCGGAACTCTATTCCTGGTTGAATAGACTTCAAGAGATGGCTTATGAAAGAGACGAAACGAAAGGATCTTGTACAGTACGAATCTGTTTATTATGTTTTTTACTTTCATTGAAAATTTTGATTTTGTTAAAATTAAAAAAGCTAATATTGTGAGAGACTTATTATGGGAAACTGGGACGACTATATTTTATTTTAACTATAAAATACTGGTACATTAAAGCCTTGTATTGACAGTGCGAGGCGGCTCGCTTTCAACTGCCTTGCGACATTTGCCTCAAATTAAGGCATACGCTGTTCAAAACAGAGACAACGAAAATGTTGCCTCCAAATATCAAAAGGTACACGCTGAGGCGTCTTTAAGTGTAAAATATACCCAAGGGGTGCTCACTTTGACGTCACTAGGATGATCGGGTATGATCTTTCTGATAGAAGCCATTAGCGGCCATTACCTTTCTTAGTCATCTTAGTTATATATTTTGAATTCCCGCGTCTGCCGATCATACCAGTGACGTCATTTTTAGAGATCAAAGAAACATCGCCTAGCCAAATGAGCATACCTTATGCATCTAATAACCTTGATATGTACCGACATCTTCATGGCTCAGCCAGTGATGCCAACTCCGGTGTTTTGCCCTTAAATTTAGGAAAAAAATTTGTATGGAGAGTTTTATTCTAGGGGCGGGGGGCATTTCCTTGGGGATATTTTTAGGGGTAAAATTTTATTCACGCCTCATAGATAATGGCGTAGTATTCTAACCAAAATTAAAAAGATATATTCTTGGGGGGTTTTCAACTGTCGGAATATTCAAAAAACTATTAACAGAGAGAAAGTTGAGAGAGCCAGATCGCACGAATACACGTGCTGCCCTCTACTCCGACTACGAAATTTGGAACTATTTCTTAGTCACTCGTTTGTTTCTTTCTCCACACTTTCTGCACTCGGAACGCTTAAAGCACTAAAACTAAAACTTCGACTGTTGCTCTATGGCTTTAGTCGTTCCAAGTTTAGAACAGTGGAGAAAAGTAGAAACGAGTGACTAAGGAATAAATAAATAAAAGTTTTATTTGTAGTCCATGATTACATTGGTTTGTTTTTATAAGTTTTTACATGTACTATAACTAAGAGTACCAGAAGTATTATTCTTTACCTCTTAAAACTATTCTTAATAAATAAATAAAATTCTTTTTTTAAAGGTTGTCTGGGAAAATGGACCGTAAAAACTCAGTGTCTTTTTTTTAAATTTATTTACTAATTGGCTTACTTACTACTAATTATAAATTAATTATCCTTATTGCTATTTACATTAATATGTGTTTCAGTCTTTTATGTTTTACCGACTCATTATCACTATATGTAGCTATTTCTCTTATTTCTACATTCTCATTGCACTGACAGTCTTCAAGAAATTTCCTTGATTTCCCTTTAACATATTCCTTTATTAAGAGCAAATCTGCTTCTCTATGCAGCTTACTTACTAAAGTACACCGGGGTTTGTCCAGGGCAAACCGCAAGAATTTATTTTGCGTAATTTGGATCTTTTTATAATTACTTTTACAAGTAACGCTCCAGCAAGGAGCTGCATAGGTCAGCATGGGTCTTACAATTGTTTTGTAGAGCAATAATTTATTTGCCGTGCTAAGACCAGATAACTAAGGAATAGTTTCAAACTTTGTAGTCGGAATAGGGGGCAGCACGTGTATTCGTGCGATCTGACTCTCTCAACCTTCTCTCTGCTACCAACAAATAAAAATTCTTTTACGTCAAACTAACAGTAGCATTTAAGATTACCAGTTTTCAATATAACATGTTTAATGGACATTACTAAAGTAAAGTATAAGTAGGGGTGTAAAGTAAGTTAAGTTCTCATTGCGTATATTTATTAATAGAGGACTTTAGGGGTTTGTAGATACCGTTTGAACTTTTAATTTAGGGGTTTTTGTCAAATGCTTTGGGAGAAATTTATTTCAAGAATTGGGAACACTGAGCTCAGCTCGAAAAGTGCGATACGAGCTGCTCATAACGAGCGACCCCGGTATCGAGTATCGACACGAGACATTCGAAGCGAGCCGCCTCGCACTGTCAATACGAGGCTTATAGGTCTATTTCCAATAGGAATTTTGAAGTATACTTAGGGATACAACATCGCTTATTAAAAAGTCAAAATTTTTCAAAAGTTAAACATCGATATCAAAACCATCGACGTAATATATCGATATATAGGTATTACAAGAAAATATCTTTATCATAACTTTTTAGCTATTAAATATGTTATCCTTATGGTCACTTTTGAGTTGTAAAATATGTTATCTTAATTATTACTTTTTTGGCTTTTTAATATGTTATCTTTGTGTTAATTGTTTTGGTTGTAAAAGATCTCATCTTTATGATTTTATTTCTGTTATAACTTAACAACACCTATTGATTAGAGAAATCAAAGAAAATGCTTAATCAATCAAAATTTTGTACAAAAATAAGCAGATCTTGATAAGACACAAATCACAGAATCTAATTTTCAATAAAATAAGTAATAAGGGGAAGTCCTCCATCGGGAGCGATCTCCATCATGCCAAACCCCCACCATCAAATTGGATTATAGGACTCGGATCCTAATGGCCAATTTAGAAGGAAAAAAAGAAAAAGAAAAGAGCATGATACCAACATTTATCCATTTAAATCGATATTAAAATATCGGTAGTAAAAATTGCTATTTATGGGTTCTCATATCGATGTTAGTATATTGCATTCCTAAAGATACCTATCTTAAGCGAAGGATAATCTTCCTGTGAATCGACAAAAACGCGCTGTCAAAATCGAGCCGACAAAAGCGCGATATGAATAATTGATTTCAAAAACAACATTTTTAACAATATGTAGGGCCTTTGTACCCCGGAACCTTATATCATTGATACAGCTGATAGCTACGCTCCTGATTATTGTAAAATATATTTAAAACATGTTATATGCTACTAGCGATTCACTACATAACAATTTAATTTTAAAGCTACTTGACTTGATTTTCAAGCTACTTGATTTACATTTGACTTGAAATCGAGCCAAAGGCTAGTAGTTAAATGTCATATCAAATCCAAAAATTGACTTCACAAGTTTTTTTATTTACAAATCAGAATTTCAAGCACAATGCATTTCAAAATTGGATTTGCATATTCAACTGCACTTTATTATAGAAGGAAAGTGAGCAAATGTGGATACCATTTGGTTTTTATGCTTAAAGGTCTTTCAATCAAATAAAATTAAATTAAATAAAATTTTATTGCACTTAAGTACACAATCACAAAATAATGCAGCTTAGTAATTTTTTATTAGTGTTTAAAAAAATTAAAAACCACCGTCATAGTTGAAATAAGAAATTAATAATTCAATTAATTAACAATAATGCTCCAAAATTAGATTAATGAAGATTTGAAGACCGGACATCAATAACGGGCTACGTGCCAAAAACAAAAAATTGAGTTAGACCTGAAAAAAACCTGAAAAAAAAGGTTATGCAACATTTTTGTTGACTCTAAGTTAAAACTAAAGTATCCAAAGAGGAGAAATAACCTGAAGATTTATGGGGAGTAGAAGATATATCTCTTAAAATCTTTAAGAAGATACCAGTGGCAGCTCGTTTATGAAGACAAACAATGCCTGGCCGTTTTCCAAGAACAAAGCATTATGCAGAGTTTGTACCTCTTAACAGCACATAATGCTGATGTATAATTGGAAAAAAAATTAGCGTAGATTAGTTTGTAAATGTTACAGTAGAGTGCGTAGAGTGCATTCGTTTGGTTTTGCCAAGTTGGGAACGTTGACACGTTTGTGTAGTCGGTGTAGTCACATTGTTTTGTAATTGTAGGTACATATAAATTAATTTTTAAGTTTTTTTTTAAATATGAATTTTCAAGTAGAGCTAGGTGAAAATGACATGAAAATTACCAATAATGACAGATGACAAATACATTTCAGTAATGCCAACTCATATTTTTATGTTTACATGTTGGCCTCCCTGGTACATAAAATAAGAAAAGAACGCTTTTTTTGATGCCCTAAATAGCGATGCGCATCTGTGGCTGGAACCCTCAATGCCGCACATAATGTCACATTTTATGCTAAATGCGGTTATTGGAAAATGGGTTCTCTTTAGACGATAATTTACCTTGGTGTTTAAAGTTGACTATTGGTTGATAGGTACTCATGAAACAATCTAAGCATTGTCAAATCAATCGTTTATTTCCTACAGCATTACAGGTTTAACTTAAATATTCGTGGGGTCATTATTGATAAACGATCAAAAAATTATATAGGGATCATATTTGAAAACTTATGGAAAAACTTCATAGGGTCACAATTGAAAAAAAATCAAAAAACTACGTAGAAAATTATCGGAAATGTGAAACTTGTCTAATCTACTGAGAATTTCGTATAATAGTGGATCAAGTGTCGAGGAAAACTCTACAACAACGTGGAGATCACTTACGAAAAACTATATGGGAGTTACTATGGAAAAACTACTCTCTAAAAATGAAACAGTAAAATTGCCACTATTTACGTCAGCGAGTCATTAATTCACTGTAAAAAAAGTGTTTTTAAATATAAATAAGTGAAATTTTCACTTTTTAGAAGTAGTGTTTTTAGTTTTTACCAACACTATTTCTTCAGTATTTTTAGATATAAAATAGTGAATACTACACTTTTTATTTTATAAGAGTGTTTCAGCTGTCCTATCAATTTTTTTACGTGAATTTCACTATTTAAATTAATCATAACATCACTAATTGTTATAAACAATTTTATTGTTCCAATAAGTTATTACCTATTATAACTTATCCTATTTCACTAATTTACTAGTGTGATTTTCACTTAATTAATTAGTATTATCATATAATTGATTGAAAAAGTGAGTATTTTTCAAAGGTGATCCCGCATAGTATTTCGATCCTTTATTGATAGGCTGTCCCCACATAGTTTTTTCGATACTTACTCCCATTTAGTTTTTAGACCTTTTTTCGATTGTAACCCGATTTAGATTTAACGTTACACTTGTAATGATGTACGAAACACCAATTGATTAGGCATTTCCCCGAGTTTTTCATGTGTGTCTAACAATAAACAACTTTAAACTTAATTGTTGTTTGAGGAGGCATTATCTCTTTTGTTTACATATACGAGCTGCCATTAGTATCCCCTCTTAACACCTTCTACCCCTAAGAAGCCCTCTGATTATTTCTCTTTTTTTGAGTATTTCAGATTTAGTCTGTTGGGCGGATTTTTATATTGTCGTAGTCAGAGTAAGTTCTAAAAAAGAAGTCGATTTAAAAGAAAGTCCACGATAAGCACTACTACAGAGTGGGATTCGTCTTCGTTCAAAGATAAAACGGACTTATCACATATCCCACTCCCTTCCCCTCTTAATAAGGTCGGGAGATTCAGGAGGATTTAGTTTAGAAGTTTGTCTTTTTATGTAAAAAATTCAGGAGACCTCAAAACGTGTATTTCCAGTGAAAACTTGAAATTTGATCCGACTACAATACTTCCTTTACTTTAGTAGTGAAAGAAAGCATAAAAAGTAATGGAAAATATAAAAAAACTGCCATCATTTTATATTGTGCGTAACTTGTAACGTACAACGTACGGTTCTATTTTCATCTGGAACAAACATCTTCGTATTCAATATCTTCAGAAAATCAAGTCAAGTAGTGGAGCATTTTTAGAAATGAATTGTGCTTGAATTGTAAATAAAAAAAATCTTATAAAGTCAAGGCTTGATTCGAATTGATTTTTAAATATTCATTTTTAGTTTGACTAGATTTTTAGTCAGATTCAGATCGAGTCAAGTCAAATAGTTTTAAAAAGCAAGTCAAGTGGTGAATCTCTAAATGTTTGAAAACCTTACCGAGGTAAAAATTGTATAGAATTTACTGTGAGGAAAACGTTTTCTTTGTGAAAATTTGTTTTATTTCAAAGTGCGATTTACTGTTTCAGCGACTTCTGGAAGAGTTGAAATCGAAATCGTACAGACAATCTGTTTTCATTGAACAAGCAAGCCGCTTATCGGAAAACTATCCAGAAATCAAGGAAGAGGTGAACTGGCGAATAACACATTTGAACAGCAAATGGGAAGCTGTCGTTCAGGCCATATCTCTGGCTGGTACTGGCGAAAAAGAAATGGGTGAGTTCATCATGCTTTAATACTCTTAATCTTTATATGTGTCGTTGTCTGATTGATAATCGAGTTCAATGGCTTTTGAGCGTAGTAATGTCATCGGAATTAGACGATCGGACTAAAAGAAACAGTCCGATGGCCATCGGACCGATGTGCATCGACGATCACTTCTCAAACCGTTTTGAAAAAGTAGTTTCGAAAAAAACGCGTTTAAAGTTTCCGGTAAAGTTACGTGCAGGGGTCATGCTATGGTAGTTGCTGCTTACATTTTTTTATCGACGATTCCGGGTCCAAAAATAATTAAATTTTTGAAAAATCTTTTTAAGGGCATATTCTTGGAGATTTAAGCGTTGAAAATAAGAAAAAAAACATTAAAAAATCGATTTTTTTAAATGTCTAGACTAGAATACTCCCTTAAATATGTTGCTGTTATGTCAATGCAGTGAGTTGCAATAAGCGTAACGCGTAAAATTTATCCTGTATCGAATTTTTTGTGTCCTAAGAAGTTTGAGTTTAATAATAAATATTTACTTAGCAATTTATGATATTTAGTTTTGATTTAATGTGATACTTTGTCTTCCTAAAAGCTTTTGCCACAAAAAACTCAGTTATAGAAGTCATTTGGAGTCATCCATAAGCCACGTAACGCATTTTTCGTATTGTTAGAATCCCTCCCCCTACTATGTAAGGCCATATAGACTTCCTTATATTACATCCTTTAACCGTACATACCCCTCCCCCGCTGGAAGAATATGTTACGTGGTTTATGGATGACCTCTTTTGTAAAGCTATACTCTAAAATAGACTTTTTTTTGGTTTATAGATATTGATCATGAAATTCGTTGTCTTCGAAAATGGATGCATGATATGGAATCCCGTTTACAACCTCTCACATTTCGTCATGATTGGACTTTCCAGGAGTTGGAAGCTAAATCTTGGGAACACATGGTAAGTTTTTATAGCATGAAATTAATACTTGAATTAGATGACAACTCAAATCCCTTGAGCAATGAAAGAAAAAATCTCACAGGAGGATTAGATCACTTTCTATTTGTTTGTTCATTGATGATCAAACTTTGTTCGTGGGCAAGATTCTGAACCAATTCAGAACTATTCGCATACGTACCTGTTCTAAAAAATAGCTTTCACGGATCTGTCAATTCTGAATTGTTAGTAATAGTTCAATGTTCGCAGGTTATACTAAAATTGTTCGTTTCGTTATCAATTGAAAATTGCTCGTAGCGATTCTTTGTTTTTTCTTAAGACAAACAATTCGATTCTCTAAATCAGGTGCAATTGAATAGATCGTGGTTTAATCCAGTTCTGTTAACGTCCTCCAACGTTGGTTCTGGTTAAATTTTAAAGTTGTTCACGAAAAAAACCCTGAGGCTATTCATAACTGGGCGTTTGCAACAATAATCTTGAATCTGTCTTGAGCTGGTAAATATTCGGTCCAAAATGAGATCCACGAACAAATTTAATGTAACTATTTTCAACTATACTTTAATGTCAATATGCCAAGTATCTTACACATCATCTTACAAATTATAATAAATAGTATTTTAAAATTACTATGCAGAAGGGACTGAACTTAAACTAGATTCAAAATATGCAGTTACTAATACAATGTTGATAGATAGCCAATCATTTATTCGTCAATGCTAAATAATAGCTTTACTATACTCGCAGTAAACATGGATTTTTTTTTTCTAGAACTGAAACTTGTAAGCCAAATCTGTTTAGAATCCCCGAAAACTTATTTATTGTAAATTTCATTAAGAACATTTTCGAGATACGCGATTGAAAATTTAGATGCAAACTAACTAGATGTTACCCGCCCGCTTTGCTAAGCGTACTTTAGTCTAATTAAATTATAATTTTCTTTTTCACAGAAGAACTCTTTTTATAAAATACTCCGAAGCTATTGCTTGCACTAGATATTTTTGGTATCATCTTTTTTTTGAGTGCTTTAAAACAGAAAAATATCAGGTCGCGACGTTAAGCCATATATTATAGCTTCCGCAGACTCACTAATGCATGCTCAGTATTCTTGCCTTTTTGTAGCTTTGCATATACAGATTATAAATAACTTTTTTAAATTTTAAAAACGAATTTGACACTCACAATTGATGTTAATGATGTGAATTCATTGTAAATCCCGACTCATTGCCCCTCTAACTATATTAATCAATAAAAAATAACAAGGATTTGAAGAAATATTAGTAGAATAGCATATAAATATTTATATAAACAAAACTAGATTTGTACAGCCTCTATAACACACGTATATAGGAACTCCAACCCTGTTCTCAGAACCCTCTTAATTAAATTTTTTCCAAGAAACAATTTAAGATAAAAGTTGGAGGTTTTGATAAGTCTAAGTCTAAGTCACAGCAAGTGTAAAGATAATAGAGCCGTTTTCGAAAAAAATTGAAAAGACTCAAAAACCCATAGAATACTATCTATTATAGTACCTAGGGGTTCCTGTCAACCAATTTCAAGGAAAAGTTTCACGGCCCAGCTAGATGAAATATGACGGAAAAATTTAAAGTTTGGTTAATTTCGGATAAAACTTTCGATACGAATTGATGTCACAAACAGACATTTTCTTTTAAAATAATTTTTGCGGACTTATAGGACCTCAATACGTACATTTCCGGTGAAAACTTGAAATCGAAAATTCGCCCCGATTACAGTACAGTAAAACCTCAATATAACGGACTAAAGAGGGGGAGGAGGTGTTCGTTAAAGCCTAAATCTTACTTATATTATAAACGTGAAAGTTTGTGAGTATGGATGGATGTTTGTTGCTCTTTCACTTAAAAAGTACTGAATAGATCTGGATGAAATTTGGCATAGGTACAAATTATAATCCGGTTTAACATAAAGTTTACTTTATATGCAAAAAAAATGTACGGTTCCCGTGGGATAGATATTTTTTTGTGTTTTATAGACCAAAAGTTTAACTTCCTTTTTTGTAATGTGGTAGTTTAAGGGCCAGAAAATGTTATAGATTACTTCTCATACCGGAATAATACATCGATACGTTTGCTTTTGATAGTCCTGTTTTGAAAAAGGAATCACGTTGTGCTTACATTTTTAAAATTTGTTTTTTTTTTATATTTATAATCAACTCTCTAAAATTACAAAAATGCGTATCATATAGTTGAGCTTGGCTTATTTGACGTTTATTTAACAAAGGTTATTAGATCGTCGAGATGTAATCTTACCACTGACCACTTCATTTTGACAGTGTTGTGTATTCTTCTTCCCTATCTTCACTTCCATCCTCATTTGTTAGGTTCATAACTTCATCTGAGGTCACTTAGTAGCGTGATTGACTAGATACTTGCCCTTTACGCCAGTAGCCCTGGGTTCGAATCCCAATGAGCCAAGATTTGTTCATGAGTTTTCAGATTCGACGGTCCCTAATGACCATAGTAGTTGATGCGATCTTAAATAAACAAAAAAAAACTTTATCTGTTCTTTCACTTTCAGCCATGATAATACCCAGCATCACTTACATCTACTTATAACTAATGTAAAATATCTTCCATTTAACCGGATTTTTTGTCCGTTATATCCGAATTCTGTTAAATATAGGTCCATTATATCGGGGTTTTACTGTACTAATGCTATATTTTCACGGTAGTGGTAGGTAGGTAATACCAGAAGTTACATTCTAACTGTTCAAGAAAAAAAAATCCAATGAAAAAATTCATGGGATCACTGTGACCCCCTGTAATCCCCCTTTGCATAAAGAGTAGAATCATGTAGTGACAAGTTCTATAGTTACGACTTAAAAAAGCTAATTTACATACTTTAAAGTGTCAGTAAAGTTCCCCTTTTGATTAATTGTTAATTATTTCTGAAAAATTCCGGGAATGAATGGGTTTGAGTTTCTCGGAAATGGTAATTAACCGTTGAAAAACTGCGTTGCGACCAAGCAAATGCGTTCTATTGTGTGTGTATCTAACTTATTGTTAGAGTTATATACAAAGTTACGTGACGGAAAAGTTGAGAAGAAAATCGATTTATATTTTCAATCGTGGAAACTCATTTGAAAACAAATCAAAATCACCAGCTATGGGTTTCAACCCTTCCAGTTCTATTTCCAATTAAAGTTGCACGTGGTTGTTTGTTTGGGAAAATTTGAGAAAAACTTCACGTTTTCCTAATGGATCAATCGAGTTTCCATTGCATTTTGTCGGTTTCCTTTGTGTCAATTTCAGCCGAACAGCTTATTATAATTGCCACGTTTGTTTCGACTGAAATTACAGCGGAAATCGAACACCTGCCCCAAAAAATTTCACCCTCTCGTGAATGACACTCGATAATTATTAATGCGGGTGCATTTCTATATGTTATGGCAATGCGATAAATAAAAATTATAACGACACTGTACTTTTCATTCGATTTTTCATTCTCGATATTTTCATGTTGCCACAAAGAAAATAATGGAAAAGTCAAGTAGTTGAACGTTGAAAGGGTGGTACATTAATGACATTTGAACCCCTTTTCATTAGTAAGAAATATTTTTTTTTCTTTTTTTGTTCGAACACGACATCCCTTAGCATAAGTTTTGTTTATTTCCATCCAGAGCTACTTACAGGGTAGCTATCCTAGGTGTCGATTCGGGACACGTGTTTTTTTTTTTTTTTTTGTTAACGCCGGGAAAATACTTTTGGGGGTTGAAACACACCTCAAAAGCACCCCCTGTATCTATACTTTTACAGTTTTTATACATTTGGCTTTTTTTAAATGGGACTCTTGTAAAATTGATCTTATGGTGGCAGTTTCATGTTGATTGGATCAGGGCCGGTCCTGGTCAGGGGCAAACTTGTACGAGGCGGCCAACTCAGACGACCCCCTCATTGTATTCTAATTATATACCAATGCATATGAAGGGCGGCGAAAAGTGTATTTCACACTCTACAAAAAAGGTTCTACCACCTTCATGTGTCAAACGGTATTGGGTTCGATACCCGTTGAATCCTAGACTAAAGATCCTAGACCTAAGATAAAATTGACCAACAGAAATTTTCTGTGTTTAGACAGTCGTGATATTACCTTATGTTATGTTACCTTATGTTAAAGCGGCTTAAAACATAAAAAAATGGTTTTAAGAACAAAGTTCCTCATATCAACCGTTTCAAAGATCTCATAGTTCTAAAATAACACTAAAATAAAATGTCTAATATTTATCAACTTTGTTCTAAGGACTATTCTTATAGAGCGTGAAATTTCCTTTAAATCCCTTCTTTCAGATTGTTGTTATGATAAACTGTTCCAAAGTTATAAAAGTTACAAAAAAAAAATTTTTGTTTGTGCTATTTAAATGGTAAATTTAAAAAAATGGAATTGGGCAAACCTTAACATTGATATTAAGAGCTTGTTTTGGCGTCAAAATTTTTATTTTAATATAAACTATCAATTTCTGGACACCTTTGGAAATTTTTTTTTCAACACCCTAGTAAAGAAACTGTGATGATGCTCTATTTGATATACTCCTCCTAATTGAAAAAAAAATCATCATAATTTGATGGTTCAGATAAAAATTGCTGAAAAGGTGGATTACTTTTTTCAAAGTATAATGAGGGTAACTTAAAGTATACTCTTTCCAATAGAAAAAAAAATATTAATAGTTGATAAAAAGGCTAAAAGTTACTATTTTATTCCCTATTTTTTGCTCTTTAGGGTTGACTTTTATTTACTCTAAGTTTTATGAGAGGAATTAAGAGGTTTACTCTTTCTATTAGAAAAAAAAATTATCAAAATCGAGTCATCCAATTAGAAGTTACTTTTTTATCCCCTATGATTACCTTTAAAGATTTGATTTTTTTCTACTAATTGTAATGTGACCATCTTTAAGCTATGTTATAGGTAATATAAAAACTTTCTACTGCGACGCGTCACAGTACTTTCTTTTATATGAACCTTAAAAAAATAGAATAATATATAAATATCTATATCAGCCGTCGGGGAATCGGGGAAAATTACTCCAAATAGGGTAAAAACTGATGTCTTGGACAAAAATAAGGCATTTTTTTGCTATGTCATAAACGTGTTATTATGGCCGAAAACTGTATTCAAATTGTTCTAACATCAAAAAGCCCCAATTTTGAAGTTATTGTATCAAACATGAAGCAAGATCATTTCTCCAAAATCTAAAGGGGGAAAGTTTTGTATGTTCCAATATGAGAATTGTATTTTGTTTGTCTATTACATACTTACTATTTTCAAGTAAATTTTTTCCGTGTATTTAATTCAATGAATAATGTTTAATTTAAATTTTCATTGACTGTCTCCTTTTCAAAATGATAGGGTAATATCGACTTACACAAAAATATTTTGGGGTGATGATAAAAAAAGTTTCCCGACCGCTGAACTATATAAACATAACTATATATGCATAAAGACTTCATGTATATACGGACTCTCACCCTCTACCGAAGAACCCCCTTTAATTGTATTTTCCTAGAAAAAATTTTCAAATTAAAGGTGAAGGCATTAATGACAAACCCAAAAAGAAGTTTAAAGAAAACCGTTTGAGCCGTTTCCGAAAAAAAATAATTTAAAAACCCATAGAATAAAGTGGGGCTTCCTGTGAAACGATTTCAATCAAAAGCTTCACGGAACTTTTTTGTGCTTTTTGAATCTCTCCCCCAAATGCCATTTAGACTGTCTAATATTATACCCTTTAACCGTACATAATATTAGAGTATACCCCTCTCCCTTGGTAGATTGTGTTTCGTGGATTATGGATGACCCCCAGATGTAAAATGAAGGAAAATTTCTATCTTCTATCACACACACACACACACATACCTATTTCTTAATACCAAATTTTAGGACTCTTAGGGACTTTTTAGGGATCTCAACACGTCTATTACCTACTGCACTTCGTGAACTATATAGTAGTAAAATTAAGTAAATATCTGCTGAAAAGCGTCGCAGTAGGTACTTTCAGTTCCTTTTTTTATAAAACTTGCTGTATTGCAAAGAAATATAATCTTTTTACAACTATATCAACCGAACTAAACGCATGAAGCCTCTATGTAGGTATATACGAAATCCCACCCTTAGCCCCGGAACCGTCCTTATTTGAATTTTTCGAGGAAAAAATTTCAAATAAGAGTTGTAGCCATTAATGCGTCTAAGAACTAAAGCAGGTTTAAAGAAAATCGTTGGAGCCGTTTTTGAAAAGCTCAGAAACCCATAAAATAAAGTTAAGCTTCCGGTCAACTGATTTCAACTAAAAGGTACGCACCCTTTCTAAAAACCACTTTTATGGATTAAGGAGACCTCCAAACGTGTATTTCCGGTGAAAACTCAAATTCGAAAATTTGACCCAATTACAATACTTCTTTTGTCATTAAATAGTAGTTAAAGAATGTAATAAGTATATAGCCTATATGTCGGTATATACAAATTCCCACCCTTAGCCCCAGAATCCTCCTTATTTGATTTTTCCCAGAGAAAAGTATCAAATAAAAGTTGTAGTCATTAATGCGTCTAAAACTAGAGCAAGTTTAAAGAAAATCGTTCAAAATCCGTTTTTTTGGAAAAAAAATTAAAAAAGCTAAAAAACTTGTAGAAGTAAGTGGAGCTTCCTATTAACCGATTTCAACGCAAAACTTCGCGGCACAGCAAAATTTAATATTCGGTATAAGGCGTTTTGATCCCCGACAAAATATCCCTAACAAAATATCCCCATGACAAAATATCCTCAGACCAAATATAAGAAAAATATTTGCGATAAAATATTTCATGCAATTTCAAAACCTCACAATTTTCTGATAAAAGAGCACTCTTTGATTAATTCCGTGGGCAAAAAAAATGTTTGAGCTCAATAACAAAGGTTTTATATTTAATCATTTTTAATAAAAACGTGTTAAATTGACCCCCAACTATTAATTGAAATAGTGTTAAATTGACCCCCATGGGTCTGTGATAATTCCGCAAAAATTGTACTAAATTGTCCCCTAATTATTTATTGAAATAGAGTTAAATTGGCCCCCATGTGTTCGTATTAAATCCGTAAAATAACTATGTTATTAATGCTAAAGTGATCCTGGGGGTTTTCCTGGCGGGGGTTTGGGAAGAAATTATCTAAAGAAATTATCGTCATTGTTCGTTTACCCGATTTTTATTCATTGACTGAATGTGCACTTCTTGACACCGCGAAGTTTTACAGAAAACGAAATGTTTTAACATCAAAAATATGCTGCTAATATGATTTGCAGTTATTCTAGGAGAACTTTTTTTCTGAGGATATTCTGTCCGGGGATTAAAAGGCATGGAACCGTAATTATCATGCTAAATTCTAGGAAATTCGGGTAAATCTTTTGATACGATGTGGCACACACATAAATGTTTCTAAAAACCACTTCTTTGGATTCGAGGGAACTCAAAATATGTATTTCCGGTGAAAACTCGATATTGAAAATTCAATCCCATTACAATACTTCCTTGACTATATACTTAGTAGTAAAAGTAAGCTAAAATACGAAGACTGTAGAATTGAGAACCTTTTTAATTTTTTTTTGGTTAAACATTTATTTCAGAAGTCAATTGTAACAATTTACCCAAATTGTTGCTTTAAGGAGTTAATCAATGTGTGCAATGAACGGCTCATTTGTAGTTACTGCTCTGAATGATATTTATTTATCATTAATTGACTAACATAAGACTTTGTTGTATAATATATTATTGAACATTTTGATTTACTTACTATTAATCTTAATTGATTTTTCCTTAAAAGCCAAGGAATACAATGAAAATTTATGCTAGCTACAAATGATATAGTATATATTATTTTATTATTGAAGTAATAATGATAGGGGTAGATAAGACATTTTTGATATGGGAGTTATATTTAAACAACGATAAGTGTTTATCGACGTCTGTGTGCTTCATATTGGTCCGTTCGTTCGGCGTTCAAATAACTGCATTGTTGATAAGCCACATTTTTATCGCTAAATTTAATGGTGCGATAGAGGAAAGTTTTTATTTTTTTTATTTTTTTTTAAATTCCAAAATCAATTTGTAATATATAGAATTTAGTTACGGTTATGTGGTTCGTGCGGAATCGCCAACGTTCGATAACTGGCTTGGACCATTATTAAAAAAGAAAAGATGTGGAGTAGTAAAAAAGTAAGAGCGAGCCGTTCGTGGTACGAGTGAGTTACAGTTTGGTTGGCGCTGACGGCGCGTTCGGTTCTAGCGATTGTTGACATTAACGAGTCATTGCCGCCGTTTCTCAGCTCATTGTTGACAGCATTGTTGAAAAAAAATGACCGGTTTGTTGACAGTGTAATGTTCGTCGGACGATTTGTGGGTGGCTGTGCGAAATGAATTGAATCGGGTTATTTGGGTGAAGTTTGCGTAAAATGATTGTGTCCCGATTTGGATGAAAAAGTTTCCGGGACAAAAGCTTTTCCTGACGATCCATTATCGAGATTGCAACGATATTGTTGGTATGTTGATAACATGATTCATGCCCTCGGGCATCACACTCACAATCTTACCGCCAGACAACTCGGCCGAAATTCTCGCAAATTCTGACCACAATTGTTCCATGTCAAGGCTACAATTAGCTTCAATTTTCTTAATAAAAAACTCGCTTTGCTTCCTCAAACGAAAACGCTAGTTTTTGGTCTTCATCATCCGACTAAATTCAACTCAATCTTACTAAAAATTTATTTCAATATCCACTGTCTCCATTTACTACAATAAACTCATCGTATATTACTTATTGAACTTTAAGACGTAAAACAAAATAATGCTAAATAAAAAAAATCACTAGGATTTACTTAGTATACCCAAAATCTACTATTGACATATTTATTATACAAATGATCGATTTAATTCAATAAAAAAAATTTGTACCCCACCATGTGTTCTTATAAATTCACTCAGTAAATTCAACCCGGGAAAAAATATTTTAAATCTTATGAGACCTAGAAGGGTAATTAGAAAAAAAAATGGAATAGATATATAGAGATTTAACAATATTTGATCCATTTAGATTCTATTTAGAAGCAAGTCATAAACTAATGCATCAATTTTGGTATAAATACATAGCAATTACAAATATCTCATCTCCGCGAGCTAATGATATTAAAAAAATTATTTCTTTGTAACTATTTGTAGGAAAATTTATTAATATTTTAAAAAGCGGACAGTGAAAAATAGCGTGCTTCTATCTTCATTATTAATAAGTAATCCAAGTCAACGCGTAATGCTTGTAAAAATCGTAATTTCTTTAAACTTTGTATTCATGAAAATATCGTGATAAAGGACAAGGATCTAACCAATAAAACTAAAACAAAAAATTTTAGGGTTATTGGCGCACAACGACAGGCCTCTATCATTTTTTTTTTATTTAGATAAAATTTATATTGTCTACTATTTATTTCCTATTATCATTCGCATTCCAATTGCTAATAGTTAAGATTAAAAAAGCGATTTTAATACATTAAATCAAATAATTTTCCGAAAATTTTCAGTTACTTAAATACCTATAGTCCGAAAAAAAGTTTCATTTGCAACATGGTCTCATAATAAACCACACAATGCTTTTTTTTGTATATACATAGCTGTTACAATTATCTCATCTCCGCGAGCTAATGATATTAAAAAAAATTATTTCTTTGTAACTATTTGTAGTAACATTTTGTATTAATAATTAACTAATATTAAGTTACAATTTCATATGTTCATATTATGCGGGGAAAGTCCTTGATTCAATTAGATGTTAAGCTACGTAGATCTAAGCTTGTTTAAAAAAGAATAAGCCATTATATCTAACTAGATCTGATATAACACCTTTAGGTCTAGATTGGCCTAAGCATACCTAAGTTGATCTACGGAATGCCATTCTTTTGATCTACGTGGATCAATTAGATAAACTTAGATCTAAAATATTTTTTCCAGGGAATTTAATTAAGCTCGCCAAAGGTTAATCAAATATTTAAAGTCTATTGTTTAAACTCTAATAAAACGAGTTTCGATACTCAGCGACGCTTCTTTAGAGTACTTGCTTAGTAAATTGAAATAAAATGTTGACAATATTCTTTAAACAAGCAACTAGAGATTCGCTACTTGACTTGATTTTCAAGCTACCTTTGACCTAGACTTAAAATCAAGCCAAACTAGAGTAAGAAATTAATATTTATATGTCACATCAAATCAATCATTGAATTCATAATTTCATGTTTATGTCAAAATATCAAGCAAAATTAATTTCGAAAAATATACAACTACTTGACTTGACAAATCCGTACTAGTAATTCACATTTGATAGAACTTTTGATCGCTTCGAGGCCGTTCATATACAACGTCACGCTAAATTTTGCTATCCTTTACCTCCCTCCCCCCTCTTCCTTCTTTGCCAGGCTACGTCACACTTTTTACGACCTTTCAATAACTATTACATCATATTTTAGATTTCAGTTCATTTCGATTAATCCACATACAAGTGGATTGAACTGATTAAGGGTAATTTTTCCGTGAACGACTTTAGAATTGCTCCGAACTAAGACAAGGATTAACGAGAACCCACAAAAATTGTTAATTGAATTGAACGTTAACAGTGGTTGACAGCGAAACTGGACTTTGAACTAGCCACGGTTTATCAAACTGCGGATGAGTAAGAGAATCGAATTTTTCGTCCTAACAAAAATCCGAGAATTGCTAGAACCAATTCTGAATCGGTTACGAACGCATTTTGTGTAAACCGCGAAGATCGGACTCGATTCATAAGCGTGCATGCGCTTGGCCATGATCCTAAATCTGTCTCGAACTGATTCGAAATCGCTTCAGAATGAGAACCGCGAACAAAGCTTACACATTCGTATCTAGTCGTATTTCGTAAAAAAAGAAAATTAAAAAATCGAAAAAAAATGTAAAAAGAACTGTTCGATGAATTACGAACGTCACGTTTTCTTAGGCTCCCCGTCCCCTTTGTCACATTTCGACACATTAAGCGATATCGCCCCCTATGGTAAACGAACATATTTTATGATCGGCCCCTTTGTTAGTTAAAGAATTTTGTTTGTTTGTCGGGTACTGATATGATCAATATATAATATACCATCTGCGGAAGAATATAAATTTTGGAGAACTTTATAAAGCTTTCTCTCTCTCGCTCAATAAGAAATGCACTTTTCTACATTTAACTTAACTCCAAGATATTGGAAATTACGATTTTGTCAAACATGTTCAATTGACCAAGATTTGGAGATTCAACGGGCTTAGGTCGATCTATATAAGGATCCTAAATAGGGCAACGATTATATTCAAATTACATTTCTAAGATTTTGAAGAAATATGTTATCAATTATTCCAAGAGAATGGGCGAAATGCATTCTTTGTATCATGTGGTTCATATTGAGAGCATTTACCTTATTGGCTCAAAAAAAAAAAATAATAAACTCAGCTCTTAGAAGACAGAAATATCGAATTAAAGCCTAAAACGGCCGCGATTCGTTCGACGCTCGCTGAAACATAGTTGTAAATCGAATAATCGGCAACCCGGATCTTCTTTATGTATATCGTCATCGCAAATGCCGGAGTTCCACATATTATAAATGATTTTATTATGATTGAACTTGTCGTTAAAATTAACGGTTATTTTCTAGTTCAAATAAAAAACGCGCTGAACAATGAAGATTTCAGCGAATCATAATACATGAGATGTTGGCGTGCATTCGTCAAATTTCAGACCAACAAATTCTTGGAACACGCTAAGCGGGAGGCAGATTTCAATGATTTTTTTTTTCTGGTTTAACTTAAAGTATGTAGAGTCAGTGTTTGGTGGTAATCAAAGACAGTAGTTAAGAAGAATTGAGGTAAATTTTTGTGTTTCGAAAATTAGCCGATATGATTAGATTTTTTAGGATTGACCTCGTAAACGTTCCTAAAGCAAGTTACATTTGTCAACCCCCCGTGTACCCGTGTAACGCAAAATGAGATCAAATGATTTTAAAAACGATTAGGTAATTGAGAAACTTAGTTTGGTGTGTTAGTGTGTCAAACGAACAGATTTAGTTAACGAAATTGAATTAAGTTATAATCTGATCGAATGTTTTGAAACAAGGTGAGATTAAGTTTAAGAGGTTTACCGGGTGGATTTTTTTGGGCTTCGGAAATCACCTTGGATTTGGTTTTTGGAGATGTGACGTCAAAAGACGAAGCCTTTGTTTTGATCTTGTTGTTGTCAGTCCCTTTGAGCAGACTTTGGCTCGGGTTTCTCTGTTGGGAGCATGTGAGTGAATGACCACGTCCTACGTAGGACTAGGACATAAATCGGGTGGGCAAACCGGCGTGGCTCAAGAGGCATTAAGTATGCGTCCCTATCGAACTGTTTCGATCAGGGGTCACCAAACTACGGTCTACCCTTATTTCTTTTTATTTTATGCCAATTTACTTAAATACCTAACACTTAACCATTTTTAACATTTAACTTTGTAAAATCTATCCAAAACGCCAGAAAATTGTTTAAAAAGTAGAAAAATTCTAACAGTTCCTGATTGACACGTGAAAAAAACTATAAAATATTTTATACAATTTTTTTTTAATTGGAATTCACCCTTTTCATTTCAAAAACAACGATTTTCATTTTAAATACATTTTTTTCTTGTCAATAATTTTACAAATCGAAATATTATATTCTATGTACATATTGTACATCATATTGTGCACATATTGCACAAAATAGACATATAAATGGGAATTTTAAGTCGCCTTACACCTAAGGTCATATCACGACTGTCTTACACGGACAAAATTTCTGTAGGTCATAAATCTCAGGTTAAAGGTTTTATATCTAAGATTTAACGGCAATCGAATTTAGTACCACTGACGTATGGAACGAAGATCAACTGCTCTAACCGCTGTACCATTAAATGGACTATATTTACTAACTGTATGAATAATTTAGGGATTCATCAAGTCGAGTAGTAGGACAATTTTGGAATGCATTGTGCTTGAAATTTTATCAAGTTAATGCTTCACTTGTTTTCGATCCACAATTTTGACTTTATTTGGAGTTAAATGTAAATCAATTGAATTAAAACCCAAGCCAAACAACGTTTAAAATAATTCAAACAGTGAATCCCTTATATAATTGTTTAGCATACAATAATATTAATAATACAATTATCGTTTTGTTCCAGATGAAAACTAAACCGTACATAGCATGTCATGCGCAGTATAATATTATCCCATTTTTTTTGTATTGCACATAACCTGTACCATACAGTACATGTTTTCATTTTCATCTGCAATAAATCTTATGTAAATAACATTTTGAAATATGTAACTCAAACTATAGATAATAGCTAAAATTGCTAAACTTGTTTGAAGATAAGATATTGTTGTTGTAAGGTTTATCAAAATCACCTGAGTTTGGCTCATTCAGCAACTTGTCTTTCTGATAAAAATTTGTGCTGAGAAATAGCCTACTGGCTGTTTCCATATAAGATAGGATGCACAGCTCGATCAGCTGGCTTTGTTCTCTTGAGCCGACGAAGAGGGTCAGGCTTATTCAGCATCTAATGACACAAAGGGCAGCTGGTGCTTTCCCGCGTTTTTCTTGATTTCTTCTTCAATTGTTTTGATATTTAAAACTCTATGTACGTCAAAGTTCCTGATGTACCAGAATGCCTTGACAATGCCTCTGAGCACTTTATTTTGAAATGTTTGAATCATTTTTCTGTTCGTGGGCTTTGCACAGCCCCAAAGCTGGATGCCGTATGTCCAGATGGGTTTTAAAATTTGTTTATAAAATTTATTGTGAGTGCTCAGTCTTGCTTGTCTTCCAAGCAGCCAGTGCATTCTTCTGTGCTTCATTTCACACGTTGCATGTTCAACGTGGATGTGTTGGCACCTTTTATTAGTAAAGGTAGTGTGTACTGACTTGGTTTCTTTAAGCTTAATCCTCCACTGCTTAGTCCAGCAATTTACCTTGTTTAAAGCCCTCTGTAAGACACCTGTTGACTCTACAGTGCCTTCCACTGATATCATTGCAGAGTCGTCTGCAAAAGTTGCCATTCCAACTGCTTCTATCTGGGGAATATCTCTGATGTATAGCAAGTAGAGAACTGGTCTGAGTACGCTCCCTTGTGGAACGCCAGCACCAAGAGTCGGTTAATTAAACGGTAACATTTATTCCTATTGAGTTAGTGTAAGAGTTGAAGTAAGGCGGGAGAGGAATTGAAAAGTTCTCTTTTTTGGTTTTTTTTAAATATTTTGAAAACTGTGTGTTTTATTAAATAATATGTTATATACAAAATTAAAGTAAACTAAATTTTCCATAAAAAAGGTAAATAATATTTTCTGTAGGATCAATACTTAACGAGTTATGGAAGATGGAACTTGCAACAGTTGAAACCTCACGTAACCTAACATGCATTTATAGTAAAACATGCAACAATATGTTGTTTAATACGAATTCCGATTGTTCACAATTTTCAAATACGTATTTTAAAAGTACCCATATTACGACATCTATCGATGACTTACTTTTGATCTATTTTCATTCAATAAGTCAATAATTTTGAGACTGAATATTAATTAGACCAATCTCAAAAAAGATATTAAAACTGTAATAAAATTATCAATTATGAGTTTGATCTTGGCCGTTGGGGATTTAGATAGTAATCAGTTGGTTCTTTGGGCGAAAATTTTTGGAGGCCTCTGGTTTATATGATGGTTTATTGCGTGATTACCGTCGAAAATAGTGGGTATATTGAGGCCACGAGCCATCCGACTCTTCCGCCACTGAGTCCGGACAGATAGAGGAACATCTGTCCATTTAGACTGTTGCACGCCATTGTCTGGAACCCGCTCCGGCCTACACCAGCCACTCCAGCCAAAAACTGGTTTTCGCTCAGGTAGATCCGTACTGACAAGACAAGAGATGCCCAACTCGAAACCTGTCAGCCAGATAAAAATTAGCCGATATGCAAACGTTTTACAACCCAAAAAAAAAAAAATATTTAACCTTTTGTTGGTATTTTCAAGGCTCGCAGACCCGGGCCTATTATCTATTCGGGTCTATGACGCCATTCGATATTCATAGTTTAAACTCTATCGTCCATCCGGGCCAAGATGACTCCATATCCGGACCGGAATAGCACGTATCAGTCCATAATAAATTACATGATTGGGGAAATAATAGATAATTTGAAATTCAATTAGGTGATTAGAAGACCTTTCTTTGACAATTTAGTATTATGGAAAATAGTTATGGTGAAACGATTTTTCGTATCTTATCGTAAAATTAACATAGCCAGTTAGACTATAAGGTCATAATATGACTATCCACCTAGTGCATCATTAGTTCAAACTATATACATATGTACATGTATATAAATCAATTGCCGGTTTGATCAATTTGAATATTTTTTTTTGTTTGGTTCATCTCGATTCAGGGGTGGCTTAGGAATAAAAAGTTATGGAAAAATCGAAATTTCAAATTTCGAATTAAAAAAAATTTTAATCTTCATTCCATGCGATTGTTTAAGAGTGTTTTTTTAAGTCATCTTTGTTATTACTTTTAACAACTAATACATAAAAATCAATGTTTGTAAGTTTTTTATGTGCTTTAATACCATTTACTCTGAAAAAATTCATGGATCTAATAGGATTTCTCTTAATTCATCCAATTAAAATAACTAGGTGATATTATAAGTATGACTATATAATCAAAAAGGGTACGAAAACTTTTCATCCCGGAAAAATACATGGTCCCTGTGCGGTACTTTTTAAAAATTAACCTTTTTTGAAATGAAGTTCTTTTATTAACCAATGTCCTGATGGCCAATAAAACACATAAAAAAAAAGAGTGTAAAACCATGGAGACCATAACATAACGAAAAAACGACCAGGTGACCACCACTCTCTTTCTCTGTAATTATATTTTCACTTTCTCATTTATAAACAAGAAAATTATTACAAAAATGGTTAATTTTTAGTTTTCGTTTGAAATAGGGGAGCGTATAGAATGGAAAAAATAGCGTAATAAACTTCGTTCTTGACGAGGGTCCTCTAACCGCACAAGTTTTTACTTTCTTTTATTACTATATAGGAAATATTGTAATCGGGTCGAGTTTTCGAATTTGAGCTTTCACCGGAAATACATATTTTGAAGTCCTCTGAGTCTAAAAAATTAGTTTTTAAAAGCAGGTCTGTGTGTGTGTGTGTGTGTGTGTAACTGTATGACTGTGTGTGACAGCCATATCGTATCAAAAACTTTATCCGAATTTCACCAAACTTGTAATTTTGCCTTCATATTATAATCGGTTAACCGGAAGCTATAGAAAATTTTAAAAGTTTTTGAGCTTTTTAAATTTTTTTCGGAAACGGCTCCAACGATTTTCTTTAAACTTTCAATAGTTCTTAGACGCATTGATGCCTACAACTTTTTTTTGAAACTTTTTCCTGGTAAAATTTAAATAATCAGGGTTCTGGGATTAAGGTTGGGAGTTTGTATATACATAGAGACTGTATGCATATAGTTCTGTTTATATAGTTAATAAGCGCTCATTTACCAACAGCGAATTTTAAAAGAAAGTACTGTGACACCTCGCAGCAGTAATTTTTAAATTACTTTTAGCTTCTTTCACGCAGTAAAAGAGCAAACGTTCATATGTAGATAGTTAATGAGAAAATATCCTTAAAAGAATTCTATATCCTGGAATGCTGATGACTCTATGGGATATACATTTTTTCTTCTAGCATAAATAACGGAACTAGTTGTAATGATATTTTGATTATAAAAAAAAATGTGCGGGTCCTGTAGGACAACTACTAATCCAGAGTAAAGTAAAAGATTTTACTGGCATTTCAAATGAAATGAAAAATGGTATTAACTTGTTTATCTTTGAACGAAAACTTTTTCATTTGATAGTAGTTTCTTCCACTTAAACCTCTAAAAGTAACCCTCAAATCTATATTTACTTTCTTATGACTGACATATGTCTATCAATTTGTATAAATGTGCGAAATTTCAAAATTTTCAATTGAGTATATTCGAAGAAAACTGCCAGCTGCCAGTGATCTTATAAAGGTTCCCTTTCTTGCATTTGGCATACAAAACCTTAAAAAAGTCAAATATCCCCCCACACTCCTTAAAAATTTTTTAGGAGTCCAAAAATGAAACAGTGTACAACTGTCACTAATTGACAGTGCATATTCACTATTTGCCACAACTATAAGTATACCACTAGCAATTAATTTTATTTTGTGGAGATCAAAAGCACTAAATGAATAAAAAAAATTCACTGACCTAAACACACCAATTCATTAATAGAACAGCTAAAATCACTGTTATAAAATAAATAGTGAAGTAGTCACTATCTTATGCCAAAAAATACTGGAGAAATAGTGGTGGTAATAACCACTACTTTTAAAAAGTGAATATTTTACTATACTTATTGTAGTGAAAAATGCTATAGAAATAGTGATGGTGGAAACCACTATTTCTAAAGAACGAAAGTTTCACTAATTAATATTTAAAAACACTTATTTTACAGTGAGTTAATGATTCGCTGACGTTAATAGTGAAAATTTCACTCTTTCATTCTTAGAGAGTAGTGTACTATTTAACAATTTGTTTGATCTTAAAATTAAATTTTACATATTTTTCCGAGTATCCCAATACAAAACGTCATGTGCAATATAAAAAGAGTTGCTATATTGCGCATGATTTGTACCGTACACTGTACGTTTTTTTTTTATATCTTACACAAACCGAATGTTTTGTTGTGTCGACTTTCTCGCGTTGGATTTCCGATAAGGTAATTTGCAATTTCACGCTTGAAACTTGGGTGTGTGATTTGTTTTTTCTTAGGAAAAATCAAAGTGAAAGAGCTGGTCGTTGTAATGCACATATATGATATGTCGTTTTCCGGCGGTTGTTTTCTTGCCTTTTGGAAAAATTGCATAGTTAATCGATACATATTGGACTTAATGACTCGGCCACACTTCAGTGCATGTGTTTATGGTGCGGAAAGAGCGATTTCTCTCCCGGACCGCGATTTTTTCAAAGCCCGACAAAAATTCCCCTAAACCAATCACCGACTGTTTTTTTAATATATTTTTTTAAATGTCGCTCCAATACTTCCAATCTGTGTTTTGCTTGCGGGAATTATTTTCTAATCGAACATAAGCTATTCGTTGCAAAAAGAACCTTTCAGAAACAGTCTACAACCGCAACATTCATTAGGTCTAAGACAGAAAATCACGAAACCAATTTGAAGATTTTCAATTAACCAACCGTTGAAGCTATCGGTAAACCATAATATAACAATTGTATTGAGCAATTTCACGAATACTTTTTTCTTTCTAACTATGTTATTACATCAAATAATTTACTTGATTTGAAATGCAGGAAATTTCGTCATTATAACTCGAACCCATCCAATTTACATATAACCCGGAAAGATTTCCCGCATTTAGATCAGTGTCTTTATCTATACACCTCCTTCACATCAAATGTGAAACTGTCACCAAAATCAGTGGTCACTAACATACGGCCCTCAAAACACTTCCGGTTTCTGCGTATAGATTCTTCATATTCGTTTTGTGCAAGTCAACTGGCCTCATCTAAGTTATTGTAACGTTTTTACGGGTTCGAGGATTTGTGTTTAATAACGACAATTTTTTTTTTGAACAAGTTTTTATTGATTTATCTTACACTATTGTCACTTACAAACTACACGTTAAATTATTTATATACACTTATTCACTAATTATTGTCACTCACGATTTCAATGTTTCACTTGATTTCATAATGTTCACAATTTATTTTACACTTTAACACTGATCACTTTCACTATTTATGTTAAGACTGTTCGCGTGCACTATTTATTTCAATACTGGTCGAAGATTTATATCACACTGTTGAAAATTTATTTCAATACTGATCTCTTTCCCGAGAAACTGTTCACGTTGACGATTTATTTTCAAACTGACTCCTCCGTTCAAACGAACCTCTTTTTATATTAGTTTGTTCAGTTTCGAGAATGTCTTTTCCTATTATTCGTTTGCTAGAAATGTCCATTATTTTGTATAATTTTTATCGCTAGGTGGTCTCGAAGACAAAGTTCTTAGAGAAAGAATATTCTCGAAATTCCAGGAATTTCATAAGACCTATCCGGTGCTCCTCCTTTGGCTGGTGATTGGTTCGTCCACTCACGGGTGAGAGCAGGTCTAACCACCCCCAGAGTCATAAAATGGTGACACATTCTTAGACTTGTGACATTATTATTGACAAAACCCTTGCATAGAAACGAATATACCAATCAGAAAGAAATATTTAAATTAAATTCTTGTATTGATATTTAAGCTACTTGACTTTAATTTGGTTTAAAATCAAATTCAAGTAAAATGTTCTTAATATTTGATTACCAAGTTAATTCAAAACTATTATATGGTTCGTTCCATATGAAGCGGGCGTTTCCATACATTTTCGTATATGAACAGCAATATGACGTTCGATAGAATTTGTGACGTTTTTTGAGCGCGTGAGTTTGTAACTCAGATGAATTTGTAATTTTACTATGTACGAATTGGTGCACGTACTTATCAGTTCTTGCTTCCGGGTAATTATCGTTTAAAAACGCCCAAAATGAATCTAAGGGTCGACATACGCCACAAAGTAAGTTTTATCGCCGCGTTAACGTACAAGAAATGTCAAATAGAACGATCCTATAAAAGCTGTTAGTGAGACCGCTTGTCGCCACTGGTACACCGTTGGTTATCATAACTCTTCTACTAATATACATAAAGTAAATTCAATGTAACCATCACAAACATTTAAAAAATAAACAAAAATTTCATCCAGTCCTCAGAAGATCACACAATTCGACCTTTTTCTTAAAAAAGTTGGGTACCGCTGCTATAGATAGATATAATTATACCTTTTTTTGACTTTTCAATTCACGTCGACCCCTACAATATTTTACATTTGATTCTAACGGAAAACACGTTTCCGGTAATTTAGAAAAAAATCGTGAAAATTCACTCGAAACAACGACCATAATAATTATTTCGTGATTCTCATCGAGTTTTTCTTGTCATACTCGAACAACTGTAACTGCTTTTCGTTAGAAAATTCTCGTCTTGTATTTTTTTTGTTTTCTTTTTTTCAAATTTTTCGTTGGCATTTTGATGAAAAGGGTGCACGTGGTGGACTTCCGGCTGCTTAAAATATAATTTCATGCTCTCTTTCAATGACCTGTTCTTCCTGTTTTCGATACTTCATTGTCTACCACACATTTTTCTATAAACCCAATATTTACAATGCATATATTCAGAACAGCTTTGATCGATAAAAATGGACCTTCAGCAAGCTTTAATTTAACATTGTATATCTCTATGATTGTTAACGACGTTATATCCGAACAAGGCTTGGTGCTAAAAAATCGAGTATTCCATAAGAATTTTTTTTTATAATAATTGCTTGCTCTTGAAGTTCAAGTGAAAATGCTAAATACTAACAAAATCGAAAGACTCAGTGAAAAATTATCGTCAGATACTTTTGTTCAGTTCAAAACTAACATTTTGAAAACGTATTTATAAGACAGTAATTTGCAGACAAACATACAAAAAGTACGTCAAGAACTTCCGGCTTAAACTATTTAATGTTGGTAGCACTGCCACACACAAACATGTAACGTTATAAGGAGTAAAACAGAGAGAAAAGAGTACGTGTACAAAATTGAACAGCGCAGTGTTACCAACTTATTTTTAAATACTTGACTTGATTTTCAAGTTACTTGATTTAAATGTGACTTAAAAATCAAATCAAACTAAAGTCAAATGATCTTATTTAAATATTAGGTCAAGTCAACTATTGAATTTGCGAGCTTGTTTAAATTTTTAGCTGAGCATCCTTTAATATTTTGACACACGCACATTAGATTTTATGAAACATATCTCGATATGACCAAAACCCAATTAAAAACACCTGGATTACCGTTCTTGCTACATAACTAATAGTCCAGTCATTTGGTAGCTTTTCTTGGAAAGTTTTCCGGGAGTTTTGAAAATTGGTAACTTTATATATTTCGATGTGCTGTTTCCGAATTTAAACTTTGCCACCAAATTCTTGTTGGAATTACTAATTTTTAAAACTACTGGAAAACTATCCAGGTATACTTTAGATTTTGTTTTTTATTTAAAATTATTTTAAGTTATAACTATCAAATACTTCTCAATTAGATTTATTTTTGTAATCGGATTGGAGCTTAGCATACTGATAGGCTCCCTGATTTAAATATTTGACTTTTCCCTGGGTTAAAATTACTTAAAGTTATGATTTCATCACGCTTTCGTTGTAGTAAATCGACGATACATTTAGAAATGTGATATGTTACACTGTCTTGTTGAAACCATACATCATTCAAATCAATTCTTTTCAATTTTTGCCCCAAAAAATTAACAAAAGCATCACTTAATTTCACAAATGAAAGGTTTTTATCAATTTCAATCATTTGTATGCAAAACTTTTTGATGGATCGTATCTTAATATAGAAAACATGTTCAGTATGGTCTTATTTAGTTAACGCCGCGTTTTACTTTCTTTACATTACTCATTAATTGCGTTTAATTGAATCAATTTTAATTATCATGGTCGAGTTTGTGTAGTTTTCTGCATTCAAGTCCAATGTTATTCACCCTTTTAATATGAAAAAAAAAATTTGCATATCCAACATGCGACTGGATTTTTCCAGCATTTTCAATGCAAACGAATTAATTTCCCTTTCGAGACACTCTAATTGTTCAATGGTGAAAGGCAATTTCTTCTGGCCGACTAACAATAACATAGACCGACACAATTAATCTAATTAACGATAAATTAATTAAATTGACGATTTTTTTCCACTGTTGGATCATAGATCATATCCGTCGCATACAAAATGTGTGCGTGCCAATGCATCAAACAGCTTCTCTCGATCGTTGCTGTAAGACTAGATTTAACTCGTTGGTCACGTGTTTGGTAAGATTTATGGATTAGATCGGTGGGATCCAAAGGATTTATTTGATCGTCATTGTTCGAACGCCGATTGCGTTTCTTGGGATGTGTATAACATAAATCACTGATAAAATACGTTTTATGTATTTCCATAACAAAGGATGTTAATTCCAATAATATTTCATGCAGCCCAAAAATATATTAACGTTATAATTTAAGATTATCTCTCATAATATTAAGCAACAGCGAAAGCTATCTAATAATCAGAAAATATTTTTGAAGAAAATTTTTGGAATCGTTTATTGATACCATAAACTTTCATCCTCCATATCTCATTATACATTGATTCTAGAGAAAACATGAAGAGAATACATTCTGTGGGGAATTTGATTTACTATAACCTTATTATCTTAGTGTTTTTCATTAGAACATACGATTGGTTAAATATTTATGAAAAACTTAAAAATTAAGATTTTAACTTTGCTCCAACACACACGTCACCAGTAGAAACTCTTAGTTTTGAAAGTCCCAAAAAAACAAACTTCACTTTATTTATTTTCCTTAATTTTTTTTTCTATTGATTGAGATTTAGAAAGAAAAGCCACTGTTTCAAAAAACAAATCGCAACAACATTTTAACTTGAAGTTTTACAAGCAAGTTTTCAAATTTGGCAACTACATTATTGTTTATTTGTACATTTTGTTGCAATTCGTTTTTCCACTTGTTCTACGCTATCAAAATTGGATCAGCAGATTGTTAATGTACTTGTATATTTTGAAAACCTGCTCGTAAAACTTGAAGTTAAAATTTTGTTGCGATTTGTTTTTCCACTTGTCCGTTGACGTTTCACTTCTCCTATGTGTCCCAGCACACATTTCGATTTTTTTACAAGCTTACTGCAAATTATGATTTGGTTAGGTCAGGTACATTTTAATGAATGCATTTCTTATTTAAACATATTTAATGTTATTATGCATTATAATAGTAAGATGTTGTTCATATTTAAAATAATTTTACGTTATATAACTGTAAATTACATTTTAATGTTGTTAAGTAACCATTGTTGCAGTTTTTTCCATACATAGATGTCCAATATAATATTTGTTAATATGCTTTTCACCTTTTTCGGGGTACATTTAAATTGCACCATTTTATTTTATCAAACAATTATTTAGTTATAAATACAATTTTTGCTTTACTTTTTTAATCCCAAACGAATCCCAGCCACGTGCTAAAAGTCAAGTGAGTCAAGTTTTCTTTGGGCTATTGTTCAACGGCACGTTGTTCATAGAGACACCAGCAGTAATTAGATCACAGCGCAGGAGCTTAATGCATAGATGTAATTTAAACAAACTTGAACATTGCGCTGCCATCTGTGTTTGAAGCGTTGGACTAAAATTCAGAATATGGGTCTTCTTAATAAAAGGGTCAGCCCCATGAATATATTCATCTAATGCTTAGTTGCCCTCTCTCCGCCGCATCAGCCTTTCCCTCCTTCCGCCGCTGACGGTTCTCAGCAAGCTGTCGTGACACTTTTTCGTGATGGAAAAAATCCTAAGACCCCCGTCTATATAGAAGTTTCACTTCAAAATAAGAAACTTTGTGGAGCTCACACATGCACCTGGTGCTTCCATTAATATTCAAATTGTACTTGAAATTTAAATATTAATAGTTGACGCGAGTATGACTTGATTTCAACTCAAATTTAGGTCAAGTAGCTTGAAAATCGATTCAAGCAATTTTAAAATCAAGTCAAATCGTGAAACTCTACGTATATACACTAAATTAGTAAAAATTGATTGAATATATGTTGAATGATGTTGAATCAAAACCTTATAAGAACATTTTTAGTATTTTAAAGTAGTTGACTCATCGAATATTTTCTTTATAGTTTAATTAATTTGCCATTCAATCCCGTCAAATTTACGAGATCTCGCAAGACTAAAATACCACGAGATCGGGATTACATTCTCTAGTACTAACTTGGTACATACAGAAAACGTTGAAAAATGAAATTTTTAAATGTTTATTTAATACTGCAATGAACTGACCAATTAATCTACCTATACTAAATTTTCGTCTATATCTAAGCAAATAACTAATAAAATTTGTTAAACTATAAGGAAAAATTCGTTGGAGAAAGTGAAGTCGAACTTAGTGAAAATCTAATAAGGATATTTCTTGTATTGTAATGAAGTTGACTCATTGATTATTTTTCTCGTACTTTGTTATCCCTCATAATTAGTTTGTTCCTCAATCTCGCGAGATCTCGCCTAAGTTATGCTCCGAGATTGATCTCGTTCAAGAGATCGAGATCTCGCGAGATCGGGAATGCATTCCTTAGTAATAGTAATAGTGGTTGGAACTAAAGATAATTTTTGTTGCAGGTGTTGCACAGAGACGTGGAAAGTCATGGGAAAATCGTGAATTCCGTACTGAAACTTTGCAATTCGACAAGCGGGCCGACGAGTTCGAAAGGTCGACGGGTGGCAGCATTTCAAGGATTAGAGCGGCGCTGGCATTTGCTGTACCTACGCTCTCTCGAATGGCAGTGCCACATTGAAACGTTGTGGAAACGCTTTTCGTCGAACGTAAGTTGATTTTTTTTAAAAAATGTTTCGAGTCTAAGCCAATTTGATCTCGTTGCGGTTGGGCCTCCAATCCACTCCAATCGAAAATTAGGCCGTTAGATCGAAATCGATTTGTGAACAGTTAGCTGGCTTTTCTGGTTAGTTTTATTGGAGTAATCGTGGCGTGAAAATATGCGGTGAAAAAAATTAGTAAATTTAATGAGAAAATGAGGCATGTGGTGTGCAAGAGAGACGGTACCATTAAGCGATTGATCGTTGGAAACGGGATGGGGCGCTGGAGATCGATTTTCGGTCTGAACTCGATTGATTTGAGCCACGCTCAAAAAACCCGGCAATCGTTTTATCGCCGTTACGCTCGGCCGATTCATTCATTGTCTTTTTGACTTGGTGCTTTTTTCGAGATCGAATTTCGAGGTGAACGGCCCGAAATCCGAAAGTTCTATCGTAAATGAACATTTCATGGCACGAGTGAATTTTTACAAGCCGATTCGTCGGGCATATGCTAACGATGTATCTCAAACCGTTTTATCAACAACAGGGTGTTAAGTGCCCACTATAAATTATCATCTGGTTTTCTTTCAAACACATCAATATCAATTTCACAAACTACATATCAAAGTTTAGACTGAAAATAAAAAGCTAAAAAGTCATGAGGAAAATCTTTAAAATATTTGGAAACTCGCACGATTGATTTATTGCCTCATTTAAACCGTATTATTTTTCTTGACATTCAATCTGTCGGAAATTGCTTAAATTCCAGTGAAAAATTTTTAAAGGATGAGACTTTAATTTAGTTAATTGGTACATTTTTTTAACAGAAAACTGTGATTTGTTATTACATTCAAGTTTTCGAGTTTATTCCATACTGCACTGCGCAGCCTAAAAGCTTCAAAAATTTCGACCTTGTCTAAGAATTAATTGAAAATCTCTTAAATGATTTGTTTTACAGAAAAAACTATTCCTTTCTAATTTAAAAGAGAGTAAATTTTCTACATTTTAAAACTAAAATTAATTTTGTAGTATAAACGGTAACAGAAATGCAGCGAAAAATTGCCCAGGAAAGTTCTTGCTAAATTTCTCTTAAATTGCAATGTTTAGACCAAACCTTATGAAGATTTAAAAGGTGAACTAATTATTTTAAAAAAAAAACTTGACAAGCCCTGTCTTTGACGTTTTTACTCAATTACTTACCATTAGAGAATAGAACTTAACAAAAATATCAGCTGCGAGGCGTCACCGTAATTTTTTACTTTCTTTTATGAAACTCGCTGTTGGTTAAAAGAACTATAAGAACTTTATAACTGTATAAACAAAACTATATATGCATACAGCCTCTATGTATATACGAACTCCCACACTTAAGCCAAGAATCGTCCTTATTTGAATTTTCCCGGGAAAATGTTTCAAATAAAAGTTGTAGGCATTAATGCGTCGAAGAACTATAGTAAGTTTAAAGAAAATCATTGTAACCGTTTATGAAAAAATTTGAAAAAACTACTAAAGTGAAGTTGAGCTTTCAGTCAACTGATTTAAACTAAAAGCTTCGCGACATAACTAGATGTAATATGCAGGTTAAATTCCAAGTTTGGTGAAATTCGAATAAAGCTATTGAGATACCTATCGTTGTCACACACACATACAAAAATTTTTCTAAAAACTAAATTTTTGAGATTTAAGGGTCCTCAAAACTTGTAGTTGTATTGTAGTAATTAGTCAATAACGGCTTGACGGGCTTGACTATGGAAGCAAGGGAGGCAGTGTTTAAAACAAAAATTGAGTATTGTATAACTAAAATCAATATCAACACTTTTACTTTTACTATAGATCAAAAAAGATAATTTAACAATTTATAAATTTCATGCAAAAATTTGCTTCCCAAAAAGTCAGGCTCTAGTGGTGATTTTGGAAATAGGATCATAAAGATCAACGAATACTGATGGTATTCCGTCCGAGGAACGACAACTTATTTCTGTTACTTTGTACCTGGTTGTAAATATTCATTGCTTGACTTGAAATCAAGTCAAAGATTAATACTTATATATCAGGTCTTGTCAAGCATCGATTTTGTAAGTTATGTCATTTTAAAATGACTGACTCAATTCAATCCACAAAATGTTCAACTGCTTGACTTGATGAATCCCTAACTGCTTGAAACCAGTATGAGTAAAGTGTTATAAGCAAACTTAACTAAAAGTACTCCTTGTTCCCCCCACTCGTAGAAATCTCTTTTTTATGACTGATCCTATCATAAATAAATAGAAAAATCCGTAAAAAAGGATGTTTAAAATAGGTTTGTTCGCGGATCTGATACTGAACCGATAACGAATCAATCCACGTGGATTTAGGATAATCGCCCAGCCCAAACACGCTTATGAACTGATTAAGGGTTATTTTCCGAGAACGAGTTTGAAACATTTTCGGAAGTAAGACGAGGATTAACGAGAACCCACGAAAATTGTTAATTGAATTTAACGTTGAAAGAAAAGGATAGAGAAACGGGACTTTGGATCTAGCGATTCTCGGGTTTTTTTTAGGACGAAAAATTCGATTCTCTTACTCATGCGTAGTTTGATAAAATGTGGCTAGATTTTCTTTCCTTCATTCTCAATGTTAAATTCAATTAACAGTTTTCATGGGTTCTTGTTGATCCTCGTCTTACTTCCGAACATTTTCACACTCGTTTACGGGAAAATAACCCTTAATCAGTTCATAAGCGTGTATGCGTTTGGTGATTATCCTAAATCCACTTGGACTGATTTGTTATCGGTTCAGTTTCAGATCCGCGAACAAACCTAATATCTCCTTAGAGCCTCTTCAAATCTCGCCAATCTCGCGAGATCTCGTCAAATTTATGGTTCGGGATTGATCTTGTGAAAGAGATGAAGATCTTGCGAGGTCGGGATTGCTTTTCCTAATTATGACCATGGCTTGGTCTTCCATCGGATTTATTTTACATGAAGTACTTGTACTTATCTTGTGTCGTCCCTTGGAAGTAGTCCAAGTAATCTATGAATTGAGAAATGATTGAGTACTGTTGCATCGCAATTATGGGAAATGTAATAAACTATTTGCGATTTGATCGAGTCAATCCGGTTCTACTGGCCGTATGTACAAATACGGCGCTTGTATGGCATTGCAAGTACGTCGCATATTGGGAATTGGCGATTAATCAGTAATTAACCGTTCAGTTCAAAACAATGTGCGTTAGATGGTCGATAGCCGACCAATTGACCGCTTGCACAAACGACCGATCAATCAGAAAGAATTCTACGAGGCATGTCACAGCAATTGCAGTGATCGGACAGATGGCGATTTTCGGTGGATGCATTATGCCGCCCAATTTGCTAGAAAGTTATTTTAACGAACGCGAAAATAGGTCGTGTCGTTTGGTTTCGGTTCGCCGGACATTTTTGAGAGACGTAAAAAAATGCCATTAAAATTTATTAGTTTAACACGGCTATAATTCGTTAGAAACGCCTTCTGCGTATTCATGCCTTTTGTATCTATTTTTCGGATAATTAAAGTTCAGTTAGTTTTGCGGATGGTTGCTCAGGTTTCAGGCTTTCCGGTTCTTGCCGGTTGTTACGACTTGCGTTTTTTGCCATTATTGGTTATTAACCTATATCTTGCGGCACTTCTTATTGATGCTTTTGGATTACGCACATTTTCTTGGCCATTCTCCGGTCAGAGTCGCGTTTTCTTCATTTTTCAATTAGCACTTTGATTTCTGTCTTAATTTTATTGCATTATAAAACATTTTATTACATGAAATGCGTTTTTGTGATCACTCATAAAAGGCTCCCAGCTAACAAACCAAATTTCTAAAATTTGTCAATACTTGAATACATATACTACATACAGAGTGTCCCATCAGACCTAAATTCGCCATTGCTTCTCCAGTAATGTTACAATTAGAAAATATAATGAAAGTACTTAACAAATCCAATCAATTCTTCTTTGTTTGCTGTTTAACCGACTTCAAAGAAAGGATGAGGTTCTCAATTTGACTGTATTTTTTATGTTTGTTACCTCAAAATTTTCGACTGGGAGGACCGATTTTGATGATTCTTTTTTATTTGAAAGCTAGTGTTTCCCGTGTGGTCCAATTTCAATTTGAAGGAAGTCATTCACTTCTAAGGGGTTAGATTAACTTCTTATTGGATAACTCGATTTTGGTAATTCTTTTTTTTTTTTTGGTAAAACATAATTTTAAAAAAACTCTACTCATAAGGGATTAAAGATAATTAAAATGATTTTTAGTTTATAATTAATTCGATAATTAAATATAATTAAAAATAACAAAAAATGATTCCCCCCCCCCTATAGTTCTTTCATTACATTTAAAAGCAAAAAATTTCAACCCTTAAGAGCAAAAGGGGGTGAAGTAGTAACTTTTATTATTTAAACGGCACTGTCTCAGATGGGCAGCGCGCTTAGTAGGTTAACCCATATTCAAAGAAATAAAATTAGTTGTCAAACTTTAGATCCCTAAAAATCAAAAATAAATAAAAATTATGACAAAATTAAACACCGATTTCAAAGTAAATTAAAAAATCTTAAACAAAAAACGCACTAAAAAGAAAAAAAATTGCGTATCCTTGCAGTGTCTACAACTTACAAATTATTAGGATCGTACAACTATTGTTATTTTTGGAGTTGGTGTCAGCCAAGGAAATAAATATTAATGTTAATTTGTAAAAAGGTTTAGTTGGTTATTGGTATTTTGTAGTTTAAAGGTCGCTATATATTGTCACAGTACTAGTATATTGTATAAAAGCTCATTTGAAAAATTAATTTCTTAAGGTATTCTCGTTTATTGCTAAATACCAATATAGTCGTATTTCTTTGGCTGACACCAACTCCAAAAATAACAATAGTTGTACATTATATCATCTTAATAATTTGTAAGTTGTAGATACTGCAAGGATACATAATTATTGTTTTACTTTTTAGTACAATTTTTGTTTAAGATTTTTTATTTATTTTGAAGTCGGTTTTTCATTTTGTTATAATTTTTATTTTCTCATAATCTGCCAAGTGGGAGATTAGAAAAAGATGCAGTGACCTATTGTTATACTTCTGCGCATATCAGTCGCGACGAAGGAGTATATTGCTCATCAACTACACGACTGCTTTTGGCGAACGTCCTTATTGCCCACCCTTGCTCTATTGGGACACTCGGTAGATTCGTTAATACATTTGGAGAGACCGAACAAGATTTAAATTGAGATGATGTAAATCGAACGCTAGCAATTAAACATTGAGAAAGCACGTTATTAATCAGAGATCATTTTTGATCTTTTCGACCTCATTACAATAACTACGTCTAGGAAATGTCAAGAGCGAAATAAAAATTTCAAATTACAAAATGTGCGCTTGATTTTCGAGATGAAGACGTAGAGGAAAAAAAAACGTCCATTGTTCTGGTGAAATAACCGAAACTTTCACTAAAATGTTTCAGTTAATTAAAAGTTAATTTGAAAATGTGAAGAAATGAAACCGTGAATAATTCGAGTTCTATATGTTTTTTTTTTTTTTTTTAATTTCTCGATAGATTTTTTATTTGACGCGAGCGAGAAAAGTTTTTGAGGTCTGTACATCGTTTTGATGTGAACCTTTCGAAATTGTTGATTTTCTTTTTGGAACATTTCATGTGGAAAAAATGAATTTTCTTATTCGTTCGTTTGGGAACCGTTGTTTTGGGCTGTCCAGTTAAAAAGTAGCACTGAGATGGTCGATTTTGATACGATACCACATGGGATATAATTTTTATCTTCGATAACTTTCTCGTAAATTCCTTGGGAACAAAGATTGTTACGATCACGTTAAGCTGTGCCCCTTTCATGCTTATCGCGTGTGCTGAAAATTTCCACAACACCATAATTGCCATATACACATTCGATCGGTGATGGCATCAAAAATTTATCATTACTTCCTCAGGCCACATCGTCACACTTAAGACAATGAGAGACCCTCAAAAACCAGATTTCAATCTTGCTACTTCAACAATCTCAATCAACACTTCAAAAATACAAACCGAAAAAAATTTCACCGATTTTTTTATCGATTTTCATCACTTGAAACATTTGACCTTTGCATCTGCCTACGTTATTAATTAATAAAAAAATTCCTGTCCCGATCTGTCGGAATCTTTCCGAAAGGCTAAACGTTTCCCATATAGATTTCTCAAAGTACCTACCTAAAAAAAAAATTCAAAAACAGTTTAGCTCAATTAAATGATAAATAGTAATATATTAAAAAAACTTCTTTCAACATGAGCGTACCCAACTTTTATTTTAAGAGAAGTCAAATTTTTCAAGTAGCAGTTTTCATGAGTACAAAATTTTTAACTGAAATTTTTTTTTGTTCTAATTATAAGAAATAAATGCTGCGACGCGTCACAGAAGTTTCTGGTTATGAGACTTGCTATTAGTTCAAAGAACATAAATAAAATTATTTGAAATCTCCACTTTACATGAATTTTCCCAGGAAAAAGTTTCAAATCGTAGGAGCCATAATGTCAGATCACGTATAACGTTATACTTAATGAACCGATTTTTAAGATTTTTTTTTCATTCGGTAGAAAGTATTTTCAATTTAGTCCCATTTTAGTTTGAAGAAAACATCCACTTCTAAAGGCTTAAAAAATAAAGGATAAAATATAAACTGTTTACTGGATGATTGAATTTTGACAGTTTGTTTTCTTTTAGGCAGAACTTAATTTCAAACGTTCGTGAAGCTAGCCCAATTAAATTAAACTATAGGTTCGTTCCATGTGACCATCCAGCACGGCCATTTCTGTACATTTTCGTGCAACGGCGTGACGAGTGCTTATATCGACACTGTTTTGGCGATGCTTATGTGCTGCCTTGTCGGCCCTCGGCCTAAGCTGAAACGGTTGTGCACTCACTCTTGTTTATTGGTCAATGTTTGTACATCGCCATGGTTGGAACAAACCTGATGATTTAGTGCTATTTATGTACTAATTAGTTGCCGAAGTTAAAATTTTGTTGCTCGGTCCGTTAACGACATTTTTATGACAATGCTGGCTTTCTTTGGAAGCTAGCATTGTCATGCAACCTATACAATAAGGTAGAATAAAAATTGGTAAAAAGTAGTAAATAATTGGTTGCTAATTAGTTGCTCGCTAAAAAACCAACTACAGTTCCGAGAAATTAAAAAAAATTATGCTTATAACAGGTTTCTAAAGGATAAACGCTCTTTTAAAGGGTTACTGACAAACTTTAAGAATTGTTTTAGCTGTTTCGAGTCGATAAGGAATTAGTTGCACTAATTAGTATAGCAGTAAAAGTTTGCCAGTAACCCTTTGAAAGAGCTTTTATTCTTAAGAATAATCGTTATAAACGTACTTTTGTTTTTTTTTTAGTTTAACGAGTTTCTAAAGGATAAAAGTTCTTTCAAAGGGTTACTGGCAAACTTTAAGAGCTGTTTTGGCTATTTAGAGTCGATAATGAATTAGTTGTTACAATTAGTACAGCTTTGAAAGTTTGTCAATAACCCTGTGAAAGGATTTTTATCCTTTACAATCTCGTTATAAGCATACTCTTCGTTTTTTTTTTATTTAACGGAATTGTAATTAGTTTATTATCGAGCAACCAATTAGCAACTAATTTTTACGAATGTTTATTCTACCTTATTGGATGAATTGCATGACTATGCTAGCTTCTAAAGAAAGCTAGCGTTGTCATAAAAATTTCGATAACGGAACGAGAAACAAAATTTTAACTTCGGAAACTAATTAGCACATAAATAGCACTAAATCATTAGCATAGTTTCATTCGATTGGGCTGGGTTGCCAATGCTAGCTTCACGAACGTTAATATCACATTAATCTCATATTAATCTGAAAATAGCGAATGAAATGGTAACTTTTAACTGGCTGACTCGAATTTGATATTTCTTATATTACGTACAGCATACTTTAAAGATGGTCACATATAAATTTATAGAAAAAAATCTACTTCTAGTCCAGTTATTAATTGGTAGTTTTTACTTTGACCAGGAAAGTTTTTGGGGGGTTTTGAAAATTGGTAATTTTATAGATTTTGATGTGCTCTTTCCGAACTCCAACTTTGCCACCTCGTATCTCTTCCGCTCGTGCCGCCATATTGGAAAATGGCGCCTAAATACAGTTTTTTGACAATATCCCCTTTCCAACTCGTTTCCCGGTAAAATACTTTTATGCAAAATGAAAGTAGAGCACATTTTCTATAATTTATGGAAAAACTTAATTTTTTTGTTAAATCAACAGTTTTAGCGTACGAGCGCCGTAAACTTGTATACATCTACGCCATGCCGTGGCATTGAATTTTAACTGATACATTTATGTATTATAACATTAACTGATTCTTAAAGCTATATGCATTAATAAAAAAAAAAATGTTCGACCGAATACATTTTTGTGTCAAAAGAGTTTAGTTTACACTCGGCAAAACGGGCAGGCAATACTCAGCATTGCATTAATAATCAAAACCTTATTCTATTACTGTACAGAATCAAAAAAATGACTCATTTTTACATAGCCCTGAAACGCTTTTCGGGTATAAATATGATATTATTAAAGTGGGAAAGGTTATGTGAATGGCAAGCGTTAGGTAGGTACTTTCGACCGAAATAAAATTTGATGAATTTCCGAGTAAATGCCTACATGTCAGACACGATGTACATGCATTCATGGCGGGTCAAAGGCCAAATGAGCCCGAGATTTTTTAATCAGCATCTGAAATTATTATGGCAACTGTAATTTACTATATTACATCGACTTTCTTCTTGAACCGCTATACTGACAACCACCTTCAGGTCAGAGCTCAAAAATTTTTTTGAGAAAATTTAACATTAGATCTTTTTAAAGAGACGGAAACCCTTGATACAGTTGTTATGATAATAACCGTAGACACCTGATTAAGAAAGTTCAACCTCTCGGAGATCCAGTTCGATAATTTTGTATTAACCGAATTTCGTCGTAAGCGTCTTCGTGCTAAACATTTCAAAAATTATAAAGTACAAGTTATCTTATTACCAATCTTTCAAAATTTTATATATTTTTTATATTTGAAAATTTTTTTGAATCTTGAATTTTTGACCAAGAGCAATTTATTTTTAACCGACTTCAAAAAAAAAAAGGAGGCGGTTCTCAATTCGACTGTATTGTTTTATGTTTGTTACCTTAGTATTTTTGACTGGGTGAACCGATTTTGATAACTATTTTTTTATATGGAAACTAGTGCTTTCCATGTGGCCCCATATGAATTTGAAGAAAAACATTCACTTCTAAAAGTTTGAAAAAAATGGGATGAAATATTAAGTTTTTACTGGCTAACTCTATTTCTATATTTTTTTTCTATAACCTACATTATACCTTTAAATTGTTCATATTTAAATTTGAAGAAAAAACACCCTCTTAGGATGAAAATAGGGGATGAAATAGTAAATCATCGGATTTTAATGATTTTTTTTTTATTAAAAAGAGTACTCCTCTAAGTTTCTTTCATTACATTTAAAAGAAAAAAAATGTCAACCTTTAAAAGCAAAAAGGGATGAAGTAGTAACTTTTAACGTTTAAACGGCGCTGCCTCATATGAGCGGCATGTTTAGTAGTATTACCCATATTAAAAAAAAAATAAAATCAGTTATCAAACTTCAGATCACTAAAAATCGAGAAATAAATAAAAATTATAACAAAATGAAAGAGTATTCCACTTAGTTCTTTCATTACATTTAAAAGCAAAAAATGTCAACCCTTAAGAGCAAAAGGGGATGAAGTAGTAACTTTTATTATTTAAACGGCACTGTCTCAGATGGGCAGCGCGCTTAGTAGATTAACCCATATTCAAAGAAATAAAATCAGTTGTCAAACTTTAGATCCCTAAAAATCAAAAATAAATAAAAATTATGACAAAATTAAAAACCGACTTCAAAATAAATAAAGAATCGCAAACAAAAAATGTACTACAAAGTAAAAAAAAATTCGTATCCTTGTGTCTACAACTAACAAATTATTTGAATCATATAATGTACAACTATTGTTATTTTTGGAGTTGGTGTTACCAAGTTAATATTTCATCCCTTATTTTTCAACCTTTTAGAAGTGAATGTTTTCTTTCAAATTAATATAGGACCACATGGGAAGCAGTAGCTTCCATATAAAAAAAATCATCAAAATTGGTTCTCCTAGTAAAAAATGCTAAGGCAACAAACATAAAAAATACAGTCACATTGAGAACCTCCTCCTTTTTTAACTAATATTATTGCTCATTAGGTTCTATTTTTTTTTAATTTGTTTAGAGCTGTATTTTAATTGAGATTAAGAAAATTGAAACGACCAAAAAGAAAAATTAATTTTTCGTAGCCTTGCATTATAAATAGTCAATCATTTCGAAGGTTTCCTTTCGATTGGTGGTATGACGTAGTAGAGATCAGTGACTTATAAATAGGAACCACATTGTATATGATTTTTCATTTCTTAATAATTCACATGAATTCTTTCATAAGCTATAACCTAGTTATATAAAGAAATTTTTTTGTTTGCTTTATCGAGTCTAGGGATTTTCTTTCTCCTGGTCAATGAGATTTATTGTGATGTGTCTCTTTGAACGTTGAGCATCAGGCTTCTAAAGAAAGCCAGTACCTGTCTAAGGACTGCCATTGTTATCTAGCCAGTCATCTATGTCTTTCCAAGATGAAAGAAACCTTCATAATGATTGGTTATTGTAGGATTTTTGGACCCTCCTGTATATAAAATTGAAGGAAAAATGCAATATTTAACCCTCAACAAAAAAATCGCAAATGATTATAACAAAGAAACGTAAAAATCGTAATTCCTCCATCTCTGGCCTTGTTATACTTTCAAAAATCTTTTGTTACAAATTCAACTATAATTGTTTTTATTTTACGTAATTTGCTTCCTAATTCAAAAATGATTTGATTTTAATGCTTCTTTTTTTTCTATCCAAAAAGTACTTAGATTCGTCCAAATTTACGCAATTTTTATTTTTTACTTTCTCTCCAATTAGATGTCAGTTTTCCTTTTTGCAACGTTTCCGGGTTTTTCGTGGTTTTAACCAGAAACCAATAACGATTTGAAACCGGTTTAATTCCGACTCACACGTTCACATTCTATATTCGCGTTGACATGAAATCATTTTAGCGATATCATAAAAATAAATTATTTAATATAAGCAAGGTGTTGATGATTATAATAAAAAAAAAATTCTTTCCTTTATATATGTTATAGGCATTAACATTTCATATGAAAGTCTCCTTAATTAGCCCATTTCAGATCGCACTAATTGAGCATTAATTTCGACTTTTAATGTCCAATTACGAGCAATAATCAAGGTTTATTTAAATTTTAATCGTTTTCAATTTACGCCTTTTCTCATTAAAAATTAAAAATATAAAAACTTGATTTAACTCATAGAAATATGAATTATGTGTATGAAATATGATATAAAATTTTCATTTGAAAATTTCAAATTATACTTTTAAGTGCGATTAAACTTATAAATGAGTATTTTTTAGAGGTGAAACGGATAGAAGCTTAGCCGGATACCGAATAAAAGTTGAAAACTCGTTTTAACTCCATAACTCATGACTCAAACTACTTGATTGCAACTTACCTAGAGTCACAATTTGGGCTATTTTGAAAATTGATCGTATAATTATGAAAGATTTTCTTTAAATGTTTTATTTTTTTCTTAGTTCATTTCCACGATTTTTAAGTTTACGTTGCGAAGTTTACTATAGTCTATACCGTCTATACTATAGGTACTATTATGCCGTTTGTACCGTTTACCGTCTTATATGTATATTGTATATGTGAATTTCTGCTAATATGTACCCAGCTATAACATTCGGTGGTACAAATATTACCGAACTTACTATACAAACGAGATTGTAGCCATATGATTATATAAAAATACTAGCTGATACCTTCGCTGAGTGTATCTAAATTTTGAATTGAAGAAAAAAAAGAAGAATTATAGCTGCAATTAGGTATTAGATAAATTAATTTTAACTTAATTTTTTTTATACAATTTAGTCTAATTTATCTACTACGTATAATCTATATAAATAAAATGATAGCTGTTTTCCAATGTTCGCTTTTAACTCAAAAACTACTTGATAGATTTGGATCAATTTTTTTTTACTTTTTATATACTTGGTCCTTATCTAAAAAAGAATTATCACGATATCTTCATTAAAACAAAGTAATTAAAGTTTTAAACAATGCGATTTTTACAATTAAAACGCGTTAAGCGGGCATTTTTCGTCGCTTTGATAGAGTGGGGCAAACGGTTTAATGCGCATGAGCTGCTGCTGAGAGAGTGTTTCTCCTTCCACTGCCTACTGATTATTTAATATTTGAGCGTAGAGTTAATTGTTAATGCAGTTAGCGAGATATTAGATTATTATAGCTTTTTTAAAAATTCTTTTTTAGCATTTTTTTATATTTTACTGTCAATAAAAATTCAAAATACATTTTTAAGTTACAACCGTTACAATAATCAAATTAGATTTCAACACTTCCTTTTATTATTGCATATATTTTTTGAACAAAAAAAGTTAAGTTAGCGAGATTATTTTTTTTAATTACTCCTTAAATGCTCTTTCCGGATCCGCAATTGCTCCAGGTGTATAGTTAATAGTTAATTAATAATTAAAATTTTTAAAAATTTTCAATCTCAAGAATTAAAATCGCTATAAAACCCAAAATAATTATTGATTAATTTTTTTTAAGCTCTCTATCTGCTCTTTTCATTACGCAAATAATTGATAAAATTTTTGCAATATTTTTAATAATTTATTGTTTGTAACTATTTATACATGTATTGTTGTATTATGACGTCATCAACTGCCGTTGGATCTCATAAACATGAATAGTTAAAAATTGAATTACTAATTAACTTTACATCTGGAGCTATTGGGGATCGGGAAAGAGCATTTAAGGAAAAAATTTTTGAAAAAAAAAAGTGATTATTTTGGATTAAGTAGGTATATAGCATTTTTCATTGTTGAATTTACAAATTTTTGAAAAATTATTTATTAAGTAACTAATAAGTTGGAGCAATAGCGGATTCTGTAGGAGCAATTTTTTGGCATATAGTTAAAATGTTCTACGTTTTCTTTTCGGTTATTTTTAATATATTTTTGCTTTCAATTTTTTTAAATGTGTTTCCTTTGTAAATTAAATATGTTCTTAACATAATAATCTACGCAGACGACGTCGCGGGTATCAGCTAGTATTAATATAATATGCTCTCTTAAATCGAAATAGTGACTATAGTGACTATTCACTATTTGTGCAGTGCAGAGTATACCACTAAATTCAAATAGTGGTATACTTTTCACTACTAAATAGTGAATAGTCACTATTTGATAGTCGAAAGTCACTATTTTGATTTAAGAGAGTGGTTTTATTATTTTTTTGTGAATAAATTATAAAAAAAAACATAATTAATATTTAAATTTCAAATATTGGGCGGTTTTTCGTTAGTTTGCGGATTTTTCGTAAGGACGCTGCGCTTTTGTGGTGAACATTTCTGCCAACCCTGCATTCGAAGCGAGCAGCCTCGCACTGTCTATATGAGACCTTAGAGCCAACTGCAAAAAATAGTCATTTTTTGAAGGATTTTTGAAATACTTGGTGGAAATGTGTTAGAAACCAAATGCTGCTTAGATATATAAATAATGATTGTAATTCTACTTAATGGAGAAATGTCGTCCATGAAGTTGAATGAGAGACGATGGAATTTAAAAGAAGAAAAATAAATATCGTGTGGTACGTGTCGTGATGCGTTTGAAGTAACTGCTTCTGTAATAAGTCGTTCGGCAAGTAAAAACGAAAAGAAGAAATCAAGTACGTGCTCAAATTGGGAACAGAACTTGTACATTTCAAGGGTACGGTCAAGCATTCGCTCGTGTGCTCCGTGTTTTTACCCGGTCTCTTTCTCTCGGCCATGATCGACCATCTCGGTCGTATCACGGACGAGCTTTTTTCGCTGTGTGCTTCCTCTGAAAATAAGTTTCTCATTTTGGACCAGACCCAACATTTTCACTAATATGTTGTTTATGTCATCGCGTCATTGGTTGTTTTAGTTGTTGTTGGATGGATGCTCTTTTTGGAGACGCATCTAGAAATGAAGGCGACACGCGCGATTGCACGTTTTGTAATTCAAATCAAACTCGCCGTGACAACAGATTTATTCGGCTGTCACATTACGTTTAACAAATTGGATGAAAGAGTTGGACCTTAAAAAACGCGTTTTACTATCGGATAGGTCACCAGAAAAACTTAAAATATAATATTAAGTATACAACTTTGGTCCCGCCGTTTTTTTTTTATTCACGGCGTTAGCGACAAGTAAGCGTCGAACCATAACATTATAGCCGGCTTGCAATACTCTTTAGTATCATATGAGTATTTTTTTTTCAAAATCATGGGGATATCCCGGTCACGCTAAATATTCCAAATATCAACGGTTATAAGGTCATGCTCTGTATTTGGTGGGACCACCTCGGTGTAGTATATTAAGAGCTGCTAAAATCGTCTAAAATCATCACAGGGGATCGTTTTCCAATGCATTTAATGCATTTGAGCCGAGCGTTTGAAAAAAATGACTGCAATACGTCGAAAGACCCGAAAACGTTATTTTGCAATATGACAATGCTTGGCCTCATGTTAAAAAAGTTGTAAAAACGCACTTAAAAACGTTGAAATGGGAAATCTAATTCCACCCTCCATACTCTCCAAACGTTGTTTCCTCTGACTATCACCTAAGTTGATCTATGGTACACGGCCTGAATCAAGCACTTCTGGTCTTATGCAGAAGTCTAACATTGGATCGATTCGAGGATTGCTTCAAAAGATGACGAGCTCTTTCAACGTGGGATCCGATTGATACCGGATAGATGGGAGAAAGTAGTGACAAACGATGGCCAATAGTTTGAAACATAAGGTTTGTTCCAATTATTCAGCTATGGCGATGCACAGACAAAAAGGAAGAGACCATTGAGAACCGACAAGGCAGTGCATAAGCATCGCCGAAACAGTGTCGATATAAGCACTCGTCGCGCCGTTGCACAATAATGTACGGAAATGACTGTTGGATGGTCGCACGGAACGAACCTGCTGAAACAGTTCTTCACTCACTCTTGTCTCTTGGTCAATATTGTCTTGCTCTTTGTCTGTTGGTCGTGTTTGTGCATCGCCATAACTGGATGCTTGGAACAAACCTACATATGTATAATACGTTTTTAACAAAAAAGCTTTAAATTTAAAAAAAAAAAAACGGCGGAAGTGAAATTGTATAGTTTCGCGTGTATCATTTTAAACCGATTACCAATCAATTGAAGATAATTTTAGGACTATCGTCGAATGGATGTCCAACTATGAACAGGTTCAGGATTTTTTCCGAAAACAACTTAAGAATTAAACGAGAACTAATGTTCGAAAATAAAAAACTAAACTTAGTCATGTTCTGGTGAACTGCGTGAGACTAAGAAAATCGAATTAAAAAAAAAATAAAGAATCGATTCTGAATTAATAACAAACACTTTTGATGCAAACCATGAACAACGAACTGTTACTAAAAATTCGGAATCTACGCGAATCGAAAAGTCCCTAAATTTTTATAGTTTTAATGCACTGATTTAATATCAAAACATCCAAATTATAGGTTTGTTCGCGGATATCATACTGAACCGATAACGAATCAGTCCAAGTGGATTTAGGATAATTGCCAAATGCATACACGCTTATGAACTGATTAAGGGTTATTTTTCCGTGAACGAGTTTGAAAATGTTTGGAAGTAAGACAAGGATTAACGAAAACCCACGAAAATTCTTAATTGAGTTTAACGTTGATAGAGAAAGATAGAAAAACTAGCCACATTTTATCAAACTGCGCATGAATAAGAGAATCGCATTTTTCGTCCTAAAAAATAACTTGAGAATCGCTAGAACCAAAATCTCGTTTTTCTACCCTTCTCTATCAACGTTAAATTCAATTAAGAATTTTCGTGGGTTTTCATTAATCCTCGTCTTACTTGGACTGATTCGTAATCGGTTTACGGTGGGATCCGCAAACGAACCTTATATCTTGTACGACACTAAAAACAAATTCGATCCGAAAATTTCTAAAATTCCATCTATAATCATTAAATGATTGAATCAGTCAACTATCAAAAAAAATCTTTATATCTTTATAAGATTGAACTTTAAGTTCACGTGGATACTATAGATTTATCTTCATCGCCGATCTTCAATTGGTGGCCAATTTTTTTTACCTCCAACAACCTATAATTATCAGTGAAAGCCATAATTATTTTCTTCGAAAATTTGAGTTTATTCCCGGTCAGTTCGATTTGTATTGGGCCTTCCACTTCTTCATTTTATAATTATTACCAACTACGCATTCGTCTTTCATTCCAATTACGCAATGCCCTCGAACGTCTTCAAATATTTTCCTCCATGCCTGACCAAATATTGATCTCCCAACAACATTTTCAATAGAATATCTCAATTTCGACGAGTGTTAATTAAGAAAATCTAAAAAGAAAATAATTTACTTCTTCACATTCTGATCCATTTTTGAGAACGTTTCCTCAAACACATGCTAATTGATGGCTCTAATATTTGACTGTAATTATAGAGTTGATTTCAAGTAGAACTTTTTGAAAAGTCATCTTGTCAAAAGGGGCATTGAGATGCGATTCGTTCATTTCTCATTTCAAGTCATTTTCGGCCCTTTAATCTTGCAGGTTGAAGTGAATTATTATGTCTTTTCTTTACTTATCAACTTTTCTTTTTAATTTAAACATGATAAAATGGTACAAAAGACGTTTCACTTCCCACGCATACGTACATTATTTATTATTTTAGAAGAGGTGTAATATCTCATGTCGGAAAGAAAATTTGTCCAGCCGAATTTGATAAAATGACTCCTGACTAGTTCCATTTTCATTTTTTGAAGTGAAACTTCTTTAGGTGCGACTCAAAAAAAAGTAGTACCAAAAGTTAAAAAATGTTATGCGTGACGCGATTGTTTCATTTCTCATCGAATTTTAATTAATTTTTGACCCTCAAATCAATGTGTTGCTGGCCGAAGGTTGAATGAACTATCATCTGCTTATCTCGATAGGATTTAAATTGGAAACGTGCAATTCGTCTTCGACTGGTTCGAGTTGTGAGATCTTCGATTTCTTCGTTGGATTTCCAATTGATTCAAGCCGCGTTTGATCTGTGAACCCCCACTGTTTTCGCACTACCTTATTTATAGATCATATTTAGATAACTCGAACGAACCACGCTGTGTATTTTATTTTCTTATTGAATTCCAGCTGCAAACGCCGCTCTTACCACGGAAATGTTCCCCTTATTAAACATTTAGATGTTTCCATGAAACTTTTCCATTTTCATTTTGAATAACATAGAACAATTTTTGCTTACGATACATTTACTTGTTAATAGGTTTGTTCCAAATGAAAATAAAACCCTATATTGTACGTCATGCGCAATATAACACTATGGAAACTTTTTTTCACACTGCACATGACTTCTATTTTATTAAATTTTGATATGCAAAAAATCTGTTTTGTCAAAAAATCTGGGCAGTTCTGATTTTTGCTTCAATTCATTTCTTTCATTTTCCCCAGGAAAAGTTTTTTTTTTTTATTTTTGAATTTTCATAACTTTCGAATAGCTTATCAAAATAAAAATATAAAGAAAGGGATTTAAAGGACATTTTACACTCGTCAAAAAAGGTCCTTAATACAAAATTACTCAGATGAACCGTTTTAGAGATATCACAGTTCAAAATTAACACTAATTAAAATGTTTTAAATATTTTTCCACTTTGTTCTAAGGACCTTTTTTGTAGAGGGTGACATTTTCTTTACATCTTTCCTTCAGATTGTTGTTACGATGAACTGTTCGAAAGTTATAAAAATTAAACAAATTTTTTGTGTTATTTAAATGGAACATAAAAAAAGGATTGAGGCAAATCTTAATATTGATATTGAGGACTGGTTTTGGCGTGAACATTTGAACGCCATAAGATTTTTTTTCTGTAATACCATGGTATACATCTGTATAAAAGTTAACAAGGAAGAGGGGAGTAGATTAAGTGGTACAGTGTTAGATTTATTCCAATCATCCAGCTATGGCGATGCAGACACGACCAACAGACAAATAGCAAGACAAAATTGACCAAGAGACAAAAGTGAGTGAAGAACTGTTTCAGCAGGCTCGTTCCGTGCGACCATCCTGCAGTCAGCACAGCCATTTTCGTGCAATGGCGTAACGAGCGCTTATATTGACTCTGTTGGCCTAAGCTGAATCAGTTCTAACTCTTGTCTGTTGACCAACTTTGACTAATGTTTGAACATCACCAGAAGGACGGTTGGAAAAAACCTGTTATGAATTTTTTCACGTACGCGTTTTTGTACTTTGCTCATTAGCACGTTAGTTGAGAATATAACGTTATCTTATATCTCGATACATGCACATGTACCTTATATAGCACATTGTAACGGGACTACTCTTTAAAGATTCTTTAATTTGATGGAAATTTTGCAAAACGTTTAATAAGCTTAACTACTTTATTTATTTTAACATTGATAAACAATTTATCACAAAAATCACTTTTTAAATCACTTGTATTCACTGGCTGGATCATTTAGAGTTCAATGACTGACTCCCTTAGATTGAATCCTTAAATGAGTACTTAGGCAAACAATTATACTCTTGAACTTTCTGGAGACTGGAGAGTTTGGTTGCCGAACGTTCTAGAAACTTTCAAAGGCTTTGGCTGTCAATAATTTGGCTTCAAAAGTCCATTGTTAAAATTTCGCTAGAATAATCTAGAATTTTCCATTCTTTTCCACTGTTGTTTGTAATACAATATCTTGAAATTCCCGAAATTTAAAAAGGACACCTCGAATACTTTTCTTGTTAGTTCCGAAAGATTAAATCCATCACTGTACTGATAAACATAAAAATTTACATTATCAATGGTTACACCTTAATTCACATGAAATTGTATTATATTTATTTATAATATTAGATGCATTTGATTCGGTTTTGTGTAGTCGCCTTTTTCCGAAAGGCCGTACCTTCTCGTGGATACAAAGCTATATTTTCTATTGACATATCCATAATTAAATTATCTCTTGATTAGTATGTTCTCGAATTAAATGATATGAACAAGGCGCACACCTAATTGTTTGTGAGATTTATAGAAAATTATAAGTCTCGGTCTGGGCGGCTTACGGGCGGCCCCCTCGGCTAATGGGGAACTTCGCCTAACTAATCTTCACATCTAATCGCACCGGTCAAATGGTCAGTGTTTTATTAGCGTCGTTAGCACGGGTATGTGATCAAATCGATTTTTGGGTGAAGTTCGATAGAGACTTCCATTGTTCGCGTTTCAATCGTAGCACCATGTAGATGGAGACTGATTTGTCACGATCTGACTTTCTATTTCATTAGAAATGTTTCTTTGTGTATAAATATATTGAGCTAATGATGTCATCGTTGTAATAAGCACAGTAATCTCGGTGTACGAGATGATTAATTTGTCGAGGAGAGAGAAACGGGTGTTGCGAAAATGAAGAACGTTGGATATCGGAGACACTGCACACAACTTGTTTCATTTACATTTAAGATTTCGTTTCTCTGACTAGTTTTGCAAATGAAAAACTTACCCGTAATTAGTAGATTGTCTTAAAATCGACCATTGACAGTGCCTCCTTGAATAAAAGTTCAATCATTTTTCTTATCACCAGCTACCCACCCGCTTTGCTGAGTGAAAATTAAATAGTTTGCTCAAAGGAAACCTTCATATCATAAAATAAATGTTTTCAAGTATTTTGACAGAATTAGATAATGATTATCACTGATTAACAGTAGTTTTATTGCCCTTAATATAAGATTGATTTCTGATTTTATGCTCACAAGTCATGAAACTATCAATGATTTTGGAAGATTTACTCTAGTTTTTAAAAAATCTTTTATTTAATTATACACCAGAAGAATCGAAAAATATGACAAAAAAATACCAGCTATATTTATAACTAGCTGATACCCGCTCGCTTTGCTGAGAGAATCTAACTGATCGATTAATTGATTCCCTACCTTCACAATGAAATTTAAAAATTAATCTATTTTGCAGAAAAATATGATAGATACTTTCAGACTTTAGATCCAAAGTAAGTTCATTAAAATCCTTAAAATACTTTTCAAGGAAGAGATGTTAGCTATCTTACAGGTTCATAACAATTTTAAATATAAAATGTTACTTTAGACTTGAATATTTCTCATTTTAAATGTCATTTTTAACCGTTCAGCTATTTTAGTAGAATAGATTCGTAGCAATCCTACAGGAAATCTTTAACAGATCTTTAACAAAAATTCATTAAAATAAGTTCCGTTAAGTAATTGTTAATTATTTAAAAATGCATTATATTATTTTAATACGTTTATTTCTAATTAATATCTTTGACAATGAACAATTGAAATTCATAATATTTGTTTTTATTAAAACTTTGTAGAGATTTCTTTTGTTACTGTGTAAAATTGGTCAGGCCTTCTTGAGGAAAATACGTTAAAATGCTATTTCACGAACTTTAACAAAACTTACCGAAAATACACGGTTCCTGTAGGATTTAATTGTTATGCTATCCTATGTAGGGTGACCAACCGTAATCTTTTAAAAGTACATGTGTCTTACATACCTAATTGGTGTAGAATTTTTCGAGTTTAATTCTAAATAAGGACCAACATAACATTTTTATATTAAAAAAAACAACTAGTAATAAAACAGCCACTACGTACAACGTACAATATCCAGTCGCTCTGCCAACGCTTTTTAAATCTGTGATATCTTCTAAGATATTCATTTTTATGATATGCTGTAACGAGCAATTTTGATCTACATGAAATACACAACGTATCTCAGGTATTTAATTGGATCAGGAATAATAATGTTTTGTTTAAAATTGCTTGGTAAATAACCAATCATTTTTTTGTAATATGCAAAAGATAAAAATGGTTCCTGGGGGTTTTTCTTAGGAGATAGACATATACCGTCGCGGACTTTTTTATCAATCTTGTTAAGATACACATTTTTGCTACATGTAAGTTTGATCTATCTCGTAAGGTTTATCCAGCGTTTGCAATGTAAGTGTACAAAAATATGTTTGTTATGGCATCACATTACAAATCTTTGAATTTCCGGACTTTTCTTTATTATAATATTCATGTTTTATATCTGCAAACCTTCCTCTTGAATCACTCTATCAATTGCATTAAAATCTGATTGGTAGTTTAAAAGATCTAGGGGAACAGACAGCGGGAGCAACTTTGTTTTATACCATGTAAAGATGTGAATTTTCTTTTTTAAATTAGTATGCATTAAAGTAAAGAGACAGTAAAATGTTGAAAACTCATGTTATACTTAAGTGTAAACGCCTTTTATAATATTTTCTTCTATAATTTTTTAAGGGACAATCTCTTTTTAAAGGCCAGCAGTAATTGGCTATATGTGGCGGTCCCATCTACCCCGATACCTTTTCTCCATAATCAGCAAATTATGATGTGTCGTATACGATTTATGGTGCTGTTTTTATTTTTTTTTTTAGTGATAAAACAGATCTGGAATGATCTAAAAGTCAGAAATCGGGAATTATTTTTTTGATACGCCACAAATTTATCTCAGATTGAAGCGGTTTAAGAAAGTGATTGAAGTTTTTTTTTTTTTTTTTTTTTTTTTTTGGTGTTTTAAGTCGCTTTAACAGCTATGGTCATATCACGACTATCTAAACACAGAAAATTTCTAAATTTCTGTTGGTCAATTATAATCTTAGTTTTAGGATCTTAATTCTAGGATTCAATGGGAATCGAACCCGGGCCACTTGACGCATGAAGTGGAGAGAACTACTCCTCTAGCCACTGCGCCAATAGGTGGCTTGGATTGAAGTGTTCTGTTGAAAAGTTAACACTGGTATATGTTGTCATATATGTGAGCCGAGTTTCTTTACATCTCAATTACATCTCTTGAAACGAACAAATTAAGTAAAACGATTGAAAGCGTTATGGATGTGAAAATTGTTTTCTTTATCTTGCAAGTGGCATATGAATCGTTTGCTCCTTGTTATTGGCTGATGTTGATTGAAATATGACAAAAGCAATTGAGTTCCCCCTGGAGAATGCGTTACTTCTGGATTGGTTCATTACAGTGAACTCTCGTTAAGTCGAACAGTTTTTCCAGTGTCCCAATACATCCAGTCCTTTGTGTTTTCACTTAAATACATCAAACATTTTTCTTAAGAGTCTTTGTTTAGTATAGTAACCAACATATGCCTCGTGGGTCGAATCCGGCCCACCTAAGCTCTCATTCGGGCTAGGTTACCCAAGTGACTAATTCTCTAGTTTTAAATCGGAAGCCCCAGACAAACTAAATTTAAATCAAACTCTTAACCGTTTTCACTTCTATAAGTCGAACTGTTTTGGTTTATTGCCAAAAAAATCAAATTCATGATTTGCTTATAACTCGTAATTTTTGCCTCAATAAGTTGAACAAAGGATTAGGCATCCACCTCCCTCCTCTCTAACTTGAATATTTCATTAAATAAATTATAGATATAGACCAGTGCTTTTAGCCTTTGAAAATAGTAGAAAGTGAAAAAAATTATAGTGGGATGAAACCCATTGGAAAAGGAAGAGAATATACCAAAAATAAAAGGAAAAATAAATTACGGTCGATCTGAGGTGGGAAGTGGAAAAGGGTGGTAAGGGTAGAAACGATTTATCTTGATTTCCGACAAAACTACAAGTCCTATGGAGAAAATTTAAGTAGCAAAGTTGTAGATAATAAGTAGATCTACACTTTTTTCACATAACCTAAAAATTTATGGGAAAAATTAAAATAACCAAAAGTTTTTGTTATATTTCACAAATACAATTAACAAAAATTCACAACAAAAAATTATATATTCAAGTAAAAATAAATGTAAAAATCACAAACCGAAAATATCTTAATTGTTAATTTTGTATGTCCAAATACGTATTTCAAACGCCATGCGTTCGTCATCAGTGGATCAAATTGAAGTGTCTTCGAGGACAATTTCGTGCTGATTCACAAAGTAGTCCCGAATTGACCGCAATTTATAGGTCCTTTCGATCCCTTTCTCTTTTGCAATCGCTGCAGCCGGGGGTGCAATCCTTTGGTCCTTCCTATTCTTACCTTTTTCCAATCTCTTTTTCTGTTGAACATTTTTCAGAAGTTATACTAAGTTAACTTGTGGGATAATTTTCAACAGTATGTTCTGCCACACAAGATTTTTCCGTTCTGGAATATTTTATATTTGCCAGATGCTCCTTGTATCTAGTTCCTATTTTTCTCCTGGTTTGTCCGGTATAGCTTTTCTCGCATTCTATACACGCAATTTGATAAATACCTGATTTTTGAAGATCAGGTATTTTATCCTTGCAACAAAAAATATTTTTACAAAAGTTTTTGGTTTTTAATTTTTATCTTTTACAAAAAAAAAAAATTATACTAAATATGGTGAAAACTTCCCTTAAATGTCCCAAACACACTTTATTTTTTTATTTAAAATAATAATTTTTTCACCTTATAATGTCAATATGTACATACATAACAATGTTTAATATTCACAGAAAATGCAACAATTAAAGTGTAAATTTTAATAAATTGCTCAAAATTGTACATAACCCCATTTTGAACAATTTATTAGAATTTACACTTTAATTATTGCATTTTCTGAGAACATTTAACATACTAATGAATTTTTTTGCACCATCAGAATGTAGAGGTTTCAACAAACAAAAAGACCACCGACTTTTTTAAAAAAAGCAGATATTTTGAAGTAAGAATTTTCGTTGAAAATTATGGTGCTTTTTTGATATAAAGTCATTATAAGGTGAAAAAATTAATATTTTAAATCAAAAAACTACAGTGTTTACAGTTTGTAAAAGATAAAAATAAAAAACTAAAAACTTGGTTATTGGAAATTTCACAATAATTTTGAGGTTATGTGAAAAAAGTGTTAGCACAAAAAATGTAAGATCTACTTATTATCTACAACTTTGTCATTTAACTTTTTTCCATAGGACTTGTAGTTTTGTCTAAAATCGAGATAAACCGTTTCTACGCTTAAAACCGCCCCCCTTTTCCACTTTTCCACCTGAGATCGACCGTAATTTATGTTTCCTTTTATTTTTACTATATTCTCTTCCTTGTTTAATGGGTTTCATCTTACTATCATTTTTTTTTCTGTTCAAAAATGATCTACCCTGGTCTAATAAGTCAAATCTTATTTAACATTTATCTTTTTTGGTGTATGTTTAACTGAATGAGTCGTATATGCTTAATTGATGAATCGAAGGAACCTTACGGAAACATCCACATTTATATGTCGATGCCTTGAACGTCGGTTATTTGAAGCTTTGATATTTATGCTTTCCTATCGGTGATTTTTTGTTAGCTTGTTTCCTGAATGAGTCAGGCAATGGATAAGTTGAACTCCTGCCTTGATTACTTGAACGTTTCGTGAGATAAACTATAAATAAGCTAAAAAAAATTCAAATCCTGGTTTATTCCTTTTAAATCTTGATTTATTTTCATTTTAATAAGTCGGGCATTTTTCTTGAGATGTACATGTCTAGTAACAATACGAGGACCTCCACCTCTATAAGTTGAATTCTTAAGCATTTCTATTTTAATAGGTGTAATCTGGGATTTTTATGAATCAAAATCACTGTCGATGATTTCTTTATTGCTCTTTTATTTAGCTGAACCTTAAATTGAACTTTTTCTTCAATGACTTGAATTCTTTCTTTGATAACTTGAATGTTAAGTCGAATTATCGATAAGTCGAACTTATTATAGGATTTTGACTTATTGAGAGTTCACTGTAATATTTTTGTGTCGATCCCAACAAAATGTGGTCCACATCTGTTAACGAGCGAGGCTCGTTGTAATTAATTTGCCTCGGTTTTCGGTTTCGAATAGACGGAAAGATGAATTTGATACGACGATGGCTTTTCTTAGGTCGTTAGTGCGATTTGAATGCAAGTCGCGAGTAAATTAGCAAAAAAAGTCGGTTGCAAGTGCGAAACGCGAGCTGAGAGATGTGCGGGGGTGTTCTGGACTATGTGTGTGTTGGCTTCTTTTTTTGGCGCGTTGCTTTTGTGTGGGAATCGAACAAAGGCTCTTTGTCTGATTGGCCGAGTGGAGGATTGATTTGAATGAGAAGAAATCGGTTCAACGTACTCGGGATGCGGTGTGAAATTGCATCAAGCGTTGCATAATCGAAACGTTAAAAAATCGATTTGCTTAGATCGACGCTGAAACTTTTGAGCCGCATGATTCAGCACCGCTCCAACAGGAACTCGACTATAAATATCCGGGAATTTTCACTTGCGTCTTGAACTCCCTTGAACGTTTTTGTTAGAGTGAACTTGTTATTTAAATGCATGTGCTCTTTTCGATTTCAACTTATTTATAGTATCATCAGTCAGTGGCGTGCGATGGATTTTCTTTTAACACAGCGGTTTTCAATCGTTTTACCTAAGTATACAACATTGCTTATAAACAGTTTTTTTGATTAAAAAATATTAGTTGATTAAATTTTCAGTTAAACATAGCATATAAATAATTTATCCTATTTAAGGGTATTTGGAAAATATATCAAATTGATAACAAACAAAAATTCTACTAACAAAATCTACTGACAAAATTTTAAAAATTGACTAAACCGTTCAAAAGTGATAATATTTTAAACATGTGCTCTTAACGAGGATTAGTTCATACACATGTTTAAATGGTGGCCGGACAAAATGTCACGGGCAAAATGTCATAGGGACAAAATATAAGATGTTTGGGTATTTACTTGTCGTTGATCAGTTGTAGTATATGCACTACTATCTTCAAGAACAGAAGAAGCATATCAACATCTGCTCCAGGAAATTCTCATATCGACTGCAGGTCTGAATCCAGCTTCAATTATGGTTGATTTCGAACTAGCAGCAACTAGATTGGACTTACTAGACGTTTAGTGCTCTAGACATTTTGTCTCTATAATAATTAACGCTCTATTTTTTTAAATCTGTTCGTTACTTTTTAATACTTTATGTTTCTTACAATGACAAAGAGTAGCGTTCTTGGTTTTATACTTGTATCTTTAGATTTATGCTACACAGTGCAGTGTTCTGGTTCCGGTTCTTAACTGACCAACGATAAGTAGGTACATACCCAAACATCTTATATTTTGTCCCTATGACATTTTGTCCGCTGACATGTTATCCCCATGAAAAAAATAAAATGGGGGTATAAATTAATTTATACCCACCTAAAAAGCCATCAAACATTAAAATTTTATTGTTTAATAAAAAAAAAATTATTTAATAATATTAAAACACTTTTTCAATATTAAGACTCGCATAACAAGTGTTGTATCTGAGTATATTGAGGTATATTCACTGTCAAAAGTACGTTTACTTTTTCGGTTTGTGTATTTTTTCATATTTAATGAATAATATAGATGGAAATATTATAGGGGTCACTATTGAAGGTAATCAGAAAACAGCATGAGGGTTACTAAAAAAAAAATAACGTGGGGGTCACTTTGAAAACCAACATGGCGGTCATTATTGAAAAAAGTCATAACATTAAATAGGATCACTATTGAAGATACTTGGAAACAAAATGATTGTCACTATAAAAAAACTACGTGGGGATCACTACCGAAAAATGATTCCCGGTTAATAAATACTGTAAATTGAGGTATATAACCTTCCTTATTTGAATTTTTCCAGGAAAAAGTATCAAATAAAAGTTCTAGTCTTTGATGAGTCTAAGAACTATAGCAAGTTAAAAAAAATCGGTAGAGCCATTTTCGACAAAAATTGAAAAATCCTCAAAATGTATAGAATAAAGTGGGGCTTCCTGTTAACTGTTTTTAACCAAAAGCTTTACAGTACAACTAGATGTAATATGAAGAAAAAACGTATATTTCCGGTGAAAAGTTGAAATCAGAAATTCGACTCGATTTTAATACTTCCTTTACGATATAGTAGCAAAGGAAAGTAAAAAATTATTTGTAATTATGTTATTATAGGTCATAGGGAAGCAAAGCTTTTTTTGGTTTTATAGTTCGTACTCCACTGTCGTGAAATCACTTTGCGATATGTATTTTGAAAACACAGGCGATTTCTATCGGCTAAAAATAACTCAAATCGTTTTGGGAAAGTAAGAAAAACGTTTCAATCAAACTAATTTTATGGCTGTCACGGCTTGACACTGCGATTCCTTGAAACCCAAAAACTGTCTCAATAATTCAAACATAGACGCGACATTGACCAAATGCGTTTCACTAGAAAATTGAGATCTAGATGATCGTGACACCGTTTGTGATTCAGATCGTCAACGGCAGACGTATATGGGACGCCAGAAAACGAGAAAATCATTCACTTTTGTGTTCGATCGATAAAACTGGAACGCAATGAAAACGCCAAAATGAGCGACAAGATTTTCAGATTAACACGGTTAAGTCCAAGAATTGCATCAACAATCGCAAGAATTGCTACTATTTCTTAACTTTTCAATCCGAGAAAATGTTGTACAATACTAATTTGGAGTCATGCAACAAGCAACAAAATCTTTCTTAGTTTTTTTTTTTTTTTTTTGTTTTCATATATTGGTTTCATCTTTTACAAAACGTTTATAAGCGTAAATTTGTTGTTTTGTTTAGATTGATTATTCAGAAGGCAAATTTTTTCAGTCCTTATTACAAGTTTACCAATTTTTTAAATGTTATAAATTTTTATGATAAAATCGTCGAATGTCGAAATAATTGGCTATAAATTAGGGATGAAACGGATAGAAGTTTAGCCGGATAGTGGGATATTCGACCGCCGATTTTATTTAAAAGCTGAAAACTCGTTTTAATTCCATAAGTCAAGACTCAAACTACTTGGTTGCAATTAACCTATACCCGAGATTCCAAATAAACTACTTGGGTGTGATGCTTAAAGAGCGCTCCATGAGATTCCATTGGAATATTTAAAAATGTCTTGTAAAAAGTCCTCCAGTAGCAGTTCATTTTTAACACTGACTAAAAATTAGAGGAGACGGGACAGAGTCAGCTGTATCTCGCAAAGCTCATGACATGTTTTTAGCAAATGAATCGGTACGTGACATTTTGGCGCCGCCGTTTTGACGCGGGACATTTCGGCTCCGCCGTTTTGGCGCAGGACGTTTTCCATTCAAAACTTCAGTGGCGCCAAAATGGCGCTTGCCTTCCTGCTTCGCAAATGAAAGCAATACTAAATAGATTCAACATGAATGAATGAATTAATTTTTAACTTAAGTTAGTGCGCATTGATCGCAATTCTGACCCTTATTTTTAGCAGCTAATGCTAAACAATACCCAAATTTAACAGTTTACCAAAATCTATCTTTCAGCACCTTGCAGCAGTTTGTACAGTGAAAGATTTTTTTCTGAAGCTGGAATTATTTTGGAAGACTAAATGAAGGGAAATTAGTATTCATTCACTGTAATTTGCCCTTAGTGCAGTAGGAGTGCTAATTCATTTTCTAAGTTGAATATCTTGTGATGACTGATTGTATTTCTTAAATGCTTTTAATTAAGTAAAGCAATTAATTACCCAAAATAATTTCTTTAAAAATCCAGTACTCGGCAGGATAGGCGCTAACTATGCGGTATTTGGCCGGACCAATTTTAATGGTGGACCACCACCACAAACTTTTTTTTTAGATTTTGTGGAAATTTTCAATTAATTTAATATAAATCATAATAATATTGTGTGTAAAATATTTTATATTTACCGGTGTTTTAACTGAATTATAGTAAAACTAAATTATAATAAAAATTTTTCTTTTATACTACCAGAAATTGAGAAAAATTTACTTTTGATTTGTCACTGAGTTTTCTTTAGATATTTCTCAAACTTTGCATACATACTGTTATTGAATATTAGAAACTATATGTAAAATTTGAACAGTTTCCGGATAGTTACTGGATGAAATATTAAAAAAAAAATTAAATTGCTTCAGTAAATGCTTGCGTACAGCATACATGATAAACATTGTGGCATATGCAGTGGGATTCATAGGAGCGACGTTGCCAGATGCATTTATCAATTCTTACGATTTGGCGCTTGGAGCAATTAATGTAATTAATGGAAGCAATCCATTAATTACACACGTTAAATGGACGTAAGAAGATAAACGAAATGTGACATTTTGTGACAAGGGGCGGGAGGGGTCCTTCACTCTTTCTAGTTGTAAGACTTCAAAATATGTGACGTCGTACTAAAAGGAAGGGAGTCTCAGAATGTCTCCTATGTGACCATGTGACAGAAATGGGGAATGGGGGGGGGCGCTTAATTTAATGATTACACATTGATTTTTTATTTTAACAATTTATTTTCTTCTTACACTACGTTTCGTCGGTGTTGTTCCGACTTCATCAGGTATCTTGAAACATTTTATATCAAATATAAAAAAAATATAATTTGAATTATTATTATATATATTCAAATTATATTTTTATTATATTTAGTATGACAATGTTCAAGATATCTGATTAAATCGGAATAACACCGAAGAAACGTAATTGTAAAAAAATCAAATTGTATTTTTATTATATTTGGTATAACAACTTTCAAGATACATGATGAAGTCGGTATAACACCGACGAAACGTAAAGTAAAAAGAAAATAAATCGTTAAAATAAAAAAAAACTGGTCTTTTCACCTGATAATTGCTTAAAAAAGAAAAAAAAGTAGTTTGTAGGTTGCTTATGAGTTATGAGAGTTTGCAACTACCAAGATGGTAATTATAAGACTCGAGATAATATTTCTTCAATAAGTTTATTAAATATTGTATCATTGCAGTGAGGTTTTTTTTGTATATGGCAAATCTAGTTTTACCTTATTTGATAGTCATATGCTTGAATAAACTGCTGTATATGAGAATAAAAAATGTTTACCATATCTAGGTTTTACTGTACAGGTATTAGACTATCTTATGATACCGTGTAATGACACGTTGATTTATTATTATCGTAACAATAGTCTTTGTCAAGTGCTTCCATGTGCTATCTGGAAATAAAGCAAGGTCGCATCTAATTGATCGGATTCACGCCCAATTAATCAAAAGTCGTGAGATACTTTACTCGATCGATGACACTTTAGAAACGGTTTTAGTAGCTGCGAAACGGAACGGTTTCGTTGACTGTTAGGGGGTTTATTTCGTGTTGAAGTTGGCCAGAAACGATTTGTTGGTGGAAACCGGATTTGAAGGTGGTGACATGAATGACTTGAGAGATCTATTTACAGTCCGGCAAACGGACGTTAGATGTTTTGTCGTTTTAAACGAAACAGAGTGAAACGTTCACGTTTGATTTTTGCAATATTGAATATCGTGACGAAACCCGGACGTGGGAATTTCAAATCGAATCACTATGCCCGATTGAATTACGTTATAGGGTGAAAAATATTTACAAAGAAGGGTACGACTTAAGAAATCCACTTCGGGGTAAGACTTGCTATATTAGTAGTACTCTAATCAGGGATTTTAATTAGTTTGAAGTGGAAACTTTTTCAGAAAATCGGTTTTCCTAAAAAGTTGTAGTCTTAATCAAAATGATCCTTAGTTGGTATTTACTCATTATACTACTTTGTACTACCTAACAAGTACTAGTCCATGATCCAGTGTCAGATTTCATGACCAAAGTCCTCTCAGGTGTTAATTTGTATATATTCCTTCAAAGAGTTTTGTCATGGAGCCCCATGAACTCAAACTGCGGTTCCGTGGATGGGTTAAGCAGCGGTAGCCTCCCACGCACGTAGAAAAAAAATTGAAAGATGTGCTGGGACACATAGTAAAAGTGATACTTCAACGGACAAGTGGAAAAAAACAAATCGCAACAAAATATTTACTTGAAGTTTTACGGGCAGGTTTTCAAATTGGGCAACTACATTATTGTCCATTTTTACAACTTGTTGCGATTCGTTTTTTCACTTATCCTGAACGATCAAAATTAGATCAGCAGATTGTTAATGTACTTGTCCAATTTGAAAACCTGCCCGTAAAACTTAAAGCTAAAATTTTGTTGTGATTTGTTTTTCCACTTGTCCGTTGAAGTTTCACTTCTACTATGTGCCCCAGCACACATTTCGATTTTTTCGCAAGATTACTGCAAATTTGATTTGGTACGATTAGATACATTTTATTGAATGTATTTTTCATGTAAATATATTAAATGTTATTATGCATTATAATATTAAGATTTCGTTCATATTTAAAATAATTTTTCGTTATATAGCTGTAAATTAACTTTTAATACTGTTAAATAACCACTGTTATAGTTTTTTTCATACAAAGATGTCCAATATAATATTTTATAACATGCTTTTCACCTTTTTTGGCGTACATTTAAATCGCACTCTTTTATTTTATCAAACAATTACTATATAAATACAATTTGACCTTTACTTTTTGGATTCCAAACGAATCACAGCTACGTGCTAAAAGTCAAATCAGTCAAGTTTCCATAAGGCTGTTAGTACGGCACGTTGTTCATAGAGGCACCAGCAGTAATATAAATATGGTGCAAGCGCATAATGCGTAGATGTAATTTGAACCTAGTTGAACATTGCTCCGTCATCTGTGTTTGAAGCGTCGGATTAAAATTCAGAAAATCCGCCTTCCTGATAAAAGGGTCCCTCCCTGAGTATATCCAATTATATTCATCTAATACTGCTATTGCCCTCTTCGCCACGCCAGTTTCTCTCTCCCTCCGCCGCTGCCGGCTTGTCACCAAACTGTCGTGACACTTTTCCGTGTTGGAAAAAATCCTAAGACCCCGTCTATATAAAAGTTTTAAAACTGTAATGGTGGGCGTGGTTACCCACCTTTTATTTACATAATTATATATACAAATACATATGCCAGCGCTGGCCGAGAGCAGATCATATCATATAGGTTTTATCATATATTTCTCCCAAGTCAGCTGCGAGAGATAAACTGCATTTTCAGCCGCCAATTTCCAGCCGCCACATCACTCCCCTCCTAGTGACGATGGTCACGATTGTCGTCGGGCCGTGAGACTCTAGGCTGCTGGGGCCGTCGTGGAGCAGAGGCCGCTTGAACGAGCTGCTGGGCTCGAGTCCGTAAGACGACGCGGGACGAGTATGGAGTAGCTCAACCGAAGATCAGGATGCAGTTACTCCACCGTTGAATTCCCTGGTGAGGGGGCCGGATGTATGTGGCGACTGGCGGCGTCCATAGATGAGACGAACTGGCAGGTCCACGCAGAATGACTGGTCCTCGCTGTTGTTGCGTGTTTAGATCACGTCGGGGTCACCAAAATGTAATGGTGGGGGTGATTACCCACATTTATTTACATTATATTTATATACAATAACATAGGCCAAGCGCTGGCGGAGAGCAGATCATATCATATAGGTTTTATCATATATTTCTCCCAAGCCAGCTGCGAGAGATAAACTGCATTTTCAGACGCCAATTTCCAATATCCAGCCGCCACATCACTCCCCTCCTAGTGACGATGGTCACGATTGTCGTCGGGCCGTGAGACTCTAGGCTGCTGGGGCCGTCGTGGAGCAGAGACCGCTTGGACGAGCTGCTGGGCTCGAGTCCGTAAGACGACGCGGGACGAGTATGGAGTAGCTCAACCGAAGATGAGGATGCAGTTACTCCACCGTTGAATTCCCTGGTGAGGGGGCCGGATGTATGTGGCGACTGGTGGCGTCCATAATGAGGCGAACTGGCAGGTCCACGCAGAATGACTGGTCCTCGCTGTTGTTGCGTGTTTAGATCACGTCGGGGTCACCAGAATGAAATGGTGGGCGTGGTTACCCACATTTATTTACATTAATATATATACAAATACATAGGCCAGCGCTGGCCGAGAGCAGATCATATCATATAGGTTTTATCATATATTTCTCCCAAGTCAGCTGCGAGAGATAAACTGCATTTTCAGCCGCCAATTTCCAGCCGCCACAAAACATTTTAACTAAACCCTCCGGATTGAAAATTTGGCAAATTATAGCTAACCCACAAATCTTGAAGGATAAAATAAAATTTATCGTATATTTGACAAAGAGAAAGATTTGCCCCTCTTTAGACTACAATTTGGGTACGCCAATGTGCAGATTATAAACTGCGAACGGAAATGGGTCGAATTGAACTCGAGGCAAAAATAATTAATTCACAAACTCCTGCGTTAATTACTATATTTAATTGGATTTGGAAAAAGAATTCTAATGGTATCAATGAAATTTTAATTATATTTTTCTTTGGGCTCTTACAGAGTAACTTTGGAGCCAGTACAAATTGGAATGATAGCGAGTCGGACGATGAGCCGGTACATAAGCAGCCACGACTAAGTAGTTCAATCAGTGAGCTTTTTCAGAGACACGTTTCATCGTCAAGTTCATCCAGTGCCAATTCAGACAACGAACTTTCTTCATCTTCTGATTCAGATGGTGAATCTTACTTTGAGGTATGCACGTTTAGAATAAAACTGGGTCATATTCTAAGTATCGATATGACTAGAGATTTACTACTTGATTATCAAGCAACTTGACTTAAAGTTGACTTGAAATCAAGCCCAACTTGGAGCAAATATTAATATTAGAAACTGTTGAAGAACTGGTAAAAATATTATGGTCAGAAAAACTTTGTGACTTTATATTGAGTGTTCTCAATTAGACGCTATATAAAGAAGCTGAAGTATATTTATTGGTTTTTCCAGGATGGAATTGTTGAGACATGTGTGCTAGTCAGAAACACGAGTGATTATTTGGGAAGTCGGTACCGAGAAAATTCAAAGAAACTAAGCGAAATGAGCACAGCACCGCAATTAACTAGTGTTCTCGAAGCCAAACCCCAGAAGTTGAAAATCTCTGATGAGAAGCCCCGAAGAAAGTCACGGAATAAACTGATACCAACTGAAGAATCAGCTCTTACCACCAAGTATAGAACAATCCATATTTCCATTTTACTCATACTAAATACATTTTTCTTCTTTATCTAGAATTGATTATAACGGACCCAACAATGTTACGTATTATTGTCAGCATAGAGACACGGATTCGGCGGATGGGGACACTCAGACCACGGAACAGTCGTCCGATGAAGAATGGACGTTTACGAACACAAAAAATCAGAAGAACTGCGACGAAGTTGATTCGCCTCCACCTGACCGCAAACCACTTCAACCTCAAAAGCTCAACTTCTCCTCCCCGGTGCGTGTAATCAGTTCACCAAAGCTCAGCAAAGATGAACTGACTCGTTTAGTCGAAAAGGCCGAAATCATGGTCAGTACACCATTGGTTAGTACACCGGCCAAAACACGCAAACCGATTGTGGAAAATTTAAAGTACCGTCGAGTTACTGAATGGTTGAATCGGTCAACATCGGAAAATATCGATTCTAGGGTGAGTACATTAAATACAATCAAACCTTGATAAGCCAAACAACTGGATAAATGAGACTTTTAACCAACCTTTGCATGTAAGAATTAAACCTCATTTTATGTCTGATCCTCTATGACGGAGTCGTAGATATTGAGTGTCCTCAATTACTGTTAACACCCTTTATAGTAAGGTACCTTCTAAAATTTGAAACCATGGTCTACATACCATTGATTATATCGGTTTGAATACGAAAGCCGATCGTTTTATATTATAACGGGATACTCGTAAACCTACACTGCATATCTCATTAAGGATTCTTTTATTCAATGGAAATTTTGCAAAACATTAATAATTCAACAGCTTTATTGATTTTCACTAGTTGATTTGTTTATTACATAAAATCATTATTTAAATTGCTTGTATCACTATCACTTGTATTCACTGACTGAATTACTTAGAATGAATCCATTAGACTGACTGTGCCTTCGTATATAGTCGCTTAGGCAAACTCTCATACTCCCGAATTTTCTGGAGAGTTTAAATGCCGAACCTTCAATAGGTTCCAATTTTTTCCAATAGTGATCTCCACTTGTTTTGAAAGAGTATTTCTCTCGAATAACTACATAAATAGATTCATAATCCAAAACTTGGGAAATTATGTTAGGGTTACTATTGCGAAGTAACGTTGGGGGCCACTATCAAAAAACTATGTGAGAACCGCTTTTGAAAAATGAAGAGAAAGCCTTGTAAAGGTCATTACTGGCAAAATATTGGAAAATTACGCGGAGGCCACTAATAAAATATGATAGAAAATACGTGGGGACACTATCCAAAAGAAAGATCAGAAAACTACGATGGGGTCCGTATCGAAAAACTGCGTGAAGGTCATTTTAAAAATGGTAGAGGAAACTTCTTAGGGATCACTATAAAAAAAGATCGGAAACTTGCGTGGTGGTTACTTCTGAAAAAGTAAAAGGTCACTTAAAACTTATATAAGACGTTCATTTAAAAAATTTGCTTCCCCATTAGTTTTTGTCATGAGCCGCCGCCACTGATTTGTATAACTTCCATACGACCTATGCAAGTGAGAGAACCGGCTAAGTGGAAAACGTGAATAAGTGAGAAAACAATTCCAATCCAGGGCCATCTATTGGCGAAGTGGCTGAAACAGTAGTTCTCTCCACTTCATGCGTCAAGTGGTACGGGTTCGATCCCCGTTGAATCCTATACTTAAGATCGTAGACCTAAGACATACTTGACCAACATAAATTCTCTGTGTTTAGATAGTCGTGATATGACCTTAGATGTTAAAGCGACTTTAAACACAAAAAAATCCAATCCCTTGAGCTCTTGCTTATATTAGTATCGACAGTAATCTAAATGGGGTGATTTTACAAACAGCTCGCATCTAAAGTTGATGACAACTGTGACGCAAGTGGTGAGTATACCACGGGGGAGTCAGATGCTGAAAAAGAGTCACAGTCTTCTGAGGAATTAAATGGCTCAATTGCAACATTTCGACAAGTTGGAGGCTGCACGTCACAGGCGACGTCAATCGAGGTCATCACCGAAATGGAGTCGAATACAACGATCGAAAATGTACCCTTCAATAATGAAATCTCTCCGATCACCACCAAGGTAAGTACACATTCTCAACTTTTGAGAATTTGACTAATTTTGAGATGAATAGGTCAATCTACGAACGAAACGAAATCAAAATAAATCGAACCGCCCATGGAGTGTAGCTTGCATTTCCGCTTTGATGTCTCCAAAAACATCAAATCAACCCCAAAACTTAAACAATTTCTCAATATCTGAATCAGCTTTACACGAATTAGCAATCGCTTCAATGTCAGTCCGAGCTCATTTAACTTGCAGTGCCAATAACGTTGGAACACCCACCCAAATACCTGCCACAACCCCCGATACCCATTTTCGGGGGAGTCTACATCGCAAAAAACTTCGAGCTAGAAAATCTGTAAGCCATCTAAAGCATGCCAAATTTTTCAAACTAATTCTCCTTTGTTTTAAACAGAACCGTAAAAGTGACTCGATTTCGGACAGTTCCAACGAACGGTCGATTGTTAAATCTGGATCGTTTTCCGGTGCTGCTACGTCGAGACATTCAATCAGTAATGAACGTTATTCCGTTAGTGATCCGAACAACACAAATACGGCGTATGTGACATCACAAGCAAGTGGCCTCGACTCGGATGACGATCGCAACAAAAAGATCTTGTCCTCATTACCACTGATTGAAACCCACGAAGTGTCTGAAACTAAACCAGTCGCCGTTTTTAAACTCGGTGCTCTGGTCACTACGACCCTCCAATCAAGAAGCACACCCAATCGAGATAGCAGTCCAGAAAAAAATAGTCTTAACACGTGTGGAACAGAAGAACAACTTTCGTCCTTATCCGAATGGGATAACTATTTGGTAAGTATCCTTTCACATGTCAAAGTATTTTTCTTGATCAAGTCTCGTTTTTTCTAAGCTGCCTTGTATAAGTTCGGTAAGTATTTTGGAGACTTACAACAAGTTAGCTGCATATGGATAGCACCTCTTTTGAAACAAATCGATATGAAACCCAGTTAGATGAATTGGTCAGGTGGTTTCAGTAATAGGTCAGGCTTTGTTTAATTGACTTCATACTGATTTGTTTTTTGAGGTGTTAACTATATACATGTGCTTTTTTAAAAATTCGCTGTGAATTCTAGTTCTGATCAATTAATGAAACCATCCGACAATTGTGTCCAATTAGTTTGAGATGAGGTGCTAACTATATGCAGCGTAAAAAGGTTCCTTAAAAATTTTTATTAATGTTTGTTGATTTTTTTTTTCCAGGAGAAGTATATGTCGGAACCCTATAGTGAGACACCTGATTCGGAGGCGGCGAGACGACTTTTGGAGTTTGGAGAAGATTATCGAAACTATTTGGACAGCCAATCTGATTGCTGTTCAAGTTTGTCGGCCAAAACGCAGTCGCAATCACCGGCACCCGTTCGCCGATGGACGTCTGGAGACTCGACGTTTGTAGCCAAATCGTCAACGCAAATTGACTCGGAGTCGGACATGGAAGAGTGTCGTCACGTGATTCGGGAATCGCGAGCTGTCTTGTACTTAACTAATGAAATATTTACGAAAGCCTTAACGGATTTAACGCAGAATCCCAGTGACTTACAAAATGATTTCGTAAGTACCATTTATGTATTACTTTTGTTTAAATAATGGCCCCTATTCCGTAAGACGTGTCACTTGTCAAGTGAACCGACAGTTCAAAATCGTATTCTGTAAGCTGTCACGTCACGATAAATGGTCGCGTTGTATGCGGTCAATACGTGTGAATTAAAGTGTAAATTAAAACGAGAAATTCACGAGATTTGTCGTAGAACGACAATTGTCGTCTCACTTGACAAGTGACACGTTATACGGAATAGGTTCGAATATTCTTACTTATAAATGGAGGGTCATAAAAGAAGGGTGATTTTAAGGGGTAGTTTATTGTGTTCTCGAAACATTGGCGACGTTCATGAAATAATCGATTGCAACATTAAATTTTTTTCTTTCTAATAAACACAAATTAATCGATGCAACTAAAGAAAAAAATAAAATGTCATCTTCTGTTAGTTTTCTTAAGCGTAGCCTGCTCAAATAGTTTATGTCATTTTGGTCACAACAATAAGTTTTTGTATTGATTCTTTCTACATTTTGAATGCATGCATAGTGCAAAATCTCATCTAGTTGTTTAATTTTAGTCAGTTTCTTGAAAGTTCAGAATTACGTTTTTTACGGTATTATCTATTGATTTTGAAGACTGCAGCATCTCGGAAAGACAGACATAACGCCTAGCGAGATAAAAACGGCAGCCTCTAGGCAGGTGCTGGCTTACTTTAAAAGCCTGGAGCTCACCTAGGAAACACAGAGGGTCACATTCCAATAGACCTCCTTGGTCGCAGTGATAAAAGGAGGGAATATTCTGGGACCCAGAAATGAAAAAAAAATCTATTGATTTTTACTAGGCTGCTATAAAACTTAATATCGATTCAGTTAACTTAGCACAGTGATCCTCATCTTTTTTTTGTTGCGGTTTTATGTTAAAATTTTTCAAAATATGGCGGCACACTGACCATAATATAAACATTAATTATGTTAACGTTTATTACATTTTGCGGCACATTTCATGAATTTAGTGGTACCTAAAAGTGCCGTGGCACAGTGGTTGGGAATCACTGACTTAGCAACTACCTAAGCTTATAAAAATTAAAAATGAAACCCTCATAAAAACTCATCTTCTACAAATAGTAACTAGTGGAAATTTCGAAGATACCTTAATAATTAGATATTCGTGACTTGATTTAGATTTCAAGTATGTACTTGACTTGAATTTAACTTGATAAATTTCAAGTATTTGAATGATTAAAGTGTTTGGATTAAATAGCTCGACATTATAATACAAAGCCTTGAAAACCTCAAATTTTGTAATTTTCCGGAAAACTCGTCAAATTTTAAAGCTTGACTTTCACAAAACTTCTTAACACAGGGTTTTCAAAAGTCTTGATCCTTAATCAATTATCAAAATCAACGAAAAATTGAAACATTTTTGGATTGACTTTTAGAATTCGAAATTTTTAAAGACATTCTGGAAAACTTATAAAAGCTAGGTTTTCTCATGATCTGTTATCATATAGGGTTTTTTAGGTCCCTAATATTGTTAAAATTGGTATCAAAATTAACGAAAAAAGAAAAGTTTCCTGGAAGACTCTTAAAAAGGGGATCTTTGAAATACTTATGATCAAAAGGGGGTCGTAGATCAACAAGTTTCAGTAACCCTGAACTACCAACTTACTGTAATCAATGTTTCCTTAGAATTTTAACTAAAGATACATTCTTTGTTTAGTCGGAAATTGTTGCTACATGCCGCGAGAATTTACATCTACTACAAATTTTGCTCAAAAACCAAGGAACCTTACTGTCAACATCAGAACTTCGTGATGTCAAAGGTAATTCTCAGATTTCTACTTCTTACTGACAGCAATACATACTCTAGTTGATATAAAGTTAGTTGTTTTGTTTTGTTTTTGGAAAACAGAAGAGAAGATTTATCTGGATAACATTCTAGAAATCCTTATCGATTGGGTGAAGCGTGGGATTATGGCTTAAAGATTTTCTTTATAGATTTTACTTAAAGATTTCGAAAACCATATCTTTTACTAAAAACATGTTATGAACAAAACTAAAGATAATTAAATTCTTCATAAAAAAGGGACTTTCATTTTTTCTCTCAGATCAAAATTTAACAAGAAATGGAACTCTCATTAATTAAAATATTTTAGTATTACTGAAATAAGTTTATGCACTAATTATGATAAAATATGTTTTTAAATTTTCTACATCCTGGAAAATTCCGGTCATCATTGAAGGCTGAATTGCGTCTCATTTCTGGAGTTACCATTCAGAGACCCACTAACACCGTATGGTACCCTTTTAAGGAGGTGCGGTCTTCCCTATCTGCACATTTATTTTATTCGCTTTAATGTCCAGGGAAAGTTTGCAAATTCATAAAGTGGAAAAGACATTTTTACCTCAGAAGGTTCACTTGAAAATATATTCATTAGCCTTTGATTAGACCAGTGTTTCTCAAACTTTTAACTGAAAAAGTTTATTCCCCCAAATATCGATTAGTAATAACTCCAGAAAAAATGTTCAAGATCTATTTTGTAGAGAATTTAATTTACTTCACTGAAGACCATGGTTTTCGAAATATTTCCACGCTCACCTTTCACATTGAATTGATAAGAATTTTCATTATGTTTTTCAGGTAGGTGTTCTTTATTATTTTCCAGGAAGAATTATTTATTTCTACATTTTTTTGCTTTACGGACTAAATGACAAATAATTTGTCTGGTACTCACATAAAATTTCTCTTAGCTCTGGTGGGATCATGGAGTTCAATACAAATGCAAGCGTCAGAACTACAGAAAGTTAAGGTTTTGGACAAGCAAATTCTTCTAGTTCGAACCGATTTGATGACGTTGGTGTTTCGAACGGTACCACTCACTGTGCAGTCTCGACAAGAGTTGGATGTTCGAATGAATCAAACCAACGTAAGAAACATATAAAAATATATTTATGCAGAGAGACTAAGGATTTTTTCTAGATGGACTTAGCAATGTTGGAAGATCGCAAACGAAATCTGCTTCACATCAATGTGGCGGTCAGACGATTTTTGTCGGATAGTTCGCGGCTGTTTCCCGTCAGCACTAACGGAGAAGCTTTCCAGATGGCTACGGAAGCGATTTCCGGTCATTTGAAAGACCGTGTCACCGACTTGTATCGCTTATGGACTGAAACGTTCGATGGTCTCAACGATCAGTTGGCGTCATTGAAGAACGTCTTTGGAATTTGGTCACAGTTCGACACTCGCTTAACGGAACTGCAAGGCGCGCTTCGCTCGGACTTCAACACTCTGCAAATGCTCAACACAGCTCTTGCTGATGGTGCCATCACAGCCGATGTTGTTTCATCAGTCCGTGACGTCGCGAAAGTTTTATCTGAAAAACCCCATTCGCAAACCAGTTCTGGAAATAATCAGGTTGGTACCTTCAATGATCAGATAGAATCGAAAGTTCCAAACACTAAAATAAAGGGGTTGTCTATGAATGCATTTATAACTATACTCGTGGTATTCATTGTTGAAATGTATCCTTTCATAGTCTTTATAGTTGAGACTTGAGACGAAAATAGTATTTCGCTTCCGCGCGTCTCATCTACGAAGCCATTATTTCTTTGTTGGTCTTATCAATCCATATTCGAGCACTTTTCAGGCTTGTTAGGCTTAATTAATGTGTAAACTTCTCTTTGTGTTCCACTCATGTTCTCTCTTACACCGCTGACATTCATATTTTGATTTCTATTTTCTATAATGAAACTCTAGTTATTTAAAACTGAATAACGTTTGTATGAAAATAATCATCTAAAAACAAATGGAAAATTAGAGGGAGGTAACTATCAGAAGAAATAGATGAGAAAACTAGATGGGGTCACGAATTGGTGGGGAAAATTATGAGAGTCCCTACCGGAAAACAATTGAGAAAACTATATAGAGGTTACTATTGACAAAAAAAGATGAAAAAACTACATGGGGTCATGATTGGTAAATGTTAAAAACTACAGTTGGGGTCACTATCGAAAAAAGATCGGGAATCTAAACATAGACCATTTTCAACAAAAAATCTGAAAGTTTGTGGGGGGTCAAAGCGAACATAAACGGAATTATTTTTCTTAGCTGAGATTTTTATCTAATCTAAAAAATGTAAGTTGTTTTGTTGAATACTCTTTATTACCTGCATTTTCATATATTTACTACAAAAAAATAAACGCCATTTATATTGTAATTTTCCAAAAAAAAAAACATTGTTTATCCAAGGTAAACTTGAAAACGGTTGGGCCGATTTTAATGAAATTTTCACAAAAAATTATTAAACACTGTAACTTACATTATAGGCGACTTTTTATTTCGAATAGTTTTGTCTGTCTGCCTGTTTGATCGTAACAAACTTGAAAACGGTTGGTTCGATTTGGACGAAATTTTCATATACAGGTAGTGAACATTACAAAAAGTGCTATAAAATACTTTTTATTCCGAAAAAATTTTGATTTTTTGAGCAAAAAAATAAAAACTATAAAACTGCAACGAAAAACATACATCGCCAAACTTGAAAACTCTCAGCGAAACGGGCGGGTACCAACAAGTAAAAATATAAAAATGTACGTTTTCTTTTTTTTTTTTTAGAACGGATTGATGAAGAATGTTAGTTTGATTGATGGCTCGTTTTCGGACAGTGGCATTTCCGATGAGGGTTCTGAGCAAGATTTGAGCGAACGGGAGCGTCGTTTAGCCGTACTGAGACGACTCGTTCGACAACTGGAATCAGCTTTGACTCCCGGAAGCCATGCCCTAATGTCAATGGAACAGGTATGCATACCCTTTTACTTCCCAGTGAACCACCAATGTTTAATTTCAAATTTTCATCAGCGAATCGAGCAAACTGAGAGTGAGTTACGCGATTTGCAACGAACGTGCCATGATCTGATTGTTCGAACTGCTGTTTGTGCTGAGGGGAAAATCAGAAACCAGGATCTTTTGTTAAGGTAAGAAAAACTCAGGGTTTTAATAGGGATAGGCTTAGAATTTTTTTTATTTGTATGTAGCAAGCGTAAGTTACGAAAGATATTCGGACGAAGTTCTTCCGTGTGTCCGGGAGGTGATCCGGATGATGAGCCGGGACGATGGGGTCGACCATGGCTTTGGCGTGTGATGCGAGCATCGTTTCCATTCCAACTAGCGCTGGTCGCCATTTTCTGTGTCGCCTGTCTCCTAGAACCCCATTGTTGTGACCGGATTAACAACTTAAGCATGAGTCTTAGTCCCCAATTGCGGTACGTAAAAGGACCACCCCCCGTTTGAACCCAACACATCGTCATTGTAACATCTCAATGTTGCATTTGGGAATCACATTCACGCAAACGGCGGGATACAACATTAACTACTCAAACCATTTAGGCGTTAAAGAAAATCGATTAACACATTTCTTTAACCCGGGTGTTTTTTGTCCGTCTCTGATTCATGTATTAACCCTAATGTTAAAATCGTCTTTCAAGCCAAATCTGTTGTGAATTTTGGCTCGTGGTGTTAAAGCTTGTGGGACCATCCAGAAGCCTGGACAAGGCCTTTAACAGTTCCCATCAAGGCTCTAATACAGTTCATTTTTTTATTAAATGGAACAAACTGTACTACGCTTTGCTTTAAATAATCGTTTTGGTGAAAATTTTTAACAATCTGGGTATTGTCTTAAAATTAAGTAGTAGGAAATTTTCGTGGCAATGAAAATTTCGTTATAGTTTTGATGTGAGAAGTTTGATAGGTATAGATTAAAGGGGTTCATTGAGAAAATACAGTAAAATCAATTTAAGTTGACGACCTTTTTAAGTTGACCGTTTTTGTGAGTTGGTTAACCGATTTACTTGAAATTAGATCAATTCTTATCTTGGTCTTGCTGTATTTATTTTTAATTCGTTGACTTTTGTATTGTAAACTAAGTTAATTTTGAAAAATTAATTTTTCTTTATCGACTCGTTTATATAAAAAAATTTTAAGTAATTAATTATAACCTATCTTTTGATTAAGTTGTGTCATTGTGCCAATATTAAGATTTTTTCTTGAGAAAAAAAATAGAAAATTTTCATTTAAGTAAGCTTTTATAAAAAAAAAAAAAAAAAAACAAACAAACTCAACAATAGTAATTTTCAAGGAAAATTTTAACTAAAATCATTTTAAAACATAATCCAGTCAATGAAATTGAAAAATTTGTAAAAATAATTGGTTTAACCATTTTGAGGGGAGGGGGGATAATAGAGAAGAGTGAACAATATATTTAAATTTTTTATCGATCGGGTGTGCGAATAGGAAATGGGAGGGACTTAGAAATTTTTTTTAGGTTTTTTGTAAATATTTCAAAAAGCATTCCTCCAACTGAAAAACAAGTAATGAATAAAATTGAAGGGATTAAAATTTTTCACAATAATCAATACTTAAAGTTTCAACATATTTTCATTAAGATTTTACGACCTTTTGTGATTGTAGTGCCATATCAAAAGCACGCGGTTAATACCACTTCCAATGCTTCAATTGTTAAAATTTCCATTCTCTTTATCTCCGTAAGGATTGGTTCTAGAAAAAAATTTAAAATAACCTATTTTGTGGGGAATTCAGTTATCTTTAGTTTTGTTCATAATTTATTTTGTGGTAGAAGGCATGGTTTTTAAAGTAATTAAGAAAAACCTGAAAAACATATTTTTTGACCCCCTCCCTCCATTATCGAACATCTGATTGATGGGAAATTAGAGTATGAGATTTTTTTAGTCTTCTTTGACTGGATTGACAGATACTCGCTGGGTTTCCGAGTATAACGAATTGAATCCGAATTTTGTTAGGTTCACTTCTATATATTTTTGCTCTCTGAATTTCTTGTACCTTTGGTCTGATTTCCATATTGAAATAGTTTTATTTTAAGTAAAAATAAATGTTGAAATTCGGATTTGATTCGGGACCGTTTAATGCCTTCTTGAATAACTTGTGGCATTGAACCGGTTCAAATAAAAAAAAAAAACTAATACCATTAAAACTAACGAACATATTGAAATTTCACGATGTGACATTTGTGTAAATATCCCAAAAAACCTCAACTACCTCAGATCTTTAACAAAAAATCCGTCCAAAAAGTGGCCTTACTTCTAAATTTTTCAAAAAAAAAATTGTTCCTCTTTCAGTGTGAACTTATTTTGAGAACTAATTAAATTAAAAATTTGAATATGTTCGTTTTCGCAAAACATTTTGGGCGTTTCCTATGGTATATATAAAAAAAAATTGATTTTTTCATTTTTTTACAGAAGAAAGGAAATTTTCAAGGATTTACCCTATTTATTTATTTAATTAACGAAAAAATGAATAATCACTAAAATTATCAACGTGAAGTTGATTTTAATCCTCTTAAATATTTTAACCAAAAAAAAAAAAATAATGATATAGAAATATAATTTTATATATATAAATATATCAAAATAATGTTACATTATAATATAAGGAAAAAAGGAATATTCTATAAAAAAAATTTCTTCCCCCTTATAGTTCAATTGATAAAGGGAGAAATTAAATAAAATAAAATATGAAAAAATCTCTTCCTGAACATCATATTAAAAGTCCTCACTGATTGAGTGCAAGCGTTGGGTGGGCCAGGCATTAAAACGTCCCCTCGTGCAACGAACCCTTTGATATCTTAAAATTTTTAACTTCCCATGAAATGTATTTAAGTTAAGGTTAAAGCGTCTAATCCGTTATTTAATGGAATAACTAGGCATTTTATCAAATATATGGGATCCAATATCCCGGGGGAGGGGTTCACTCCTCTGTTCTGGGGTCCTAAATCTATGCGGGGGTGGGATTTGTGCAAAACTTCCTCTTCTATCAACTTCCCGCTTCCCATTCAAAACTTGAGTGGTTATCCAATTATATACTCCAAGAATTAACGAAATTATCTGCTTTAACGGTAACATAGATAATATGGGAAATTAAATTAAATTTTCAATGTTTTCTTTTCAGTCAATAAAAACCAAAAAAAAGGTTTCCATTCCACTTCTTTTCCTTGGAAAACGGTAAAAAATGTCTGCCTAAATAACATATAAAAAGTCCTCATTGAACCAGTGTGAGCGTTGGGTGGGATAAGGGTCGGAAGATTCCATTTAATGATTTTTCTTAAATATTTCTTTAACCGTTCCTTTTTATGAAAAATATATAATAAGCAAAATTGAAGTAAATTTAATTTTCCATAAAATACGTCTTATTCATTTTTTCTCTAAGAGCCATACTTAACGAGATATAGAAGATAGAAATCTTAACAAATTAAATGAAAAGTTTACCAGTATTACTAACATTTTCTTGTAGTATAAAATGAAAGAAACAATTAAAACAGAAAATATTTTGTTATGATATCCTAACATTTGAATTGTTAAAAAATCTATTCAATTGGTTCTAGAAAAAAAAATCAAAGGACCTATTTTATGGGCAATTTAATCAACTATAATTTTGTTTAGCACACGTTTTTCATTAGAAGGCACCGTTTTTGAGTTATTTCAGAAAAACTTAAAAATTAGATCTTTTTTCCACTCAACAACTGCACTCGATCACTTAGAGCTTTAAATATATCGTTCGGTGATTTTTTCACTTTATTCATTGAATTATTGAGTTGTTGAAAATTGGGGATCAAGCTTTGAACAATATTGCATTTTCTTTTTTCCTTATAAATTTTTATGTCAAATATATTTTAAAGATAGGATTCATATTGAATTATAAAAAAAAAATATTGTGTCTGTATAATACAGTAGCGGGTTATCTCAATTTTTTTTCAGAGGAGTCTAAATCGCATTCAACGCCCTCCGCACATCCTCAATAACAATCGGAAGGCAAAATCAATTTTTGAATGAAAGTTCCAAAAAAAAAAACTATGAAATCAAAAATTTACATACTTAATAACACAATTGAAGTGTACCTATAGAAAAAAAATCATATTATATAAGATAGGTATAGTGAAAATGTCTATGGAGATGCACTCTTCTATTATCTTATTAAAGCTACCTTTTTAAAACTTAAAAAAATCCCTTAGAAATAATTCAAATTTTCATTTATATTTTAATATAAAAAATGTATAAAAAAACAATTCAAGTAATTTGTAAATTTCTTAATTGATCGACCAATTATTGATAGTTCACCAATCATTTTCTACTGAAAGTTTCTAAGAAAACTTATCGCATAGTATTTTCATTGTATGTTGCAATGTCTACGCTAGTAATCTCCAAGAAAGACTCTATCAACAAAACAAGCATACACATTAAAGCTATTTTAATCTACGGACCAATCAAACGAGAACTAATGTTCTAAAAAACGTGTCAAATGAGATTTTAATTTAAGTTTTTTTTTAATCAACTCTCGTAAATTTCTTGTTTCAAACAGCAATAGCCGATTCAGACGGTAATTGTTGCGAAGTGACAATTGTCGTGTCACTTGACAAGTCTTACTATACGTTTCACGGAATAGGGCCGATTTTTTTGAAACAACTTTAACTAAGTTTTATACATATAAAAGTTATGGAGATCACTAGTTTAGTCAATAAGCATCCAATTCTTACAATTAACAAAAAAAAAAAAAAAAAACTATTAAAAAAAATTTCTTACTATTCCTTTTTTTCAGCTAATTTTTGGTCACATAAAAAATGAATGGATTTATATTTGTAAGAATTATAAATTAAATAAATGATTAAAAACAAGTTTTTAAAAAACTAAATAGAATTTTCTTTATTATATCGTACAATATAACCCTTTATACTACAGATGGTACATTCAGTTAAAAATATCCCTATTTAAGAAGTCTGTCTGTGTGATGCCGTTTATTTAATCTGCTTTGGTGGCGTATTAGGGGTTTATAGAGGGGGATAGAGAAAATTGTGGGGTTCGCATGTTCCAGGGCGCCAGATGCAAGTCTTCTGTATCCAGAGTGAGAGATTCGTCGATTGTGGTTATGCTTAGTGATATATGGAGGATTGATCCGCAAATGCACCATGCAGCGTTGGTGATTAACCATAGCACTCGATTTTTAAAGGCTTGAATGCGGCTTATTACTTTCTTTTACTACTATTTAATAAAGGAAGTATTGTTATCATGTCGAATTTTTGAATTCGAGCTTTCACCGGAAATATATGCTTTGAAGTCCCCTAAGTCTAAAAAAGTTGTTTCTAGAAACATGTCTGTGTGTGACAGCGTATCGAAAGCTTTATCCGAATTTCACCAAATTTAGAATTTAGCCTCCATATTATACCTAGTTGTGGCGCGAAGCTTTTGGTTGAAATCGATTAACCGAAAGCTCCACTTTATTCTAGCAGTTTTTGAGCTTTTTTAAATTTTTTCGAAAGCGACTTACTACAGCTCTTAGACTCTTTAATGGCTAGAACTTTTATTTGAAACTTTTTCTTGGAAAAATTTGAAAAAGGACGGTTCTGGGGTGAAGGTTGAGAATTCGTACTTATATCCATATGTCTATAGGCTGTATGCATAATATAAAATATTATGTTTATAGGTATAGTTACAAAGTATCTACTTATAGTTTTTAACCAACAGTGAGTTTTATAAGTAAACGTAATAGAAAGTACTGTGACGCCTCGCAGTAGATATTTTGGGTTGGAGAGACACTACCCCACAGAGGGGGTGGAGAAAGGATGAGTTGAAGAGTCGTTTTGTTGTTAAGTAGAGTTTTAAAGGAAGCGACTAAGAAGGGTTTGAAGAGTTTTAGTCGATTGCGACAGTTTCTTAGGGGTTTCTGGATATGATAACGTGTTTTGTTTAAATAATAAATGAACAATATATTGTAAGGTGGGAGTGGTTGCCCACATTTTTTACATATATATTTACAATGGCATAGGCCAGCTGCCCCAAACAAATTGAATTGCTTAAGCCTTATAATGTTGTTCCGTTAGGATAGCTGCGAGAGACAATAACTGCAAGTTCGAATTTCTGGTCGCCACAATATGAATAATAAAAGAAGAACGAAAGCATATGGCAACGAAAAAATTTTCTCCAAATTTCAAACGGCTCACGCTGAGCCGTCTTTGAGCGTAATACTTAGGGCGCGTTCAGACGGATCAACTAAACTCGCCCGACTATTTTCAACCTTGTAGACTGTAGCAGGGTAAGCGACGCGAGAAGTGAAGTACAAGCAAGTTGAAAGGGAAGCAAATTGAAAAAAAAACTGATTAACTAAACACGTTCAACAAAAGATTGACTGAATCAAACTTTTGTTGAACGAGTTTTGTTGATCGGTTTTCTTTCAATTCTGCTCAATTTGCTTCCCATTTAACTCGCTTGTGCTTCACTTCTCGCGTCGCTTACCCTGCTACAGTCTACAAGATTGAAAATAGTCGGGCGAGTTTAGTTGATCCGTTTGAACGCGCCTTTAGAGAACCTCATAGCTCAACTCAAACAATACGATACAAGCAGCTCATAGCGATCCACCCCGGTATCGAAACTGGAAGAATCAGAGAATGCCTCGTGAGGCATTCAACACCAGCCGCCTCGCACTGTCAATATACGAGGCTTAAAGGGTTTCCTTTCTCGTTTTTGGACGTACAAAGCCCAAAAAGAAAATATTTTTTGGAATCTATAAGAAAACGACTTTCAAAGCATTTTATTCTTATTGTTTCTACTGTACTAGTTTATAAGGATAGTATTTGCTTATAAGAGGTTCTCTGTTTGACTTGACTTTCAAACTTATAATCGAACCAAAGTTAAGTGAAATCTTAGAATTGTAAGTTATGTCAAGCTTTAATTTTTCAAATTATTTCTTTTTATTATCATTATATAAAGCACATTTTTATTCATATGATAGCCAGTTACATGACTTGATAAATCACTAGAAAATATTTCAAACAATTAGTTTTTATCTTAAGCTCAAAGTTTCTAAGTCAAATAATCAATCTGAAACTGATAATAATGAATACAAGAAACAATTTTAAATATTTCTTAAATTATTTTATTTTTTTTTATTTTTACACTTATGCTTGATACCTAATAAAAAATTAATTTACATTATTTAAAATTTATAAGTAAAGCTGATTCGTTCGATAATCTTCAACAGTCTTTCATTATTATGTAACTCATCAATATAAAGTGATATTTAATTATCGAATAATCAGCAATTTGTACTATATAATACTTTTTTATTAATTAGATCCTTGAATCGATTACAGGGAAGTCTTCTTAATATCCATGATATTTTTTATCTATTATATCTTGATGATTTTGGAATGGACGTTGCGATTTGTGCAAGCCTATTAAGAAGAAAAATTCATTAGATTGAATTTATGATTACCTTGATTAAATTCTTGATACCTCATCATCCTTATTGCAGACGTATCATTGTATAGGTTTCGAACTTTGGAGGCACTTCGTCGAAGTAGTCTCGCTGTTCGATAGTCGAAAGGTTCTTCGGCCAGTTGAACCTGGTTGGAACTTGTGACGATTTGGATTGCACTGGTTTTGATTTTTGTGGAAGTTTCATCGGAGTTCTGGTAGATCGTGGAATTGACGGCTTGCTTGTAGTCGGTTTTAAAACAAATGGAGGAATTTGCTTCATCAAACCGAGGTCATGGTTCACGATATGCACTTTTGGTAGTGGTCGTTGTGAATATCTTGTTTCAGTGGATCTACTTTGATCAGCAAATTTTGGACGTGTTCTTTTTAAGTCAATTTTATGGGTGGTGGAATAACGAGGGGGTGAAGCAGTAATTTTACGTGTTGGGTTAAAGTAGTTAGGTGCTTGAGGATGATTATCATGTAAATTGTGTCTGGTTAAATGCTGATGACTGTAGAAGTCCGTAATTTGTTGTAGTTCTTTGAGCTCAACTTGCTTAAAGGGGTTTCGTGTCGGTTTTTTGTTTATGATAGTTCCAGAATGGACAGAGATTAATTTTGATGGTATTCTGTTAGGTTTTTTTGTAGAACGGATAGGAATTATTGGAAGTGGTTCATCGAAATCGAGTTGTTCAGTTGAGTGTCGCGTTAGTTTTGGATTAGTGAAGAACTGATGATTTTGTGGTTTAAAATATCGTTCCTTTGTGGAGTCAAAACCGAACATTGAGAGCTGTTCTTTTAACTCGTCCTGATGATTTCGTTCAGTTGAAACTCTTGGAAATCTAGAATATGCTTCTCTAGCTTTACTTCTTACAATCTTAGATGACCTTTTGACGCGGTTCGTACCAGTATTATTGTTACTTGGATTAGTTACTTGCCAGAATTCTGCCGTCTGAGAAAATGAGAAATATTTTAGTTTAAAACTTTTTTAATTTTATTATTTTTACCTCATTAATTTCAATCATGTTCTCGGGTATATATACGTAAAAGGCGCTGTTGTTGGTTTCTTCTACATATGTTAGGTTCGGTATTAATTGGAGCTCGTCAATCGTTTGATTGACAAACTTACACGCCTGGTATAAGGGCTGTTGGTATATGTAACTAATAAATACCTAAAATAAAGTAAATGTAAAAAATCAGATTAAATTTTTAACAGCTATCTACGTACCGTTAGCCCCGACACTACCGTAAAGGCTATGAAAAGGCAGCGAATCTTCGTAAAAGGGCTCCTCATAATATCGCACATTTTGATAATTTTAAAAAAAATGTTAGAGAAAAGAAAAATTTATAATGAGGCCGAACAGAAAATATTGTCCAATTTATAGGATTTTCAGTTCCCCCACTCTAAATGACGAGTTTGCACCATTTCTTTACTCTTCGGAACATTTTTCAAACGTGACACATCATTAACGCTATCCACTATGTTTGCTTATCTAAACATAAATATCCTGCATAAAAATTATTTTTTCTTGAAATATCAAAAATTTTCTAGAAATCAATTTTTCATCTAATTAATTTCTATTGAATTGATAATTATTTGTATATTATCCTAGAAAATAAAACAATTACCTTATTAAATTGTAAGATGCAGACTAATTATTTAGGAAAAGATAAAATGAAAAAGTTTTATAAAAATATATAAGCTCGCTGATACCCATCCGCTTTGTTGATCGTACCATTTTTTTTTTGTTTGTTTATTTAATGCTGTATTAACTAATGTGGTCGTTAACACCCGTTGATTCTAAAAACCCATGAAAAAAATGTTTGGGGCTTTCATTGAAAATCGAACTCAGGATCACTGACATATAGGGTATCTATCTAGCCCACCACGTCACTAAATGACCCTATACCATAGGATGTAATAATTAAAGTTAATTATAGGAACCTTAAATAAAAGCATTAAGTTGTTAGATAACAACAAGTTGTTGAAAAATTTTTGAAATAAATAATGCTTGATATTTTGATTTCAGATGAAGTAACTTTCAAATTCGCCCAATATGCAAATTTTATTTTATTTAAAATATTGTTATTAAACTCGAGTTTTTCCTTTTAGTTCAAGTCAAGTTTAGATCAAGTAGTTTGAAAATCAAGTCATGTAGTAAATCCCTTAGTAAAAAGAGTAAAAGTAAAAAGGAAACAGACAAACTACAGAAATCCTGTATTTTTAAAGTATTTTTCTGTAATTATTGCACCCCCAGAGTTATTTCACTGTATCAACAAGCAAATTTTAGATAACTTCATTGTTTCACTATATAAACCATTTGACTTATTTTACATTTTTAACCAACCGTAATAGTAATTCATCAAATCAAGCAACGTTTTAACCGACTTCAAAAAAAGGAGGAGGTTCTTAAAAAAAAACAATTTAATTTCGGTGGCATTGAACGCTTGAATTCGGTTAAGTGACGTTGCTTCTGGAGTTTGTAGACTGATGGAGGGATGTCGAGACATGAATGAATAGTACTAGTCTTTACCAGCCATCTGAGATTCTTGGTTAAATTTATGGCTCAATTTGTTGGCTTCAGCAAATGTAAAGGCAATCTTTCGTAGTGATCTAGGTGTGATGCCGTAAAAAGACTCGAAACAATCGAGGATGTATTTTTCCAATTGATTTTCGTGACTATGATTGAAGACAGGGTGTCGTCCTTTTTTCGGTTTCTTAAATTCTTCTAGATGCACTTGTCGAAATAATGTTGATTTTGGTACTCCGTATTTGGTTGCTGCTTTGCTTAAAGAAAGTCGTCGACATCTCACATCATGTCTCGCGCGTTGGAGATTTTCAATTGTGTACCGCGGTGTTGTTTTTCTTGTGTAATTTCTGGGCATCTAAAGAGAGATTTTTTTTTCCGTAGAACAATCATAACTATTGGAAACAACAGCACAAAATAAAATTGATCCAAACAAATTGATCAAACAAAACAACAACAATAACAAGTCAACAAAACAAAACGTTGCATCAGAGTTTAAAATAAGAAAATTCTTCGAAAAAATTGTAAAATAATTAATTTCTTACATATTAATAAGAAACGTCCACATTTACCCCGCGAAAATCGTTCCAAATTACCCGATTTAGGCAATTCATATTAAAATGCTCGATACTTAAAATATTTTCTTCATTTAACTTAAATAGCCACATAAAACTAATAAATGAATTGTAAATGAAATATAATAACAAAAAAAATACGCACTAAAGGTCACGAAATAATTTTTTTAAAGATTTTTACATACGGCAAAAATTGTAACAAAAGATCAAATTTTAATTATTTACTTACCGTGACAGTATGCGAACGCCAATTTAAATATTTTTTTCTGTCAGGAACGATAAAGCACACACTTGTCAATTCAAACACTAATAAAAATTTTTTTAAATACAGAAATAATTAAAATTTAACTGTTTTTAATTAGCCGCTGTTCTCAAATACCCAACTTTCCCCTACCAATATAGTCGTATTTCCTTGGCTGACACCAACTCCAAAAATAACAATAGTTGTACATTGTATCATCCTAATAATTTGTAAGTTGTAGATACTGCAAGGACACGCCATTATTTTGTTACTTTTTAGTCCATTTCTTGTTTACGATTTTTTATTTATTTTGAAGTCGGTTTTTCATTTTTTTATAATATTTATTTATTTGTATAGAACTGAGCGCAACTTGCTCACTTTAAAATGATTAAAGTGATTAGATTATGCTTGGACAAAAGACATTTTCAAGCGAAACAAAGAGACGTAGTAAGCGATTTTAAATGAATTTGGGCAGGGGTGCCTCAGGAAATTATCCTTGGACCCTTTTTGTAGCTTATCTTTACAGCTGACCTTCCAACAGTCTAAGGGGGCACATTGATGGCAACTGCAAGGTATCTAGAAGTACCTTCTGAAAAACTGTATTAACAATTTTTAATTTGAGGGCCAATAAATAAAAGAAAAAAATCAGCGAGGGTAAGTCCATACATTTCACGTTTACCACCAGACGTCAAATTTGCTCTCCGGTGAAATTAACCGACGTCGAACTACCTCAATACGATCACGCAAAATATCTGGGTATGTATCTCGATAGAAGACTGACTTAGTCCATACATATGAAAGAAAAAAGAAAACAACTCAATGAAAAATTTAGGAAAATGTACTGGCTTCTTGGACAAAGATCACAACTGGCGATCGAAAATAAAGTGCCGCTATAAAAATCGGTACTAAGACCTGTTTGATTTTTGAACATACGGAGTGGAAGCTTGGGGTACGGCATCCAACTCCCATATTGAAATTCTACAGAGATTTCAATCAAAAACCCTCCGAAAAATAAAAGGTATACCATGGTACATTAACAACGATCGAGTATATAAAGACCATGGAATTGAAAAGGCAAAGGAGGTGATTACAGAACCATCACGTCGTTGTCAGGTGAGCCTAGAAAACCATCCTTACCAGATTGATATCAATCTGCTTGATAACAGTAATGAAAATAGGAGACTGAAGAGACCCACTGTTCCGGAGTTGACCAATAGGTTTCGGTAGACATCACAAGGATGTTGATAAAAGAAATTAAGTTGTGTCAGTGGACACAACCAATTCAAGAGTGTATCCGTATACACATTGCAAATATTGCCAATTTCCAAAAGGCAGATTGTGCAAAAAATTTATTTAAAATAAAGAGATTGGGTTTTATTAATAATTAAAAGTATTATGAGTATTGTGAGTTAGTCCTCTATTACCCTCTTTTCATCTACATCTGATAAATAAACTGGTTTGAGGCACGTCTCCTAAATCACATTAAATCATGAAACCAAAAAAAAAAAAAAAAAAAATTGCAATTCTTGCTAAATTTAGCAAGTTGTATAATACTTGATAGGTATTGGAGCGTACCATAGTTAAATGAAATTATTTAAAGGGATATTCTAGTCTGAAATTTGATAAAATCGATTTTTCTTTTCTTTCGTATTTTCAACGCTTTACCCTTAAGAATATGCTTTTAAGAGAATTTTTCAAAATGTTAATTATTTTTAAACCAGGAATCGCCGACTAAAAAATGTAAGTATTAACTACCATTGTATGGCCCCTGTAACTTTACCCGAAACTTGAAACGCTTGTTTCTCCTTTTTCGAGAAGGGTGCCATGATATCTCAAGTTCTACAAAACCAATTTACTTAAAATTTTGTGTGAGCCTTCTCAGTACATTACTCTATCACAATAACTAAAATTATAACAACATTTCAATCTTAACTATTTTTTAAAAATTCGGAAAAGTCAAAAAATAATGTTTTTATTTAAAACAGCCGCTATTTTGTACAAAAAAATTTATTTTACTTTTTCATAGTTTGGACAATTGCAGCATTTGTTTGGATTTAGAATTGATCTGCATTTTTTATTTCGGATTACTTGGTTGGTTGCAATCGTGACAAACGGAAAGTGCCTTTCCTTGAGACCCCTCCCTTCATCAGCCTGTAACTTTGTGGATTTTTTTTATATATACTTCAAATATTAATAAATATTTGGTAGATATTATTAATAAATAATGGCTGGTAAAAATATTTTTATTTTTTTATTTTTTTTATTACACCTGAACAAATAACTACAATTCATTCCTTTAGAATATCTCTTTAAATTGGAAAAAAAAATTATGGATAATTATCGGTACATTTGTGAAGGCTTTCATTGTAATAATATTTTAATAACATATTGCCCATTAAAATTCTTTACATATAAAATGCCAAGAATTTTAATTGCACAGACTGATCAAATATTTGATCTTAAACATTTCTGGGCATGTTTCTTGACAATTGATGCCCAGTAAGATTTGATTAATCAACAATCATTTTTATACATATCGATAAACAATGACTCATTTTATTGGCCGAGCGAGAGCTTAAAAATAACAAACATTTACTGAGCAGCAATTAAATATTATTATTGATTCATTCATTTTATCAGATCTATATATTAATACGTGAAGCAAAAATTTTAAACCCCTTTTACCGAATATTATACGAACGGAGGAGTATGAAATTTGGCACAATTGAAGTTTATATGAGGAAGTTGCGTTTTGAGATTAATGAAAAAAAAAAACGTCACACACACTACCAAGCGTTTGACACACACAGACACACAATACACACAAGTATGTAGATTTTTAAATCTCAGTTGTTCAGTTTGACCACATACTTCAACCATATTCCAAATGTCATTATTTAAACAAAATATTGTGAGAGGAATTTAAATTTTAAAATTGTAATTATTGAAATTGAAGGAAACAAATTTAACCGATTATTTGATTATTGAGTAATATTAAAAATATATTTAAAAGATACGTATAACTTCAAATACACAACGTTTCAACCATTTTATTTGGTCTTCATCAGGTGTTTCTTATAATCGTATAAATAATTCATACTATATTCTTTTGGCAAAATCATTCAAATAAATTACACAAAAAATTAATTTAGGTAGGTAGGTACTATTTGAAAAAAAAGCTTAGCTTGGTTCAAAGTTTTAAACAGGACTTATGCAGCCTATTTTCATTTTTTTATCTTTGGCTCTTAAATGAAAAAATCTAAACATAAAGGTACTTTTGTTTTACTTTTGAACGTAGGAAACTCACTTGAAATTACTTCTGATGTTTCATAGTCATATTTTTGTTTGTTTGTCTAAAAAATATTTCAGAATACTGTAATTTGAATTGACATACAACATTATAAAAAGAAAAATATCTGCTGCGTGGCGTCACAGTACATTCTTTTACTTTCATTTATGAAACTCGCTGTTGGTTAAAAGAAATATATAAGCACCTTATAACTATACATAGCAGAACTATATGCATACAAGTATACAACATATATGTAATTATGAATTCCCAACCTTCACCCCAGAACCGTCTTTAATCGAATTTTCCCAAGAAAAAATTTCAAATAAAAGTTTTAGCCATTAATAAATCTAAGAACTATCATAAGCTTAAAGAAAATCTTTGCAGCCGTTTTCGAAAAAATTTGAAAAAGCTCAAAAACTCCGAGAGTAAAGTGGAGCTTTTGGTTAACCGTTTTCAACTAAAAGCTTCACGGCAAAACAAGATATAATATGAAGAAAAATTTCCAAGTTTGGTGAAATTCGGAAAAGCGTTCGATACGATATGGCTGTCACACACAGACATGTTTCTAAAAACTACTTTTTTGGACTCAGGGGACCTCAAAACATGTATGATATGAACGAATTGATATTTAGTTTTGAAATTTTTAGAGAATATTCTGAAATAATTTTGTAAAAGATTTATGGAAGAAAAAAAATTAATATTTTGAAACCTCTACACATATTTCCTTCCTTAACTTAAAATAAATATTTTCAATCATTATATGATGCACATTCTTTAACTGAACCTTGAAGAAAAAATTAGTCAAGAAATTATTTTCCAAACATTCGCAAATGCAATTCATTATCTGCTGTAGTTAGCTTAGTAACTAAAGTTTTTGAGGCAGTTACAAGTGAAGTGTACTCTTAGGTATGTAAAAATTGTAACGAATTATGGACGAATTTTGACCACTGGGCGACCTCTAGTACTTATAATAACCTAATGTTTATTTTCTTATGCTACATTTATCATCGATTAGATCCGCTTGGATTTTTTTATGGTTGACTCAGTAAAAATCAATACATATTTTGATTTGATCAAGAAAACATTTTTTTCGTACTTGTAACAACAGCAAGCGTTTACTTTTGAAAACAGAGATATATCAATTGGTGTTATGCATCCAGAATTAGCAAATATCAGAGTGAGTATAACTAAAGCTTCGATTTTTCAACCGGTGGTTTCTGGGCCTCATTGGTCCGCAAAGCTATCGTTAAATATCCCCGTGGTGGATACCAAAATTTCTAACCGTATTCTTATACATTGTACATTTATACAACTTTCGATACATGCAAACTTTGCTTCAGTATCTTAGTTGTCATTATCTTAAAGCGTATTTAGAGTTTCTGAGGGTTCGACATTTGGTAAACAAGTTGGAAAACATTTTTCCTTTAAGGATTTGCAAAAAACACGAGCCACCTGGGAGATGAGAAGATTGCGGAAACATTGGATTTATTTGTATCAACGTCCAACTCCATCACCATCAAAATCCGAATCCTCGTCAGACGATGATGATAATAATGAAGCAGATAATGCTGCCAGTGATAGTGATGACGATGATTATGATTATAGTGATGATGATTTATCAAGTAGTGGTTCATCTTTGGCATCCACTCCACCAAGCCGTTTCCCGAAAGCCCAATCCATAAATAGTACGCCAAGTGGGAATATGGAGCTATCGTTAGAACCCCGGAGCAAAGAAGAAGGTGCTCCTATGGTAGAAATCAAAAATTTTGATGGTCCTGTTATGAGAATTAACAAATTGGCGGTGACCCGAATCGAAATTTAGATCCGCTATTGAGCCCCTAATGTCGGACGTAGTTCGGATTTGGAGGCCCAAAGTCGGTCTTATTTACATGCTAAATTCGGTCCGATTTTGAACCTTAAAGTGGTACAAATTTCCGTTTTACGCCTTTGGGGTCCAAAGTCGGGCTTGACAGAAAAAAAATAGGGCCGATTTTGAACCCTTGTGTCCTATTTTATAATAAAAATAGTGAAATTAATATTAATAATAGTAAGTAATTTTTTATTTGCTATTACATAAACATTTTTACATTATTAATATGTAATTCAAGGGTCTTTTATAGTATTTTATACTAAATTATACAAAGCTTTTAAAAGCTAAACTAAGAATTACATTATAATTGCTGATATATTGTCAGTGATTTACAAACTTAGATGACAATTTTTTTCAGGATGATCCTTCAAATCTGTAACAATCGAATATTCAATTTATTAATTGCACGATTGTGCGTACTAGAATTTTTGTTAATGACTTAAACTCACTTACATGACTTACATTCATTATCTTGTGTGTTCATTTCTTCATTATTATTGAATTTTTGTTGATACTTGGAGGAACCTCGTTACAAATGTAGTCATTTTCTGGATATCCATAATAAAAATGCATTTTGCTCAAATATATTTTTTGAGTATTTGGAGCATGGATTTATCCTTCTGTTGTTACAATTTCGGTCTCCATATCTTCTTTATCTAAAAAATAATTAAATATTTATTTTATTAACAAAAAAAAAATCAATATAAACTTTTATAATTGTCAATCTATTGTTAGTTTTAATATCAATTAATACTTAATAATTCATATTTTAAATGTACTTACATCCAATTTTCAATATTTTAACGCCGTACTTTTTTTTCTTCAATGTCTCAGCATCCATCAACTTCAAATATGTTAAGACATGTTAAGGTGTTAACCTTACGATGATTTTTATCGATTAGAGATAATTCAATTATGTCACTTTTCTAGCACTTCATCCACCAAATTAATGCATATTTTTTTCTTTTCGCGGCTGATATTATAAATTATAAATAAGTTTATACGAATTAAATTAAAACCTAGAAGACAGACTGTACAAAGCTAACAATAAACAAAGTTTTGTTTGGTTCTATTCAAATATGGTGGATAGTCGGTCGTTTCTATCGGTATCCTATTGTAGAAGTGCATTACGCACAAGATACTGAAGGTACAATTCCAAGCATCTCTCGATAACTAGCGATTTTGGTCACGTGGTACAATATCGACCAATGTGCTTCCAGGATTTTGTATCGGACTTGCGAATTCAAAATCAGATTTCTCAAATAGCGGTTCTTAAGATTCAATATCCGCTTCGTCGGCCCATGGAGCTTACAGTCGGAACAATGTCGGATTAGGAGGTCAATTTCGGCTCAAAATTTTGACTCGGGAGTTGGTCTTTAAACTGGACTTAGGACGAACTCTGCTCCTCTCTATGCTACTATTACAATGTGCTCTATGTATCGATGCTTTTAATAAACTTTTGATTAAAATGAAGAGTTATTTGATTAAATAATTTGGTTTTATTTTTATCTGTACTTTATGCTAGAAATTCCCAAAGGATGCTGAATTTATTTGGAGTAGGCAGTCTGATTGCTCTAGATAAATATCGCTGAATGCAATGCTACTAAAGTACTATAGCAAACATATCTGAATAAACATAAAGAAAGTATTTTTGTAGTTTTTGCAGTTTTGTGTTTCTCACAATAGAAATAACCATCCTAAAAAGATAATAAATCTATCAACCGTCTCTGATGACTCATTTTTGGGAATCTTTTAGAACTTGTCGAAACGCTATCAAAAAGTTAACATTCCAAATATGTTAACGTCGAATGCTCAATGCAAGGGCCTGAACTGCTACGAGAGACGCCTGAATTGCGCTGAGGCCTTGGAGATATCATCACAATGAAACTTATTTTCCTCCATGACTTTTCTGTCCTCCGTGAACTCGGATAATAAAATAAATGTTTTTTCTTTAATTAACAATTGTACAATAATGGAGCTACGAACACAAGATAACGAAACAATTTTCTCCACATTTCAAACGGCTCGTGCTGAGGCGTCTTTAACTGTAATACTTAACGATAATCTCATAGCTCAACTCGAACAGTACGATACAAGCAAATCATAGCGATCCACCCTGGTATCGAAACTGGAAGAATCAGAGAATGCCTCGTGAGGCATTCAACACCAGCCGCCTCGCACTGTCAATATACGAGGCTTAAAGGGTTTCCTTTCTCGTTTTTGGACGTACAAAGCCAAAAAAGAAAATATTTTTTGGAATCTATAAGAAAATAACTTTCAAAGCATTTTATTCTTATTGTTTCTACTGTACTAGTTTATAAGGATAGTATTTGCTTATAAGAGGTTTTCTGTTTGACTTGACTTTCAAACTTATAATCGAACCAAAGTTAAATGAAATCTTAAAATTGCAAGTTATGTCAAGCTTTAATTTTTCAAATTATTTCCTTTTATTATCATTATATAATGCGCATTTTTATTCATATGATAGCCAGTTACATGACTTGATAAATCACTAGAAAATATTTCAAACAGTTAGTTTTTATCTTAAGCTTAAAGCTTCTAAGTCAAATAATCCATCTGAAACTGATAATAATGAATACAGGAAACAATTTTAAATATTTCTTAAATTATTTTATTTTTTTTTATTTTTACACTTATGCTTGATACCTAATATAAAATTAATTTACATTATTTAAAATTTGTAAGTAAAGCTGATTCATTCGATAATCTTCAACAGTCTTTCATTATTATGTAACTCATCAATATAAAGTAATATTTAACTATCGAATAATCAGCAATTTGTACTATATAATACTTTTTCATTAATTAGATCCTTGAATCGATTACAAGGAAGTCTTCTTAATATCCAGGATATTTCTTATCTATTTTATCTTGATACTTGTGGATTGGACGGAAATTTGTGTAAGCCTATTAAGAAGAAAAATTCATTAGATTGAATTTAAGATAACCTTGATTAAATTCTTGATACCTCATCGTCCTTATTGCAGACGTATCATTGTATAGGTTTCGAACTTTGGAGGCACTTCGTCGAAGTAGTCTTGCTGTTCGATAGTCGAAAGGTTCTTCGGCCAGTTGGACCTGGTTGGAACTTGTGACGATTTGGATTGCACTGGTTTCGATTTTTGTGGAAGTTTAATCGGAATTCTAGTTGATCGTGGAATTGACGGCTTGCTTGTAGTCGGTTTTAAAATAAATGGAGGAATTTGCTTCATCCAACCGAGGCCATGGTTCACGATATGCACTTTTGGTAGCGGTCGTTGTGAATACTTTGTTTCAGCCGATCTGCTTTGATCAGCAAATTTTGGACGTGTTCTTTTTATATCCATTTTATGGGTGGTGGAATAACGAGGGGGTGAAGTAGTTATTTTACGTGTTGGGTTAAAGTAGTTAGGTGCTTGAGGATGATAAGCATGTAAATTGGGTCGGGTAAGATGCTGATAACTGTAGAAGTCCGTAATTTGTTGTGGTTCTTTGAGCTCAACTTGCTTAAAGAGGTTTCGTGTCGGTTTTTTGTTTTTGATTGTTCCAGAATGGACAGAGATTGATGGTATTCTGTTAGGTTTTTTTGTAGAACGGATGGGAATTATTGGAAGAGGTTTATCGAAATCGAGTGGTTCAGTTGGGTGTTGCGTTAGTTTTGGATTGGTGAAGAACTGATGATGATGTTGTGGTTTAAAATATCGTTCCTTTGTGAAGTCAAAACCAAACATTGAGAGCTGTTCTTTTAACTCGTCCTGATGATTTCGTTCAGTTGAAACTCTTGGAAATCTAGAATATGCTTCTCTAGCTTTATTTCTTACAATGTTAGATGACCTTTTGACGCGGTTCGTACCAGCATTATTGTCACTTGGATTAGTTACTTGCCAGAATTCTGCCGTCTGAGAAAATGAGAAATTTTTTAGTTTAAAACTTTTTTTAATTTTATTATTTTTACCTCATTAATTTCAATCATGTTCTCGGGTATATATACGTAAAAGGCGCTGTTGTTGGTTTCTTCTACATATGTTAGGTTCGGTATTAATTGGAGCTCGTCAATCGTTTGATTGACAAACTTACACGCCTGGTATAAGGGCTGTTGGTATATGTAACTAATAAATACCTAAAATAAAGTAAATGTAAAAAATCAGATTAAATTTTTAACAGCTATCTACGTACCGTTAGCCCCGACACTACCGTAAAGGCTATGAAAAGGCAGCGAATCTTCGTAAAAGGGCTCCTCATAATATCGCACATTTTGATAATTTTAAAAAAAATGTTAGAGAAAAGAAAAATTTATAATGAGGCCGAACAGAAAATATTGTCCAATTTATAGGATTTTCAGTTCCCCCTCTACAAATGACGTTTTCACACCGTTTCTTTACTCCTCGGAACATTTTTCAAACGTGACACATCATCATTAACGCTATCCACTATATTTGCTTATCTAAACATAAATATCCTACATAAAAATTATTTTTTCTAGGAATATCAAAATTTTGAAGAAATAAATTTTTCATCTAATTAATTTCTATTGATTTGATAATTATTTGTATACTATCCTAGAAAATAAAACAATTACCTTATTAAATTGTAAGATGCAGACTAATTATTTAGGAAAAGATAAAATGAAAAAGTTTTATAAAAATATATAAGCTCGCTGATACCCATCCGCTTTGTTGATCGTATTATTTTTTTTGTACGTTAAATCCAAAAACCCATGTAAAAAAACTTGGATTTTCATTGGAAGTCGAACCCAGGACCCCTGGCGTATAGGGTATCTATCTAGTTCACCACGCCACTAAATGGCCCTACCCCATAGGATGTAAAAATTAAATGTAATTATAGGGTGCTTAAATAAAATCATTAAGTTGTTAGATAACGCCAAGTTGTTGAAAAATTTTTGAAATAAATAATGCTTGATAGTTTGATTTCAGATGAAGTTACTTTTAAATTCAACCAATATGCAAATTTTATTTTATTTAAAACAATGTTATTAGACTCGAGTTTTCTTTTTAGTTCAAATCAAGGTTAGATCAAATAGTTTGAAAAACCTACTAAAGTAATTTCTTTAAAAATCCTATCCATTGTTTCGAAGTAAAAAGGAAACAGACAATCCCCAGAAATCCTGTATTTTCAAAGTATTATTTTGTAAATTCTATTGCACCCCATAGTTAATTCACTTTAAAAACAAGCAAAATTTAGATACAGTGATACCTTGAGACATAAATTTAATTCGTTTTGTGATCATTGTCGTAAATTTTGGTAGTAACGTTTGATAACTTCGAAGCAACGCTTGAAAAGATGCTTCGTAAAAAGTTTTTTAAAATTGGAGATAACTTGTTGATCCATGGGCTGAAGGGTAGACTTTGTTTTGGGTGGCTTATAGACAATTTTAATAAATTTATATTCAAATAATTATCCAACAGAAGGACACACAAAAGCGGTAAACCATTATCGATTAAGTTTTTTTTTACTGAAGGCCCAAAAACGATGTTCATCCACTCAATAAAATCGCACATCGCAATTTCGTATCTCAAATGTTTCGTTGTATGTCGAAGTATAAATTTTACAATATTTCATATTGTATCTCAAAACATTCGTATGTTAGGGCATTGTTTTATTATAAAACGCAACCATTCGACTTATTTTACATTTTTAACTAACCGTAATAGAAATTCATCAAATCAAGCAACTTTTTTGTAAAGAACTGAGCTCGAGCTCGAACATGCTCACTTTAAAATGATTAAATAATTGATTAAAGTGATTCGATCATACTTGGACAAAAGACGTTTTCAAGCGAAACAAAGAGACGTAGTAAGCGATCTAAAATGAATTCGGGCAGGGGTGCATCAGGAAAGTATCCTTGGCCCCTTATTGTACCTTTCTTTATGGCTGAACTTCCAAAAGTCGGAGGGGTCACAACCACTACGTAGGCGGATGACGCTGCATTGATGGCAACTGCAAGGGATCTTCTGTAGAGGTAGCTTTTGAAAAACTGTATTAACAATTTTTAATTTGGGGGCCAATAAATAAAGGAAAAAAGTCAGCGAGGGTAAGTCCATACATATCACGTTTACCACCAGACATCAGCACTGCCCTCCGGTGAAATTAAACGACGTTGAAACTTATCAATCCGATTATGCAATATTTAGGAATGTATAGAAGACTAATTTTGACCATACATATTTATTTCCGCCTTAATAATTTGCAATCTTTCCTTGGACATTAAGCAAATGTGATGAATGTACAGGTGGGAAAGACCGCACCTCCTAGAAGAGGTACCTTAAGGTGATAGTGGTTCTCTAAAAGGTAACTACAGAAATGAGACCCAATTCAGCTTTCGATGGGGGCCGGAATTATCCAGGAGGTTGACAGCCAGATAGTTTGGGTGTTTGTTTAGTATCAGCAAATTTTTTTGTCTGAATCTGGCTATCTCACTCCTCACTGTAGCCACTTTGAGGTCCCGATGGATGGTGAGATTGGAGACGTACCAAGGGGCGTCAGTTATTGTCCTCAAATTTTTAGACTGAAAGCGCTGAGTCTTGTCCACATTGGAGTTACTGGCGGCTCCCCACAGCTCTATCCCATATGTCCAAATGAATTTGAGTACTAAGTCTAAGTACTTGTATTTTGTTAATTTTCTGTCCAGGGACAGTTGGGACTTTCTTCTCAGTAGCCACCTCAGTTTCCAGATAGTGATATTCAGTTGGTTACGTTTGTGGAGGATGTGTTTAGACTAGGGAGACGTCTATTCAGGTGCATTCTAAGGTATTTGGCTTCCGTAGCCCGGGGTATTTCATGGCGACCATCCATATTAAAAAAAAAGAAAACAACTCAATAAAAAGTTTGGGAAAATGTACTGGCTCCTTGGACAAAGATCACAACTGACGATCGAAAATAAAGTGCTGTTATACAAATCGGTACTAAGACCTACTTGAACATATGGAGTGGTACTTTGGAGTACGGCATCCAACTCCAATATAGAAATTCTACAGAGATTTAAATCCAAAACCCTACGAAAAATAAAAGGTGTACCATGGTACATTAACACCGATCGAGTATATGAGGACCTTAGAATTATAAAGGTGAAGGAAGTTATTACGGAACGATCACGTCGTTACTTGGTGAGGCTGGAGAACCATCCTAACTAGCTTGCTATCAATCTACTTGATAACAGTAATGAAAATAGGAGACTGAAGAGACTCACTGTTCTGGAGTTGACCAATAGGTTTCAGTAGACATCACAAGGATGTGATGTCTATAATCAAAGAAATTGAGTTTTGTCAGTGGACACAACCAATTCAAGAGTGTATCCGTGAATACCAGTGGCGGAACTAGCATATCACTAGATCCCACAACGCGGGGAGCCCGAAGCTTTGGGGGGCCCGAAAATTATTTATAGTGGTGCTGCAGAGACGGTGCAGTAAAAAAATGAAATTGAAGAAGGAACAGGAACGTTTAGCAAAAATACCAAAATTATTCCGTTTTCGTTAATCGTTCGCTACAATCACAGAAAATCAAAGTACTTCTAAAGATAAACAGGTGTTTGGGCAAGTTTATAGCGAAAAATTTAATCCAACTAACTTAAAACTAAAAAATTAAGGTACTACATCTAGAGATTTGAACATGTTGATAACAGAAGCAGTACGGCAATTGATTTGAATAACGATGAAAATACCATGGATTTCGACCAAGATGTTCCGAATAAGGATATTAAGAAACTGTCGTTATTCATAACGGACTATGCTAATTTTCAAAACAAAATATTACACCTGATATAAAAAAATGATAATATCTGCTAACTCCTCTAGACCTCAAAGGTCTTTTAAAGAATAAAAAAAATTGCTTAATTAAAATATGTGACGCTAGATACGAAAAGCAAAAATTCATATAAGGTTGGGGCCGATCTAATTTTTTTTCGGGGGGCCCTAAAATTTGTAGTGCCGCCACTGGTGGATACATTGCAAATATTGCCACTTGCCAAGACGCAGATTATGCAAAAAATTTGTTTAAAGAAAGAGATTTTCTTTTATTAATAATTAAAATTATTTAGAGTATTGTAAATTAGTCCTCAACTACCCCCTTTTCTTCTACATCTGATAAACAAAATTTAATAATTTGAGGCAAGTCTTCAAAATCACATTGCTTCATGACACCAAAAATAAATTTAAAATTCTTGCTAAATTTAGCAAGTTGTGTGATACTTGATACTGGAGTTTATCATAGTTAAATGCAATTATTTAAGGGGGTATTCTAGTCTAGAAATTTGATAAAATCGATTTTTCTTTTCTTTCATATTTTCAAAGCTTAAAATTTTAAGAATATACTCTTAAGAGAATTGTTCAAAATTGTAATTATTTTTGGACCAAAAATCTCCGATTAAAAAAATGTAAGTATTAACTACCATTGCGTGGCTCCTGCACGTAACTTTACCTGAATTTTGAAACGCTTTTTTCTCGTTTTTCGAGACGGTTGCCATGATATCTCAAGTTTTACTGATCCAAATTACTTTAAATTTTTTGTGAACCCTCTCAATACATAAGTCTACCACACTAATTAAAATTATAACAAAATTTCAGTTTTAATTATTTTTAAAAAATTCGGAAAAGTCAAAAAATTAGTCCAAAAATGTCTTTTTATTTAATTAAGAGAGCCGCTATTTTGCAAAAAAAAATTTTTTTTTTAGTTTGGACGTTTGCAGCATTTGTTGTGTTTAAGAATTGTTTTGAATTTTTGATTACGGATTACTAGGAGGGTTGCAATCGTGACAAACAGGAAGTGCCATTTTTTGAGACCCTTCACTTCATCAACTTGGATGAACTGAAGGGTAACTTTTTGGATTTTTTTTATACATTCTTCAACAATTAATAAATATTTGGTAAATATTATTAATAAATAATGGCTGATAAAAATATTTTTTGTTTTTTTTTTTGTTTTGTTTTTTTTTTTTTATTACACCTGAACAAATAACTACAATTCATTCCTTTAGAATATCTCTTTAAATTGGAAAAAAAAAATTATGGATAGTTATCGGTACATTAATGAAAGCTTTCATCGTTATAAAATGTTGTCGATGAATATTTTTATATATATAAAATTATATAAAATGCAAAGAATTTTAATTGCACATACTAATCGAATATTTTGTGTTAAACATTTTTGGGCATATTTCTTGACAATCGTTGCCCAGTAATATTTGATTAATCAGCAATCACTCTTAAACACATCAATAAACAATGACTCATTCTTTTGACCGAGCAAGAGCTTAAAATAACAAACATTTACTGAGCAGCAATTAAATATTATTATTGATTCATTCATTTTTGTCAGATATTTATAATAACCTAATGTTTATTTTCTTATGCTACATTTATCATCAATTAGATCCGCTTGAATTTTTTAATGTTAATTCTGTAAAAATCATTACTAATTTTGATTTGATCAAGAAAACACGCTTTGTATACTCGCAACAACATCAAGCGTTTACTTTTGAAAACGGAGGTATATCAATTGGTATCATGCATCCGGAATTAGCCAAGATCAGAGTGAGTATAACTAAAGCTTGGATTTTTCAACCGGTGGTTTGTGGGCTTCGTTGGTCCGCAAAGCTATCGCTAAATATCCCCGTGGTGGATCCCAGAATTTCTAATCGTATTGTTACACATTGTACATTTATACAATCTTCAATACATACAAAAATTTTTTCGGTATCTTAGTTGTCCGTATCTTAAGGGTGTATGGGAAACACTGGCTTATCGTAAAAATGCATAACAATGTTATTTTTTTTTCAGGATTTGGAAAAAACACGAGCAGAATGGGAGGCTAGAAGATTGCGGAAACATTGGATTTATTTGTATCAACGTCCAACTTCATCGTCATCAAAATCCGAATCCTCGTCAGACGATGATGATAATAATGAAGCAGATAATTCTGCCAGTGATAGTGAAGACGATAATTATGATTATAGTGATGATGATTATGATTATTTATCAAGTAGTGGTTCATCTTTGTCATCGACTCCACCAAGCCGTTTCCCAAAAGCCCAATCCATGAATAGTACGCCAAGTGGGAATATGGAGCTATTGTTAAAACCCTGGAGCAAGGAAGGAGGTCCTCCCACCGTAGAAAACAAAAATTTCGATGGTCCTGTTATGAGAATCAACAATGTGGAAATTGGTCGTTTCAACTGTACTTAGGACAAACTCTGATCTTTTCTATGCTACTTTAACAATGTACCCTTTGTAACGATGATTTTAATAAACTTTTGATTTTAATAAAAATGTATTTGATTAAATATTCAATAGTTTGTTTTCATTTGTATCTGTATTCTATAGATTAGTGCTTTTAGCCTTTGAAATTGGTAAAAAGTGAAAATAATTATAGTAGGATGAAACCTATTGGAAAAGGAAGAAATATAACAAAAATGAAAGGAAAAATAAATTATGTTCGATCTGAGATGGGAAAGTAGAAAAAGAGGAGGTTTTTAAGGGGGTCATCTCATGTGACGGCCTGTTTTTCAGGGATTTTTTAGGATTTTTTTTCTACGACCAGTAAATAGATAGAGCTCTAAGTTTATTATCATTTATTAACATATATTTGACAGTATAAATATACATTTTAACCTAAAATTTTGTGTAAAACATGAGTTACAGCGTACTGAACACCCCCTTCTCGAAAAAATGAGCTCGCACTTGCTCCACGATTTCGGCTGATTGACTTATTCGAAATAAAAAAAAAAAAATATTGAAAATTATTGATTGATATTAATTCATTCCATGCGTTTACTTGTGTTGAGTGTACCCTATAAATTTAAAGTCATTCAGTCAAGCTGTTTTTGAGATACGATGGAGGAAAGTTTAAAAAACACGGTTTTGAAAAAAAAGCGTTTAAAGTTTCAAGTCAATAGGCCCGGACACCAATTCTCAATTTCTTCTACCTGCTGTATCTTTAAAACGACTTCGAATTTTCAAAAATCAATCAAATCAAATTTATTACCGTAATAGGGATATGTTAAGAAAGCAATTTATTAAAAAAAAATTTGATTTTTTGAAACCATCACATGGGTCGACCCACTTAAGGGTAGAAAATTTTATCTAAATTCATTTCGAAAAAAAGTCCTATGGAAAAAAGTAAATTAGCAAAGTTGTAGATAATAAGTAGATCTACACTTTTTGTACTTACACTTTTTTCACATAACCTCAAAATTTATGTGAAAAATGCCAATAACATCGTTTTTAGTTATTAGTTTTTTTATTTTTATCTTTTCCAAAAAAAAAAAATTTGTTCATGAAATTTTGTAAGCATTTACATTAATGTCCCAAACACAATGTAATTTTTTGATTTAAAATATTAATTTTTTCACCTTATAATGACGTAATATCGAAAATTTTCACGTTATTGTAATATAATGTACAAAGAGCACTTTATTAAAATTTACACTTCAATTATTGCATTTTCTGAAAACATTTAACATTGTAATGTATATATTTTTGCACCAACAGAAAGTAGAGGTTTCAACAAACAAAAAGCTCACAGACTTTTTAAAAAAATCAGATGTTTTGATGTGATAATTTTCGATTGAAAATTAGGGTGCTTTTTTGATATTTAGTCGTTATGACGTGAAAAATTAATATATTTAAATTACAGTGTGTTTGGGACATTAAAAGGAAAATTTTACAAAATTTAATGAATTTTTTTTTTTTTTTTGTAAGAGATAAAAATAAAAAAATAAAAATCTTATAAGAATTTTTCACATAAATTTTGAGGTTATGTGAAAAAAGTGTTAACACAAAAAGTGTAGATTTACTTATTATCTACAACTTTATTTTTTAACTTTTTTCCATAGGACTTGTAGTTTTTTCGAAAATTGAGATAAAAGTTTCTACCCTTAAAAACCCCCTCTTTTAAGATCGACCATAATTTATTTTTCCTCTCATTTTTGTTATATTCTCTTCCTTTTATAATGGGTTTCATTCTACTATAATTTTCTTTCTGTTCAAAAATTATCTGCCTTGGTCTATAAAGGTCTATACCCATTATCTCTTAATTAATTGAAACATGTTTAAATTCATTGTTTTGTTTATAAATGTCATAATCCTTCTAATTTTTCAGACTCCTAAACACATTTGACTGTAAAAAATCAAAGTATTGTTAGTAGTGCATTCGTAGTACAAAGCCTTATTCAAAAATTATTTACCTTTGTCTACTATTTTAGAGGTTCTCAAAGGGTATTGCATTTGTTTGAAGTAGGCAGTCTGATTGCTTTGGATAAATATTGGTGAATGCAATGCTATTTAGGTACTATATCAGATGTTTCTGGATAATCATAAAGAAGGCATTTTGTGGTCTGAACAATAGAAATAGCCATCCTAAAAATAAGATAAATCTCTCAACCGTCTTTGATGAATCATCTTTGGGCATCGTTTAGAACTTGTCGAAACGCTATCAAAAAGTTAACATTACAAATATGTTAACGTCGAATGCTCAATGCAAGGGCCTGAACTACTACGAGAAACGCCTGAATCGCGCTGATGCCATGGAGACTTCATCACAACGATACTTTTCTCCCTCCTTTGCTTAAAGAGGTTCCTTTATTCTAATTGTTTCTACTGTATGTACTAGTTTATAACGATAGTATTCGACTATTAAAGGTTTTTTGCTTGACTTGATTTGATTTAAATTTGATCAAACGATTTGATTTAAATTTGGCTTGTAATCGAACCAACCAGTTGAATAGCTAGTGATGTCAAGCTTTAATTTAGGAAACTTTAACATAATACGTACAACATAGCCATCTCTAGACTTGATAAATCCCTAGGCATTGTCTTAAACAATTAGTATTTATTTTAAGCGCAAAGCTTCTAAGTCAAATAATCAATCTGAAACTATTCAAAAATGTAATGTCATGTATTTAATGAATACAAAAACAATTTTTAAAATTTATTTTTTATTTTATTTTTTTTTATCTTTACACTTAAACTTGATATCAAATATAAAACTTATTAACATTATTAACGATCATTCGATAATCTTCAACAGTTTTTCGGTAATTTACCGTTTTTGTTTTTGTAAGTTTTTGTTATTCATCGATATAAAGTAATATTAAATTATAGAATAGTTAGCAATTTGTACTTAATAATACTTTTTCATTAATTAGATCCTTGAATCGATTACAAGGAAGTCTTCTTAATATCCAGGATATTTCTTATCTATTTTATCTTGATGCTTTTGGATTGGACGGAAAATTGTGTAAGCCTATTAAGAAGAAAAATTCATTAGATTGAATTTAAGATAACCTTGATTAAATTCTTGATACCTCATCGTCCTTATTGCAGACGTATCATTGTATAGGTTTCGAACTTTGGAGGCACTTCGTCGAAGTAGTCTCGCTGTTCGATAGTCGAAAGGTTTTTCGGCCAGTTGGACCTGGTTGGAACTTGTGACGATTTGGATTGCACTGGTTTCGATTTTTGTGGAAGTTTAATCGGAATTCTGGTTGATCGTGGAATTGACGGCTTGCTTGTAGTCGGTTTTAAAATAAATGGAGGAATTTGCTTCATCAAACCGAGGTCATGGTTCACGATCTGCACTTTTGGTAGTGGTCGTTGTGAATATCTTGTTTCAGTGGATCTACTTTGATCCGCAAATTTTGGACGTGTTCTTTTTAAGTCAATTTTATGGGTGGTGGAATAACGAGGGGGTAAAGCAGTAATTTTACGTGTTGGGTTAAAGTAGTTTGGTGCTTGAGGATGATTATCATGTAAATTGTGTCTGGTTAAATGCTGATGACTGTAGAAGTCCGTAATTTGTTGTAGTTCTTTGAGCTCAACTTGCTTAAAGGGGTTTCGTGTCGGTTTTTTGTTTATGATTGTTCCAGAATGGACAGAGATTAATTTTGATGGTATTCTGTTAGGTTTTTTTGTAGAACGGATAGGAATTATTGGAAGTGGTTCATCGAAATCGAGTTGTTCAGTTGGGTGTCGCGTTAGTTTTGGATTAGTGAAGAACTGATGATTTTGTGGTTTAAAATATCGTTCCTTTGTGGAGTCAAAACCGAACATTGAGAGCTGTTCTTTTAACTCGTCCTGATGGTTTGGTTCAGTTGAGACTCTTGGAAATCTAGAATATGCTTCTCTAGCTTTATTTCTTACAATCTTAGATGACCTTTTGACGCGGTTCGTACCAGTATTATTGTTACTTGGATTAGTTACTTCCATGAACTCCGCCGTCTAAAAAAATTTAAATATTTTTAGATTAAAACTTTTTACATATGTTATTATTTTTTACCTCATTAATTTCAATCATGTTCTCGGGTATATATACGTAAAAGGCGGTGTTGTTGGTTTCTTCTATGCCCGTTAAGTTTAACAATTTGAAATCATTCATCGTTTCATTGGAGAAATTGCAATATGTATGTAAATTTTGATTTATTACGTAGCTCATTAAAACCTAAAATAAAGTAAATGTAAAAAATCAGATTAAATATTTAACAGGTATCTACGTACCGTTAGCCCCGACACCACCGTGAAGGCTATAAAGATCCAGCGGATCTTCGTAAAAGGGCTCATCGTAAGATCACACATTTTACTGATTTAGAAAAAAAATTAGAGAAAAGAAAAATTTATAATGAAACCGAACAGAAAATATTGTCCAATTTATAGGATTTTCAGTTCCCCCACTCTAAATGACGAGTTTGCACCATTTCTTTACTCCTCGGAACATTTTTCAGACGTGACACATCATTAACGCTATCCACTATGTTTGCTTATCTAAACATAAATATCCTGCATAAAAGTTATTTTTTCTTGAAATATCAAAAATTTTGTAGAAATCAATTTTTCATCTAATTAATTTCTATTGAATTGATAATCATTTGTATATTATCCTAGAAAATAAGACAATTACCTTATTAAATTGTAAGATAGAGACTAATTATTTAGGAAAAGATAAAATGTAAAAAAAATGTATAAGAATATATATATACTAGCTGATACCCATCCGCTTTGTTGATCGTCACAATTTTTTAAAATTATTTTATAATCTATTACTTTATTAATAAGGCTTGATATTTTGATTTCAGATGAAGTAACTTGCAAATTCAAAGCATCATTTAATTGAAAATGTTTTTTATTATCCTCGAGTTTTTCCTTTATTTCAAGTCAAATTTAGATCGAGTAGTTTAAAAATCAAGTCATTTAGTAAATCCCTTAAAACGCCTATCTGTTTTTCCAAAGTAAAAAGGAAACAGGCATCCTGTCCCAGAAATCCTGTATTTTCAAAAGTATTTTCCTGTTATTTCTTTTGCACCTCATAGTTAATTCACATTATAAACCAGCAAATTGTAGATAGCTGCCCTGTTTCATTATAAAAACGCAATCATTCGACTTATTTTAGATTGTTAATTGCCCTTAAAATGAATGCATCAAATTAAGCGACTTTTGTGTAATGAACTAAGCTCAACATGCTCACTTTAAATTGATGTAGAGGATGGTTGGGTATTTGAGAACGGCGTTGAATTTGAAATATTTCCTCTTTCAGTAAAATGTTCATAGATGTTTCAATAAGCAAAGCGATCAATAGTTTTAGAGTGGCTGGATTTAACCGATCTATACGGACAAGTTTAACGAACGCGTCGAAAATATGCCTTTTAATAAATTCAACAATGACAGTGAAATCAGTCAAGATCCAATTACTTCCTTTCGTGTTATAGGTACAACTAAATAAAAAAAATCCTGTATATCACATCACATAATCATCATAGTCACAATACCGATGATCAAACCAATTTGACCAATAATACTTCTGTTTCTTCATTAAATCCTGTGCTCCTGTCTGACATAGCCAATGTACCTAATCATTTCCAAAACAAGATGTTTTCAGCGAAAAAAAGAAAAAAAAAACATTCTCAAATTTTACTCAACCTTCCCATAAAACATCAATTAGAAGAAGTACAAAAAAGACAAACTGAAAAGTAAAATCAAAAAGAACAAATTAAATTAAAACAAAAAAGTAAAACATTAAAATAGAAGCCACCAATTAAGGATAAATTGATCATTATACTATGTTTGCTTATCTAAATATCAATATCCTGCATAAAACTTTTTTCTGGAAATATCAAAAATGTTGTAGAAATCAATTTTTCATCAAATTAATTTCAATTGAAATGATAATTGTAGTTATTAAGATATTATAATTTTAATGAGCCTTGATAATAATGAGATAATGAATTTCTAAAAAAGTGAAATTTAAAAAATCTCGAGGAAAAATCAATGATGGTTGTTTCACGAATTTTTTTTAACTTTCTTTTACTTCTATATTGTAATGGAAGTATTGCAATCGGGTCGAATTTTCGAATTCGAGCTTTCACCAAATACATGTTTTGAGGTCCCCTGAGTCCAAAAAAGTTGTTTTTAGAAGCATGTCTGTCTTTGTGTGTGTGTGACAACCATATTGTATCGAACGTTTTATCCGAATTTCGCCTAGCTTGGAAATTTGCCTTCATCTTATGTCTAGTTGTGCTGCGATGCTTTTGTTTAAAATCGGTTAGCCGAAAGCTCTACTTTATTCTAGAAGTTTTGAGCTTTTTCAAATTTTTTTGAGGATGGTTCCAACAATTTTTTTTAAACTTTCTGTAGTTCTGAGACTAACTGATGTCAACAACTTTTATTTGAAATTTTTTCCTGGAAAAATTCAAGTAAGGTTCCGGGGTTACGGGTGGGAATTCGTGTATAGGCTGTAGGTATTACTTTGTTTTACTACTATGTAGTAAAGAAAGCATTGTGATCGGGTCAAATTTTCGAATTAGAGCTTTCACAAAAAATTCACCTTTTGAGATTCCCTGAACCCGAAAAAATGGTTTTTAGAAAAATGTCTGTGTGTATGTGTGTGTGGGACAGCGATATCCAATTGAAAGCTTTATTCGAATTTCACCAAATTTGGAATTTGACCTGTATATTACATCTAGTTGTGCTGCGAAGCTTTTGGTTGAAATCGATTGACTTTAAGCTCCGCTTTATTCTATAGATTTCTGAGCTTTTTCTATTTTTTTTCGAAAACTACTCCAACGCTTTTCTTTAAACTTGGTGCAGTTCTTAGACGCATTGTTGCCTGCAAATTTTATTTGAAACTTTTTCTTGGAAAAATTCAAATAAGGGTGGTTTTGAGGTTAAGGGTGGTATTTCGTATTTGTATAGAGGCTGTATGCATATAATTTTGATTATATAGTTATAAAGTTCTTATAGTTTTTTTTACTAACAGCGAATTTTATAAAAGAAAGTAAAAGAAAGGCCTGTGACGCCTCACAGCAGAAATTTTTTGACTAGGTTTCAATAAGGGGCCATCTGCAAATTACGTAACAAGAATTTCATTATTTTTGAACCCCCCCCCCGTCCCTGTCACAGCTGGTCACATTTGTAAGACCCACCCCTCCTTAGAGTGACGTCACATATTTTACAATCATACATCTACTAATAATTGAATTAAAACGGCAATTTCAAACTTATTTTCTTTCAATTTAAATGATTTTTTGATAAAATTAACATTCATTTCAAGAAATTTAAAAAAAAACGATTGATTATATTAAGTAAAGATCAAACTTAATCAGCTTGAGTCCATGGACTTTAAACACTTAGATTAAAATAGATTTTGAAATGTGACGCCACGAAATTTAGGACCCCTCCCACCCCCTTGTCACACAATGTCACACACCGACCCAATTTCTTCCCCTTAACGTGTGACGTAATTTATGGATGGCTCCTAATAACATTTGAAATTAAAAAACTAATTGCAATGAAGTTTTCATGATTTGAATTTATATTTCAGGTTTTGTCGTTACTCTAATTTTCCAGACCTTTAAACAAATTTAGTTTTAGTAAATTAATATTGTAAATAGTGCAATTGCTGTACAAAACCTTTATACTACGAACTACTCTCACACTTGACTATTTTTTTTTTCTAAAGTATAACAACACAAAATTTGAAGTCGCACCATTAATATAGTACCATAGATTCTAACCAGAAATCGTTTTACTTTTTATGCCATCTACAAAGCAATGGTACAACTGCAATGATGAATGCTAATGTAGTTCTACAAAAGAGCTTCCTAAAGCTTGAGCTTAACTTCTTTGAACATAAGTAAGGAAGTTTTCGGATGTTTCCTTTCTTTGAATACTTTTTATATAAGCTATGAATGTAATAGTAATATATGTAAAAATAATTTTTATTACTTCTTGACACAATTCATTTGTGTTTTAAAGAAGCTTCGAATAGAGGAAAAATTTTTATAATATTGATTTTCTAAGACACAGTTTCCAGGAAAATTACGCTAAGAAAACCAGCGATGTTTATTGGTGAAATTCCAAAATAAAAAATTCAAAAATTCAAAATGATATTGCGATAAGTTTTTTCAATAGGAATCTAGGAAATGTGAACGGTGGAAAATCGTAGGGTTGAAAGTAGGTCACCGTTGACGGACTACCCGTATAGAAGCTTTGCATGACGATAGTAAAAGTGTGTGTGTGAGTTGTGAAAATCATGAATGAAAAGCACGCACGCGCCTCGACGAAAAGCTCGTGTGTGGAAATTCGAGATAGATTGTTACGCAGCGCAGCCTCCGTCGCGGAAAAACCACTTTTTGAACGTATTGATTGGTTATGAAATTGTTACAAACTGTGTTTTCTTTCATTTCGGAATTACCGTGCGAAAATCAACTATGACACCAAAACGATTCATCCATTAAATGAACGCCCAAAAATGGGTACACGGGCAGCGGTTTGTAAGTATTTCGACCCGTCCACAACTATCCACTCCACTTATATCACCCCAATTTTCGTTCTAGTCGCAGGCAAAATCCGGGGACTGTCCGACTTTCAAACACGACTGCTTAGTGCTGTACCACCGATACCCACCGGCATTGACATCGCCAACACCTTCAAATACTTCTCGCAAACCCTTCTAAGTACCAAATTTAATCAATCTACCAACTCAATTACTATACTCTACTCACATTTTCAGCTGTCCTCAAAGATGTACCGAGCAGTCCATTACAAATGCTTAAGAATCCCGAAATGGACATGGTTCGAATGGGCCTCTTCCCTAGTCTGGACTACGTTGGCTTGTACAATGCAATCATCCCCTTCATCGAAGTCGCCCCCTTAGTCTCATCATTCCAACATGGTAATAAACGCAACACTTTCCAAATACATTCGACTAACTCCATTGTCAATTTTAGAATTCGGACAGGCAATTCTTCAATGTTTGGGATGTCTACTTCCTTTTCTCGACCATGATGTCATTGACCATTTACCATTTTTAACAGCCTCTTGTATAACAGTCTTTCCTACCTCTTTGCATCAAGAAATTATCAATCTTCTATGTTACTACATTTTACCATTCACGATCAGTAAGTCAACATTTAAATCTTACAACTATTATAAAAGTTTGGATAGATGTATGTTTGTTAATCAATCTAACCAGAACGGCTGAACGGATCTGGATGAAATTTAGCAATAAGAGAGATCATAGTCTGCAATAGTACTTTAACTTTATTTTATCCTGGAAAACGTATTATCCTGGAGGATCAAGATGATTTAAATGGATAAAGGGATTTCAATGAAATTTATTCTACCTTAATTATAGAAAAATACAAAGGGTAACATTTGTCCTGGAAAATGCATGGTTCTTGCAGGATGATCGATTAACGATTCAGCGTAATTTTTCGTGTCAGATTGATTAATAAATCGAGTATTGTCTATGTGGATGTTCAATCCGGAAAAATGTATAGATACTTCCTATAGAGTAGCTTTAAAAAATATTTGTGAAATGTTTCTTTAACAGGAATCAAGGATTAAGGATTTAGGATTAGGATTAAATTCTGACGAAAAATGAACGTGACGCACTATGCAATTCGGTTTTTGTTTATTTTTTTTTTGCGAATCCTAATGTTTGATCTATTTATTTTATATTTTTTTTTTTTTTGGTGTTTATAGTCGCTTTAACATCTATGGTCATATCACGACTGTCTTACACACAGAAATATTCTGTAGGTCTTGAATCTTAATTTTTAGTCTTATATCTAGGGATTCGATGAGATCGAACCCAGAACCACTGGCGCATGTAGCAGAGAGAGCAGTTGCTCTAACCACTGCGCCATCAAGTGGATTATATTTTATATTGTGTTCGCCTTAAAGATGAATGATTTTTATATACATATGTTGTACGGTTTTTTTGAAAAAAATGCAGAGAATTATTTATATGTTGTCTGTAGGGCAGTACTGTTGACACGATACGAAAATCTTGTATTTGAGAGCCTGATGAAGCTATAAAATATAGCAAAACGTCGCGATTGAATGCAGTTGATGTATTAATTATTTATGATCCCACATCCTCTTATTTTTACATTATTTCACTATTATAAATGTGAAAGATTGGACGGATGAATATTTGTTTTTCAATCACGCCAGAACGACTTAATGTATCTGTATGAAAATCAGCATAAAGAAAGAAAATAGTCTGCGACAGCACATCGGCTATATTTTATCCTGGAGTATCAAAATGTCTTTTTTCAAAAGGTTGATAGGATTTCGATATTTGGTAGACAAGTAGCTTATTTATAGAAAAACATAATAAGGATAACCTTTTTCCTGAAAAAATGCATGGTTCCTGCAGGATAGCGTTAAATAGAAATATTTCTTTATTGGTTTTTTAACAGGAACCGAGCAATAAACTAGCAAGCTTTTTTGTATAGGATTGATTTAGAACTCATAAGTTTTATATATTACATTTTATCCTGGGATAATAATATTTTTCTACAGTATACGTATTTATTGTTTCTCACAAAGAAGCTTAGCTAGGAATCAACGTAAATTATTATCCTCGTTAATGCATGGCTCCTGAGCCCTGACGGATAGGACAAAAAGTTTTGGATATTGGAAACGCAAGCTTTATTTGTGAACTTCAGCGAAGCAGGAAAATATCTGCTAGTTCATTCACTTAATGCCCCTAGTTGTCCTAAGATTGAATTCTAATAATACCTAAAAATATTACTGGCTTAATTACCAACCAAGAATCAAATTCGATAATGCATCTTAAATAACCAAAAATACGATCTGTTCCAAGTAGCTTTTGTATGGTAACGTGACGATCACAAAAAATGTTTTGGACCTACAGTGGGTGCATGTCTATCCTTAGCAATGTTTTCAGTAGGTGTAGTGTAAATCAGAGCTGTAGCGTCATATAACAGTGTCCAGTGCGAAAAATCCCATCAAACCCCCACCCTCCCCCGTTTTATAACCATTATTGAAAATATTAGAAAATTATACCAATTTGCAATACATTACTGCATTGCTAAATTTAAATTAAATGTTAAAGGATAAAACGTTATGTCTATTGTTCGCCGCTTTTATCGTGACTAAGAGGAGAGCCAAAAAATCAATATCTCTAAGTACGGGAAGCTTAAAGTATATTGTTCAAGTAGACTTTCTGATCTTGTTTAGCTGGTTTAATAATAAATTTATATGTTAAACGGGCTCAGAACCTCCTTAACTCGTTTTTGTTTTAAATAGATATTAATGAAGTATGTAATGAGTTGAGCTTAATAGCATCTTAATTTTTTGTAGCTCGGTATCCCGTTAACGAGCAAGACAACTGCGTGTGTCATTCTTTGTCGGCTGTCATTATGATCGTGTTTCAATATTCGAATGAACCGGCTCACCACTGTCAATTACTGGAATGTTTAATGGGGCTTCGATCCGGAATTTTGAAGGACTTACTGTGCGTGGTGGCCTATGGTGCCGCGGAAGCTCGAGCTCATGCTATCAAACTAATCTTTTATTACTGGCCGGCATTCAACGCTAATCTGTTCGATAAACGAGGACTGCTCAGCAAATTTGCTAGTAAGTATCTTCATTTCTCACAATAACATAACTTCCCCTTACATCAAGGCTGGCCAGCAATGCTCGATGCGTGTACAATTTCAAACATATTTTGGACTTTATCTATGTTTTCTGGGATTCACAGAGTTTATCCGGGTAAACCTAGGTTTTTTCGTTTGCCGATCAACGCTTTATAAATTCTTTAAAAGGTCTCTTCCTTCTACCATTACTATGATGGAATTTCAAATCTCCTACTGTAATATGCTTCATAGATTATAAAATTCTAGGTATTGCGGAGTTCACCCGGGTAAACTTAGGTTTGATCGTTTATCTAACTTAAATCGTAACGTACACATGCAGTGTTCCTGTAGGAGTGGAGAACAGACCTCTCCTAAAATACCCGGCTGCTTTTAGGTCCCAGTCCTCTCATTATATTGAAATGGGAACTCTAAAGAAAACTCTTCGTTTTTTTTTTAGATAATACTGCTCCGTTTGTATGCCAAAGGGATATGTGTCCGAACTCTGGAAATGCTGAAGCTGCAAAAGTTTGCTACGATCATTGCATATCGATCACATTCGCCAGTGATTCGCCTCCTCCGCTCTATTTGTGTATTGAATGTGCCAATGAAATCCATCGCGAACACCCGAATCAACGTTTTTTTGATATCCTTCATATGATGCAACAAGTCTCAATGATCTGTGAAAATAAAGTATGTTATCAGAGAGGCATTAAAGCAACGTTTCATTACTTGATTTGGTTATAGAACTGCCGTTCAAGTGATAAATCCGCATACTCGATTTGCTTTTCAACGGAATGCGCCAGTTACAATGGAAACCATCCGATTCGTTACTGCCAACAATGCCACAACAATCGTCACAATAACCATCGTGGAGGTGATCATATTGTACACAAAAGCATTCCGCCAACATGGAGCATGGATTCCGAAATGCAAAACTACATGGTCGAAGCGATTGTCAGGTAAGTTTTAAATCAGTAACTGGTTTTTGGATTGGTTTGAATTTGGAGTTAGTTTGTTGCGAGAAGCTCAAGTTCCGTCTACGAAGGACATGAACGATACAAAAGTTTCCGAATCGTCTCCCGTTCCTAATTTCACAATCGAAGATCGCCAACTTCTGGGTCGCTACGGTGTTTGGCTTCTGGTTGGTCGATGCACCCCTAAACCGGACACCCCAGAAGATATACTAGGTCGACTCTTATCAATGCTCTTTCACTGGTTTCACGTAACAGCGTTTTCTTCAGATGGTTGGTGTTTGCTACCATAGTTACCGGGAATCAGACTAAAAATAACTTCGTACTCGAGAAAACCATTGATCCTGAAGCGTCAGGAATAAGAATCTAGAGTTTCCATTTCTCCAGTTGACAAGATAAAGGGATAAAATGCCAACAATTGAATCTAACACTGGTGTCTTTCAATCTCCCATTAAGTCTAGAGATCCACTACTTGAGTTGTTTTTTTAAACTACTTGATCTGATTTTCAAGCAACTTGACTTTAAATTAAGTAAAACTCAAGCCCAATGTTATTATTTCAATATCAAATCAAGTCATGCATTAGATTCACCACAATCAGACAGTCCTGAGACCCGTAAAAAATGCATTAGGTCTGTAAGATATTACAGTTTAAAGTTAAAATGTTAAGCTTGATTCATTGCACATAGTGTCCAATTACTTGACTTGGTGTATCCCAAATCTTGACATTTTGTACAATGAATGTTGTACTGATACTGTGAAGGGAAATAACTTACAAATTCAATGTTTGACTTGACTTGATTGATTGTCATTTAACTTGAGTTTGACTTGATTTTGACCAAAATTTAAGTCAAGTAGTAAATCTTTACTTGTAACATCCACATGAGGGTGGAGGTTAAATATTTTATTCAAGAATCCTATCTTTATTCTTCTTCGTAAAAACCTAACACTAATGCACACACTTAAAGCAGGACTACAACCCTGGTCTAATTCATTTATATACTAAATCCTTTTCAATTTTTAGTTATCTGTCTTAAAAATTATGTTTCAGTTAGTTTTTAGCTAGTGTTCACAGTTTTATCCTATTTTAGTAGTTTTCAATACATAAGAGAGGTATCACTGATGTATCACTTGTGATATATCATCTCAATGTAAACGGTACCTTAGCTACACGCATCCAATTGTTGAAAGTTTAAGTGCTACTCGAAACCATTCAATGTTAGCAAAATTTTCAACTGGACATTTTTTATGTAAAAAGTCCTACTTAGTGTTTTATTCCTTTAGATTATCTTTGTGTGATCAATACATTTTGAGTTAAATGAAAAAAACTAACATAGAGTACCCCTTAAGGATATTTATTTAAACTGAAAATTAAAAGGTAGAAACTCTTGATTCTTAGTTCTGGACCTTTACAGATAAGCTCCTGTAAAGGGCAAAATTATAAATTGTTTCTAGCAAGAGCTTATTTTTAGTCTGCTTTCTAGCAGCTGTAGAATTTTTATCACAGTAATTTGTTTTCTAGGCCAAATTGAAAGTACCTTAGAAAAGTTAAAAACTGAACACGTTTACACTTGGTTACAAGATATTTGCAACACTCACTATACCGTTTTCATTTCGTGTCTCTTATCTCATCCTCCGGAATATGCTCGAGTTGGTGGTCACTGGTAAGCTATCGAAACTCGTTCTGGGAGTTTTTGATATAGAGTTACGGGTTTCAGGGATGCATTGGCGTCGAGAACCTCTCACATCAAAGACGGCTTGAATCGCTTATTCTGTCTGGTTCCATACAGAGTGGTCAACCCTGAAATTTGGGATTATATAATGCCGTATTGGATGGACGCGATTGTCACCGATGTCCCCGAAAAGGAATTGATCGAACTTAAAATAATCCTAAACAAAATCCTTGACATCGAAATGAGTCCGTTACGTTTTGACGCACAACGCCTCTATCATTTCGTCGCGATTCGCTTCGAAAACACTTCGGCTAAAGTTCAGGAGCAAGCTTTACACTGGCTTCAAGTAACACTTATACATATCAAATCGAAAGAAAAACACATTTAAAAAGCTTTTATTTTAGATTTTAACAATAATTGAAGTTTCTGTCCCGTTGAATCTCCTATTTTCAGTCTTTGGAAACGGAGTGACGTTCATGAGAAATCAACATGACGCCTGTGAGCTTACAACAATAAATCCAAGGATTGAAAACGAGTCAAATCACCATCAAGGTATGATCACTAAGCATATTGTTGGGAATCGCCTATAGAAGCGCGAAAGTCATATGCGCGCCGACAAAATCGCGACCACTTAAACATAGTACCCATGTCAAAACGTGTTAATTTTTTTAGATAGCTGCAAGTAACTTAAGCTTTTTAGCAAAATTTATAAACATACTTAAAGTTTAAGTGTAACTTGCTTCTGATTCTTTCCCTTATTTATTTAACAAGTAAAAACTATAGGCATAAACTACGTCATCAAAAATATAAGAAAACTACATGGGGGTCACTATGGAAATATCCACGCGAGAGCCAATTTGAAAAATATCTCAAAATTATGTAGAGATCATTATCACAATCTACTTGATCCACCTAGATCAAAAACAAAAAAATTGAATTCAGTAGATCAGCTTACAATTAGATATGCTTAAGTTAAATTAGATCTAAGGGTGTTATATTAGATCTAAACTGGTATAATGGCTTATTTCATTAGATCAGCTTACCAATGTAGAGCTACGTAACTTAACCTCGGTCTAATTAAATCAAGGACTCAAAGATTGTAATGTGAACATATGAAATTGTAATTTAAAATTAGTTAATTATAAATACAAAATTAAAAAATGTCTCTGCAAATAGTTACAGAGAAAAAAATGTTTTTATTATCATTAGCTCGCGGAGATGAGATATTTGTAAAAGCGTAAAAGCTATATATAATATAAACTAAAATTTATGCATCCGCTTATGAACTTCTTTTTAAATACCTATATTAAATTCAATCTTATAAAATCTCTATACATGTATTCTTTTTTTTATCTAATTATATGTACCCTTGTGGGTCTCATTAGATCTAAAATATTTTTTCCTGTATGGGGTCATATTCGAAGAAAGATGGGAAAAATATGTAGGTGTTATTTTTGATAAAAGATCTAAAAACAACAGGATCACTACCCCAAAAAGATCGAAGAATAAGGTTATTGAAAAATAATTGAAAAACTACGTGGATGTCTCAATAAAAAAGTTACGTAGGGATACTTTTGAAGATTGATCAGAAAACTATGTAGAAAAAATATGCAGAGATCACTATTGAAAAAGAAATGGGAAAACTATATGGGGTCATATTCGAGGAAAGATAGAAAAACTACGCTAGTGTCACTGTTGAAAAAAGATCTAAAAGCTATGAGGAGGAGGCCATTATTAAAACATTATCGGAAAATATGTGAGGGTCATTAATTAAAAAAAAAATACAAACAGGGGGTTATTTATGAGAAAAGATTGGAAAATTAGATAAGGGTCACTATCGAATAACGATACAAAAATTATATGGGGGTCACCATGGAAAAATTATTGAAAAACTTAGCGGGAGTCACTATTAAAAAGATATCTTAACACTATGGGGAGAGGGATTTTATCGAAAAATGATGCGAAAATTATGTGGAGGTCACTATTAAAAATAATTTTACAACAACGGGGGGGAAAGGGTCTTTTTGAGAAAAGATTGGAGAACTATACAGGGGTCACTGCCAAAAAATTATATAGACGTTACTATTACAAAAAAATCGTAAAACTTGAAAAACTACACGGAAGCCACTTTTAACAAAGTATCTCAAAACTACATAAAATATGTTGGGGTCATTATCAAAAAAATATTTTTTGACTACGTGAGGGTTTCTTAACAAACAAAACATTTAAATGATGAGGCAACGGTTTATTTATGAGAAAACCCCGGAAAATTATGCCAAAGTCATTACCAAGAAATGATGAGAAAACTACATGAATTCACTTAAGGATCCATCAAGTCAAGTAGTCGGTCATTTTATGAGATAAATTTAGCTTGAAATTATCACTTGAAGGTGAGGTAACTTGAAATGTTTAATTTATCTTTATATATATGTATTAAGTTTTCCTTGAGTATGACTTGATTTCAAATTCAGTTAAAGTCTATTAGTTTCGAAATCAAGTCAAATAGCTCAACAATCAAGCCAAGCAGTGAATCACTGATGATACTTTTACATAATGATCATAAAACTACGTGAACGTCTCTTTACAAACAATTGGAAAACGATGTGACGTCATTTTCAAATAAAGATGGTATTACGTAGGAGTCAGTATGAAAACCTCTTGGGGTTGGGGGCATTATTAAAAAAATTACTGGGAGATTACAGTTTAGAGGAGATGAGAAAACTACGTAAGTTAAACTATTGAGAGAAAACTAATTTATTAATATTATCCCAAAAAAAATGGATTTCTTAATATTTGAATCTAATGGTAAATGGTTGCGATCTTTTCGATAAACCATTTTTTGGACTCCTCGATAAGCCGAATAAAATCAGCTAAAGATGTTTCAGGACCAGTTCGTGAAGATAATTCTGGTAACACATCTCAATCGGAAGACGAAACCGCAACTGGACGAAATATCGAATGTGAATCAGACGCAGAGCACAACCTGTCCTGCTGCATTCTAATGTTAGACATTCTTCTAAATCAGGTACTGGAACACCTCAACGACGATTTGAGCTCTTTGAAACAGTTTGCTTTCTAGCTGGAACTGCAAGGGATCGATAAGCATGGCGGAGTGAATACATCGTTGTGTAAGAATGTTTGTGAGTTGTTGAAGAACATGGTGTCGATCGGATGGAGCCACAACTGTAACAGTTTGGAGACATCGTCCAAGTTAGAATGCGGGTTTTGTGAAGCGAGCGTCATGTGGCACCAACTCTCGTTGCAGTTGATCAAATACTTATCACCCACACAAACAGCACATCCTCCTGATGTAAGCGTCCGCAAAAACCTTCCAATATTACCCATGAAACTCAAACTACTGGGAATTTCATCAAAAAACTTTAAAATTTATACTATTGACTCGAAGTATGCAATACCCAAAGTTGTCAACTCTGACAGCCCAAAACGATAAAGCTATGTAAAGTTGGGACCGCCAAATTTAAAAAAAAATAAAAAGCACTCCATCATCCGTTTGCCAAAGTTTTGTTTGTTCATTAACTTTTTTTGACAACTCGAATTTTTATTTTCCTTATTGTTAAGTATTGGAATTGACCTGAATTTTCAATTTCGGCTTCCTAAAACCAAAAAACTGGTTTTTAGAAAAACGTCTGTATCAGCGATATCGAATCGAAAGCTTTAACCGAAATTAACCAATTGGGGGAATTTGCTTTCATGTTTTATCTAGTTGTGCCGCGAAGTTTTTGGTTGAAATCGGTTGACAGGAAGCTTCATTTTATTCTATAGGGGGTTCAGGGTGAGAGTTCAAAAAATAGAAGCTACACATAGTTATTTTAACCAACAGTGATTTTTTTTCATGTAAAAAAAAGTTCTGTGACGCATTACTTTACTCATTTAATCAATAATAGGTTTGTTCCAAGTGACCATTTCCGAACATTTACGTATAGGAATATTTAAATCCCGTTCCTGGCTGTATTGGCGGTGCTTATGCATGTGCCTTGAGCGGGTGAGTTTGTAACTAAGCGAACTTTTCACTTTACGATGGTCGAATCTAAAACAGTTTTTGATGCGATATCGTTTAAGTCGACCTACAGTCCAAGCTGATGGTAGACTTGCGCATTAAGTAATTGTATTATAAACAGTTCTCTCACTCGCTCTTGTCAATGCTTGTGCATCACCATGACAGAGCGATTGGAACAAACCTAATATATCAAACTAAGATTAAACTTCAAATTTATTTTTAAGCCTAAATCATTTGTGATTAGTGCACAGACGAAAAGGTATGGTGGACAATTCCGGACAGGCGAATGAATATAACAAGAGCAGGGATTATTTTTTCATTGGAAAAAAATTGTTACGTATGTTTTCCACAAACAGAACTTTTTTATGGTCCACTAACTTCATACCACACTTCATACCAACTTCATGGGACTAAAATATTTATTTTTTTTGGCGAAATAAAACGGTAAATTCGTCCTTTTGTCATTTATTTATTGTAATCGTTTTTATTGAAAATAGGTTTAAACGATAATTAAAAGAAAGAAGCAGATTTAAAGTAAATGTGAATTAATGGGACTATTCGTCAGGGGGTTGTACAGAGTGATATCCTAAGATCCCGCTGCATGATTTCTACACTCATAATGAAGCTTAAACATTTATATGTCAAATTAAGGCTCTTTTTTCAGTGCATGATGATATAAGGGTGCCAATCTAAAAGTGCTCGCATACAAGCAAAAATACCTAGCTGTTAAAGATGCTATTAATTAAAGATAAAGGGGAAGAGCGTATGATGATATTTTTCAGACAAGGAAGGAGATTCATCAAATCGAGCATGGTCTCAATAAATCGAAACATGCCATCGAGATAAAACTTGAAGACAAGTCTCACTGCGCGTTAACTCTCTTTCATTGTATCTCATCTTGAACAGCTATATTTTGCTTATTTGCGGGCACTTTTAAATTGGCACCGTTATATCATCATGTACAGAAAAAAAGAGCTTTAATTTTGCAAACATACAGCGGGATCTTAGACCATAAGAAATAGTTGTATTGCCTATGCCCTATCCATGTAAAGTATCTGCACTCTAACATACTGTATATTTAACAAAAAGGATTGGGTATAATAATTTTTCTTGGGGTAAACAATGTGTAATGGGTGGATGAACGATGGGTTGACGTATTTTCATTTTATTAAAAATCGTAGTTGAAGATTCCAACTCCACAAAGCTATTTTTAAACTAAGTTTTTCATCCAGAATGGACAAACGAATGGTGTATTGTTTTTTTTTTAAATCACGTTTGGCAATTCCATCTTTGCAAAGCTAAATATTTATTGGTCAATACTCAGTGAGCACCCATTTTTATAATACGTAACATGAATGTAAATGTTACATAACGAAAGAATGTTGGTGTTACGTCACTGTTACGTAGAGTGACGTTGTGTGCTCACTGGATACTTCAATTAGTTAACCAGTACGATGTTCCTAATAAAATACTTGCATGTTATCAAGTCTCGAATTTTTGAAAAGAAATGACCAAAAAAGACCAACTATTCAAATTCCAACATAGATTGTTTGTTTTGCTTGCATCTTGAGCTTGATTCCTACCACCAATCTCCTAGCACATTATCGGTTTTCGTTTGCCTGAGTCCCTGAAAACATTGGATTTTCATTGATTGGTCTTGTGGATTGTGGCTTTGATGTATTTTTTTCGATGTTACCGACATTCTGCCTTCTACTCAAATAGGTGCATATTGACGATGTGCCGGAAGATGTCCACAATCACAAAATGGCCGCCGATACCGATAAAAAGGACAGTAAGTCTGATGTCGTGATAAATATGCCGATTCCGGACTCGGTGGGTGGAGTTCTGGTGCACATGCCACACGTATGTTCCGTACGTATCTTATCAGTGTTTTTCATTTGTCTTTTTTACTTTCAATTGCGCATGCCCAATTTGCGTACATGGGCTCTGGATCCGTTCCGTTGAATCGATAGAATCTTGATGTTTGGATGGATTGGATTGATGTTTTAGAAGATACGATTAGAACCCGTTTAGTCTGTTTGATGTCGTTGATTTCGAATCAGGGAATTTTAGTATCACTTAAGCTTTCCATGTGTTTAATGTGCTCAAAAAATTCCCATCAATTAGATAGATGACAGTTATGTTTCAATGATAGCGACATGGCAAAATGATTTTCTTTAGATTATGACGGCCACTGTGGAAACTGTATCCGAACAGTTAGATTTAGCCGCAATTATCCCGTCGGAAAAAGTCGTCTCAGCCGTGGCTCGGGCTATAACACTATCAGAAACCGATGTTGGTTAGTATTCAAAATTATTTAGGCGTCTCTCAAACTGTTACTAAGGGTTCACTTTCCAGCTACGGCTACTGTACAAGTTGCGACACCACAAGTGATTGACGATGGAGTGAAACCAACATCAACCGATGATGATTTGGATGACTACTGGCACACTTCAGTTGGAAAATTTCGATTCAACATCGAAGAGCTTCCTCAACAGCTTCAATACATTTACCAGCTTTTAAAGGTGAGATAACTTCTTAAAAATATGGTATCCTAGGGGTTCCTTCCGAATTGATTTATTTAAACGTTCCTTATTTAAATCGATATTAGAACAACTTTTAAGGGTTGAAACGTACTTCAAAGGCTACCTTAATGCATCCTCCTGGATCCCTGATCCTGATGGAAGATGCATGGAAATGGAATCAGTGGGGAGTTCTATTATTAGGTCCCATTCTGTAATAATGCATATGGCGGGGCCAGGGTAAGCTTCCTTTTTCATTTCAAACGTAACACGCTTTTGGTATTGAAAAGGTTGCTTTAAAAATGAAAAAGGTTGCATTTAAAGTAAGAAGACAATTGAAAAATTACAGTACAGTATAACCTCACTAATCCGGCACTATTAAAAATCAGAGTGTGCCCGATTATTGGAATGTTCGGATTACTGGATGATAGAAAAAAAATAAAATAAAGTATTTCATAGAGAGAATACATATACATAGGCGTGGGAGGCGTGAGCGGAGGGTGCTGGATTATTGGACGTGTCGGTTTATTGAAGTTCCGGATTAGTGAGATTTTACTGTATTTGATACGAGTAACTCGTCGATAAACCTATGGCTATAATATGTCAATCTGTTGAAAATAAACAAAATTGGAACAGGAAACACCTGGGATACCTTTCTTACCAATCGAATTCGAACATCTAACTATGTTTACTTTTTAAGGAACTACCAAAAACTGAAAAACCGGATACCTTATATTATATTTTACAATGCCTCAACATTCTCTGCTTAAACGGGGACGCTTTTACAAAAGCAGCAAAACACCATTTCGGATTTTTCATCTGGTGCCAGGAAAACATCCTTATAAAAAAGTATACCATTGCGTTACTTGAAATGAATCCTCTTTAAGTTGGTTCTCTTTTTTTTTAGTTTATGGGAAATTTGCAATGCTGAACATTCTCATATATGTGAAGTTTGTGTTCCGTTATTGTTACACTGCGTTACACTTCCAGCCGGTTCGGACGTCTTTTGGCAGGTTATTCAGGAAGATTTTCACAATCCTGATTGGAGGGTTCGTTTTGTCGCTGGTATGGTCACACCTCTAATATTTTATTTTGATGTCCAATGCATGAAATCATTGATTTCAGTTGAACGAGTAACAGTGATCGCTCGATTCATGGATAGTACTCCGTTACGAGGAGTACTACCCCTTCAAGCCGCCTTGGCAAACGCGTTTTGTTATTTGATTTCAAGTATGGATGATTCGAATGTTTATGTGGCTCAACGAGCTACTTTATATCTAGGAACCATTCATGACAATGCTATTAAAGTAAGTAGTTTCAGATTTTGGTCGGGTGCACGTTGAAACGCAAGTGACGCAATCCAACGCATACCAACTGCGTTCTCTGTATATACAAAACTGCATTTGAGAACCTTAAGTTTACAGGTAATACCTACTATTTCCCACCCACTTCACCGAGCGTAAGTCAATTTTTATAGTGGGTACTTTATCACTATAAGATAACATTGAGACCCGTTTTGATTTATTGCGATGAAGGTGGAGTCTTTTCCGCGCATACGCGTTACTAATGTACTTTTAATAAAAGACTTTATATTCTCAATGAAGTGGCATCTTGAAAAGTGTGAAATATAATTACTTCTAACAATACCGACATTGTCAAATTATGATAATTAGTTAAGCAGATATCTAGAAATATATGAACATTTATAGGTAAAAAACTAATTTGCGTCAGCTGCGCCTTAATATGTACCCGGACTACCGTAAGTGCAAGGAAAGTAGCACATTAATGCTATTAATTGATTTCAGTCGTTAATTTTATGTTTGGAAACTCAATTTGATTCGGTGATTGTTGACCGTCCGATGGTACTTCAGTCATTGTATCAACTTCATAACTCGTTGAGTGATCGTAGAATTTTAACGTGGGAATTTTTTTTGAATCGTTTCGACGCTTTGTTTTTGGAAGCACAAATCAACCTAGAAAAATTGGGTGATGTCTCCTATTTGAGAGGTGAGGTGTTCACATCGATTCGATACTCGCGCTAACTGGTTGACGTTTGTAGGAATCTCGGATTTGCGCAATACGGATTTGAACAGTGAAATTTTCATTCGGAAACTTCACCGGGCCCAAGAGGCGCTGTTGCAATCGGACGGCAGCGGTGGCAGCTCAATAAAAACCCTAAGTGCCAGTTTCGGAACAAAGTGGCCTTATAAGCGGACGATGTCGGCGCCGGCGTCGTTCAATCCGCGTCAAGAATCCAAACAAGGTTTGTATACCGATTGTGTGTTTTTCGTCTCGATGGAAAACTCCTTGTACAGATTGTATATTTGTCCCAAATGAACCCTCCGGACGTAAAGGTTTTGGTTTGTATCTTTCAAATGTCGGACGGTTGATTTGGGAACATTGTGACCACGAAGAAAAAAAAATTTGCCGAACCGAATTTTTGTAGAAAAAGAAAAAGTTTACAATCGTCAGTATTCGGCGCCATTATTGAAAAGACGCACCTCCCGTTTCGGATTGGGTCAGTTCGCAGGAAGATTTCCGACAATTGACAGTATTGCAGGTAGAGTGTGTAGCTTTGGATACTATGTCCACTTCGTATACTTGACTTGGCCCCGATCCTTGTTCTAATCAATATCCTCGGCACTTGTACAAACGCATGATACCACTTGGGATCAATCACGCTTTCCCTTTGTCAGTACTTATCACTTTTATGTTCAGTAGAAATCAAATTTCGATCTCGGTAAGTTCAAGTATCTGCTTTCCCAAAACTAACAACTTTCTATTTTCCATTTGTCACACATACCTACATCCAAAATTGGTTTCCTGTAGTCTGATCCATTATGAAACTTACGATCAGACCTAAGCAAATCGATTTTGACTAAACCAAATCAGATTTGAAGAGATCAACACTGATCACATCTCCCAGATCTCTTCAAATCAGATTATAGGTTTCTTTATTCTTAGTTTCATCAAAAACTCTATTTACTGACCCAATCGAATTTTCAGGTTTTCTTCATCGGGTGATCGACTTTGAAGAAGCTGATCAAGAAACGATGCATCTCTTAGTGTTCCTACTAATGCAATTTCTGTCTAGAACTGATCAGGTAAGACCCACAAAGGCAGGAGTCTTCAAACTTATACCCTTTAAGGAAGCTCATGATTTTCTTTACTCGTCAGATTTCATTTATTGATCACTTTCAAAATTTCTTATAACATTCCAAGGATCTTTAAGGTCCCATGGAACCCAGATGGGAGACTCCTGCACAATAGTGAACAATCGAATAAAGTCCATTATTTTGTTCATAGGCGTTTCCGAGTGATGAAAAATCGTCATCCAAAACCCAAAACATTGTTTTGCGTCACTTATACTTGCTGCTGGGTTACAATCAGAACGAGAAGGCGTTTTATATATCCCCATCACGGCTCCGTTTATCTCCGGTTTTCAATGTTTTCCTCTCGAATCTCCCTCAGTTGCTTGATCAGAATAACTTAATAGGAGCCGAACTTCTTCCGCGAGTCCTAGCACTGTTACAGTACTGTCCTTCACCATTTCAAGCTAACACCTCAGCAACTGCATTGTACGACCAACAAATGGCGGACAATGCACCAATTTACAGTCTTTGGTTTCTGGATTCTCATCTGAGACATAGCTGGCTTATGTCTCTCTTAGTAATTCTCTATAAGTATCAGTACAATCAGAATCCCGATAGTATTCAACTGCAACTCCTGGTCAAGATCGTTCTCAAGACGCTGGACTCGCAACATCATTACTGTCGCAGAATTCCAGCGACTGTTGTCATGTCAGGGCCGATATTTCGTTCGAGAGGTAAATAGACAATTTTAGACAATTGTAATATGTTTTATTTTTAAATTGGGGGGAGTAGACGTAAGTCAACCTTCTTTAGGTCAGGAGGAGCATCTGGATTATATCGAGTCACCGCCATCGTCTCCGGTTACTTCCAATAAGCTGACAAAAAATTCGTCAGATTCAAACAAGGAAATCGCCATCAGATCGAATCGGTTACCTGGATCGGTTAATATAAGGTAACAAATTTATCTCGATCAGGAACTGAGAAGTTGAAAACAAAAAATTGAACTATTGATAAGTGATCTATCACCAAAAATTTATATTTTGTCCTTTTTTTGTTTTTATTCACGCTTATATTTTATAAACCTAAATTAAATTTCCTTAAAAAAATAATATAAAACTACCAAGTTTTTGATCTAAAAGAAGTCGTTCTTAGATGTTCAGAACGCGATTTGTTACAGCAGGCAGTGGCCGCGCGATCCTTGTGGCGGTCAACCGTATAGAGCGGTTATACACAAGTCGATGTTATTTTAGTGATCCAATATCGTGAAGGTTTTCTATAAGCAATATACAACCAGATCGCTACCCGCATCGATCAAAATCCTTCTTTTTCATAAAACTAATCGCCTTGACCGCGCGATATTTTGCTAGACTTTTAACTTATTTATTTCCAAAACGTATTTTCTTCTTAAAAATTTTGATCGTTTGCAATACAACAATTAGAATTAAATGACACAAATAAACAGTGAACAATAGTCAGGTTATTATCACAGCGGGCAGCGATCGTTGCGGCGGTCAGCGGTATAGAACTGTTACACATATGAAATAGCATTTTTATGAAATAATTTAGTGTATTATAACCAGTAATATACAACCGTTGGCCGCCTCGATCAAAACTAGTTTATTGCAAGACTTGGGGGTGCCTAAACCTTCCGCTCACCGCCGATTCAAACCGCTGCCCGCTTTAACAAATCGCAGATGTCTTAAAAATTTAACTTCGACTTTATAGTCCTATCGGAAACAGGAATCCATTTTGTCTTATATCTACCACTTTTATTTTAGTATTGAGAGCCAAGATCCTGATGTGGAACTGGGAGCGATTCCAGAAAACGAAATTCAAGATTCTAATATTGTTGAATATGAAAAGGTTAGTACCGATATTTATTACCAATTCCAAATGTGTTTATTTAGGAGTTGAAAATTTCATATACCAGTGTTTGTTAAATTTTTTGATCTGCGATGTTGGTTATCTCTATACTGGATATTTCCAGTGTAGGTTTTTATTCAAAGTTTACAGGAAATAAAACAAAAATCCTAATTTCAGCACTCCTTGTTTTTAACTTTTAATTGTCATAATAGGTACAACCTCTATTCAAACAAAAAAAAAATTCAGTGCAATTTATACCAATAGTACCTACCTAAATTGGGCTATTTCAAGTTATATTTATTTTTTTTTTTTTTTTGGAATACTGTATTTTATATGCGTGTTATGTGCTGTGTTATATACAATTGTATTATGTACAATTTTGAGAAATTTATTAAAATTCATACTATAATTATTGCATTTTTTGAGAACATTTAACATTGTAAAGTATATATTTTTTGCATCATCGGAAAGTAGAGGTTTCAGAGAACAAAAAACTTACAGATTTTTTAAAAAAATCAGATGTTTTGATGTGAGAATTTTCGATTTAAAATAGGGTGCTTTTTCAATATTAAGTCTTTATAAGGTGTTAATAAAATTACAGTGTGTTTGGGACATTAAAAGGTAAATTTTTACAAAATTTTATGAAAAAAAATTTTTATTTGCAAAAGATAAAAATAAAAACTAAAAAATTCGTTATTAAAAATTTCACATAAATTTTGAGATTATGTGAAAAAAGTGTTAGCACAAAAAATGTAGATCTACTTATTATATACAACTTTGCTATTCAACTTTTTTCTATAGGACTTGTAGTTTTGTTGGAAATTGAGATTAAACGTTTCTACCCTTAACCCCCCCCCCCCCCCCGTTTTCCACTTCCCCACCTCAGATCGACCGTAATTTATTTTTCCTTTCATTTTTGTTGTATTTTCTTTCTTTTCCAATGGGTTTCATCCTACTATAATTTTCTTTCTGTTCAAAAATTATCTGCCCTGGTTTATGAAGGTCTATACCCTTTATCTCTTAACTAATTGAAACATGTTTAAATTCATTGTTTCGTTTATAAATGTCATAATCCCTCTAATTTTTCAGACTCCTAAACACATTTGACTGTAAAAAATCAAAGTATTGTTAGTAGTGCATTCGTAGTACAAAACCTTTCTACTGCCAGTTTCTCTCACACTTGACCGTTTTTTGCAGTGGAACGATGTCGATTCAAACCATATTTTGAAGAGTAAGGAGCTGCAAAATTTCGAAAAGAAGCCTCTGTGGTTCATTGGTTGCGAGGAGGAGTCCCTTTGGGTAATTGGTTATAACGCTTGAAGCTTCCAAGTGCTAATCGTTTGTATTTACAGAGTGGTGCTCCTTCTATAAAGAAATGTATGAGGCAGTTTGCCGCCATAGGCAATAAGTTCGATACTCTGGAAAAGGACCTGGAAAAGGATAATAAGTATGCCGACAAAAAACGCTGTTCGAGCGGATCGAGTGACTTTGTGAACGCAATGGCCTCGGCCATAACACTGGGCGAGGCCACGTTCAAGCACTTACCCAAAATGGAAAATAATAAGCTCGAGAAAAACAACGTTGATTTAGCGCACACTAAAAACCAAAAGTTTCTGACCAACCAAGAAATCAAGTACTGCTCGCAAACAATCAAAGGTACAGGCAAGTAGCTGTTTCCTGGTACAGATACACACAATAAGTAAATGATAATACCGTATTGACCCGAATCGAGAGCAAACACAAAATTTTATCGAACAAAATTCACACTGATAACAAATTGGACTTTCGAGTGTAGTATGCGAACAATTTGGGGTTGATTTTTGAGGATGATTTTTCGGGACAATTCTGTATTGAAATCGACGAAATAAATTTTCTGTGTTCCGAGTCATTGCATACCGTTTATACTGGCTCCGCTCGACAGAGCACTCTGGTGGAGATCAGTGAAAGCTTCTTATAGTCAATCTAATAATTGTGAGAAAATTGGCAAGGATTCGCGATTTTTGTTGAGATTGGATTATTTCGTCGATTTTCGTCATATTAATTAATCGATGTCTAAAACGAAATTCCATCTGATTTTTAGACCAAACTTTAGTGAATGACTTCAATGGTATTCATGGGCCCACAGTGTTAACTAATAGATCTATTGAAAGGCTGCTTCCTATTGGGGAGTCGCGAGCAACAGGTAGGGGTGGTATAGATCTGACTCGTCCAAATAGAGCTCTACAGAAGAAGGTATGCTGGGCCACAATTTTCGATCCTGCTATATAAACGTGTTGTAACATGCTATTCGAAACTTTTTACGTAATTTGATCTTTTTAATTATAAAAACTTACACAAATACTTTATAGCCTCGTATTGAAAGTGCGAGACAACTTGCTTCGAGCTTTCAGCAGGTTCGTTACGTGCAAACACCCAGCCCCATCCAGTGGTCATCACAGTCATTTTCGTGCAATGGCTTGACGAGCGCTTATATCGACACTGTTTCGGGATGCTTATGCACTGTCATGTCGACCCTCGGCCTCGGCCCACTCTTTATCTATCGGTCAATGTTTGAGCATCGCCATAGCTGGTCGATTGGAACAAACCTGATACCTCGCGCTGTCAATACGATGCTTGAAATTTCTGGAAACTACTAAGCACAATTTTTTTCTTAGCTCAAAATTTCAAAAAAGAGCAACGGCTAACAAATGATCTAGAAAGTTTTATAATAATAAAAAAATTAATTTGTCGGCCCTATAATTAGCCCTCCCCTTAAAACCATGTAAAGCTACCCTTGACTTATTTGATACGATTATTAGCAATTTGTTGAATATTAACATTTCTCACAAAATCTATTTATTCTTCCATGAGCTTTGCAAAATATTTTTCTCAATTAAATCTTCCAAATTACACAAAAAGGAAGTATCGAATAACATGTTAAAAGCACATGGTCTTATGACAGTTCAAAGTTCTCCGGATCGAATATGGCGGTCCAGTATACTCGCCTAGTCAAAGCCTACATCTAAAAATTTAACACGAATTTTTTTGGAATATCATTTTGGACGAAGTCTGGTTACCGGGTTTCTCGATGTGGTAGAATTTTCACACGTGAATGTTGTGATCTAGATGGTGTATTTTCTTAGTTTTTCATTCTTTTTTTGATAATCTCGATGGAAACGTTTGTAGGGCCCAAAATAACACAGCAGCCATTTAAAATTGATGAGTATCAAGGATCGCCAGAATCTCCTCTGTCGAAAATGAACGTCATGACAATAGGTATTGAGAGCACGTCCATTTTCCATCCATCTACCATAAAACCCAACCCCCACCCACAAAAAAACATTTTTTTTTTTCTTTCGCGTCTACACTCTGTACTTAAACTGTTTATCACCACAAAAAAACTGTTTTTTTCAATTCCAAAAATCATTTCACATACATCTACTTAGTACTTAGTACCATTTACTTACATTGTTATAGTGTAGTACTAACTACGATATATAGTTGGACATCTTCAAACAAAACTTGAGTAAAACTATTGTGGGAATATAATAGACTCCCTACCAACAACCAAGTACTACAACCTTTTAAACGATTACTCTTAGAGCCGTAGCGTGAGTGGTGTGACCGATACCCTGGCACCAAGCGCCGAATGATACAGATACCGTACGATATAAATTGGGGAACAATAAAGATGCCGTCTTAACTTGAACAAAATTTTAATAATGCATTTAATTTTATACAATTTTCTAGTACATTTCAAATATGATATAGAACGGAGGGAGGGGGGAGGTTGTTTTATGCTTTTACACCTGACTCAATAATATCACGTTACTGCTCTGGTTACCCCATGTTACATATTATACTTCTAAAGTAGATACACAAGTAACACTAAATGTATCTCAAAAAGCACGAACAGTTTCAATTAAGAGCCTCCAAAGACCACAAACGGTTTCACCGGCCAACGGTTTGATCAGTTAAAGCAATGGTGCGCAAACTGTAGGTCCCGACCCTCCGAGGGTCACTTAATTCAAGGGAATGCATATAACAATAAAATATACGTATCAGCTACCAATGAAATACTGATATGAAGTTATTATATTTAGAAGTCATAACTGGAATTGTAGAAATATTAGTGCCCCCCTGGGGGTTTTTTGAAAATACTTAAGCCCTTAAATCTAAATTAACATTTTATCACATAGAATCATGTGTTGGATTCAAATCTCTGTTATGGAAAATATATAAAGAATGTTTCTAACAGGGTGTCGAGCCATAATTTTATATTAAAATGCAAATATGCCGCTCCATACTAGTTCTAGACTTTTTGCACTAGGAACTTAGTAGTACAGGAGTTGCTTCGGCTAGACAGAATGTTGAACTTGGAATAAGTAGAACTTCTTGTCTAACATGGATGTATCAGAAGACCAGGAACACAAAAACCTTTTGACTCTAACCTGTTTTCTGCTAACTGGGAGAGAAAAATCTTGTATAAAATACTAGATACGATTCCCTAACTGAAATTTTATGATATAACAACTTTCATAGCGTTTTAATGATTATTTATAAGTTTGGTGCGCTAGTGTACCTTGTAGAGGCTGAATATTAATCTCTGACGAAACTCATTCCAAAACATTCTGTAAGCGAAAATTTCACTTTATTTCACTTTATTATCACTTTATTTTTTAAGGATTACGGCTAAAGTTTATACAAAATGGCGGGCCAAGCGTGAAAATAGTTTGCGCACCATTGGATTAAAGTACATTGTGTCAACTTAACAGTTGAGTTACCAATAAGTACATAGATCAACCATTAGTCTGTGGGGGCTCTAACTAAAACTACGGGAAAGTCTCACTTTAAGAGAACCCCATTGTTGTCCTGTATCCAGTATGTCGTTACAATCTTCAGTGTTGTAGGGAGTCTGTCGTATCCACGTTGTAGCATGATGCACGTAAACGTTTCTAAATAAAAAATTTCTAATCTCGTCCTTTTCAATGAACTTAGAATCCCCAGAAGAAGTTGACAGTAGCGACAATAATTATTCACTGGACTTAAACTCACCGCCGCTATCTAAACTGGAAATCCCGATCCAGGAGCGGTTGCTACCGATCGGAAATCCACAAAACAATTCCGGTGACGGAAACATTAAGGAGCTGGTCGAAAAAGTACGCGAGGCTCTGGGCGTCGTTAATGGTAACCATAAAATATCATAAAATTGGAATAAATTGTAAGAAGAGAAAAAAATTTTTTTTAGTTTCGAACTACAAAAAAGACGCACGCTTACAGTCTGAAAACGATTACAACATTTCGACTCAGGTAAACGAAATAGAAGGGTGTACCCAAAAATCAAAACACCTGAAATTCTAACAGCCCAAAATGCATATAGTCCAAAATTGGGTGTAAAAAACCTGGTGGTATCATTAGATAATAATAAATTTGATACTATTAAACAAAAAATAACCCCGTTCTCAAAAACGGTTCTACCGATTTGGATGAAATTTAAAAAATAACAGGATTTAGAGATAAAAAATTGATCTAGTTTGGTCTCATTTATGGGAAAATTTGTTTTTTTGGTATTTTAGATCTTTTTATGACTAGGTAATATTATATTATACATAGATGAATGTGGGATTGCCTATCTATCAACACTGTTGGTATTTTGTTTATCACCACTATGCAATTCGATTTCATTGAAATATTACGTAGTTGGGATTTTGAGTTTTGAGATTACGGTTGTTGGGATTTTGGATACCACCGGAAATTAAGGTATTTAGGATGACTTTTTAATATCCTGTAAACTGTAGGCTTATGAAACACCAAGTCGCAGTGCGAGTCCTCGAAGATTAATAAAACAAGTGGCCTTGGAATCGCCTCCTCCAGTTCAATGGGACTCAGTAGACCATGAGTTTGATCCAAATTTTACGGCTGACCAAAAGAAAAATGGTAACTTTCAAGAGAATCATTTGAAAATCTAGTAATAAACTTGAATTTTTTTTTTCTCTTTTGAACTAGTCAAATCTGAATATTTGCAACGCTCGACCCAGAATAAGCTGCAACGTTCTTCCACACCAATCCCTCCAAGTGGTCTTCGCACACTGGAACGTCCCGATACACTTTTCGATAAACACTTCGAGAATAACGTTCAGTACTCATCGATCGACCTGAAACACACTTACTATCGCATGTCAGACGAAACTGTCATGGATCGGTAACTATCCCAGATACTCCCAGAAGCCCAATAACGCGGCTAAAACTAACTTCTTTTTAGGTGTGCCGAATGTGGAACAATCACAGAACATTACAGTGATGAAGAACTGGGATTATGTATCATCATCTTAGGAACGTTCATTCACCGAGAACCCGCATTAGCCGCTCCTCTACTACCTGATATGCTCAGTATCGTTGCCAAGTAAGAAACTAAAACATACAAATAATAAAATTCTTTTATTTTAAACCCTACATTCTCATACGGAGGGCAACTTAATGACCACCTTTCGTTCATTTTGAGATTATTCTTCATTGAAATCTACAATCAAGGGAAGTTTTTTATCAAGGGAAAATAGCTTAAGGGATTAAAACAAACTTTCAAAGTAGCTTCTAAAATTACAGTTTTCAGGTGTATTTTTGAATTGATTTTCATCAAAATGATATGAAATAATGGTAGTTTCATGTCGGTCGGAGTGAAAGGGCTAGTTATAAAAGTACAGTGGGAGTAGCCAATTTTGTAGAAATGGTTACCCACATCTATTGAATTTACAATACTTTAGAAAGTTGTATGTTAATTTATCTCTCAGTCATTTGCATGATATAAGTTAGGAAATTGGACTGCCACATCTCCCCTTTCTAATAATGTAATCACGATGATCAGTGATGAGTCATTGTAAAGCTTTGGCTACGAATAGTCGATCTATCGTAGAGGATAGCTGGATAACTAGGATACTAGGATAACTGCGGGGAGTCAAACCGTCAAGAAGCTGTAGCTGCAATGAGTCGAGTCCTGGAGAACAATGGACACTGGTCATTGTTTTTTTCTTAGTTTATTTATTTACTTTTAAAAATTTAGTTCAAATTTATGTCAATTACTAAAAATTTCAGAATCACATGTTTACAACAGCTTACAATTTAGTACAGCTTTTTAAAATTTTCTGAAATCTTATCGAATTTCAGAGTGGCCTTAAATACGATGTATCCATGGCAATGTGAGACAAACATTCATCTTCCCGGAGGAGCCATAAGTGTGGCCCATCAATTTCTGCGCTGTGTACTCCACCAACTCGCTCCTAATGGAGTCTTCGTTCAAATGTTTCAAACAAAATGCAACGGTATACCGAATAACCACCGCCATTTTCCTATTGTCATTCTCAAATTTTTCTTGTAGAATCGGCGAAAATGTTGTTCTTCCGAAGTGTGGCCCAAGCCTTATTAGATTTTACTGAACTCAATCCAATTGTTCCTCTACAGCTGCTTTTAGAAGTAAATTTTGCCATAACGCAAACAGTAGATATTATGCTAACGTGTCATTTTTAGAGTTTAAATTCAAAGAAGACTTTACCACTGGATATCTTACCAATTATAATCGGAAACATGGCTTGTTATCTGGATTGTCTTCCAATGGAAGCTGGCGGAACTACAGCAGTAATGTGGACCTCGTTACTGACCCAAATCGAAATGTTTTTCCGACGCATCATCTTAGTCCTTTCGAATCTAAACGATCTGATTCCCCTGTTAAGGATTATGATATCCGTATTGAAGATACCAAATGCTTCCCAGTTTAAGGTAGCCCCGTACCGTTTTGTTGACATTTTGTCTACGACTAAATCAATTTTAGGGCCTTCTGGATCCGTTTTCCAAGGTTTTGAGCGCAGCAATCGAAACCCAAACCCTCGAGTACCACTATTTGGGTGATCTGTGCTACCTATGCAATCGTACGTTTAGTAAGGTGAGTACTTACCGGTACCATTTAAAGTTTAGACCAAAAAATAGTTGAAAAATGAGATTAAGTTGAAAAAAGCATTTATAAGAGTTGCATATTATATGTCGATTCGATAGGGGTGTCCAAATGTGTTTATTATAACGTCTTGGTGAATGTGATCAAGCAGCACTATACCAAGCCGTACCAACAATGAAACGTAATGTACTCGAGGCTTGTAATGAGACGAAGGCCTATTTATCGAATTTTCTTTATTTTTATTATTTAGAATCTATCTGTAATTTTGCTTATTCTAATAGATTTTCCTAACAATCAGAAACGTAAAGATTTCAGTTTTCATTATTGAAATTCAAATACTTACAGTAAACCCACGAAAAGTTGAACTCCCAGGGGGACACTAAAAACGCTTTTCACAATATCTAAAGTTCGGTTTTCAAAGCGTTAGAGTACCCGAGAACGAAAGCTCCATTAATCGTTAAAAGAAACATCAACGTTCCAAATGACCGTCAGAATAAATAGCCCAAGCAAGCAGTTTGACTTAACACGCGATGCTGGTATGAAATTCGACATATAGAATTGAATACCAAATAGATATTCGACTTATGAAGATATTACTGGTTAAGAGTTCAACTTATAGAGGAGATTCTGTTTGGGTGTTCGGTTTATAGAGTTAATTTCGGATAGAATTTTGACTTATAGATGTGAGATACCAAGATACCAATTAGATATTCGGCTCATAAAGGTGATTCTGGTGAGAGTTTAACGTAAAGAGGAGACACCCGTTAGAAGTTCGACTTGTAGAGGTAAATTTGGTTAGGAGCTTAGCTTACAAAAGTGATACGAATTGGAAATTTGCCTTTTGAGGTGATATAGGTTGGAAATTCGACTTTTAAAAAATATTCCGTTTGGGAATTTGAGTTATAAGAGGATTTTGATTAGAAGTGCAACTTATAGAGGTGATATGGGTTAAGAATGTTAACTTATAGAAGTGATATTGGTTGGAAATTCGGGTTTTACGCTCGTGAACCTCTATAACTGAGTCTACCATTTGTCTGTACCACTATTAGGAATAGCCGAAGGTACTTAACATATGCTATTTATCACTTATTCTTAAATATTGAGGAACTATCATTGTTTTTGTATCGTATTCTGTTTGAATGGTCAAATGTGCAACGATTTGTTTGTCTTATAAACCTTTATAAATGGAAAATACCACTTTTGTACCTCTATAAGCTAGAAATTCGAATTAGTGAGAAGATTACGATGTCTTGAACTCTCACTTATCCAGGTTCGAGTGTATATTAATTATCTGTATATCTATTCTTATATAAAAGGTTTCTCAAGTATAGTATGGCATCCCGGGAAAACATGTTTTAGTCTAATCATATATAATCAGATCTGAAAATTGGCCAGGTATGATCATATATAACTATATATGATTAGACAAAAATATTTTTTCCTGAACAATCACTTACTACAAGCAAAAGCACATTTTTCGAGAGTTATTTTATAAAAACTAATTAAAATTAAATAAAAACACCAAGTACAATATGAGTGAGTGCCCGACAAAAAATATTTTTGTCTAATCATATATAATTATATATGATCATACCTGGGCAATTTTCAGATCTGATTATATATGATTATATATTATTAGACAAAAATGTTTTTTGTCGGACACTCACTCATATTGTAATATATTTTTTGTTTTCGCTATATGTACTTGGTGTTTTTTATTTTATTTTATTTAGTTTTTATAAAAATACTCTCGAAAAATGTGCTTTTGCTTGTAGTAAGTGATTGTTCAGGAAAAATATTTTTTTTCTAATCATACATAATTATACATGATCATAACTGGTCAATTTTCAGATCTGATTATATATGATTATATATGATTAGACAAAAGCATTTTTTCCCGGGATATCCGAACCATCACTTTTAATTTTGCTAACCTTTAAATAATCACAGTATATACCGTTGTTGATTTCACATTATCATTCTTTTATAAGAACAACGACATTGCGACTACTTTATTTAACTCTTAACGCGTGCTTTTTTGAACTAAAATATTACGATTGCTTCGCTTAAGTGTCAAGCTCTTAAATAAACTGATTTTCAGGAGCGCGATCGACTGATTTTATGTCGTATGGTTGTGTTTGAATTCATACAAGCAATAAAATTTAAAATAACGATTCCTGATACAAACTTTCTTCTCCTTATCACTTTTATACTGCAAGTAAGTATTCGAGTATTCGAAAATGTCCTATTAGATATCCGATAATCGATTTTGTCGTTGTAGGATGCAGGAGGAGCTTTACCTTTAAATCTAGTCTTTCAAAATAGTCCAATATCTCAATTCGATCTGGGTCCAACTTATAACACCAATATTTGTGATTGTATGAAGCACCACATCAATGATATCCTCGAATTTTTGATTGATTTTCACACTCTGACGAAACTGAAGGTGTGTACTTGATACTCTTTTTTGTGTACAACTAATTTATACTTGATTCTAGTCGAGTTGGAAACAAGGCAATGTTACCCTTAATGAAGATACTCTAGGCGGTACCTTGAAAAGTGCTGTCGCTCAGTTTTTGGCGTTGGAAATCACTCATAACAATAACCGGGATAATCGGGCAATTAATCGGTATTTGCCTTGGTTGTATAGTGCCCCATCTGCTTTGCAACAAGGGTAAGACCTTTACAACAATGCTTATCTGGTTGTAAGTGAGGATGTTTTATTGGATTCCAGGCAGAGGGATTTCATCGAATGGGTTGGACATATTCGATTGTTGTCGTGGTTACTGTTGGGATCGTTGACTCATACTGCGATTTATGGTAGTCCCAACTCTCATTTGCACCACTCATCCATTGCAGTCGTGTGCCAACCGATTCCTCAGGAAGCCTCTTGTCATATCGCTGATCACATTCAAGTGATCATGGGAGGATTTGCGGAACAATCGAAACTTTCTGTACTGCACATGTCGTCCCTGTTCCACGCGTTTATCCTATGCCAACTGTGGACCGTTTATCTGGAGCAAAACCTGTGTCACCACCTTCCGATTTCAGAGGCTTATAACGTCACAATGGGCATTCTCTTTGATTTCTGGGGTAAAGTAACCCCATGCATCCTGCAACTGGTTTCATACTCCAAAGTTGTAAGTCTTCATCAATACTTAAACTATAAAAATAGGCCACGTAACGTATGGGGGAGGCTCCTTACTTCTCATATAAGAACATTAGATCTAATTTTTAAATACTTATTACAAGTAACGGAAAAAATATAATGCAGGACTATTTAATTTATATATTAAAAACCATACGTCCTACCTGCGCGAGCGAACAAAAACGAAACTATTTTTCTCAGCCGAGATTTTTGTCTAATCTAAAAATTGTAAGGTGTTTTGTTAAAAACTTTTTATTAGCTAAATTTTCATATATTTTATACAAAAAAAAAAATAATGCCATTTTCATTGTAATTTACCCCAAAAAAACATTGTTTGTCCAGGGTAAACTTGAAAACGGCTAGCTCGATTTCAATGAAATTTCCACAAAAATTTACTAAATAATGTAACTTACATTATAGGCTACTTTTTATTTCGAATAGTTTTGTCTGTCTATCTGTTTGTTCTTGGCAAACTTGAGAAACGGCTGGTCCGATTTGGACGAAATTTTCACATACAGGTAGTGAACATTACAAAAAGTGCTATAAAAAACTTTTTATTCCAAAAAAATTTTGATTTTCTGAGCAAAAAAATAAAAACTATAAAAACTGTGCAATGAAAAACATACATCGCCAAACTTGAAAATGCTCAGCGAAGCGGGCGGGGATCAGCTAGTAGTTAATATAAACCTAATTTTATTATAACAATTCTCTTAGGAAGTGCTTTAAAGGGTTACTACTTTCAGTAGGGACATTTAAGATCAACAGCGCTATAGCGACTGTTCTAGAATTATTCACTTTTCATCTAATTTTGACCAGACTTTGAATCGTTATTGTGTTAAGATTCGAGCTGAAACATTTTAATTCTAACCTAAAAATGTCTCTTTAGCTCGCTGAAATGGTCAACTTACACTTCTTAAGCATGCTCGAAGCTCTTCTCGAGTGCCAGTCAACGTTTCTAAGCAAATTGTTACCATTGTGGGCTCCGGTCTTATACTCACACCACATCCATGTAAGCAATCGGAAAACATCAAGCAACTAGTGGCATTATTTGAATTCTGAATCATTGCTTTTCAGTTACCTGGAAATCTTCAGCTACGTTTACAGAACTGTCGCAACTTTCAACCGAATATCAACCCTCAAGTGCGCAACGAGAAACAGAAACCGCACACGTACAACGCCGTATTGTTGCAGTGGCTGCAACGCTTACAATTCAAAATGGGGCAAATTGAGCTGCAGTCGTCCACAGCGACACAATTTTACTCGTTTTAAAATCTAGATCGTTTATTTCACATTCATTAATGATTGTTACATTAAATAAAGACTTATATTTAGATTAACCTCGGAGAGTTTCTAACTGAACCACTATTTTAGTGCCACATCCAGCCAATTCTCTTCTCCAAGTTATATCTCGGAAATTTCACGATGATTAAGCAATGGTCTCACACCTGAATGAAACAGCTGATCTTGATAAAAGGATATGAGATATGTATTAAAAACGGGATAAGTAAGAAGTTTTATCGTAGAGCAAAGGAAGATTTTACTCTGCTGTAACACTTTTCGCGGGACTAGGAGGATCTTTCTTTCAAATCGACCTCTTGTTCAGAGCATTTTCTGACTAGACTGATAAAAAGGACAATACCCCAAGGGTAGACATCCAAGTGAACGAATCTGTAAGACTGTAAGACTCAGTTCTAGGAACAAATAGAACCAAATCATTTACCCCAAAAATTTGGAACACAACCCATTCTTCTGAACTCCTGATCTTGATAAGATTATGGAAAATGTAGGACAAGAGATAGTTTAAGAATTCTATCGCAGGACGAAAATGGACTCCACTCTGCAGTATTGCTTATTGCAGGACCAGGAAGGTCTTTTTGTTCAGATCAACTACGTGTAACAAATGGATTCGGAGATAAATGAGAAAATATGACACTAAGTTTCCCGTAGGGGTATTATTTGAAAAATTAAAATTAGATCATGCTGCAGTAAGGAGAGAGGTAGGAACTCTAGAATCTTATTTCTGACCCTTCAAAGATAAATTCCTGTAAAGAAAGAAGGAAGTACCCCTGGGGGGTTATTTTTTATCCATCGAATGATTATATACCCTTCATGACTAAAAAAAAAGTGAAATCGATATAAAAATCAAGGAGTGGTCAAAAATGTTATTGAAAGCATAAGACCAAGTAATCTTTGGCTTAATATCGTATACCAAAACTCCAATTATAAAAATAATTTTTTGATAAAATAAAAGGAAATGTTTTTGATTTTAGGGGTCATCCATAAATTGCATCACGCGTAAAGGGAAGTTGAGGGGGTCAACAAAGTGTGACATTTTGTGACCAGAAATGAGGCGGGTCCTTCATTGTTTCTAGTTGTAAAATTTCAAAATATGTGACGTCGTACCAAAAGGAATGGAGTCTCACAATGTATCATCTGTGACTATATGAGCATCGGCGACGAGAACGGGGGGAGGCAAAAATGTGGAAATTCGTGTGACGTAATTTATGGATGGCACCTTGTAGCGCCTTGTAGCGTTGGATTTTTTTACATAGAACATATCAAGGTTAGTACATTGTGAAGATTTTTTTCATATAGGCCACCATTTATACAGAAATGTGCTTGTGGCGACTGCACGGTGTCCAAAATATAAGGCGAAACTTGCAGGTTCAGGCAGAATGGCCGCTGCCTGCGTGGTGCAAGTCGGGGTTCCCAGAATGTAAGGTGGGAATGGTCACCCACATTTATTTACATATATATTTACAATTGCATAGGCCAGCAACGGCCCCGAACAAACTGAATTGCTTAGGGTTTGTAATGTCGTTCCGTCATGTCAGCTGCGAGAGGCAATCACTGCAAGTTCGAATTTGTAGCCGCTTTGTAGCTCATGGTTTTTTACCATTCATAAATACAACATAAAAAGTTGTAATAGTCTTTTCCGTGCTGAATCTATGAAACTCAAAAGCATCCCTTTTCATTTCAATAGTAACCTTTTTCACTTCAAATAACACTTTCCCAAAACTTTCATTGGATACTGCGTGAAATTTTGTATTTCAAACCGAGTTTTAACATGTATTCTTATTGAAATCGGAATTCGGAAAATTCCGCGTGAAAGATTTTGAAGACTACACTACCTCTCCCCCACTCTTATGCACATTCACCGTTTGTATGTGATTGCTAATTCTCGAATTCCGACTTCAGTAAGTGTACTAGAAGGTCACTTAGTGGCGTGGTGAACTAGATAGTTGCCTTATACGCCAGTAGTCCTGGGTTCGAATCCCAATGAAAGCCTAAGATGTGTTTTCTGGGTTTTCGGATTCGACGGTCGCTAATGACCATAGTAGCTGATGCGACCTTAAATAAACCAAAAAAAAGTATATTAGAATACTAATTTTTATATATAAAATTTCACGCAATTGCCAATAAAAATTTTAAAAAAATTCAAATAAAAATGATTACTTTTGAAATGAAAGAGGTTGTATTTGAAGTAAAAAAATTGTATCACGCTAGAACCTATATGATAGAACCTATCAAAAAGAGGGTTTTCATTGTGAAGATCTGCTATGTATAGGCCATCTAACATACATCACTGTACTTAGGTATGCATCTTCATTGTATTATCTTCAAATTCTCTTCACAGTGTATGCCGTTGGAAGTGGAGGTGGATAGCATCTTCCCTTCGGCATTGAGTTTCGGCTATTTCCGTGCGCGTCGAGTTATTCATTCATAAAATAGAATAACATTGAATATGAATGGGAGCAAGTGCAATGAACGTATGGCTGGCGTATAGTTGGACAAGGAAGTGATACTTCTTTGGTTGGATAGTCATGAATAGGCTAGTGAAAGACTAAACGTGTATACCGTAAAAGTTCTCCTTGTTGCATGTGTTTTGATAGGGCCTATAGGAGGGATGGAGTGATGAGTTAATGAGTGTTGGAAGTACGACTGGTACCATTCATGAGGTAGATTTTCTCCGATGGTAGTTAGTTGTTTATGAGCACCGGTCACGGACGTGTCACGATCGGTATTTTTCTCGGGCCGACCAAAACGCGATCGAAGTCTTTCTGATAAGTCAGTGTAGATTGAAAGGGGTTTGTAATCATCATTTATTCGGGATAATTTTCTTAGTGACCCGTTTTTGGGATAGTCGGCACCATGAAGATTCTTACATTTTCCCTGGTTCTGGTTTTCCTGTTGACTCGAAACGGTAAGTTTCAAATTTTTAAGCCGATTTATTTATTTATTTTTAAATTTTTTGATAAATCGACCGGAAATGACTAATCGATTCCATTGGATATCTAATACTGGGATTGTTCAATACAAATTTCGATATGTTCTCTGTTTATTATTTTTGTTCGTTCGCTCAAACAAAAATTCCCAAGCATTGAATTTTCTCATTCTTTTCTCATTCTTGTCGATTTATAAAATTTCACATAAAATAAATAAATCATAACGTCGTACCCCTCACCTTGTTCAATCATTTACCCACATTATTTTCTCGTCTTTTTTTTGTAACTTCTTCGTATCTTTTATGATTATTGTCGGCATCGAAGAAATTAAACCGGGAACCGTGAATAATTTTAAATAATTATTCGTTCATTCATTCCACAACTGAATACACCTGAAAAATTAGAGCAGATCACGATCATTCTTTTCAACATCGAAACGCACATTGTGTTATTTCGTTCGAATCTATTTTTTCTTGATTTCGCTCGTTTGTTGCCTCAAAATTTTCGTCTTAATCCGATTATGTTTGAGTTTGTTATTCGACGGCACGTTTCACGGTGTTTCAAACGAATGCTTGACGTTAATCACGCACTGATTGTCAAGCACATGCTTGACAAGCTTTGAATCGTTATCCCCCTTAAATATATCTTCTACGTTTATATATGTCATAGTGTAGACCGTAAAACAAGGATAAGCCATATTTTATCACATTCCTTTAACGCGTTCTCGAGACATTGGCGACTTTCGTAACATAAAACATCGCTATGAGCTCACATTTTCTTTCCAACAAACATAAACCAACCAATTGGAACAAAATCTGGTAAAATTTCACTACAGACCCTGTAGACCAGGGTAAATCGTTTTTGAACAGAAAAATAATTTATTAGAAAAAGAAGAGAATATAACAAAAATGAAAGGAAAAATAAATTACGGTCGATCTAAGGTGGGGAAGAGGAAAACGGGGGGGGGGGGGGGGGTTTCAAGGGAAGAAACGGTTCATCTCGATTTCCGACAAAACTACAAGTCCTATGGGAACAAGTTAAATTGCAAAGTTGTAGATAATAAGTGGATCTATGCTTTTTATGCTAACAATTTTTACACTTATGTAACCCCAAAATTATTGTGAAAAATTCCAATAACCAAGTATTTAGTTTTTTAATTTTATCTAAAAAAAAATTTTTTTCCATGAAATTTTGTAAAAATTTACCTTTTAATGTCCCCAACACACTGTAATTTTTTTGATTAAAAATGTAAATTTTTTCACCTCATAATGACTTAATATCGAAAAAGCACCCTAATTTTCAATCGAAAATTCTCACGTCAAAACATCTGATTGTTTTAAAAAGTTGGTGAGCTTTTTGTTCTAAGTTCTAAAAAGTCTACTTTCTGATGGTACAAAATATATACATAAAAATGTTTAAAATTCTCAGAAAATGCAATAAATAAAGTGTTAATTTAAATAAATTATTCAAAATTGTGTTATGTACAATTGTTTTATTTACAATTATGAGCAATTTATTAAAATTTACACTTTAATTCTGAGAAAAGTTAACATTGTAATGTGTATATTTTTGGTACCATCAGAAAGTAGAGGTTTCAACAAACGACAAGCTCACCGACTTTTTAAAATAATCAGATATTTTGATGTGAGAATTTTCGATTGAAAATTAAGGTGCTTTTTCGATATTGAGTCGTTATAAGGTGAAAAAATTAATATTTTAAATCAAAAAAATTACAGTGTGTTTGGGACATTAAAAGGTAAATTTTCACCAAATTTCGTGTACTTTTTTTTTTGTAAAAGATAAAAATTAAAAACCTAAAACTTGGTAATTTAAATTTTTCACATAAATTTTGAGGTAATGTAAAAAAGTGTTAGCACAAAAGTTGTAAATCTACTTATTATCTACAACTTTACTATTTAACTTTTTCCCATAGGACTTGTAGTTTTGTCGGAGATCGAGATAAACCGTTTCTACCCTTAAAAAACCCCCCATTTTCCTCTCCTTCACCTTAGATCAACCGTAATTTATTTTTCTTTTCATTTTTGTTATATTCTCTTCCTTTTCCAATGGGTTTCATTCTACTATAATTTTTTTCACTTTTTACCACTTTTCAAAGGCTAAAAGCACTGGTCTACTGTTAGAATTACATTGTTGGTGTACAATGCAATTTTCAGTCATGCACAAATATTAGTGGAAAATATCAGTTGGTGTCATTGTAATGAAAATAACTAGATTTTTTGTTTTTTTTTGACTGAAATTGCACTTACTGACACCGCGAAGTTTTACACAAAACCAAATGTCTTAAAATCATAACTATGCCTCAAACACGATTTGTAATTATTTGTTATTGATATGAAATTTATAATTTAGGTTTGGTTTTCTGTTATACTTCGCGGTGTCAGAAAGTGCACATTCACTATTTAAAACTTGAATGAAATCAAAAAATATTACCAATATAGATAGATCTTATAAAAATCAATTTGGAGGTTTATTTTGTCGTCATCGTTTCAAATAAAATTGTTATCGTATTGATTTATGTACTCTGAACCACCGACATTTTGTCTTTGTCACTATTAAATTGAAGACATGGAATTGGAGGAAGCTGTCGCAGTTATACCAACAACAAAAAATCTTAAAAACTACCTGTCATTACTAATATTGTGTACGGTAAAAATATTTACAAATTCTAAGTGATTTTAAGTTCGAATTTAACCCAAAATTTTATCGACCTCAATCTTATGCCTAGTTTGTTTAAGGATAGATGGGAGATAAATCAAACGAATGCTACGCACTATTTTCATTGCGGTGCATAATTTGAGTAATCTTGAAACCAGGCGTTGACTACAATTTGTTTTTGTTGAAAATCCATTTTTACCACATAAATAAAAACAGCGCACCCACGAGAGCTAATGCTATCTTCAACTATTTTGCTTGTATAAGAAGACAGAATATTCTAACATTTTTTCATTAGGGTGTTATTTGTGCATTATTTACATTTTCATTGAAAATTAGATAAAAATTTATAACTTTTAGAAAAATTTTACGACCGTAAGTTTAAATTACCGAATGTACAATTTAAAAATAAATAACAAATACAGAATTCGTTCCTTATTCGTCACTTTAATCGCTGGGTGACAGAAATAACAGTGGTAAATATAACAAAGCACTAGTGGCTTGGCCCCAGAATGAATTCCATTTTCCGGATTTACACCGAGCTCGAATAAAACTGTCAGAATTGTCGAGGCTGATCACTTGCATTTACTATAGGGTTTTGCATTGTTTACTCTCATCACCAAACTGATAATTATATATGTTGATTGTCACATAATATTGTTGTAAATAAGTTTACAATATATGATTTAAATTTATTAAATAGTTGTTGAAAAATACATTAAATACAAATTGATTTTACTCGTTAATACATTGGGTTAATTGAGGTATATTCACTGTCAAAATTAAGTTGACTTAAGTTAAATCAAAATTAATAATTTTTCTGTATTTCTATTAGTATTGATACTATTTGCTTACCATTTTATACTGATATTTTCTTTTTACGTTAAGGATGCTTGGGAGGTATAAATGGTCCTAAACTAGAATACTACATAGGCAACCTTACTCTTAAAATTGTCAAATGATTGACGGAGGGTGCAGTTCACTAGGTGCACATAACGCTCGAAATGTGCGTTCAGCAATTGCAAAGCAACAAGCAAAAGAACATTGCAAGATTAAAGTTAATTAGACTAATGAAAAATAAAATGTTTAAACTATAATAAACAATTTTGCCAAAATTGTATTAACATTTACCAAATGAAAAAATTAAAAATAATTTGAAAATCTTATTTTACTGATTAGTACATAGTGTAAATTGAAATATATACACTCTGTGTTTTCGTTTTTAACATTTTTTCTTAATTAAATTAAGACTTCGTGACAAGCTACAAACAATAGATATTCATAAATGTTCAGTACTTTTGCTCCCGATTGTATCTCCGATTTTCGATTGATTTTTGGTCTATTTCTCAGCAACCGTTTAGTTATTGTCATTAACATTTTACAGGCTTGTTAATTATAGTTTAAACAATTTTATTTGGCAATTTGAACCATTTGTCATCTTTTTTATATTAATTTAAATAACTTGAATATATTGAATGAACAAATCTTTGTAAGAACAATTTAGTGAATTTTTGTTTGTTCGGTATCATTTTGATTAATCTTCAAAATACCCTTAAGTTAAGAGGAAGCATTTGAATAAGATGTTAAACTTACTGGGATTTTTTTTCTTTTGCCCAGAAATCAAAAATTTGATTGTTTCAATCAACTAATTGTTGATTGGCGTCTCGACTTTGAATCGGTTAGGTTTTTGTGAGGTGACAATGCAATTAATGGGGAGGTTTGTTGAGATGAGCAAGATTGAGGTGATCAAGGTGTTGGATGAGGGTCTTGTGTTGAGGCTGAGATTGAGAAGAATGTTTGGCCCGAAAACGTGAACCGAGCCAGGTACAAGCATTCGAATCGTCAGGTAGATAATGTGGATTCGGTCGAGTCACAAATACCCTCGAACGGAAATGGGTTTTTGGATGATCGAACTCGGGGAAAAAAGTCGAAAAATTCGGCTCGAAAACCGGCCGAGTTCATCTCATTTGCAACGCACGCTCTCCGTCTTTCCGTTCAGAGATCACTTCCACGTGTTACTCCACTCTGCTCCACTTCATACCACTCCACTCCATCGAGGTAGGAATGGCTAGCATATATGTGACCCACGAATAATGTTGCCAAGTTCAGACTTCACTCTGCTAAATTTCCGGGCGAAAAATAATCGGAAATTTGGATTTTAGTTTGGGACAACTTCAATTACTTCAAAAAGAAAAACATTTTGATACAACACAAGATTGGTTCAAGGCACTACGGGTCTCGTCCGGGTTCCAATCCTGTTTAAGTCACTGAAAACCCAGGAAAAAATTTTTAGATCTAATGAGACCTACAAAGATACATATTCTTAGATTAAAAAAAAAATGGAATAAATATACCGAAATTTAACAAGATTGAATTTAAGCTATTTAGAATCAAGTATGTACATAAAGTGATACATCAATTTTTATATATTATATATATATATATATATATAGCTATTACAAATATCTCACCTCCGCGAGCTAATGATATTGAAACATTTTTTTCTTTGTACCTATTTGTAGGAAAAGTTTTTAATTTTGCACTTTTAATTAAGTTACAATTTCATACGTTGATATTAAAAAAATACGCAAGAGGAAAGTCCTTGATTTAATAAGATCGATGGTAAGTTACGTAGATCTGAGTTTGGTAGATCTAAGATTATTTTCTTAGGTCTAAGACCTAGGATCTAAGCTTGTTTAAAAATGAAATAAGCCATTATATCTATTTAGATCTTATATAACACCCTTAGATCTAGATTGGCTTAAGCATATCTAAGTTGATCTACTGAATTCCATTTTTTTTTTTTTGATCTACGTGGATCAAGTAAAGGTAGATCTAAAATATTTTTGCCCGGGAATATTTAATTTGTTTACTTTTCTTTGGTGATAACAATATTAGATAAAATAAAAAAAAGCAATGACGCTAAATGATGTCTAAATCATGAGAGTTTTCTTTACCCAAAAAAAAACTAAATCGAATACTGCTCAACTATTTACCACTAACTTTTGCCCGCCCGCTTCACTGAACCTACTTTAATGAAATTAAATTACAATTATTTATGTACAATAAAATTCCTTATTACACCTGTACCTATTCAAATATTTTATTTACAAGTAATCCCCCTACTATTTCGCTGAGATAAGTCAAATAATATCGATAAGTAATTGATCACTAAATTATTGTCGTGACGTAACAAACGTTAAAAAGTTTTGTGGCACGTACAAGGATTCACTACTTGGCTTGATTTTAGAGCTACTTGACTTGATTTTCAAGCTTTGTAAATGTTTTTTTTTTACTACGGTCAAAGAGGAAATACAATTGGTCAATAAAGCCTTAATTTTTGTAATTTTTTTAGTGAAAAATTCTTAAAATCAACATAATTTCCCGCCGCAAGCCGGCCTTAAAATCGAATCGTATCTAAAAAAAATCTAACTCGGATATTTTTAGCGTAGCCTTCGAAGCAAAAATAAATCTACTATCTGGTTATTTTCGCTACGTCTAGACATCAAGTTCACGATTTACTTGATTTTTTTTTTTTTTGATAAATCAATCAATCTAATCAATATGGATACACAGTATGACTATATCCGGGTAATCAAAATTAGTACTAACAAAATAAATCACTATTTAATTCCAATTGGTTTCATTTAAAATCCGATTTTAAACCAGCTTTCGATGCTATATTCAGACTGATTTCCCAACAATCACATAATAATCTTACATTGAATTCTAGTTTTGAACAGTTGGGAACAGTTCACACCTAGACTACTAGAATAGATTTTTAAGCTACTTAATATAAATTTGGAGTGAAATATTAGTATATAGGTAAATGTCGAATTAAGTCAAGCATTAATTTTGCAAGTTAAAATATAAGCGCAATATAATTTCAAAAAACGTACAACTACTTGACTCGTATCCCTGGCAATTTATCCCCGAGACAATTTATCTCCGACAGTTTATCCGCGACAATGCATCGCCGACCGTCGATCCACGACAATTTATCCCCGACAATTCATCCCCATGATTGTTTATTTTCTGACATTTCATCCCTGAAAATATACTTCAGTGGAAAATAAACACGGCTTGTAAACATAGTTCCATGGTTAACTTCTGGGCGGTTTCTTTCCAAATGATTCAAAATATTCGCAGTGGTTTTCTGAAAATATTAACTGCGTTTTGGATACAGGATAATGTACCGCCTACAATTCATCACACCCCGACATCATCTCTGAGATTATTTATCACCGACAATATAGTATAGGTAATTTATGCTCTGACAATTGATCCACGACAATACACCTCTGTGATTAATAACAATTGCAAGTTTTAAACCCAGTTGCCTAATATTATACCGTTTTGAAAAAAGCTTGAACAATGAAATTCAAATTCTAGTAATGTAATTGTTTTACGAAAGAAGAAAATACATTTTGGCATGATAATTTAACCCCGACAATTGATCCCCGAGACAATATATGCTCTGATAATTTATCCTTGATATTTTATACCCAACAATTCATCCCCACGATAGTTTATCCTGTAACAATTGATCCTCGTCAATATCCCTCTTTGAAAAACAGTACCCGCGACTTTTAAACCAAGTTTTATAATATTATCCCGTTACAACAAGCGGGAACAAATACATAAAAAAATGCAATAATTCTTTATTTTACTATTATATAGTAAAAAAAGATTGTAATCGGGTCGCATTTTCAAATTCGAGTTTTTGCTGGAAATACATGTTTTGAGGTCTCCTGAATCTAAAAATGTAGTTTTTAGAAAAATGTCTGTGTGTGTGAGTGACAGCGATATCGTATCTATAACTTTATCCGAATTTCATCAAACTTGGAATTTAGCCTGCATATTACATCTAGTTGTGCCGCGAAGCTTTTGGTTGAAATCGGTTGACCGGAAGCTTCACTTTATTCTATGAGGTTTTGAGTTTTTTCAATTTTTTTTTTTGGAAACGAATTCAACGATTTTCTTTAAACTTGCTACTGTTCTTAGACGCAATAATGCCTACAACTTTTATTTGAAACTTTTTCACCATATTTATATTTATATTTACCATTATTATACAATATTAAATATTAGAATTCAAATATGTTAATATTTTAATATAGAGCAATAATTATTACAATTAGATATCAAATTAAAAATACAAACTGATAGTAAATTGAGGCTAAAATGCTTCAGAACTTCATTCTTGACACAAGTCACAATAATATGTCTTATGCCAGAATAAGAAGTACAGGTTTCATGAGCTCATTCTCTACAATCTCCACATTCGATCTAGTCTTCTTTAGGTGGATCTTTATACGGATCACCACAAACGAGGTATTTATAAATTTTTGGGTTTTTCTGCGTATTTTTCATGACACAAGACACTATTTTCTTTTTAAAGTACAAATAAACTCAAGGTGGCAGATAAAGCAGGCAAAATGTTCATGTAATTTAAAACTTATATTAAACTAAAATAAAACGATAATACGAACAACACGTAAATTATAACGATTTTCGGCTAATCAGGACATACTTAACTTGAAATTTTTTAGTATAATTATCAAAAAACTTTTATTTAAAATTCCTATGTTGGTAAACAATTCCGACGCTTGAGCTTAGCTGATCAAAGCTCGTCAGGTCTAGACAAATCTCCACGCATGCGCACAAAATGTTAATACAGGAACGTAAGACTGCTTACCCGTTTTGGGCTGACTTCCCCTATATCTGGTATTTATTAAGGATATTTCATTAGAGATAAATTGTCATGGGGATGAACCGTAGGGGTGAAACGTTTTTGTTAATGGAAGTTTAATAAACCAGATGAAACGATTTATCTTATTCTGTCACGCATTTATAACAAAAAAATGTATAAATCTGATATTTTGACGTAGTAATAAGTTTCACTAATGATTTAAGACATATTACTATCTCTTATTATTTATCTTACTATTTTTTTTTTAGCTGAGGGAATTTAACAGGTACAAAAACGTTTTAAAATTTTAATTTTTAGTACTCAGTTTTCTATCACAATGCGGAGCATTTGTTTTCTTCAATCTGATCATTTTTGAAACCGTTCGAAATCGATTTGCTCGTCCTCTCCACATATTTTTAATTAATAAAAAATAAAAACGAAATGTCTTCAAAATTATTTTCTAATTATTGTAATTAATTTCAGTAATTAAGAAAAATCCCCGTGGTTATTTCAACGATTGTAATTAGAATAGAGGGCGTGGAACATCTCGAGTTCATTACGAACTCGTTTTTATTGTCCCATTCTTTGTATTTTCAACTAATTATTTTTTTTTCTTTTTGTGTGACGAAGATTTTTGAAATTTTTTTCAACTATATCAAACAGATTTATTTATGACGAACGAAGAATAATTATGTAGAACTACAGTAGAAAATGGCTAACACAACTAAAGGGACCGAAGTATTATTTCGTGTTAAACGAATTTTGTAGGTACTAAAGGAAACACTATTAGAGGTTAGTTTTTACCACAGACACTATTGAACTTTGTTTGTTAACTAATCGTGAATACATATTCACATCCATAAATATCTTACGGTTTATTTGATTATTCTGGACAGTTTTCATAATGCTTGGTCATTATAAATAATGACCAAGAAAATCAGGCAATTAAATAATTTTGTATTCGTCTACGACAATCTAGGTTAATTTATTACATTTGCTCAATCGTTATAAACACTCCTTTATTTCTCTGGTCACTTTAATTAATAGACAGTAATTTGACTGTAAATCTGACAATGTAACTCGAAATGCCACCAAAGTGGAAGATGCTTCAATAAATAGAACTCTACGATTTGACATTTTGTCTGTATATATGCTTTTGTATTACACATCTAATATATTTTTGATAACGTATTTTAATAGTTATTTCATCACCACCAGTTAGTTTATTTATTTGTTGGTTACTCAAAAATTTGTTTTCATATAATATCCTCTGATTTTTGTATGCGGAGTAGTATGAATAAAATTTTCTCAAATTGCCCGCTTGATTTCCAGCATTATTCATAATTCCCGGACAATGTAATATTTTCTATACAATTTATCATTGTGTCACATCTCATTGAGCTAATTATATAATTATGCTCAATTATCTACATTGACCGTAACATATACATACCTACCTGTATTTAATAATGATAACATTGTTAAAATTAGGATTTTTGTTTTGTGTTTAAAAAAACAAAAAAATCGGAAAGCAAAAAAAATGATTTCGCTGTAACACAAAACGTTCCACTACGTAATAATTATGTAACAATTACGTAACATTCTTTCGTTATGTAACCGTTACAGAACTGCTACGTTGTTGGGCGTTTTTTACTCACTGATTTAGTTGCGTATTAATACGTTAAAGGTACTGAAGTATTATTTCGTTTTAAACGAATTTCGAGCTAAATAAAACACTGTTGGAACCACCTATTGGCGCAGTAATTAGAGCAGTAGTTCTCTCCACTTCATCCGTCAAGTGGTACGGGTTCGATCCCCGTTAAATCCTAAACTTAAGATTTTAGACCTAAGATTAAAATTTAACAACAGAATTTTTCTGTGTTTAGACAGTCGTGATATGACTTTAGATGTTAAAGCGACTTAAAAAAGCACTTTTATATGCCAGTGTTTGACATAGACATTGTTGACATTGTCATTGAGAAAATCTACTTAGTATTAAGTCAAAAGCACAATATTATTTCATATTAACCGAATTTCATCTTAAGCATTTTCATTCGTTAAACATGTTTCACTTAATAATCTGACTCATCGGTAAACAAACCCATAATCGTAAAATAAATCTTCTGTTTGCTCTATAAAACTAGGGGTGATTTCTTCATTTGATATCATATTTATTTGTTGCACGTATAATGAAGGGTGGACTTGAAAAGGCTTATGGTTACCATTTTTAACTTCATAACACTTTATCAAAGTATCAATTTGTAAATTAAAAAGGAAAATGACGACATGCTATCTCTATAGAACGGTGGTTGTAAATGAGGAGCGTAGACTTATTGAAAATCGTTACGAAATTCTCTATGCTTTTCATCAAAGTTGCAACAAAATAATGGCTCGAAAGCCCTAAAACCATATTCAATTTTCACCTAATTACGGAGCTATGTTTCAATTTTTGCACAAACGAAAAAAATTGGCAGTTGGCAATAAATTACTTTCATATGTTTAACAACATAAATGTTATGAAATTATTATTAATTTTAACGTACAATAGGAAAGCCCCCAATTGTTGTTTGTATGTTCGTTTTTTTATGTCAAAAAATGCAGTTTATCACGAAAAAATCACGGTTCTTGTAGGATACTTCTTAATCTATTCAATAAAAATGACTGAGCAATAAAAGGTACGTCAAGATGTAGTAGGGGTTCAAAAAGAATACGATACACTTTTTGTCCCGAAACAATTCACAATTCCTGTGGGATACTTTTAAATGTAAGTTTTTATTTTTTGGTTTGCGCTTTTCTCACGCAGAAACCGACAAGACAAACACAACGTTATTGATAAAGATTGTTTATAAGGCAATGGACTTTCAAGAATTGTATATCCTGGAATGGTGAACGGTTTTGTGGGATAAAAAACTTCTTACATAATCAACTGAACGAATTTTACGTGAAGATATTTCAGATCTTAAGATAACACATTGAATCTTATTTATCCCAAAAAATGGACGGTTCCTGGAGGATAACTACTAATCTATGCAACTAAAATGGTTCAACGACATTTGGGATGAAAAATGCTTAGGTAATTCTTCCTCTTGGAAAAGTAGTTGAATGGATTTTGATGAGTCAACTATGAAATGTAGTCCTCCAATTTTAAAGTCTGTAAGTTACACCAAGACGCTTTAACTATTTACCTACTATCTTTTTCGGTCGAAATAGCTGCAAGGATTTTTTTTTATTTGAAGACTATTTTAATCTGTTTAATTTTGCTACACTCATTGAGGCGGCCAGATAGCATTCAATACGTTTCAATCCGGGTAACGATTGGTATTTCAACCAGTTTTAACATAAACAAGAAGTATTTTGGAAAATGTTACAAATATAGTAGTTATAAAATAATATTTCCTAAAATATTGATAGATATAGTTAGAGGGGCAATGGATCGGGATTTACAATGAATGCAACAAGAGTATCAGGTTGCGACGTTTCGCCATATATTATAGCTCCATCAGGCGCACTGATGTATGCTCAGCATTTGTGTCTTTCTGTAGCTTTGCATATACCAATTATTTATAATTTTTTTCTATTTTAAAAACAAATTTGACACTCATGATTGACAAAATTGTGAAAATTGTTATCACCATCAAATGGTGACTTCTATTGGATTGAAAACATTTTTTAAAAAATCCAATTGGCCTCTTATCAATTTTTTTAAATTGAATAACAATTGAAAAAAACAATTGAATTGGTGTTAGTTATCACTAAAATAAAATTTTGTGTGAGACTAGTTGTTTGATTTTCCCGGCAGGACAAATTAAAGGATAGAATATGTACGTAGATTATCAGAACCTTGGTTAAAGCAATGCTTTGGGGAATAATCTATATCTATATTCTATATCTGTATCTATATATATAATAAAACTGTAGAAAATTGTTGTCTATTTGTTTGTTATGCATCTTTCACGCAAAAACTACTGAACGGGAATCTTATGAAACTTTTTTTGTTATATAACTATTAGTCCTCGGTAACATAATGGCTATAATTTAGTAGAAAAAAAGCGGGAAATTCCAAGATTTGTAATGTGATGTCATAACATACATATTTTTGTGCACTTACATTGCAAACGCTGGCTACACCTTATGAGATAGATCAAACTTATATGCGGCGAAATTGTATATGTATCTTAAAAAGATTGATAAAAAAGTCCGCGACGGAATATGTCTATCCCCTAAGGATGACCCACAGGAACCATTTTTATTTTTACAACTGACAAGAAATTTTGTTGGCATAATGGCTGGCTATTGTACGACGCGCGTATTGCCTGTTTTATTGGTATCTTTTTCTATATTATATAAACAAGGCTATGTTGGTCTTTATTCTGTACGAATTGAGCTCAAATTTTGATACAATATACAATCGAGCTCCAGAATAGTTTTAATCCATATTTTGCGTCAGTAATATATAGTGAAAAACACGTGAATCTCATAGGATAGCATAACAATTGTATTCTACAAGAACCGTGTATTTAAAAAAAGTTTCGTTAAAGTTTGCGAAATAGTATTTTAACGCATTTTCCTCAAGAAGGCCTGACCAATTTTACACAGTAGCGAAAGAAATTTGCTAAAAAGTTTAAATTAAACAATTGACAAAATTTTACTGAAAAATAAATAAGAATTTCAATTTAACACTCAATAAAATTAATTATGAATTTTTTTTTAATATTTGTCAATATAGGTAATCGTATTAAAATAATATACTAAATTTTTAAATAATTATTAGTACTGAACGGAACGAATTTTAATGAAGTTTTGTTAAAGATAACTCAGATCTTAAAATATTATTGAATATCATTTATTCTAAAAAGAAGATGGTTCCTGTAAGATCGCTCCTAATCTTTTCTACTAAAATAGCTGAACTATTTTAAATGACATTTGGTATGAAAGATTTTCAAATTTTCTTAAAGGAACTATTTATAGGTACTTAAAATCTTATAGAACCTGTAAGATAGCTAATATCTCTTCCTAGAAAAGTAGTTTAAGGATTTTGATGAAGTTACTTAGGATCTAAAGTCTGGAAGTATCTATCATCTTTTTCTGTCAAAATAGATCAATTTTTATATTTCGCTATGAATGTAGGTAATTTAATAATCAATCAATTAAATTTAGATACTCTCAGCAAAGCGAGCGGGTATCAGCTAGTTGTAAATAAAAAAGTTACTAATAACATAACATTGACTCTGAAATTGACCAATGGGACGCTACAAATTTTTTTTACCATTTTAAGGGCACTGGAAACTGAAAAAGTTTGGGAATCATTGCCTTAATATATATTACTAGCTGACCCGCGCAACTCCGTCTGCGTCACATAAGAGTGAGAGAGGGTTAAAAGTGGGGAACCTATGGCACAATTCTAAAGGAGTTGAAACTTTCTTTGTTTTATCCACAAATCACTTAAGAACCATTGAAGAGATAAAATTTGGTACCTATAATGCTAATTTAAAACCACGCGGACGAAACCAAGAAAAACATTGTATGTCTGTAACGTTAAAAGTATAACATGACTCATGAGCTATCTTAAGTACATCACACTATGATCAGTAAGAGTGGAACTATAGTAGAAAATGTCACGGGAACGGGAATAATAAAAGAACGCTGCATAACACTACTGAGGTGTTTTATTGATAAAATTTACGTATGTAAACTTAAAATATAATGAAGAAAAAAGAATATATGAAACTTAAACAAAGAGTAACGTAAAAAAATTGAAATGTTATTTGATTATTGCAACGCCTGTAACCGTTGTAACAAATAATATATTTTAAACTTGTACTTCTGTATCTGTTATAATATATTGCAAGGAGCCGAATGCCTGAATGTCTAATGATCTATGAATCAGCTCAGTACTGACTACTGAAAAAAAGTTAGAAGTACACAAATATTGAGAAGGAAAAGCGCAAGCGCTCACTTAGGAGGCCTAACATATTTTAAAGAGTGGGGAGTCTTGAAAAATGATAAAAGTTAAAATGTAATTGTTGATTTTTTAAATGTAATTTAACACGCTAAATTCTAAATATGTATTCGAAAATTAACAATGACAGAAATGTCAACGTTTCAAAAATGTTCATTATTATTTTTCGGATGTTAAATTAAAAATCATATCTTTAAGTGAAAATTGTAATTTTTATTTTAATCCTAAAGAGAAAATGTGTTAAAACGCTATTTCACGAACTTTAAACATCTATTTCACGACCTTTTTTTTAACACACGGTTCCCGCAGGAGACAATTATCATGCTATCCTTTGAGCACCGTGCATTATTCTGGCATAAGAAATAATCTTTATTATTATCTGATCCTTCAACTATCATATTGCAAAAAATCATGTCTATCTTTTACTCTGTGAAAAACAAAAACATATCTATCCCACGGGAGTAGAACATTTTTCCTGGATAAAAAAGAGATCAAGCTTTCCTGAGGAAAATTTGTTAAAACTCTTATTCATGAACTTTTAGAAAACTCCTTTGAAGTACTCAGTTCCTGAAGGATTCTATTTTTAACCTATCCTACGGGAACCGTACAATATTCTAACATAAAAAGTAGCCCATATCATTCACTGTCTCTTAAACCATCATATTGCAAGAAATTATGGTAATCTTGTGTTCTGTGAAAAACAAAAACGTATCTATCCTACGGGAACATAAATTTTTCTTGGATAAAAATTGGACTGTATGAAAAGAAAAATTATGATTTTGCCTTGAGGACCTTATGAGTTATTACTATAAATATATTGTAATCAGATAAAAATATTGAGTTTCAGCATGATGTTTCTTCGAACCAGTTTTCTCTATTTTCCCGATGAAATGAGAAATTTTTCCGAGATAAAACGTATTTTAGATAATGATTCGCATATTTAGCTATCATCATACTTAAATATCACCAAAATCCATTTTCAACTAAAAATAGAGTTTATGCATAATTCTTTTCTCCAACCCGTTTTTAATTTCCCGGGTAAATGAGACATTTTCCCGTATTAAAAAGTATTCTATTAAATGACTCAGATTGTCATTTATTATCACACCAAATTTTATTAAAAACCATATTTATTTGGGTAAGAATTAATAATATGTTTCTAAAAACAATTTCGCAATTATTTTTGAAACAAACTTAATGATTATTAAGTTTAAGATTAAAAAGGTTATAGCGGGCTAACCTTAAAAGATAGACATATGTCGTCGCGGACTTTTTAAGAGGAACAATTTTGCTCTACATGATTTTTGCGTAACTTTAATCGTTTACGCAGGGCAGGCCACGAACGCTCTCAAAAGGAAAAAATTTTTCTGATTTTTGCAACATTTTCAATCGATGCTCTGCTCCTATTGGTCGTAGCGTGATGTTATATAGCCTAAAGCCTTTCCCGATAATTAGGCTATCCAACATTAAAAGAATTTTTCAATTCGAACCAGTAGTTCCTGAGATTAGCCCGTTTAACCAATCAAACAAACAAACAAACTCTTTAATTTTATATATTAGTATAGATTCTATATTATTATAATTATTATATACAAAATGAAAGAGGGGTTCTTATTATTGGTAACTAATTTAATTGGTAATTTGATCAATTGATTTAAGTAGTTGACTTAAGTATGATGTTTATTACTGTGTCATCTATTATTGTTATCGTAAAGCATAATAAATAGTTCAAACCCTTATCATGATTCAAACTTGAACCGCCAAATAGCAAAATGTGCATATTTTGACAGTGTGATAATTGAACGAGGCTATCGATATGATTACTCGCGTCGAAAATATTTCAAAGGCGTTGTTTGAAATTCTGTTTGTCTTTGGCACGCCTTGGAGTGAAGAAGAGAACCAAAATCAAAAAAAAAAAAAATGCTTCGTCGCCGTGGCATGGCACATACATTAAAATCAACAATGGACAATAAAGTAAGATTACAAAGCATGAATAGCAGATGCTGGGACTCTCGGAGGTGTTGTGGGTGGTGTGGAACCTGAGACGGCAACGTTTTCATTTTTCTGGCCTTTGGAATTCCATCATGCATCCGAGCTCTGGTCGAATGGCTTTTTTTCTGCTCCCCGATATCCTCACATACCACAAGACCTTTTAGATATGTGTGGGCTTTGGTCAAGGCGCGGCTTTATCATACACTGAAACAAACCCAGTCGACATGTGTGGGGCCCACCATTTCGGGCCGACTTCTATCACAACAATCCGTGAGAAATATGACTTACATTTAGCACTAGCAACCCGTGTATATCACATTAGGGCAATAGTGGCTCGTCTATCGAGGCAGTGCTTCCTCAAATAATACCTCTTCAATTTTACTCCAGAAAAATAAAATTTTCTAGGAACCCTAGTTAATAATAAATCATCTCCGGATTTTCCATATTTTACTAACACAAATTAATGCTTGCTTTGGTAATATTACAATGACTAGCATTCTATGTAGATATTAAGTCAGTGGCATGTCATTTATGCACGTAACGAGAGCAGTTCCTCTAACGATAATTAAGGACTAAAAATTTTCTAGGATTACTCCAGAGATTTCAGAAACATCAAGCTTTCTCCGAAAGTTTATAACATCTAATCTCTCAATTTTTAGATTTTTTTATAAAAAAAATATCTGCTGCGACGCGTCACAGAACTTTCTTTTACAAAAAACTCGCTGTTTATTAAAAGAACGTAAATAAAGCCCATGGTTGGTTAAAAAAGTTATAAATGGAATAATACATAACTGTCTATATAAAAAACCTATTCGCTCTGTGCAGAGTCATGGTAGGGAGAGACAAACCGATGCTTGCGCACGTAGTGGACAATGTGAGTATTAAAGGGGGCTGTTGTTAAGGTTCGAGCGGCCAAATAAGTACTCGTAAAAATTTTAATTTTTTACGATTTAAATGATAAAAAAAAATGGGGCATCACAGTAATAAAAATTTGCGTTGGTGTCCCTAGCAGTGGTGTGTTGGTAAAATAAGAAGTAACGGAACGCATGGTGAGAGCAAAAATATAGTCCGCGACTATACAGCTTCCTAAAAGTTTTTCGGAGATATCAACTTATTTTAAGCAAAATTTTGTTTTCCTTGTAAGTTTTTTATTTATTTTTATTGGTACTTTACAAAATATTAACAAACAAGACACAAAAAGCAAGATGAATTCTCTACATTCTACAAGTTAACAAATTTTTTGAATTAAAAACATAATTTTTATTTGGAATTAAGAAAATGACTAGTTACTAAAAAAAAAGTACCGGAACGCGTTCCGTTTCTGAAAAAAAGTGCCGGAACGTCGTTCCGCCACGTTACCCCCCCCCTCGATTACACCACTGGACTCCCTACAATAACTAACGACCCGTGTACCACCAAACTAATCATATTAAACTCTTTAAGGATAATTACTCCCCAATTTTAATCTGGAAACTCCAGAAAAATCAGGTTTAATTTAATAACTTAGAGATTTTCCGATTTTCTGTACGAAATATTAGTGCTTACTAAATAATTAATTAATTTCAATATTGACGATGAAATTTTGCGTTGATAGCTGTTGATTTATAGGGGTAGAGGTAGAGATTCAATGATGTTTGAAAGCACTAGGTTTCCGTGATTTGCATTTGAGCTTTAGAGCCAGGAGTAGGATTTGCTGATGATTTCCTTTACTGTGGGTATGTGGAAATCCCTGTGTAGGTTTGCATTATGTACATACCATGGAGCGTCCGTGATTATTTTTTAACCGACTTCAAAAAAAGGAGGAGGTTCTCAATTCGACTGATTTTTTTTTTATGTTTGTTACCTCAGCATTTCCGACTGAGTGAAGCGATTTTGATGATTCTTTGTTTATTTGAAAGCTGGTACTTTCCGAATGGTTCCATTTTAATTTGAAGGATATCGTTTACTTCTAAGAGGTTGAAAACTAAGGGATGAAATACTAACTTCTTATTGGATAGCTCGATTTCGATAATTCTTTTTTTATTTGAAAGCTAGTGCTTCTCGTGTGGTCCCATTGTATTCCTGGCCAGAGGCACAGCAAGAGAATGATGGGGAGAATCTGCCCCTTGCTCACAGCTGAGGTATTACGGCTGGGAAGGAATCAACTCAGGACAATAACAGGACTGATAACCAGACACTGTGGACTGAAATAGTGACATTTAACCGAATCATCGAATTTAAAATCAGTTATCAAACTTCAGATCACTAAAACGCGAGAAATAAATAAATATTATAAAAAAATGAAAAACCGACTTCAAAATAAATAAAAAATCTTAAACAAGAAATGCACTAAAAAGTAACAAAATAATGGCGTATCCTTGCAGTATCTACAACTTACAAATTATTAGGATGATACAATGTACAACTATTGTTATTTTTGGAGTTGGTGTCAGTGAAGAAAATAAATATTAATGGTAATTTGTAAAAATTGAAAAAAAATTTAGTTGGTAATTGGTATTTTGTAGTTTAAAGGTCGCTAGATATTGTTACAGTTCGAGTATATTGTTTAAAAGTTCATTTGAAAAATAATTTTCATAAGGTATTCTCGTTTTTTGCAAAGTACCAATATAGTCGTATTTCCTTGGCTGACACCAACTCCAAAAATAACAATAGTTGTACATTGTATTATCCTAATAATTTGTAAGTTGTAGATACTGCAAGGATACGCCATTATTTTGTTACTTTTTAGTGCATTTCTTGTTTAAGATTTTTTATTTATTTTGAAGTCGGTTTTTCATTTTTTTATAATATTTATTTTAGTGCTCGAATTGTACCACTTGCACACGTATTGTACATGCCGCTCCCCAGAGTGCTGACATGCATACTGCCAAACAGACCAAATGATGAAGATATATATAGAAGGCACTTGTCGTTAAAGTTAAGGGGAGAGTACCTTCCCAGGGGTTGCCGGAGTTGCCTTAATTTTGCCCGAAGTCTTTTTATTAGATCGTCTATGTGTTTGGCGTATGTCAATCTTTTATCGAGGGTGGTAACTCCAAGATAAATAGAGGGTAACTCAACACGCATACTATAAGAAACATATTATGGTAATTTTTTGATAATAAATCCATCATTTGATATAATGATATTTTGTATCTTCAAATTTTTGGTTGTGGGGGTCGTTTTTTTTAAACTCACCATCACCGAGTGGACCCCCATAGTTATAGAAAATTAGAAGTAGCCCGTCCCTTGGAAAAGTCTGCCCACCCCTGGTTTATGGAGCCAAGGGAGGCAGTGACTCCTCGTTAAACAATAACTCTTCAATATTAGTCCGGAGACTCCAAAAAATATTTTCTTCCGGCTTCAGCTTATACCAAATTATCTCCAAATTTTATAAGCAAAAATCAATTCTCGCACATAAAATAACTACTCAAATATTTTTAGCCATACCTGAACTATAATTATTAAAAAATTTAAATATAAAAATATTTACACTTATAATAATTAGTGAAAATGATCCAAACATAGGCTTGGAGCACTTCTTAAATTAGGCCTACAATTAATCACCGGAGCGTAACAAAAAAATTTTAACAACTTCCTTAACCAATTTTTAAAGGTCCCACCCCCAAAGGGTGAATTGTTTAATGGCTCTATTGTGACTATTGTTTGTTGAAACTTGTTAATAGTAGATTTTGAGTGAACATGGAACCGGATATGTAACTCGATCACTCGTCAGGAAAATATAATAACAGTGAAGATTTTTATACGTATCAAAACTTGAAGTCATTCACGCAACCAAATAGGAACCGTGTGAAATTCAGAAAAATCAAACCCAGAGAGCTGGGAATAACCCTTACTTGTGCCACAACCAATTGGATATCTCACAACAACATAATTGATAATCTTACTGCCATCAAGCAATGGAAGATTTTTAATTGATATCAAAAGTGGACAGTGTACGAAAGCAAGGGTTGCCTTGATTCTTAATTGTTTTTTTAATAATTGAATATTAATAATTGAATGTTTGTTCCGTTAGCAGAAAACCAGGTTAGGGGTCGTTTCTCCCCGCACTGCAGCCTTCGGCTTATTCTACTCCGGGTCTGTTCATATATCTCTGTTGTACAAGGATTCTTGCTTATTCCAGGTTCAGCATTCTGCCTAGCAGAAGCAGTTCCTGTACTAAGCTTTTAGCGCGATTTGTGCCTGTTTAGGTGTCATTTATCCCATATATGTGTCGCCACTTTGTAAGAGCTTTGCAGTCAAAAATTACATGGGTCGCGTTTTCCTCCCCATCCCCACACAGTCTGCATTTGGACTCTTGTTGAGACATCTCAATTGTTTGCAGATGCTTGTTCAGTCCACAGCGTCCGGTTATCAGTCCCGTTACTGTCCTGATTTAGTTCCTTCCCAGCCGTAATACCACAGCGTTTAGCAAGGGGCAAAATACTTTACGTTACTTCCAATTTTCTCTTTCTCGCACATAAGAAATAGCTTACAATTTTCTTATTTCATAGTAACTGAATTCCATAAATTGCAACTTATGGTGTAGCAAGGGTGTGTGGGGAGAGAATATCCAAACCCCGTGTACAACTCACAAAGATTTGCGTTCATATTTAAGTATAATTTTGTCTTCCCCTTAATGAAAATCCATCACAGGTGATTGATACAGCCAATTTTTGACCCAATAAAAAAACAAATTTACTACTCTCACTTATAGAGTTTTCTCACTTATTCAGGTTTCACTGTATTTTATTTGGGAATGAAAAGAAATTTAAAAATGAGTCATATATAGAAAATATTAAATACGCTCAACTTATAGAGGCTAATATCAGTCTCAGTTATAGAGGTCATTAGTATCTTAGAAGATATTTGGGAACATTTATGTACATACAAATATACTAAAATAGATATACCCACTATTTCTTGCTCGTAGTTGAATTATAATTAAATGTTTCAAATTTACTTTACTGCGTTTTTAAGTGTTAATGATCCAGGGAAGATATTTGACTACAAACTTCATTGCAAATCATGATGCGTGACAGACAGAGATACACTTACTTTTCTAACTCAAGAAGTTATTAAATAAGTCATTAGATACTATCTATTTCAAAAGATTAGATATTCATAAATTGTTTTTTGTCCTTTATATATTTGCATTTGGCTATTTTATTTGGTCATGATGAAAAGTAGGGTTATGTTATGCTGTGATGTGAACAATTAAATTGATCGAAATATGATGGCTAGATTTTCACAGTTGGTTAGTTGTTTTGAAAACGTTTTCCTTCTTTCTGTTTTTGTTTGAGAAAGGTAACGGAAAGACGGAACGAAATGAATGTAATGTTGCATTATGGTTCGATAATTTGTTCAGGTCATCGCTGCGTCGGTCGGATGAACGAGAGCTGTTACAAATCCGAAAATCAACGGCAGAAAAAGAACGCGTTGCAAAATTATTGTTACGTAACGAATTTTCTTGGGGGCTGTGCATGTTTCTGGTCCAGTTAAGGTCGACGAGAGATCCACATTTTCGACACATTTCGGTCGAATGAATTGAGCTGAGCTGGTAATGATCCGAGCTCCCACAAAAATTTAAAAGATCTTTGAACTGTTAATCCTGGGTTTTACAAATATTTTTGCATATGGCTGGTATTAATTGTTCCAGTATCCAAAATATTGACCATTCCTTATATGTATTTCGATTGCCAAGTAATCTTCTTGGATCTTCACGTGATTGATATATAGATGGTTAAGTTAAATATGATTTTTTAAATTATTAAAAAAAATATATATATAACAAATAGATACTATTTAAGAATATAATAAAAATCAGTATTTTTTTAAATGAATCAATTTTTTTTTTTTCGGAATTACTGAGTACAAAACTTTTTATATTTTTCTGAACTATGGATCTTTTTCAAATTTTGTAAAAATAATTCTAGCTGAAATATATTTAAAATAAATATTGAAAATAAGAACCTTTTAAAAGTTCGGGACAAAAAACCTGAATCCGGGACAAATATTGCTTCTAGAATCTGGTACTGTCCTGGCCAATCCGAGACGTATGGTCACCTTATTAAAATCCAAGTTACTTACTTTTTATTAAAGTTTTTCCTTACAAAAATATGCTCCTCAAGTGCTCCTTCCAGATCCACAATTGCTCTTGGTGTAAAGTTAACCGTTAATTAGTTATTCATTTTTTTTAAATTAGACATAACCTCAACACTTAAAAGTTCTATTAAGATCACAGCTAATAACTTTTTCGGTTCAAAAAATTGCTCCATAAATGCTATTTCTGGATCCATAATTGCTCCAGGTGTAAAATTAACCTTTATTAATTAGTTATTCTATTTTTAAAAAATTTAAAAACCAAACAATTAAAATCGCTATAAAATCCAAATGAATAGTTTTTTTTTAATTTTTTTTTGGGCACGAAATTTTTGTTCTAACAAAAATCGCTAGAATCAATTCTGGGTCGATAACGAACGCATTTTGTGTAAACCACGAACATTGGACTGTTACTAAAAATTCAGGATTCACTGACCCACGAACGTTCTTTTTTAAATGTTTATTCACTATCTGTAGTCGAAAGTCACTATTTCGATTTAAGAGAGCAAACTTTCTCAGAAAATGTCTTTTATATTTCTTTACACTCATGAATTTTTTCATAATTTTTGATGTGGTGGAACAGTAGATATGAAATAAAAAATAAAAACTATTTTTTTTTTCAACATCAGCGCTAACTTAGATGATAGCCGCTAATGCTATCAGTAGGGACTTTCAAAACCTATTTCTTACTCTATAGCCGTTACTGAATTTGAGTTGCTTTAAAAAGTGGTAATATAACCATCATTACCAATAATTGAATTAATTTTCTTCTTACTAAAAAATTCCACGCTTTAAAACTTATATGCGACGAGAGAATTATATAGAAAATAATTTTTCAACTGAAAATTTTTTTTTCATACTGTTCCACCACATCAAAAATTATGAAAAAATTCATGAGTGTGAGGAGTATAAAAGGCATTTTCTAAGAAAGTTTGGTGAGTGAGACTTTTAAATAACATGGATAAAAAAAATTTTTTATTGTTATTTTTCCTCTGGAAAATTGACTTTTCTTCTGAAATTTATTATGATAGTGTCATAAAAATTTTTTTAGTTCTGGAAATTGGAAAAAAATCACCAATCATTATTATTTAATTTTACTATTGAAAAAAAAATAAAATCGAAAATGAGGTTTTTTGAAAATATCGAAAACCGTTTGAGGTAGGGCGCTAAAAATGTGGATGAATTATTTTTGTCTGATGTCAAATAGATCTCCCAACTGCAAATCGAAAAAGCCGTGGGGACACATTTGCCATATAAACCCGGCTATATCTTTTGCTATAAGAAATATAAAGGATTTAAAAAAAACGGTTTTCCATTGAACGTCCTTAAGATAGAATAAAATAGTATACTAAAACCAAGAGCATGTCAAAACACCTGAAATTTGAATACTCAATCAGTGAAGGCAAAATTTTCGTTTGAGCTGAGACCAATTCCCGACGGAAATAGTGAAAAAAAAATTTGAATTTGTCAAGCTTTCGCGTTGGTTTTCAACAGATTTAACTCGCTTTTTAAACTCGTTATTGTTAATGAAACGAAATCACTAACGTTTCGTGCTAAACGAATTTGAAAAGGTTTAACGTAAGAAAAGCATATTAACTATTGGCTTGTAATATCATATAAGTCAAAATTAACGAGCTTGAATGAACATGTTTCGAACAAAAACATCGGAGACCCCTCTGAGGCTTCTGGTGGTCTTACAATTCGCGCTGCTCCAGAACCGGACTCGACACTTTCTGCGTATCAAAACAAAACCTTTAATGTACCATATCGTCTTTCAACGATATAAATTGAGTTCAGAAATAATGAGGTTCTCACAGAGTTAGTGTGCGATGTTTTTTTTTTATTAAGAAGTGTAAAAAATCGGTTTTAGTACCGATGAAATTTTTTCGAGCCAAGTCTGACGCAGCAGTTAACTTGGTAATTGGCAACCGTCATGTTTATTTATACGAATGAGGAACAATAAATGGTTTTGTTCCAGTCAAAACTATGTTTCGTCAGTGAAGTGTTGGCCGTGGCAAAAGGAAAAAAAAAACGGTCGCGACAGAAAATTTTTTTGCTTCAATTTTTTGCTAACTCTTGTGGGAGTGTTGTACAAATGTTGAAGTACAGATTTAATGCGGTATAATTCACAAGAAATAAACCATTGACACAAACATATTTTTAAAATATTAACCACCCCTAGTCCCTACGTATTTTGATTACAAAACAATAACCTAACAGTCACCCAAAGATCCAAGGATTCATCAAATCAAGTAGTTGGACATTATTTGCAATAAATTGAACTTTTTAAACTTTCAAATTTAATGCTTGACTTTATTAAGCGTTTTTAATATTAAAAAATTGACCTGTGCTTTATTTGATTTTAAGGGGGTATTCTAGTCTAGAGGCCCGAATTTCGAGCGTTTTTTGGCAGTTGATAAAAAAAAAGCATTTGATATTGTTACTATCCATTTTTTATCATTTGCTTATTCATATTCAGAGAGTACACAAAATTAATTTCAAAACAAAAAAAAAAAATTTCATTGAGTTATGCGTCTTTGAAGTAGAGGGGAAAAAAAAGACCGTGTCCTCGTCGCCATGATTTCTACCCTTGTGGTCATTTGAAAAATTAAACAATGATGGATTCTTGATAAGTACAAATGTCGCTGTCGCATAAACTTCCAAAACTGAAAAAAAAATTTTTTTTCATAAAATGGCGGCTACTCAAAAATAAAGGTCGATTTTTTCACTCATTTTTTAATATTGTCGAATTTTTAAAAAATATTACAAATTTAAAATTTTAATTTTTTGTTAGTTCATGCGGTAGAGAGATATTTAAAGAATACTCATGACAAATTTCAAGTAAATCGGCTGATTAGAACTTGAGATATTATGGCGATTGCATCGAAAAAAGTAGTTTCGAGAAAAACGCATTTAAAGTTTTACGTTAAGTCTCAACCAGTCCAGTTGGCACGACACTAAAACGGCTATAACTTCGGAAATTATTTGAATTTTGAAAAATCCTTTTAGGGAGATATTTTTGAATATAAAAATTATCGGATTATGAAATAAAATTTTTTTTGATTTTTTCAAAATCCTAGACTAGAATACCCCCTTAAGCCACATTTACGTCTAGTAGTTTGAAAATCAAGTCAAACAGCTTAAAAATCAAATCAAGTAGTGAATCTATAATTAAATTAGTTAAATATCGATATTTTGGAAAAATAATAGCTTCGTTCGCGGGTGCGATTCTGAACCAACTCAGAACTATTCGCATGTACGTTTTAAAAAAGAACGTTCGTGGGTCAGTGAATCCTGAATTTTTAGTAAGAGTCCAATGTTCGTGGTTTACACAAAATGCGTTCGTTATCGACCCAGAATTGATTCTAGCGATTTTTGTTAGGACGAAAAAAGAACGACATAGTGACTTTCGACTACAAATAGTGACTATTCACTATTTTGTAGTGAAAAGTATAACTCTATTTGAATTTGTTGGTATACTTTTCACTACAAAATAGTCAATAGTCACTATTTGTAGTCGAAAGTCAATATTTCGATTTAAGAGAGTGGTGAGTAAGACTTTTAAATAACATGGATAAAAAAAATATTTTTGTTTTATTTTTTCTCTGGACAATTGCCTTTTCTTCTGAGATTTTTTAGGATAGTGTCACAAAATCACCATTCATTAATATTTAATTTTACTATTGAAAAAAAAATAAAATCGAAAATGAGGTTTTTTGAAAATATCGAAAACCGTTTGAGATAGGGTGCTAAAAATTTGGATGAATTATTTTTGTTTGATGTCAAATTGATCCCCCAACTGTAAATCGAAAAAGCCTTGGGGGCACATTTGCCATATAAACCTGCATATGCCCATTCCTAATTTTTCACTTTATTTATTACAAATTTTTCATAAAAATCAATAGTTGTTGAGATATACCTAATTGATAAAAGACGAACGTTAGATTAAGCCGTATGGGAAAAAATCTTATCAATTACTTTGATAAACTCAAATGGTATGTGATCAAAACTTGTCTGAGAATTTTTTTTTTTGAATTGAATTAAGTCTAAAAATTAACGACAGATAATTGTTAAAAAAAATCTCTGGATCTGGTTTATATATGGTTATATGAAAGCTTATCTGTAGATATAAACAAAAATGTCATTAAATATTTTTTTTTAGTAAATTTTTTAAGTTTTACATTTATTATTTTAACTCACTTCGTGTGTATGTTCAAAGTGCATTTCCCCATTTTTGAACATCTTCCCGTTATCCAAATATCACCAAATTTTGTATGCAGGTTGAATTTCGATAACATGACCCACCATATAAAATTTAAAGATTCTAGTGTGCTTAGATTAATTTAATTAAATATTTTCAACAATTAGGTCCAACACCAGCTTCTCCAGGATTTTAGAAATAACAGGCAAAAAACTGATCTGGCTCATAGGATGCAGTATTTATGATGTCTTCTCCTGGCTTTGGGATCATAATCACTTTTGCCTCCTTCCAAACAAGTGGACAGTAGGCCAGTCTCAGGATGGCATTAAAGATTACGGGAATCTTGCGTAGGCCTTTTATTGGCAGTTTTTTTGCCATTCTGCTGGTGACCAAATCACATCCTGGGGTCTTGCCGGTTTTTAGCTCATGTACTCGTTTGATTAGCGATAGCTAAGAGTAATTTTTTTTTATATTTTTCTAGTTCTGGGTTATAAATGGTTGTTTAGAAGTTTATCAATTGGTAATGACCAAAAATATTTAAAAAATCCAACCCAAAAAAATGTTCTAATCTTTGATTTTTGAATATAACAAATTTTTCATTGAAATCAATAGTTTTGTAACTGATTAACTTCATGGATGATTTTAAAATTAATTCAAATACCATAAAGTTCATAACATGAATGAGAGAATTTTTTTAGAACACATACAAATGAACAAATATGGATCTAAAAAGGATCCCCAATTGGAAGAAAGTGTTAGAAAAAAGTTTTTCATCAAAAATAATGATAATGATCAATTTAATCTGGGTCTGGGTTATATAATAATATCAGTGATTCTCAACCTTTAAGAAGTCACTTTTGGTGCACTTTTGATAATCGTAAAAAGTGGCGTTGCACCAGAATTAAAATATCAAAAAACATATGGACATAATTTTTATTACATATTTGAAAAAAATAATAGTTAAATATAAAATTTCACCTATGTAACCGACTTCAAAAAAAGGAGGAGGTGCTCAATTTGACTAGATTTTTTTATATTTTTACCTCAGAACTTTCGACTGAGTGCACCCAGACTTTTATGATTCTATTTTATTAAAAAACTGGTGCTTTCCGTGTGGTCCCATTTTAATAAGAAGGAAATCGTTTACTTCTAAGGGGTTGAAAACTAAGGGATGAAATTTTAACTTCTTATTGTATTTGATAATTGATTTCAATAATTCTTTTTCTTTTTGGTAGAACATAATTTTAAATTAATCTTATTTCCATTTTTATAAAAAAAACTCCACTCATAAGAGGTTCAAAATTAGGGATAAAATTATAAATTTTTCCTGGTTAACCCGATTTCAATAATTTTTTTTTTCTATTATCTACGTACATCGTACCTTTAAAGTGTTCAGATTTCAATTTGAAGAATCCACCTCTTAAGGATGAAATAGGGACGTTTAACTGAATCATCGAATTTTGATGATTTTTTTTCTATTGGAAAGAGTATTTCTCTAAGTTTTTTTTATGACATTTAAAAGCAAAAAATTTCAACCCACAAGGGCAAAAAGGGATGAAGTAGTAACTTTTATTATTTAACGACGCTGCTCTCATATAAGCAGCACGTTTAGTAGGTTTATCATTATTCAAAGAAATAAAATCAGTTATCAAACTTCAGATCACTAAAAATTGAGAAATAAATAAAAATTATAACAAAATGAAAAAACCAATTTAAAAATAAATAAAAAAATCTTAAACAAAAATGCACTAATAAGTACAAAAATAATTGCGTATCCTTACAGTGTCTACAACTTACAAATTATTAGGATGATATGATGTACAACTATTGTTATTTTTGGAGTTGGTGTCAGCCAAGGAAATAAATATAAATGTTCATTTGTAAAAAGGGTTAGTTAGTTATTGGTATTTTTTAGTTTCAAAATCGCTAGATATTGTTACAGTTCGAGTATATTGTATAAAAGTTCATTTGAAAAATACATTTCATAACGTCTTCTGGTTTATTGCTAAGTACCAATATAGTCGTATTTCCTTGGCTGACACCAACTCCAAAAATAACAAAAGTTGTTCATTATGCCATCCTAATAATTAGTAAGTTGTAGACACTGCAAGTATACACAATTATTTTTTTACTTTTTAATGCATATTTTTTAAAGAGTAGGTATTTATTTATTTTGAAGTCGGTTTTCCATTTTGCTATAATTTTTATTTATCTACTTAAAAATTAAGTTAATTTATATAAAAGAAATAGACTTTTTTAGTTTTTACCATTTTGCAGATTTTTTGGTTTTTACTATTATGCGAATTTTTTCATTTTTACCAATTTTTTCGCGGTGCACTTGCAGTACCTAAGCCCGCGGTGCACTGGTGCACCGCGGTGCACCAGTTGAGAACCACTGAGTTATATAATATGAGTTTAAGAGAAGCTTGACTATTAATAATGGTGAAAAATGTACAGAACCTTTTTTATAGCAAATGTTTCTATTTTTAATTTTGATAATAACATGTTTCCCTTAAAAATAAACAGTATTTGAGTTATAGCCAAAAAAGATATATTTTAGTTTAAGACGTGTCGCAAAACGTGTCACTAGTAGGGCAAATCTCGTTTCAATCGTCAATTGCCGTTAAAGAATACCGAAAATCGTCGTATACACAACATTTGTCATGGACAGCTAGCATGATATGAATTTGAATTGTCGTCTCACTTGACAAGTGACACATCTCACGAAATATGGATTCCTAAATATGATTTTAGTATCTTTTCTTCCGTGGTACCTAATTTTTTTTTTAAATGTAACTCAGTAAATGTTGATATGGCACGTTGTGTTCAAAATAAAATTTTTTTTTACTTACTTAATATGAACTTGTAAAACCACTGTGAAATGAACAAGTATAAAATTTAATTAGAACAGGTCTGTTGATTATTCAGAAATTGATTTGTGAAATATTAGCGACTCACTGTGAATTGTGAGATGTTTAATTTAGTAATTTAAAACTTCAATGCTGATGTATCGCGTTGTTGGGTAGTAAAAAGGGCGTTGTTGTTGTTGTTTTTCGAAAACGTAATCCGATACGGATTAAAACGTGATGAAAACATGTCCAAGTACAAAACAAATGTGGGTGGCAACGCACACACATTGATCGCAACGGAAACAATTCTGGTGCCTGCCGAAACGGCGGAAATGACTTCACCGCAAATTTCAACTTCCTCAATTGACGCGAATCCCACGATCGCAGCCAATTCCCGAATTTCCCAAATTCTCCCGGCGGATTTGGGTGGTCGCTACCTGCAGCGCGTATTTTTGAACCGGCAGAAACCGGTTGGTTTACTCTCGTTTTCAATGCAATTATGAATGGAAGTCGGTGGAATGGTAGCGGGTTACCCCGGGGCGATCTGCCTGCCCAAGTCCAGTTCACCACCTGTCGATCTCAGCTCCGTCTCCCCCGAGACCCAATGCCCATCTTCAAGAGCTCAATCAGACCCGGACTGACCAAAGGACAGACCAGACCGTGCCTCACTCTAATCAAAGGACGATTTAAGACGATAACATTACGGATTTTTTTTACTAGTGGCTACTCGCGACTTCGTTCACGTTAAATTTAATAAAATAAGTAAACGTTTCCGGCAAATTATTATAAAATTTGACTGAAACAGCAAAATTTCCAAGAGCATAATTGCGTCAAGTGTCTCAATTAAAGATAATAGATTGCGAATAACTTTTTCAACTCTTAAACGAACAAATAAAGAAACACTAAAATCAGAAATTCTTTACATTTGCATGCAGATTCCCAATTACAAAATAAATATTATAAAAAAATGAAAAACCGACTTCAAAATAAATAAAAATTCTTAAACAAGAAATGCACTAAAAAGTAACAAAATAATGGCGTATCCTTGCAGTATCTACAACTTACAAATTATTAGGATGATACAATGTACAACTATTGTTATTTTTGGAGTTGGTGTCAGCCAAGGAAATACTGGTACTATATACTATATTGGTACTTAGCAAAAAACCAGAATACCTTATGAAAATTATTTTTTAAATGAACTTTTAAACAATATACTCGAACTGTAACAATATCTAGCGACTTTTAAACTACAAAATACCAATTACCAACTAAACCTTTTTACAATTTTTACAAATTACCATTAATATTTATTTTCTTCACTGGCACCAACTCCAAAAATAACAATAGTTGTACATTGTATCATCCTAATAATTTGTAAGTTGTAGATACTGCAAGGATACGCCATTATTTTGTTACTTTTTAGTGCATTTCTTGTTTAAGAATTTTTATTTATTTTGAAGTCGGTTTTTCATTTTTTTATAATATTTATTTATTTTTTGCGTTTTAGTGATCTGAAGTTTGATAACTGATTTTATTTTCTTGAAAATGGTTAACCTTCCAAACGCGCTGCTCATATGAGGCAGCGCCGTTTAATATTAAAAGTTACTACATCATCCCTTTTTGCCTTTAAGGGTTGAAATTTTTTACTTCTAAATGTAATAACAAAACTAAGTGGATTACTCTTTCCAACAGAAAAAAAAAAATCAAAATTTGGTTAAATGTCACTATTTCATCCCCTATTTTCATCCTTAAGGGGTGGATTTTTTTCTTCAAATTGAAATGTGAACAATTTAAAGATCTCTGAATTTAAAATCGGGTTAGCTAGGAAAAATGTATAATATTATTTCATCTCTAATTTTTAACCCCTTATGAGTGGAGTTTTTTTTTTTAAATAGATAGGAGATTAATTTTTAAAGTTGTGTTCTACAAATAAAAAAAGAATTATCAAAATCGAGCTATCCAATAAGAAGTTAATATTTCATCCCTTAGTTTTCAACCCTTTAGAAGTGAACGATTTTCTTCAAATTAAAATGAGACCACACGGAAAGCACCAGCTTTCAAATAAAAAAAAAATTATCAAAATCGAGCTATCCTATAAGAAGTTAATATTTCATCCCTTAGTTTTGAACCCTTTAGAAGTGAAAGATTTTCCTCAAATTAAAATGGGACCACACGAGAAGCACTAGCTTTCAAATAAAAAAAGAATTTTCAAAATCGAGCTAGTCAATAAGAAGTTAGTATTTAATCCCTTAGTTTTCAACCCTTTAGAAGTGAACGATTTCCTTCCAATTAAAATGGGACCATTCGGTAAGCACCAGCTTTCAAATAAAAAAAGAATCATCAAAATCGCTTTACCCAGTCGGAAATGCTGAGGTATCAAACATAAAAAAAAAAATACAGTCGAATTGAGAACCTCCTCCTTTTTTTGAAGTCGGTTAAAAATGCAAGTTTGAGAAAGTTATAAGCCCCGCTAGTTTAAGCCCCGTTTTCAACTACCTATAGGGGTGAAATTTCGTAAAATCCTCCCTTAGTGGAAGACGCAGTTCTTTCAGGACTAATATCAGGAATGTGAAAAAAATTAAGATTTATTACTATTGGATAACGATTGATTAGTGGTAAATTCCCGAATCTTAATTCACTTTGGAAAGGAAAGAAACAACCCTGTCAAAGGGTCAAATATGCAAATTATTTAAGTGTGAGGCAAACTGGACCGGTTTTTAAGTACAGTGAGTGGTACCTTGAGATACGAATTTAATTTGTTCTGTAATCATCGTCATATGTCAAGAAATCGTATCTCAAAGCAATTTTTTCCATTTAAAATAATATGATATATATTAATGCGTTCTAGCGATATGAAACTAACCCAAAACACAGTTAAATTACACATAATATACACAATTTGTAAATAAATAAACGAGTAATAACAGACATAATGTTTATTAATTTATTTATTTCGTATTTTCGGTAACTTCGAAGCAACGCTTTAAAAGATTTTTAGTAAAAAGTTTTGTAAAATTGGAGATAACTTGTTGATCCATGGGCTGAAGGGTAGCCGTTGAATTGGGTGGCAGATAGACAATTTTAATAAAATTATATTCATCTAAAAGGTCATCCTCAAGGCCAGGAGGGTGAGCGGGGGAATTATCCAACAGTAGGACATACTTAAGCGGTAAACCATTATTGATAAGTGTTTTTTCACTGAAGGCCCAAAAACTAGGTTCATCCACTCAATAAAATCGCACATCGCAAATTTGTATCTCAAATTTTTCGTTGTATGTCGAGGTATAAATTTTAGAATATTTCATGTTGTATCTCAAAACATTCGTATGTAAGGATATTCGTATCTCAAGGTACCACTGTATAGTGTTTTGTGAGAATTAGAGGTCCGATGTCTTTAAAATAATCGGGCTGCTTTTAGGAGCCCAGTCCGGGCCTGGTCTCAATACATTCCACAATGTCCTTCACAACGACCAGAAGCCAGAAGTAAACGATTCGACTAGAAAATCGGCCAATATCCAATTTTCTAGTTTATCTGTTCGAGTATATTAACGACTCATTGTGGTTGGTTGACGGGGTACAACAAGTTGAAACGTGCTTTTGACGAAATTGTTAAGCCTCTTATAGGAGGAGACTCTTTGGAATTTGAGGCGAACAAAAAAGACAATAAAAATGTCTTGAATAGGCCATTAGGATGTCTGGTCAGGTTTGTTTGGATCATCGTCGCTCTGAATTCAATTATTACGGAAATAGAATTTTGATCAGCCTCTGCGAGGAAGATCCTAGTTGTGTCAGACTGAGTTTTGTCCCATTTTTTCAGTAGATATCGTCAATGAAAAGTGGATGAAATCTGTTTCATATGATTTTTGATACATTATTTAAATATGTTGACAATTTTTTTTCACTTTTATTTGATCCGTTATAAATAAATTAAGAGTAAATTTTTACTATGCGTGCACACATCGATCATAAATCTATATAAATAAAAATATGATAGCTTCTAGTGTTCAGTTTTAACGCAAAAACTACTGGATAAATTTCGATTCATTTTTTTTTGTTTTACTTCTATTATACTTAGCCCTCATCTAAAAAAAGAATTATTACGATATCTTCATTAATAACAAAGTAATTAAGGTTTTAATAATTACGATTTTTCTAAGTAGACTGCGTATGCTTTCGTTGTTCTTTAGTTGCTTTGATAGAGTGGGGCAACGATGTTATGTGCATGGAGAATGTTTCTCCTTCTACTGCCTAATGATTATTTTATATTTAAGCGTACGCGGTACGACAACATGCATCTAAGCGAGATATTAGAATAATTAAAATATTTTTTGAATTTTATTTTTTTTCTGTTTTTAAAATATTTTTTGTAGTTTTTTTTTTAAATTACTTTAAATTTTTTTTTTATTTCACTGTAAATACAAATACAAAATACATTGCATACGTTACAACCGTTACAATAATCACATTTCAGCACTCCCTTTTATTTTTGCATTTATTTTTTAACTAGAAAGAGTTAAATTAGCGGGAAATATTTTTTTTTAATTAAACTAAATGCTAAAAAATTGCTACGTCAGAATCCGCAATTTCTCCAAATGTATAATTATTAATTGATTAATAATTAACCTTTCAAAAATTTGCAAACTAAAAATTCAAATCGCTGTAAAGTACAAAAAAGTTACTTTTCTTAAGATTTTTTTAAAATGATCTTTCAGGACCCCCAATTCCTCCAGGTGTATAGTAATAGTTTATAAATATATATTATAATGATAGTTTATCAATAACTAAATTTTTAAAAATTTTCAAACTCAAGAATTAAAATCGCTATAAAATCTAAAATAATTTTTAGATTAAGTTTTTATTGTTTAAAGCTCTTTATCTGCTCTTTTCATTACGCAAATTGATCAAATTTTTGCAATATTTTTAAAAATTAATTATTTGTAACTATTTATACATGTATTGTTGTATTATGACGTAATCAACTTCCGTTGGATCTTATAAACATGAATAGTTTAAAAATAGAATTACTAATTAACTATACACCTGGAGCAATTGCGGATCTGGAAAGAGCATTCAGGAACAATTTTTTGAAAAAAAAAAAAAAAACACTTTAAAAAGTGATTATTTTGGATTATATGGCAATTGTTATTTTTGAGTTTACAAATTTTTGAAAATTGAATTATTAATTAACGTATAACTATACACTTAGAGCAATAGCGGATTCTGAAGGAGCATTTAGGAGCTATTTTTTGGCATATAGTTAAAAATATTCTACGATGTTACTTTTTATATATTTTTACGTTCAATTGTTTAAATGTTTTTCCTCTGTAAATTAAATTTGTTCTTAACATAATAGCCTACGCAGACAACGTCGCGGGTATCAGCTTGTTGGCATATATATGAAGTTAGTCGGTAAATCTTCCTTAAGTCTTTGAAAAAGCTAACAATCTTAAAAGTAAAGATATTTACCACAAATGGCACCCACATACGCGTAATGATAACTAATTTCAAGATGGGATAAGTCGGTAGAGGGGATAAGAGAATTGACGGTGCTGTTACAAGTGTCGACAGGCGTATTCGTTATCTTTAATGATATATAGGTAATTGTATACACCATTTTTTTTTGTGAAAAGTGTTCCCTATTTTGTTTCCTACAACCTTAATTAGAGTATATTTGAAGAAATATCTGCTGTTGGCTCAGGAATTTAGAAGTAAAACGAAAATATTCGCTCCGCTTCGTAATCCGTTAAAATTTAACATTCCTCTGCATTTGAATAATTGATTCCTTTCTATGCTGTCAATTATGATTTGGGTGGCGCTAGTTGACATGCACGGTACGAATACCTTCATGATAGAAATTTAGCGGTTATACTTTTCAAGTTATTATATTTTTATTTGCTAGGCAGCTTGAAAACTTGATGCCAATTAAATGTCTCTAGCCACTACCAAGGGGGAAAGTTCCCGCACTTTCCTTTGTGATTGAAGCAACAATTTTACTTTTTTCTTTTAGTACATTTAAATATTATGTAGATGTGTGGTTTTTGAACATTTTTTTTTGTGATATTTTTTAATGGCCATCTTGTTGAAGAGTGGTCTTTTGTTTGAACATTTTAATTACTACCATCATTGTCGTTTTGAGGCTATTTTGAATATGAAAGACTTGAAGGAATGCTCAGATTTCCGGTCTTAAATAGATCGAGTTTTTATTTAGATACATTTCGGTGTGGAATTCTCTTCAAGTTCAAATTGTTTTAGTCGTAATCGTGAGGGAAGTTTCTAGTCAGTGACGCGTTGCGAACCATTAACATTCCAGGGGGTGAACAAATCAAACCGGAAATCAAGGATATTCTTCACGAACATCATAATGGACTTTTAATGTATTTAATTAGTTAAATAATTTTTTAGAATAGACAGGCTAAATATTTTTTTTATCTAAGTTTAATTTGCGTTATGATGTCACTTCATTGTCATAATATAACGAAGACCTGCGACAAAACTTTTCGAATGAATTATCCATTTAAAAAACAAGAAAATAAATTTTTTGGAAATTTCGTGGCTACCCGTGATGACGTTCACGTTAAATATAACAAACCCCAGAAAATAAATTTTCTTACCGAATTTCGTACAATAACACGCCAACAAACTTCACAATGTCATACATATGACATTCTGGTGTCATAAGTATGACATTCAATATCATGAATATGCTTATTTTGTATAGGAGTTACCAAATCTCGTTTTGATTCATTACTTGACTTGGTTTTCAAGCTACCTGTACTAAATTTCACTTGAAACCAAGTCAAACATTAGGATATTAAATGTCAAATCATCGCAAGCATTGTCTTTGCAGGTTATTTTATTTTCCAATCAAAATATCAAGCGCAATTAATTATGAAAAATATTCAACTATTGACTTGATGAAACTCAAAGATGATTTCTTGAGAAAATCATAGTTATGAGTTAAAAAATATACGCCAATTGTGGCTACCCGTGACTTCGTTATGCGTAACATTCAACAAAGATTAGAAAAAAAAATGTCACAGTCGATATAGCGTTTAATTTAACGTTTTTCTTTGATATGATCGAGTGAAATTATAAAATACTAGCTGATACCTGCGACATCGTCTGCGTTGGTTATTATTATAAGAACATATTTAATTGACAGAGGAAAAACATTAAAAAAATTAAAAGCAAAAATATATTAAATATAACAGGAAAGAACTTAGCGTAGAACATGTTTAACTATATGCCAAAAAATTGATCCTAAGTTGCTCTTACAGAATCCGCTATTGCTCTAAGTGTATGGTTATTAATTAATTAATAATTAATTTTTCAAAACTTTGTAAATTCAAAAATAAAAATTGCTATATAATCCAAAATAATCACCTTTTAATTTTTTTTTCCAAAAAAAAAATTGTTCCTTAAATGTTTTTTCCGGATCCGCAATTGCTCCAGGTGTATAGTTAATTAGTAATTCAGTTTTTAAACTATTCATGTTTATAAGATCCAACGGCAGTTGATGACGTCATAGTACAACAATACATGTATAAATAGTTCAAAATAATTAATTTTTAGCGATTTTAATTCTTGAGATTAAAAATTGTTTAAGACTTAATTATTAATTAACTATTAACTATACACCTGGAGCGATTTAAAAAAAATTTAATCCCGCCAACTTAACTCTTTCTGGTTAAAAAATATATGTAATAATAAAAGGGAGTGTTGAAATGTAATTTGATTATTGTAACGGTTGTAACCTAAAAATGTATTTTAAATTTGTATTGACAGTAAAATATAAAAAATTCTAAAAGAGAATTTCAAAAAGCTATATTAATCTAATATCTCGCTAACTGCATTAACTATTAAGTCTACGCTCAAATATGAAATAATCAGTAGGCGGTGGACGGAGAAACACTCTCTCTGTAGCAGCTCATGGGCATTAAACCGTTTGCCCTGCACTATCAAACCGACGAAAAATGCCCGCTTAACGCGTTTAGCTTGTGAAACTCGCATTTTTTAAACTTTAATTACTTTGTTTTTAATGAAGATATCGTGATAATTCTTTTTTTTAGATAAGAACCAGATATATAAGAAGTAAAACAAACAAAAAATTAATCGAAACCTATCCAGTAGTTTTTTAGTTAAAAGCGAACATTGGAAAACAGCTACCATATTGTTTATAGGGATGACCAGAAGTAATATTTCTGATTATAATATCCAATAATATACCCGTGATTTCGTTCATATTAAATTCAACAAATATCTACCAAAAAGTAATGCTATAAAAATGAGTAAATTATAGAGTACTTATAGTTATAATTGTAAAAATATACATACATTATAACTACCCCTGACTTCGTTAACGTAAAAAGAGGGAAAAAATTTGCTGTCTAATTTCGCGTTTAAATTTTTTAAGTTTTTCTTCGAGGCATGATCAAATAAAATTATAAAATGCAGTAGGTAACAAGTAGAAAACCGGTCTTGCGTTTTTTTTTTCTTCTTTTTCTTCATTCTGTTTCCTCAACACCATCGTCTATGCATCAGTTCTCGATATAATGGTTTTATAATGAGTGAATATGTAATTTGTCTGACGAGGAAAAATATAATTTAATCGTTTGTTGACATGAACAAGAGAAAAAGTTGAAACAATCTTAAACCCCAAAACGAGTTGCACGACTATTATCCTTCAGCACCTGTTCAATCCCAAAATTCCTCCGGGCAATTTACCTCAATCCTCCCCCTCACTCTTCGCGCCGCGGCTCTAGGCTCACTTGCAAAATTTCACCGACAATTCATTCACCCCACAATTACCACACCAAGAAAACTGTACATTTATTAACTAATTAGTTCCCAACTTAGCGATTATAATTAAGCATTAAAATATAATTAACCATAAAAGATTTTTCTATTAATGCTTTGCGAATCATACGCAATAAAAAGAATTTATGAATTCCATCGTTTACTTGGCTTAAAATAAAAACAAATCGACGAAAGATTATACTTACCATCGATCGTTAATTATTAATACGCCTGTATTGGATTATACTGAATTTTCTTATTTAAGCAACAAGTATGTGATAAAAAAAGGTAGTCATGACTAAATATGTTTCAGAAGACACGGACTCTCCTATTTGCATAGGTGAGCCATCAGTGGCTTATGTACACATTATAAATACGATACGCGACATTTTGGCGCCGCCGTTTTGGCGCAAGACTTTTTCCCGCAAGGGTTTCGTTCCATTGTACCGGGGTCTTAAGATTATGCGAGGGTAGTTTTTTGTAACAACTTCTGGTTTCCCATTAAAACTTCAGTGGTTCAGTGGCACCAAAATGTCCAGCTTCGTTATAAATATTATGAGTAATGTAAATAATTAATTTTTTTTTAAATTCCTGGACAATTTTTTTTCTGTTTGTGCAGAAAAACAAGTTAGGGCTCGTCCCCTCCACACCACAGCCTTAGGCTCACTGTACTCCTGTTCTGCTCATGTATTACCATTAGACAAGAATTGAGCCGGTCAGTGCACACATCGATTAACTCCACTTTTTCAACTTTTACAAATTTTCATGTCAAAACACTTGGTTGACTCCTAACTTTAAATATCCGAAATAAAGTTTTCTAATAATAAGTAATAATAGCTCTAAATGGCAATTTGCTTTTTAGCTTTTGCGTAATAAACAATGTATTTCAGAAGTCTATTTTATCAATTTAATCAACTTTTTGCATTACGGAGATAATCGATGTGTGCACTGAGTGGCTCAATTGTTGCTAATTTCAGGTTCAGCATTCTGCCTAGCAGTCTCTGTGCTAAGGTTTTTACGCGATTTGTGTTTGCTTGAGCGTCATTTATCCCATACAGGTATCGCCACTTTGCGAGAGCTTTGCTGTCTAAAATGACAGGGGTCTGTATTTGGGGTCTTGTTGAGACACCTCAATAGTTTGCAGATGCTTTCTCAATCCACAGTGTTCAGTTATCAGTCCTGAGTTAACAGTCCTACTGTCTTGAGTTGGTACCTTTCCATCCGTAATAGGGGCAAATTCTCCCAATCATTTTTTTGCTGAGCTTCTCACCGGAAATTTCTAGCCAGTATTTATTTTGCTGCTGTCTCAGCCGACTTTTCATCCCCACTCCAGGCTCTGGACCCACAAGTGGGGTCATCGAACCAGCTCTCGCGCAAGCATCAGCTTTTTCATTGCCCCTAGTTTGACTCAGTTGTGCTTAGCTAGGTCCTTCAGGAGTTGACGACACTCCAACACCAACTTAGAGCTGATCGCTGTGTTGACGATCGCTTTTAGCGCTGCTTAACTGTCAGAGAGGATCTGAATGTGGTACCTATAAGAAAATAGTAAATTAAATAAAAATATCACATTTTGGATGAAAGTCTAAATCCTAAAGAATACAGCATCCAATTTTTGATTCTTAAACGGACCAAAATACTTTTTGGCAGCTCTGGTACAAAATATGTGTAGGTACTTACATAATAATAGATCTAATCTAAATGATACTTCATTGTTGTTTGAATAAAAACCAAGATTCAATTTGAAATGATTTCAAACGTTTGTGGACTATTGGTTAAAGAACTTAGAACAAGAAAGAATTTCGGTAAGAAATGAAAAATTTTATCTAAAGTTAAAATGATCGAGTTTTACTCTCTAATGTCCCGTTTCGCAGTGGACGTTGGAACTCCACTTTTAGTTTAAACTTTAGTTCAACTAATAATTCGGTTTCCTATTTTCGTTTAAACCTTGAACTGGGTTCAATCTGTCGTTTAAATTAAACAGTATCGAATTCAGTAAGTGATTTCGAAAATATAAGCGATGAAGTTCGATGTGAAAATTTTCGAAATATGTCAAATGTCAAAGAATTCCGCAAACGTAATTTTGGAGCAAATGATCCAAAATTGAAAACAGAACTCATTGGTCAAAAGTTATATCAATGTTGTACAATGATGAATAAATAATACAATACTTGGCAGAATGCTCATGCATTGTTACCAACTTTATTCATTAAACTCATTTAAACGACGTTCAATTGAACTGCGGTTTAAATTATATTGTCAAACTGGATTTTTGACTGGAAATTTGAACTCCAGTTCAGGTTCAGCTGAGCTTAAGTTTAAACGGCCACTGTGAAACTATGAACATTAATGTTAATGTGATTGAAATGTTTGAAGAAAAAAAAAACTGAAAAAAAATTATTTCTTGTTGGAGATAAGTAACAAAGAAGGGTACTCGAAGACTTCCTCGTGTTTCACATCGTTTTCTTCCTAGAAAAAAAGTTTGTATTGTGAAAAAATGAGTATTGTATTGTTATGAAACAGTCATAAAATTGTACGTAGTGCGTTTTTTTACTGTGACAATTGGATCGGAAAAAAATCCAATGTTGATTTGATTTTTTCGTATATGTATTATGTCTATGAGATATAATTAGTGTAATGCGTGCTAACATTGAACTTGACTTGCAGTAATTTATGCACATTCACACCATTTTCTTGATCAGTCAAGTTCAATTTGACCAAATTCAAAATTTTATTGAAAAACTGGATTGAACATAAGAATCACTATCGAAAAATTTAACTAAAATAATTTACTCAAAAAATCACTGTTATACGAAATCATAGCGAGATAGACATTTTTTTAAGGTTATACATAACCATTAACCATGGATTGGAAATTCATAATTTGTGTTTTTTTTTTGTCTATACTTATCTTGATGCCCTGTATATAAGATGGCATCAAAACCATCCCTTAACTGAGAAATTAACCCTTAATTAACTCTATATAACCTTGTATAAGATCACTCGAGTGTCCAGCTGGATGTCCGTCTGTCTGTCACAGAAAATTTTCTCTGAATCGAAATTTATGAAATCTGGCCACATGTATCCAGTTCAACGAAGCAATGGAAGGTCTATCGAAAAAATTAAACTCTAATTTTGAAGGTAACTTTTGGGGGTTAAACTGAAAATTAAAAATAAACTTTTACCAAATGCATCATGTGGCATATCAAATGAAAGGATTTGTTATTAGGATCTCAATTTTTTTTTATTTTGACAGCTCAAAAAATATTAGAGAATCTTTTTTTTTTTTGAAAAATGACCTCTTTCTTTGAAACAACTCAGCTTAACATTTTGAAGAAAAAAAAACAGCTAATATAGATTTTAACTCAAAATTAATTTATGGGAAACATAAAAGTGAAAAATTTTCTTCAATAAAAAAAATATTTTTAAAAAATGACTGCCCTTGTCTTGTACATGCCTTGTATGAAATTTTTGGGGATAAACTAGCAAAATACCAGCTTATAATTCTTATCAATACAGTGATACCTCGAAATGCGAATTTTATTCGTTCCGTAACATTACTCGTATGTCAATTTGCTCGTATCTCAAAGCAATTTTCTCCATTGAAATTAATGGAAATTCCATTAATCCGTTCCAGCCCCCAAAATGTCACCCCAGTTGTTTTTGTTTGTTTTACCTTACTCATGTTGTCAAGCTTTAATTCAATAAACATCTTCTTCTTGTGAACACTGACCCTTCCACTAACTTTCTTCGGACCCTTGGTTATAAAAAAAAATGTGATAAAGTATTTTAATGCAGAAAAAGCACAAAGGTCACTTCGTGGCGTGGTTGACTAGAGTGTTGCCCTATACGCCTGTGGTCCTCGGGTCGAGTCCTAATGAAAGCATCAGATTTTTTTCATGGGTTTTCGGATTTTCCAGTCGCTAATGACCATGGTAAAAAAATCACAAAACACGAGCATAACTTATCAAAGATAAGCACACTGATTGAGACGTGTCGGGTGTAGCCGGTCAAACCACTAAATCGGTTACTCGTATCTCAAATTTGACTCGTATTTCAAAGCAAAACATCGCTCGATCGACTTCGAACAGCTCGTATGTTAGGGCACTCGTATGTCAAGACACCAATGTAGTTGATAGTTTGTAAAAACGCGGTTTACCAGGATAAAGCCCGGAACATACACTTTTAAACATATTTTGAACTACACCTAAGTTTTCTGGGTATAACGGAGTTTATCTGGGTAAACCTAGGTTTAATCGTTCATCAAACTTTGCCCGTATATTAAGGCGTTTCAAAAAAAAAATGTCCAAAATTTGATAGAATATTTAAAACAAAAATTTTGGCGCCAAAACGTGCTCTTAATATAAAAAAAAAAACTCCATTTTGCGGACAATATTTTCCTCGATCCATTTTTTATTTTCCACTTAAATACGACTAGGATTTTTATTTTTGAACTATTTTTTTTTAAACGTTTTAATGATCAATTACGTAGCAGTTACATAACGAAAGTATGTTACGTAATTGTTACAGATTTCTTACGTAGTTGGGCGTTTTAACCTGGCTCATAACATATTGTACATGAATTTTGTACTTCCAGTCTCAAAAGCGGTTCTAACAACTTCAATGGAACTTACTATTTAATGGTTTTTCCGGGCGTGACGAATTGGTCTAGCTTTGTATCATTTCTGAGAAAATGCATATTTTTATATCAGGATATTATTAAAATGCATTGATGAATGGTTGTTTGCCTATCCATCAACATTATATTATTTACAGAATGCTATGAATGTACGTGGGCTGCATGTAAAGTTGCACATCGTAACAATCTTTTAATAACTATTAAAAGATTTAGGGGAAGTCAGCCCAACACGGGTAAGCAGTCTTACGCTCCTGTATGAAGCATTAGCATTTTGTGCGCGTGCGGGAAGATTTGTCTAACCCTGACGAGCTTTGATCAGCTAAGCTCGAGCGCCGGAATTGTTTATCAACATAAGAATTTTAAATAAAAGTTTTTTGTTAATTATACCAAAAAATTTCAGGTTAAGTATGTCCTGATTAGTCGAAAATCGTTATAATCGTGTTGTTCGTATCATCGTTTTATTTTAGTTTAATATAAGTTTGAGATTATATGAACACTTTGCCTGCTTTATCTGTCATTTTGAGTTTATTTGTACTTTGAAAAGAAAAAAGTGTCTCGGGTAAAACGGGTAGATAGCAGTGGCGAGCGGTCCATACATGCTGTAGATGCGCCGCATGCATTGGGATTGTATTTTATGATTCATTCATTTTTTAATTTACGGAATTGCATAAATACTAAATATTTTTTACATTTATACATTTTTAATTTACGAAATTGTAAAACGTATAGCTCATAAAATTGGCATAGAATACCACATCAAATGAACGGCAAAACACAAAGTAATGCGCAATGACCGCTGCATGCGATTGCTTAGCTAGAATTGGTCGCGCATGCGCATTAGTACGTTCGAGTACTATCTCTCTCGGCGTTTCATATTGCCGGTTGACGCTTGTAGATGCGTTTCACGTTTTGAATTTACTACGGCTACTCATTGTTACTGATACTGTTAGTGACTTATTTTGATTTATTTACCCAAATACCCTACAAATATTCTATTCTTTAGGATAAGAACTATTTTCGTGGGTTTTAAATACATTATATGATGCGATTATTGATGATTTTTGTAAGAAAGAGCGTTGAATAAGGATAATTTTTAAAAATAAATAATTATAAGTATCATAATACCATGTTTATCAAATAAAAAAATTAATTTAAAATTTGGTTTTTATTCCCCTCCCTCCTTTTGACCGCATGCTCTGTTTCAAAAGTCACCGCACGCCACTGGTAGATAGATATAAATAATTTAACATGAAAAATACGTAGAAAAAACCGAAAATTTATATATGCCTCGTTTGTGTTGATCCGTATGAAGATCCACCTAAAGAAAACTTGATCGAATGTGGAAATTGTAGAGAATGAGCTCATGAAACCTGTACTTCTTATTCTGGCATAGGACATATTATTGTGATTTGTGCCAAGAATGAAGTTCTGAAGCATTTTAGCCTCAATTTACTATCAGTTTGTATTTTATATTTGATATGTAATTGTAATAGTTATTGTTCTATATTACAATATTAACATATTTGATTTCTACATATAACAATAGGTAACTCTAAAAGTCTGATGAAATGAGTATGAAATTAGTGATATAAATTAGTGTTAATCTCTATCGAATAAATAGCATATAAATATTGAGACTCATAAATTAAACACTACGTAAATGAGTAATATTAATACGTTATTTTTGTATAAAACGAAAAAAAATTGATTCATGATAGTTATCCGTTTTAGGGTTATGTATAAGGCAAAACGGGTTTTTCGATAATTATTTTTATTTTTTAAATTAAACAAATACAGGACATATAATGTGGTCAAATCGTGTTTTATTTTAAAGTTTAATTATTATCTATATATTAATACGTGAAGCAAAAATTTTAAACCCCTTTTACCGAATATTATACGAACGGAGGAGTATGAAATTTGGCACAATTGAAGTTAATTTGGGGAAGTTGCGTATTTAGATAATTTTTTTTATAATAATGCTTCAAAATACCTTAAATTAATGAAAAAAGACGTCACACACACTACCATGCGTTTGGCACACAATACACACGAATATGTAGATTTTTAAATCTCAGTTGTTCAGTTTGACCACAGACTTCAACCATATTCCAAATGTCATTATTTAAACAAAATATTGTGAGAGGAATTTAAATTTTGAAATTGTAATTATTGAAATTGAAGGAAACAAATTTAATCGATTATTTGATTATTGAGTAATATTATTAAAAATATATTTAAAAGATACGTATAACTTCAAATACACAACGTTTCAACCATTTTATTTGGTCTTCATCAGGTGTTTCTTGATTATTATATAACGTATAAATAATTCATACTATATTCTTTTGGCAAAATCATTCACATAAATTACACAAAAAATTAATTTAGGTAGGTAGGTACTATTTGAAAAAAAAAAGCTTAGCTTAATTCAAAGTTTTTTATCTTTGGCTTTTAAATGAAAAAATCTAAACATAAAGGTACTTTTGTTTTACTTTTGAACGTAGGAAACTCACTTGAAATTACTTCTGATGTTTTATAGTCATATTTTTTTTGTTTGTCTAAAAAATATTTCAGAATATTGTAATTTGAATTGACATACAACATTATAAAAAGAAAAATATCTGCTGCGTGGCGTCACAGTACTTTCTTTTAACTTCATTTATGAAACTCGCTGTTGGTTACAAGAAATATATAAGCAACTTATAACTATACATAGCAGAACTATATGCATACAAGTATACAACATATATGTATTTATGAATTCCCAACCTTCACCCCAGAACCGTTCTTAATCGAATTTTCCCAAGAAAAAGTTTCAAATAAAAGTTTTAGCCATTAATAAGTCTAAGAACTATCATAAGCTTAGAGAAAATCTTTGCAGCCGTTTTCGAAAAAAATTTGAAAAAGCTCAAAAACTCCGAGAATAAAGTGGAGCTTTCGGTTAACCGATTTCAACTAAAAGCTTCACGGCAAAACAAGATATAATATGAAGGAAAATTTCCAAGTTTGGTGAAATTCAGATAAAACTTTCGGTACAATATGACTGTCACACACAGACTTGTTTCTAAAAACTACTTTTAGGACTTAGAGGACCTCAAAACATGTATTTCCGATGAAAGCTTGAATTCGAAAATTCGACCCTATTACAAGATTTCTTTTACTATCCAGTAGTAAGAGAATGTAAATATTTGCCAAGCGTGCCAAGTTTTAAAATGATTGCTGAAAAACTTTTTGAGCTAGAGTGTACAGAAAATAGAAAAAAGTAATTTCAAGAAAACGCGTTTTAAAAAAGTTATGCGGATACCCACTTAATTGCTTACCTATAACTTGGGAACGAATTGATATTCAGTTTTGAAATTTTCAGTGAATATTCTGAAATAGTTTTGTAAAAGATTTATGGAAGAAAAAAAATAAATATTTATGAATTCCCAACCTTCACCCCAGAACCGCCCTTAATTGAATTTTCCGTAGAAAAAGTTTCAAATAAAAGTTGTAGCCATTAATAATTCTAAGAACTATCGTAAGTTTAAAAAAAATCTTTGCAGTCGTTTTCGAAAAAAATTGAAAAAGCTCAAAAACTCCGAGAATAAAGTGGAGCTTTGGGTTAACCGATTTCAACCAAAAGCTCCACGGCAAAACAAGATATAATATGAAGGAAAATTTCCAAGTTTGGTGAAATTCGGAAAAGCGTTCAATACGATATGGCTGTCACACACAGATATGTTTCTAAAAACTACTTTTTTGAACTCAGGGGACCTCAAAACATTTATGGTATGAACGAATTAATATTTAGTTTTGAAATTTTTAGAGAATATTCTGAAATAATTTTGTAAAAGATTTATGGAAGAAAAAAAATAAATATTTTGAAAACTTTACACCTATTTCCTTCCTTAACTTAAAATAAATATTTTCAGTCATTATATTATGCACTTTCTTTAAATGAACCTTGAAGAAAAAATTAGTCAAAAAATTATTTTCCAAACATTTGCAGATGCAATTCATTATCTGCTGTAGTTAGCTTAGTAACTAAAGTTTTTGAAGCAGTTACAAGTGAAGTGTACCATTGGGTATGTAAAAATTGTAACGAATTATGGTCGAATTTCGACCACTGGGCGACCTCTAGTACCATATTATATAGTAAATCAACCTATCATATAATACGAATTTTACAGTTTTTTTTACCTTCGCGCTTAGCTTACCCATTTTGGGCTCACTTCTCCTATATAACGGAAAGATGTTTAAAGCTAAGAAAACAATTCTTTTAAAATTGCGTTTGTGCAAATAAGAATACTTAATCGTTGCTAATACTTGCTTAATACTTGCTAACAAAGAATCAAAGTATAGGTATATCCTAAAAAATCAAACAAAGCTAGTTAGAGCTTCGTTCATAATTTTTAGGAAAAATGAAAAAAAAAAGAAGAAATTGAGGATTATTGATTTGTCAACATCGATTATCGGTAGTTATTATTTTGTAATAAACACCGTTTACATTCCTCATTTATACTTCTGGATAAACGTGAATCAAAACGAGACATTTTGAGCTCGTGGAATTTTCTTCATCTGATAAGTTCAATGATGCGAGACTCAAATATCTCAATGTTCCCATCGCTGACTCTGTGGTTTTTCAAGTATGAACCGACAAAAACTCGGTGATTGATGAACGTTTGTTTTTTTCTCCAATTCTTTCGTTTCGTGCGACTAACTTTTGCCGGACGGTCACTCAAATTTTTTCATCTTGTTACAGCTGTGAGCGGGTGTTATTTTCTCGAAAGTCTACAAGGACGATATGTGATGCAAACGAAAGTGAATGGCTCCCAAGTCGAATACAGCACCGTCGACATCACAGAAGATTCAATCCCAATTTGGGGACAGTGCCACCAAAAAAACGGCAACAACTACATCTTACGAGTTGCCGTCGCATCAACATTTTGCTTTCGATGCTTTCATCTGAAACTGCGCTCCCGAAACGTCCTACAAGTCCATACTGTGAGCCCCGACTACCTTTCAAACTGTGCCGGCGAAATGGAGGCCGCTTGTCCTTCCGAGGAAGCCATCCAAAAAGTAAACGCCACCACTGAAATCATGCTTTACAGTACGTATCCCAAACTTGATCAAAGTATCCCCATTTCACCACTTAATTTTCAGGGAAATTATATGGCAACCAGTCAATGTTCAAACCGGAATATTGTCCTATTCACGGTAGCTTCACTTTCACCTACGATTCAAACAACGGAATTAACCAATCAATGTGTTTGGGTCGCTACTCAAAGACTGATCTATGTCCGTCCGGATCGGCGATTAACTTACATTTTAAAAACTGTTCGTTCGAGAATACGGACATCACATTCGAGTGTCTTGGTCACTGGGAAGGTCGCAACAATCAAAAGTTCCTTGCTTTGATGGATCGGCGAAAAGGAATCTACACGAAATACCGATGTGCTGTAAGAACTTCCTAGCCTGTAACCCATCAAAATTTCTACGAATCTTCTAATTTTTTTCTAGATCTATCGCGAAGAGGCCAATGGTTCCGTTAGTATTGCTCTGAGTAGTGATTCAACCTGTGTTAATAACTTGTACCATGCATCCCATGGATATGAAACGTTCCATTTCTATCCGATTCCCCAGAACGAGTGGCCGTTTTCAGTTGAACGAAGCGTTTGCAGGTAAGTCCTGATATCAAACTATGGACTGTTAACGACGCACATCTCTTATCGGGGAATAATTCAAAATTCCGTAAAATGAAAATACTGATCAAATAGTTCCAGAAAAGTTGCCGTAGCTCTATCGGTTACCAAAAGGGGGGTTGACAGTGCGTTGCATAACGTTACTACTATACTGCCTGTACTATTCCAATGCACCACTAGATCTAAAAGCGCTAACTTAGCATTAAAATAGTAACGGCAAAATGACTTTCTATATAATCTGTGACATTTTCTAGACGGGTAAGTTTGTAAACCAGATGATCTCGTGATTTTATTATGTACGAATCTGAACCCGTACCTACTGGTAGTTGGTCTCGAGCAGCTATCGTTGGATCTTGGTTAAAAACGCTCAAAACTAAGTTAAAAGTCGACATACTTCACAAAGTAAGGACATGCAGCTATTCTATTATCGCCATATTGTTAAATGGAACAAACCAAAAGATGTTTCTCATTTTATATCCTCCATACCTTCCAACCAAACTAGGTAGGGGAGACCAGGGCAGGACGAGATAGCTAAGACAAAAATTGTTACAGAAAGGAAAATAAACTCTTTATTGAAATTCTTTTGCAAAAGAAATAAAACGTATAGACTTATCTACTATAATTATACATGTAAACGTGTAAAATCACATAATTGTTTTGACAACTAGAATTTAAAGAAAAGTTGTCAAATTTTTAGTCTTGGGTTCCCACGGGTGGGGTAAAATGAGAAACGCTGCGGAACAAAACGAGGACATATTCATATTAAATTTCATATTAAATATTACATTTAATCCGGCAGACAGCGTTCACAATTGTGCCCTTTTTCATCCTCTTTATCAACCCCAGCACAAGAATTATGTGTCCATACACGGCACACGTTACAGAGAACCCAACCTTCGATTGACTCTGAGTATAAGTACCCGCAATAGATGCAAGCACAGTCATCATTTTCTTCTTTGGATGAACTACTTTTCGTTTCAGTTTCTCTTTTGTACCTTTTATTCAAATGCTTTTTTTCAGGTTTCTTTTCAGTCTTCTTTTCATTTTTCTCACTTTTTATATTATTTGTTGCAGTCCCATTATGCCCCGACCTTTTTACCCCAATAGACATATTTTGTTAAAGTAACCACAGTTCTAACCTACAAAAATTATTCTGCAAAAATGCAATCTAAATTCATTAGTCTTGCACAACTACAAAAAGTACGTGTTAAAATTTTATAATAGCACTGATATCTATTTCTGTGCACATCTTTTTAGAAACAAAATGCTTTGTAAAAATTCTCCAAAAAACGGTTTTTTCTTGTCGCACAGCCAAAACAAGGACGAACCAATCAGACTCGTGTGACGTGACCGAACATTGCCCGAATGACACTTTGTTAGGCTCTGTTGTGTTCACCAGTCACGCACGCAAACACTTTTCCCATCCTGGCCCGAGCTTCGTTTTGCCCCGGTCTCCCCTATATGTAAGAACCGTAGTGACTCCATTTCATGATTTTTGGGGATGAAATATTGATCTAGTTTGGTCTCATTTCTAGGATAATTTGTTTTTTAAAAGAACTATTTGTGCATTCGATAAGATTTTGAATTTTTCTTCCATGAGAGATCCCTATACGTCTTTATATACCCGAACCATGACAAAATCAAATAAAAAATCCATATTTCAGTTTCCCAAAATGGTTACTGGGTAAATGGCAGGACATCACCGTAAACGACAACACATTGCTCTTCAAAGATCATACATCGTTTAAAACGTATACCAACAAATGCTTACGTAGTGCTCCAGGAAGTGACAACGAAAACGATACAAAATATTTCATTTTTTCTAAAACTCAATGGTATGAATAAAAGAAATATTTGGAAAGGTTTTGGAGGGTAATTTTCCTGTTTTTCTTTAGTGGTGAAGAATCTTACAATTGTATTTGGATTAAGAAGCGTTCGACAAACGTCTTAGAGTTTCAAATCGGAAGTAAATCGAGTCCCAAGGAAAATCCCAGTTTGTGTGACAGCGCTAATTTCAACGTGAACACTTGGATCACCCAAGCGAGACTTCGTAAGGAGCCTGGAGAATGTCCCGTTGCTGGAGAGTACACCGGAGTGATTCCCGATGGTCCCCAATACTGTGCGAAACTTTGGTCCGATTGCCAAGCCCCTGACACGATGTACTATGAAATCTCCGACTGTCAACGTCAGGAAATTGTTGAACGTAACTATCAACCATTTGAACCGTTTATTTTGAAAGTGATCCAGTTTTATGTTTGAATAGTTGAAATTTCCATCTCCAATATCTCGATAACTATTGATCCTAGAAAAAAAATTAAAAGAACTTGTTTTATAGGAAATTTATTTCACTTTAATTTTGATCATTACATATTTTTCACTAAAACGCGCGGTTTTTGAAATATTAAAAAAAAAACGAAACAGATGAACTTTTTGAAAAAAAGTTGAACTACTAAATTTATTTTTGAATTTTTTTTTTGGATTTTAATAGTTTGCCAACATGTGTTTAATAGTCGAGTTTTAAAACACAAGACCTATTTGAACAGTATAACAAAAAACCTTATCGATAAGATGTTAGAATTGGGCAGGGGAGAGGTTTAAAGTTCATCGTTTTAGGTTTTTTCTAAATATTTCGAAAAATGCGCTTTCTAATGAAAAATATGTAATCAAGAAAAGTAAAGTAAATGAAATTTCCTACAAAATAAGTACTTTTAATTTTTCCTTTTAGAGCAATACTTAACGAGGTAAACGAAAAAATGATCCATAAAACCATTGGTTTGATATGAGCCATTTTTAAAATACTCGGCTTATTTATACGTTATACAGGGTGATTAATTGTTGTTTTATGGTTTTAGAACGCCAGTATAAGTGTTTGGGACAGTGGGAGGAAAATGGACTTTTGTACACGTACACCCAGAGAGTCGATCTGGCTCCCAGTTTCTATGAATGTTTCGTCGGTTCGATCGTTTCGGAGAAACAATTTAATATTATGGAAGCGGGACAGAATTGTCAAAGAATGCGAAATATTGTCATTGATGGAATGAAACTTACCAAGAAAGGTTCGTATATCAAATAAAATAAAATTTTTGGTTTGATCGAAATTGTAACGTAACAAAAAAAGCGTTATGCCCCTATCATTCAATTCAGCAATTTACTCTCTCTCTTACACTTCCTAACACATAATAGATTCGTTTGATACATAGATCACATTAATATGATAATATGAGATATTTTTAAGATTTTAGATAAGATTGAGATATTTTATAAATTCGTTTCTGGTAGATTTTGTTGCAATTGAATCATGTTTGGAGAGATAATTAGTTGAACGATTTAAATTATTCCAGGAGCATGCTATGGGCCACAGCCCGGAGTGATTGTGACAAGCGTTCCGGAATCGGTGACTCAGACCACACTTCACACCGAACACTGGACGCCCAGCTCGGCTCCGCCATTCACGGAATTCGATAACGGAATCACCGGCAGCGGGGTCCCACTTCAAATGTATCCACTTCCGATTTACATTATCGGATTTCTCGTTTGTCGACTGATCATTTAAACAAGCTTCCCGGCTGTGAACCTTCCAAAATTTCCGTCGCAGACGTTTTGTCCTCGAAATCCGGGAATATCGTCCACCATCTTCGAATCCAGTTAATTTTACGTTAAGATATTTTCAACCAACGAATTCGGAAATCAACAACATATATTTAATATGACTGTGTTAATATTTATGCTTAAAATATTTTTAGTCATTCGAAATTATATTTCTATATTTTTTATTTATGTAATTATCTAATTAGTGTGATATTGATGAGGCAAAATATGAAAAAAATCGTTTTTGAATCGAGATAGTTTTTTGTCGTTTGCTCAACGGAGCCAGAATTTAGTTTTGCCTCAATAGAATTTCCAGAACACGGCACTGTTCGAGTGTCCAGTTCCTATATTTATTGTATTATAAAAATTAACAAAAAAATGTACTTAAATTTTAAGTGAGATTTTTTTTTTTGTTTTAAATTATGAATTTTAGCATTTTTCTACTAGCTAAAATCGTTGTTGCACTCCGGTCGATTTACACCAATTTTTCCTCCAGACTGTACTTTTGATTAAATTGTTAGGTTTTAGTCAACGTAAAACTATCTGAACCAATAATTTTTAAGGCTAGAAATTCTCCATGTGTAAAAAACGATCAGTTACGTAACAATGACATAACAATGACGTAACAATGACATCACATTCTTTGGTTGTGTAAATGTTACGTGATTGAACCGTGTTGTGCCCAATGGGCTTAAATCTCAAAATACAGTCAATTAAATCAACTAAAATTCATTTTTCAATACATTTGCTCTTGTGCTCAGAGCCATTTTTCTTGTATAAACTATAATCATTTAATTTTTTTTTAATTACCTATTAGATGTAAGGTTATAAATCATTTTTTTTTAAATATTTGTTTTACTTGTATTCAATAAATTGTATAAGATATATAATATGTGAAAACGAAAATTATTTAAACAATAAATAATTGTAATTTGTGTCTTGCCAAATGCTACTTGTTTCAATTTTATTTGAAATAAAGATATGAAAAATTAACCTGATTTTCTTTTTTAATTCTCTCAATCAAAAATCTTCATTTTTAGTGTAAGAATAAACAAATCTTGATTAAGTTTCATTAACTGGCCTTTATCTTTAGAAAGGCTCTAGCCCAATAGCCATAAGAAAAGTGCCTCAGGCGGTTTTTGAAAAATGCTTTCGTGTGCTGATTCCTCCTATAGTGCAAAGATCCAGCTATCTTGCACATTGTTTAAACCGAAAATAACAATTTGTTCCTTAAATCTTTATGCCAAATACTGTTTTATTGACCGATTGTACCATGTACAGATTCGACAATCCAACGCACTTGTTACAAATCGAGATGTTTTTGCTTCTTCCGTAAGTATACAAATTCTAAATTAATTTTCTACTAATTATTTTTAGTTATAACAAATAAAAATATTACTTGATTCAAATAATACTACTAACAATATTTGAGTATGTATGTAAGTAATCTGAGATAGAAAATAATTACGAGTAGGTATTATTTTCAAACTTTCTTTGAATTTATTATTAGTAAAAAAATGGATAAAAGATCCCTACACTATATTGTTAATAGGTCTATAAAGAATTTCAAAAATTAATTTCTCTCTCAGGACCTTTTTTCTTGACGAAAACCATATTATGGCATATATATACAAGTCATAAAGCAATACATGCATTTGGGTCATTCTTTTACAAATCGTACACATTCGACACTTGACATTTTAGAATCGCCTGAAATTTTTTTTACAGCTTCTATACGTAAATATAACAACCCGTATTTTTGGATTTTGCTCAAAAAAATTTTCTTTTGAAACTATGCCCATTTAAATTTTCAATGATATTTAAATTTTCTCCAACCTTTGCCTGTTTGAAATTTTATATCTCCAGTTCTACTATTCGGATTTATGTCGGATTTTTTTTATTCTGTACTTTGTTACTTAAGGTTTGAAAGTATATTGTTTAAAAAAATTTTTTGCATAAATGTTATAAACAATTGCAATTTAATTGTTTATAAGCTTATATCACCCTCTTACCCCAACTTGAATCGAATTAAAAAAATATCATTGTATTCTTTATTTTATCGTCTACAAAACCCAGTTTACAAAAAGTTGGGATCTCTCTTATTTTGGAAGATATTAAATATTTTCGAGCGCAAGGTACCGAAACGCGCTCCGCGTGCGTCCAATTCCTAAGATTTCCAACGCTCTAGCATCTACTTTACATTTTTGAATGTTAACCATTTTGCGTTTGAGTATAAAAATGTTTGTTAGAAGAACCTCAAAATAGTTTCCCCATTACAAAACTAAACGTTAAAAAGCAAACTTCAATAGATATACTTACTTTAAAAATGAATCATATAATATTTTGGAACGCAAGGAAATGTAATGAATGCAGTTGCGATGTAGGAAAAGGACGTATTTGTTTTAAACTTAAAAGTATTCAAAATATTAATTTTCATTTTATTATAATTGTTGTACATGTTGAAATATTTATATAACTTTTTAAAAGTAGGTACTTAATTGTATCATTTTCGTCTTGCAAAGAAAATATTTTTAATCGGTATTATAGCATGAAATTTTAATGTCCCTTTGGCGGTTGTAGCTTTTCTAAATCGAACCTCTAATTTTCGTTTTCCTTCAAAATATTTAATTCTGATTTTCATGTCTTACTAGTTTAATATTTTGAGTAATTATCAGATGAAAAGACCAGTTTTTTATTTTAGCAATTTATTTTCTTTTTACGCTACGTTTTGTCAGTGTAATTCCGACTTCATCAGGTATCTTGAAAATTGTTATATCAAATATAATAAAAATATATAATTTGAATATAAATTTAACAATACAAAATTTCAGATGTAAAATTTAATAATAATAATAGAAATAAGAATAACACCGACGAAACATAGTGTAAATAAATTGTTAAAATAAAAAACTGGTCTTTTCATCTGATAATTACTTACTTAAAAAATAAACTTCAAAATATTCTCCTTTAGTGACATATTTTGAAGCAATATTAGGAAATGGCTCATTTGCCCATTCAAATAATTGTTTTGGTGTTAGGATGGGATTGGAAGTTCTTTGAAGACTAGCTCTTGCTGTTAACCTTTTTAAAGTTCCTCCTAATCCATCATTTGAAAAGTTGGGAAAAAGTGTCACTCTGCAATAAGACCAAAATCTTCTTCATGGTAAGTAAGGTTTACAATTTTTTTTTTATATTGAGCACTAGACCCAGAAAAATATACGATCTTAGAAATCATTTTGAGTTTATTTTTTATAAAATCTAAATTCATGTAAATTATTTTCATCATTTTCCTCAATGGTATCATCATTTTCGTCAATAGTTGGATGAAACATTTTTTTCGATAATGTTTCAGATACTCTTTTTATTTTTTTATCGGAATAACGACTTTGAGAAATTTTCTTCTGTGAATGGCAGAAGATCCAATAAAATTCAAATCCTGATTGAACGAATCAATTGCTGCAGGTACTAATACTTCTTTTTCCTCATAAGGTATATCGGAATTTGCTGGGAAACGTTCCATATCAACGGCATAACTTTCCAACGACCCAATATCAATATTGTTCTTCTTAAAAAGATTTATAAATATTTAGGGACATAGATAATTCTGGTGAATTTTTTATAATTTTGTAAATGAAGTAAGTAAAAAAATTATTGTAAAAATTTTAACAGTAAAAATTTACCTCATTTTTACGTTTCAATGCATTTTTGCCTTTTAAAGTTTAGTTTTGTAATGGGGAAACTATTTTGAGGTTCTTCTAACAAACATTTTTATACTCAAACGCAAAATGGTTAACATTCAGAAAGGTAAAGTAGAAGCTAGAGCGTTGGAGATCTTAGGAATTGGACGCACGCGGAGCGCGTTTCGGTACCTTGCGCTCGAAAATATTTAATATCTTCCAAAATAAGAGAGATCTCAACTTTTTGTAAACTGAGTTTTGTAGATGATAAAATAAGGAATACAATGATATTTTTTTAATTCGATTCAAGTTGGGGTAAGGGGGTGATATAAGCTTATAAACAATTAAATTGCAAACGTTTATAACATTTATGCAAAAATTTTTTTTAAACAATATACTTTCAAACCTTAAGTAACAAAGTACAGAATAAAAAAAATCCGACATAAATCCAAATAGTAGAACTGGAGATATAAAATTTCAAATAGGCAAAGGTTGGAGAAAATTCAAATATCATTGAAAATTTAAATGAGCATAGTTTCAAAAGAAAATTTTTTTGAGCAAAATCCAAAAATACGGGTTGTTATATTTACGTATAGAAGCTGTAAAAAAAATTTCAGGCGATTCTAAAATGTCAAGTGTCGAATGTGTACGATTTGTAAAAGAATGACCCATTTACGAAATGCGCTGTCTATTACAAACCTGTCCCTGGATGACCTCATTTTGGTGGTGAGCGACAACTAATTTCTTAAAGCGACTTTTTTTAAATGAAAGATGGATAATAAATGCCCTAATCGCATTTTTAAAAAAAGGTGTCACTCTAAGGGTTGATGTAAAAAACCACCCTCAAAAAATAAAAATAATATTGTTCATCACTTATAGATTTACAAAAATTCTGAAAAAAATATATATTATGCGTTTTATTCATATCTACGTACAGTTTTAATTTCATGAAAAAATCTTCAATAGTTTTCTAGAAAAATAAAATTTAACATCTGGGGTAGTTTTCCCCCGTAACTCCAATACAAGTGGGGGTAACGGGTCAAAATTGTGCGACAATAAGTTTTTCATGAAGAGGAATCAGCATACGGAAGCATTTTTCAAAAACCGCCTGGGGCACTTTCCTTATGGCTATTGGGCTAGAGCCTTTTATAGCGACTCTAAAATTAACAAAGTGAAGTTAGTTACTAAGTCTCTCGTGATTCTTGTGATGAAGGCTGCCATTTAAGTAGCCATGATATCTACGTGCGCGTTCTGCAACTAATTCCAAGATATTTTTTATTAATTTCTATAATACTGTGGCGACTAGAAATTCGGACTTGCAGTTATTGTCTCTCGCAGCTGCCCTGACGGAACAACATTATAAAGCTTAAGCAATTCAATTTGTTCGGGGCCAGTGCTGGCCAATGCAATTGTAAATATATATGTAAATAAATGTGGGTAACCGCTCCCACCTTACAATACTTAAAGCACACGTCTAACCCATGCTAAGGTAGGTCCACGTTTTTATTTCAGAAACATATTAAATATGTATTGGCTACAAGGGTCCAATACACAAAAAAACCTTCGTCTCACGAAACTGTGTGAGAGCCATAAAATCTCGACGTCAAATCCACACAAAACGTGGATTAGCTGTAAAGTGTCTTCAATCTATGCTAAACAGAAATTTTGGTTCAAAAATTAGCCACGCATAAGTTTAGCGTGGTTCAATGGTTATTAATTTTATGAAGAAAACAATTACAAAATGCATTTACATTTCTTTAACAAGTATGACTGGGTGTGGGTGTGACGGAGGGATTCCTAGTAACAATGAACCTCCACCAGGGATCCACCCTGAGTCCTGGTACCTGTTCAACTCCGTCATGGATGTCTTGACGGAGAATTGTAGGAAACCAGCTTTGACCTCTTGGCCAATACTCTTTGCGGATAACATTGTGTTGATGGGGAAAAGTAAGGAGAAAGTTGAGGAACAACTAGAAAAGCGGAAGGGGGCTATAGAAGATGGCGGGTTGGGGATCAGCAGAACAAAAACTAAATACTTATGAAGATGGTGACCTCAGTAGGGAAGTGAATCTCAGAATTCAGGTGGGGTGGAGGAGCTGGAAGAGAATATTCGGGGTGTTGTGCGATGGAAGAATAGCCAGTCAAGTCAGAGGTCGAATATACAAGACAGTTGTGAGGTCAGCGCTCATCTATAGTAGTGAGACTTGGGCAACTCACGGGAAGATATTTGATGTGGCAGAGATGCTAAGGTGGATGCTGGAAAAGACGAGAAAGGACAGGATCAGGAACGAAAGGATAAGAGAGATAGTTGGAGTGGTAGAGTGCTCAAAGAAGAAACAGGAAAGAATACAGATACAGTATCTCAGAAGACATGAGAGAAAAGGGACTGATAGAGGAAGACGCCAAGAATAGGATAGGATGGAAAGAGAAGATACGGAACGGCGATCCCAAATAGGGGAAAGCCTGGCAGAAAAAAGAAGTATCAAGCAACTGTACTTGTGTAGGCAATTTGAATACATAAACACAAAAACAGTTGCCTGTATGAAACAAAGTACAGTCAGTACAATAGAGTTGGGGTTAGGATGGTTATTATTAGGATTAGGTTACATATGGAACTGAGATTGTTGTATTACCAGATGTTCAATGAAAAATGTTAAGATTTTAATTCGACCCGATTATAATACTTCCTTTACTATTAGAAGTAAAAGAAAGTAATAAAATTAATAAAATGAAAGGATTTTGATTAAATGTAATCTTTTAGGATAGAAACCAAAACGTTATAACCTTTCCAGGAAACAATATTTTCTAAAAAGTTGGTTCGTCGCTATTCCTGTCAAAAAGTTTGAAATTTTTTGACAAGCTAATTTCAAAATATATTTAGCTAGCAATTCACAAAATTTCAGGGAGCTCACACCAAATCATCAAAAGATTAAAAATGTGATTAAAATCAATTCGATTTTATTAAAAATGTGTTTTTTTTGTGCTGTCTGTTCCCTTAGATCTTTCAAACTACAAGACGGATTTTAATGCAGTTTTCAACAATTGATAGAGTGATTCAAGAAGAAGGTTTGTAGGTATAAAACTATTATAGTAGAGAAAAGTCAGGAAATTAAAAGATTTGTAATGTGGTGTCATAACAAACATATTTTTAACCGACTTCAAAAAAAGGAGGAGGTTCTCAATTCGACTGTATTTTTTTTTAATTTTTTTTTTTATGTTTGTTACCGTTCATTTCCGACTGAGTGTAGCGATTTTTATAATTGTTTTTTTATTTGAAAGCTGGTGCTTCCCGAATGGTCCCATTTTAATTTGAAGGAAATCGTTTACTTCTAAAGGGTTGAAAACTAAAGGATGAAATACTAACTTCTTATTGGATAGCTCGATTTCGATAATTCTTTTTAATTTGAAAGCTAGTGCTTCTTGTGTGTTCCCATTTTAATTTAAGAAACATCTTTCACTTCTAAAGGACTGAAAACTAAGGGATGAAATATTAACTTCTAATTGGATAGCTCGATTTTGATAATTCTTTTTTTATTTGTAGAACACAACCTTAAATTAATCTCCTATCCATTAAAAAAAAAAACTCTACTTATAAAGGGTTAAAAATTAGAGATGACATAATTTATAAATTTTTTCTGGCTAACCCGATTTTGATAATTTTGTTTCTATTACGTACAACGTACCTTTAAATTGTTCACATTTCAATTTGAAGAAAAAAATCCACCCCTTAAGGATAAAAATAGGGGATGAAATAGTGACATTTAACCGAATTTTGATAATTTTTTTCTGTTGGAAAGAGTAATCCACTTAGTTTTGTTATTACATTTAAAAGCAAAAAATTTCAACCCTTAAGGGCAAAAAGGGATGATGTAGTAACTTTTAATATTAAACGGCGCTGCCTCATATGAGCAGCGCGTTTGGAAGGTTAACCATTTTCAAGAAAATAAAATCAGTTATCAAACTTCAGATCACTAAAACGCGAGAAATAAATAAATATTATAAAAAAATGAAAAACCGACTTCAAAATATATAAAAATTCTTAAACAAAAAATGCACTAAAAAGTAACAAAATAATGGCGTATCCTTGCAGTATCTACAACTTACAAATTATTAGGATGATACAATGTACAACTATTGTTATTTTTGGAGTTGGTGTCAGTGAAGAAAATAAATATTAATGGTAATTTGTAAAAATTGTAAAAAGGTTTAGTTGGTATTGGTATTTTGTAGTTTAAAGGTCGCTAGATATTGTTACAGTTCGAGTATATTGTTTAAAAGTTCATTTGAAAAATAATTTTCATAAGGTATTCTCGTTTTTTGCTAAGTACCAATATATTCGTATTTCCTTGGCTGACACCAACTCCAAAAATAACAATAGTTGTACATTGTATCATCCTAATAATTTGTAAGTTGTAGATACTGCAAGGATACGCCATTATTTTGTTACTTTTTAGTGCATTTTTTGTTTAAGATTTTTTATTTATTTTGAAGTCGGTTTTTCATTTTTTTATAATTTTTATTTATTGTGCACTTACATTGCTAACACAGGCTAAACGGCTAAACCTTACGAGATAGATCGAACTAATATGCGGCGAAATTGTGTATCTTAACAAGGTTGATAAAAAAATCCGCGATGGTTTATGTCTATCTCCTAAGGATAACTACAGGAACCATTGTTATCTTTTAGATATTACAAAAAAAAAAATGGTTATCTACCAAGCTATTTTAAACAATACAGTGTTATTCCTTATCCAATTAATTACATTAGATACGTTGTGCATTTCATGTAGATCAAATTTGCCCTTTAAAGCAAATCATAAAAATTAATATTTAAAAAGACTAAAGGTCGCCCAGTGGTCGAAATTCGACCATAATTCGTTACAATTTTTACATACCCAATGGTACACTTCACTTGTAACTGCTTCAAAAACTTTAGCTACTAAGCTAACTACAGCAGATAATGAATTGTATTTGCGAATGTTTGGACAATAATTTCTTGACTAATTTTTTCTTCAAGGTTCATTTAAAGAAAGTGCATCATATAATGATTGAAAATATTTATTTTAAGTTAAGGAAGGAAATAGGCGTAGAGGTTTCAAATCTTTTTTCTTCCATAAATCTTTTACAAAACTATTTCAGAATATTCTCTGAAAATTTCAAAACTGAATATCAATTCGTTCCCAAGTTATAGGTAAGCAATTAAGTGGGTATCCGCATAACTTTTTTATAACGCGTTTTCTTGAAATTACTTTTTTCTAATTTCTGTACACTCTAGCTCAAAAAGTTTTTCAGCAATCATTTTAAAACTTGGCACGCTTGGCACATATTTACATTCTCTTACTACTGTATAGTAAAGAAAGTCTTGTAATAGGGTCGACTTTTCGAATTCAAGCTTTCACCGGAAATACATGTTTTGAGGTCCTCTAAGTCCTAAAAGTAGTTTTTAGAAACAAGTCTGTGTGTGACAGTCATATCGAACGCTTTTCCGAATTTCACCAAGCTTGGAAATTTTCCTTCATATTACATCTTGTTTTGCCGCGAAGCTTTTAGTTGAAATCGGTTAACCGAAAGCTCCACTTTATTCTCGGAGTTTTTGAGCTTTTTCAAATTTTTTCGAAAACGGCTGCAAAGATTTTCTTTAAGCTTATGATAGTTCTTAGACTTATTAATGGCTAAAACTTTTATTTGAAACTTTTTCTTGGGAAAATTTGATTAAGAACGGTTCTGGGGTGAAGGTTGGGAATTCATAAATACATATATGTTGTATACTTGTATGCATATAGTTCTGCTATGTATAGTTATAAGGTGCTTATATATTTCTTTTAACCAACAGCGAGTTTCATAAATGAAAGTAAAAGAAAGTATTGTGACGCCACGCAGCAGATATTTTTCTTTTTATAATGTTGTAAGTCAATTCAAATTACTGTATTTTGAAATATTTTTTAGACAAACAAAAAAAAATATGACTATGAAAAATCAGAAGTAATTTCAAGTGAGTTCCCTACGTTCAAAAGTGAAACAAAAGTACCTTTATGTTTAGATTTTTTCATTTAAAAGCCAAAGATAAAAAATTGGAAATAGGCTGTATAAGTCCTGTTTGAAACTTTGAATTAAGCTCAATCAACGGAGGATAGATTCCTTTCTGCGAAATATCGTTGAAATATTGTAATAAATAAACATAATATTTAAAAATATGTTATAGTATATTATGTTAAAATATATTTTTAATAATATTACTCAATAATCAAATCATCGGTTAAATTTGTTTCCTTCAATTTCAATAATTATAATTTCAAAATTTAAATTCCTCTCACAATATTTTGTTTAAATAATGACATTTGGAATATGGTTTAAGTCTGTGGTCAAACTGAACAACTGAGATTTAAAAATCTACATACTTGTGTGTATTGTGTGTCTGTGTGTGTCAAACGCATGGTAGTGTGTGTGACGTCTTTTTTCATTAATTTAAGGTATTTTGAAGCATTATTATAAAAAAAATTATCTAAATACGCAACTTCCCCAAATTAACTTCAATTGTGCCAAATTTCATACTCCTCCGTTTGTGTAATATTCGGTAAAAAAGTACCATAAATTTTTGCTTCACGTATTAATATATAGATATCAGAAATTTAAAAAGCGTTGGCAGAACGGCTGGCTATTTTGTACGGCGTGCGTAGTGGCTGTTTTATTGATTCCTTCTTTTTATTTATGTAGAAATATTATGTTGGTCTTTTTCTAGGACAAAACTTGAAAAATTCTGCACTAATTGAGCATTTTAACGCATTTTCCTCAAGAAGGCTGACCAATTTTACACAATAACGAAACAAATCTCTACAAAGTTTAAATTAAAAAATTGGCAATTAGTACTAGAAAATAAATATAATGAATTTCAATTAACACCCGATAAAATTAATACAGGGTTTCTAAGGCTACTTTGACATCGTCCAAGGCTACTTTGACATCGTCCAATGCTACTTTGACATCGTCCAATGCTACTTTGACAAATTAAAAATTTTTTAAAAAAATAATTTAATAAAGTATAGTTTAGATTTTCTAAGATTGTTTATACTCTATTAAATTATTTTTTTAAAAACATTTTTAATTTGTCAAAGTAGCATTGGACGATGTCAAAGTAGCATTGGACAATGTCAAAGTAGCCTTGGACGATGTCAAAGTAGCATTGGAAACCCTGTAATGAAATTGATTTAAATATTTGAATTTTTTTATTGTTCATTGTCGAAAATATTAATTAGAAAAAAGGGTATTACAATAATATACTAAATTTTAAATAATTAACAATTACTTAACGAAACGAATTGTAATGGCGTTTTGTTAAAGATACCTCAGATCTTAACATATTAATTACCATTTAACTTAAAAAAGGTACGGTTCCTGTAGAACAGCTCCTGATCTTTTAAATAGCTGAACGGTTTTCAATGATATTTGGTTTGAAAGATCTTTTCAAATTTTCTTAAAGGATCTTCAAATTAAAAATTAAAAATTTAATATTGGAAAATAATTATGATTTTCAAATTTAACACCCGATATAATTAATAATGAAATTGATTTAATTGATACTCATTAGAAATAAACGTATTAAAATAATATACTAACAATTTCAAAAAATTAACAATTACTTAACGGAACGAATTTTAATGGAGTTTTGTTAAAGATACCTCAGATCTGAACATATTGAATACCATTTATTCTTAAAAAGGAACGGTTCCTGTAGGATAGCTCCTTATCTTTTCTACTTAAATAGCTGAACGGTTATTAATGACGTTTGGTATGAAAGATTTATATTATTCTTAATATCGTATAGAACATGTGAAATAGCCAAATATCTCTTCTTAGAGAAGTCGTTTTAAGGATTTTGATGAACTTACTTTGGATCTAAAGTCTGAAAGTATCTATCATTTTTTTCTGTCAAAAAAAAAAATAATTTTTTTACCTATTTTGCTATGAAGGTGGGAAATCTATTAATCATTCAATTAAATTTAGATACTCTCAGCAAAGCGAGGTGGTATTAGCTAGTATGGTATGTAACGTGCTTTGTATAGGCAAGCAATATTACAAGTCGGTTCATTCCAACGATGTTTTGTATAGGCAAGCATTATTACACGTCGGTTCATTCAAGCGTTCAGCATGTACGGTGGCTGCGTTGTTGTTTGTACAATGCCGATGACAAGTGTCAAAATTTTGATTTGAATTTGATAAGAAAATGAAATAAATTTTATGAATTAACAAATTAATATGGAAATTGCAAAATCGCTGTTTAGCAATCGTGGACACGAGGGATATGTTGGAAAAGAGGACCACGACGTAAGTGTGGAAAATGTCAGATGTGACAGCACATATGCCATGAAAATCGTGTACTAAATCGTTGTTTGGTCTTTGTTAGCGAGAAATTGATTCAGCCGTTTCGGATGATAACGACACGGACCATTTGGCGGAGCAAATCGACGGTCTGAAGACGGGCGATGGATTTACGCCGAGTCCTGGGGGCCCGTTCAGTGCCTTGACACCGAGCATGTGGCCGCAGGATATTCTCGCCAAGCTGGAACAGATTCCCGAGGATGCCAACTCCCAGCCCGACTACCGGTATATAAAAAGCACCATTCCATACAAAGCAATTTCGGTTATCTTGGCGTTAAACAATCGGGATCTTGTCCATTTTACTCTGCATTTCCTATAGTAGCCCAGACCTGATAGCAGTATTAAATCTACGCTCTGGACACTATCGCAAAGACTTCTAAAAGTGCTTAGATGTCACTATCGAGTAACTACGTAAGGGTCACTATCAAAAAACTACGTGGGGGTCACTATTGCAAACCTGCGTAAGGGGTACTGATGAAAAAAGTTAAGAAAATTTCGGGTGATATCACTACTGAAAAATGATCAGAAAACTATGTGGAGGCCATTATTGAAAAACGAAGCGTGGGTCACTAATGAAAAAAAATTACTTGTAGGTCACTACTAAAAATTGATCGCAAAACTACGTGTAGGCCACTATAAAAAATAATCAGAAAACTACACGGGGATCACGGTTAACAACTAAATGGGGGTCACTATTTAAAAAAAATCAGAGAACTGAGCAGGAAACACTACCTAAAAAGCTCTTAATACTATCCAGGATTCACAATCAAAACAAGCTTCAGAATTATGCGGGGCCACTATAGAAAAATTTTGATGGTAGTCAAGATCGAAAAATTATGTGGGGGTCACGGTCAAAAAACCTACATTAGGATTACTATAGGAAAAATAGAAAATGTCTTTGATGTTATTATTAGAAAAAGATCACAATCTTTTGATTTTGACCCTCACGTAGTTGGGGTCACCATCAAAAAAGCGGTTTGAATCTACCCGTGGGTCACTATTGATAAAACTACGTGAGCGTTACTATTGTGAAAATAATATAACATTTCTTGAGATCGCTATTGGAAAACAACGTGGGGGTCACTCGATGAATCATCATATTAGAGAAGTGGTTTTTAACCTTGTTGGAAGGGTACTAACCCCCACCATATGCCCATTCACCAAACCCGTCTAACCTAATTGGAAAAATAATTTTTTTTTCAAATTCAAAGTATAGATATGGGACCTATATCTCCATATCAGTGGCGGTCGGTCCATACATGCGGTGGATGCGGCGCATGCCTTGGGATTGTAAGACGATTTTAAAAATTGAATATTTTTTATGATTTATACATTTTTTAATTTACGTAATTATGAAAGGTATCGCTCATAAAATTGGTATAGACTACCACACATCAAATGAACGGCAAAAGCCAAGTTAATGCGCAGCAACCGCCGCATGCGAGTGCTCGGTTAGAATTGGTCGTGCATGCGCATTAGTACGGTCGAGTACAAATCTCTCTCGACGTTTCACATTGCTGGTTGACGCTTGTAGATGCGTTTGACGTTTTGAATCTATACAGTGAATTTACTTGTTACTGATACTGTTCGTGACTTAATTGATTTATTTACCCAGAGGCCATACAAATGTTCTGTTCTTTAGGATAGGGGTGCAATTTCATGCATTGCTCGATTTCCAGCGATTTGGGGTACGTGGCACGATTTCGACTAATGTGCTGCCAGCACTTTGAAATTGGTAAAAAGATGGCTGCCATCTGAGCGATTTCAAGCTTCAACGATTTGACGCTAGGGCAGCAGTTTCAATATCAAAATCCTGGCAGAACATTGGTCAAAAACGGACCACGTGACCAAATTACTGGAAATCGATCGATGCATGAAATTGCACTTTTAGAATATTTTCCTCGTTTTTTAAATAGATTATATGAAGCGGTGATTAATGATTTTTGTAAAAAGGATCGTCGAATAAGGCTAATTTTTAAAAATAAATACTTATCTAATAAAAATTAAATTTTAAAAATGTGGTTTTTATTAACCCCCCCCCCCCCCTTCTAACCACATGCTCTGTTTCAAAAGACACCGTATGCCACTGCTCCATATACCTTATATTAGTCGGGCATGTGTCTTCACCTCTGCCGAACCCCTGAGAATGACTCACCGAACCCTTGGGGTTCGATCGAACCCAGATTAAGAACCACTGCATTAGAGCAGTGCTTCTTAAACTTTTTAGGGTCGCGGCCCCCTGGAACCCAAAGCAATAGCCCACGGCCCCCCATTTTTTGTTAAATTCAGATTAGTTAGAAAAATTATTTTTGATTTTTATTATCATATAAATGTTACAATAAAAGTGTGAATACCGTAAATGCGTTCACTTACTAGTCAATGCATGCATTTACTAATGTTAGCAGTAAAAGCATGAAAAAAATAGGATAATTATGCTTTGAACAATATGTTAATTGTCCATAAATCAAATAACATAACCTCATTTTTTTATTTTAAACATTTTATTAACAAAATTTTAGGTTAGGTTAGTTACCTGTGCTGTGATGCTCTTTGGTAGTAACAAATTATCTAAAGTTTGGCGCCAACGAAACGACAACATTTATAATACTAGATTCAAAAATAAGGACCGCATGAAATCGATAGGCTGTGTTATAAGCAGTTGCAAAAATATTATCATTTCAATATTTCAATACAATATCGAAATTTCATAATTATAATCCAAGCATTTGAATATTTAATCAGTTAAACTTATTTAACGATAATAATTTATTTGTTACATTTGCGACTCTTTGCGGCCCCCTTGCGGGTAGGCCACGGCCCCCTACTTTAAGAAGCACTGCATTCGAGTATATTGTAGAATAGTTGTAAAAAAAAATCAAAACGCTTAATTTGTGTATGTAATAACCAATGGTAATAAAACGCTAAAAACCAATTTCTATCTATTCATTTCTAGTTTTGATGAGTTCGGATTTCGAGTAGAAGAAGAAGACGGGCCCGAACAAAACTCCAATAAACTTCTCGGTGTTCCCTTCCTAGAAGACCCCCAGCACAGGTAAAAAAAAAACCTCCAACCAGCCAAACCATAACATGACCATTCAAAAATCTTATTTCAAGAACCCAATGGATCAGTTATCTGGAATTCGCTCACAACAAGGACTTTTCGGATATGTCCTGGTGGGATAAATTCGATTTTGACGTAAACAAAACCGATAAGTTGCGAAGCATGGTTCGTTCTGGAATACCTCATTCGCTACGACCGCAAATGTGGATGCGAATGTCGGGTAAATATTTAACAAAAAAAAATAGTCGAAACAAAAATCATCCCTTTTACGCATCTTAGGGGCGTTTCAAAAGAAGCAGAAGAGTGAAATTAACTACAAGGACATTGTCAAAGCTTCCAGTAATGATGCGTTAATGACTTCGAAACAAATCGAAAAGGACTTACTTAGAACAATGCCCACAAATGCGTGTTTCTGTCATATGAACGGCACTGGCGTGCCTCGTTTACGACGAATATTGCGGGGCATCGCCTGGCTTTATCCTGATATCGGGTACATTTTTTCTCTTATTTAATTACATCTAAGACGCGTATGACTAACATTTTGTGTGATTATTTGAAAAATGACTATTCCGTAAGACGTGTCACTTGTCAAGTGAGACGACCGTTCTAATTTTTACTTTGTACATAGTTGCATTAAGACAAAAGTGTATGTAACAATGCTCTGAATATTCTAAAATTTTGTAGGTAATTGTCGGTTGGAAACAAGAAATTCACGAGATTTGTCGTGAAGTGGCAATTGTTGTCTCACTTGACAAGTGACACTTCTAACAAGATAGGCTTGAATTTGACTCTAATGTTACGCAACTAATGAATATGTACAAACGGCTTGTTAAAGTCGTACCTTTACTTTCTTCAAGGCGTTCACCCGTTATTTTTATCCAACACTCTCAAATGCACCCCCCCCCCCTTCAGTCTATTTTGGGAATCGCTGTTTTAAGCGATATTGTACAGTTTCCATATAGACCAGGGCAAATAATCTTTGAACAGAAAAAAAATAGTAGTAGGGATGAAACCCATTAGAAAAGGAAGAGAATATAACAAAAATGAAAGGAAAAATAAATTACGATCGATCTGAGGTGGGGAAGTGGAAAAGGGGGAGGGGTTTAAAGGTAGGAACGGTTAATCTCGAATTTCCGACAAAACTACAAGTCCTATGGAAAAATAGCAAAGTTGTAGATAATAAGTAGATCTACACTTTTAATCAGCCCCCTACAACTCCATGTTACAAAAATGTGACCATTTTTACTCGATTTGCAGTCACTAGTTGCCATTTAGTTGCCAACGAGTTGAACGAAGAAGACCACAAAGACTGACAAAGACCGTAGAATTTATGAAAGTCGGAGAAAAGAAATAATTTTTTTTAAACGTCAGGCAAGTTATTAAAATGAAACTTTTTTAAATGTTTTCATTATTATTGTTATTATGAGAATAATTATGATAAGTATTTTTATATAATAATTATAATAACTCTGATAAGTTTAAGTGGTAGGGGGGTGTTTGAGACGTATGACTCTTATAACAACACAGATTTCTGTAGAAATCGGTCACGTTTTTTTAGCATTTCTCGTATCTAAGTGACAAGGGGCTGCTTTTAATACAAACACTTTTTTCACATAACCTCAAACTTTATGTGAAAAATTCCAATAATCAAGTTTTTAGTTTTATCTTTTAAAAGAAAAAAAATTTTATGAAATTTTGTAAAGCTAAACTGTAATTCTTCAGGACTAAGAAAAAAATGTTCAACTCTTCAGTGAAGGGTGGAAACACAAAACTTAAGACTTTAAAAAAATTACTAGACCAGTGCTTTTAGCTTTTGAAAATCGTAAAAAGTGAAAAAAAATTATAGTAGTATAAAACCCACTGGAAAAGAAAGAGAATATAACAAAAATTAAAGGAAAAATAAATTACGGTCGATCTGAGGTGGGGAAGTGAAAAGGGGGAGGGGTTTGAGGGTAGAAATGGTTAATCTCGATTTCCGACAAAACTACAAGTCCTATGGAAAAAAGTTAAATTGCAAAATTGTAGAAAATACGTAGATCTACAACTTTTGTGCTATCACTTTTTTCACATAACCTCAAAATTTATGTGAAAAATGCAAAATACCAAGCTTTTGGATTTTAATTTTTATCTTTTACAGAAAAAAAAATTTTTAACACGAAATTTGGTGAACACTTATCTTTCAATGTCCCAAACACAGTATTTTTTTTATTTTAGATATTAATTTTTTCACCTTATAATGACCTAATATCGAAAAAACATCCTAATTTTCAATCGAAAATTTTCACGTCAAAATATCTGATTTTTTTACAAAGTTGGTGTGCTTTTTGTTTGTTAAAACCTCTACTTTCTGATGGTGCAAAAAATATACACATTACAATGCTTAATGTTCTCAGAAAATGCAATAATTAAAGTGTAAATTTAAATAAATTGCTCTTAATTGTATTTGTACAATTGCATAATGTACAATTTTGAGCAATTTATTAAAATTTACACTTTAATTATTGCATTTTTGGGACCTTAAAAGGTAAATTTTTACAAAATTTCATGAAAAATTTTTTCTTTTTTTTGTAAAAGATAAAAATAAAAAAATTGATAACTTTGAATTTTTCACATAAATTTTGAGGTTATGTGAAAAAAGTGTAGGTACAAAGTTTGTAGATCTACGTATTATCTACAACTTTGCAGTTTAACTTTTTTCCATAGAACTTGTAGTTTTGTCGGAAATCGAGATTAACCGTTTCTACCCTTGACCCCCCCCCCCATTTTTTTTTCCACTTCCTCACCTCAGATAAACCGTAATTTATTTTTCCCTTCATTTTTTCAATGGGTTTCATCCTACTATATTTTTTTAAAGTCGTTAGTTTTATGTTTCCACCTTTCACTGAAGGGTTGAACATTTTTTTTTTTAGTCCTGAAGAATTGAAGTTTTAGCTATTTCCATGTAATTTTAGATATTGCCAAGGTATGGGAATGATTGCAGCATCTTTGCTGTTATTATTGGAAGAAGAAGACGCTTTCTGGATGATGTCAACAATTGTCGAAGATATTCTCCCAGCATCTTACTATAGTCCTACTTTATTAGGTAAAACTTTTTAAAAATTATTTTTAAAACAAACGTTATCCTGTTGTTTTTACAGGAATTCAAGCTGATCAGCGCGTTCTTCGTACATTAATTTTCAATTATCTCCCCGAGTTTGATAATATCTTAAAAAATCACGACATTGAATTGTCCTTAATCACATTACAGTGGTTTCTCACGTTGTTTGCGAGCGTTGTTCACATGAAAATCCTGCTACGAATATGGGACCTATTTTTCTCGGAAGGCTCGATAATCCTGTTCGAAATCACGTTGGCCATGCTCAAGATCAAAGAGCCCGACCTAAAAATATTGGAAAATTCCGCCCAAATATTCAACGCACTCTCGGACATTCCAGGAAACGTGGACGATATCAATCAAGTGCTGGAAGTGGCCGAGAATATCGTTAGTTTCTTGAATAAAGGAATGATCGAGACGCATCGACGTCGACATCTGGCGTATCTCATGGCTGACCAGGGTACACTGGTCGGTAACCCAGAGGCCACCTCCAATTTGCCTAAACAACACTTGGCCCGGCGGCAAATGAAGAAGCAAAAGTCCATGTTTCAAATGCTCCTCTTTGGCGACGAGGCGACCGAAGACGACATCAAATGTAAAAATGTCAAGCAAACCGAGATTCTGGTCGATCTGCGTGAGGCGATCCTTCAAGTAAATAATTAATTCCATGGAGAATAGAAACCAGAAGATATATCCCTTGATATCCTTATAACATTAAGCCAAATATACAATATCAGTAAAGTTTACGTTTAGCGTTGGAAATTACGGTAATGAAACGAAAATTAAGGTTATGACTAAACGGTGAAGGTTAGACAAACGAGGCAATCTGCATTCTTAAGAGACAGTTGACGCATGCGCTCTTGTTCCGCCGTAGCGTCAGTCTCGTTATTTAATAGCCACACCATGTATGTACACAAATAAACAGCCCATTTAACTGCCAAAATGGCGGCCATTTGTATTTTCTACTGTATTTTTAATTTAGTTATTTTTATATCAAATATATTGAAATAGGAATTCGAAGATTTCGCGCGCTAGATTCTGAAGACGATTATCCTACCCGATATGCGACTATTTGCCTCCGTCCCCGTGGTACTTTCAAAATATTACTTCGGGCTCCTGGTCTCTATTCTTAATGTTACATCCCCAGTCGTATTTTACGTCCCTAGGTAGTGTTTGATCGTTTTTTTTTTTTTTTAATAGGTAGCAAGACATTTTATGGCGGCCGAACCAAAATTAGCTTCGCAAATTTCCCTGGTCGCCGATTACTCGATGGAGAGTCACTCGGCGGATCATGACAACTACGTGAACGTCTCCCGAAGCCGAAAGCGACGAGCCAAGGCTCTCCTCGGTATTTCACCGCCCGATAATTGACCACTTTCACAAATGATCATTGCGTCTTTTCTATTGTAGATTTTGAACGGCACGACGACGATGAACTTGGCTTTAGGAAAAATGATATTATTACGATAATAAGTCAAAAGGACGAGCATTGTTGGGTTGGCGAACTCAATGGACTGCGAGGTACCGTTAACACCAATTTTTCAATTTGTGATATTTTCGTACAGATTTTATGTAATACTATTTACCAGAACTAAACCATTTGCATAAGGTGCACCAGGTTCCAAAATTATACATTGACCCAAGTATCACTTCAGATACGAAGCATTACCATTCATTGCCAAGCATTGGCATATGGGTCATCCTTTTACACTTGACACTTAACATTTTTGAATCGTCTGGAATTTTTTTTACAGCTTCTTTACGTAAATTTAATTGACCCCTATTTTTGGATTTGCCTTAAATTTTCTTTTGAAACTATGCCCATTTTAATTTTCGTTGATTTGCTGAATTTTATCCAACCTTTTTCTATTTGATATTTAATATCTCCAGTTCTACTATTTGGATAAATGTCGATTTACTCCACACTTTGTGTTGTTAAAGGTTTCAAAGTATATTTTTTAATAACATTTTTTTTTCATAAATTTTATAAACAATTGCAATTTAATTGGGTTGCCTATAACACCCCCGTACCCCAACTTGAATCGAATTAAAAGAATATAATTTTTTTTCACCTCTATTAGTGTTTTTACTTTCTTTTATTACTATATAGATAGTAAAGGAAGTATTGTAATCGGGTCGAATTTTCGAATTTGAGCTTTCACCGGAATTACATGTTTTGAGGTCCCCTGAGTCCAAAAAAGTGGTTTTTAGAAACATGTCTGTGTGTGACAGCCATATCGTATCAAAAGCTTTATCCGAATTTCACCAAACTTGGAATCTAGCCTCCATTTTATACCTAGTTGTGCCGAGAAGTTTTTGGTTGAAATCGGTTAACCAAAAGCTCTACTTCATTCTAAGAGTTTTTGAGCTTTTTCAAGTTTTTTCGAAAATGGCTCCAACGATTTTCTTTAAACTTTCTATAGTTCTTAGATTCATTAGTGGCTACAACTTTTATTTGAAACTTTTTTCTGGGAAAATTCGAATAAAAACGGTTCTGGGGTGAAGGTTGGAAATTCGTATATATATGTACATATAAGCTGTAAAGTGTATTCATATTACTTTCTGTTACTACTTAATAGTGAAGTACTGTAATCGGATCGAATTTTTGATTTCGAGTTTCCACCGGAAATATACGTTTACACCAAAATGTCGATTTTAGATAAATGTGTGTGTGTGACAACGATATCGTATCGATAGCTTTATCCGAATTTGCAAACTTAGAATTTAGTCTGCATATTCAAAAACATCAAGTTGTGCTACGAAGCATTTCGTTGAAATCGGTTAGCCGGAAGCTCCAATTTATTAAACATTTATGACCTCGGCTTCAATTTTTCAAAAAACTGGCCTATTTTCAAAGTGCGGTAACTCGGAAATTCATTGACCTGCAGAGCTCCGGTTGGGTTTATTTTGTAACAAATTTAATGCTCTAAAAAATGTATAGACTAGCTTTCGAATAAAAATGCATGGATTAGGAAATACCGCGCAGAATCTGAAACAAGTTAAAAAATTTCACGTCTTTTCCTCTATAAAAATTTTTCCACAACTTTTTGAAAATTGCAAACTTGAGAATACAAAGCTCTAATTGGTCCAAACAACATACTAAAAAATCAGAAATACATCATGTTTTGCGAATTTATTGTTGATTTTGACTAGCCTATATATGTTATACTAGATTTAGATGGTAGGAAAAGGACAGTACAATAATTGTATGCTTTTAAGTTTTGACCTTTGTTCGACAATCATCGTTTTGTAATCGTTTTTTTTTTTTCGTGTAATAGAAAATTTAGAAATTCAAAAATATCTGCAATTGCATTTGTCGTCAAATCGTCGATTTTTAATCCGATTAAATTGAACTTGTTTTTCGACCTTGGTCAAATCTTCACCGAAGAAATGAGAAGTTTTGATTCATATTTTAAAACATTTTTGAATAATACATTTTATTTGGATCATTCCATTTAATAAAAATCAACTTTTCAAGGGGAGTTCTCGCAGATTTTTTCCTAAATCTTATCAAGTAATTGTCAGCATTATAATAAAGACTGGAATTGTTGTATTTATTTTCTCTACAATGACAATTAACTATAGAAAATGCAGTCGTTTATTAATTTAAGAGAAAAATGTAAATTTAAACACATGAAAATTTCCAAGATATCTTCAACCTCAGTATTCTAAAATTTAAAGTAAAACTTCGTTTATTACAACCCTTAACCTAAATTTTTTTTCTCCGAAACTAATATAGATAACGGAACAAATTTTTCAAAATAACATTTAAATTAATGAATTCTATATTCTAAATTTTTTTTCTGCTTACAACAAAATATTTAAGTGGTAAAAACATTAATGAAATATTTAGCGGGCTCTTTTCATACCTCCTCTTAGTTGACACCCACCGAAAAAATATATTTTATGCAACCATCAGGTAACTACGCAAAAATTTCGAAAAAATTGATTTGGCGGAACATACTTTTAAAAAATATAAACCGCACTAATGTTTGGATAGCGACCATTAGATCTATTTAAAAAAAAAAAAACAAATTAATTAAAAAATTTTTAAAAAATTCTGTAAAATGTTTTATATTATGAAAATCACATTTTAAACCATACAAGACAAAATATATTAGGTAAATAAAAAATAAACCCTTTCATTTAATCAATCGTCATCACTGGCACTTTCAATCTATATATTGTAACAATATAGCGTTCGATTGAATATCGATATTTGTTAGTATTTCTATAGGTCTAACAATTTTCTACATCTTGCATTTAAGAAGTTTTGAGTTGTAATAATCTAGTTATACTATTTTAACAGATAAAATAATTAAAAAATCAATTTTAAAAATGTGGAATATTTTTAAATTACTTTAAGGATAACAAATCTACCTATAAGTTAGGTTGCAGTAAATGACTCATGAGTAAAAAATGATAATGAAATAATAAAAAAATTCAAACGCATTGAATTCAAAAAGAAGAAAAAAAAATAGAATGACTTTTGAAGCAATAAACGTTCACCCATTTTATCCTTTCAATGTTTTTTCTTCCCTAATTTTCAATTTTATGACTTAAAAATAGGAATTATAATGCTAGTAACCAACCTATTAGTCATTTCTCTGTTAAAAAATTCAAAAATTTCAAAATATGTAAGATACAAATCGTAAATTGTTAGGACTACTAAAATAGTAACTAAGATCAAACTCTATTATAATATACATACATTGAAATTGATAGTAATGACGATTGATTAATTGAAAGGATTTATGAAAAACCCTAAATTATTCCATTAGAAAACATTTTCCAAGCATAATTACAAAGAAAAAAATCTATTAAAATATAAACCTAAGCAAAAAATAAATGTAAAACCAAACAAAAAAAATCCAAACCATTAGCATGTATCTCCAAATACGTTTTTCGAATGCCATGCAGTCGTCATTATATAGTGGATCAAATCGAAGTATCTTTGGCGACTGTTTCGCAATGATTTATGGAAATTTTTAAAATAATATTATGTGTTATATGGTTTAAAATGTGATTTTCATAATATAAAATATTTAACAGAATTAAAAAAAAATTTTTTTATTAATTTGTTGTTTTTACTTTCTTTTACTACTAAATAGTAAAGGAAGTATTGTAATCGGGTCGAATTTTCGAATTCGAGCTTTCACCGGAAAAACATGCTTTGAGGTCCCCTGAGTCCAAAAAAGTGGTTTTTGGAAACATGTCTCTGTATGCGTGGCTTTGTGTGACAGCCATATTGTATCGAAAGCTCTATATGAATTTCACCAAATTTGTGCCGTGAAGCTTTTGATTGAAATCGGTTAACCGAAAGCTCCACTTTATTCTAAGAGTTTTTGAACTTTTTCAATTTTTTTTGAAAACGGCTCCAACGATTTTCTTTAAAATTATTATAGTTCTTAGACTTATTGATGCCTACAGGTTTTATTTAAAAATTTTTCCTGGGAAAATTCGAATAAGGACGATTCTGGGATGAATGTTGGGAATTCATTTAAACATATAGGTTGTATACTTGTATGCATATAGTCCTGTTTATATGTATAGTTATAAAATGCTTATAGCTCTTTTAACCAACAACGAGTTTCATAAATGAAAGTAAAAGAAAGTACTGTGACGCCTCGCAGCAGATATTTTTAAATATTAATTTCAACTTGCGACGTTTCGTCGTTATGATTTTGACTTCATCAGGCAACCTTGGAATATTCAATAAAAACATATAGTCTGCTGATGCAAAATTATAATAGTAGGGGAGCCCACGATGCCAAATCGGGATTTACTCGAGCGTCATCGAGACCTATTGGGTAGCCAAGCTTAGATGATAAAAAAAAAAGAATGTCATATAATATATACCTTTTCAGCGGTGGGGGAGCGGCTATAGATTTTCAAAAATGTAAAAAAAAAACTGTTACATGGACATACCCGAGCGCGTCAGATATTGATAGCATCCATGTCCTAAATATTTTTAAAAATGTACATGTGTTAATCTGATTGTTTCCATGATTGAACATATAAACCAAGATGGTGGCGCGCGCGGTCTCCCCAAGGTAGAAAAATTGGATTTATGAGAAAGACCTACTCGTAAATAACATACTCAAAATCATTTCTACCCCACTTTTTACAAAGCAAAACTCCCTACTGCCTGGGCTAAGACGATATCTACACAAATCGCGCATCATGTCGCAATACTTAGCTTTAGTTTCTGAATGCTTTGCATCAACTCAGGTGAATCGTCACATTAGAGTCACGAAGAAACCCAAGACACCTGGAGACCATTGAACAAGATTGCTCGAATCTCTAGTTGATGGATATTTGATAATTTTTACTCAATCACATATTGAATCTGGTAAATCCCCAGTATAACCCAGTAACAACTGCTAAAAATTATTTAGATATCTTCTCTTTTAACGCATATAGATCGCTTAATATCTGTACGAAAATATTTGTAAGACAGAGTATTAGATGTTCAAAGAACAGCAATAAATATTTTTGACTCAAACTCGGGGTTTAGCCATGAAAACGATTTATTTTTAGGGTGGTTTCCGGCGAAATTCGTTAAGCTGTTGGATGAGAGAAGTAAGCAGTATACGTGTGCGGGGGATGATAGCATTTCGGAGACGATCACTGATCTGGTTCGTGGATCGTTGTGTTCTGCAATCAAACAAGCCCTGGAACATGGAATGAAACGGCCGTTGTTTTTGGGCGGCCCTTGTCATCCGTGGCTCTTCATCGAGGAAGCCGCCACCAAGGAGGTGGAACGCGACTTTAACTCGGTTTACAGCCGACTAGTGCTATGTAAAACGTATCGTTTGGATGAGGACGGCAAAGTGTTAACACCAGAAGAAGTAAATTTAATTGGGCGGCGAAACAAATTGAGTTGTAATTCTTTATTATTGATTTACAGTTGTTGTATCGATGTGTTCAGGCAATCAATCATTCGCATGATAACGCTCACGCACAAATGGACGTGAAGCTACGTTCGTTAGTATGTTTAGGATTAAATGAACAAGTTTTACATTTGTGGCTGGAGGTGTTATGCTCATGTATTGAAGTAGTACAAAAATGGTACGGTATTAGTTTTTCTGAAAACTTAAATCACCTAAGGGTGCAATTTCATGCAACGCTCGATTTCCAGCGATTTGGGGTCACGTGGTACGATTTCGACCAATGTGCTGCCAGGATTTTGACATTGGTAAAAAGATGGCTGCCATCTGAGCGATTTTAAGCTTCAACGATTTGACGCTAGCGGCGCTAGGGTGGCCGTTTCAATTTCAAAATCCTGACAGAACATTGGTCGAAAACGGACCCCATGACACAAATCGCTGGAAATTGAGCGATGTGTAAAATTGCACGTTAAGGCAGTATTCTAGTCTAGAGGCAAAAATTTCAGGTAATTTTTGAAGTGTCATAAAAAAAAGCAATTAATATTTTTACCATCCATGTTTTTACTAGTTATTTATTAACCTTACAAAAATACAGAAAAAAATCAAAAAACAAAAAAAGTTAAAAATTAGCAGCTGATGAAGTGGGGGGTCTCGAAAAATTGACACGTGACGATAACCATGATTTCAACCCTCAAGTGAAACCAAAAAAAAATTATTTATCTAGAATAATGTCGTAATGTCTGGAACTACGGAAAAATTGGAAAAACATTTTTTTACAAAATGGCGGTTGTCGGAAAAAAACATTTTTTTACCATTTTTTTTGATTGTTTCGAATTTTTTAAAAATAGTTACAATTGAAATTTGGGAATGGGGATAGTTCCGGGTCATAATAAAAAGGCAATTAATATTTTTACCATTCATTTTTTTATTAGTTATTTATTAACCTTACAAGAATACAGATAAAAATCAAAAAACAAAAAAAGTTAAAAATTTCAAAAATTAGGAGCTGATAAAGTGGGGGGTCTCGAAAAATTGGCACGTGACGATACCAATGATTTCAACTCTCCTAGCAATATGAAACCAAAAAAAAATTGTTAATCTAGAATAATGTCGCAATGGGGATAGTTCCAGGTATCGACAAGTCTATAAAGAAGACTCGAAAAATTTCAGGTAAAGCGGTCCAGTAGAACCTGAGAAATCGTGGGTATCGTTTTTAAAAAGACACTTTCGAGAAAAACGCGTTTAAAGTTTCGGGTAAAGTTACATCCAGTGGCCATACAATGGTAGTTAATACTTACATTTTTTAATCAACGATTCCTGGTCCAAAAATATTCAAAATTTTGAGAAATCCTCTCAAGGGCATATTCTTCAAGGTTTAAACTTTGAGAATATGAAAGAAAAGAAAAATCGATTTTTTTCAAATTTCCTAGAGGTCCGAATTTCGAGCGTTTTTTAGCAATTGATAAAAAAAAAGTATTTGATATATTTACTATACATTTTTTATCATTTGTTTATTTATATTCAGAGATTACACAAAATTAATTTCAAAATTTTTTTTTTCAATCAGTTATGCGTCTTTAAAGTGGGGGGGGGGGTAAAAAAAGGCCGTGTCCTCGTCGCCATGATTTTTGCCCTTGTGGTCATTTGAAAAATAAAACAATGATGGATTCTTGATAAGTACGAATGTCGCTATCGCATGAACCTCCAAAACTGAAAAAAAAATTTTTTTTCATAAAATGGCGGCTACTCACAAATAAAGGTCGATTTTTTCACTCATTTTTTACCTTTGTCGAATTTTTTAAAAATATTACAAATTTAAAATTTTCATTTTTTGTTGGTTCATCCGATAGAGAGATATTTAAAGAATATTCATGCCAAATTTCAAGTAAATCGGCTGATTAGAACTTGAGATATTAGGGCTATCGCATCGAAAAAAGTAGTTTCGAGAAAAACGCGCTTAAAGTTTTACGTTAGGTCTCAACCGGTATAGTTGGCACGACACTAAAACGGCTATAACTTCGGAAATAATGTGAATTTTGAAAAAATCCTTTTAGGGAGATATTTTTGAGTATATAAACTATCGGATTATGAAAAAAAAATTCCGATTTTTTCAAATCTCTAGACTAGAATGTCCCTTTAAGTCATTAACTACTAGTTAAGATTGGATTTTTTCTGAATATATAATGCTTTTTGTTGTCGAAATCATGAGCTAATCAGTTGCTGTTTTAGGTATCACCCGTGGTCGTTTGTATATAGTCCTGGATGGGTACAAATCAAATGTGAACTTCGAATTCTGTCACAACTATCATTCAATCTGAATCCCGACTGGGAAATTCCCGTGAAAAAAGAAACCAACAGCCAACCATTGAAAGATGGGGTTCGAGATATGCTTGTCAAACATCACCTGTTCAGTTGGGATCTTTGAAAATCAATAAATACGAATATTCTTAATCTGTCCAATAGATAAATTATATAAAATAATTTATTATATGTTCTATTATAACTATTTTGAGCTTGATTAAACTATATTATATATTAACGAACTAATAAAAATTATATAAAAATCATAAATGGGTGGAAGAACTTAGACAAAAAAAAATCCTTCAAATTTAATTTTCTTAATTTTTTTTTATTGTATAAAATTAGTAAATTTATTATACATTATATATATTAACAGTAATATTATCGGCACATTATGGCAAAATCAGTCTGTTGTTTCGATTAAGTAAAAAATTTCGTCTTAAAAATTACGTTGAGGTAAGTACATAATATGTTCATTAAATAGCTGCATTTTTGAAGATTTCAGTCCATGAACGTACCAAGCTTTCGACTGAGGAGGTGGAGGAGAGAAAATAATCTTTGACGAAGCTTTCTTCATTCCCTTTTTTTTCACTGTATTGTAAGGATAAAAATGATGTATGGATCTATGATGTCCAGTATTTCAGAAATTTTCTCATTAAATTAATTAATTTTGAAATACTACATTATATATACTTATATATATATGTATATATAAGTATATATATGAATACGCACACACACACACACACAAGCTGATACCCGCCCGCTTTGCTGAGCGTATCTAAATTAATACGATTGAATAATAGAAACCTTTACCCAAAATAAAAAATTCAGATATTTTAACAAAAAACAAAAATTAGATATTTCTAGACCTTTGTTTCATAAAAAGTTCATGAAAATCCGTTAAACTACTTTTCAAGGATCAGATATAAGCTATCTCATATCTAGTAGGTGCTTTGCGTTTATTTGAATATTGTATAATATCTATACTTGTGTTTCTTTAAGACTTAAGAACCTTTTACACCAAATGTCATATGAAATCATTTATTTATTTTAGTAGAATGGATTAGTAGTTATCCTTCAGGAAGCGTACCTTTTTTAGGATAAATAATATTCAATGTGTTATCTTAAGATCTGAGGTATTAGGTTAGGTTGCCTTAGGTTCACTGTTCTAGGATATAGTATTAAGTTCATTATGTCTTATCGGCAAGTCTGCTATTTCCTGGGGTCCAAGATTAGACAACGAATTCTTATAGATCTTGCTAAAATAAATTGAAAATTAAGAATATAGTTTTTTGGGAAAAAAACAACGCGATGGTCACATCAAAGTTGCTATTTTCTATTGAAAAATAAGTTGGGCTGGATTTCTTTTTTTTCTGGGGGCTCTGCCTAACGGCTTCACCTCTCTTAGTCAAACTCCTAATCGGGATCACTTAAGTCGAACGGTCTGTTTTGGTTATTAATTCTTACGGGTGTCATTTTGGACTTAGATATTTCTTTTTATGAATGAAATCATATTTACTGCAGAGGATTTCCTTCTCCTTCCTCGATAATTCAAATGTTTACTCAGTCGAACTATAGATAAGATATTAACTACCTGTAAATTAACTATGGATTTATGGTGGCTAAGAATTGAACCTATCGCTATAGGTACTTCTATGATCATTATAATTTTCAAGGTTGCGAACATTAATTTATAATAATAATAAATTACATAATTAAAAATCATGTCGTCTTTACGATATGATATGTTTACGTACATTGTATCACAACTGCCTGCCGATGTATGTTTTTCATTGCGCAGTTTTTATTTTTTTGCTCAGAAAATCAAAATTTTTGTAATATTTACTACTTGTAGTGAAAATCTCGTCCAAATCGGACCAGCCGTTTTCAAGTTTGTCAAAAACAAACAAACAGACAGGGAAAACTATTCGAAATTTAAAGTAGCCTATAATGTAAGTTGGAATATTTAATAACTTTTTGTGAAAATTTCATTGAAATTGCTTGAGCCATTTTCAAGTTTACCCTGGACAAACAATGTTTTTTTTTTTTGGGTAAAAGTGCAATGCAAATGGAATTTATTTTTTAGTATAAACATATGAAAATGTAGGTAATAAAGAGTATTCAACAAAACACCTTACATTTTTTAGATTAGATAAAAATCTCAGCTGAGAAAAATAATTCCGTTTATGTTCCCTCGCGCAGGTGACATGTAACGTTTTCATTATATAGGTATTCAAACAGCAGAAATCTTCAATCTTATTATTGGTATAGATATCTACGATTTCATAAATACAATAATATTAAGACTTAAAAACTTAGATAATCAGTTAAATAAAGCACCCGCCCCCCCTCTGCATCTTTTTTGGTACGTCCATGTCTAAGTCATGGTTCTTAAACTAAACATTAACGAAACTTTGTTCGCGGGTGTGATTCTGAATCAGTTCAGGGACTATTCGCATGTGTATTCTTAAAAAAAGCGTTCGCATAAATTCTGAACTGTTTGTAACCGTTCGATTGTTGAAATTCGATTCTTTAAAAACATGTGCAGTTGGTTTTTGCAGTTAGTTACGGTTTGTTCGAGATGAAAATAAAGTCGTAAGTAATTTTAATTTTATCTAGATCGTAATTTTTTGAAGACGTTCGCGAGAAAACAAATCTTGAACTTTTTTATAACTGGGCATGCGCTCGATCACAATTCTGCATGTGATTCGAACTGATTCGATTCAAAATGAAACTCGCGAACAAAGCTATAAGTTACTTTTTGTGCATACAACATTCAATCAAATTTCAAGAAGTTTCCATGTTTCTATGTACTATAACAGGAACCAGTAAACAGTGTTGACTCGTTAATTGAGTGACTCCCGGCGTTTCACTGGTTCCCGACTGCGTTGCGAAATTATTTTCACTTGATATTCCCGTACTGTTCGAGCCGACATCTGATAATGTCGCTTCATCGTTTAAAGTTAGTAGTGGTTCGACTAAGGCTACCGATAAATGTTCCGACTCCTCATGCGGAGTCATCGTCGAGTATCCATGGTCGGAATCACCCGTCGTATGCGGACGTCGATAGCCTGCCGATAGACGATATGGAGATATCGCCTCTAGATTATATGCCATCAACCGTTCGCGATATCCGTCCCTTTCCTCGTTCATGTCGTTCATTTCGATATGACTAAGTCGCATGGACGTGGGCGGATTTGCCTCTGGACCGGATTCCATGTACAAATCCTCGTTGCTCACACTAGCGTTATGCTGACGATAATAATAAATAATAAGCGATAAAATAAGAAAGAGTACAACTAACGATCCGGCAACCGGACCAATTGCAGAATATGTCGACCCCAATCCGTTCACGGAGGTGATCACATCCAACGACGAACTTCCGTATGGATGTGCTGAACCTAGAACCCCATTGAAGCATGCTGTTAGGGACGTACAAAATGGGTTTACTAGTGGCGTTTCGGCATCCACGTCGATCTGGCACCATTCACATCCAACAACCCCGAGACAACTATCATGGGTTGTATACGACTCGCAATGGAAATTTGAGCATGGTTTTAAGCTGGACAGTTTCGAGTTTAACATGTTTAAGATGGTTGAATGTTCATAGATTAGCATAGGGCATGTTGGGTTCATTAAATAGGAAGCGTTTATATTGGGACATGCTTGTTTATGGAGGTTCATGGGACACTCGCATGGACATTCACATTCGTTTTGTTCCATTCGGTTGCAGTTAAAACACAGGCGGTCAACCTAAAAAAAAAAACAACTACTTTGAAGATATGTGGGTAAGTGTCAGTTACAACTACGCTATCTAGTATTAACAAATAGCACTAGTTCAATGATGACAACATCCCTCTATAGGATATGTCTGGATATAACATATAGCTAGAAACATCTTTGTAATATTTTGTTTCTAAACTGAACCCAAAACTTTGAAATAGTTCTTATAAAAATAAAAATGGGTGACCCTGTAAACCATCCCTACAACTTTCCACTAGTTTTGAGGCCATAGTCGATCGATTTTAAATTTATGTGGATGACATCCGACGAAGCTTTTTAAGTACAATAAATAAAAATTATAACAAAATGAAAAACCGACTTGAAAAGAAATAAGAAATCCTCACCAAAAATTGCACTAAAAAGTAACAAAATAATGGCGTATCAATGCAATGTCTACAACTTACAAATTATTAGGATGATATAATGTACAATCATTGTTATTTTTGGAGTTGGTGTCAGCCAAGGAAATACGACAATATTGGTACTTAGCAATCAACGCAAATACCTTATGAAATTTATTTTTCAAATAAACTTTTATACAATGTACTCGAACTGTAACAATATCTAGCGACCTTTAAACTACAAAATACCAATAAAGAATTAAACCTTTTTACAAATAATCATTAATATTTATTTCTTTGGCTGACACCAACTCCAAAAATAGCAATAGTTGTTCATTATATCATCCTAATTTGTAAGTTGTAGACACTGCAAGGATACGCAATTATTTTTTTATTTTTAGTGCAGTTTTTGTTTATATTTTTTTATTTATTTTGAAGTCAATTTTTCACTTTGTTATAATTTTTATTTATTTCTCGATTTGTAGTGACCTGAAGTTTGATAACTGATTTTATTTCTTTGAATATGGGTAAAGCTACTAAACGCGCTGCTCATATGAGACAGCTCCGTTTAAATGTTAAAAAATACTACTTCATCCCTTTTTGCTCTTAAGGGTTGAAATTTTTTGCCTTTAAATGTAATGAAAGAACTAAGCGGAATACTCTTTCCAGTAGAAAAAAAAATTCTCAAAATTCGATGATTCAGTTAAACGTCACTATTTCATCCCCTATTTTCATCCTTAGGGGATGGATTTTTTTCTTCAAATTGAAATGTGAACAATTTAAAGGTACGATGTATGTAATAGAAACAAAATTATCGAATCGGGTAGCCAGGAAAATTGTATTACTTCATCCCTAGTTTTTAACCCCTTATGAGTGGAGTTTTTTTTATAAAAATGGATATGCGATTAATTTGAAATTATGTTCTACCAAAAAAAAAAATTATCAAAATCGAGCTATCCTATAAGAAGTTAATATTTTATCCCTTAGTTTTCAACCCCTTAGAAGTGAACGATACCTAAGGATGAACACTTAGAGGGTGCATTTTTTCTTCAAATTGAAATGTGAACAATTTAAAGGTACGATGTATGTAATAGAAACAAAATTATCAACATCGGGTTAGCCAGGAAAAATGTATAATATTTATATTATTTCACTCCTAATTTTTAACCCCTTATAAGTGGAGTTTTTTTTTTTTTTATAAAAAATGGATATGAGATTAATTTAAAATTATGTTCTACCAATAAAAAAAAGAATTATCAAAATCGAGCTATCCAATAAGAATTGCATATTTCATCCCTTAGTTTTCAACCCCTTTGAAGTTAACGATTTTCTTCAAACTAAAATGTGACCACACGGAAAGCACCAGCTTTCAATTAAAAAAAGAATTATCAAAATCGAGCTATCCAACAAGAAATTAATAGTTCATCCCATAGTTTTCAACCCTTTAAAAGTGAACGATTTCTAATTAAAATGGGACCACACGGGAATTACCAGCTTTCAAATAAAAAAAAAATTATCAAAATCGGTTGACTCAGTCGAAAGTTCTGAGATAACAAACATAAAAAAATACAGTCGAATTGAGAACCCCTTCTTTTTTTTGAAGTCGGTTAAAACAATGAAATTTTTTTTAGTTTCTCAATTTTTGAATATCTTTGAAACGGCTCAGCCAATTAACTTTAAAATCTAATTAGATCTAAGTCTGAATGATCGATTTCGAACGCCGTTTTTAAGATATTCTACGACAAAATTGTATTTATACACACACGGCCAGATGTTTCGGTGGGAATAGTCAATATGGCTTCCTAGGACCTCAATACGTGGAGATCTGATGAAAACTCGACAAATGACAAGAACTTTGTTACTATATTAGTAACTATAGATGGCGTAATTATATAACTGACACGAATTATGAAGGTCGTTCTTACCATACTGCAAGGGCAAAAAGTTTTTTCACAACTAGAATTCACGACACCAACGAATAAATTCGTGCCTGGAATTGGACTGATTTGATATTTAGAACAATGCTCTCCATGAATCATGTTTCTTATAGTTCCCGAGTAGCTTGTATTGAATTGATAGTATCTGAAAGAGATATGAAAATGAAATGAAGTGATTTTTAATGTGAAACATCTTTTCTTATCACTCTACGACTCTTTAGTCGGTTCGGCGACCCTTCTCATTGTGACACTCACCGTTGGACAGTGCCATCAAGGAAATTGTTGCACATGATTTTCTTAACAAAATATTTCTGGTTCAATATGTCGTTGGCAACGATCGATTCCTTGTTAACGATATGGGTCTGTTCCACAGGTCCTTTTCCATTCGGATCGATCAAACTTGGATGTGAAATCAGATAACCTTTATCATCCATTAAGAAGCATCGAATGTTATTCTGTTTGCAAAACGGCATCTTTTCGACGAGCAGTTTATAAAAGTAGCCAAGTGTTAGATCGATTCCCATCACAGCAATCACCGTGTCCTTTGTACTGTGCATCGAATCACTCTTTCCCACATAAACTGTATGGGATAATGTCACGATATACCCTGCACCACCTAATTAAAAAAAAAATAGTTATAAAGATGATCCTTTCGGTGGTTCTCCTTGATTTACCAGAATCTAGATACGGTGGTGTTAGAACAACTCGTCCTGGATGTTCGATGGCACGCTGGTACCAAAATCTTTTCGTTGGTTCCAGTCCCGGTTGAATTGTACTTCCAGGAAACACCTGTAAAACGCCTCCCGAAGAAGCGACATAACGTCTAACAGCATACTGACGAAGAGGACCTCCAAGTTGTTGCCGTTTTAAATAAGGCATTATATGAAGAAGGGACAATACCTCATTTCTCACCTAAATTAGATCAAAATTTTGAAAAATTTTATTACATAGGGATCATTCAAGTATTACATAAACACCGTAGGGGAGGGAGGGGATTTCTTATTTGCTTATTTTTGATGACATAGTGACCCTAATAATTGTCTCTGCTTAATAGCGAAGAGTATATCAAAGAATAAACAACGCTTACAACCAATGTCATCGATAACTTGGATTCATGAGGTTTGCTCGCGGATCTAATACTGAACCGATAACGAATCACTCCAAGAGAATTTTGGATAATCGCCAAGCCCATACACGCTTATGAACTGATTAAGGGTTATTTTTCCGTGAACGAGTTTGAAAATGTTCGGGAGTAACACGAGGATTAACGAAAACCCACGAAAATTATTAATTGAATTTAACGTTTGAGAGCGAAGAAAAAAAAATCTAGCCACATAGTATCAAACTGCGCATGAATAAGAGAATCGAATTTTTCGTCCTAAAAAAACCTGAGAATCACTAGAACCAGAGTCCCGTTCCGCTTTCCTTTTCTATCAATGTTAAATTCAATTGACTATTTTCGTGGGTTCTCGTTAATCCTCGTCTTACTTCCGAACATTTTCAAACTAATTCACGGAAAAATAACCCTTAATCAGTTCATAAGCGTGTTTGGGATGGGCGATTATCCTAAATCTACTTGAACTGATTCGTTATCGGTTCAGTATTAGATCCGCGAACGAATCTATGGATATAAGTTTCATGGACTGAGGACAATTAATTTTAATTTACTAAATTTTAAAATAAAGAAAAAATTAAGATCGTTTATAAGTTAAAATTTTTTTAAAATATGTTTACGAATGTTAACAATTGTCTTGATAAAATTTATTCAATTATTCTATACCAATAATAAGATTGAAGATTTCTGCTTTTTGAATACCTATATAATGAAAACGTTACATGCCACCTGCGCGAGGGAACATAAACGGAATTATTTTTCTCAGCTGAGATTTTTATCTAATCTAAAAAATGTAAGGTGTTTTGTTGAATACTCTTTATTATCTACATTTTCATATGTTTATACTAAAAAATAAATTCCATTTGCATTGCACTTTTACCCAAAAAAAAAAAAAACATTGTTTGTCCAGGGTAAACTTGAAAATGGCTCAAGCAATTTCAATGAAATTTTCACAAAAAGTTATTAAATATTCCAACTTACATTATAGGCTACTTTAAATTTCGAATAGTTTTCCCTGTCTGTTTGTTTGTTCTTGGCAAACTTGAAAACGGCTGGTCCGATTTGGACGAGATTTTCACTACAAGTAGTAAATATTACAAAAAGTGCTATAAAATAATTTTTATTCCGAAAAAATGTTGATTTTCTGAGCAAAAAAATAAAAACTATATCTATAAAATATCTGAATTTCTTATTTTGGGTAAAGGTTTCTATTATTCAATCAGATTAATTTAGATACGCTCAGCGAAGCGGGTGAGTATCAGCTAGTATTTAATATAAATTGTGCAATGTCTAATCCGCATTAATAACAATAAAGAAACCTGAGTAGATTTAAAAACCTACGCACATTTTTTTAGTTAGGTTTTTGCTGACCTTTGCTGGCAAGAGGGAGGGAGGGGTTAAAAAATCACACGCTTACATAATACTTGAATGACCCCATACTACTGAACGTTTAAAAAAAACAATAAATTAAAGGAATTATTGCGCTAGTTAAGTGTACCTCAGATTTAAATCCAGGATTTGTGATGAGTCCTGTATGATCTTTCAGATAAGCCATGTAATGCTCGATGGTGAGTGGTGAAATTTCCGAACCCCAATTAGTTCGTAGTTGGGAATATGGGGACTCGAAGCATGATGCGCTTAGATATAGTACACCCGAATCTGTAAATAATTGGACACTTAATACAAAAGGACAAATTCTTTTAAATTGATAATTTACTCATCGTTCCGATTTGTTTCAAATGACGACAGACAGAGTGCGCTGGCAGCAAATCGAGACGATGATGCAAAACGTCCGAGTCGGACGGAAGATTGACTCGGTGGAGACGTTTCGCGACGTTCGTTCGATCGATCCAAACAAAACATATCACATACCAGTTGGATATCCGTTGCCAGGTGTACACGACCTAAAATCCCAAGAAATCAACACCAGAAAAGAATGGAAAAAAGCGAACTGATTACGGTTTCATTTTTGCTGTTCGTCGTGTTGTAACTTCCAGATCGATTCGTCAGCATTAAATTTCGAATATACTTGAAATTTTTCACTTTCTCCAACAAGGTTATATCGAAATTTTCAATGTTTTCCAGACAATAGTTGGGCTGATTGTACGATTTGTGCATTATTATAATCCCGTCCATGTTTATGATGAAAGCGTACGCGTCTCGAGGATGATTTCCAAGATATAGAATGTCCTCGACGAGATAATTTAAGTAAATGTCGATTCCTAAGATTCCGATGTTTTCATTGTCACCACATCCCGTGCTGATTGTAATAGTTACTTCTACAAAAATTAGAAAAAAAAAATTATATATGCATTAATGAAGTGATTAATGAAGTGATTGACGTGATTAATAAGTGATTGAAGTGATGTACGCAAGAAGGCGCTTTTTCTAAAATTTAAACATTTTAATTGTAAGAGATTGCTGTTATTTAATGTACTAGAATGCCAGATCCCGACTCAGATAGACCTATTCCCGTCCAGTAAATAAATCAAAGGAACTTTTATCGTTAATGCATAAAATTATTGTTAACCTATACCAGTGGTTGGCAACCTATGACCCGCGGGTCACCAAGTGACCCGTTTGATAATTATAACTGACCCACTCTAGTTCCACTAAAGTATAATAATATCGATATAAAAAAAATAAATTAATATAAAAAAAAAATTTTAAGCATATTGTAATTATTTTCTTGATATAATTTATAATATATCTTTAATTGGTTCTATGCGTTTTGATCCCCGGACAAAATATCCCCACGACAAAAAATCCTCATAGCTTAATTTCAAATCGTATTTGCAGCATAATTTTGATGTTAAAACATTTAGTTTTGTGTAAAACTTCGCGGTGCCAAGAAGTGCACATTCAGTCAATGAATGATTATAACTGCCAATGACTATACTTTCTTTTGATTGGGGTTCCCCCCCCAAACCCCAGCCAGGGGGACCCCCTGTACCCCTTTGACATTAATTAAAACAGTTTTTGCGGATTTAACACGAACTCATGGGGGTCAATTTAACACGTTTTTACCAATCATTATAAAATATATAATTTTAGTTTTTGAGCTCAAAAAATTGCATGAAATATTTTATTGCAAATATTTTTGTCATGGGGATATTTTGTCCGGGGATAAAAACGCCTGATACCCTCTTATTCACTGAAAAACTTTTTTAAATTAAAAATGTACCGCTGACCCCAACGTGTATTTAATACTCAAATATTAGTTGATTTTGACCCGCAATCAAAAAAGATTGCCGACCCCTGACCTATACTATACTAATACACATACAGGGTGTCTTAAAAGTAATGAAAGTTAACAACTTGAGGTAGATGGCGCAAATCTAAGACGAAAACTCAACGTGTCAAAATGTCGATTTCGAGTTTTCACCTGAAATACACGTTCGAGATCTCGTGAACCCGAAAATGTAGTTTTTAGAAAAATGTAGGGCTTTTGTGTGACAACCTTATAGTATCGAACGTTCTATCCGAAATTCACGATAACTTAACATTTCGCTGTCGTATTGCATCTAGTTGTGCTGCGAAGCTTTTGGTTAAAATTGGGTCACAGAAGTCCCACTTTATTCTATGGGTTTTTGAGTTTTATAAAAATTTTTTGTAAAAGGCTATAAAAGTTCTGACTGGCTAGTTTAGTTTGTTAATAACTTTACGTCAAATAAAAAAAAAAAGACAAAAGTCTTAACGTCGTAGAATTGCGTTATATACCTCAATATTTCGGCTTTTTGAAGTGAAACTTCCATATAGACGGGGTCTATGGATTTTTTTTCTCTGTCACGAAAAAGTGTCACGACCGCGTGGTGAGAAACGGTCAGCGGCTGAGGGAGAGAAAGGTGGACGACGGAGAGAGAGCAACGGCTGTATTAGTTGGATATACTCATGGGCCGAATTATTGCGATTCGTTTTTCCACTTGCCCGTTGAAGTTTCACTTCTTCTATGTGTCCCAACACACACTTCGGTTTTTATTACTATTGAAACATCCTGCATATGTCCGTATTTGAAGACGGAGCATCTATCAAATTGATCTAGACCCAAAAGGCAAGATAAGTGGTATTGCTAATAACCTAAAAATTGGACTAAATGCCATGGTCTATACTAGTAACTTGTAAGGTTGTTGGCAAAGGCATTTAGCTTAATTCTTCGGGTCTAACTCAATTTTTTGTTTTTGGCACTTAGCCCGTTATTGATGTCCAGTCTTGATATACAAATCTTAATTTTTCACTACCTTGCCTAAAGAAGTTTCACTTCAATTTTTTTTAAGTTATCCTAATTTTATTGGAGATACATACCTTTACTAACTGGATCACAGTTGGGGGTTGATATTGTAATGTCTTGTTCGAACCCCTCGTCATTGGTTAAGATCGTGGAAAAGAACCGAGCTGATACCAAGCCTAGATTGTACACCGAGTTGATCGATTGGACAATTCCTTTCGATAAGTACGAATCCTCGAGGGAATCGTTAAAATTTAAATGGTATTTCGTGAAGTTTAACAGAGCCACGTCTGTTAAGAAATGTTTTTCGTACATTAACGGCTTTGTTTCTGTACAACAAATAAAAAAAAACTGTTTGATATTTGAATATTTCAAAGGAAGGGGGGGGGGGCGTAAAACTTTATTTTCACATATTTTAAAAATTTTTGTCAGTCAACTTGTATATCAGTTTAGTTGGGCACTTTTTAAGGGTATCATAGATTTCATGATTTCGAAGACACCCTATATTAGGCCTTAGAAATTTATATAGCGTGACTCAAAAATATCTGCAAGAAAACTTTAAGATTATAATTTTTGCGTATTTTTACCGTCAATCACTGGACATGTGTTGATATAAACGGGAACAGGAATGTCCAGTCCTTCCCTTCCGATTGTCTCCAATACGGACTTAGCTTCCGTTAACGACGAAAGCAAACCTCGACTAATATAAACCAGGAGCACTGGTCCCATATACGGCACCAAATTCGAGTACGATCGAATCGTTTGAAACGCTTGTTGAAATCCAAACGAATGATTTGTGATTTCTAAACATAAGATGATATTAAAAATTTTTTGCCCTCCTTGCATTAAATGTATACAAACTTTTGCTTTTGGATATGGATTCGATGAAACTATAAATTCGATTTTTATTGAATTCAGATGCTGGAACGAATGATGATTCATTTTTAAACGCCGATGAACACTGATCGATCATATAGGGGGTGCTATATGTGTCGGCTATGGCCATTACACTAACGGCATCGTTTGGTTTAAGCATTTGAATCAAGCTTTTTGCTAGAAAGCAAAGTTTTAGTTAGATGTCTTATTGTTGCTCTGGGGCGACAGTATATAATCAATTTTTAAAAAGTCAAAAAAATGAATTCGAGGACTATGGGAGTCACGGGGATCGCGTGAGAAAAAATAAACATTATAACAAAATGAAAAACCGACTTCAAAATAAATAAAAAATCTTGAACAAAAAATGCACTAAACTGTGACAAAATAATGGCATATCCTTGCAGTGTCTACAACTTACAAATTATTAGGATGATATAATGTACAACTATTGTTATTTTTGGAGTTGGTGTCAGCCAATGAAATAAATATTAATGTTAATTTGTAAAAAGGTTTAATTAGTTATTGGTATTTTGTAGTTTAAAGGTTGCTAGATATTATCACAGTATTAGTATATTGTATAAAAGTTTATTTGAAAAATAATTTTTATAAGGTATTCTCGTTTATTGCTAAGTACCAATATAGTCGTATTTCCTTGGCTGACTCCAACTCCAAAAATAACAATAGTTGTACATTATATCATCCTAATAATTTGTAAGTTGTAGACACTGCAAGGATACGCCATAATTTTTTTATTTTTAGTGCATTTTTTTAAGATTTTTATTTATTTTGAGGTCAATTTTTCATTTTGTTATAATTTTTATTTATTTCTCAATTTTTAGTGACCTAAAGTTTGATAACTGATTTTATTTTTTTGAATATGGGTAAAGCTACTAAACGCGCTGCTCATATGAGACAGCGTTAAATGTTAAAAGTTACTACACCATCCCTTTTTGCCCTTAAGGGTTGAAATTTTTTGCTTTTAAAATTAATGATAGAGCTAAGTGGAATACTCTTGCCAATAGAAAAAAATCATCAAAATTCTATGATTCGGTTGAATGTCACTATTTCATCCCCTATTTTCATCCTTAGGGGGTGGATTTTTTCTTCATATTGAAATGTGAATAATTTAAAGGTACGATGTACGTAATAGAAACAAAATTATCAAAATTGGGTCAGCCAGGAAAAATTTATTATATAATTTCATCCCCAATTTTAACCTCTTATGATTGGAGTTGTTTTTAGTAAAAAATGGATATGAGATTAATTTAAAATAATGTTCTGCCAAAAAAAAAGAATTATCAAAATCGAGCTATTCAATAAAAAGTTAATATTTCATCCCTTTGTTGTCATCCCTTTAGAAGTGAAAGATTTCCTTCAAATTAAAATGGGACTACACGGAAATACCAGCTTTCAAATAAAAAAAGAATTATCAAAATCGAGCTATCTAAGAAAAAGTTAATATTTCATCCCTTTAGAAGTGAACGATTTCTTTCAATTTAAAATGAACCACTCGGAAAGCACCAGCTTTCAAATAAAAAAAGAATTATGAAAATCGAGCTATCCAATATAAAGTTAATATTTCATCCCTTAGTTTTCAACCCCTTTGAAGTGAACGTTTTTTTTTTCAAATTAAAATGGGACCTCAAGGGAAGCACCAGCTTTAAAATAAAAAGAATTATCAAAATCGGTTGACTCAGTCGAAAATTTTGAGGTAACAAACATAAAACGAAAAATACAGTCGAATTGAGAACCTCTTTTTTTTTGAAGTCGGTTAAAAATGACTTTCACCTTAAGTCTCAAGTAGAGAGAATAAGTTAAAGAATGGTTAAATTTTATATTTCCCCCATGGGGGAACAATGTCAATGTGATTTATTTACCCATTGCTTTGGCTAAGTATAGCTGATGACCACTGAGTGCATTTCCATGATCAAGTAAGATCAATAAATTTTTCGGCCACGGATCGATTCGAGTTATAAATTCCTTCCAAATCGGGGTGTTGTCGTATAACGTACAATGTTTGTGATCGAACGACGACGAAGTAGTATCCGACGAGGATAAGAAGTAGATTTGCTTGATTCCCGAGTTTCCACCGTGAGAGGTTTCCGCTAGGAATTCAGCGAAAACTGAAAGAAAAAAATCCGTGAAATCGTCGACTTGTGGGTTGGTCATCCGTAAAAAAAACCTTGTGACAGGTTGAAGTCGGCGTTTTGTTTGATGTTGGACGGAAAATATTGCACGTAGCTCATGGAACTGGAATCGTTTTTCATGAAGAACTTACTGTACGAGTCCCACAGATATGTTGATGGGATGTGAGAGCATGGAAACACGACAGAGTTTAACTTATCGTCGCTGTGATACATTTCCGAGTATCGACGTTCGATAACCGATTTACTGGCGTTTAATATTTGAAAGACTTCGTTGAGTTTTGCCGAGATTTTATCGGCAATGGCTGTGACTTTTTCCTGGTTGTCCTCGTCGATGGGAACGAACTCCAATGAGTCGTACATCTCCTGAAAATTATCTCATTCAGTCTCTGGATGGTATGCGCTTTTAAGAACTACCAACTCTCGCTAGAGTAGGATAAACTCCGTCAACAACTACGAGATTCATATTTTAGACCAGGGCTCGGCAACCTTTTTTGACTGCGGGTTAAAATCTACTAATATTTGGGTATTATATACACGTTTGGGTCAATGGTATTTTCATTTTAAAAAAGTTTTTCAGTGAATAAAAGGGTATCAGGCGTTTTGATCCCCTGACAAAATACCTCCACGACAAAAATATTAGGTTTGTTCGTGGATCTGATACTGAACCGATAACGAATCAATCCAAGTGGATTTAGGATAATCGTCAAACACATACACGCTTATGAACTGATTAAGGGTTATTTTTCCGTGAACGAGTTTGAAAATGTTCGGAAGTAAGACGAAAATTAACGAAAACCCACGAAAATTATTAATTGAATTTAACGTTGACAGCAAAACTGGACTTTGAACAAGCCACAATTTATCAATCGTAACTGTTTCAGAATTGGTTTTAGCGAAACTCGGTTTTTTTTTCGATTCTCTTACGCATGCGCAGTTTTATAAAATGTGGCTAGATTTTCTTTCAAACTCAATCACGGGAAAATAACCCTTAATCAGTTCATAAGCATGTATGAGTTTGGCGATTATTCTAAATCCACTTGGATTGATTCGTTATCGGTTCAGTATCAGATCCGCGAACAAACCTATTATAAATATTTTTTGAAATTTTTTTTTGAGCCTCAATAACTAAGATTTTATATTTAATACTTTTTGTAATAAACGTGTTAAATTGACCCCCATGTGTCCGTGTCAAATCCGCAAAAACTGTATTAAATTGACCTATAATTATTTATTAAAATAGTGATAAATTGACCCCCATGTGTATGTTAAATCCGCAAAAACTGTGTTAATTAATGCCAAAGGGGTCCAGGGGGTTCCCCTGGCGGGACGTATAATTTGATACCTATAATTATGACTATAATTTTTTTTATTGAGGGATATTGGGGGATTTTCATTCATTGATTAAATGTGCACTTCTTGCCACCGAAACTAAATATTTTAACATCAAAACTATGCTGTAAATACGATTCTTATGTTATTCTTTGATGACTTTTTGTCTGAGGATATTTTTTCATAGAGATATTTTGTCCGGGGATCAAAACGCATGGAACCAATAAAAGATAAATTATATCAAGAAAATAATTAAAATACGCTTAAAATTTTTTTTTATATTCTTTTATTTATTTTATACCTATATTATAATACTTTAGTGGAACTCAAGTGGGTCACTAGTGAAAATTATAAACTTATAAAATTATCAAACGGGTCATAGGTTGCCGACCACTGTTTTAGACTCTCGAGAGGAATCAACAGAGGAATTCGGAATTGTTACAACTATTCCACTATTTGAGAAATTGATCCTTACCTCGACATTCCTATAAGCATACCTTTTGCCTAACTCTAAAGTTTACCTCTCCATTTGCGCGATATAATTTTTTGTAGTTCTAACCACTCATTTGGTGATGGTAGTTGTTTTTCAAATTTTGATCAGTTTCAATATATATAGTTTTATAAAAAATTAGTGACTCAACAGCTGGTTCTTATTCCCCCCATATACTTGTTGTCTAAGCAGAGTCGTAGTGTGGGTGGTGCGAGCAGTGACTCGGCACTAGGTGCCGAATGATAAAAATTCCGTGCTATAACGCAGTGAACAATAGCAATGCAAATAGAAATCCTATACTGTTCCAAAATATTTAACAAGATGATAATAAGACGAGGGGTGGGGTACTTTTTCATTGCACTCCGGATGCTGTAAATCACGCTATGGCTCTATACCTGTGATTAAGGCCCTCTGTCTTTTAGATAGCAGTTACTTGTCTGTTTCATGCAAGCTACTCATATAGTGTCGAGGCGAGTCGAGTTACTGGTATACGAGTACAAAGTTCTAGTAGGTGTCCATTGTCAGGCCAATAATTTGAACAGTGTAACCCGACCATAAATCAGTTCAACCTCTTCTAAATGCCGCTATAAGTATACTGCTTTGGGCTAGGGCCTCTCATAAATTACCCATTGCCTTTTTGGTATATATGCCTGCATAACGGGAACGCGGAGCTCCCGATTACTGACATCTTGTAAGGATGTTCCGATCGACGCAGCTAAATCTACGCGGTGAACAATACTAATGCAAATAGAAATCCGATACTGTTCCAAAATATTTAAAAGATGATTATTAGACGAGGGGTGGGGTACTTAATCATTTCATATCGGATGCTGTAATATCACGCTATGGCTCTATGCCTGAGGTTAAGGCCGTCTATGTCTTTTGGACAGGAGTTACTTGTCTGTTTCATGCAAGCTACTCGTTTAGTGTCGAGGCGAGTCAAGTTACTGGCATACGAGTACAAAGATCTAGTAGGTGTCCATTGTCAGGCCAGTAACTCGTACAGTGTAACCCGACCAGAAATCAGTTCAACCTCTTCTGAATGCCTCTGTAAGTGTACTGCTTTGGGCTAGGGCCTCTCATAAGTTACCCATTGGCTTTTTGGTATATATACCTGCATAACGGGAACGCGGAGCTCCCGGTTGCTGACATCTTGCAAGGATGTTCCGATCGATGCAGCTAAATCTTTAAGATAAACGCCATGAATTGTCGCCTCGAACGGCACCTGATTTCCATTCGGGTGGGCGATTTTGTGCAGTTTGTGGGTGAAATGTTGGGCCGCGCTCGGAAAATGAACAGGAATTGTGAGGTTCGGCGAAAAATGTTCGTATGATTCAACGAACAATACGAGAAGCACACAGAAACCCAATGTAAAACTCATGGCGAAACGTAAATGAAAATCGACTGGCAAAACGAAATTATCTCTACACAGTAAATAAATGCATTTTTTCACGACGAAAATTTGACCCGGTTTACACGGACTAAACACAAAACGTGTGCATGAAATCGCTATGCAAACCGAATATATTGAACCGAAACATTATCTCAAGCTATTTTCAACCGAATTTTCAACTAAATATTTATATGTTTCCAGTAAAATTGTATTATAAACAAAACTCAGACATGTTTAAAAGTTTGATAGTAAAAAAAAATATCCATCAGTTCGATTACATTTCTTAACACTAGAGAGCGTCGCTATTACTATGAAGTTGGTGATTATATAAACAAGATGTCGCACGTACTGGTTGTTACCACGGCTGAATTACCCTATCGTTAAACCGTTAAAACACTTAAGCTTGTCCTGGCATCTATCTATTTATAAACGAAATTAAAATCCCAATACTAAAATAAATTTATTGTCTCATTTAAAAAGAATATTTAAATTTCTATTTTTCTTAACTAGTCAATCAAATAGAACAATTAACAGAAAAAAATCGTGTAAATAACATTTTGTTTTGGCGGCAATTTACGTCGCTTACATCAGTGGCGGAACTACAAATTTTAGCCCCCCCCCCGCAAAAAAATATATCGGCCTTCAACCTTAGATATATGAATTTTTGCTTTTCGTATCTAGCGTCATTTTAATTTAGCATCGATTTTCTTGCGAAAGATCCTTTTTAAAAGGCCCTAGAGAATAAAACATTTCCTTCTATAAAAACAAATAGAAAAGTAGGGGTTTTTTACCTTTCTATTGCATATTAATTTTTCCCCTAGATCAAAAAATAAGAACAACTAAATTAAGCTCACCAATTTAAAAAATTTATCATTGTTAATTAATTGATTTAATAATTTACTATATCAAATATGATGGTGGTTTTAATTCTTGGAACACCAATAATTAATAAACGTAACATTAGTAAAATATTGTAAAATTAAGTGCAATAAAAATTTTTTTTTTTATTATTTATTATTATAAAAGGCTCTAGAGGTCTAGAGGAGTTAGCAGATATTATAATTTTTTTCATATCAGGTGTAATATATTGTTTTAAAAATTAACATTGTCCGTTAAGAATAACGACAGTTTCTTAATATCCTTATTCGTAACATCTTGGTCGAAATCCATGGTATTTTCATCGTTATTCAAATCAATTGCCGTACTGCTTCTGCTATCAACATGATAAAATTGCCCTTCATCTCTATGTGTAGTATCTTGATTTTTTAGTTTTAAGTCAGTTGGATAATTTTTTCGCTATAAACTTGTTCAAACACCTGTTCATCTTTAGAAGTACTTTGATTTTCTGTGATCATAGCAAACAATTTTAGAAAACGGGATAGTTTTGGTATTTTTGCTAAACGTTCCTGTTCCTTTTTCAATTTCTCTTTTTTACGGCACCCTCTCTGCACCACTAGTACTAATTTTCTAAAAATTTTCGGGCCCCCAAAGCTTCGCGCACTCCCCCCCCCCCTTCGTTGCGGGGTCAAGCGATATGGTAGTTCCGCCACTGGCTTACATCTATCCATTGGGCTCTTATGAAAGTGTCCGGTACAAGAATTAATTCCCACTTTGTTAATAAGTCGACGTTTATTATATTAACTACCAGCTGATACCCGCGACGTCGTCTGCGTAGGTTATTATGTTAATAACATATTTAATTTACAGAGGAAAAACATTTAAAAAATTGAAAAAAACAATATATTAAAAATAACCAGAAAGAACTTAGCCTAGAACGTTTTAAACTATATGCCAAGAAATTGCTCCTTCAGAATCCGCTATTGCTTCAAGTGTATAGTTTTTAGTTAATTAATAATTAATTTTTCAAAAATTTGTAAATAAAAAAATAAAAATTGCTATATAATTCAAAATAATCATTTTTTTTTTAAATTTCTTTTTCAAAAAAATTGTTCCTTAAATGCTCTTTCCGGATCCGCAACTGCTCTAGGTGTATAGTTAATTAATAATTCGATTTTAAATTATTCATGTTTATAAGATCCAACGGCAGTTGATGACGTCATAGTACAACAATACATGTATAAATAGTTAAAAATGATTTATTATTAAAAATATTGCAAAATTCGATCAATTATTTGCGTAATAAAAAGAGCAAATAGAGAGTTTATGAAAAAAAAAAGTAATTAAAAACTATTTTGGGTTTTATAAAGATTTTAATTTTTGAGATTTAAATTTGTTTAAAAATTTAATTATTAATTAACTATTAACTATACACCGGGAGCAATTAATGATACGGAAAGAGCATTTACGGAGCAATTTTTAAAAATAAATTTCAAAAATCTCACTTTTTTGTATTTTACAGCAATTTTAATTTGTAGTTTGCAAATTTTTGAAAAATGAATTATTAATCAATTAATAAATATATAGGGCCACCTATTGCAGTAGTTCTCTCCACTTCATGCGTCAAGTGGTACGGGTTGGATTCCCGTTGAATCCTAGACTTAAGATCATAGACCTAATATTAAAATAGACCAACAGAAATTTTCCGTGTTTAGACAGTCGTAATATGGCCTAAGCTGTTAAAGCGACTTAAAACACAAAAAAAAAACCTTTACACTTGGAGAAATTGCGGATTCTGAAGGAGAAAATTTTGGGCATATAGTTTAAAAAAATGTTTCACCAAAAAGTCGTTTTTTCGTATCGATATTTTTATCCGAATTTCCAAACTTAGAATTTAGCCTGCATATTCAAAAACATCTAGTTGTGCTACGAAGCATTTCGTTAAAATTGGTTAGCCGGAAGCTCCAATTTATTAAACATGTATGACCTCGGCTGGACTCATCTACATTGCCAGTCGGCAAGCTCCTGCCACCGCAGAGCTCCTAAAACTCCTCTTTTGCAAATCCAAGAAGGGTTGCTGAGAGGTGACTGCACTGGCCTGAAAGCAGGGCTTAGATGTTCTGCGGTGTGTGCTACCCGCTCTGGGAAAATGTGCAAAACTGCAATGAAGAGGACGAAGGTGACGAACCTCAAGAAAACCTTTACGATCCACCAATACTGGAGTACCCATAAAAAAGCAATTTCACCTTTAATGAGTTCTCTAAGATTGTGAGAGAACTACGAGGCTTACAGGCCCCGCTTTGCTTTTAATTTAAAGCTAATTAAATTATTTACAAACTATATACAATAAGTTTTGCTCGTAAGGGCAATGGTTTTGACGCAACTTCTATACAAAAAGGGTCGAAAACTAAAGTTTCCAATTTTTAAAAAAAATGGCCTATTTTCAAAGTGCCGTAACTCGGAAATTCATTGACCTGCAGAGCTCCGGTTGGGCTTATTTTGTAACAAATTTAATGCTTTTAAAAAAAATATAGACTAGCTTTTGAATAAAAATGCATGGATTAGGAAATACCGCGCAGAATCTGAAACAAGTTCAAAAATTGTACGTCTTTTCCTCTATTAAAAATTTTTCCACAACTTTTTGAGAGTTGCAAACTTTAAAATGCATAGCTCCCCTAATAAATCCAAACAACATACTAAAAAATCAGAAATACATCATGTTTTGCGAATTTATTGTTGATTTTGACTAGCCTATATATTATGTTATAGTAGATCTAGATGGTAGGAAAAGGACAGTACCTACCAAAATTGTATGCTTTTTAGTTTTGACCTATGTTCGACAATCATCGTTTTGTAATCGTTTTTTTTTTTTCGTGTAATAGAAATTTTAGAAATTCAAAAATATCTGCAATTGCATTTGTCGTCAAATCGACGATTTTTAATCCGATTAAATTGAACTTGTTTTTCGACCTTGGTCAAATCTTCACCGTAGAAATGAGAAGTTTTGATTCATATTTTAAAACATTTTTGAATAATACATTTTATTTGGATCATTCCATTTAATAAAAATCAACTTTTCAAGGGGAGTTCTCGCAGATTTTTTCCCAAATCTTATCAAGTAATTGTCAGCATTATAATAATGACTGGAATTGTTGTATTTGTTTTCTCAACAATGAACATTAACTATAGAAAATGCAGTCTTTTGTTAATTTAAGAGGAAAATTTAAAGTTAAACACATGAAAATTTACGAGATATCTTCAAGCTCAATATTCTAAAACTTAAAGTAAAACTTCGTTTATTACAACCATTAACCTAAATTTTTTTTTCTCCGAAACGAATGAATATAACGGAAAAATTTTTTCAAAATAACATTTAAATTAATGAATTTTATATTCTGTTTTTTTTTTCTGCTTACAACAAAATATTTTAGTGGTAAAAACATTAATGAAATATTTGGCGGGCTGTTTTCATACCTCCCTCTTAGTTGACACAAACCAAAAAATATATTTTATGCAACATACTTTTAAAAAATATATACCGCACTAATGTTTGGACAGCGACCATTAGTTCTATTAAAAAAACAACAAATTAATTAAAATTTTTTTTAAAAATTCTGAAAAATGTTTTATATTATGAAAATCACATTTTAAACCATACAAGACAAAATATTAAGTATATAAAAAATAAACCCTTCCATTTAATCAATCGTCATCACTGGCACTTTCAATCTATATATTGTAACAATATAGCGTTCGATTGAATATCTATATTTGTTAGTATTTCTTTAGGTCTAACAATTTTCTACATCTTGCATTTAAGAAGTTTTGAGTTGTAATAATCTAGTTATACTATTTTAACAGATAAAATAATTAAAAAATCAATTTTAAAAATGTGGAATATTTTTGAGTCACTTTAAGGATAACAAATCTACCTATAAATTAGGTTGTAGTAAATGACTCATGAGTAAAAAATAATAATAAAATAATAAAAAAATCCAAACGCATTGAATTCAAAAAAAAAAAAAAAATAGAATGACTTTTGAAGCAATAAACATTCACCCATTTTATCCTTTCAATGTTTTTTTCTTCCCTAATTTTTAATTTTACGACTAAAAAAATAGGAATTATAATGCTAGTAACCAACCTATTAGTCATTTCTCTGTTAAAAAATCCAAAAATTTCAAAATATGTAAGATACAAATCGAAAATTGTTAGGATTACTAAAATAGTAACTAAGATCAAACTCTATTATAACATACATAGATACATTGAAATTGATAGTAATGACGATTGATTAATTGAAAGGATTTATAAAACATCCTAAATTATTTCATTAGAAAACATTTTCCAATCATATTTACAAAGGAAAATACCTTTTAAAATATAAACCTAAGCAAAAAATAAATGTAAAACCAAACAAAAAAAATCCAAACCATTAGCATGTATCTCCAAATACGTATTTCGAATGCCATGCAGTCGTCATTATAAAGTGGATCAAATCGAAGTATCTTCGGCGACTGTTTCGCGATGATTCATGGAAATTTTTAAATTAATATTATGTGTTGTATGGTTTAAAATTTGATTTTCATAATATAAAATATTTTAAGAATTTAAAAAAAAATTTTTTATTAATTTTTTGATTTTACTTTCTTTTACTACTATATAGATAGTAAAGGAAGTATTGTAATCGGGTCGAATTTTTGAATTCGAGCTTTCACCGGAAAAACATGTTTGGAGGTCCCCTGAGTCCAAAAAAAGTGGTTTTTAGAAACATGTCTGTGTGTGACAGCCATATTGTATCGAAAGCTTTATATGAATTTCACCAAATTTGGAATTCGGCCTCCATATTGTACCTAGTTGTGCCGCGAAGCTTTTGGTTGAAATCGGTTAACCGAAAGCTTCACTTGATTCTAAGAGTACTTGAGCTTTTTCAATTGTTTTTTAAAACCGCCCAATCTACATGTTCTTTTCTTACCACCTCATGTATCTTATAAAAGGCAACCACTTAACCTTTTTCAGTGCACTGAAAATTGCCTACAATCGAGAGGGTGAGCTCTATATAGTTGACAATTCTCTGCCAATGGATCACCCAATACAAAATGGCCGAGCTGTTTATAAATGCGTACAACAAGGCAGCCTACATAAGCAAGGCTATCAATGGTTTTAGGGTGACTGGAATTCATAGTTCCACGTAATGAGAATAAATTGTCACAGGGATGAATCGCTGGGTTTAAATCGTCACGGGGATCAAAGTGGTTCTATGAACTAAAGTAAATTTAATTTCTCGCAAAATAAGTCCTTGTTATTATTTCTCTAGGGCCAATACTTATTGAAGGATGATAATTTTAACCCCTGAAATAAAATTTCAATGCTTTTAAAAATGTGTGTTTATGATACACTGCACCAATTGTAATTAATAATAATAGGTGTAATCATTTTTTTTTAAATTATAATCTTTGGAAACTGTGTAACTTTTGAAACATTAGTCGCTTAATCCATTGCCTCTCGAAAAATAAAACGCGATTCCTAAGAGAGATGCAAACTAGGGAGGGTTATAAGAGATGATAACCGAGCAATTTTTGATGTTTTCTTAATACATTTAACTGTTGAAGCTGATCAGTAGCATGATTTGACAATTAGTGCAGTGTATAACCAATTATGCACATTTAATAAAACTGAAAAAATCTGTTACAATTTAATTATTGAGATTTTCATTTGAGCATATGTCGTTAAGTATTGATTCTAGAGAAAAAAATGAAATTATATATTTTGTAGGAAATTTAATTTTCTTTATTTTTGTATTTTACATATTTTTCACAGAAAGGCACGGTTTATGAAATATTCAAGAAAAATCTAAAATCAGAATCGTTTGACCCGTCCTGTACCCACCTCTTACATCTCATTGGTGGGAATTGGAAATATGTTGTTCAGGTACTCCGACGACTAATAATACACATGAAAAATATCGAATATTTTTAATGTAATAACATTATCAATAGTTTTAAGACAAAACAAAAACAAATATACCAATTTTCATCAAATAGCATCACATTTTCTTGAATTTTCTCAAAATTTTTAACAATACAAAAAAAAAACGAGACTTGATTTTTCTATGCTTAAATGCTCGAGCGAAAAAGTCGACCGAGTTCAGAATTTTTTTTTTTACAATATGAACATTTGCGAACACCAAAGAATATCACCTGGATATTTTCTTGTCAAATAGAAAACTAGTTGGGTAATAAATATTTGTAATAAATAAATAAATAATTAAATACAATTAAGTTCAACTAAATAAGAAAATTAACTTTTCATCACGTTCAACAATTTCTGATGGTTTCTCTTCAAAACAGGGGTGGTTTTAAAACGATCGGAACGAGATGTCCCGGAGACGCTTCGATGATTGATGTCCAATCGACTGATATGGTCTTAGAATGTATGAAACTAGCGTAGCACAACCAAGAACCATCAGGATTCTGTGGTACTTGTTAGTAAACATATGATAAAAAAGTGTAATGAAATACAATGGTTCAAAGGGAAACCTCCCAAAGCCTTACTAAAGTTAATAACTATATTCGTATAACTTGGTCTATCCCATGAACATACAACGTCACACTACGTAATATGAACGTAAACGTTACGTAACGAAATAATATTCCGTTGATGTTACAGAACTGTCACGTAGTATACCATTTTGTTCCCGCTGGATAGCCACTGAAGCAAAAGTCTGACACTCAATTTATTAATTTATGTTATCCTTTTATTTGTCCTGAGAAGAAAATCAAACTACCAACATTATAGAATATCTTACTATAATAGCAATTAGCACCAACATAAGAAACCATCCAATTACGTCATACAAATTTAGTTTTCGAATCTTTCTCTCGTCCTTGTCACAGATGGCCGCATTTGTGATATCCCCACACTTCTGATCTGACGTTACATAGCCTTTAGTTTACATTTAAAGTTGGTTAATTTTTTGTTTACCTACAAGATGCACCTTTTGATATGGGACATCACGAAGCTTATGACCCCTCTGCTCCTTGTCATACAATGTCACGCTTTGTTGACCCCCTTCCCTTCTCTTAATATATGGTGTCATTTATGGTGGGGCCTTAAACTAAAAGATCATAATCACTTCATACTATGAATCAGTGAAGCCAGATCGTGGGATTTCTTGACCCCCACTTAGCAGCACATACGTCATAAATTGAGGAGAAAAATGTCCCTTCCATATGACACGGACATGACACGGATAGGTAAAACAACACCCATACAACGCTTTGTAAGTGTGTGTTACCTATCCGTGCATATCCGTGTCATATGGAAGGGACATTTTTCTCCTCAATTTATGACGTATGTGCTGCTAAGTAGGGGTCAAGAAATCCCACGATCTGGCTTCACTGCTATGAATATCTTAGATTCAGTAGAAACATGACGTTTCCAGAAGCCAATGGTATTATGAACGAAATTATTTCTCTTTTAGTTGGTAATTCTTAAGACTTCTCATAAGACAAGCAAATGGAGAGAGTGCAGAATGTCAGGTTCTTGCATAGAAGCACAGAATATAGATCAACATCCAAAAGTTCCAGCTTAAGTTATATGAAAACGATTTTGCAACTTTGACTACCCAGCGAACACACAGCGTCATGTTATGTAACATGAATGTAAGAGTTACGTAACGAAGAAATGTTCTCTATATGTTACAGAACTGTTAGGTAGTGTCACGTTTTGTGCTCACTGGATAGATACTGAACCAGGAAACTGGCACTCAATGTATTTTTAGAAATTATCTTCTGTTTGTCCTGAATAGAAAATTAAACTTACTATACTGACAGTTAGCACCAACATAATTCAAATGATGATTAGTTCGTATTTTGAACGTCTTAAATCCAGTAGACAATTGGTGTATCCAAACGTCAATGGTGCTAAAATAATAGATAAAATTATGTATCCGTAGTTGGTAGCTCTTACAACTTCTCATGTTAAATAATCTTATGGAGAGGGCCTCGAGTATCTAGTTCTTGCGCAGAATACAGGAAACCTTCCAAAAGTTCCAGTTTTAATGCGCTATATGAAAGTGATTTTTCAACTTGGATTATCCAGCGAACAAACAACGTTACACTGCGCAACATGAATGTAAATGTTACGTAAAGAAACGTTCTCTTGAGGTCACAGAACTGTTACATAGTGTACCGTTTTTACTCACTGAATAAACACTGAACCAGAGGCCGGGCATTATCCTCTTATTTGTCCGGAGGAGAAAATCAAACGACCAACATTATACAATATCTTATTGTAGTGATAATAAGAACCAACATAAGCGAAACGATAGTGATAAGTTCGTACGATGAATGTCCAAGGGACACTTGACGTTTCCAGAGGCTAATGATATCAGAATAATAAAAGAAATGATGTCTCTTTTAGTTGGTAGAACTGAAGATTCCTCATGTTTAAGACGTCTATGGAGAGATCCCAGATTGTCGGGTTCTTGCACCAAACCACAGCATATGAAAAACCTTCCGAAAGCTCCAGCTTTAATATGTTATACGATCGTTCAATTTGGACTGTCCAGTGAACAAACAACGTCACGCTACGTAACATGAATGTAAATGTTACGTAACAAAGAAATGTTTTATTGACATAGCCGAACTGTTATGTAGTGAAGCAGTAGTACGTAATGTAAACAAACAGAAGCTTCAGCTAGTGCTAGATCTGGTGCACGCATCGTTTACAACTATGCATAGAAGTGGCACAGTATGGGCTATTAAAGTTTTATTTATATATTTGTCCTCTACGTTTCTGGGGTTCTGAATGATCAAGGGTTTATCATAGAACCACTGCTTTATTTTTATTCAGATTGAATTTAGTAGCGGTTTGTACTTAAAATTTTTGGGGAAGCAAATTTTGTATTCTTGTTAAAAGGAAAATATTAGTTATGGGCAAAGGGAGGCAATGCCTCCATCACCTTCAAAGACTAGCCGCCATTGATTGAACTGAATTTATAGTACCTATGTGTAGGGTATTCCAGAGACCAAAGTCTAAATCTTCGAGAGCGAATTCTGCATAAAGCAACCGTTTTAAGAGCACCCCTGCGTTAGTAAGCTGAATGTTCTTCGTCGCTTTAAATGGAAATTTTGTTCTAAAAATGAAAAGAAAAAAATCTTTTTACATGATTGGGCTTTCGAACCGAAATCAGGTGAAGATAACTCAATGAAATTCTTCCATCAAACATGCCAAAGCTGATAAATACTATTACAAATTCAATCCTGCTAACTCTAACCTCTAAAAACTACCTATTGTGGATGTAAATTTACGTAAAACTGATTGATCCTGCGAATAAATTACAAAGAAAATGTTGAGAGGGTATGAGGCGTATTGTTTCTTTGTTGTAAATTGTTAAATGTTTCAACTGTTCGATGGAGCTTTTCCAATAAACTGATCTACAGCTTTTTTGTGCTTTCCAACGAGTTCCGGTAGGTCGTAGGCGATGCAAATGTCCAATCGATTAATGGGACACCCTTTGAAGTAAGTGCATGTGGCAGACAGCGGCTGGAATTCATACAGCGGGTTGATCTTGAAGAAGTCCCGATAGGCGTCCGGATCGGGAAGATCGTACCGGGAGATGTTCTTCAATGTCGACAATCCTTCGTATATGTGATAGTCTTGTGGCTTCTCAATGATCTCATCAGCGATTTGTTTCCGATTACCAAAGAACGTCTTATGATTGTAGTAAGTTGTCAAATAACAGTCCACCATTTTGGCATGGTTTCGAACGCGAACCTAAAATCATACATCGTCCAATTTCCTTAAGATCCGTTTACTTTTTCCAACTTACAGCAAATCTTCTAGCGCTCGAAATCTTATTCTCCACTCGTCGATCGATCGCTTGCCGAATATCACGTAAGAACGCCTTCTCTTGTGCTTGTAACAGTCGAACAGGAGACGCGGGATTGTAAGGCGTCGACCATAGAGAAGTCGTATAAATAATCGGGGGTTGCGGTGAAGACATTAACGGTGAAATGTTCCAAATTAAAGCTCCTTGTACCCGTAACAATTCCTCCGGTTTCACTGTATCAGCTTTATTTAAGATCACACGAGTCTAAAAATAACGTGATTATCTCTGAAATATGGGAAACTATCGGTAAAATATACCTGATACTCTCGGCCTTTGAGTTGATCGAGAATTGCCTCGGTTTCTGGACCAACATCCAACTTGGAAGGGTCGTAAACGAGGAATATTACGTCAGCGCGGTCGATAAACCACTGACACGCATCGTTGAAGGGGAACACTCTGGAAACTTGTTTACGCACTTCTAGAATCCCGGGAATTTCAACAATATTGACCATTTCTAGAAGTTTGTGTGGCAGTTTCAAGCCACGTAAGCGATCTTCAAGGCCTTGACCAAACTTTTGAAGCCCAGAAAACGTCCAATCGGCTGCCAATTGAGTACCATCCAAAACCTCCGGTTCGGCACCCCACATAACTATATTGAAATAGGCTGGGGACGGTTCAGCTCCTGGAAATCCCAAAAAAAATATAGAAATGCATAAGCAATTCACATGATTTCAAATGATACTGTACCGGTTTTAAGGGAAGTTTCTTTGTAGTCATTATCTAATAGGTAGTTAATAATGGACGATTTTCCTCCACTCCATGGACCCATAAATAAAATCAGTGGCTTTGAGAAGATCTCTGGATCTAAAATTAACAGACAAAAATAAAGCTTGATCTATCAAGAGTAAGACTTTATCAAATGTACCTCCGAAATGTCGATTGCTCAGATCCCGATATTTGTATAAAATTTCCAGAGGTTTAATAGCGTTATCATACAACCGTTTCAGTTCTCGTAATGTATTATCAGCGGCCTTAGCCAAAGCTAATTCGTTCTCTGACGATTCCTCATCCAAATGCAAAATTTCCACGATCGTATCTCGCGGTCGTAGATTTTCCGGAATCTCAAACTCCTGAAATTTAAGAAAGTAATTTTTTTTCCCTATGAAAATATTGACGTTACCTTGATCAAATCGTTTTCGTTGGCATCTTCTGATGATTTCTCGACTTCATCAGCTTCACCGGAAGTTTCAGAAGAAGTGACAGCTTCTGAAGAAGCTTCGGTTGCTTCAGCTGAAACTTCAACTTCAGTCGCCTCGGCGACTTGCTCTACTTCTTCTACGGTTTCAGCAGACTCAGCTTGAGCTGGGGTTTCAGATGTTTCACTTCCTTCAGCACTTTCACTCACTACTTTTGGAACTTCTTCTGTTTCCTTCGGTTCGTTCGATTCGACTGACTCGATCGGTTCTGTCGCTTCAACAGTTTCAACCGTTTCATCAGCCACTTCCACAGTTTCACTTGACTCGGTCGTTTCTACAGTTTCAGCTGATTGGGTTTCTTGTGATTCGAGAGTATCTTGTGGTTCTTCTTCTGGCACGGGTTCGTCTTGTTGTGTGTCAAGGCTTTCTTGAGTTTCTTCTGATCCTCCTTGTTCTTCTGGAATGGTCGATTGTTCTTGACTTTCCTCAGGAGTCGTTTCAACTGTTTCATCTTCGTTGGATTTTGATTCGGTTGTATCGGAAGCGGCTTCATCTTCCTTGTTTTCAATAACTGGTTCATCGGCGGCTTCTACACTTTGTACGTCTTCTGTGACTGATTCAGAGGATGCTTCAGTTGAAGTTTCAACTGGTGCATCGGCTTGAAAGTCTTCAGAAGATTGGGGTGCTAACGTTTCCTCGCTTGATTCGGGTTGATCAGCTTGTTCAAGAGATTCTGGAGACTAAAAGGTTGAGGTTGTAATTGAAAAGGTTAGAATTTGATTGGTTTATGTACCGAGCTTTCTTGAGAATCGATGGAAACTGTAAGGTCTTCTGGTTCGATGGCGATGGTTTCTTGCGAGTCTTCATTCGTCTGAATAGAGAATATTCCAAAAAAGTCAAGTTCTAATGTCTTTTGATGGTTGGTTGGTTGGTTACTTACCGTGTCAAGTGGCGGTGGTTCAGTGTCGACCAGGGGTTGTTCGTCGGGGCCCGTTTCGACGCTTTCGGGAGATCCAGAACTGTCGACGCCACGACTGAGCTGGTCTTTTAATGCTTTCTCGACGAACGGCCTACATTCGGACTCTAAGGTCTCATCATCAGATTTTGCTAAAAAGATTTTTTAAAAAAAAATTCGTTCAGTGGTTATCCAGTGAATTCAATTCGGTCCCAGTGAAATTGTGTCCGAATTTTATTTTGAGATTTGAATTTTCTATGTGAATATCGGGATTTTAATCGTTACTACCTGATGACATAGTTGGCACGTGGCCCAGATGTGACGCAGATCCCGAATTTAATTTACAGAAAAAAAATCTGTGTTACATTTAAACAAGTAAAAGTAAATTTAGAGACTTTTTCATAATATATATCAGATTAATTAAATTGACATTTTGAGGGCTTTAAAGGGGTTTCTTGATGTGATCCCAGTTGGTATTCCCAGTTTTATGGGTGATTTGTGGCATATTTTTTGATGCTTCGAAATTTGGATTCATGGTCGTTGCTTAATAGAATGGATAGAGGGACAGTCACGGAGGTCGTTCCCGTCATGTTCCCGTTTTGGCCGGGACTCCTAACTTTAGAATCGTGTATAAAAATATCGTTACATCACACGCATACAATCGTAGCATCAAAAAAAAAGTCTCACTTATGTCATTTATTAAGAACTTTCAATCTTTGCCGAGGTCTGATTTCGGAGTCTGACTCGGACTCGTCTTCCCCATAAATTACATGGATGGAAAATCAGGTCAAGATTACCAAGGTTACGCTACGTGGAGCTCAAACAGATACATTGTTGCAAAGGGCCAGGCAACAATCGCTTGAAACTCGAATGAAAATGATCGATTCTAAAAATATATACGAAAATGGTCCCGCATTGACAGGGGACGTAATCCGTATCGAAATAGCTTTAAACATCTTCGTAAATAATGCAGCGAGTAAATTTTAAAAATAGCCCCTCGACCAAATTAGAAGAAAAGTCTGTGAAAATTTTTTGCTCGCACGAGATGAAATCCAATACGTACCATTTACTGTCGTCGCCAGTTGAGACACGAGCAGATAAAACATGAAGATTTTCCATCGCGATCGTAACAGAACACCAAATACAGCCATTTCTAAGCACGAACAGTAAGAAAATTTACCACCGTATTGTTATCCGTTAAGTATACACAGTTTGTTATCGCTGGTTCTTTGGTAACGCTGCGCTGCGTCACATAAAGAAAATGGCTCGATCGATACGTTAAGTAACGCTTTTCCGTCGTTCGATGTGTTCTAGCATTGCCACATCGGTGCACTGAGTCAAGTCGTGAAGGAAAACGCGAGGAAAAGCCGCGTCGTGTTCGTGCGAGCGACAAATTCAAATTGCTTTTCGCGACGAAAATCTTTTGGGTAGGCGGCCTAACGCGCGCATCTCTCACACACGTACTCAAAATAAACTGACTTTTCCTCGAAATAAAAAAAAAATCAGTACGGGAAAAGTTTTATCGAGAGACAGCGAGTAAAAACGTTTGCCGTCACCCCTCGGTGTTTTCATTTGCGATCAGAAGGAAATTCACATCAATTTTGTCGTGTCATGTTTATTCGATTGGGTCTCGATTATTTTTAAATCAATTATTCATCGAACTTAGCGTATTTTGCATTACTTGTAAACTCCTCAGATTATTTTTTTCTACTAAATCAATGAAATCCGATCAAATCAGAAATATTCACTTGGTGATCACTTAATCACGTAATTTTATAACCAAAAAATTTTTATGCATATAACAATATTTTTCATCCCATAATTTTTCTTGTGGACCATAACAATCGAGACATATCATTTTAATATCAATAATATGGTTTGCCTCAATCCAGTTTTCAACCGACTTCAAAAAAGGGAGGTTCTCAATTCGGCTGTATTTTTTTATGTTTGTAACTTCAGAACTTTTGACTGGGTAGTCCGATTTTGATTAATTATTTTTTATTTGAAAGCTGGTGCATCCCATGTGGTCCCATTTAAATTTGAAGAAATTCGTTAACTTATAAGGGGTTGAAAACTAAGGGATAAAATATGAACTTCTTATTGGATAGCTCGATTTTGATAATTCTTTTTTTACTGGTAGAACTTCATTTTAAATTAATCTCATATTCATTTTTTATAAAATAAAAACTCTACTCATAAGGGGTTAAAAATAAGAATGAAATAAAATAATATTATATATTTTTCCTGGCTAACCCGAATTGATAATTTTGTTTCTATTACGTACATCGTACCTTACATTGTTTGAAGAAAAAACCCCACCCCTTAAAGATGAAAATAGGGGATAAAATAGTGACATTTAACTGAATGATCGAATTTTGATGTTTTTTTTTTCTATTGGGAAGAGTATTCCATTTAGTTCTTTCATTAAATTTAAAAGCAAAAAATTTCAACCTTTAAAAACAAAAGGGGATGAAGTAGTAACTTTTAACATTTAACGGCGCTGCCTCATATGATCAAATTTTTCAGAATTTGTAAATTCAAAAATAAAAATTGCTATATAACCCATAAAAATCACTTCTTTGCCAAAAATTGTTCCATAAATTCTCTTTACGGATCCGCAATTGCTCCAGGTCTATAATTAATTAGTAATTCATTTTTTTTTGGTGTTTTAAGTCGCTTTAACAGCTAAGGTTATATCACGGCTGTCTAAACACAGAAACTTTCTGTTGGTCAATAATATTTTAGTGTAGAATCTTAAGCCTAGGACTCAACGGGAATAGAATCCAGAACCACTTGGCGCATGGAGAGAACTACTGCGCCAATAGGTGGCAGTTTAATTTTTAAACTATTCATGTTTATAAGATCCAACGGCAGTTGATGACGTCATAATACAACAATACATATATAAATATTTACAAATAATTACTTATTAAAAATGTTGCAAAAATTCGATCAATTATTTGCGTAATGAAAAGAGTAGACGGCTTAAAAAAAAAAACAAAAATTTCAATTAAAAATTTTTTAGGGTCTTATAGCAAATTTAATTTTTCAGTTTGAAAATTATTAAAAAAATTTAATTATATATTAACTATTAAGTATACACATGGAGCAATTGCAGATCCGGAAAGAGCATTTAAGGAGCAATTTAAAAAACAACTTTAATCTCACCAACTTAACTCTTTCTGGCTAAAAAATATATGCAATAATAAAAGGGAGTGTTGTTAAATGTAATTTGATTATTGTAACGGTTGTAACTTACAAATGTATTTTAAATGCTAAAAGAGAATTTAAAAAAACTATATTAATCTAATATCTCGCTGAACTTCATGAACTATTAATCTACGCTCAAATGATCCGGCTTGTGCACATATCGATTAACTCCACTTTTTTAACTTTTACAAATTTTTATGTTATAACACTTGGTTGACTCCTTACTTTATATTTCCGAAATAAATTTTTCTAATATATAGTAATAACAGCTCTAAATTACAGTTTGATTTTTAGCTTTTCCATAAGAGACAATGTATTTCAGAAGTCTATTTATCAATTTACTCAATGTTTTGCATTACGGAGTTAATCGATGTGCATTGAGCGGCTCAAATATGAAATAATCAGTAGGAAGTGGAAGGAGAAACACTCTCTCTGCAGCCCAACCACTAAATGCGCACTAAAGCATTTGCCCCACTCTATCAAAACGACGAAAAATGCCCGCTTAACGCGTTTTGGTTGTAAAAATCGCAATTTTTAAAACTTTAATTACTTTGTTTTTAACAAAGACACCGTGATAATTCTTTTTGGGTAAGGACCAAGTATATAAGAAGTAAAAAAAAATGATCAAAATCTATCCAGTAGTGTTTCAGTTAAAAGCGAACATTGGAAAACAGCTATCATTTTATTTATAAAGATATCCCAACGTCATCGTAACGAAAGCTTTATCAAAAACTCATCAAACTTGGAATTTTGCCTCGCCTTTATCTAGTTGTACCGCGAAGCTTTTAGTTGAAATCGGCTATCAGGATTTCTCATTTTATTCTATGGGTTTTGAAGTTTTTAAATTTTTTTCGTAAACGGCTCTAACGATTTTTTTAACTTGCTATGGTTATTATACTTATTAGTGTTTATAACTTTAATCTGAAACTTTTTTCTGGAAAATTCAAATAAAGGGGGTTCCGAAGAAGAGATTGGGAGTTAGTAAGTTAAAACTACATATAGCTCTGTTTAATATATATTTCCATCTATAATTTTTTTAGCCAACCGTGAACTTAATTTTTTTTCTTTTAATCAGTAGCAAATTTCATTAACAGCAAAGAAAGTTTTCTTACATGCTGCAGCAGATATTTTTAATTGAAAAGTACAGCGACTCCTGATACTGAAAGTGGATAGTTGGTAACCCCAAAGTTAAGAGAAAAAAAAATTCCTGTTTGTCCAATAAAAATTTATTTTAGACAGGTACAAAAATACAATGATCACATATAACGCTAAGATAATACTTTTTTTTTTCTTTTTTTTTTTTAAATTTAAGGTCGCATCAACTGCTATGGAATTAAAAAATCATTAAAAAAATCTTGTACTTTTATTGGGTTTCGAACCCAGGACCACTGGCGTATAAGGCAACTATCTAGTCAACCACGCCACTAAGTGACCTTTGTGCTTCTTATTATTGAGATAAAGAGAAATATCGTTTTGAAATACAATTGTATCCTTCATGCCTGTATTTCTTCACGACATTATCGTGTAATGTATCATCCTGATTAATATAGCTTATCAGCTCATCAGCCATTTTTTTAAGCTCTCGCTTAGGATGAATCGTATTTCGCTCAAATTCAACTAAGCTTTCGGATTTTTCAACCGTTAAGACGTAATGTAAGCAGCTGTTTGCTATTAAGAGCAAACTCTTTTTAATCAAGCGGGTATTATAAAGGTTATATTCTAAAATGAATAAGCAGTGGGTGAACATGTGATATGGTAGATGTAGATGTACTTGTTGTAGTTTTAAGATAGTGTGAACATCTGGGAAACCTTCGAACTTCTCACAAAGATCATCGACGTATCGTTTAGTTCTTTCCAATTGTCTCATGTTGCAGCTAACTGGGATCAAACAAGTCATTTCGGAATCATTAAGCGCCTGCGCGCCGTCGTACTGTAAGTACTGTAAAGTACTTAAGCACACCAATTCAGCAATCTTCTGGTTAGCACATTGCGGTTCGCTGAAGCATAGATCCGTGAGACGAATCCATTGAAACAAAAATGCTGTCGAGAGGTTGTAGTATCTTTGAATCTCGATCATCCAATCGATCAAATCTCCTCTACGTGTGACACCAATAAGAGAGTTCTCCGTGTAGTTCCGGGCTTTGGTTTGATTGTCCCGGCGTGCCATATCGGCGTATCTTTCGAGGCGTTCTACTTCGTACGGGAAGTATCTCGGGAACATAATAACCGACGATATGATCCACCTGGCCGTCTTTAACAGTGATGGGATTTTGGGCAGCAGGAACAGCATTGTTTCACTGTTGACAGCATGTATTGAAAAGGATAAGGCACTCACAGTTGACTCGGGACTATACCTAATATCTGGTGTCGGCGGTAGTTCTCCTTTTTCCATCTAAAAACAAACATTTTTACATGTTAGTATTTCTATTAAGGTCAATGTAAATAATTGGGCATTATTTATAATGTCCGGGCAGTTTAAAAAGTACCCAGGGGAATGTGACAAAATGATATATTATATAAGTATATATAATATTATATTGTCCGGGCATTATGAATAATGCTGGAAACCTAGAGGGCAATTTGAGAAAATTTTTACTCATATTTCTCTACAGATAAAAATAAGAGGATATTAAACAAATTTTTGAATAACTAATAAAAAAAAGTAAAGATTCGGGTCGTTTACAAGTTTTGAGGTCTTCTGAGCCTGAAAAAGCTTTAGTCAAAATTAACTAAATTTAGAATTTAGCTTTCATTTTTCATCTTGTTGTGTCGCGGAACTTTCGGTTGAAATCGACTAGCAGGATTATTCCATAGGTTTTGTAAATTTTTCTCAAAAACGACTTTAATGAATGGGTTCTGGATACTATTTTTATGTTCTTTAAACCAACAACGGATTTTTTTTGTTGGTGTTTTAAGTCGCTTTAACATCTATAGTCATATCACGACTGTCTAAACACAGAGACTTTCTGTTGGTCAATTATATCTAAGGTCTATAATCTTAACTCTAGAATTCAAAGGGATCAAACCACTTGACGCATGAAGCGGAGAGAGCAAATACTCTAACCATAGCGTCAATAGGTGGTTACAACGGATTTTATGTAAAAGACATTTCTGTGACGCGTCGCAGCGGATTTTTTTTTTATAACTGGTCTTCAAAGCAAAAAAGAGCAGTCATTAGTCAAATAGGGGTCCTAAAATATTTATTTGATGTTTTATAAGTTGATTAAGCCTTATTATGCCTGCAACTTTTATTTGAAACTTTTTCCAGGGAAAATTCAATAAAGGAGGGTTCTGGGGTTAAAGGATAGATACTGTATGCATGTAGTTCTGTTAATATAGTTAAAAAGACTGTCTATAGTTCTTTTAACCACAAGAGAGTGTCATAAAATAAAGGACTGTGACGCCGCGCAGCAGATATTTACATTAATATTAGTTGGCATTTTGCTAAAAATTACTAAGAAAAATCAAAATTGTGAAGCTCGAAGAAACGATGAAAAATTGATTTCGATACTCCTTCATGCGAAGAATCTAAATTTTTCATTTGGACGTCTATATATCGGCCACTCTGTATTATATTTTACATGTACTTATTAAGAGTAATGGCTACCCGTGACTTCATTCATGTAGAATTAAAAAAAAAGTAAACATATTTAGACTTAGAAAACATACCTTGATTATGAAAAGAAGAACTACAAAATCATCTTCAGGAACTACACATTTCGAGAGTTTCAAAGTATAAACATAAAATACGTAAGATAGTGATCCTAAACTCAATTGAAGTGAACATTGATAAAAATATTCAACCCTTAAATGAACGAATTGAAAATCAACAAAAACAGAGGTTGCATGTAGATTCAAAATTGTAAAATTAGAATTTGAGAAAGTTGATAATAAGAATAGAACGTATACAAAAGAATACTTTGAACCTCCTCTTTGAACCACTAGGGGATAAACTACTAAAAAATCCTTTTGAACTGGAGCTCATTGTTCTCTCGAAAATAATATTATCAATCCACCTTATTTAAAAGCAACAAATCTAAGATTTTCTCAATTTTTAGTAGTTGTACTTTTTTTCTCTACTATATGGTAAAGGAAGTATTGTAATCAGGTTGAATTTTCAAATTTGAGTTTTTACCGTAAAAGCACGTTCTTAGGTTCCCTGAATCCAAAAATTTTTAGAACCACTGTATGTGTATGTGTGTGACAGCGATATCGTATGGAAAGCTTTATCCGAATCTTACCAAACTCAGAATTTTGCTTTCATATTATATTCAGTTGTGCCGCGAAGATTTTGATTGAAATACTCGTAGGTTGAAAGGAGGCCATACTTAATTCTATGAGTTTTTGAGTTTTTTACATTTTTTTCAAAAACGGCTCTAACAATATTTTTTAAACTTGTTATAGTTCTTAGACTCATTAATGCCTACAACTTTTATCTGAAACATTTTCCTGTAAAAATTCAAATAATGTCGGTTCTGGAGTTAAGGGAGGGAATTATCTCGTTATTATCTTCTTTTACTTTATAGTAAAGGTACTATACAAAAATGAATATCTTTAAAGATATCAGAGATTTAAAAAGCTTTGACAGAACGGCTGGCTATTTTGTACGGCGTACATAGTGGCTGTTTTATTGATATCTTCTTCTTATATATGTAAAAATATTATGTTGGTCCTTTTCTAGGACAAAAACTCAAAAAATTCTACACTAATTGAGCTCAAATTTTGATACAATATCCGCTTTCATGTGATAGTTAACGGGGCAGAGAATGATATAGACTATAGTGTATAGATTGCTTCTAATATCGGAATAATCGACGGTTCCCATAGGATACATATAGCAATTAAATCCTATAGGAACCGTGTATTTAAAAGAAGTTTCGTTAAGTTCGTGAAAAAGCATTTTAACCCATTTTCTTCAAGAAAAAAAACTCTACAAAGTTTAAATTAAAAAATTACAATTTTATTGGAAAATAATAATGAATTTCAATTTAACACCCGATATAATTAAATTTTAAAAAAAAATTGAATTTCTTTATTGTTCATTGTTGAAGATACTAATTAGAAATAAACGTATTAAAATAAGATACTAAATTATTTTTAAATAATTAACAATTACCTTACGGAACGAATTTTAATGAAGTTTTGTTAAAGATAACTCAGTGCTAAAATCATAACACATTGAATATAATTTATCCTAAAAAAAGGTTCCTGTAGAATATAGCTCCTAATCTTTTCTACTAAAATAGCTGAACGGTTTTTTTGGTATGAAAGATTTTCAATTTTTCTTAAAGGACCTTTTTATACTTAAAATCGTATAGATCCCGTGAGATAGCTATTGTATCTCTTCCTAGAAAAGTAGTTTTAAGAATTTTGATGAATTTACTTTGAATCTAAAGACTGGAAGTATTTATCATCTTTTTCTGTCAAAATATTATAGATTACTGTTAATATTTAGCTATGAAGGTAGGGAATCTATTAACCAATCAATTAATTTTACTCTCAGCAAAGCGAGCGGGTATCAGCTAGCTTTTGACAGTTTTTTATTTGAATTATAAAATGGTACTTCGTTAACGTATCATAAGATTATATGGTTTAAGATATAAGATTGATATGGAATTGATGCAAGCTAATGCTTAGGATAGGCAAACAAAGTAACAGATTTCATTAATCGTCATTAATCGTTTTCAGTTTGTGGACCGTTTATAATTAACGTGTAGAATCAAACTTGAATTTTGAAGAAAATTTGTTGTTTTAACTTTTGTTTCTCTGTTATGTCATATCTTAACGATTAAAAATATAAACAATTGTATTTAGGTACATAAAATGAAAAATGGTTAACACGAAACTCGAACAACGAAACTAACATAAACTGAAAAAGCCAAATAATTTTTGCATAATAAACGAATTTGCTGCCGAAATTTTTGTTGTTGTATTTGACATCATAATCACATCAAAAATCTCATCAAAATTTAGTACTGTACTGTGTTATTTTTTTAATTGATCATATATATATGTTACGGATGAAGTTTGATAAACAGTTAAACCTAGGTTTACCCGGGTAAACTCCGTAATTCCCAGCAGAAAACATGGATAGATTGCGAAATAAATTTGAAATCATACAGGTTTTGTCTGAGTAAACCACATTTTATCCACTTGGATCTTCAGCTTTCATTTGATTTATGTCTATATTCTTTAACCAACCTGAAAACTTGCAAATATCAAATTTTTTGAAAAATTTGTTTTATATCCATTTAGCAATAGGCCAGTCAAAATCGACATTAGAAATAGCTAAATTCGCAAAACATAATTTATCTATTTATGATTTTTTAAGTATTTATGTATTTATAATTTTAAGTATAAAAAATCCTTTTAAGAAAATTCGAAAATCTTTCATACCAAACGTCATTTGTCTATCCTACAGAAACCGTCCTTATTTTTTTTTGAATAAATGATATTCAATAATATGTCAAGATCTGAGATATCTTTAACAACACTTCATAAAAATTTGTTCCGTTAAGTAATTGTTTATTATTTAAAATTTAGTAGATATATGTATTATTTTAAAACGTTTACCTATTTCTAATTAATTTCTTCGACAATGAACAATACAGAAATTCAAATATTTAAAAAAATTTCACTATTAATTTTATCGGGTGTTAAATTGAAATTATTTTTTATTTTTCAGTAAAATTTGGTCAACTGTTTAATTTAAACTTTGTAGACAATTTCTTTTGCTACTGTGTAAAATTGGTCAGGCCTTCTTGAGGAAAATGCGTTAAAATGCTAAGTCGCGAACGAAACTTTTTAAATACACGGGTCCTGTAGGATACAATTGTTATGCTATCCTATGGGATTCACGTTTTTTTCGCTATATATTACTGACGCGAAATATAGATAATAACCATTTTGGAACCCGATTGTATCAAAATTTTAGCTCTATTGGTAAAGAATAAAGACCAACATAACATTTTTATATAATATAGAAGAAAATACCAATAAAACAGGCAAAACATACGTCGTACAATAGCCAGCCGCTATGCAAACATAATTTTTTGTCATTTGTAAAAGATAAAAATGGTTCCTGTGGGTTATCCTTAAGAGATAGACTTATGCCGTTGCGGACATTTTTTTGTCAACCTTTTTAAGACACACAACTTTGCCGTATATACGTTTGATCTATCTCGTAAGGTTTAGCCAGCGTTTTCAATGTAAGAGCACAAAAATATGTTTGTTATGACATTACATTACAAATCTTTGAATTTCCCGACTTTTCTCTACTAAATTATGTTTAAATTATAGCCATTATGTTACCGAGGACTAATAGCTATATAATAAAAAAAGTTTCTTCAACATCCGTTTAGTAGTTTTTGTGTGAAAGAGGCACAACAAACAAACAGACAAAAATCTTCTACTGTTTTAATATATATGGTTGGAATATATAGAAAATGTCACGTTTGTACAAACTTTTTTTGAGGTTAGTTTTCTAGATACAATCAAGTTAGATTTAAACTTAGCGAGAACTTGTCAATAATGTTATTTAAGTAGTTTTCAATTTATCGATTGGATAAAGTTAGTCCTTTATCTTTCATATCAAAAATAAAGCTCCATTATAGAGTTTTAATTTTTTGTCGTAGATGTTTTAAGCTGTTGCTAGAAATACTAAGAATCCTTTAACTTATTTTAAAATGTATCTTTCATTATTTGAAAATTTATTTTGAGCTCGAGACTGAATTGTGTTTTATAAAGACGAAATTATTTGTACTTTTTAAAAATTATCTATTAAAAATGTTTAAAAACCGATATCAAGTGAAAATTTTAAAAAGACTTTAAAAATCTGTTAGTAATGACTTGGATGCTCGTCCATAAGTATCTAAGTTTTGGACGTCAATGTTTTAACCACCCTGTATGTTGTTTCTCACGTTATAACAATTATTATCTAGTATGAGTCTAGTGCATGTGTATACCGAGTGAGTCAAAAGAAGCGATACTTATCCACTTTTGTTCTAATCTGAAAATATGAACTACAATTCTAGAAAAATTGTTTTGAAACTTTATTTATTTAATACATTTATCATACAATTGAAGAAATGAAGTGATAGAAATAAAATTTTTTTTTCTCTTTTTTTTCTTTTTTTTGTAGAATAAACGAAATCAATTTATCAAATAAACCTGCAAAAACGTTATTTTGAAATAAACGAAAACGTTTTAGAGAAAATTAGCGACTACGGCCAAATCTTAAGAAAACGTGGTCGACATCTTGTCGCTTCACGCCACCATCTGTAAAAATAGAGAATTTCATTTAGTTGGAGAGTTGATTGGTATGTGTAGCCCATACGTACTGGTGTAGTGGTTCTCCGAGCCGGGTACATACATGATGTCGTTCAGGGAGTTAGACTCAATCGGATCAGCTACGAACCGGTTCGCCGGGGTGTTGTCGTACACCTGTTGCTTCAGCAACCCGTTGTAGAAGAGACAGAGGTTTCTGTACTTGGGAACGATTTCATCCGGGTTGCATCCTGGAGAAATTACCGTGACGGCGGCCGAACATGTGCTTAGAGGGTTGAATGATAGTAGTGTCAACCCCATCGTGCACGCAACAACCAACATAACCATTCCGTATTGCATTCTGAAAACTTATTGAAAAAAAAAACACAATTTCAAATCAATTACAACACAATTTCTGATTGGTTCAACTCGAATCACCTCTAAGCTTTAGCGCCAATTTTTATTACAATTTCTCGCCAGCATCAATCATTTAACAAGTTTAAATTTAAGACCCTTTTCTGTCATCTTTTCGATACAGTTCTATAACCTTATTGCCTATACCACTTTAAAAAAACTTAAAGATTGTTTGTTTGAACGCGATAATCTTAGATACAACAATATGTAGTTATAGAAAAACTAATTCTCAGTATGCTTGATGATCCTGAGAAGGCTATAGGCTGCTTACAACTACAATTTTGTGCGTATATTTTAAAAACAAAAAAACAAAAAAAGTTTTCCTTAACTAATGAGGTAATTTATTAAAAGACTGATATGATGGTGGAGTATTAATAAAAAGCAAAATCTTTCTAACCTAAAAGTTTGAAGGCATAAAACAGTGAAAGTCCTCCTAAAATTGGAAAAAAGCGGACATTTTTACCGTAGATTAATAGAGGTGTTAATTCTAGATAAAAATAATCAAATTTGAGATTTTAACTCGTTCTCTCTTGTATAGTGCTAGTAGCTTACCTGGTGTCATAATTGTGGGACTTTAGTGAAAACGATTTTCATAGTTATTAGTTCCAAGAGTACGTTTATGATACAGTTTTTTGAGACAATCTATGATTTTGAAAATTTTCTACCACCCCTAACCCTTTTCTCAGCGAGGAAGGAATAATAACGTTTATTTAACAAATTACACAAAACGGACTAAGCCCAAAGAAAAATGTTTCTAATAAAACTTAAAGAATAATTAAATAAATAAAAAATATTCTTGACAATTTTTCCATTTTCCTAATCGTTACGCTGTTAGAAGTAAAATAATGCTTTCACCGTTGAACTAGTGAAATTTGTCAACACCAGATGGAGTAGCTGTAGCAGACACTTCTTAATACCAAATGCAATTTTTAGTTGTTTTTTTTTTTTAATTTTACTTAAGACTGAACATTTTCACTTTATGTCACATAGTTGAAAATTTTCATATTTAATTTATGAATAAAAAAAAAATCTGAATTAATATCTAAGGTTAGGTTCTACAATTAATTGACACCCTTAGGTTAATATGAAATAAATTTGAGTTAAAGTAAATCTAAAATAACTTTTAGATCAGTTTTAAGTCAAATACTATGCACTTGTTCAAGTGTGTTAAAAAAATAAACCTTAAATCTTATTAGATGTGTACCTATTAACTGAAGTAAGCTATGAGGTCAATATGGGGTTATCTACGTTAAAAATCTTAAGTAAATCTGAGGTAAATCTAAAGTAAACTATAGGCAAATGTAATTACTGTTCACCATAACTCAATTATTTTGAACAAATAAAGCATTGCTAGTAATTTTTTTTATACTATAGACTCAAGCACAGGCCCAGAGCAGTAGAATTTCAGGGAAAACACATTTTGAAACATGGAATTTAAAAGTTAATATAATGCTTCAAGTAATTAGGCGTGAAAATAGGGTGGATTTTTTTAAAATGAGAAAAAAAAGTTAATAATATGCAAAATTATGGCTCATAAGGTAGAACAAAGATATACTTATGGTCAATATGATATAAATGTATGTTAAAAATCTTAAGCCAATTTAAAGTCAATTGAAGGTCACATTAAAGTAAAACTAAGGCAAATTTAAGATATAGCACCGTTATTCTATTGTGTTGAACCAGATAAAAGTAAAGATACACGAGAATCAATTCGAAAATAAGAGAGAACTGCAAATCGCGAACAAAGAAGATTTTCTTAATTTAAGGACGCTACATGAAAAACCGGTTTTCTTAAAATCCTTTTGAAATTTACAGAACACATATTTATAAGTGTCTTCTATACGCAAACATTTTGAAAATAACTCCTGCAGCACCATTTTTTGAAATATTAGCATTTAAAATTTGTATATTTTTATTAAATATTGATTATATTTTTCTTAGGATTGTTTTAAAAAAACTGAGAATTATTAATTGAATATATAACAAGTATCGTTTTAAAAAATAAAAGAAATGAGCGGTATTGATTTTTTTATAAATAATATTTAAAGTTTGTTATTTTTGATCGTTTTCTAATTTTGCTCATAATCTGATAAGTGGGAGGGGAAAAAAGACGCAGTAAGACTATTGTTTTACTTCTGGGCATTTGAGAGAAGACGTAAGAGTATACTGTACGACTGCTCTCTGGGAACGTCCTTCAAACGTAAGGTCATAATATCACTACTGTTTAAACACAGAGATTTTCTGTTGGTCAATTATAACTAAGGTCTAGAATTTAACGGAGATCGAACCCAGTACCACTTGATGCATGAAGCGGAGAGAGCAATTGCTCTAACCACTGCGCCAATAGGTGGTATTTAACAATTAGTAATGAATTTAGCAATGAGTCTACACCCCTCAACCTCAACGAGCATTTCTACACTTACTAGATATTTGTATGGAAAACAAGTTGAAAATATAATTTTTTTTTTAAAATCTGTATTCCTGTCGGGTGCTGGTCATGAGGAAAACGTTGATGGAATGATAAACGTGCATTTTCGTGGAAAACTTGATTAAAACTTGTCTTTAATCCCGTTTCTGATTATAAAACTATTTGTTATGAATGTTTAGAATATTTTTTTTAGTACGACGAGCGTGATATAATTGATGATCCCGGGATTAATCTGGAAGCAAATTTTTTCCGAGGAAAATTGTTCATTTGAATTCCAGCAAAAAAATGAAGTTTTTCAGTGGCACTTTGTAAAATTAGATTGTTTGAGTATTATCCGGAAAATTTAAATATTGTTTTTTTTTTTTTTTTGGAAAATTCACTTCATTAACTAAGTGTTGGCGAGTGTGGAAGTTTTTCTTTATTAAATCGTTGATATTCCATTGTATATTTTTGAGACACGCAAAATTTTTTCAATCTGGTCTCGGTTACTAATGTCAATGACATTGTTCCCTCATTATTCCTGCTGGGCTGATTAACACATTCTGCTAATTACAAACATTGATTGCCATTGAAAAGCTGTCACTTGCAATATGCGAAAAGCTCGCTTTGTAACGAAATTATTAACCATATATATATGTATATGAAAACTGCAAGTTATCGTGATAAAATAATTCGTGGAAAACTGTAAATTTTTATTTGGAGACCAGGACAAAAAGTACACCAGAGCTTTTACAATGAAAAAAGATGTCAACAAAGAAATTAATTATATCGAAGGAAAACTTGAGAAAACTCGACCATTAAAGAGATAAATTTTCAATTATTGAGTTTTTCATCTAATTTTTTGTCATCACTTGAAAGGCTTTTACTTTGTTATATAAAGAGGAGGAACCCGTTTTGTTGGGAAGTTAAAACATTTTTCTTGAAGCTTACTGATTTAATGCTTCGAAGGAAATTTATTAGTTGAGAGTAATGATTAAAGTTTTTCTTTAAATAATAAATTCTATGGGCAAAAAAGTTTTACATTAGATAGTATCGTGAAAGTTTTTCTTGAAGAAAATGCATCGAGGGCTTTGATGTTTTCTGGCTTCTCGAAATAGTTCATCAATATGTATTGATATGGGGTTTGACTTGGCTGGCAAAGTGCACGTTGTTATTACATACAGTGTACAGGCGAGTGGGAAATCATCTAAGGGAATTATTGACGTTTTTCACGCAAAATGAAAATTATTTCTCGTCATTGCGAATACGCGTCGGTGTCAAATTTGACGAATTGCGATCGAATTACGGTTGATATGAAAATTTCACGCTTTGTCTTATGATTTTTCGGCTTCAATTTACATTTGATTAAAATGAAATACTTATTAGATGAAAAAGAAAAAAAAATTATCGAATTACTTCGTTTTTCTTCTCACTCGACCAAATTCATGATTTCGAGTTTTCCGAAAGTCTAATATGAAAAAAAAAATACAAAAAGGAAAATTTGTTTTCCCAAAATACTACTAAAAAATCCAACTCACTCTATGATCACTACTAGATTTTGAGAAAATACCTTAACCAAGAACCACAATGAGGCATTAAAAATGGCTACCTTTGAAATTTTTTAGAACCAGTATTTTGGAAAAGAACAACAATAAAAAATATTTCTTGTAACCTTCAACATTTTAAAAACATTTCATTTACCTTATTTAAGCTGACGAATTTATAACTACTATTTTAGTTCTACTTTTCAAGCTACTTGACTAAAATTAAAAATCAAGCAATCAAATCAAGCATTGAAGTTAACAGTTATTTCATGTCTCATGAAATGATAAAGATTTTATTTGAAGAAAAGAAACCGTAATGTCATTTGTTCTAAGTTTGACTTGATTTTAAATTAACCCTCAACCTTACACAAGTCGTCAAAAATTAATGAATTATTAGAAACTGAAACTTCTTGAAATTTTTAAAAACTTTTCATCTCTTTCTTCAAGTCCTTGGCTTAAATGAAGTCAAACTAAGATCAAACGTTAACATTAAACTTCAAATACAACTTATTTCGTTTCAAAAGCAATTCTTTTCGTTTCAAATAAAATTTTTTTTAAATTTTTATCGAGTGAAATGTTTTATTTTCTTTTAAGAAAATATTATTAATACGATATTAAAAAATATATTTTTTAAAATGAAAAAAGTTTTTATGAAATGAAAAAGGTTGTATTTGAAGTATAAAATCTGTATTAATATTTTTTCCTTCTTTTTTATCTGAATTGGCCGTCAGGATCTGAGTCCTATAATCCAATATGATGGCGGGAGTTTGGTCTTAGGGAGATTGTTCCCGATGGAGGACGCTTATACTAGGTACTCTTCTTTTCAGCCGTCCATCATCTCGAGATTTTCACGAATATAAAAAATTTATCATTGTTAATTAATTGATTTAATAATTTACTATATCAAATATGATGATGGTTTTAATTCTTGGAACACCAATAATTAATAAACGTAACATTTGTAAAATATTGTAAAATTAAGTGCAATAAAAATTTTATTTATTATTATTTATTTATTATCTCAAGATTTTAATAGTGGCGGTATTAATGGGTTAGCCTTTCAAAGTGGTTCGTTGTGCAGCTAGTATCAACATTTGATGTAATTATAAGTTTGACTTGATTTTAAATCAAGTTAACAATAATCACAAAGTAAGCCAAAAAATGATTCCTTTAACTAACAAAAATTGTTTTCTACCCCTACTTTTTTACTTAAAGATCTAATCAGGTTATACTATTGGAAAGTTTTGGTTCAAAACATTGAAATTTCGAAATGAAAAGTGCATGTTGTAAGTTTTAATTTCAGCATTTTACTACTGTTAAAGATAGGCATTTATCTATACATAACGGTTAGGTTGATGGTCTAGACCTTGATTACCAGAGACTTGCTCCGATCGCTAACATCATCTCAAAAAAAAAAACTAGCTAAACTATTAATATAAAAATAGATACGGTACTTCTAAAAATTTCTAAAGACCCCATTATCGTGTTACCTAAGCAATAATCGACCAATTCAGATAAGTAAATGGTATATTAGATGAACTACCATCCAAACACAAAAAAATAATTTGTTTGGACAAGCTCTGAGAAAAATTTTTATTAACAAAAAAATACAATGGAAACGCATTAAATTGACTTTAAAATCTACTTAAACCATAAGAAAGTTAAAAATTATTAATTTTTGACCAATGAAAATAGGCTCGTCACACTACAATTTTCCATTAAATGACCCCTATGCGTCCAAAATTTAAAATTTAAATTTGAATTGCCGAAACTCCATATAAAAAGCCCATTACTGTTTTGATTACGGCACTTTTCTTGCTAATGTTTTGGATAGGCAATTCTTTCTACGGTAGCCTATACCTGGATTACTATAGATACTGTTTTTTTTGTTCAAATGCAACTTTTTTTATTTCAAATACATTTTTTTTTTTGTATGGTACGAAACGAATTATAATATTCTATTTACATATTGTTTAACATAATAAATCCTATTGAATATTTCTTTTTATTTATTTTCATTTTAAAAATGTTATTTGCAACGAAAAATTGTATTTGAAATAAAAACGGTATCTGAAGCAATTAAGGTGTAGGCTTGGATCTTACCGTGATGCAAATATAATTGCCTATGCGAAACCTTTGTAAGAAAAATGCTTTAACAATTAAGTTCAAAAATTAGTAATTAGCAAAGGGTATTAAAAATATTGATGTGAGATCTCTTAAAATTTCCTATAACGCAGTAATAGCATTATCGAAGCAATATTCAATCAATTCAGGCAAGTAAATGATTGGTAGGGGTTCATATAAAGAGGAAATTTGATTCGATCTTTAAGAATTTTTTTTTTCTAAAATTAACTAAAGATAGCTATTTTTGAGTTTTCTCTTCAAAATCTACTTAAAACATTGTCCTGTTGAAATAATTCGTTTTTTGACTTACAAAAATGGTTTTTTCCATTCTTATTTTTCGTTAAAAATCTTTTAAGGTTACGAGAATTGAAGATGTACAAACTTTTATAATCTTTTTTTAACTCATGTTTAGGAAAGGTAACTATATCTATATGACGATTGGTTTGTGCCTAAGCCATGATTGTTGAAAACTTAAGCCTATTTTACAAGATTAATTCAATAAGGAAAAACTACTAAGGGCATCTAGAAATAACAATATGGACCTTCTTTAAATTTTCTTGAACCTCATATCACTGATACTAAAACAATAATCGATCAATTCAGGTACGTAAATGATTGCTGATTGAAAAAAAAGCGAGGAAATAATCGCTTTGATTTTTTTTTATTCAAAAATTTTTTATCAAAAAACAACGGGATTTTCAATTGAAAATTTTTCCTCAATTGTAACTTTTTATGATCATTTGGATTGAAAGAAAAAACTGAACTGTCGAAATTTCCATGTGAAAAATTCATAAATTGACTTGAATGAAGCACTATTTAACTTTAGATAGGCAATCCTCTTTTCATAAAGGTATGCTTCAAGTCTAAGTCTTGATTACTTGGGATTTGTTTTTATTTTACTGAATTAAAGGGTAAAATTTTCTAAGTTACTTAATCAATAATCGATTAATTCAGGCAAGTAAATGATTGATGGTGGCACAGAAAAAAAATTAATAAAGGACGTTTTTGAATCCTTTGTTTTGTTCAATAAGTTTCCCGGATATTTGGCCGCAAACGGTCATTGTTTGAACGAAACTTGTTGGCGGTTTGAGCTACGGAAGCAAACAACACAAACTTTTCCAAATGTACCACGATCCTGTTTATTGAAAAGGACCAACAAATGCCTGAAGGGCATCGAAAAATCAGAACGAAATTTTCACTTACCTGACTTTTAGTTTGTTCCAAGTCGAACAATAAATGACGCTGCCAGCAACCGCTTGTCCAAATATCAACAACCACTTGTTGAAAACTTATTTAACGGACGAAAACTTTCTTCCTGTTAGTCCGAACGTTGTTCTAACTGAGAGACGTCGGTTGGTAAGTTTTGTGCGCTTATAAGGATTAATGTATGTATGTATGTGTGTATGTGTGTGTGTGTTAAGCACGTTGATGTCAACAATCGACGGTGATGTGCGACTTTGCCAAAGAAGCTTTGGATGTAAGATTCCAGAGATATGTGGAGATTGTTTAAGTTTTGAAGCTTTCGCTGGCGCTTTTATAGGGAAAAACAAGAGGGAGGTTACGCCCTAGTTATCACGCGCCGACGTTACATTCACACAACAACAATAATACGATCATTATCCTTAATATTAACACACACACATACATTATATTCCCATCCCTCACCAATATCCCTACTATTCTAGCTAATAAAAATCTAGCTGCATCCCCTTCGCAGACATTTACTCCATCACACGTTTAATTAATCGAATTCCCACTCATTTGACGAGTGACGACTACTTGTTGAACACACTGTATCAAACTTGCACTTTTGATAACAAATCGAGCAAATGTTTGACAATATATGCAATAAATACACTCAATATACACTATCTTATCGATATGCCAATCAATGAGCTTTTAAAGCTCAGCAGTTTTTTTTTGTCATAGTGATAATGCTTGTTCGTTTTGAACGACATATCATTAGAGAGTTATGACGTACCTGTCAAAACAAGTCAAATTTTTTAAAAGTTACACCCTTTCATAAATCGATTGATACTTGTCATAAAATAATCATTCATTCATTTTTTTCGTCTTCTCTTAAACAAGTAAATCCATAAAATAAATGGCTTACAGGAACTTAATTTTTAATCCAATTTTTGGACCATATTGCGCAGGCGTTTGCTGCGCAGTAGCTTGAAATCATCATAAATGACTCTTTCTATGATTTGTTTGAATATCTCCTAAATGGTTCGTCTTACAGAAAAATTTATTTCTATTTAAACTAAGCCAAAATAAATTTTCTACAGTTTGAAGCTAAAATAAGCTTTGTAAGTTAAATGATGTCTGAGAGGTATTTAAAATTTCAGCGATTTTGTTAAAAAGTTATTCAATAAGTGATTTTTTTGAAATTTTTGCACATTATCTCTTAAACAGAAGTGTTAAGACAAAGTTTCGGGAAATCAATTTTAAAGATGAGCTTACTATCTACAAAATAAGTTTCCTTAGAAGTGTTAAATTTTAACATCTAAACTCTTATAAATAGCTCTTAAAAATTTTCGAACTTACGTTGTAATGCTTTATTTTATTTACATATTTTGCATTTTTCTATATAATCCAATAATCCGGCACCCCTTAACTTTTAATTGTGCCGGATTAGTGGGACCTGACTATGGGAATTGCTAACCATTGCATATAACTACAAAATAACGGGACTTATGCACAGAAATTGATTTTTAACCGACTTCAAATAAGGAGGAGGTTCTCAATTTGACTGTATATATTTTTTTAATGTTTGTTACCTCAGAACTATAAACTGGATTAACCGATTTTGATGATTCTTTTTTATTTGAAAGCTGGTACTTCCCGTATGGTCATATTTCAATTTGAAGGAAATCTTTCACTTCTAAAGGGTTGAAAACCCTTGGGTTGAGGGTTGAATATTAACTTCTTATTGGATAGCTCGTTTTTGATAATTCTTTTTTTTTTGTTTTAGTATAACATAATTTTAAATTAATCTCATTTCTATTTTTATAAAAAACTCCATAACTCATAAAGGGTTCAAAATTAGGGTTGAAATTATAATTTTTTCTGGTTAACCCGATTTTGATATTTTTTTTTTGTAAAACGTACATCGTACCTTTAAATTGTTCATATTTCAATTCAAAGAAAAAAATCCACCCCCTACGGATGAAAATAGGGGATGAAATAGTGACGTTTAACTGAATCATCAAATTTTAATAATTTTTTTTTTCTATTGGAAAGAATATTCCACTTAGTTCTTTTATTAGATTTAAAAGCAAAAAATGTTAATCCTAAGAGCAAAAGGGGATGAAGTAGTAACTTTCAACATTTAACGGCGCGTTTAGTTTGTTTACCAATATTCAAACAAATTAAATCAATTATCAAACTTCAGATCGATAAAAATCGAGAAATAAATAAAAATTTTAATAAAATGAATAACCAACATCAAAATAAATAAAAAATTTTAAACAAAAAATGCACTAAAAAGTAAAAAAATAATTGCGTATCCTTACAGTGTCTATAACTTACAAATTATTAGGATGATATAATGTACAACTATCGTTATTTTTGGAGTTGGTGTCAACCAAGAAAATAAATATTAATGTTAATTTGTAAAAAGTTTTAATTAGTGATTAGTATTTTGTAGTTAAAGGTTGCTAGATATTGTCACAGTAGTAGTATATTTTATAAAAGTTCATTAGAAGAATAAATTTTATTGATTATTCTCGTTTATTGCTAAGTACCAATAAAGTCGTATTTCCTTGGCTGACACCAACTCTAAAAATAACAATAGTTGTACATTAAATCATCTTAACAATTTGTAAGTTGTAGACACTGTAAGGATACGCAATTATTTTTTTATTTTTTAGTGCATTTTTTGTTTAAGATTTTTTAAGTATTTTGATATCGGTTTTTCATTTTGTTATAATTTTAATTTTTATGTATTTAGATAGAGTTTATTTTACGCTTAGCAAAGCGGGCTGGTTACAGCTAGTAAAATAAAAAAAATATTTTATTTGATCTCTTTTAATTGGTGGATTTTTAATTTACCAATGGTGTTATTGGAGTGAAAAAATTAAAAGAAATTTTTTGTGTTATTGAGGCAAACAGTAAACAGGAGTATAAACTAGGATAATTAAAAGTGCGTCATTTTCCTTTGAAAGTTATTTAAGCGATTATTTTAATTTTCAGTTTTATTATAATGAAGCGATTAATTGATATGAATTCGAAGGAAAACCATATGAAGACACTTTAAATGATTAAATCGGGTGCAAAAAAATTTTCTTTTAATACTCGAAAAACGACTTTTTAACAAACTTTTATCCCGTGTTAAAGCCTTCGGTTCATTGAGCCGAAAAAAGGCGAGAGCTTCTTTTCCGTGTTCTCGTAGCAAATTTTGTCGTGATGAAATTTCCACGTAATAACAAGCTTTTCTGGATGGACAAAATCGTCACATCTGTCATTAGGGCATTAGTCATACGAACGGCTTTGAGCAAAAGATTCCTATTACAACTGACCTCTAAAATAACATCATAATGGCGTCCGCATCAAAGATGCTTTCACCTTTGACAAAAAAGCTCCCTACAACGGGATGTTGTGTAATTTTATTATCCACTCGTTTGTACATTCACATTGATACAGAGACACGAGTCGTTAGCGAAAAAGGCTGAGGTAAATCTCTATGGAATGACCATAGTTAGGCGAGCTTTCGAAAGCCTTTTGACAAGAAAAAATTTTACTACTAACATCTTAAACAATTTGACTGTAGGCTTATGATAAGGAAGTGAGCCAAAAATAAAATGACCACATAATATAAGGGGTATTTTAAATAAATTGACATAAAAGCGCAACTTTGACGGACATAAAGTTGATCCAAGATAATTGAAAATCAAATTTCATACTAAACGCAAAATTTTAACTCGCGTTAAAGCACAAAAACAGTGGCCATAACTAATTAATTGTGAACACATTAAAACTGAAATTTTTGAAATTTTTTTTTTCTGCTTTATGAATTCGCAATCTGTCCCTGGACCTTAAGGCAAAGATGATGAATGAACAAGTGGGAAAAGCTGGACCTCCTTGGAGGGGTGCTTTAAGGTATTAGGGGTTCTCTGAATGGTAACCCCAGAAATAAGACGCGATTCAGCCTTCGATGAAGGCCTCCTGGAATTGTTCAGTAGGTTGACAGCCCGATAGTTGGGATGTTCGTTCAGTCTCTACAAGTATTTTTGACTGAATCAGGCTATCTCCTCACTGTAGCCTCGTTTAGGTCCTTGTGGATGGCGTTATTGGTGACGTACTAAGAAGCGTCAGTTATTGTCCTCAAAGTTTTTAACTAGAAGCGCTAGTCTTGTCCTCATGGAGTTACTGGCAGCTCCCCACAGCTGTATCCTAAACCCAGATGGGTTTAAGCATGCACTTGTATATAGGTAACTTACTGTCCAGAGACAGTTGGAACTTTCCTCCCAGAACCCACCGCAGTTTTCGGCTAGTGATACTCAGTTGGTAGCATTTGTGGAAGATGTGTTTAGACCAAATCATGCGTCTGACCAAGTGCAATCCGAGGTATCTGACCTCCATAGCCCAGGGTATCTTTAGGGTGTCTTAAAATTTTGCGCTTAGAACAAAGTTTTTTTTGCAACTATCTTTCACCTTATTTAATGGGGGTCACTCGAAATTTTAGAATTGCGTCTTTCACGTTATTACTTTTTGATTTTTGCTGGACTACTAAACTCTTAAGTCAGTTCAACTAATTAAAGATTTTTTTTATTTTATTTCAAATACAACCTTTTTCATTTCAAAAGAAACGTATTTGATTTCCAGTGGCGGCTCGTGACATTTTGACATGGGGGTGCTGTTTAAAAAAAAAACCTTATGTTCCTCTTCAATTTATGTGTTTTTTGTATCATTTGTATACAAAATCTATTCTACGATTTTTAGCGTTTAGCGATTTTTATAAAGGAGTTAATCGGTCTTGATCCGTATTAATCCTTAGCAATAACTCAATTCGTTTTTGTTTTAGTGTAGCGTACTATTGTCTAAATTTATTTATAAAGTGGAGTCGAAAGTAGTGACAAAATTAATTAGCTCTTTAAAAACACTAGGATTTTGCGACGAACTTCTTTCAACGTGGCCACGTACGTACTGCTGACACTGCCGATATAACAGTGTCAGTTTCGCTTCTTACATGCACAGACAGGAATACACGAACTTAAGCGTAAATAGACGAAGCTGAACGAAGCCGGCTGAACGGACACTGTGGACATCACAGTTCCAGGCTTCATATTATTTCAACGAATTCTAACAATAAGTGAGATTTAAATAGTTCGTTTCCATAACAATTGAATTGATTATGTTTAACAATTTTATTATATTATTACTATGACTCCATCAATATTATTATCATTTAATAATATGAATGTAAATAGTATTTTTACATAATCTGTTTGGGGGTGCTGCAGTACCGCAGTGCCTATGGAAGAGCCGCCACTGTTGATTTCAAACGGAACCTTTTTGATTTCAAATATCACTTTTTTAAAATTTTCATCGGATATTAATTGAAATATTTTGTTTCGCGTTACAATCTGTGTATTTTCGGTGTTATTTGAAAAAGTGCTACTTGAATTGTAAAAGATTGCTTTTGTAAAGAAAAAGGTTGCATTTGAAGTTAAAAAAAAACTAACGCGATGATTTACAGATTTTTTATTCACCCAGATTTTCAATGATAGGAGATTGAGAGAGGTCGTAGAATGTTAGGTCAACATTTTTTTTGTACGGTCAAAAGGAGCTTTTTTGAGTTTCGTGGTGGGATGTCACTGATCATAGATACAATGAAAACGATAGAGAATTTATTTTTTGGATACTCAAAAATTTTATGTTTATTTAATTTTCTTGGCAGCTTCCTTAAATGATGGTTCAAAATGTTGTATTTGTAGAGACTTGTAAAGATAGGGATGTTGCTGATTAGATTAATATACTACATGACTACAAAAAAATTATATGGCTTGAGGTGAGCTTTTTTCTGAAGTTTATGTTTGGGTGTCACTGATTAAAACTACATTAAAAATAAGGAAAAATGTAGGTGGATGCTTTTATGTGTCGCAGAGCACGTCGCTAATAATATTCCGGATAATTACAAAAGTTTTTTGAGATTTTCCATAAAGCACGGCTCAGCTCAACTAGGCTATTATGCGCCGATTGTTAAGCTTGGAATTAAGGCTGCACCGCATATGGAAAATGTAAACAAATAGATTTTTCATTTGCCACGTTTTCCACGTTCGCCACACATTCGCCACCCCGTCCGATCCATTCGCCCGTCTAAAGACAAGTTTAAGCTCTCCGTTCACACCATCTGCGTTTCGATTAGTCGCATAATTGTTGTTTATTGTGTGTTTCGAGTTAAGTGAAAGCTTAATTGCGTATTCTGTGTGAGCGAAAAGCTCACACCACCTGTTACAGTAATTGCGTTAAGTTATCAGTCAGTCTGTCTCCAAGATGTGAAGCCTACACACATATGACGGCGGACGATTTCCGTTCTACGTGGCGAACTTTCATCTAAGACAATACAGTCAACTCTCGATAAGTCAAAACGTGTGTTGACTGATCAGTTCAACTCCTTGTATGTTCGAGTTATCGAGTGGAGAGTTCGACTTATCCATTGTTCGACTCATTAAAAAAAATTAAAACAGCAAATCATTGGTAATGAACTTGAATTCTTTCGTCTGAATAAACATCGTCTGAATAAATAAGCAACAGTTATATAAACAGTTCGACTTATATAGATAATACCGGTTAGGAATTTTACTTATAAAGATAGAGATTTTCAGAAGGCCTAGCAGTTTGACTTGTCCAGTGTTTGACTCACTGAGGGAAAATGCTCGAGTTATCAAGAAATCATCGGTTATCAATTTAATTTAATTTGTTAGAATGTTACAGTCAAACGACCAGATGCCATCCGTCAGAATAAATAACAGGTCGACTTATAAAGGTTATTCTAGTTAGAAGTTTGGTTCATAGATGTGGAAATTCTGGGTGAGGTTTTTCCCAGAAGTTCGAGTCTTGGAGAGAAAAAGTTCGAGTTATCAGAAAATCATCGGTAGTAAACTTGATTTCATTCGTTTGAAGAAAAATCAAAGTTTCGGATGACATCTGACAACATAAGCAACCTAACCATACAGTTTAGCATAAAGAGGTGATGCCAGAAGAAGTTCGACTTATAGAGGTGATAGAAGTGGAGGTTCCCGTGAGGCTCCATGTAACAATTTAGAGTACTATAGGTTCGTTTGCGGAGCCGATACTAAACCGATAACGAATCACTCCAAGTGAACGAGTTTGAAAATATTCGGAAGTAAGACGAGGATTAACGAGAACCCACTAAAATTTTTAATTGAATTTAACATTGACAGAAAAGGAAAGCGGAACGGGAGTCTGGTTCTAGCGATTCTCGGGTATTTTTAGGACGCAAAATTCGATTCTCTTATTCATGCGCAGTTTGATACAATGTGGCTAGATTTTCTTTCCTTCGCTCGCAACGTTAAATTCAATTAACAATTTTCGTGGGTTCTCGTTAATCCTCGTCTTGCTTCCAAATATTTTCAAACTCGTTCACGAGAAAATAACCCTTAATCAGTTCATAAGCGTGTATGCGTTTGGCGATTATCCTAAATCCACTTGGAGTGATTCGTTATCGGTTCAGTATCGGCTCCGCGAACGAACCTAACGTGTTCATTATTTATCTCATTGGAGGAAAACGTTCAAGTTATCAGGAAATCATCGATAGTAAATTTGATTCCATTCGTTCGAGTAAGCGTCAAAGTTTCCGGTGATACCCGTCAGAATAAATAACCAATATATAGTTCGACTCATAGAGGTCTCCGTCCAGTAGTTCAATTCCTCTACTAAACAAGCACAAGCACGTTTTATTGGGATTGGGATGAATCAAGTTTGACTTATCGACAGTTCACTGTAATTCGATTCATGTACGTTTTGGTACACCGTATCCCACTTCATGGGCGCAGTGTTTCGGCCTCCCGAAGTGTATCGTTCTATCCCAGTCTAGTTTCCCCTAATTTACAACCCTCGATTCGCAACACTTTTAACTCGTGCGTCTTCAAAAACATTTTAATACAACTTGAAAAAAAATTTTCCCCCTAAAGTTCCCGACTGACAGATAAGCAAAAAAGATTGGATTCATAAATTTATCAAGTGATTGAAAAATAAAATTTAAGGTGCTATTTAAGGGTCGGTAAAAGTGTGAGTTTGACTCTTTCAACACACTTTATATGGAAGATGGTGGGATATTGTTGTTCAAAATCAAAATTTCTATGTCTCCAATGTTTGGTTGCTAATCTTTGAATGTTTTTTTGTTAATGATTATCCGTTAACATAAATCCTACAGGAAATGTGACTGGCATTGAGTCGAAAGCTTTAAATTGATGTGTGGGTGTATTAACCCTGTTTAATTGTACTGAGTCATTGTGACTCCACACAATCAAATTTTCTTTCTTTATACCATTTATACACGGCTGCCGATGCTATCTCTAGGACGAAGAGGTTTTGAACACTGTACACGCATGGAGGGGTTATTACCGACGGCTTAAACATAGTCTCTTTAACTGTTGAAAGTGAAAGATTTTTTATCGTAACCTTTTAAAAACAATTTAAAACCAAATGGTTGAAGAAAGCGCTAGCAAAATTAGAAAATATAATTTTTAAGAAACATTTTTAAAATTCAGACTTAAAAGGGCGTTATAAGAAAAAGCTAAATTTCTATATATATTCTATATATATATTCTATATATATAATAGATTCCCTACCTTCATAGCGAAATATAAAAATTAATCCATTTTGACAGAAAAAATATGATAGATACTTCCAGACTTAAGATCTTAAGTAAGTTCATCAAAATCCTTAAACCTACTTTTCTAGGAAGATATATTTAGTTATCTTACAGGTTCTATAAGATTTTAAGTATAAAAAATTCCTTTAAGAAAATTTGAAAATCTTTTATACCAAATGTCATTTAAAACAGTTCAGCTATTTTAGTAGAAACGATAAGGAGCTATCCTACAGCAACCGTCCATTTTTTTAGAATAAATGATATTCAATAATATGTTCAGATTTGAGGTATCTTTAACAAAACTTCACTATAATTTGTTCCGTTCATTAATTGTTAATTATTTAAAAATTGTAGAAGTATTGTTTTAAAACGTTTATTTCTAATTAATTTCTTCGACAATGAACAATAAAGAAGTTAAAATATTTAAAAAAAAAATTTCATTATTAATTTTAATGGCTTTTAAATTGAAATTCTTATTTATTTCTCAGTAAAATTTTGTTAATTATTTAATTTAAATTTTGTAGAGAATTTCTTTTGCTTCTGTGTAAAATTGGTCAGGCCTTCTTGAGGAAAATGCGTTAAAAGTCAGGAGCCCAATTGTATATTGTATCAAAATTTCAGCTCAATTGGTACAGAATAAAGACCAACATAACATTTTTATATAATATAGAAGAAGATACCAATAAAACAGGCAATACGTACGTCGTACAATAACCAGCCGCTATGCCAACATAATTTTTTTGTCATTTGTAAAAGATAAAAATGGTTCCTGTGGGTTATCCTTAGGAGATAGACATATAATATGGCGGACTTTTTTATCAACCTTTTTAAGAAACACAATTTTGTCGGATATACGTTTGATCTATCTCCTAAGGTTTAGCCAGCGTTTTCAATGTAAGAGCACAAAAATATGTTTGTTATGACATCACATTACAAATCTTTGAATTTCCCAACTATTCTCTACTAAATTATGTATAAATTATACCCATTATGTTACCGAGGACTAATAGCTATATAACAAAGAAACTTTCATCAAAATCCGTTTAGTAGTTTTTGCATGAAAGATGCACAACAAACAAACAGACAAAAATCTTCTACAGTTTTATTATATATATAGAATATAGATTATGGATATAGATATTGATTATTCCCTAAAGCATTGCTTTAACCAGGGTTCCGATAATCTATGTACATGTTCAATCCTTTAATTTGTCCTGCCGGGAAAACCAAAGAACTAGTTATATACGATATATTGTTTTAGTGATAACTAACACTTAGTCAATATATATATATATATATATATATATATATATATATATATATATATATATATATAAATTCAATTGTAACTTTTGATAGGTAAAAAATAAAATAATATCATTTGCATTGCTTAAAACAATTTAATGCTTTACAACTTTTTTTATAGGTAATTTACTTAAAAACGAAGAGTTTCGGTGCTACAGACAAAAAAACTGAACAGAAATGAGAGGTTCTGATTTTTTTCAACTTTTGAGAGCATATATTTCAGAAATTATCAATAATAGAGAAAAATTTAACAAAAGCAAACTTGTTGAAAATGTTATAAACTTTAATTTTACTCTGATAATTTTTTCCCTAAAACCCTCCGTTTTTCAGATATTAAAGATAAAACGAAAAACGGGACCTTCTTAAACCAACTCCCCAGCGCGCTCCACAGAAATGTCCTAGTACCTATGTTTATCTTAACAAGATTCCGTATTCAAAAATTTTCTTCCTTGCTACGCACTTTAGAACCTCTAAAGTTTTATTAAGAAAGAAATACCATATAAAAATAGTAAGACGAAAAGCTCAATCTAAATTCTTGTTTATTTAATGTTTAGAAACAGGATTAAAATTGTACCGGACTGAATGAAGTTGATTAATTGTGAAATTTTCATTGTTCTGATTGGTTTTTTTTTGTATCGCATTGAATAAGGTAAAAATGAAGAAAAGTTTCAAGAAAAGTTGTGAAAAAAAAAGAAATTAATATTAACAGCAGGATAAATAAGTGGAAAGTCGTTGTTAATCGTTGATAGGGAAAATGCCTTATCGAAAAGCTCTTACGACGACAATGTATCAACTCATCAACGCGATTATTAAGTTTCATCACTAATATATTATTATTGTGAACAGTTTCATATTATCCCGTTTCGAACGATAAAATTTCCATAACACTCCCACTTATTATCCCGTTTTATTTTCCCACCATTCCATACATCAAATCGTTCACAATTCGTGCTTTCATCATATTTTACTTTATCCCTATCCCGAATCGCAACATGTGCGTTCTCGTTCGAGATCCACGTAAATAACTCATTCCCGACTTAATTCGATCGTGCCACCTCCGATTATTTGCACCCTATCATCCACCCTGACACATATTTTCATTGCTCTATTAAATTTCATTTTACTTAATTCACCTGATTGTCTTACGAACATCGACACGTACCGGTTGATATTCCAGAAAATGTTTCTAACAATTTTTTCATGGAAAAAATGACATTTTCATAAATTTCAGTTGAAGACGCTGATTAACGTCACACGATGTGCTAGACAGAATAAATTTTCTTAAAAAATAAAAATCCTTGAGTTTTTTGCTTTTCCTACATTAAGAAACGTAAAACCGGGCTCACATAGGCGAGATCACTACAAATAGGTACCAACCTCTTACCTATAAGACCTATAACCTATAAAAATAAAACTATAACTAGTGATCAAGAAGTGAAAAGAAGTGATTTTTGATCCTAGCATTTGAAGATCTTTGGTTGGCCGGACACTTTACGTTCTCTTAAGACTGGTAGTTCAACGAGGGGCCAGCGGTACTTTTTTCGAAGACGTTACTATGAAATCTCATTTTTAGTTATCGTATTTCATATTTTACAAGTACAGTCAGATAAACGATTAAACCTAGGTTTACCCGGGTAAATTCCGTAATACCCGGGAAACATGAATCAAGTGCAAAAGTTATTTGAAATTGTACACTTTTCGGGCTTTACCCGGACAAACCATGTTCTGCTTGGTTAAATTTGGGTGTACCAACAACTACAAGATCATAAATGTTTGAAAAACGTATTAAAATAAAAAGAAACACATTTTACAAATAAAACTAAGAACACTGCATCCTGTTTAAGTAAAAAACTCATCTTGCATTTCGAGTTACAAAGTTTTCTAGTAGCTGTACCGGTTATGTATAAAGTTTTACTAGCGATTCTTCAAGTAGTTGGACATTTATTTAAATGGATTGATCTTAAAATTTTCAACTGAACCCAAGACAATTTCCGAAGCTTAACTTGATAAATTAATATTTATATTTGACATGATGGCAAATCAAGTTTTAATCAAGTAGCTTGAAAATTAAGTCAAGCAGTGAATCCCAAAGTTTTACAAAGTTTACAAGTGGTCGTAAGCTTTTTTTTCCGATAGTTCACTTTCTATTAAAGATTTACAAGTTTCTGAGTACACAGAAAATTGACACCTGGAAAACATTTCTTTGACAGTTCTTCTCTTGTTTACTAGATTACAAAAGTCGTCATCGATTTTCCCGACACGTGTCACAAGAATGTTTTTACAATCATCCTTCTCTTGATCAGTATCTAGAATTTTCACTCTCATTGTATAATGAAGCCTAAACTTAAGTTTAATTAAGCGGATAGAACGCGGTTTACCCGGGTAAAGTCCGAAACGTGTACAATTTCAAACATATTTTGAACTTAACTTAGTTTAACCGTTACATTTAAGTTATCTGTTACAATGTTGACGCAAAATTTTTGCTGGCGGTGGGACGCATTTTGACCCCAAGATTGGATCGTAATGAATCTTCATTGCGATACAACCTCTGACCAATGATAACCATAACAATTGATGAAATATTTGATGAAATATTTTCAATCGATTCGTGATATTTATATCGATAAATCAAAACTATTATATCATTATGACAATTTATATAACACTAATATTATAAAAAAGTACAGTTTGTATGTCGGGGATAATCTCGAAAACTCTTCATCCGATTTCAAAATTTTTTTTCTCACTTGAAAGATGCCTAATTCCAAACGAACATATGCTATATTTTATCTTGAAAAAATGCATCATCCTGAAGGATCATGAAGTCCTTTTTTGAAGGTATCAATCAAATTGTAATGATATTTGATATGAAAGTAGCTTAATAAAAAATGATAATTTTTAATCTGGATAACATATAGTCCTTTAGAATAGCTACAAAAAGGATAAACTGTTTATCGTTCCTCACAAAAAAAAATATAATAAGAACTAAATAATGAATCGACATGATTTTTCTATTACAATTTTATGATACGCCAGAAATTTGTTGTTTCATTGTCCTTCCACAGTTGAAGAATAGGAGATGCTGGAGAAAGTGGTAGACGTCCATTGAAGGAGCCCAACATTGTAACTCAGTTCCAAGGACAAATGGAACCAAGTTGCCTACTCCAAACATATCAAACAGCAGTGGTCAGCGCATCCTTTTAAACCCCTAAGACAATAGAGAATGTATGGAATTGGGATAAATGAAGAGGTTGTATAACGAAGATGGAACCCTATAGTTATGGTTATCGCGGGATCAGGATGAGCTTTCTTTCAGATCAACGAATTGCTTAGAGCATCCTTTGTATACACCAAGATCAAAAAAGATTATAGATCAAAAATTGCATATTTTGAAATTCATGAAATATGTATGGTTCTTCCAGAATAGCTAAGAAATGATTTTTTTTGTTGGTTCTCTAAAAATTAATTTCTGGATCGTGCTATTTTGTATATTATGTAATTTATGCACATACTTATGGGTACATCAAGCCAAGTAACCAAATACCCTGTGCAATTAATTGTGATTGATAATTAAAGTTGGAAACAAAAAAAGTTGCAATGCCTTACTTGACTTGATATTTAAATGGCAACAGACGGTTTGAATTTTTTTAAAATTGATTTAAAATCAAGTAGCTTGGAAATTGAGGCACGTAACTTGATAATGACGTTAAATTGTGAATCCTTAAACGAAAAAAAAAACTATACGTTTTTAGCCTTTCTAGAAGTGGGAATAGCAAAAACTATTACAGGTAAAGGTGTATATGCTGATATTTATGAAAAACGTCTAGTTCTTGAAGGATGGCTTCGAAGAGAAATTTCTCTTTGTTGATTCTCTAACATGAAATCAACACGGTTTTTGTGTTGAATTAATTTCTGGGATCTGTTTGTTTAGATATTAGTCGTTTAGTAATGCACGCACTTAGAGATTCATCAAGTCAAGTATTTGGACATTTTTTGTTTGACATTTAAATTTAAAATTCAATGTTTTGTTTGGCTTAAGTATTAAGTATCAATATTTGATATAAGTTTAAGTCAATTTTAAATCATATATAAGTCAAGTAGCTTGAAAATCAAGTCAAGTAGTGAATTTTTACACATACTAATTATTATGTTGGAAAAATCTATGTCTCTGATAATAGAAAAATACGTTATGGTTTTTCACAAAGATTTGAAGTTGACAAAAAATGAGGCGTAATTTTTCTGGGCGGCGTTTGAGGATAAGTCCGGCCCTGTGTGCGGCGTTATATGATAGAAACAACACCGATATATACCAGTATTTCTTGGTGGAAAACTAACGAGTTGTTAATATACGTTTTCATTATACTCGGGAAAATTAATTTTCATTGTTTTGCGTCGAATTGAACGGAACGTTTAGTGACTCTTGAACGCAAAACGGCGTCGTTAATTTGCATTTTTCTTAAAGTGGTAAGAACGAATGTAAATGTTTCATGAATAAAATGACGGTGGAAAATTGAAAATATGTTTATTTTTCTAATCGATGGGACATAATGATAAACATTGAATGCATGGAAATTTGTATGTGGGAAAATAACGAATTTTCTTTTGTATATATATGTATATGTAGACGACGTTACAATACGTTATGATTATGTAAGATTATGAAATATTTATTTATTATTTATAGCCAAAGCTTTTCTTGAAGAGTGGAAACATCTTCGGCGGTCGGAGGACGTGCAAATTATTCTTGACAAGTTCTTTATCTCAAACGTTTTAAAGAAAATTGCTTGTGCCGTCGTCGGTGCTCGATTATCCTGACCTTGTTTCGCCCTCGTCCTGGTGCTGAGTGCATCCGATGCACATCGTCATGGATATAAGGACTGACGAATTCTCATCCTTTCTATATATTTTTTGATACGAATTACCTCTGTTTTTCCTTATTTCGGTCCCGGGAGCAAATAAAAATTGCATAGGAAAATGCACATAAAATGCATGAAATTCAAAACCCAAGCAGAGCGTGAAGCAAACACATAACACATTTTTCAAATAAACACGATGAAACATATAAAATAGAAAATGACTTTTCCGATTTTTCCTTTTGACATTAAAATTTTTCATGTATTTCGCATTAGTGTTATATGCGCCGTGTTACACACTGCATCTCTTACACCCACACATACTTGTTATTGACGTCATTATAAACTTTACAAAGCATATAGCGACCCTCCTTATTTTCCATCAAATCAACATTTTCCATTTGAAATCGATTTTTTAGCGAATAAGATCGGATTTATCAAAGACTTGAAGCGTTTGTCTTTGAAATTTTACCACCCTTAAACACATGTTTCTAATATATTTTCCATTGCGCCTTAAGGTACAATATTTGCTGCGACGCGTCACAGAACCTCCCTTAACATGAAACCCGCTGTTGGTTAAAAGAACAAAAATAAAACCAACGATTACTTAAAATAAAATATAAAGTCAAATGTTGCATTATTTTCACTAACAGGGTTTGTTAGTACGGTGTTGCTCTGTAAACTGGGCAACTTTTTGTAAGAAACTGTTTAGGCAACTTTTTTGCTTAGATCTGTAATAAATCTTATTCAGGGAATAAATATCCACCTAATTGTTATTACTTGGCAGATGAACTAAAATATTTCCATTACCTTAGAAAATATTGTGCATAATCTAAAAAAACCGATACAGGGAACTGTGAACTTCAATGAAAAATACAATTTCAGTAGGTAATCAAAATAAAATATTTTTTTTATTTTCATAAAACTTTTGAACTTAAGAATTAAATAAATGAACAATAAAAAACAAAAAATAACTTCTGCAACTTTTTTAAAATATCTCACTTAAATATACTAAAATTTTAACTCTAAACTTTTAATATTTTACTTATTTAAAAATTTCTTCCTTAAAGAGCTTTTTTTTCTTTGGTGTCTTCTAATTAAGTGTGTACCAAATACAATAGCAAACATAGTATAAAGACAGCCTTTTGGAGGCAAAAACATTTCCCTATCCTGTTGAGAGACAGGGGACTGTTGCCAGGGGACTGTTTAATTTAATTTCATTGAAAGATAGCACAAAATGTACTTAATCTATGCTATTTTACTATACGTAGAAAAGTCTTTTTTACTATAATGTATAAAGATTCTGAGGCATTATTATAATACATATAAAAAGAAATAAAATACTCTTTGCCAGGGGACTGTTGGCTGATAGGTTTCAACGTGTTTTCCACATAAAGACGCTCGTTTAGCACTAAATAAAAATGACGTCTGGACATTAATGACAGTGACCGCGTAAACTTTAGATCGTTTGCGTTTGGTTAAACGCGGAAGTGCCATTCTTAAACCTTTAGAGGAACTGTTCACAAAATGTGGACACAGACTTTAATTGACTTTTTTAGTATTAAAAAATAATATTTTTTTTAAAAATAAACAGTTTTAATTAATAATTAAACAATATTGTATTAATAATAGAAACAATTTGATTGTTTCAAATAGTAAGGGTCTAATAAATTTAGTCTGAAGTAATTATACTGTTTTGGTGACACGCCAGGGGACTGTTTTTTAAGGATTATATCAATTATTTTGATTGAATAAAGTTTATATTAATGGATATTCAATGTTGGGCAAAGATAGATTAGTTAATTATCTTTCAAATTATCGACGATAGGACTAAAAAAAGAACTTTGTTGTATATGTCCAATCAAAAATATCACACCAATCCGCTAATGGGAACACTTTTAAGTACCTCTGTCTACAAAAGACTTAAGTGAAACATTACTCCGATTGAGTTGAGAGATCGAATGGAAATTTAAGGAAGGTGTTCCATTGGGAACCCCTTTATCATGCCATTTGGAGTGAGCTCATAGTTTATGAGCTTATAGTTAAATAAAAACTGACTGCTAATTTTATTGGAAAAAAAGGATGAATTGTCTTGGGTCCAACGAAAAATCATCACACCAAAAATCTGATGAGGTTTCACTGTATTCCATGCTATGGGCATGTTTATCTCGATTAAATTTACATTAATACATATAGTTTTTCAAAATTTTCACCTTGAAATTGATTTTTTTGTTTGGAATATTAGGTTTTTTGCATGGTTCTTTTCCAAGACAACCTTGCAAAGGGTCGACACGAGCAATAAAATCGTGACTGAAACTTGTTGTGGAATTTTTTTTTTTTTTTTTTTTGGATCGAACAAGAATAAAATAATTATTGTTTGATTAGATTAATTTTTTTTTAGTGATATAAATTTATTTATATGTGGAAAAATTGATTTTTTCAAATAGGATGTGAACGCAGTGTACCGTGTAAAAATTGGCGATTGCGAGCCAGGGCGTTCGAAGGCTTAATTTGATAAGTCATTGATAAGCCTATTGTTTCCTTCGGATTCTAATTAGTGAAATTATTTAAATTTTTGCAAAAAGTTTTATATCAACATGCAAACATCAGTGCTCCCCGCATGTGTTGTTGTTACCAACCGAGAGGCCGAGTTTTCTTAATTAAAAATTCTCCAAATCACGTTACGGTGATCGCAGATTGAAACACGGAGCATTTTTTAAATAGTTGCGTCGAGTCAACGTGTCCCGTTACGAGGACACTTGATGTTTTTCCCAGATGAAAACTACGAGTGGAAAAAATCACTCAGATTCGTTTTTTTAAAGACTAAAAAATTTCATTTAAATATTTATGAAAAACGTATTTTAGTAGAGTGACCATCGTATATTCTGGACTGAATTTTGAAATTAAACACCATAAATTATTATTTTTCAAGGAAATTTTTATTGATTTAAAGGTGGTATTCTAGTCTAGAGGAATGAATTGTAGTTATTTTTTTAGTAAGGTGCTTAAAAAAAACCAAAAAATATTTTTACCAGCCAAAGAAAACCAAAGGAAAAAATTTAAAATTCAAATAACTACAGACTGATAAAGTGGGGGAGGGGTTTCTTAAAAAAATTGTGCTCCTTATTTATGACGATTGCATTCCTAGTAATCCAAAATCAAAAATTAAAATCAATTCAAAATTTAGACAAATGCTGCAATCGTGCAAACTATGGAAAAGTTAAAAACTAAAATTTTTTTCGCAAAATAGTGGCTGTATAAATATAAAGATATTTTTAATCAGTATTTTGACTTACATAAAATTTTTTATTGTTTTTTTTTTTTTTTTTTTAATCAATACCGCTCATTATAATTATTTTTAAAAACCATACTTGTTATATCTTCATAACTAATGATTTTTATAAAACAATCCTAAGAAAAGTAAGATTATTATTTAATAAAAAGTTCGCTTGAACGTCGATCAGTATAGGATATATATTTACATTTGTATGTAAAATATACAAATTTTAAATGCTAATATTTCAAAAAATAGTGCCGCAGGAGCTATTATAAAAAATGTCTGCTTATGAAGACACGTATAAATATGTGTACTGTAAATTTCAAAAGGATTTTAAGAAAACGATTTTTTATGGAACGTCCTTTAAGGGACTTAAAACACCAGAAAAAAAATTAAGAAGCTCTTCTTTGTTCGCGATTTGTAGTTCTCTCTTATTTTCGTATTATTTCCCATGTATCTTTACTTTTATCTAGTTGAACACAATAGAGTAACGGTGCATTAGCTTAATTTTACCTTAATATGACCTTAAATTGACTTTAAAGCTACTTAAGAATTTTAATGTGCAATTATCTCACATTGACTAATTCAAAGTACGTATGCTTGTAAGAGTCATTTATTATTTCTTAAATAAAAGATACAAAGCAACAAAGTAACAATGCACATTCGTCCATTGAATCGAAAAGGTGAAGCCTCTGTTTAGTTGTAGCATAATTATCAGATTCCTACAACAATCTTATGTCATAATCCTACTTATTTATTATTTGTCATTTATTTTTGAAATTGAACAGGCTTTATATGGTTCAATACCTCAGTTTTACCTTAATGTGACCTTAAATTGACTTTAGATTTACTTAAGATTTTTAACGTACATTTATCTCATATTGACCATTCGCATATCTTTGTTCTGCCTTATGAGTCGTAATTTTGCATATTATTCGCTTTTTTGTCTCATTTTAAAAAATCCACCCTATTTTTTCCACCTAATTACGTGAAGCATTACGTAAACCTTTCATTTCATGTTTCAAAATGTGTTGTCCCTAAAATTCTACTGCTCTGGGCCTGTGCCCGAGTCTCTATAAAACAAAATTCAATCTACGAGTTTCATTAAACTTGATATTTTGTCTTCATATCACATCTGGCTGTGTCGCGAAACATTTGATTGAAATCGATTGACAGGAAGCCCCACTTCTTCAATGGGTTTTTGAGTTTTTTCAAATTTTTTCAAAAACGGCTTCAACAATTTTCTTTGAACTTTCTATAGTTCATAGGCTCGTTAATGCCCACAACTTTTATTTGAAACTTTTTCCTCGGAAAATTTAAAGGACGGTTCTTAAGGGTGGGAGTTAAAATTTATAGTTGTTTCGAATCGTGGCTTTATTTATGTTATTTTACCCAAAGTGAGTTTCGTGTAAAAGAAAGTAATGTGACACGTCGCAGCAGGTTTTTTTTTTTGTATTAGTTTCTCTCTTTGAAGACAGATTATTCCTTTTGAGGCAGAACTATATTTAATTTAACCGTTAAATTTTTATGTGAACGAAGTCACGTGTAGCTACTAGTAGCTATGTAAATACAATAAAAACCACGTTAAGTTATTGTTTATTTTCTCGGGTTAATTTTGAGTTATCACCGAAAATATAAATTTAAATGCCTCCAAGAAAAGTGGTTCTTAGAAAAGCGGGCGCAAATGTGTGACAGCTATATTGTATTGAAAGCTTTATCCGAAATTCACTAAGCTTGGAAATTTGTCTTCATATTACATCTACTAGTGTCGCGAAGCTTTTGGTTGAAATCGGTTGACAGGAAGCCCCCCTTTATTCTATGGATATTTGAGAATTTTTAATTTTTTTTTTGAAAACGACTCTAACGATTTTCTTTAAGCTTGCTATGGTTGTTAGTCTTATCAAAACCTCCAATTTCTATTTAAACATTTTTCCTGGAAAATTCAAATCAAGGGAGTTCTAGGTTAGAGAAGGGGGGTTGGATTATGAGGCTCTATACATACAGTTAGGTTTATATTGATATTTATAAATTTTTTTTAACCAGTCGAAGGCTTTATTCATGTGCTTTTAACCAATAGCAAGTTTCATGTAAAGGAAAGTTTTTTGACACGTCGAACCAGTGAAAGTGGAAGTGTGTCAAAAAACCACTCGAAGCCGTTTTTTGAATGATAACAATGTCTTAGAATAACTTTGATTAAGACTTGATAGTAAAATATATCTTCATTATATATAAATATAACAAATACTGTTTCGTTTTACGCGAAAATGCCAATGGGGAAAATGGAATAATGGGAGAAAACGAGAAAAACTGAAATGTCCCTCAAACCAAATGCGTGGTTGACTTTTCCAAGATTACATGAATCCATATCGGTTCATAATTAATCTGTTTTATTATAAATTTTCCCCCAACATCTCTCGACAGAAAGGAAAAGTTCAGCCGCGTAACGAATTTAGCTTACGAGAAAAACTCGATCAAATATTTCAAGGGAATCTTCCCCACTTCCTGCACCATGTAACTAAATAGGTATTAAAACAAACATTATTTGAAGATTTTTTAGCTCGTTTGGTTTTTATAAATCCTGATATGTTTTAAATTTAGCCGCCTTCAGTATACCTTCTATAACCCCATGTTTAAAAAAGAGCAATCACATCACATCTTCAAATTAAAATCACATCTTGTTGGTGTCTTTTGATGATATCCCTTCTTTCAAAAAAAAAAAAAAAAAATTAAAAAAAAAAACGGTCCTACGTTTAAAGAAGGATTTTTAAGGAATTCTTAGCTAAACTAGTTTTTATAAATTTTAGATCTTAGGCCATAAATCCAGCGCTTACAACATATTCATTTTTTTTTCCTTCTAAATTGGCCATCAGGATCTGAGTCCTATAATCCAATATGATGGTAGAGGTTGGCATAGTGGAGTTCGCTCCCGATGGAGGACTCCCCTTATGCTATGATCTCCATCTTATAACGTAGAGCTTTTTAAACATAATTTAATGATTTTTTTTCCTTAGTTTAATTAGTTTCTACAAATACTTGCACATGTTAAAATTGCCGCCCCGAGAGTTCTTATTGTAAATTGAGCGCTGTTTCATGTTATTAAATGGTATTAAGAAATCATGATTTGTAATTTTTGAAGTTCGATTGCGTTTTATTAATCCTTATATATGTTTTAAAATTGGCCACCCGCAGTACACATAGTGAAAGGCCAGCACTTCTATCACCCCATGTTTAAATATCTGCTGCGATGCGTCACAATACTTTCTTTTACTTTCATTTATGAAACTTGATGTTGGTTAAAAGAACTACAAACACTTTATAACTATACAACCAGGACTATATGTATACAGCCTTCATTAACCTTTATACTAATTCCCACCTTTAACACCAGAACCCTATCCATTTGAATTTTGCTAGGAAAAATATCTGCTGCGAGGCCTAAAAGTACTTCCTTTTACTTTAATTTATGAAACTCGCTCTTAGTTAAAAGAAATATAAGCACTTTATAATGCTACATATAAATAGAACTATATATATACAACCTATATAGTATACGAATTCCCAACCTTCACCCCATAACCGTCCTTATTCAAATTTTCCCAGGAAAAAGTTTCAAGTAAAAGTTCTAGACGTCAATGAGTCTAAGAATTATAAGAAGTTTAAAGAAAAACGTTTATTTTTAAAGCTGAGCCGTTTTTAAAAAAACTGACAAAGCTCAAAATCTACTAGAATAAAGTGGAGCTTCCAGTTAACTGATTTTAACCAAAAGCTTCGTGGCACAGCTAGATATAATGTGAAGAAAACATTTTAAGTTTGGTGAAATTCGGGTAAAGCTTTTGATACGATATGGCTGTCACACACAGACATATTTCTAAGAACTACTTTTTTGGACTCAGGGGACTTCAAAATATTTATTTCCGGTGAAAGCTTGAACTCGAAAATTCCACCCGTTTACAATACTTCTTTTACTATATGGTAGTAAAAGAAAGTAAAAATTGTTAGGCCTTTTTGGAAAAAAAATTAAAAAGCTCCAAAATTCTTTGGATAAATGGGAGCTTCCGGTCAACCAATTTCAACCAAAAGCTTTGCGGCACAACTAGGTAAAACATGAATGTCAAATACCAAGTTTGGTGAAATTTGGATAAAGCTTTCGATACGATATGGCTGTCACACACAGTTATGTTTCTAAAAACTACTTTTTTCGACTCAGGGGACCTCAGTATTTTCGGTGAAAGCTCGAATTCGAAAATTCGTTCTGATTACAATACATACTTTATTTAATATATAGTAGTAAAGAAAAAAAGGGGTTTTAAGGGAAGAATTTTTCCTCAATTGATATACCTAGTTGTGCCGCGAAGCTTTTGATTGAAATTAGTTAAGCAAAAGCTCCACTTTATTCCAGGAGTTTTTGAGGTTTTTCAAATTTTTTTTTGAAAACGGCTACAAGATTTTCTTTAAACTTTCCACATTTCTTAGACTCATTAGTGACTACAACTTTAAATCGAAACTTTTTCCTGGGAAAATTCGAATAAGGACGGTTCTGGGGTTAAGAGTGGGAATTCGTATATGTTATAAGTATGTACATGCAGGTTGTATCCATATATTTCTGTTTATAAGTGTAATTATTAAGTGCTTATATTTCATATATTTTATACAACTTATACCAACAGCGAGTTTCATAATTGAAAGTAAAAGAAAATACTGTGACGTTTGGCAGCAGATATTTGAAGTTTGATTTAGTTATAGTAATCCTTGTATGTGGTAAAAAATTGGCCAGCCCCAGTGCACCTAGTGGAAAGCCAGTTACTTCTATGATTCCATGTTTAAAAAAGGATTTTTTAGGAACAACAGTTGGAAGAATTTTTTTCCTAAATTGGTTTCTATAAATCTTGGTATTTGTTTTATATTTTACCGTCCTGAGTACGCTTGGTATTCTAAAACTTTATATACCCTTAGTAAATTTGGCATTGCTATGATTTCTTGGTTTTAGATTACGGGTCTTCAAAAAGATGGTGTGAAAATTTTTTTCCTTCAGCTCAACCGAATTCTATCAATCCTGTTATATAAAGGAGTCGCAAATAAAAAATCGATTATATTAACATTAAATATTTAATTGAAAATGGTAAATTCAATATTAAAATATGTATTGATCGATTATTTTTGAGAGAATTAAAATAAAATTGATAGAAATGACGAATTTAACAGACATGTGAAATGAAGTGTATAAAAAAGTAATGAAAATAAAAGAATTTCAAACGAATAAATGCATATTAATATTTTCCTTTGACCGATCAAAGTTAGTATTATATGCTAATGCGTTCCATGTTTAGTTTATGGGAATATTTTTTTTCAATGTATTTTTGTTCCTTGTCTCGGCTGATTATTTGATTATGTTTCAGCGTTTAATTTGACTGAAATGAAAAAAAAAATATGAAGAAATACTCCGATTTGGTGGCGATGTAAAATCATTGCAATTAATCGGTGTGCAATTATGCATTTAGAATGATCAGCCTTGCATATGATTGCTGATCAATGTAATGTGATTAAGAGAAATGGATTTTTTCAAAAAAAAAAAAAAAAAATCTCGCTCAATCTTGCCGTGTTACGAGTAAGGTGGGATTGTTATCCCCTCCCCTCGCATGCTAGTATTAAACTTGAACTCTGTAATTTATAAATATGCCTAGTGAATATAATTTTAAGGAATTGTAAAATGAAATTGGTCGAAACGGTTCGATTGCAGTCGTGGCTTTGATTTTGGTGTGAGATTTTGTCAGGGGATCAGCGACCGAACAACGCAATTGGCTCAAACAATTAACCGTTAGCCTCAGTGTTGGATTGTTGCGATTTTTTCGAAACGATTCGGGACATTTTGTGTGCGTCGATTATTTGTGAATGTTTATTTGATTTACTGCTACGCTTTTCATCGTTTTTCCTGTAAGTGAGCTTTGTTATTTACTAAACAATCAATAAAATCCCAAAGTCCCATCCAAACCGTGGAACCAACCACCAAGCGTCGCTGAACCGATCAAAGTACAAAGCACCAAAATTTCTTTCACTTGACAATGGCCTTTATTGTTCATGACCTATTATTCACGTATTTTTTTCTGAATTCCATTAACCAATTCTCAAATTCCATCCTTTTAACACCAAATATCATCCTTTAATGATTCATAAAGCTTACAAAATGTTACAAACTTTGTTGCTTTGAATGATAAATAATGTAGCAGGCTATACGATAACAATTTTTAATTACGCATTGTAGCCATTAATTATTCATCATAGCTAAGAATAGTTGGTGATTTAAATAAAAACAACAATAAAGTGAAAGCGCCTCATCATCAAAGAATCCTTCGTACAAAAAATTGATTTTAAGTTTTTAATAAAGTAATCAACTGAGGTGCGTTGACTTCTTTAGTGTCGGTTGTGTACCAAATATTGATTTATCAAGAAATTTTCATCAGTTTAACGATCAGAGTGCAAACTAAGCAAGTACAATCACTTTTTTTTAGCTCCATCAAATTTCTTGAGGTACCTTTTAATTTTATTGAAAAAATGACCACTTTTATAATCTTTTTAACAAGGCATTCATTGCGATTGAGGAGCGTAGTTGGAAATTTTGTACAGTTGAAGTAAATTAAATTATGTCTTAAATTTCAACTTGAAAACTTATGAAGTCAATGTGTGACTTGCCTTGTCAATTAAGAACAACTATCTTAAAAATCAAATCAAGTAGTTTGAAAACTAAGTCAAGAAGCTTGAAAATCAAGTAGCTCTCAAGTCCAACTGTGAATGTCTACTTTGTTATGACTTTTACTTTAGTATCGACCTTTTATTTAATTAATTGGTGCAAGCTTAATATTAAGTGGGAGAATTTTGGTGGATACTTGAACGATTCATTCAATTGTAACGTTTGTTTGACTTAAGGTAGGGCAGTGTTCTTCAATCTTTCAGACTTTTGGAAACGTTTCAAGCTTCATGAAGAGTTTCTTGGAGAAACCTCATACTTAAGAAACAGATGCATCACTTAGTGGCGTAGTGACTAAATTGCCACCCTATAGACGAGTGACCCTAATTTGGAATCGGTGTCGGACCTTAGGAAAGTGTTGGCTTTCCAGGAGGATCGTTCAATATCTTATAATTGATCTACTAAAAATTTTTAGTACTCTAATCAGATTAAATACTCATAGTGATGAAATAACAGTTTCAAAGAGGGGCTTGAATTTAAAACTGTAGTACCTAAACTTTCAAGCTACTTAAAGCTAATGACTAGTTTTGGATTTTTCTGGCTTTATGGTACAAAATGTGGAATAAAATTGTTTGGATTTCAACTGGTCAATTTCATTTTGAACTTTGAAATCCCTTTCAGGTGATCAATTTAGAAGGAAAGGCCGATTTTTCTTAGATAGCCGTTAGATTTTCTCAGGAAAATTTAATTTCTGTGTTCAACGTTTCCATAATGTTTCAACAATTTTTGTTAATAGCACTTCGAATTGTGAGCTTCCAACACTATTTGAAGATATACTAAAAAAAAAATCAAAGCTTTTTTGGTGGAATTACCTACCAGTAGAAACATCTAGGTTACCCAGGGAAAAATTTTCAAGAGATATTTTAATTTTGATAGAAATCAGAAATCATATTAGATAGTGTTAACCGAGACAATGAAAGAGCGGCGGGCGGCTACACAATTTTTTTTTTGGTATAAAATCGAACTTTTTATATTTATTTAAGGTTGCATCAACTACTATGGTCATTAGCGATCGTTGAATCCAAAAACCCAGAAAAAAAAATTTTGGGCTTTCATTGGAATTCGAACCTAAAACCACTGGCGTATAGGGCAACTATCTAGTCAACCACGCCACGAAGTGACCTAATCGGACTTTTTATGGTATCAATTCTTTTTCTTCTACCGTGTCAAATTCGTTTAAAAAAACAATTGATTTATATATGCAAGGCTACAAAAAGAACGCTGAGTACGCATCAGAGAGCCTGAGGAAGCTATAATATAAGGCAAAATGTCGTGACCTGATATATTGTAGGCATTCATTATCCTCTAACATATTGATATTTAATTCGTTTTCAAGTTAAATTAAAGTCAAGTAGTGAAAGACATATTTTAAATTTGATAGATATCATCAATTTGAATTTGATCCAGTTTTAAATAGTTGTGGCTAAGAAAGTGGAAGGGCGGATTTCTTTCTTGATAACTATACACTTCTTGAAACGTTTAACCAAAAATTTTCAGGCAGTATCAAACAATCAATATTATTCGAGGTTAAGTCAGGACGGCGGGCGGTTGGAGGATTTTTTTTTTAAAACAACTACGAAATAGCCTTTTAATATTTTCTATCTAGTAGAACTTTTCCATTTATGCAGATTACCTTTGTGAAAGAATCGGAATGAATATTTGTGTAAAAAGTGCGTTTGACCTTCGAACGTAGCACAGAACTTGACTTTGTGAAGTTAGTAAATAGCACACTGTGCTGCGGGATATGAATATAGCCCCAAAACATTTCTAAATCAGATGATTTTTGAAAAATATTCTGACTGAAACGGTTTTTTTTTTTTTTTTGATACAGCTCATAGTTTGTGTGCGTAAGAACATTATCGAATATATTATTTGAAAACAATAGCGGACATATTGTTTCAATAACCTGAAGAGAAATTTTTTCAAATTTATGCACATAATCAAACGGCCACGACATTTGTCAAAGACGTTAATGCCATTATGAAGGCGCGCTTATTTGTTGTAATTCCTACAATATTTAATAAATCTGATCTGCATAATACAATTTAAAATGTCGCAATAATGCTAATGCTTACGAATTGATTACTGCTTTATGCTATATTTCTTGGTGTTTTGATGGAATTTTTTTCTTTATAAAAACTTAAATGAAAACGCAATAGGCAATTTCATAATTCCACTAAATCGATTCGGTCAAAATTCATAGTATTTCATATCTATTGTTCCTTCCTGTCGGTTTGCTAGCTTTCAGTTTCGGGTCAGAGTTCACAGCGCGGGTTCAATGAATTTGAAATCGAATCGATTATATTTGTAATTCAGTTATGAGTCGCATTCATTTCTCGATCCGAACATCAAAAACGTGTTAGACCTAGAAAAACGTCTTGGTAGCCCTCCGCGGCCTGAACTAGTTTAACAAATCAAGTCCACCGGAAGGAAGTTGCCAGTGACAAGCTTTGAGTTTTGACACATTTCACTGAACTACTCTTCAGAAAATTCCGCAAACTTTTAGATCAGTAAGCCTATTTCAATCCCACCCCCCTCCACCCTTCAACAAATTTATTTATTTAGAAAAACTAATTCAGACTACACCGATATAGGGGTGGTCATTTAAATCTAGATAGATAATTCTATAATTCCCCAAATATTTTTGATAGATCCCAAAGGGATTGTGATCCCCGCTTTAAGAATCACTGCTATAATAGTGATAGATAGTCGCTTGAAGTAATGGCATAGTAACTAGACTTAACGTAAGGGAAGCGAAATAGCCTATAATATTTTATTTCTTTTCACTGCTATTTACCTGTTCTCTTCGTTTAAGGCGATCATCATCTTGTATCTCCACCCTAACCCTAGAAATTTTTTTTAACTAATGTGATCATTTAACCCCCTTCTCCTCTATATATGCTGTACGCAACCATTTAATGAGGCAACGTCTCGACCGCAATTGTCAATTTTATTTTATTTTATTTTTTTTTTTTTCGTATTTCGTCCGATAGCTCCCGAATAACTCTCCAGAACAACTTCAAACTTTATACCAAACTTTATAGGAATATTATATATATACAGTCGAGTACCCGTTATAAGCTTATTCTAGGGGACGTAAGAGAAATTTTTTCTTAGTATTCCAGCATTCTCACTACCACGTTTTGTCCCCCAACCACTTGTATAAAGCAAAGATGATTTTTTACGCTACCAAACAGTAATTTTTAAATTTCTAGTGGAGGTTTACATGAACATGAAGTGATCTGATATGAAACAAAAAACAGTAGTTTAATAGGGGGAGTTATTTCGACGCAGAAACTGCTGAATATGGAGAAGAGGCTTATTAGGGGAACACTTATGACGGGTGTTCGATTACAGTTTCAAATGTCCAATAAAAATAAGCATGCGACGTTTGAGAGATATCTAAAGAAAATGAGACCACCTATTGGCGCAGTGGTTAGTGCAGTTGTTTTCTCCACTTCATGCGTCAAGTGGTACGGGTTCGATCTCCGTTGAATCTTAGACTAAGATCCTAGATCTAAGATTCAAATTGACGAACAGAATTTTTTTGTGCTTAGACGGTCGTGAATGACCTTAGATATTAAAGCGACTTAAAACACAAAAAAAATAAATAAAGTAAATGGAGCGAGAAATCAAAAAGAACGCAAACAAAGTATAATAATCTACTACAATAAAACATTAACTTTTGCTAGAACACTCGAAAACCTTATCGTTTAGCAACAATCATAAATTATGATCTAATTTAATATACTTTATCATGTTAAAACTGTTTTTCAGAACTTCATTTTTCCAAAGTGAAAATGTGGACAGAAGACTACTCTCAACCAGCCACAAATAACCTAGGTGAAGATTCAATCAAAAATGGTATTTTCACAGACCAGATCTTAAACTCAAGACATGACCCCAGAAATGGGATGTTGGATGTTGAAGGTGAGCATCATTTAAAGACTCTCTGAGCTTTTTCCAAATTAACTTAACGGAACACTTTTTCCAGATGTTAAAATTAAAGAGAATCCATACTATAGTAAGAAATATCAGAAGGCTTTCAGTCGATCGATAGAAGACCCGGAAAACTTCTGGGCTGAAATCGGACGGGAGTTGATCTGGACGAAGCCGTGGGACAAGGTTTTGGATAACACAAACGAACCATTCACGAAATGGTTTGTGGGCGGCGAAATAAACGCTTGTTACAATGCGGTGGATCGCCACTGCGAAGCTGGGAACGGGGATAAGACTGCACTGATTCATGATAGCCCTTTAACAAACACTATCCGTTTTGTATCATACTCAGAACTCTTAGATACGGTTAGTCATCCATTCAAATCCCAAATAAGCTCTTATTAGAAAACTTGAAAAAATGTTTTATAAGAAAAGTAATATTTAAGGTGTCTCGATTGGCCGGAGCTTTGGCATCATATGGAGTCAAAAAAGGAGATCGTGTCTTGATCTATATGCCCTTAGTGCCTGAAGTAATAATGGCAATGTTGGCTACAGTAAGACTAGGCGCGGTTCACTCAGTAGTTTTTGGCGGTAATTAAAGTTGATACACCTCTTTTAATAGATTTAACCAAAATGTTGTGGATATGAATTTTCTGAGACTGCAACATTGTTGTTAGTGTAAACGTTTAGAACCTGACATTTTTAGGTTTTGCTGCACGGGAACTACGTTCCCGTATTGAACATGCTGAGCCAACGGTTATAATAGCGGCTAGTTGTGGTGTTGAACCGCAAAAAATAGTACGTTATAAAGGGATCTTAAACGAGGCAGTATCCACGTCGAAATGGAAACCACGGAAGTGCATTATTTTTCAACGACGAAACGTCGAGGAAGCGGTTTTGGATGGAGAGTTAGACGTTGATTGGGATGACGCCGTTCAGAATGCCAAACCTCACTGTTGCGTTTCAGTCGAAGCAAACGATCCATTATATATTCTGTATACTTCAGGAACAACAGGTTGGTCATTTTGTGTGAAATTTCCATACGTTTACTTTGGTGGTTTTAGATGATCCCAAAGGGATTCAAAGACCTGTCGGAGGGCATATTGTAGCGTTACACTGGACGATGAAGGTGATTTATGGAATGAACCCAGGAGATGTGTGGTGGTCAGCTAGTGATTTAGGATGGGTCGTGGGTCACTCTTACATTTGTTACGGCCCGTTGTTAAGTGGAGTAACCAGCGTAATGTACGAAGGCAAACCAGACCGATCTCCCGATCCTGGTCAATATTTCAGGTACCTAAATCTTGTATTGTTATTTCTTGTGATAACAGTTTTCTTTTAGAATCATCCAAGATCATCGTGTCAATGCTATTTTCACGGTACCCACAGCATTTCGAGTGATCCGACGAGAAGATCCGGACATAAAATTCGGACGTAAATACAGTACGAGGACGTTACGGAATATATTCGTTGCCGGAGAACATTGTGACTACGAGACGAAGGTTTGGGCTGAGAAAATTTTCAAAGTACCAGTTTTGAATCATTGGTGGCAAACGGAAACTGGACATTCAATCACAGCTACGTGTGTAGGATTGGGTCACAGTACAGCACCTCCTAATTATGCAGCTGGAATGCCATGTCCTGGATATGATGGTAACCAATACAACCCTCTTTATTAAACTTAGCTAGTAACCGTTCAAGTACTAAAGAAATCAATAATCTAGGTTTGAATCTAAACTTATACTTTTGTATTATAAAAGCTTTAAGTTGAAGCATTTTCCTTTAGATGGCAAATGCTTCAAACGCATTGTATATTGATTTTCCTCATTTAAAACTTTTATAAGAGATGTCGTTGTTTAAAAAAACTTTGTTTGATTGTTCAAGTTCGTGTTTTGAGAGGAAATGGAACAGAAACTGGGCCACTGGAACTTGGACGAATTGTCGTCAAACTCCCACTGCCTCCAGGAAATATGTCAACATTATATCGAGCTCCAGATCGATTCTGTGAAATTTACTTTTCAAAATATCCGGTTGGTTAATTTTTTTTGCATGTCATATAGGTGCTTATTGAATACTTTTAGGGATATTATGATACGATGGATGCGGGATATAAAGATCAATTTGGGTATATTTATGTGACTTCTCGGGATGATGATGTGATTAATGTCGCTGGACATCGACTGTCTACTTCGGCCCTTGAAGACGTCGTTCTAAAGCACCCCGAGGTCGCTGACGCGACTGTCGTTGGTGTTCCCGAGCATACCAAAGGCGAAATTCCGCTGTGTTTATTCGTAATTAAGAAAAGTAACCCCCATCGCTAAAATTACAATCTTCCATACTAAAATCCCCGTTTTTAGATGCTAGTAAAAACGAGTGGACGATCAGTAAAGAATTGGTCAGCTTAGTTCGAGAACTAATCGGTCCAATAGCAGCGTTTCGAATCGCTTTGGCTGTCCGAGGATTACCCAGAACTAGATCCGGGAAAACTTGTCGAAAATCCATCGCAGATATCGCTCGAAATAAACCAATTAAGGTTTGTGTCCACAACGTCTAAAGCGTTTGTACGTTATTCACTTCTCATTTCAGATCCCTGCTACTATCGAAGATGCCGGCGTCTATAAAGATATCATCACTGTACTGCAATCTATAGGATACGGAATGGACGTGACAGAGCCTCAACTTTGAAAAATTTAGAGCTTTATTTATTTTTTTCGTAACAGGATACTCGTTTTATGTTTAAATTAGAATTATAGAAAAATGTGACTTAGGAAAATATGGAAATTCTGAATAAACTTTTATTAAGCCACATCATACTGTTTAGTTGTGACAAGTTGCAAGCTTCATGTACAGATGGCTCTGTGTTGATATTTTTCTGGAATCTAAATAGATGTGGGTTTCATCTCCTATTTCAATTTGAAAATTGGTTCAGTAGGGCACAGTGATTATTTTTTGCGTTGGCTGTACGCAAATGATAGATGTTTTTCATTGAAAAATTTTCTTTGAATTCACGATATATAAATCAATCAATATTAATAAAATAGATTAATATAAAAATTCATTCATTTTCATTTATTGAAACGTGTGCACAACGTCTGGAATTGAAAAGGGGTGAATGGAGATATTGGAATGGGTAGGACAATGCAATGTCATCTCATAATTAACTAGGAGAGAACGTTTTCGATATCTGTATTCTGCCAGATATCCACGGAGGAAACCCCCTGTCCGAGTCGTTGAAATCGTTTCCCCAAACTTAACAAAATTTTGCCCCGCTTCGAAACGATCAATTTCGACAGCGACCGATTTAGACGTCACGATTTTGTTCCTATTTTCATTTTCACACCCCAATCAAACTTTCGATATTTACAAATCTTTTTTTTTTACCAGCTTCCACCCTCGTTGCCAAATTGAAATATTCATTTGCTTAGGATGTACACGAGAGATTCGACTGTGTGTTGAGAGCGCTTTATTGAATTGTTTCGATTTTAAAACAAATATTAAAACAAGACGTCTCCCCAGGATTATCAGCGTATTTTTTTGTCAGGACTCGAATACTTGGTTAGGTTTTTTAACCAGTGTCCAATTCGTACTTACAAATCAAATTAAATCGGAATCGAAATAACGCTCACTAATTCCAAGAGCCTCGATTAATCCAATGAAACAACGACCCCATCTCAAAAACCAATTATCATCTGAAATATCTGAAAGGGTGATCGCCACACCAAAACATATAATCGAGCGAAAAATTGGTCTTTTATCGAATCATATGAAGTTTTATGTGATAAGAACCAAATATAGTAAATGTATTATGAAAGTGTAATATTTTGTAATTTTAAACGAATTTGGCATTTTAATTGAATGGGCCAGTAAGTATCCTACAACGTTCATTTTTTTTAGGGTAGAAAGTAGCCTATGTTACTCAAAGATCCACAAAATATATCCGAACAAAAAATTATCCAAATCCGTTGATGAATTCTTGAGTTATAATAGAACAGACAAAAATAAATTCCCATTTGTCGTATATATTAACCGAGCCACCCTTGTTTCAATGAGGCTTTACTAAGAAAAAAAACTTCAAAACGTACTAAATTATGTATTGGGAAAGTTTGTTTGGTTCTCTTATTTTTCTAAGATCCACTAACCAGTTAAATATGCTTTATAGATCACTAGCTGAGCTCACCCGCCCGCTATGCTGGACACAGCTAAATTAAACTAGTTGATTAATAGGAACCGTCATAACAATATAACAATTTAGCTATGTTAGTAGAAAAAGTTATTCCTCAGAAATCGTAAATTTTCCAGAGAAATAAATATCTTCGTATTTTTATCTGCCTAGAAATTTCACTATTTACAGTTCAGTCATGTTTCAATAATATCCGTAATTTACGTTTGACATACCGTAAACTCTTTAAGTTACACCCGTGAATAAATTAAATTTTATTTTGTTCTAATTTATCCTTATGTAACTCTGTGTATTTTCCCTTTTATGAATTTCTATGAATCGAACTCCTAACAGCTTCACCTCTCTAAGTCAAACTATTAATTGGGATCACTTAAGTCGAACTGTATGTTTTGATTATTTATTCTTACGGGTGTCATTTTTCATCTGGGGAATTTATTTCCAAGAATAAAATCATATTTACCCCAGAAGATTTCCTGATAATTTCAATTTTTATTGTCAACGAATCGAACAATGGATAAGTAAAATTTCTCCCTGGATAATACAAACGTTTACTGTGCCGAACTTTAAAAAGGATAGCTACCTATAAATTAACTATAGCTTAATAGTTTCTTGGAATTCAACTTATTGAGAGTTCACTGGATTTAAAGTTCAATTATGACAATTAAAATTTTTATTTTTTAGTACTAGTTAGTAGCTTAAAACATTTTTTAATTTTCATTCAATTGTAATTTTTTTAATTACGTTTTAATTCAAGTTTGATTAAAACGTTAATTTCTCTTATAGGTGCATACAGTCTGTACTGCTAAGTATGAAAAAATCAAAGAAAAATATTTTAATTTTATTCATATTTAAAGAAGAACATTGGTACTGAGATTTTAGATTGATAATTTCAAAATAATTTAGGTTGTCAGGATAGAGCTAGTAAATAATGTAATTGGTAACATCTAATGTTTCATATCACGTGTTTAACTATGTAACATATATGGTGGGTTGCGGGTACACAGCTGACCGTAAAAAATCTACAACCAGCCGCTCTGCCAACGCTTCTTAAATCACTATCGCTAATCGCGATATGCTGTAAAGGGTAATTTTAGTCTACATGAAATGCACAACGTATCTAATGTATTTAAGTGGACAAGGAATAATACTGTATTGTGTAAAATAGTTGGGTAAATAATCAATCATTTTTCTTGTAATATTTAAAAGATAAAAATGGTTCCTGTGGGTTATCCTTTTCAACTTTTGTCTACTATAAAAAGCATGCATTATACATATAAACCTTCTACAATTTAGAAATAAGAAACAGAAACAGCAACAGAAATTTTTCTGTGAATATAGATTTTTCGAAAATTTAAGCGACGTGCGAACCTTTGAAATGCCTTTTTCTTTTGCATTTATTAATTTTATATGGTTTTTGGAAAATATACCCCATGAATTATTGTCTTTCATTTTCAATGGATATATAAACTATATTATACCTAGGTAGTCACGTTTAAATAATTAAAATCCAATTGAAATATCCTTGGGGTCATTGTGACCCCAAAACTTTTACACTCTTTAGAAAATGACAATAGTTACGTTTTTTCATAGACTATTTCATTCAAAGAATGAAAATCCAATTGAAATGTCCCGTGAGGTCATTGTGACCCCAAAACCACTGCTTCTTAGAGATTCAAGATTGTAGGGTTGTCCAAGACCTACATTTTCGGTATTTTAAAGAGAGAAATTCAATTATGAAATGCTGTGGGGTCATTGGGACCCCGTGCTTTTAATTAAGGGTTAATAGGTTATTATTGATGGCAAAACTGTTTATGTCTAATAAAGAAAATGAAAACTAAACTAAAAGTTAATACTCACGTTTTAGTATCACCCGAACAATTTTAAATGTATCAAAATTTAAAATATTTATCACTATTGATGGGAAGTGTTTTATATGTTGTCTCTAAAGCGGGTTCCTTGAAGCTTTAATAACCGGCGGTGGTGGTTTGTCGCTGGAGACCAGAAAGGTAGTGTCCCTTTAAATAACAAGAAAACCGTTTTTAATTTATAACCAGTCAAAATATTTAAAATATTTTTAATTGTATCATTGTTGAATACCAGAATAATCAGTCGTTAAACAATCCATAAAAACTATTCTTAATATGACTGTAAAAATGCAATCAAACAATTAGAACGTCGGAATGTTCTATAGAATGTTTATTAGTTGCCACTGATGTACAGCTTAAAAATCTTCATTCGTTAACATCTAAACAGATGAAATTTTTTCATGATTAGTCCCGATATTGGAACTTGTTGAAAAATGTATTTCTTAAAGTTAGGATATTGGTGAGTCCATCGTAAATGTTCTCTCCATCAAGCAAGCAAAATGAAAACGACGAGAAATTTTCTACAAACATTCCAAATTGATGAGTCCAAATGTTTACAATAATAATTTCAGTGGCTTTTGGGTGAACAAGTATGGAAGGGTTGGAAAGACAATCGGTAAGGGTGGCTGGGTGGCGGAGCCAAGGGGGTGTTGAGTAACGCTGAGCTAATGTCATTTTGGAAAATACCGAGAAGCATATTAGTGAGAACCTTAGTTTCACATATTGATCCACGAGCTGGATAAATGAAGAAGAATCAGAAATGTATACGTATACGTATAACATGGGGGGGGCGGTGCCGCTGGGGGATGGGGAGCAAAATAGAACAGGATGAAACGGGGATTGCTTTAACATGTAAATATTAGCTCATGTAAATATCGAGAGAGTACATTACTGCACTTTATACTTCCATATTTTCCCCAAAATCAACCAACTCAACGTCTCACCCTCGAAACTACGAGTAAAATGCATACACTTACTATGATAGGGGTGGTTACTGGTTCATCTGAATTTTCCCAAAAACAAAAAAAAAAACAAAAATACAGTCTCGTTTTACCACTGGAATATTCATGAACCAATAAATTTTCCCATCATATCAAAATTTCAACCAACATTTTTCACTTCGAGGAATGCATATTGTTGTCTTAAGAAATCGGAATACCTAAAGAGAACTCCTCGATGTGTGTTCTAATATAATTATTTTCGATAATAGATCGCATATTTTGGCGTTATATTATTGCGACTAAGGGTAAATGCCCCGATAGAGCAGCTTCAATTTGAGCTATTCAATAAGGTATATAAGGAGCAAGAAATTAATGTGAATACGAGGGGTTGGTGATTGCCACTAAATGTCTTACATGCGGAATGGGGTAGTAGATAACACCCGTGAAAGGGATGTAAGTAAGTATGTGTTTTGTGGTCGGGTTTAACTCGGGCTAAATGAGCTACCCTGAGACCATTTCACAACAAGCCTTCATATTTTCAAGGATGGGACAGTACGCTAGTGTGGTAATAAATTGTGAATTCCATATTGGCACAGTAACGAACACAGAAGGAGACGGGACATGGGGGAAACTATCTAAATTCAAATCGTACGGCTGACAGACAAAGACGGGATGGGAATAAATCATTATATGTTAAGACAGTTTCTGACTGACTATAAGAATTCTTTTCGTTACGGATCAACTAATTTTACAGGCATTAGTACACGGGCAGTTTATTTATACAATATACAAAGTGTAATTTTTATTCTGGAAATATGTACGACTCGTGTAGGATAAAAAATAAATTTAATGAAAAGCTAATTAAATTTCCTAACAATGTAAAATAATTAATCGACCTGATTGTTTGTATTGGGTTGTTTTGAAGATCGATAGTTGCAAATGCTGATATGCAACTCAGAAAATGTATGGTTCCTGCAGGATAACAAAAAAAAAACAATAACTGTTTATTTGTTTTGCAACAAAAACCAAATAGTAAATCAATGTGATTTTTATGTATAAGGATGAATTATCTTAGCTTCAAAACGACCTAAAGTTTTACATAGTGTTCGAACTTTTGAAAAATTAAAAAAAAAATAAAGCTTCATGTAGTATGACGTTTAAATCCCTAAAGATATCTCTTAATTATTAAAGATGAAATGTCCGAGGATAAAATATCACAAGGATGAATCGTCGGGAATTAACTATTATAGGGATGAAAAAATGTTAAGAACAAAAATATCTGCTGCGACGTGTCACAGTACTTTCTTTAACATGAAAATTGCTGTTGGTTAAGAGAACAAAAATAAAGCTCACGGTTAGTTAAAAAAAATTACAAATTGAATAATATTTAAATATCTATTCATACATCTATCAAATATCTACAAATACGAAGTCTTTCTTCCCTAGTAACCCATATATTTAAATTTTACAAGAAAAAAGTTTCATTTAAAATTTGTAGGTATTGAGGAGTCTAAGAACTATAGCAAGTTTAAACAAAATCGTTAGAGCTGTTTTTGGAAAAATTTTAAAAATCTCAAAAACCTATCGTAATGTGGGGTTTACTGCTAAGCGATGTTAACCAAAAGTTTTGCGGCACAACTAGATGTAATATAAAGGAAAACTTTCAAGTTTGGCGAAATTAGGATAAAGCTTTCGATACGTTATTGCTGTCATACACACAGAGACATTTTTTAAAAAGTAAATTTTTAAACCTCAAAATGTGTTTTTCTGGTGAAAACTCAAAATCGAAAATGCGACCCGGTCACAATACGTCCTTTACTTTATGGTAGTAAAAGAACACGCATTTAGTGGCGAAGCAGCCAGATCTCTTAAACGTGCGCCGTACACCAATAGTACTCGGTTCGATTCCCGATTAACCCTAGATTTTTCTTAAGCTAGAAGATCATAGAAATGTGTTTCCTATGTTCAGACAGTTGTAGTATGACTTTAGATGTTGAGTTTTGTTAAAAAGGTAGTTTTTTGGTATTGTCAAATTATGAGTATAGAGTTTGGAACTAGAGATGTTTAAAAATATTCGAAGTTCATTCCTTAATTTTTTTTTGGCTGTTGGAATGATCCTGACAACGTTAATAAATTTTAAAGTGATTGGGGTCAGATTGACCCCAGAGCTGTTTTTTCGTTCCTCTATAAAGGGTTAAGAATCTATTAAGCTTACAGTCAAATGTGTAGAAAAATCTTTATTCACTAAAGGATCCAAATTGAATTAGGAATTAGTTATAAAAATGTGATTAATGTACCCTGTTGTGTTAGGTTTGTTTTTTTTTTTTTGGTTCAGACCAATTGAAATGCTAGATTTTTTTGGAGGGTGGTAGGGTGGTTAGGAGAGATGATTTTTTGAGGATGTTGAGGAAACGAGAAAATCTCCGCGCACATGTCACGTAAATGTAATAATGAAAATGTAAGGACTCTGTCAAGTTTTATCTTGACACACGGGACATTGGCGTGGCATTCTTGAGTTGGCTGCTTACTTATTTTATGGAGTGGAGACTTGCCGTGCTGGAGGTTGGGGTTGGCTCGAATAACTAAGAAAGTAACTTCTCTCCAAGGACGTAAATACGGATGGTGGCATTGAACGCACATTGTCTTCGTAACAGGGATGGTTTGGAGGGTTGACTTCGAAGGTGGGCTACATATTGAGAACATTCCTTCCATTTTAATACACGCATTAGCCGTAGAGGATGTAAGACGGGGAGTTGTGCTCATTTTAAAATGATATATGAACCGATCCCACAAGACAATGCATATTAGAGAGACACGAAAGGTGAGAGGTAGCTGACCCCATACCCACTGTCGGTTCGAATCCAATTCTCGCGCTACCCTTGCACTAAGTATATCTCATATATATTTATTCGTAGCCGCCCCGTGCCATCCGGCACGGGGCACATTCACAGCCAAATCGCGTCCGTGAAACGCGCGACATCTTATCAATGACAACAAGACAAGGAGTTTAAGGGTGGCTACGTTCAAGAACTGCACATATCTTCACTTGAACAGATTTCAACTTACATTTAATATCATAGATTATTGGTACTAACCTTTTTTACCTTGAACCTAAATCACCTAATTTACAATCAATTTTTTATTAAAATAACAAACGTACTACCATCTACGAAATGGTTATCATTTCAATTACTATAAAAAAATTAAATTGTGATTAGTTAGTTTTGATTACCAGGGTGCTACTAGCGCTACCACGATTTTTCTATATTAATACATAAGCTGTTATGAACCTAACAGGGATGATATTAGAAACACAATTTTAAGGTAACTGTAAAATGAATTTTATTGGAAAAAAAATTATTGGTATTTGAGGTTTTTTACTGGTACTTGATTATGATTATTTCAATTACGAAGCTTAAGTATTAACGCACGTTAGAGTGAGAGAAATGCGACGATCCATTTATGAAACGAAGACATAGGCATTCAAATATTTCCCAGTGTTTTAAGAGTGACGAATAATACCTCAAGCTTTTGATATTATATATTATAAGTTTTATATTTATATTAATACTGCCTTTTGATATCAAAATAAGTAAACTATCTCGAACCTGGCCAAAATACTCGCCAAAACTTTAATTTTGATATTTTTTTTTAAAAGTGAACTATAATTTTACCTTAAAATTTCTCAAAATAGCCACTCTCTGATATATTTCAAACTAAAAGCTCTCAAAAATCAAATTTTTGTAAGTAACTCGATTTCAGAGCTTTCACAGACGTTTTGTGCTATTAAAAAAATTGTAAAATATAAAATGTTCTTGAAGTTTGGTCTTCAGCAAATTTTCATTAAGTTTTTTATTTAAAAAATTATAACAAAATGAAAAACCGACATCAAAATAAATAAAAACTCTTAAACAAAAAATACAATAAAAAGTTTAAAAAAATATTTAACTTACAAATTATTAGGATGATATAATGTACAACTATTGTTATTTTTGGAGTTGGTGTCAGTCAAGGAAATACGACTATATTGGTACTAAGCAATAAACGAGAAAACTTTATAAAAAGTATTTTTCAAATGAACTTTTATACAATATACTAGTACTGTGACAATATCTAGCGACCTTTAAACTACAAAATACCAACAACTAATTAAACCTTTTTGCAAATGAACATTAATATTTATTTCCTTGGCTGACACCAACTCCAAAAATAACAATAGTTGTACATTATATCATCCTAATAATTTGTAAGTAGAGACACCGCAAGGATACGCCATTATTTTGTTACTTTTTAGTGCATTTTCTGTTTAAAAGTTTTTATTTATTTTGAAGTTGGTTTTTTATTTTGTTTTAATTTTTATTTATTTCTCGATTTTTAGTGATCTGAAGTTTGATAGCTGATTTCATTTCTTTGAATATGGGGTTACAAGTTACTACTTCATCTCCTTTTGCTCTTAAGGGTTGAAAAGGGTTAAATTTAATAAAAGAACTAAGTGGAATAATCTTTCCAATAGAAACAAAATAATCAAAATTTGATAATTCAGTTAAACGTCACTATTTCATCCCCTATTTTCATCCTTAGGGGATGGATTTTTTTCTTCAAATTGAAATGTGAACAATTTAAAGGTAAGATGTACGTAATAAAAAAAATTATCGAAATCGGGTTAGCTAGGAAAAATTTATAATTTCATCCCTAATTTTTAACCCTTTATGAGTGAAGTTTAAAAAAAATGGAAATAAGATTAACTTAAATTTATGTTCTACAAAAAAAAAACACGAATTATGAAAATCGAGCTATCCAATAAGAAGTTTATATTTCATCCCTTAGTTTTCAAATTCTTAGAAGTAAATGATTTTCTTCCAATTAAAATGAGACCAAACGGGAAGCACCAGATTTCAAATAAAAAAAAAATCATCAAAATCGGTTTACCCCGTCGAAAGTTCTGAAATAACAAAAATAAAAACTACAGTCGAATTGAGAACCGTCTCCTATTTTTGAAGTCGGTTAAAAATGGTAAATAATGAGTATCTTAATTAATAAAGCAATATAAAGAAAGTTTAGACATTCCTATGAATAAAAGGAACCATCCGGACAACGCCAGGTATTTCAGCTACTTGTTTATGCAGTACTCTTATTGGTTTGTTGGGTTGTTCACTTGTAAGATTAGATTTGAAAATTGGATGTGCAAATATGCAGTAATCGTGATAAGACATTTCACATTTTTTGATGGGGATGATGCAATTTGTGTAATCCACCGGATGCACGAAGCGTTTTTGCGCGCCCCATTTGCATAATAAGAGAATTATCTGTGTCGCAAATATTAAATATCTAAATTACAATTAGACGTTAAACAATGTCGGAAAATGTGACAAATAACATTCGGTGAACAAGACAAGCTCATGTATGTGATGGAGGCCTGGAATGGTGGTGTTACGGTGGTGCGATGGGCCATGAATCGAGATAGTGTGTGGAAGGTGTGAGGGTGCGCCCTTGGGAGGGTTCCGGGAGCAACGCGGCAAGTGTGGGACAGATCGACGTCGCACCTGCTGTTATTGTACCCGTGTGGCTCGTTTCACCTTCATTCAATCGTTTTCATTACCCGAACAAACTAAGAAGTTAACGTCACCCTGTCCCAGTTCCACCCTGTCTTTATTCGTGAAACCCTTTTATTATAAGTCGACACGCGGCTAAAGCTCCATCCGAATCGGAGAGCAACTCCATTTCAAGTATATATCGTCAATATCACAGTCATCCACCTTAGTCACTTGGCCACCCGGAAACACTCTCACCCCGGGAACAACCCGTCTTTGCATACTACTTAGTTACACCTTTAGTTGTATGTAATCTGGTCGGAGACGACATCCGTATGGGATATTTCACCCATAGAATAGGGATAAAACTGTGCATGTACGAATGACTTTTCCCTCTTGTTGACGATTTTCACACCACCACCCCCTCCCGTTTCACATATTCTCAAGCTTTATTTGACACGTTCATTTCTACTTACATGATATTTACTGTGTTTTCATTAGGGCCTAAAACTTATTTACATCCCTTAACGTATCATTAAATAAAAGCTCCATTACGTCATGTTCCACGTGGTTTTTCCCGGGGCTTTACGAAAAATCTTAAAGGTAAACTTTTCGGGGTGGGAGGGTCGACGTCTTTGATGGGGACAGCAACCAATAAATAGTATGGTAATATGAAAAAGAAAAACAAAACATCACAAAGTAGTAAGTTCAATAAATGGGGAAAAGTTGTGGAAAATTCAAAAGATTCGAAGCAATTTCTTTCTTTGTTCATAGAAGTCAAATAGAGGAGACGCAGTTGATTGAATTCGATAAGGTGCGTCTTTCAACTGTGCAAACAATCTGATGTCAAATTATTCCTCATACCAAGTGCATCCCGCTTTCCAGGAAAACTGTCGAATTTCCCGATGAGAGAAAAAATAAAGGATTATTTGTTCTTAATGGAGAATGTAACTTGGTTGGAGACGGAGTGTTTAACTTTTCATATAAATACGGATGACACTCGCCCTTCGTAACCAGTTTATCAGCGAGGGATGAACTCGATTTATGAACTACCTTCAACCCCTGTTAGTTCTATCTCAATTCAACGCGTGTCTAAATTGTCTAACAAAACTATTAATTAATTAAACTCTATCATCCTCGACTAATTCCCAAAAATAACCTTTAGCCAAGAAAAAATGTACCCTTCAAGACAGTCGCAAGGGATGAATTTTCCACACATGTGTTCCCGAATAATTCGGGACCCTCAATTAAAGTGGAACTTGTACGTGATTATATCGAAGAAGAATGTCACATATTTGAATGAAGAGAACGATCGTGTGGAGGTTGGGGTGAAGGAAGTGTAAATCTAAGACTTGGGCCTGCTAATTAAGATCGTTAAATTGCTATGAAATGCAAATGACGCATCTTCGGCCCGAGCGTAAGACCACCGAACGACCAACCCCATCCCTTAATGGGTTTCATCGACCTTGTGCGCCACCCCTGTGCGATACATAGTCTGTTTATTTCCCTTTAAACGGCAGGAACAACGGTTTTGTAATCGTATGGAAGGGTCTTAATAGCCCGGATATCAAGTGATGAGATTTTCATTTTCCATACCACCTACCCGAGGAAAATGTACGATGTTCAACTATATCTTTTAAATTAACATTATTTTTTCATTGTGATTTAAATCTTCATCAAATTATTACATTTTTAGTAAAATAATTCAGTTAGTTTGTATTTTTAATCCCAACTTGCACATCTCCTTCAATAAAGAGGGGGGGGGGGATTTTTTCAACGTTAGCACTACATACGTTTAAATAAAATTTATAAAATAACTAATGTATCAACGCTATCTATACAGGATGACCTAACAAAACCACAGTGTCAAAATCGCGCCGGCGCAATCACCCCGACAAAAGCGCGATGGTAAATGTAAATACAGTTTTCACATCGAAAATATTAAGACAACGTTAACAACTGTTTATTATCGGTATAAAGAACGTGACATTTTTTTTAAATATTACTTTTATGTAAAACGCAGATAACACTTCAGATAACACCTTACATACGTAGGAAAACTTGCAGTATCTTGATGTTTTAAACATATTTACACTTTCTAGTTGCCTCAATACGGATAGTTTGGTTTTATAAACAATTTTATTCACGGTGAAAATAATCAACCAAAGTGTTAATTGTAAAATGCCCAAAGGCTGTGGTTTTGGCGTCTATTTGTCGAAAAACAGTTAGCGATTTTGTCGGCGCTTATTTCATCATCGCGATTTTGCAGTCGCATAGATATCTTACGCGCTTTTGTTGGTGAATTCTTATTCAGTATCATTTTTAATCCCAAATAATTGTTTATTAAAAATATATTTCTGTAATCTATATAAATAAAATGGCAAGCTTTTATTTTTTTGTGAACACTCGAATTTTCGTAGAACTAAACATTTTCCTCCTTTTTTTTTCTTTTAATTTAATGTTAATAAGTTTTAATAGGGAAAAAAGAAATGAACATATTAATGGCAGCGGGATAAGAGAGCGCGTAAGTAGTACCCAGTTACAATTTGTATACATACTAAATAAGTTGGTGAGCTCGAAAATTGGCTGAATATATTTTGGTAAGTGGTCCAAAGAATGCGTGTAAAGTTTTCAAGAGTAGTTAAACAACGGTGATGACAAAAATTGAATGAAGAACCTTGTGTGAGAACCTTGATCAAGTTTTTATTAAATCAACAAAAGTTTGAACGAGTCATCACACTAGGTTTTTCATTCAACTGTTGATCGATCAACTTAAGTTGACTCGTGTGAACGAGGCATCAACGTCTGTCAACGTTAAATTCAATTAATAATTTTCGTGGATTCTCGTCTTACTTCCGAATATTTTCAAACTTGTCCAGGGAAAAATATCCTTCAATGAGCGTGTATACGCTTAGCGATTATCCTAAATCCGCTTGAACTGATTCGTAATTGGTTCAGAATGAGACGCACGAACAAACCTTATATGTATGTAATACCAAACACTCAGCATCAGTGACTTATTTTTTAGGAAATTGATTCAATTTAATTTCAAAGAAGTGCTTCTCATGTATAGAGAGTAAATCGAAAACTTTGTGAAGAGTGAAATTGATTGTAATGATTTGTATATATAGAAAGTTTATATAGCTTACACTGTGCTTACTTTTGATTTATCTATCAGTTTTTATATTTCTGAATAATTTATAGTTATAAAGTGCGTGGAGATATATAGAAAACATTTTGAAATAAGTTTTTACTTTGTCTTTCATTTCGAAATGAAATTTTATCCAACTTTGTTCTACTCAAAGAATTTTTCCTCATATTGTTAATTTGTAGTTGTTGAGTACGTGCACATGTAAGTCGTTGTAATACTACGTAATGTTACGAAATGCTGCGCGTAGTTTAACCGAGTGCATCAAAGCTGACGTTTGTCTTTAACTTTGTTTTGTAATTCGTCTATTTCTGTTATCACAACATAACATTTTTCTTATCACTAGTTCTAATTGTTCTATAAGCTGTTTTTTTATTTTAATTTTTCTTAATAGACTCTAGTCAAGCATCAGAACTTTGAAGAATCTTTTTTTCGAGATTACTACTTGAAAATGTGTTCGAGAACATCAACGGGCAGATCGAGAAAGGGTTGTGGTTTGTTATTTTCGTTCGAATGCTTTGGACACAAGTGTTATCATGCTGATAGAGCCTTTTCTGAATGGTTTCGAGTCACATCCCCATCGTCATTGTGGCGTAATTTTCCCAGATAAAGCCCCATCGACTCACAATGCCTATTAATAATTAAAGACATAAGATGTATATGTATGTATGTGAATGTAGTAGCTTTCATTCACAATATCGAGATGCTCCAAACGGACGGGAATAGCACAAAGAACATTGAACAGACACGATCAGGACGATTGTGACGCTCTGGAAGATGATGGCAATATGGCTTGGATGCTCCGAAATGAAGACAGCATCCGTTTCGCAGTATCAGATTCTGGAGAATCAGACGAAATGTCTCAGTGTGATATCTGGTCCCGTGTCGGCCGATCTGTTTCATCTACATATGCATACGTCTTCTTCAGCCGTGTTTAAGCCCCAATCCTTGACTCGTTTCATCCCTATCAACCCGTTCATCACCCCATCAACTCGATTCACTCTTGTCAACACCAGCACAATAATGATAAACACTTGAAATCAATCGTTTGACAACAAAAGCTTTTAACCTTTCACACAAAAGACTTAAGCAGACACAATGTGATAATATAACCTTAAAAATAACAATTAACAGTGCTTATCTTCAATTACTTGACAACAATAAAAGTATAAAATATCTAAATTTTTTTTATTTTTTATATTATTATTTATATTTGAACCTTTTAAGATTTGAACTAAAATGCTGATATTTGAAAAATTGACTTAACAGCTTTTTAGTTTAGAATGAGAAGCGCTAGGCTTGATTGTTGTAAAAACTAAAAGTGACTGTTGTCATTTTTGTATTTGTGAATTAACAATGTTTTGGATGGGTCTAACACATAGGTGATGAAGACATTCATTTTATAGCAAGTAAAAATATTTGCTGCAAGGCGGCATAGTAGGTACTTTCGTTTACTTTACTATAAAAACTATATGCAATTTATAACGATATAAACAGAACTACATGCATACAGCCATACGATCTCCCACCCTTAATCCCAGTACTGTTCTTATTTGAATTTTTCCAGGAAAAAGTTTCAGATGATAGTTGTGGGCATCAATGAGTCTAAGAACTATGGAAAATTTAAAGCAAATCGTTGGAGCCGTTTTCGAAAAAATTGAAAAAGCTCATAAACACCTAAAATAAAGTACAGCTAGCAACCGATTTCAACTAAAAGCTTCGCGGCACAACTAGATGTAATATGCAGGCTAAATCCTCACATTGATATGTTTTTAAAAACTCCTTTTTGTAATCAGGGGACCTCAAAACATTTATTTCCAGTGAAAGCTCAAATTCGAAAATTCAACCCGATTACAATACTTTCTTCTTCAATACTATATAGTAGTAAAAGAAAGTAATATTTATCTTACAAGAGATGCACCGCATACAATATCTATAACGGTGTACCGATAGCTAATTTCATGATACTTATTTACGTGTTTCAACTTACTTAACCATCGTATTTTTACTTTCTTTTACTACTATATAGTAAAAGGAGAATTGTAATCAGGTCGAAATTTCGAACTCGAGCTTTTACTTTTTGAGGTCTCCAAAGTCCAACAAAGTAGTTTTTGAAAAAATGTCTGTGTGTGTTAACCAAATCGTATCGAAAGCTTTATCCGAATTTCACCAAACTTGGAATTTTATCTAGTTGTACCGCGAAGCTTTTGGTTGAAATCGGGTAACCAAAACCTCTACGTTATTCAACGGGTTTTTGAGATTTTTAAAATTTTTCCAAAATGGTTCTAACGATTTTTTTAAACCTTCTGTAGTTCTTAGACTCAATGATGCCCACAATTTTTATTTGAAACTTTTTTCTAGAAAAATTTTAATAAGGAGGGTTCCGGAGATAAGGGTGGAAATTCGTAAATACATATAGATTATAGGTTTACACTATACATATTACCTACTTTCTTTAACTACTATAAGTAAAGGCAGTATTGTAATAGGGTCGAATATTTGAACTCGAGTTTTCACCGGAAAAGCATGTTTTGCGGGTCCTGAGTTCTAAAAAAAGTTTTTTAGAAAAATGTCTGTGTATCTGTATCTGTGCTGTGTGTGTGACAGCGATATCGTATCAAAAGCATTATCCGAAATTTACCAAACTAAGAATTAGGCCTGCATATTAAATACAACTAGTTGGGCCGCGATGCTTTTGGTTGAAATTGGCTGGCTGGAAGCTCAACTTTACTCTTTGGATTTTGAACTTTTTTAAATTTTTTCAAAAACGGCCACAACGATTTTTTACTTTCTTTTATTACTATATATAGTAAAGGAAGTATTGTAATCGTATAATATCTTATCGAAAGCGTTATCCGAATTACTCCAAACGTGGAATCTGGCCTCCATATTATACCTAGTTGTGCCGCGAAGCTTTTGGTTGAAATCGGTTAATCGAAAGTTACACTTTAATCCAGGAGTTTTGGAGCTTTTTAACCGACTTCAAAAAAAGGAGGAGGTTTTCAATTTGACTGTTTTTTTTTATGTTTGTTACCTCAGCATTTCCGAATGGGTGAAGAGATTTTGATGATTCTTTTTTATCTGAAAGCTGATGCTTCCCGAATGGTCCCATTTTAATTTGAAGGAAATCGTTTACTTTTAAGGGGTTGAAAACTAAGGGATGAAATACTAACTTCTTATTGGAAGGCTCGATTTTAAAATTATTTTTTTATTTGAAAGTCAGTGCTTTTTGTGTGGTTCCATTTTAATTTGAAGGAAATTGTTCACTTCTAAGGGGTTGAAAACTAAGGGATGAAATACTAACTTCTTATTGGATAGCTCGATTTTGATAATTCTTTTTTTATTTGAAATCTGGTGCTTTTCGTGGGGTCCAGTTTTAATTTGAGGGAAATCTTCCACTTCTAAGGGGTTGAAAACTAAGAATGAAATATTAACTTCTTACTGGATAGCTCGATTTTAATAATTCTTTTTTTATTTGTAGAACACAACCTTAAATTAATCTCTTATCCATTTTTAAAAAATAACTCCACTCATAAAGGGTTAAAAATTAAAGATGAAATAATATTATAATTTTTTTCTGGCTAACCCGATCTTGATAATTTTGTTTCTATTACGTACAACGTACCTTTAAATTGTTCACATTTCAATTTGAAGAAAAAATCCACCCTTTAAGGATGAAAATAGCGGATGAAATAGTGACATTTAACCGTATTTTGATAATTTTTTTTCTGTTGGAAAGAATAATCCACTTAGTTTTATTAGTACATTTAAAAGCAAAAAATTTCAACCCTTAAGAGCAAAAAGGGATGATTAGCGCTATTGAAAAGCGCTGCCGCATATGAGCAGCGCGTTTGGAAGGTTAACCATTTAAAAAAATGAGAACCTTAAGAAAATCAAATCAGTTATCAAACTTCAGATCACTAAAACGCGAGAAATAGATAAATATTATAAAAAAATGAAAAACCGACTTCAAAATATATAAAAATTCTTAAACAAAAAATGCACTAAAAAGTAACAAAATAATGGCGTATCCTTGCAGTATCTACAACTTACAAATTATTACTATGATACAATGTACAACTATTGTTATTTTTGGAGTTGGTGTCAGTCAATAAAATAAATATTAATAGTAATTTGTAAAAATTTTAAAAAGGTTTAGTTGGTATTGGTATTTTGTAGTTTAAAGGTCGCTAGATGTTGTTACAGTTCGAGTATATTGTTTAAAAATTCATTTGAAAAATAATTTTCATAAGGTATTCTCGTTTTTTGCTAAGTACCAATATAGTCGTATTTCCTTGGCTGACACCAACTCCAAAAATAACAACAGTTGTACATTGTATCATCCTAATAATTTGTAAGTTGTAGATACTGCAAGGATACGTCATTATTTTGTTACTTTTTACTGCATTTTTTGTTTAAGAATTTTTATATATTTTGAAGTCGGTTTTTCATTTTTTTATAATATTTATTTCAATTTTTTTCAAAAACGGTTCTTACAATTTTCTTTAAACTGTCTATAGTTCTTAGACTCATTGATGGCTGCAACTTTTATTTGAAACTTTTTCCTGGGAAAATTCGAATAAGGACGGTTCTGAGGTGAAGGTTGAGAATTCGTATATCCATAGAGGCTCTATACTGTAATACATAGGTAAAGTTCTGTTTAAATGTATTATTACAGAGTGCTTATATTTCTTTTAACCAACAGCGAGTTTCAAAAATTAAAGTAAAAGAAAGTACCGTAAGGCCTCGCAGCAGATATTTTTTAACTGGCTGTAGTTCCTAGATACACTAATGCCTATTATTTTTACTTGAAACTTTTTCCCGATAAAATTAAAATTTTATTTAAGGGTGGTAGTTCGTATTTACATACATGCTGGATGCATTAGGTTCTATTTGAATAGTTATAAAGTGCTTATTTAAACCAACAGCGAGTTTCATAAAAGAATGTACCGTGACGCCTCGCAGCAGATACTTTCAATTGTTGCATTTATAATTATTGAGTTGTACTGGAGTATGTCAGTGAGTGATTGTTGAATGTCATTTTAATGGCACTTCTATTAAGACAAGTCGCTTTTCACAATGTTACGTTAAATGTAATTTAGTGATGGCCATTTGTTATAGTCAATACCTAGAAGAATAGAGTTTCCGAATATTGATATTTTATGCGAAAGACTTAAAAATACAAAACTGTCCAACCCTTTTTTGAACTACTGAGGCACAGACTTTTGAAAAATTTCTTCTTAGTCCACTCGGGATAACACTTTAATAACTCATATTGCTATTTTCAATGGTTTAGCCGCCAGCATGTCTGTTAGACAATCGCTTATTCTTTTTAATGTTAAGATTAATGAAATATTATTAAATATTATTAATAGAAATGTATAAATAATGTTTCAGACATACTGTCACTTAGCTATCTATCACTTTATCAATAAATGGTGAAATTATTCGTTAGTTATTATGTTGAACGTTATTTAATATTAAAAATAGCAGTCAAATTTTTCAAAATGGGAATTATAATGAGCTGTTATGGTCAGTGGGTGACAATTGCAAGATGATTGTTGCATTATCGTAGTTGTGTTGATGCAACGGTTGTGATCTAGTGTCGTCTGTACATCGGAACGACAACAATAGTGAAGTTCGTCGAGCTTGCGCCACGACGCCGTTCGTCCGTCATCAGCGACGCCGCCGCCCATTCTGTCTCGACGGCACAACGTCTTCGACGACGTCGTACTTCGTCGGCCGTACATCCACACACAACCGCGTCGCAACTGGAAAAGCTCTCGCAACGTCCAAAGTGCCGCTGTATCGCACAACAGTAAACGACGCCAACACGACGCCCCCAGCACCCCAAACAGGGATAGCGAATATGGTGCTGTACCAGTGTGAGTTGTGACTTACATGTGTATCATTTTATAGCGTAAGCAACGGACGATCCGCCGTGCCGCCGCCACCACCACAGTGGCCCACACCGCTCGTCACTCGGTATCCATACCGTGTATATGTACGTACATATCAGAATACGGAAATACACGTGTGCCGCCTGTGTAAGTGTGGCCGTGTTTTGGTCCTTCGCTCGCCAATTATTCCTGGCGCTCGTCCTTTTTCCCTCATCCCCACTGCGCGCACTTGCTTGTGTATGTACATATTGGTATGTGTATAGGATCTATGCACGAACGGTGTATTAATGTATGAGTGTTGTGAGAAATCCACACGCAACGAACAGCCGTCTATGTTGTGCTTTTGTGCTTTCGAGTTTTCGCGCCGTAGTCGGTGTGCCAACGTCGTTCCATTCACAGCTTTAACAGCTGCATAACGCTTTGTTGCGATACAACGCAAAGCACACGAAACATCAGTAAACACAGCACGCGTTTGCCACGCGGTCGAAGGCGCGAAGGTTCCGACAACTACGACGATGCTCGAACCTCGATGGAGACCCGTTCAGGTAACCACATTTTTTTATTTCTTTCAAACCTCCTGATGGGCACAGAGCTTAAGAAATTTTTGTCGCAAAAAAAAAAACCGGTTGTCTTCAGTAGCACATATTTGACGATAGGAAAGTCGCGAGGGCGTATCGTCGACCAGGAGCAAGCGCGTCTCAAAGGGTTGCCGGGTTGGCATCTCAAGGCGTTACACGTTTCCCATTAGTCTGAGCACATCTGACGTCATTCAAGATCGACCTCCAAGGAGGCAATAATTTGTTGACGTCTTTCGTTTTTATCTCGGTCCGAACATTGAAACTCACACACCGATCCTGGAAAGCTTTGTAGGTGTCACACATGCACCTCTGATAAGCCCTGAACCCTCCTCTCATACACAACAAACTACAAATACGAATGCTTTCCAATATTATAAAGATGAAACTACTCCTTACCCCTAAAGAAGAAACTACATAAAGAAAATTCTTTATGTACGAAAGATTGTGTAAATGATCCACCTTATGACAACTTTACGGATTCCCAAGAGTACGTGGACCACAGGCTAAAAACCACTGATACATATCATTCGATTCATTTCAAAAGAGCTTGTCAAGCTTTGCTTAAATACTTATATATATATATATATATGTATATATACAACTCCCCCCAACTTCCTCGGCTCGGCTCACCCATGTCTAAGCGAAGCTCGCGTTCCAAGTACAGATCAGAAGTAATCTCGATTTTCAAATCCTTGTATGATGTTCATGTTTGTATTGGAATTGCTAATGTTTTAGCGATAGGATATGAGGCTTACAATTAGTTTATTCGGGATGTGTTGAACTCTTATGGATAAATATACAGCAGATCCGGAGTTCGTTGTGTGGCATAAATAGAAAGCCGATAGTCTTTAGCGTGGCGTCCAGACGCGCTTGAAACCGATCCCCATGGATGCAAGCTTTTTCATGAGATGGGCTTTGCTATATTTTCACGGGGAGTCGATTAAACAAATACTCGATTTCATTCAACTACCGATTAGTTTTCTCAATTTTTTTTTCAATCTCAACAAGTACATGTAAGGGTGTCAAGAAAAAAGTTTGTTTTGAAATTGATTTCTTAAAATTCAATTTTAACGTATCGTGAGAGAAAATTTCCAAATCATTTTCTTAACTTCATTTTTAAGCTTAAGCTCTGTAGATGTACGTTTCTTATATCTTGTAAGTTAAGACCACTGGTAAACTATATAAGGGACTCATCAAGTCAAGTAGTTTGATATTATATAAAATGAACGGAGCTTGGAATTTTGACTTGAAAACGAAATAATTTGTTAAGTTATCATAACTGGATATTTTAATACTAATTTTTACTTTGATTTTAACTTGTTTTTTTTAAACTCTAGATCAAGTAGCTTGAAAATCAAATCAAGTAGTGAATCTTTAATTTCCATATTGTATTGGTTCATTTTTAAATGCGTCATTAAATGAATAAAAAGCTAAAACTATAACATGTCAGCCTTGTGGCTGTTGAAATCTAAAAGTAAATGTCTGAGAGTAAAACTAAGAATAGACAGATATGTGAAATGAGCTCCTTAAATGTAGTTGTACTACTGCGGTTAGGTATTTCTTAAATTACGTCACAAGAATTTCATAGTTTTTATCCCCCCCCCTCGTTCGTAGACGGTTACGTCTGTGAGACTCCTTCTATTCTGGTATGACGTCACAAACATGTATGTTGTGCAAGCTGCAAGACGACGAGCGTGAACTTAGTAATATTTATTAATTCTGTTGTTTACAGACAAGTTTTGCCCCGGTTAACACAAAATAAATAGTCATCCATAAATAAAGTCACACTTTTGGGGATGCAGAGGGGTCAATAAAGTGTGGCATTTTGTTACACCGAGGAAAGTAAGTTAAAAGTTTTATCAAATCGATGTATCGACCTATCGAATGTCAAAATCGATAGTATTAAAACGTTTTAGTGAGCATAAAACGTCCAACCACGTCACAGTTCTGTAACAGTTACGTAACGTTCTGTCGTTATGTAATTGTAACAGAACTGTTCGGTAGTTAGACGTTTCGTTCTCACTAGGACGTTGTAATACTTTCAATTTTGACATTTGAGATATAACGCCGCAAAACTTATGACTCCTCCTGTCCCTTTGTCACCCTTTATCGACCCCTCCGTTCCCCTAAACGTGTGTCGTTATTTGTGGATAACTTTTTATTATAACGACCATCAACACAAAACTGGATATAATATTTAGATTTTTTTTAAAAATTTTTTGTTTACTATTGTTAATATTACGAATTCAAAATTGAATCTGAAGCTTATAGCAAGATTAGGGTCTTGGATGTGGAGTAGTAATCTAGCTACTGTGCCACTGAGTGGGCTCAGAATGGGCATATTTAAGAAAGCATTGATAGAATTCGTTGGTCATTATTGTTCGTTGTATTTTACATCTGAGCAGCAGTGTTTGGTTGTTCAGAGCTTGCTGACCATAGAAAGTTGCCTAACAATAACAAATTTTACTTTCTTTTACTACTATGTAGATAGTAAAAGTTATAAAAGTTAATATAAAAATATTTATAAATTTATATTACAGTTATTTATATTATTTATTTTAAAAATTATCCGAATTTCACTAAACTTGGAAATTTGCCTTAATATTATGTCTAGTTGTGCCGTGAAGCTTTTGGTTAAAAGCAGTTAACCGAAAGCTTCACTTTATTCTAGAAGATTTGAGCTTTATCAATTTTTTTCGAAAACGGCTCCAACGATTTTCTTTAAACTTTTTATAGTCCTTAGACTTATTGATGCCTACAACTTTGATTTGAAACGTTTACCTGGGAAAATTCGAATAAGGGTGGTTCTGGGGTGGAGGTTGGGAATTCGTATATAGGTTGTATGCATACAGTTCTATTTTCTATCTATTATTCTATCTTTCTATTTCTTCTAACTAACAGCGAGTTTCATAAATGAAAGTAAAAGAAAGAACTGTGACTCGCAGCAGATATTTTACTTTCTTTTACTACTATATAGTAAAGGAAGTATAGTAATCAGGTCGAATTTTCGAATTCAAGCTTTCACCGGAAATACATGTTTTGAGTTTCTCTGAGTCCAAAAAAGTGGTTTTTAGAAACAAGTCTGTGTATATTTGTGTCTCTGTGTGTGACAGCCATATCGTACCGAAAGCTTTATCCAAATTTTGTCAAACTTTGAATTTAGCCTGCATATTACATCTTGTTATACCGCGAAGCTTTTGTTTAAAATCGGTTAACCTAAAGCTCCTCTTTATTCAAGAAGTTTTGGAGCTTTATCATTTTTTTTTTCAAAAACGGATCCAACGATTTTCTTTAAACTTTCTATAGTTCTTAGAGTCATTGATGCCTACAGGTTTTATTTGAAACTTTTTCCTGGGAAAATTCGAATAAGGATGTTTCTGGGTTAAAGGTTGGGAATTTGTATATCCATTTGTATATAGGCTATATGCATATGGTTCTGTTTATGTGTTTAGTTATAAAGTGGTTATCTTTCTTTTAACCAACAGTGAGTTAAAGTAAAAGAAAGTACTGTGACGCCTCGCAGCAGATATTTTTTCTGTTATGTAACTGTTACATTAACGTTACGTAATGTAACATTATGTGTTCACTTGATAATGATATAGGTTTAATAGATCTTATTATTGTTGGTTGTTTGGAATTATTTCGATATTTTAAGTTCTCGTAATGACTAATTCCAGTCCTAGTCATCGCTTGCCAAATCCCGTTTTCTCGTTGGGACAGTTCTGGAAAACTCGGAACGTAATCCTTTTAATTTTTTTCTGCTGAGTGCAAGGAAATGTTGCCGATAATGAGATGCAGAACAATGAATGCGGCGAGACGAGGCGACGCACCAATGAACAAATGGACGTTCAGTTCTTTTGTCGGCAAAAGAACCGCTAACTTGACAAATTCGAGCGCGCCTATAATAATTATCTTCCCACACTCTGACACGCGTCTTTTGCAATTCCCGATTTAATCGGAACAATGTGAGAGAGGGGCTGTTTCATCCCTTTGCATTCCCACGGCATCATCTGGTACAACTCTAAATAAGATAAATGCTCTGTTCCCCTCAATTTTCCTGTGTTTTGAGGAAAAGTTTTTTTTTTTTTTTGAAAAACCCGCCATGCTGTTGTTTCAGTAACACATTTCACAAATTATCGGATATGATAAAATTTTCTTCGTCTTTGTACATACTAGTTAATGGTTCTGATTTCATCCTAACCATCCCCTCCCGCTACACCCTCAACCCAATATGCTTCGTTTCGCATAATTTTCCCTCCCGTTCATTTATTTCACTACAAACACAATGCTCATAAAGACGGGAAATATAATCAAGGAAAAACCAGCATTTCCCTCCCCCTCCCCACCAAAACTCCGTTCTCCTCCCATCGGCCGGAAAGTATTGTCTGAGCGTTTTGACCAAAATAACAATGAAAGCCAAAGCCGCGTGATTTGTCAATTAAGACGCTTAATTTATTATTTAAGATAATCATTAATATTTCGCTTTGCGCTGAACAGTGAACACTGACTGCATTTTATATGTGGATATAAAAGGCTGATACACGTCAGGGCTGCGGGCTGATTGTGCTCGATTAAGCATCGCAGCTTTAATTACAAAACTTACGCCATTTATACAATAATCATAACAGTAATGGCGTTGGGTGGATGGAAGAAAAATGAAAATTGCTAAGATGTCTGCATGATAAACAACAGACGTCGTCAAACCTGCAAAGCTACGAATTTTATATAATTTTTTAAATGCCAATTAAGAAGCAGCTCAACGAAACCCTCAAACACATAAAATTGCCAATTAATTTTAGTTTCTTAGTGGTTGCTATACCGGTGAACTCCACCTATTCCTTTCATTCACCAATTTTCATCCTTAAATTTTATATTAAAATGTATGAATTTAATATTAAAACATATCGATTATTGAAGACCACGTTATTTGACCAACTCATCTCTATCTCCAAATTAAAGCTCATAAAATACATTGAACTTCCAATTATTGTTTTAGTTTTTAATGGTAGTTACCGAGGACACCCATCATTTCTTTATATTTACCAATTTTCACAGTTAAAAACGTCGGTCATTGATGTCCACCTTTATCAAAGTTCTAAACTTACTTTCTTTTACTTCTATAAAAAAAAGAAGTATTGTAAGCGGGTCGAATTTTCAAATTAAAGCTTTCACCAGAAATACATGTTTTGAGGTCCCCTGGGTCCAATAAAGTGGTTTTTAGAAACATATCTGCATGTGACGTGTGTTTGTGTTTGTGTGACTGTGTGTCTGTGTGTGACAGCCATATCGTGCCGAAAGCTTTATCTGAATTTCACCATACTTTAAGTTTAGCCTTAATATTACATCTAGTTGTATTACAAATCTTTTGGTTTAAATTGGTTAATCGAAAGTTCCACTTTACTCCAGGAGTTTTGGAGCTTTTTCAATTTTTTTCGAAAACGGCTTGTATGGTTTTCTTTAAACTTTCTATAGTTCTTAGACTCATTGATGGCTACAACTTTTATTTGAAACTTTTTCCTGGGAAAATTTGAATAGGGACGGTTTTGCGGTGAAGGTTGGTAAGTTTATATATAATACCTAGAGGTATAATGGTGTATGCTGTATTCCAGGTATGCTGTATGCATATAGTTCTATTTATCTTTACATGGTATAAAACAAAGTCGCTCTCGCTGTCTGTTCCCTTATATCTTCTAAACTACACAATGGATTTTAATGCAGTTTTCAGAAATTGATAGAGTGATTCAAGAGAAAGTTTTGCAGGTATAATACATGTATATTGTAGTAGAGAAATTTTAAAATTGTAATGAACCTGTAAGATGGCTAATATCTCTTCCTAGAAAATTAGTTTTAAGAATTTTATTGAACTAACTTTGGATCTAAAGTCTGAAAGTATCTATCGTCTTTTTCTGTCAAAATAGAATAATTGTTAAATTTTGTTGTAAAGGTTGGGAACCAATTAATCAATCAATTAAATTACGATACTCTTAGCAAACCAAGCGAGTATCAGCAAGTATAGTTATAAAGTGCTTATAATCCTTTTAACCAACAACGAGTTTCAAAAATGTAAAAGAAGTAAAAGAAATTTCTGTGACACCTCCCAACAAAAATTTTTATTTTTATATAATTTCATATCGTTTGGCTTCTATGGCTATTTGTACCCGATGGTTCATAACTCAACTTCAGTTTAGGAATTTTTAAAACCTTCACGAAATACCCAAATACCAACTAATTTTTACTTTCTTTGACTACTATATAGTAAAGGTATAACTGTAATCGGGTCGAATTTTCGAATTCGAGCCTTCACCGGAAATAGATGTTTCGAGGACCCCTGAGTCCAAAAAAGTGCTTTTAGGAAGCATGTCTGTGTATGTGTGTCTGTGTGTGACAGCCATATCGTATCGAAAGCTTTATATGAGTTTCACCAAACTTAGAATTTTGTTATAGATTACCTCTAGTTGTGCCGCGAAGCTTTTGGTTGAAATCGGTTTATCTAAAGCTCAACTTTATTTTAGAAGTTTTGAGCTTTTTTCGAAAAAAGTTCCAACAATTTTATTTTTGACTCATTGATGCCTGCAACTTTAAAATGAAACTTTTTCTTAGGAAAATTCAAATAAAGTTCTCAGGAAGAGTATGGGAGTTAATATATTGTAAAGTAAATTCATATCAACATTTATGCTTTCTAACGAAGTCTGTTGGTGAAAATGATGGAACGTTTTATTTTACTTTTAATTTTAACCCATTGTCGGATTCATGTAATGGAAAGTTCTGTGACGCGTAGCAGCAATCTTTTTGTTTTTTCTTACCAATTTTTACCGTTAAAAAAATCTCTTAAAGTGTATAAAAATAAATTGGTCATCAGCGATCACCATTGATATAATGCTGACACGAGAATTTTGAGTCAGCTTTTAAAATATCAAAATAAAGATGTATGATTTGTAGCTTCTGCTCCTTGCTCTCATTTGCCTAATTTGAATGGACTTATTCCCATTCTTTTTTGAATTTGAATTGAACCATAGTTAAGTATGATGTGAGCCTTCAATTAAGTATAAGCTCAACAAAGCTTCTAAAATTTTCCCAATTGCTTACGTCTTCATAAAGAGATTTAATTTGAAATAACTTTTATAAAGGAAATATTATCATTGGCAACGTATTTAATTAAAAATCGAATCTTATCAATTGAACAATGGATTTTTAGTGTAAACAGCGAGGCGATTGCATTGCTTTTTTACGTTTAAAGCTTGGAGGTGTCAATGAATCATTGCATGGCTCCCGTAAAAAGCCAAAACTTTTCCCTTATTTCTGTCTATCCGAACATTCTTGATCCGTTTAAATTTATTTTAAATAAAGTTTGGCCGCTTTGCGAATCACGTAAAGCTCATTCAAACCTCGTTGTGAATGTTAAAGAAACAACACATCGATATATATCGTGTCGTTAGTCGTTAAGATAAACGTGCGAAACAAAGAGGAGCGGTATGAACACCACTGGTTTTGTATGGCGTTGTCTCGAACGTAGCCGCGAGCTTGAAAGCTCGCGCGGAACGCAAATCGGAAGCATTGAGTGATAAACAGAGGATATACATGTAATAAAGAAAAAACGAAGAGGCAACTTATTTCTTTACCGTTTAACGAGGGATGATTTTCCGATAGATAAGCTTTGAGCTTTCGTTTGTCTCGACATTGTTCCACGTATTTTTTTGCGGAAGCTCGTCGCTAAAGAGAAGAGCAATTATTATTATTATTGTTATTGCTGTTTGAGAAAAACGAGAACTTTAATGTCACACTCAATATGTTTGGAAATGGGGATGAAAAGTGTTTTCTCGGGAGAAAATAAAATTGTGCTTCCCTAAAACAACAAATGTAATAAAAACAATTGTGCCGAGGCTGACTATAGGGCGCTTTTTTGGATGACCGTTTTTATCAATTGTTTGTTTTTTATTAATGGACTTTTATAATTGTTTTAGTAAGAATATTTTTTTCTTAATTTAAAGAATCGATTTTTTATGAGTAAGATAGTCGAAAAACAAATTTCTTAGCTCATCTTGACTGGATTATTACCTCTGTAAGTAGTTTGGCTACTCAAATTATTGAGTAGCTACTTGAAGACCTACTCGAACTCTTTCGTACGACAAAGTATACAAAATCTAAAGTAGTTAACATTGATCAGTCATCAGCACACTTAAACCACTTGAATGAAATCGTCAATATTCACCCAACAGTTCCAAACATTTTTATCGTTCGTTCCATAATTACGTTTAAAATTCTACAAAGATAGGAATTGATAATGCAAACTAATCAACAGCACCATTACCACTTTCCCTCAATCAGCAATAGAACCAAAATCGTATGGACTTTGAATAGGATGAATAGAACTGTAATGAAAAAATACTCCGAATCTCGATTAATATTGAAATTAGAAAAATAGTTTTTAAGTTTTCGCTATAGGTAGCCGTTGTAGGAGCTGAGGGTGGTCATCTAATGCCCCGTACTTACTAAATACTCTAAGCGCATGTTTAACGGCACCTACTGGTGGCAATTCCATTCCTTCCTAAGCACATCGTTTATATAATGTCCATAGGCTCTCTAAAAATGAAACAGTAACATTTCCACTATTGACGTCAGTCAATTCAGTTAATTCACTGTAAAATAAATGTTTTTAAATATAAATTAGTGAAATTTTCACTCTTTATGTGGCTTCCACCATCACTATTTCTTTAATATTTTTCACTATAAATTAGTGAAATTTTCACTTTCAGAAGCAGTAGTTTTCAACACCACTATTTTTTCAGTGTTTTTCGATATAAAATAGTGACTATGTACTTCACTATTTATTTTATAAGAGTGATTTTAGTTGTTCTATTAATTGTGTGGCGGATGAAACTTCGATTACTATTACATAACTACTGCAACAAGGCTAACGAAACAGCATCACGTTGTTGTATATGTTTCAGTTAAAACATCAACTTAGTCGATCTATGTACCCACTAGCTAAAGTATACTTTAACTAAACTACTCAGAGAAAGTGGGCACAAATATATTTATGAATAATTCCTCTACTTATTGTATACACCTTCTACTGCAGATTAGTTCAAGTATTTCAATGGTTTGTTTATTATCTACTGTCATACATCAGGAGCCATCCATAAATTACGTCACACGTTAGAGGGGAGGGAGGAAGTCGACAAAGTGTGACATTGTGTGACAAGGGGGTGGGAGGGGTCCTAAATTTCGTGACGGCACATTTCAAAATCTACTTTAATCTAAGTGTTAAGTAAAACACCACCTTTGAACTATTATGGCATAAGGTTCAAATTGTTTTGTTGGCCACTCGCTCTACTACACTAATTGTAAGAAAAAAATTTTCTTCTGACAACTGAATTTTATTTACGCTAACAAAATGATTTGATAGTCCATTGCCAATTAAATATTTTAGATTTAGATTTAATTGTCCGAAGAGAATTTTTTTTTCGGTGTAATGTTACGCGCCGATATTATTGCCCTTCGATAAATGCCGTTAAATACTGCACCGTGCCTAGCGGTGATATTGTTGTTATTTCATTTAACAATTGACTTTGAAGATGATCATTAATTAATATAATTAATTTTTTTTGTTTATTTCTTCAAATGTTTGATTTGATGATAATGTTATTAAAAAATCATTTAAATTGAAATAAAACAAATTTTGGAACTGCTGTTTTAATTCAAAAATTATTTGTAAATGTAAAATTGTAAGATATGTGACGTCACACTAAGGAGAGGGGTCTCACAAGTGTGATCAGGTGTGACAAGAGCGGGGAGGGGGTCAAAAATAATGATATTCGTGTGACGTAATTTATGGATGGCCCCTGATAGATTAACAATTTATTTATTAATAAAATCAAAACGCAAAACCAAAAATTATTCAAGAAGAAAGAGAAAAAAACAAAAATAACTAGATGTAACTTATTTGACTGAATCAGACTGATTGCATACTTACTGACACCGCGAAGTTTTACACAGATAAGAGTTTTGGTTTTCTGTAAAACTTTGCGGTGTCAGTAAGTGAATATTCAGTTGTTTAAGCTAGGGTATAGAATGTAACCAAAAAAAAATGTTTCTCGTTAAATACAGTATGCATCATTTGAAATAATGCTTACTTTCACTAAAACAACAAGTGAATAAATTGCAATTGAAACCATTGCAAATACTACTGTTATAAGCATAGTATGGAACGACGAACTACCTTCTTGTTAAACCGTATAATTGACCAAAAATCTAGTCGCTAATGACCAAAATGTTAAAGCGACTATAAATAAATAAAAAACAAATGAATGCATGCATCAACTAGTTAGTGTATACAAACACTGCAATTAACGCTTTGACTGTAACATGATATATAAATAATTGTATAAATAAATGTAAAAAGCTACTCCCACCAAAATTTTTTACTTGAACTTCAAAATTTCAATTAATCATACCATCACTAATTGTTATAAAGAATTTTACTGTTTCAATTAGTTATTATTACTACTAATCCTATTTCACTAGCTTACTACTGCGATTTTCACTAAATTAGTTAGTGTAATCAAATCACTGATTGAAAAAATGAGAATTCACTAATTGCTATAGTGGTATACTTAAAACTGCAGCAAACAGTGAATATGCACTGTCAATTAGTGAAAATCCACTGTTTCATTTCATTCAAAAACAGAATAACTAATATGTATATAGGAGTCATGATGAGGGTCAGTATTTGTTAAGATAATTTTTGGTGAAAAATGCATACCTAAACCATATAGTGGACAGTAGGAAGGTTTTTTTTGCACATTCAAATTCTGGACTACTGAAATGTAAAGGTAGGGGATATCGGTAGGGGGTGAAATTTGTAGTTTTCATCGATTATAAAAGGTTCATTATTGAAAATAATGAACGAAGAAAACCTAGCTGGCTATATTTAAAAAATAAAATTTTTATGGTCACCGGTTTACGGTAGTAGTTATTATATTGTCGCGGCCAGCTGAAATACTTAAGCACTTAATGTTATTAATGTCAGCCACTTATGACTATTTGTATTTGCTCTTAGACGTTTAAAATTTTTGTTGTCTCTAGCGTTGATTTTTTGGAAATGCCTCTGTTTATTTCAGCGATCAATTAAATGGAAATAATGCAATTTGTATGTTTTATGTCATGGTACACGCAAATTATGTCTCACTAAACAAACAATGGTCGGTAGAGTTTCAGTTCCCACATAGTCGCTAAAACAAGTCGTCAAAATTCCCTGTTACACTCCAATTTTTATCTTACAACCTTCTATGCTTTCATCGTTGTTATCGTTCAAGAGGAAAATAACAATTCAATGCTAACAGTTATCCGGAATGTGTCTGCGTAAGATGCATATGAAGCGTGTTTACGTGTATTATGTGGGGTGTGATTCCCGCGGGAATCATTTAACATACTGACCAGTCAATTATGTGCGTTCACATTTTTTCCCCCGATCCCTAATAATTTGATTGAATAAATCGTTGAAATTGCGTTCAGAACGCTTATTCCCGTTTCACATTTCTTCATTTTATTAAGTGTTATGCAAAGCTAAACACGTACTTGCTCTAAACATGATCTAAATGGTTCCCGAAGGTCTTGTTTATATCCTTCACAACAAACATCTAAGTGGCATGTTCCCTATGTTCTCGGTGTTTCCGATGTTTCCTGTTCCCTGTTACGCGTTCTTGTTTAGAACTCCCTCATGATAGACGTCCCTGAACGTATCGTTTCATGAGTTCGTTTTTTGGGACATATTAAAAAATTTATCCTTTCGTTCCAGTTGGGTCCGATTGGGTGATAGTGTATCCCTTCTTACATCTGTATCCCGAATCATTTCAATGAAAATTGAAAAAAAAAATTATCAAATTTACTTATAAAAACATAATCAATGACAACGAAATATTTTTCAATGGTCATCAATGACTGCTTTCAGAGGTCACCTAAAATGTTATATTATATTGACCATTAATGGTACAGTCATCAATGCAACCATGACACTCACAATTAAAATTATGCATAATTTGTATATGCAAGACTACAAAAAAACAAAAATGCTGAGCATGCATTAGAGAGCCCGATGAAGCTATAATATATGACGAAACGTCGCGATTTGATATTCTGTTGGCATTTATTATAAATCCCGTTCCATTGCCCCTCTTACCATATCTATTTATTTACTTATTATTATTAAACAATTTTTTGATGCTAACCAAGTACTACCACTAATCATCTAATCACTACTATACTTAAATAATAACACATTTCTTTGATAAGGGTCAAATTCACTACTTGACTTGATTTTCAAGTTGCTTGACCTATTGTTTTTACTTGAAATCAAGTAAAACTTGAAACAGATATTTAAATATTAAAAAAGTTAAGCATTGACTTCTAATCTCTTTTACGAGTCAAAAAGTCAAGTACTATTCATTTCTAAGTCTCTCGTGACCACCATCTTTTTTAAATTTAGTGGTGAAAGCGGGATAGTTAAATATTGAAACGGAAATAATTTTGTTAATACTTATAACCGTAATGGAGGTCACCAATGACCACCACTTTTATTATTTGTCACTTTAATCCTAACTTTTACAATATTGGGTTTGGTCCCATACTCGTGGTACCCTTGAAATGATACCATGATTAATACGACAATGCTTTGGTGGGGGTCACCAATGACCATCATTTTTGATTTGACACAGTATACTTGATAGTAGGAAAAAGAATTTTACCTACTTATTAGGGGGGGGGTCATCGGTGACTATCATTGTCTTATTTGTACTCTTAAAATTGATAACTTATAGTCTTACAAAATTAACAATTATCTTGTTAAAAAATAGTGGTCATCGATCACCATTACTTGAAATTTTGTGTTTTTATAGCGTTCTCGTGAAATATTTGAAAATTTATTGATTAAAATATTATTAGTTGTTGGGGGGTCATGGGTGGCCAACAATCTTCTCTACTTATTATTTTAAACTTAATAGTATCAATATTAAATTCTAAAATAAAAAGTTTTGTTGATTCACTTTTTAGAAGGGGTCACTGGTGACCACCATTATTTTCATCTTCTGCTTAAAAGGTCAGTTTTTGTAAAATAGTTCTCATGTTAACTAAAAGAGGTCATTGATGACCAACATTATAAAAATGATTTAAATGATTCCTGTCGATCTTACTTATACCCTTAACAATAAACATCTAACAATAAGTGGCATATTCCATATTGAACGTTTAGAACTCCCTTTGGATAGACGTCCCTGAATGTATAGGTTTATAAGCTCGTTTTTTGGGTTAAATTAAAAAATAATTTCCTCGTTCCATTTGGATAAAAATAATGCGAATGGTGAAAGTCAACAAGCGACTGGGTGGTGGCGTCGACTGCTCCCGTATCGTTTTCAATGAAAACGCGAGCGTAGTTTTTCCGGGAATAGGGATCGGGAGCCGTGTGTGTCGTGTGTCAATTGTGATACTATTGTTATACAAAACAAAACTGAAAATCAGGAAATAATAATTCTATAGAATTCCATTCATTGAATGATGGCGCCTCGCACTTGAACCCGTTTTCCACTGATACGAACAGGTGAATATTAATGTGGAAAAAATCGTGAAGAATAGGGATGAAAACAAGTTTTGCGGGAATTGAATCGAAAAATATCAACGCAAAAAAACAACGCTGCTTTCCCCTCTGGATAAATTCGTTCTCGATTTTTATATTTCGGGATGCGGCACGAGTGACAGGTCGACTCGAGGCGTTTGAGAATATTTGAAAAAGATCCAGAACTGGCCGCGCTTGGTATGGTATGGGGGTGGTTTTGCATTCATTTAGGTATGTCGCTGGAAGCGAATCAAACTCTGACTGGACTAAAAGTCCAGTCAACCATCTGTCAAAATGTAAACAATGCCAAATGGTCTGCACCATGCACTGTCCCCACCCTCCTGAACCCGTTTTCTACTTTTTTCGTAATCAATTCATCCCCTAAATATCATCACAATTTTTCCCTTGAAAAATAACAGCGGAAAACATGAAAAGTTTACGTTATTAATTTGCAAAAATTTATCAAACTCGATAAATAAACCCTTGAAAAAAATTCTTTAAATATATCAACGAGCATTGCGAGGTCAATATTATCTATTATTATTATTTAACCGGGAACAATGGATTGATGATCCGAGAAAAGTAGCGATCTCCTGCCGTTGAGTCATTCTTCATCGTTCCCTTCATTGTTTGCCACTCGTCCCGCCACAAACGTTTTGTTCCCGATACCCATTTCCCGGGTATCCCAATCGCGTTTCGTTCCTTGTGTCGCGGTACGACACATATTCGGTCAACAGGGAGACTCGGGCTGGCCACCCGATGGTGGTTCAGCAGGACTCGGAGGAGGCATTGAACACCGCTCGCTGACCGCTCGTATCGTCTTCACAGTCCATTAAACGAGAAGCGATCATTTGACACGAACATGGGAACAATATAAAAGAGATATCCCGTATTAAATATCCCACTTCCATCCCGAATAATTCCATTGTACTTTTGTCCGCATAAAATTAGGAAACATTTTTCAATTTGACTTTTTTGAAGATGCGACGAACTGAAGATAGAACAGAGATTTTTTTTACTAATGATTTTTATAAATTAATCAAGGTGTTATGATTTTTTCATTGAAATTTTGTCGTTTATGCCTTGCGTATTTTTGTCAATAAATTTTAATTCCACAATATATATATTTGAATTATAATTTCTTTTTAAAGGGATACTTATTGAATTCTAATTCATTTTCTAGGGTTTCGTACCATAACAATGAGAAATTAAACTTTTATAAGATCACAATATAGGAGAGGAAAGTCCATTTTGTAGTTGCTTGTATTACCCCCTGCTCCCTTATTAGTTGTTTGTTCATACGGGATATTAATTATTAAAAAAAATTTTAGACAATGGTTTTTTTGATCTCAAATTTACATTTTAGGTTTTATGATCACTGTAATTTTCCAGACTTCTAAAACACAGTTGGCTTACAGAAAAAAAATTTCTGCTGCGACGCGTCACAGATCTTTTTTAACTTGAATGAAACCCACTGTTGGTTAAAGAACAAAAATAAAGCCAACGATCTGATACAGAATTAAAAATTGAATATTATATTAATTTTTTAAACACAATAATAAGGTGTTTATAAATATTTCTTGTATGTGTAACTCCCACTTTCTAGAACCCAATTTATTTGAATTTTTCTAGAAAAAAGTTTAAAATAAAAGTTGTAGGCATTAATACGTCTAAAAACTATAGCAAGTTTAAAGAAAATCGTTAGAGCCGTTTTCAAAAAAATAGGAAAAACTCAAAAACCTATAGAATAAAGTGAGACCTCCTGTCAACTGATTCCAACCAAAAGCTTCAAGATACAACTATATGTAATATGAAGGCAAAATTTTAAGTATGGTGAAGTTCGGATAAAGCTTTCGGTACGATATCGCTGTCACTTATTATTTGATTATTTGACCCGATTACAATACTTCCATTGCTATAAAGTATTAAAGGAAAGTAACTATTGTTAATAGTATGATCGTAGTATAAAACCCTTTTAGTGCGATTTTCGATTGCACTTGACCGAGTTTTTTAAACAAAGTCCCCTAAGTTATATTTTTGTTATGATTAATAAAAAATATTCTTTTTTGTGTCCCATTACAATTTTTTTTCCACCCATGGTATATGTGCTATAGGTGCTCCTGAGATACAAGATCAGGAAATGTTTGGGTTGGTAATGGGATAATACACAGGTATGGAGTGTATTCTAAGAAAATATCGCGTCACAGACAGAACGTCGCAATTACGACGAGCGAATATGGGGGTGGTTTGTATAATTTTGATGAGGGATATCATCTCCTCGTACTTCTGCACGACGCTTTTTCCTTCATACACGCAGTCACATAAAACAAACGAACCTACGAAATGTCTCTAATATTATTTCGCTAAAATAATAGTTGGAAACCCACCCCGTAACGGTCTCATCCCATATCGTCTTCGCGATCCCCCATTCCCGTTGTCCTGAAATTGACGTGAACGATGAATATGTGAGCTGTATTATGCTCGTATTCATCTATCCTCATGTCCTATCACCGCTATCGTTTGTCTCCACCAACTTGCTTTCATCCCCATTTATTTTAGGCGTCGCTTTTCCAGGATAATTTCACATGAGGGGTGACAATACGACAATGATGCAGGCACAATTGTCGCTGATTTACAAGACATGGCGTTTGGTACTAATGAGACAATAACTAACAACATACAAATTTACGAGCGATCATCAACCTCAGTCTCTCAACTCCTTTTTCGATGGAAAGGATAAAAAAACTAGTTCAATATTAACATATAGAAAACGAAGTTCTGCTAATATGAGGAGGTAGACGCGATCGAATACATAGTTGGACATTAGGGATACCAAAGCATTGGGATTATCGGAAAAGGTTTCATCATCGTGGGGATGCACGAGGATGAGTGTGCATGAACTTTTCTGGCGGTGCTACTTATTTTATGGCCATCATCATTGTATTTTATTGTTGTTTCTTGTTGTTTCACGACTTTTTCATTCAGTCGATTGTTATTATCGAACAGATCGCAACTTTTTGACAAACAAAAGCGCCATTGCCCGAAATACTCAGCGTGTGCCGCCTCGAAAATTCGATTTTCGTTAGTGGTGCTTTTTTACGACTTCCCTCAATCACTAATGTTTAGTATTTGAAGTAAGGGAAACGACAAATTTTATTGAAATAACAACAACAGTTTCATTGACAAGTAATTTCAGTTTTACCAACGTTATATGAAAATATCTCCTGCGATATATCACAGCACTTTCTATTATTTTATTATTATTCAGAACCGTCCTTATTTGAATTTCTCCAGGAAAAAGTTTTAAATAAAAGTTGTAGGCATTAATAAGTTAAAGAACTACAGCAAGTTTAAAAAAAATCGTTAGAGCCGTTTTCGAGAAAACTTAAAAAAACTCAAAACCCTATAAAATAAAGTGGAGCTTCCTGTCAACTGATTTCAAAGATTTCCAATAGCCTTACATTGTTTAACCATGCATTTAGTTTTACAGTTGCATCGTTTATTAGCTGTCCAAAGCACGCATGTTCACTCTTTTCGGGTACCATTTTTACCCAAGTTTCACCAAGTGAAAGCGAATAAGGCGCATTTTATCCGGGTAATGTCCGAAACGTGTACAGTTTCAAATATATTTTTAACATATCTTACGTTTCCTTGATATTACAGAGTTTACCCGGGTCAACCTAAGTTAAATCATTCATCTAATTTTACCCGAAGCATACCTATCGGATGAAAAAAATTGTTTTTCATTTAGTTTGATTTTATATGTCCTAGACACATCGTGAAATTAGGCATATCGTAAAATAACTCATTTCATGCACATTTCACAAAAAATCCACGCTTCTCCCCTCTCAACCCACAAACCACCCACCACAAAAACCACTCGTCTCTCCTTCTAAGCCCCCAACCACCCCCCAGAACTATATACAGTTCGTAAACTGCATGAAATTCGTGAAGGTAGACACATCGTGAATTTTATAGACATTTCACGAACTGCATATAGATCTGGGGGGTGTGTGGGGGTTTGGAAGGCGAGAAGAGTGTTTTATGTGTAAGATTAAGGGTGATGGGTGTTGGTTGAGAGGGGAAAAGTGCAGTTTTTTGTGAAATGTGTATGAAATAACTAATATTACGATAAACCTAATTTCATGATGTGTCTAGGACATACATATATATATATATAAATTTACACACATAAATATATGTGTGTAAATTGTATATAATGTATATAATATACACAAATAAATTTATGAATACCTCTACTAGTTATTATATACACTATATACCTTCTACTGTAGATTAGTTAGAGTATTTCATTGGTTTGTTTATTATCTACTGTCATACATGATATATATTTTTACAGTTTATTTATTAATAAACGCAAAACCAAAAATTATCAAAGAAGAAAACGAAAATAACTAAATGTAATCTATTTGACTGAATCAGACTGAATGCACACTTACTGGTACCGCAAAGTTTTACACAGATAAGATATTTGGTTTTCTGTAAAACTTCGCGGTGTCATTGTGTGCACATTCAGTATTTTAAACTAGGGTATAGAATGTAACCAAAAAAATATTTCCCGTTAGATACAGTATGCATCAATATTTGAAATAATGTATATTTTCACTAAAACAAGTGAATGCATGGATCAACTAGTTGGTGTATACACTCACTGCAATTTACGCTTTAACTGTAACATATGTACAAAAAAGATCGATGTAATAAGTAACTCTACCCTTTTGGTTGCAAACTAAATTTGTCTATTCCCCGACAAATCAATAAATACACTTATTTGGGTTACAAAAATGTATCGCTTCAGCTAGAATCAACCATAAAGGTGTTGATTAAAGCAAAAGCTTTAACAACATTTTTTTAAGCCTGAAAAATATAATTTTAGAATCTTAAAAGACGACAAGGTTTACGTTTGGTCGCATCAATTGAATAAAGAGCAGTACTTCAAAAAACTCGTATCTAATTTTTAATACTAATTTTAAAATTATAGAATTAGTGGTGCATTAGTTTATAGATAAAAATCTGGGGTGTGGGGTGTTTTGTTGTTTCGCGTTAGACAAACACCTTCGTTGCTTCGACGTCAGCAACCCCCGTTGATACTCCGACAGGCCAGAGATTTATCTCTAGTCATACATATATTTATAATGCTATTGCAAAACCAATCTCGCGTGGCTGTCAGCCTCTCAACACCCCCATTCCAAATCGACATCCCTTTCGAGACACACCTAATGACTGCGACGAGATGCAATAAATTCATAGAACCGTTGGGGATGTTCTTCTGACGCTGACAACAACAACCACCCCGTGTACATCATCCACTCTTGTCACACATTTTCAAGCACACATTCCATAATTTCTTGTTTTCCACCCCTGTCATTTATATAATTAACTACTTAATTTCTCTGTCAAAACACAAAAAAAAAAGAAATTGGTACATGTTCAAAACATAACACTTAATCAACGATTTGCACATCTAAATTCATTTTTAGTACAATTTTTTTGGTATTGATTCTTTCATATTACCTAGGTCCTAGAATATTGTCAAAAATTTGCTTTTTCAACGATAGTCCAAAATGAATCAAATTTTGAAATCAAAGTAACTAAGAGGTGAAAAGAGACGACAAACTTTTTTTGAGTCGATTTAACACTAAGGTCACGACTGCTCAAAAACAGAAAATTTCTGTTGGTCATTTTAATATTAGATCTTAAATCTTATACCTAGTATTCAACGGGGAGCAACTGCTCTAACCACTGCGCCAATGATTGAACGTAACATTATTTCGTTATATTTGTTACAGAGCCGTTACATTATTGGATGTTTTATTCTCACTGGATAGCATTCATAGACTTTCTGTCTAATTAAGTTAATAACTCAGTATAAAGATAGCAAAAACGTTTTTGTCCCAGAATCTTATTTAATTTTCATCCCTACATCATAATTTTCTTTATTTATACTTGACATGATTTAAAAGTTACCTGACTTGATTTTCAAGCTACTTAACTTGAGTTTCAAACTACTTGACCTAAATTTGACTTGAAATCAAGTCAGGCTCGAAGAAAATTTTAACATTTAAATATCAAAACAGCATTAGCTTTACAAGTTATTTAATATACAAGTCAAAATCGCAAACACGATTAGTTTTGAAAAATGTCCAACTACAACTAACCCCTTATTCAAGTTTTTATTTCAAAAAAATTTTTAAATAAAATTTGAGCGATTGATAGTTTTATATTAATTTTACATATTTTAAGTATTGAGAGAATACTATTAACACATATTAGTAATTAATGCTGAAATTATTAATACAAAAGTTGGTGCTTATAAATAAGTACCTGAAGAAGCTACAAAAGTAGCGAAACGTAGTATAAAATTTAAAAAAAAAACATCAAATGAATAATAAAATATTCGTTAAAAAAGAACTTTTGACTGTTTTTTCAATAGACATCATCAGGAATGTACATAAATAGTTTTTGTTAAGTCACAAATTTAAGTGCTTGAAATTAGCGCGTCCAAAGTTTTTCAGTTTTATAGACTAAATTTTTAGTCACCCCAAGATTGTTTGAGACAATCAAATGTAAGTCACTAGTAAACTCCTTATCGCTTCTGGTGATTCATCAAGCCAAGTCAGGTAGTTCAAGTAGTTGAACATTTTTTAAATGGATTTTATATTTGATATTTTGACTAATAAATGAAACAACTTGTCAAGTCAATGCGTATCTAGATTTGACATTTTAATATTGACCCAAGTTTGACCTGATTTCAAGTCAAATTAGTATTCAAGGTAGCTTGAAAATCAAGTATCTCTAAAATCATCTGATGAATCTCTACTCGTTTTGCTGAGGTTGACAAAAATTAAAACCCAAACTAAAGACAATTTTGATAATTACATTTACTGTATAAATGTTCTAACAGTAACAGTTTAGAATAAGTAGAAAGTGGATGAAATTTTGAAGAGTTTTGGTTTTTTTCACTTGATCACTTACAACTAAGGTTTTAATCTATACGTCTACCAAATAGGAGATTCAGTGAAAGGATTTTTAGCTTTCCATTAAAAAATCAACGCTTTAAATCAAGCGACATATAGAAGGAGGAACATTTTGGTGTTAAGCCTAGTACTCGCTAGTAATTGCGCGATTTGTCTAGATACCATCTAGAGATGGTCTATAGACCGTCTGGAGGCACTGTTCTTTGTCTTGTCTAGCGTTCACACTACGATGTGAATTTCTCAGTCTCATCTTCGCAGTCCACCATGGAAGACAAAATAAAATAACATGGCTCACCTCTAGACAATAGTGACGTCTACACTGTCAAAATGTTGCGGAACATGTTTAACATTGCATACTGTCGTCTAAAGTCCCCCATTCCAATCAGAAGACATTAGACCTGCAATTTTTGGTATTGCAACAGCCCCTGGGCGGGGATTCTTTTATAGACATGTCTACAGAGACAACCTGAGACGCGTCTGGGAGACCAAAATCGCTCAACATGTCTACTAGTGAGTACTAGGCTTTAAAGGCATGCGATTGAGATTGAGAGTTAAAATACCGCCAGATGGCGCTGTTATATTTAGTGGTGCATAGTCGTAGTACAGGCAGTATAATAATTATGTCATTATGTAGCATATTGTAAATTGCCCTCTTTATACCAACAGCGCCACGGTGACTATTTTGGAACTATTATTATTTATTATTATTATATTTAGTTAATATATTCGTTTAAAAGGATTTTAGGTATTCTCTCATGAGAGATGTGCGTCCTTATCTTACAACAAATATTAAAAATTTTAAAAATCATTTTCTTTTAATTTTTTTTTTCTTAATTTGGGCGTAAGATGTACCTAATTAATTTTTATTGATTAAGATTTAGGAATTGAAAATTGGTCATTGTTCAATTGAAATGAATTTTTGGCTTTTTTATAGACCATTTGTTTGTCGTTCAAAGGATAGCACTTTTGCGTCACTCAGGATTTAGTCCCCTATTCTTTTCTTCCATTTTTTGTAAATGGCTTATTGTGTTTCGCACCGATTATTTTACTATTGGCATTACCTCCATTTGCGATGATTTAGGACTCATATTTTTCACATTAAAATAAGTGCTGCGACCAGGAAAATCGGTTCTCGAGAAAACATAGCCGATATATTCTTTGTCTGAATGGCTTCAGGGAAAATATTTTGTATCGTTTCGTACTTACAATAAATATAATTTTATTTTATTGTTTGGGGGGGAAGGGGAGGATGAGAGAACGACGGGGCTGGTTAACGATAATGGAACAATAAGGGGGTTACTTTTTTGCGAAAATCAAACTCGAAAATTTATTGTTGTTTTTCTTAATATAAAATGAAAAAAACTGGGGGGGTAAATGGGAGTTAAACGAGCTTTTTAGTTGCATGAAAAAACGCTCAGTTCCATTACATTTAAGTTCATTATGAAAGGAAAAATGGGAGAAAGAATAATTTTCCGAGTGAGTTTTATTTATGATATAATATGATGATGGGCTTTATATTGTGAAGCAACAACAACATAAGGGTTGAAAGTGGGTAATGAAATCGCGGTCGGGATGGGGCCGCGTAGTGTGGAGAAAGTAGTACATATTTCAAACCACCCTCAGGACTCGTTCCACGTTCCGGTTGGAAATCACAACTCCCGCTCGAAATAAATTTTAACATGAATATCGCGTTAACCACTTGTTGCACTAACTGCGTGTCCTAACGCCCATTTATATTAAACATTTCATACGATATATTTAAGGGTTGTTTATGTTATTAATTTTTTTTCCTGCATTTCCCCACTGAAGAGAATGCAAAGAAAATTCGGCGGCAACGACAAAAGATAAATAGATAATTTCAACGATTGTCACCGGAAAATGTTGCGGGAAGTTATTTTTTCTACGGCTTTCCTCTCTTTGCAAACGTTCCGGAAGCTTACATTTTTCTTGACAATAGAATTTTGCGTCTTACAAGAAGGAAACATAAAATTTTGTTTTGATATTTCCGCGTCTTAAGACTGGGAAATACTTTCGTTTTTTTTTTCTTTATAATACGCACACCATCGTCAAAGAAAAGCTTAAAAGTAGCTAGATAACTAAAATTATTACGTGATCAAACTGTTAGACAAAACATTCAAACACCAAAACCTAATTTAAACAGGCTTAGAATCAATAATATTAACCAGTACTAATTTTTGTATCGCTAGTGGCGTGAGCGGTTCTTCGGCACCAGGCGCCGAATTATAAAGATGCCTCACTTTAACTATTAAATTATTTTTTAAGTAATGTAGTTATATATTTAAATTTGTATGGTTCTATTATTTTCCCTTGTATTTGAAAGATGATTATAAGACGAGGGGAGGGGGTTGTTTCTACATTTTATTACGCCTTTATGAACAACTGTTCAATTTAACTCTGATAAAAACAAAAAAAAAATACCTTGATCATTTAAAATACGGGCATTCAAAGAACTTCGTGTACGTATGTGAAAATAACTATTCTTAATATTTTAAGAATCAAACTTTTGTAAATATTTCGTTTTCTGTACCTTTAATAACATTTTTAATTTTTTTGTAAAGTTGTAGAGCACTTAATTTCCTACAAGTTTGATACTGACCAGGGTTTCATACCATCAACCAGGGTTTTATCCATATTTAGCTTAAATAGTTGGTTATTTGTTCAAGCAGCTAAAATTGGTTATTACATAAACGTCCTAATGTCTCAAATGTTTCACTTTATCCCAAAACCGGTTAGTTGTATAAAAATTTGCTTGAGACCAAATTTATAAAATATAATTTTTTTTAAACAAAAAATGACATTAAATGCACAAAAAACGAAATATTTACAAGAGTTCGATACTTATAAATTTTAAGGTTAGGAATCAGGACATACAAGCTTTTAATCTTATGAGTACATAAACCAACTAAAACTTAACCGACTTAATGTAAATTTTTTACTGGCATTTTGCGCGTGAGTTAAGATAGTTGACCTAACCTCAAAGTTCTTAAAACGAGGTGGTCATTATCAGCCCCCTACAACTCCATGTTACAAAAATGAGACCATTTTTACTGAATTTGCAGTCACTAGTTGCGATTTAGTTGCTAACGAGTTGAATGAAGAAGACCACAAAGACTGACGAAGACCGAAGAATTTATGGAAGTCGGAGGTTAGAAATAATTTTTTTTAAACGGCAGGCAAGTTATTAAAATGAAACTTTTTTAAATGTTTTCATTATTATTGTTATTATATGAAAATAATTATGATAAGTATTTTTATATAATAATTATAATAACTCTGATAAGTTTAAGTGGTAGGGGGCTGTTTGAGACGTATGACTCTTATAACAACACCGATTTCCGTAGAAATCGGTCACGTTTTTTTAGCCCTTCTCGTATCTAAGTGACAGGGGGCTGGTCATTATCCTGGTCTTTAACAAAAATATATAAACATTTTAGACAGAAATATTTAAAAACGATAGTTCGTGAAAAAGAAATATCAAAAACGTGAGTTATTAAACTAGTAAATTTTGGATATTACATGAAGGGAAGGGGGAGTTGGATACCTTTCCATTAAAGGCATCTAAGCTTTGAACGTCAATGATGTCGCCACCCTGTATAAAAAGGGTGGACAATTTTCAATAGGTAGATCCTGATAATTTTGATAAAGTTCCTCTTTTCACAAAACAGTTATGTACCTCTGTTGGGTAGCTGGAGGACATTAAAGGGTTAAAATCGTGTTTCTCGTGCACGAAGTTCAGAATTTGCTTGTCTTCTTCCTTGGTTGCATTTCGACAATTCAAGTCGACAAGGGTGAAAACGAGACAAAATCGTCTCATACAAAAATTTCCCACTTTCAACCGTTTCCATTTATATATTTTCTTATATAATTTTAATGGTTGTAAACCGGTGGTACGACGAGGAGGAACAACAATTAAACGTTTTAGCTCGCGATACGGAACTCTATTTATTATCAGTGTTGTTCATAAAAGCTACTAGAGCTTGTTAAGTAAATCTTGAGCAAGATAACTCGTCCCTAACGCGTACCAATCTCACCTGAACAACCACCCTTATCTCGCACACCTACTTACAATCGTTCCCCCCCATAAACGTTCGTTCCGTTTATCCGCAACATTGTGTTGTACCTCGTCGAAAAACGCGAAAATTCACCCTCACATCTCATATAATTATTAACCCCTCTGTCACAAATTCAAAACAAAAATTAACCCCTGTTTCACGATCGCTGTCATTCCCTGCCAGGCCACATTTAGATAAAGCAACACGTAGTCAGATGGTGGCCTATCGTTTCATCCCCCAAAGGCACCTCAGGACCAAGTACCATAGCTAGGTACAACACGAACACGCCACAATATTATCATAACATAAAAACAAACTTCATTTTAACTTCTTATTTTCATTTGCATTTTCTAAAATCAAATTTTCTTGGTTAAATATAACATTTACCATTGTTTAATTGCCGTTTGCAACCGAGGTTATTCCATCATCGTTGATTTAAGAACGATCAACTAACAGCGGCATGTTGATAAATCGAATTTTTTTCGCAATGTTACTAGATTTATTGAAGTAATATCTTTATTCATAAAAAACATGCTTTGAAGTATTGTTCTTATTTGATAACATTTTGACGACTTAGATATGACGTAAATCGTACGTAAACTATACATTGGTATGACGTTTGTACTCTTTTTACTACTATATACAGGTTTTGTAGTCTCCAGAATCCAAAAAGTGATTTTTTTTTTTAAATTGTCTGTATATGGATGTGTGTATATGTGCCTGTGTATGATAGCAATATTGTATCTGAGCTTTATCTGAATTTCACCAACTTGGGAATTTTCCTTTATATTTTATATAGTTGTACTGCAAAGCTTTTGGTTGAAATCGAGAAAGCCCCACTCCATGGGGTTTTTCATTTTTTTTAAAAACGGCTCTAACAGTTTTTTTTATACTTTCTATAGTTCTGAGATTCATCAACGCCGCCAATTTTTATTTGATATTTTTTTCCTGGGAAAATTCTGGAAGGTTCTGGGGTGAACGGTGGAAGTTCATACAAAGATAAAGGCTGTATTATTATATTGATTATTCAATTAATACTTTTTGCTACCAATCGGGAGCTCAACTTTTGTGCTTTTAATCAACAGCGAGTTTCATGTAAAAGAAAATTTTGTGACGCGTCGCAGCAGATATTTTTTAGTATAAGTTTCAGGTCAAAGAACTCACTCGTTTAACATGGAAGGTATCTCAAGTGTCCCTTTTCAAGTTCATTTATTTAAAGATACGTAATTTTTCATTAAAATCTACGAAATTTTTATTGGTCAAAAAATATTTTTAAGAGCGAAACACACCCTTAAACATACTTCTTTAGATAATGCTTACCCAAATTTGACCTTTTGTAAATATCTTGATTCCTGTACCTTTTATGGTACTTTTAATCGGATCCGAAGATTAAGTATAGAAAATGTTCTTTATGTTTGGTTCTTAACTAGCTTTATTGTATTGTATAATATGGTCATATCACGATTCTTAAAATTCGAGCAACTATATCAATAGAGCAATTGCTAAAGGCTTAGGATGTTCTTCGTATTTTTTTGGTAAGCATTGAGTTAAAACCGTCGTTTCGAAGATAGAGGGGGGAAATGGTCATTTTTCGTTGAATTTCTTTATTATTTTTTGAACTATGCATTTTAAAAATATAAAAAAAATATATTTGAGATCCTGAACATAAGCTCTTTTATTTGATACGTAACAATGATACTTTAAAAATAATTATTTTCCATTTCAACTCCTAAAAATACCCACCAAAATCATTGTATCATTGTATATAAATCATGTATTCACCAAATTCTACAAATATAAATATAAAAAAATTTTACAAATAATTTTCGATTCGGAAAAAATTATCCGTGACATACGGATAGTATATGATAATAGTATATATACAGTAGTATATATAATAGTATATACAGTATATGATAAGCGAGTGAGACTTAAGGGCTTAATTTCTTGTTTTTGGACGTACGAAACTCTAAAAAAGGAAATAATTACAACGGAATCCGAAGTATAAGGCCAACAATAATGCTTGATAAATGAAGTGACCATAAAAATTAAACGAATCAAATTTAATTTTTCATAACAACGAAAATGAGGTTATGTTGTTTGTTGATCATAAAACGCAATCACAGCTAACTAAGCCTGTGCAGTATTTTGGTAACATAACCTTGAAAACGTTAATAAAAAACTGTTCGTGTTTCATTAATAAAAAATAAAAAAAAAACTGGATGAATGAAGTGCGACACATATTGATTGTATTTGGTCAAATGAAAACTAATATTTCGAGAATGTGACAACTAATAAAAGCAATTAACAGGATGCTATTTCTAACTATATTGATTTATTGGGGAACAAACTTTCCAAGTTTCAACCACCTTTTTTTCTGAAAGCGACACTCTCTTTTCATTTATTAACATATGGGAGGGTGAGTGAGACCGTCTGGCACCCCGGTTAACGAACTGGAATACCCAATCCCGAGAGATTAAAACTGAGCATATTAAAGACAATTACTTGATTCGGGTGCTTCAAGTTTTAGATTTTCATATAACCAATTTAAAAATATAGGTATGTCTAGATAAAAATCTAGCCTCCCAACCTCTTGAATCCCAATCTGCTCCAATGATCCTAAACGAAGATCCTATTAATGACGGTCTGATAATTATTTATTTACGTTTGATAACGTCAATTATTTACTCTTAAAAGAAATTTTGATTTTACTAAATTGTCCTTTGTTATTACAACAAATCACTAAATGGCTTAAAACTTGGTTAATATACGAGTACGGGTAAAACGGACGTTGTTGACTGTTCTATCTTGTTTTATTATATTGATTTTGACTGATGACCAATGTTCCCCAAGGCTCCATCCTCGGCTCACGCTATATAACCTATACATCGCAGATCTGCTACAAACCGAGAACTGTCTAATAGCTATGTACGCTGACGACATGACCATTATCTGCCAAGACGGCAATATAATACACGCCACCCAAAAAGCTCAGGAGTCTCTAGATAAACTAGCCACTTGGTTAAAACAATAAAAAATTAAAATCAATTTTGCAAAAAGTGAGGCTAAAATCTTCACTTTAAACAGAGACAACAAACTACTGGGCAACAAACACCTGGATGGTGATATAATTCTGGGCAGTCAAAACGACAAAACTGTCAAGTATCTGGAAGTCTATCTAGATAGGAGGTTGACCTTGTCTGATCATATTAAAGCAAGATTAAGAGACTCAAATGTCAAGCCGTCGTAGCTATATTCAATCCTGAATAAAAGATCTAAACTAAACACTGGGTGCTCTGTAATGCTATACAGGACCATGATCAGACCAATAATTACCTACGCCTATCCTATCTGGTTGAACACCATCAAGAGTAACTAGAAGAGGCATCAAGCGCTCCAAGATAAGGTCCGAGGGATTGCAATCGGATCCCTTAGGTTCACCCAAAATTCCCAGATCCGCAAAGAACTAAATATGTCATACCCGGAGGAATACAGCAAGCAACTTTTTAACACCTTGGACGAGTACAAATTTGCCCGGGAGCTGAGCCTTATAGGGCTCGAAGGAGGTTAAAAAGAAGACTCCTCCAAGGTGTGTTTGCGAGTGTCCTATAGTAACTAATCGTACTATAATCTCACAAATTTCTTAACCCAGGAGGATGAATACAAACCTCTAAAGAGGCCTCGAAGGGAAATGTGCAGATGTTATCCTTTCTATGTATAGCAGTAGTTCCCAATGTTGTCTGGGCTACGACCCTTCTAACAAGTTTTTATTAGAAACGTAAAACGACCCACCAGTGGGTTGCAACCCATAGTTTTGGAATCCCTTATGTATAGCCATTATCATATTTATTGACCTAGTAGAACACCAAAAAATATCAAAAATATTTACTAGACTAAAAGCCTTGTAATAAAAGTATACATTTTGTTTGAGTTTCGAAAAAACATCTTAGATAACTTGTTCTTAATCGAAAAAACTTTGTAATAGCAGACTATTCAAAGCAAAAAGTATTCATAATTAAAATTAAAATAGCTATGTAAGAAAAGTATCCAACAACTGGGAATCTAAAAAAAATCTATGTATATTATTATACGTAGGTATGTATGTATGTGGCAGTGGCGGTTGGTCTATACATGCGGTAGATGCGGCGCATGCCTTGGAATTGTAAGACGATTTTAAAAATTGAATATTTTTTATCATTTATTCATTTTTTTTAATTAACGTAATTGCATGCATTGTAAAATTATTCTAAAAATAATATAATTTTATAATTTATACATTTTTTAATTTACGTAATTATGAAAGGTATCGCTCATAAAATTGGCATAGACTACCACATCAAATGAACGGCAAAAGCCAAATTAATGCGCAGCAACCGCCGCATACGAGTGCTCGATTAGAATTGGCTGCGCATGCACACTACTACGGTTGAGTTTTCAATGTTTTTTCAATATTTCAATAAGAACTATTTTCGTCGTTTTTTAAATACATTATATGATCCTGTTTTTGATCATTTTTTTAAGCAAGAGCGCCGAATAAAGCTAATTTTTAAGAATAAATACTAAAAACACCATGCTTATCAAATAAGAAAATTAATTTAAAAATTTGGTTTTTATTTCTCCCCCCCCCCATTCTAACCGTAAGTCCTATTTCAAAAGTCACCGCACGCCACTGGTATGTAGGTATATGTGTGTTCATGTGTTAATGGTGTTCATCTGTATTCAAGTATCTTCTAGACTACTGATCATAATTTGAAATATGAGGTGTCGTTAAGAGCGTATTGATTGTCTGCTGATTATAGGTAATGTAAATTCCAAAATAGTTGAAATAAAAAAATAAGTTTAAAAATTACAATTTGACTACAACAAAAATCTCGTTTTAATTTAAAATTCAAAAATTGCCTCTCTTACTGGTTACAAGCGTAATTTTTGTAATATTTAATTGTGAGACTGATCAATTTTCCAAGGTTAATCAGTAACAATCCACTAGTTGATTTATGATACCTTATTGGAGTCAAACTTAAGCACTCATAGCTGAACAACTAGGTTACTGCTCTTAGAAGTTGAAATTAGTTGAAAAAAGTTGGTGAAAATCATGTAAAATTTATGGCAAATTGGTTCATAACTGACGACTGATAAGTCTACGCTCCTCATTTCCAGCAACCATGACAACCGCCTTTCAATTTCCTAAAATCTAATTCTAGATGACTATAACTTTGTTTTAAATTTTTTTATTTAACAAGAATTGCTTATTAAATGCAATATAATTATTACGATCTATGTTGTATTGGTGTAAGCTTGTTATAACATACACAATCAACATTAGCTTTCTATTTGTGTGCGAGCTTTGCATTCTGTTTATGGTTGTATGCAGACCCAAACAACCACATTCTCTCAACCACTCCAAAGCTTTCCACACCCTCTTCACCTCCCCATATATGAATATTTAAACGTTTCTTTTTCTGATTAAAGTTTTCAACTGAGTCCAGCTCCTTAATTTGTACGACTAAAAATTAGTCTATAATTTACAATTGTGACTACATATCCATTTGTATTGAATATCGAACCACGTTGTATAACATGTTTGTTGTTGGATGTGCATCCCCCATTTGGTTTCAACCTCTGGACATTAACGTATATATCTCATCCTTTTTAAACACCCTCGTTCAACCCTCGTCTTTATGTTGTAAACATAACAACAACAAACATGATGTTTTGTTGGGCGAGCTTAGTTGCTATTGTTGCAAACTCAGATCAGCTTTAAGTCCAGGGATGAAATGTTTTTTTTTTTTGAAGATTCATTTTTAAAAGAAAAATATGGTCAGTTTAGTCATATAGTTATTTCTAATTAAAGTAAATAAGTGAACGGGGTCGAAGATATTTAGTTAGAGGGTAGACAGAAACGGGTGTGGGGTTGTAAACAAGCGTCGTTATCGTCATAGCATCGCCTTCGTCAGCACAGCTAAACATTGAATTATAATATAAACATCCCTCGATCATACGATCTCCCCAATCCTCAATATTATTCCGATTCCAACCCCGTTGTTTATACTTGTTGTTTATGTATAGACGTGGGAGTACGGGGTGGAGATGTCGTGGTGGGAGATATGTGGGTACGTTTATCGATATAGGGGTGTATATATTTCATTCAATACCAATTGTCCGGTTAAGACAGACGTGGACTATCCATAGCGTTAAGAAAGTGAAAAATCAACCCTTATTGATCAAATGATACGGGGATAGCTGTCGGGAGCAGAGATCTAGTCGCTTTTGAGACAAATGAAACAGATTTGTGTCGCTTGACGAGGTTTTGTGATCTGATTGAGGCATCCCGTATGTCGTGGGGTGTTATTTAATTTTTATTTATATATTTTTTTTTATTTTTTGAGGTCTCGGGTCGAATTCGATTGTCGCTCGAGTGAAAAGCAAACAGTTTTCCGAATTGAGGCTCGGTTTAATGTCGTTTGTACATCGACTTGTTTGTTTTGTGTGTGATTTTGAAAATGTATGTGTGTGAAATGAGTAAACAAGAAACGTCTCACACTAACTTCACTCGGGTTGCCGTGCGTATATGGATTCTGTTAGTGTGTTGGTAACCTCAAAGCAATATGTGCAGTAAAACACCGAACTTAAGTCAGTTACATAGAGCAACACATTCTTCACGGATCGAGGCTTTATCACACGTTTCCTTGCTCTTGATTGTCGCTCATTTGAAATCTCTACATATGATTCATCTAACATCCAATTGTTGTACTAGTGTTTAATCCTGTTACAATTTTTGACCGTTTCATAGGCGTTCAAATTTAAATATATCCGTTATTCGCGACGCTCAACAATTAAACTATCAAGTGATGTGCGTTACTTCCGTTTTTATTGTTGACACAAACCGAAATTCGATTTATCACCGTTAAGTGACAGGGTTTTTGTGAATGTTTGATGGTAAGTTCTCAACAATGTAACTTGATAATTAAAAAATTGAACGAAAAAATCACGCCAAAACTCGTCTAAATGACTCACACGTAAGAAGTCGTGTCCTATGCTATAAACAAATCATAACACCATATTAATCAAGACGCAAACATAACAATTAACCGAAGCCAAAACATGGTGCGGGCGAAACAATGGACGAGAGCATAACGTTGGTAAAACCTAACCTCAATCGATGGTCACTTTGTCACAAGTTTAATGCGAAATTGATACACGGTGGAATGTTTTGTTTTTTTTTTATTACGTTTGCATATCTTTGGTTATCTGAAACGATTTATTAAGGTTTGATTTTGATAAAACAAAACGAATTATTGTTATTCTTTAATTACAACATTTCCATTTGCGCTAACACACACACAAATATAGATGCAGCTGCAAATTTAATGACGCATCCGTCGATTTTTTCGTGTTTAGTTTTTCTTTGCAAAACGAGACATTTGATAAACTTGGATGCAAAAAACGTTTGCTTGACACATTTTTTCTGGAGGTAAATAATTTTCTTTCAATAACAACGACTAGGTCCAACTAAATATAGAATTCACGTAAGACATGTCCATTGTAGTACCATTTGTAATGTTTGGATTTGTTCAACTAATACCAAATCTTAACGTTATTATACAGGGGGTTGCGAGCAGTGGTGGCTGATCTATCGAGACAAGGAAGGTAATGCCTCTATAAACAAAATTTCAATCATTATTACTAATAATCACTTGAAATTTGAAAGTTTTCGTCACTACCCACCATTGGGTACTACCATTAGCAAAAAAATGAAATTAACAGTCCTCAACATTTTTAGGAAACAAACTATGGCATTTTTTTTTGATCTTTCCCTTTCAAAATTGACAAAACAAATGAATTGTTACGATCAAAAGTGCTTATACTTAAAGTTATCAAGAGGACACAGTGACCCCATTAAATATTTGAATCGAATTTTGTTTCTTTTGTACTATTTAAAGGTCACCACTGGTGCTATCTCTAGGAAGTAGAAGCTTTCAAGACTAGCATGATGAGGGTAATATTTAAAGCCTACCAATAAAAAAATTCTTCTACACCTGCCGAGTGCAAAAGTGCAAACAAACAATTCATGATCTACAACTTTTTCAAATCCTTTGAACATATAGAAAAGAGCCGTAATATGGATATAGCTAAACCTTATAATACCACGGACCTATGTGAAGGTTCACTCGTGATTTTTAGCTGTCAATTGTGGCGCAACTGCGGCGAGACATCAAACCATGGCTACAAATGGATGTATTTGTGTTTTTGTGATTATAGTTACAATGTACAATGCGGTTCATTTCTGAATTGTAAAGATAAAAATATTCCACTGTCATGAAACTTAGTACAAAATTTATTTTGCTAGTGATAAAAATATTTGCAATCAAATTCTCAATTACTATCGAGAGCAGAGCTACCAACACTTAGTGGACCTTCTGTGCGAGTCTACATTCTTTACTGGTACTATCTCTAGGAAGCAGAGGTTTAGAGCGTTAAACACGCATGCTGAGGATATTTTTAAGGCATACTCGAAAATATGGTTTTTATGACCTTTGACAGTAAAAGACAATCATTCATGAGATATATTTCTTAAAAATAATTATAATAATTTTATTGATGCAATAAGAAGATACATCTCAGTTAAGTTATGAACTTAAGCGTATAAAATGACTTCAAAAACCAAAAGAAGGGTATTATTTGTTCAAAAACCCCATTTTTACTTTCTTTTACTAATATATAGTAAAGGATGTGTTGTAATCGGGTCGAATTTTCAAATTTGAACTTTCACCGGAAATACATGTTTTGTGTGACTCCCATATTGTATCGAAAGCTTTATCCGAATTTCAACAAACTTGGAATTTTGCCTTCATATTATATCTAAGTGTGCCGCGAAGGTTTTGGTTGAAATCGATTGACCAAAAGTTTCACTTTATTTTAGGAGTTTTTGAGCTTTTTAAAATTTTCTCGAAAACGATTCGAACGATTTTCTTTAAACTTTTTATAGTTCTTAAACTCATTACATCCTACAACTTTCAACTGAAACTTTCCTGGGAAAATTCAAGTAAAGGAGGGTTTTGGAGTTAAGGGTAAGATAAGTTCATATATACATAGAGGCTGTATACATAGATATTACTTTCTTATACTACTTTTCAATGTTACGATATAGTGAAGGCAGTATTGTATTTGGGTCGAATTTTTGATTTTGAGTTTTCACCGGAAATAAACGTTTTGAGGTCCCGTGAATCCAAAATAATGGTTTTTAGAAACATGTCTGTGATTGTGGTTATGTGTGACAGCGATATCGTATCGAAAGCTATATCCGAATTCCACCAAAGGAATTTTGCACCAGTTCGTACCATATTATATATAGTTGTGTCGCGAAGTTTTTAGTTGAATTAAGTTGACCGGAAGCTCAACTTTATTCTAAGGGTTTTTGAACTATTTCAATTTTTTTCGAAAATTTTTTTGTTCTTAGACCCATTGATGCCTACAACTTTCATTCGAAACTTTTTCCAGAGAAAATTCAAATAATGGAAGTTCATGGGGTTAAAGGTGAGATTTCTTCTAAACATGAAGGCTGTAAACATAAAGTTTTTTTGATAAAGGTATATAAATATTTTGGAATTGACAATTTTTTTGTCCAATCGTGAGTTTTATTTAAGTATGTTCTTTTAACTAACAATGAGTTTCATATGAGAAAATTAAAGAGAGCACTGTGACACCCCGTAGCAAATATTTTTTCAATGTTATATTTCAATTTATTATTTTAATTTTTTCATGTTTTTGAATATTTATGGTTTTCTTCAAAGCTATTAGCGTCAGATAGACCCTTTAAATAATTGATATTAGCTTTTGAGCAGCATTCTGAACCGATTACGAATCAGTTAAAGACAGATTTAGGATTATCGTCAAGCGCATGCACGGTTATAAACCGATTTAGGATTTTATTTTCCGCGAATATCTTTAGAATTGCTTTGAACTAGACGGAAACCCACGAAAATTGTTAATTGAATTGAACGTTGACTGCGCATGAGTAAGAGAATCAAATTTTTTGTCCTAACGTGCGAACATCGGACCGTTACTAAAAATTTAGAATTCACTGACTCGCGAACACTCTATTTAAGAATGAAAGCGCATGCGAATAGTCTCTGAACTGGTTCAGAATTGGACCCGCGAACGAAGCTATTGTAGAACATGGGTCGGCAACCAGCGGCGTTTTGGTACAGAATATTCGTCAATTCGAATTTACGAGTACATCTCTCCATGCAGGTCAGTGTCAATTCGCGTGGCGTTCCCTGAATTCCAGAATTCCGAAGTTAAAGTGAGCGTGAGGGGAGAGTGGGTGTTGGCTAGTCAGCATTTGATAAAATGCTTACCATCAGATCCGCCACTGCCCAAGTGCGGCCCGCACTAAACCGCAGAGAAAATATTTGACCCTTAAGAGATAAGTTGTCTTTTATGAAATTGAGGTTAGATTCAATCTTTTCAGAGTCAAATATATTTAGGTGGTATTAGTCCAGAAAATTAAATTTATTTCTGAATACTAATTTTCAAAGAAAGTTTACAAATCTTAGAAAAAGTTTTTAACTAGCCAATTAGCCTGAGGTTGAAGTTAGCTCAACTCAAATGAGAAAAATTTCTGGAGTTTTCTGGAATTTTTTTGGCATTTTCTCAATAGCAATTATAATTTTTGTTGACAAATAAACAATTTATTATTTTTTTTTGTTTTATTGAGCCCGAGTTTTTATGTCCGAGTCATTAAAGTGTCGATCGATTTTAACGATCTTGTTATTTATTTTATGACTCGTTAGATCGTTTACTACTACGTTTTACGTGAAATTAAAAGAGTGAAATTGGTGAAAAATTTTATGTGCCACATGAAAATTGAACGCGATTGCTTGAAAACTTTTGTTCGTTGTCGGTGCTGTGTTTGGAAATTGGCGCAAAAATCGTACTTGGCCCTTGGAAAACGGGTCAAGATTTCGCCGACAATATTGTCATTGATTTGTTTCATAAAAATGTTGACAATGACGTATTACTTTATCTGACATGCTTTCAAAATATTATACCCTGCTTAATCACAAATAATTTTTTGGGAACTTTTCCAACGTCAAAGTTTCATACTCTCCTTTTCAATTGAAAATTTATCTATCCTCAACTATGACTCCTTTTTTTTACTTTTAAAGTTCAATTTTTGTGGTTATATGGCACTTAATAAATACATTAATCGTGGTTTTGATACTAATTATTTTCTTAGAAGATCCATGCTGTACTTGATTTGATAATTACAGATTAATATTTTTATTTGATTTCAAGTTTAATCAAAGTCAAGTAGTTTGAAAATTACGTTAAGAAATAATTCCTTAGTCTTAATAGTTTTCTAGTTAATTTTCTCACCTTTACAAGCGATCATAACGATTTTATATTTTTTCTAATATAATTTTCCTTTCTTTATGTGAATTGCGAATTTATTGCGGCCTTATCATTTGATGTTTTAATTTTTATTATATTATAGGTGGGATGTCATTGTATTTCTTTTGGTTGACTTAAAATATATTGGTGTGAAAGATTTTAATCATCATAAAATGTAGTAACAGAAATTGACCGTGGTCATCAAACATATTGGCGACAAATTCAAAATTTAAAAAACTTCACTTTTACCTATTATATTCACTATATTCACTTTTACAGGCAGGATTAGTCAAGGTCGGAATAAAAAAAATATCTGCTGCGAGGCGTCACAGTACTTTTTTTTACTTTCGTTTATGAAACTCACTGTTGGTTAAAAGAACTATAAGTACTTTATAACTATACATCTAAACAGAACTATTGTATATGCATACAGCTCATATACATATGGATCATATACGAATTCCCTACCTTCACCCCGGAACCGCCCTAATTCGAATTTTCCCAGGAAAAAATTTCAAACAAAAGTTGTAGGCATCAATGAGTCTAAGAACTGTAGAAAGTTTAAAGAAAATCGTTAAAGCCGTTTTCGAAAGTAATTGCAAAAGCTCTAAAACTCCTAAAATAAAGTGGTGCTATCGGATAACCGATTTCAACCAAAAGCTTCGCGGCACAATTGGGTATAATATGGAGGCCAAATTCTAAGTTTGGTGAAATTCGAATAAAGCTTTTGATACGATATGGCTGTCACACACAGGCATGTATCTAAAAACGACTTTTTGGTGTAAACGTATATTTCCGGTGGAAACTCGAAATCAAAAATTCGATCCGATTACAATACTATTAAGTAGTAAAAGAAAGTAATATGTATTCACTATACAGTTTATATGTACACATATACGAATTTCCAACTTTCACCCCAGAACCGTCCTTATTCGAATAATTGTGATGAATGACGTACTTATTTGGATAAGGATTAATATAAATGTTTATAAAGACACCTACCCAAATAATGCATTATCTTAGAACAAATTTGATTTCTATTAAAAGGGTTATAGAGACCCAACCTTAAATGACAGATATATGCTACTTTTTAAGAGGAACAATTTTGCTATGAATGATTTTTGCGTAACTTTAACCGTTTACGCAGGGCAGGCAACGGGCGCTCTCAAAAGGAATGTTTTCCAGGCTATTGCAACATTTTCCCGTTCCACTCTCTTCCTGAGAACCCCTTCTATTTAAATTTTTCCAGAAAAAAGTTTCATATAAAAGTTCTAAGTTTTAATGAATTTAATAACTATAGAAAATTTAAAGAAAATCGTTAGAGCCGTTTTCGATAAAAACTGAAAAAACTCATTGAATAAAATGAGGCTGCCTGTCAGTTGATTTCAAGTAAAAGCTTCGCGGCTCAACTACTTGTTATTAAAAGACAAAATTCCAGTTTTGACGAATTTTGGATAGGACTTTTGTTAAATATCGCTGTCACATAGAGTCACACACACACAGAAATTTTGTCTAAAACACATTTTTTGAACTCAAAACGTGTATTTTCGGTAAAAATTTGAAAGCAAAAATTCGACCAGATTACAAATAATAATATCATTTACTATCTTTTTCTATATAGTAGTCCAATGAAGTAGAAATCATAAATTGAATAGTATATAACGTCTGTGTATGTGTAGATATATGTGCGATAGTGAAATCGTATCGAAAGCTTTGTCCGAAATTCCCCAAACTTATTTGTTTGCCTTCATATTACTTTTACCTGTGCGGAGCTTTTGGTTGAAATCGGCTAGCAGGAAGCCCAATTTTATTCGGTGGATTTTTTCAATAATTTTTGAAAACAGTTCGAATGGTGTTCTTTAAACTTGCTCTGATTCTTAAATCCATCAACGCCTCGAACTTTTATTTGAAACTTTTTTTCTGTGAAAATTCACAGAAAAACCGATAGCCGTAGGCTTTATTTATGTGTTTTTAACAAAGAAAGTCCTGTGACTTGTCGTAGGAGAAATTTTTAATAAATAAAAAACAATTATTAATCTGGATCACTGCCCGCATTGCGTTGTTAGCAACAATGTACAGAAACTGAGAAATTTCAGAATTAATCAGACAGCGTCGCTCGCTTCGCTCCACCGCATACGTCAACATGTGTTTATTATATAGATATGCTGTACGCAAGCATTTACTGAAGCGGTGGCTTGATCATAATTATCAAGCTTTGTATTTTTTTTTCATATTTTTTCAGATAATCGTATAAAAAGCTCTACGGAAAATTTTCAAGTTTTGCACATTGTTTTTAATATTTGATACAAATATGTATGCAATGTTTGAAAGAGTTTTGAAGAACATTCAATGAGAAATCAAAAGGAAAAACTTTTCCAGTTACGATAATATAAAAAGAAAATTTTTAATATCCAATAACTACTTTGAAGCTCTACTTTTACGTGATCAATTTTTACAAAATTTGTTAGTATAATAAATATTTTACACCACCTTATTCGAATAAAAGATTTTTTTTTTTTTTTTTGTTAAATTCAAACACCCCCCACATATTTTTACTGGAACGAGTGGTGAAAAGGTGGTTGAGAGATGAGAGTGAAATTATGGGGTGGATAGGAGGAAGGCACGAATGGTTCGTCACCTTGCATATAATTACGGAATTATGGATTAGATAGCGGCTGAAATAGATAGTGTATGTCACTCTATTAAAGCCGTTTCTACTTCATAAAACGCGCTCTTTATTTCATTTTCCCATTGTGAAACGTACGGGAAAATGGGACTCGATGCGGGTGTGGGTGTTATAGAAGGACAATGGATTTTCAATCGTTATAGAAACAAGGATTTTTGCCGTTTACTAAGGCTATTTTACATCTATATTTACCTCAATTATAATCCCACTCTTGTCTACCTACACCCTCTTGCCTGTATGCTCTTTATTTTATTTCATCCCTCACATATATCAAATACAGTAGAACCTCAATTCATTAACTTTTTTTTTACCGTTTCAACATTTTAAATTTCACCTTCCAATTAATAAATACTAAATACTAGCTAAAATACTTTCTGTTCTGTCAACAATACGAATCCAACTTAAGATAGGGAGGTGAGAAAGGCAGATAAATAGATCTTTCAGGTTAGTTCAGTCTTTAAAGAAAATATAAATTTTGAGTTAATCAATAACGCTTTTCCAAGGTTATTATCCTTTTTAAGATTTCAGTGATTTTGTGTTTTACTTGTCCATCTATATTAATGTTATAACGAGAAAATGTTATTAAGTTTGTATGTAAAGCGGTATTTTCGAAACTACTTATTCGATTTTAAAATTTCTTTCACCATTTGAAAGGTACTTTATTTTAAATGGGCATAGACTATATTTTATCCAGGAAAAACGCATTATCCTGAAGAATCACTGTGTTTTGAATGAATATACAAATTTCAACGGTATTGCTACTGTGTAAAAGATATAAACATTGATTTTTATCTTAAAAATATATGGTTCCTGCAGGATAGCTACAAATAGAAGAATATGTTAATTGTTCCTTACACATAAATAACAAAAGTTATTCACATTGTTTAAAAAAAAATTGTTTGGTTGAAACGTGCATATTTTACTACCCTAAAAAATCTATGGTTTAATATATATATATATAAGATCGTTACAAACAGTAATATTTGAATTTTAGTGGAAACGATATTTAAGGCAAGTTACATTTGAAAACTTCAACGAAAGAAAACGCGGGTTTGACACTCGCCTTATGTCTGTTTGCACTGAACAATCCTTGTGTCTTTTGACATAAGACAAATTCATCAAGTCAAGTAGTTGGCCATTTTGAATTGGACTTAACATTTTAACTTCAAAAGAAAATATCTTGCTAATGCAATGCTTGACTTGGCATGATATTTAAATATTCACATTTGACTTGAGTTTCACTTGATTTGAAACCAAACTTATGGCAAGTGGCTTGAAAGTCAAGTCAAGTAGTTGAAAAATCAAGTCGAGTAGCGAATCACTAAGCCAAATTCACACGGAATCACATATACAGGATACTTTTAGTATGTATATAATGTATATTTAGAGCAGTGGTTTTCAAATTGTGGTCCACGAACCTTTGAAGGACCACGGTTGATCTAATTGGTTCTGAATGCGTATACTTCCGCAATGCGTCACAAAATATTAATGTAATCAGTATCTACTTTCAATTATCTGATTATGATCATTTTACAGTTCTACGTTTTACAGTCCTACACATTTTTTTGTTTAAATACAGTTTTCTGGTTTTTTAGTTTTATCTTTAGGAAGTCCGCCTGATATGTTAGAAGTTTTTGAGGACTCATCATGGTAACATGGTCAGGAACTATTGTGGTAGTGGATGGCCAAAGAGGTCTCTATGTGAACGATCTGAGAAATCCCAAAAAGAGAAAAAAAAACCCACACCGAAAATCGTTTCGTTTTTAAAAGGAACGTTTTTATTTTATTTATTTAGGTCACAATTTTTCTATTTATTCTTCATGTTTATTTGTTTATTTTCTTCGCTGCTCTTCGTGTCTTCTTCGCTCCATCTGTTTGGGTCATGAAAGTATTTAGATTAGGGGTGCGTCCCATGTAAACACAGCACACCACCACATACGAACATTAAAAAAGGCCATGGAACGACGTAACAAGATTTTCGAGATGTCTAAAATCGTTGATAATCAGCCTGGGTGAGTGTTTTAGAGGGGGTGAGGGTGAGACAAACACGTATATTACATCCCTCCAAACACCCAACCACCCACACCACCACCATCACTTAAATCGTATTTGTTGTCTGAGTGTTCTTTGTTTGAATTTGTATCAAATGCAAATGATCCCGGATCGTTTTATGCTAATTTTGCGTTTGTTAAGCAATTATTGGGAAATTTTCCACGGGATGATTTTGAGAGTGCGCCAAGATAGCGGGCGATTGATTTCGCGGGGGGTGGATTTGATAGTTTTGTGAAAACAGGGAATAAGTAAACAAAATTTCTATCATTGCCATTCGGGATTTTCATGTAATGAAATCATCCGTTTAGGGTTGTGGGTGGTTGTAGATATGGGGTTGTATTCATTGTTGTTGTTGTTGTTGTTGTTGTTGCACATGTTCATGTTGATGATGGGGATGGTGGAAAAATGTGGCTTGTGGAAGGGTAAGTAGCCGGCTGGGGAATATATTAGGGAAAATAAAGCGGACGTTTTACGCCAGTTGTTTGCCTGGATATTGATTCGCACTGAGCATGTGATGCACATAAGCTATTAATAAATATATGGATGGAATAAGAAGCGATACATCGACGGAAATCGGTAAACAAATTTTCAGTCCCCCTTGGTCTCGACTACTTCAACACCCTCACGACCACACATTCCATAATCTATACAACCTCATATACTTTTATTACATCACATCAGTGTAAGTTTTATTTCTTCTAATTGTCTCAATACAATCAAGATAGCTGCGCAGAGAATCTTATTCTACCTAGGTTATCATGCGCGGTGGGCGGAACCTGCACTAACTTAAAAACATAATATTGGTAACTTATAGTTCAATAACAGTGAAATTAAGCACCTTTTGAAAATAAAACTAGAGATTGGAATATTTTTTCGTACTAAACGAATTTCACCTTAAAAGAAAAAAAGCTATGTTACGAGAAGAACTATCTGTAAAATAGATCCAATTCACTAATCTTTTTAGTCGATTTTTACTTTCACCATTATCCATTATCTATGGCTAAAGACATTGGTGTGGTCATCAAACCCAGACAATGTATCGATAATTTAAACTTTTGAAAAATGAAAAAAAAAATTTTTGCTTATAATTTTGACGTTTTACTTTTTTTTTTACTACTAAATAGTTAAGGAAGCGTTGTAATTGGGTCGAACTTAACCACGTTTTAAGGTTCCCCAAGTCCCAAAAAAATTTTATCCAAAATTCATCAAACATGAAATTTTGCTTTTATATCTATATCATCTTGGTTGAAATCGACTAGCAGGGAGTCCCAATTTGTTTTATGGGTTTTTCGGTTTTTTTTTTGTTAACGACTGTAACGATTTTTTTTAAACTTGCTATGGTTCTTAAACTCATCAAAATCTTCAACTTTAATTTGAAACTTTTTTCTGGGAAAATTCAAACAAAGTGGTTTTTGAGAAAGAAGGTGGGAGATAGGTATATAGAAGCTTCATATAGTTTTGTTTAAAATGTTAATATTTTATTCCATTTACAATTTTTTTATTTAACCTTTGGCTTTGTTTATATACTTTTAGCCAAGAGCGAGTTGCATTCATGTTAAAGAAAATTCTGTGACGCGTCGCAGCAGATATTTGTATTTAACGCCGATATACAAGCATCATTAAGAGATGCAAGGTATAGTAAAAGGGTAATAAGCTAGTATTTAACGGTCGATACCTTAAAAAATCAAAACAAAAATGTCCGAATATTACATTTAATTATCATCCGAGAAAATCCCGTTTGAATTGCAATTTCCACCCTATATTGTCCACAAAAGGGGTGGAGAGGTGGCACGACGAGGGTGAGTGGTCCGTTTTCTCAGGCTGTGTGTTGCGGTGGAGCGTCGAACGCGAACGGCTTAATGGAAGCTCATAAACACATTAACGTCATTCGTTATATGGCTACGTAGTCGCGGTGTTCCCGAAAATGCTACCTCCGTGCTCTCAACCCCTCGACAAACGAGCGAACGATACGAAAAGCACAAAGACACATCGAGAATCTTCCAACAACACATACACAACATCTTGAGGCGAGCTTAAACCAAATTTAATTATTTGATTTATTTGTGTAAAGCTGCTTCGTGAAAACGCACCCGGTCGTCGTGCGATGGGGGGTTTGGGGGTGACTTGTTTTTCGTTACCGTGAATTTCGTTCATTGTCGTCGAGCTCTATATGGAAATAGAAATGTTGTTGTCAACCCCTATACGGGGGAAAAAGAAAATACAAGAAAGGTTCCCCCTGATTCTAACATATCAGCATCATTGGGATTGAGGGAAAGAGGAGGGGGCGCTCGCGATTTTCTACTCACACCCCTCGATTAAATACTGATTGCTCGGATTTTTATAGGAAATTTTCTCATTTTCTCGGCGTGACATTTTTTTTTGTTCCAACCCGCATATCAGTGCAATGATGATATATATTACAGGGTAAAACATATATGAAAATAAATAGGCCGGGATGAAACAAATCGTAAATGGGAACAAGTTAATTTTTTTCCTGTATTAACGGGAAAATTTTCACGAAGCCTTAGAAATTCCGTTATGAAACTATAGTCGAATAATAGGGTTAGGGGTGTCATAAAATGTATAACATACCACTTGATTGCTTTATAAACATGTTAAGGTACAATACGAAAATAGAACAATAGGAGGAAATGAGGCGATTTTCTTCGTCTTGGAAGGGTTGCTTAAGAAACTTGTAAGGAAACGTATGTGTGTGCAGGGGTCGCAGCGAGCCCTTGGGGTTAACAGCTAAGATTGTTTTCAGGGATGAAATGTTGTAAGTAAACGTTGGGGGTTGTTGTAGTTTTCCCTGTCTCAAACTAAGCCTTCAACTAGTATAATAGGTACTCGAATTCGTGTATTAATTAAACATTATGGTTCTGCTAGTTTTCCTGAAAATTTCGTTACGATAACTTTTGCGGGAAACTTACAAAGAACAAATATGAATAGATGAGAGTAGGTTTAAGTCGACATTAATGAGACTTGGGAACGTTTTCTTCAAATCACAACCACTGCATTGAAGGGTTCTATTATTATGGTGTACCATTAAGAAAAATAATGTCATCAAATCTGATCCAATCTATAATTAGATCAAGTCTTAATGAAAGCACGAAAAAAAATTTTCCTCACATTTTTTCATTACCCTCTTATGGAAGGGGTAGTAACAGAAAACATTTCTTAAACGTTCTTTTTGTTTACCAATTATCTAAAAATACGTATCACAAACATTTTTTACTAAACACCCCAAAATTAATTGAAGATACATAAAAGAAGTTTCAGAAGTTGAAAATATGATTTAGTTACAATTACGTTGAGTACAAATCTTTTTTATAGTTAACGACCGATTTTAAATAAGTGTACGATCTTCTCTTCCAGCGACTAATATTTAAACTTTGAAATGGAAAAAACTTCCAAATTCAATGCCATGACGCCTAGCGAGATAGCAACGGCAGCCCCTAGGCAGGTGCTGGCTTTCTTTAAAAGCCTGGAGCTCCCCTAGTAACACAGAGGGTCACATCACAATAGACCTTCTTGGTCGCAGTGATAAAAGGAAGGAATATCCTCGGACCCGTAAAACGGAAAAAAAAATTAATATGTAAATTTTAATATATGACCTGAGTTTGACTTGATTTTACGTCAAGTAGCTTGATAATCAAGCCAAGCAGTTGATATTGAACCTTGTGGTTTTCTGGACTCGTCAAACTTAAATTGAAAAGTTTTAAGACTTCTGGAATGGACTGTGAAAATTAGTTAGTTGTAAGTAAGAAAGCTTGGGAAGAAATGAAGTTCATGTCTCATTCACCGACCCTTCGATCGTTATTTTAATTTCACTTGCAGTCCGCGGTATTTCTTGTCTTGTATCACTCGCAAGTGACATCTGGTGTCAGAAGTCGTGAAAAATGAAAAACTTTTCACCGCGAAAAGTTCACATTTATTATAATCGCGGTCGTGTTTTCATTAAATTTCAACGAATTACTCGAAATGGACCGCGTTGCTTTCGTCGACAACCACAAAATGGTTTCGGGAGCGGGTGGGATAATGGGTTGGGGACAAAGTCCAGAGTAGCAAAATGAAATGCGAACCATTTCCCCACCAAGGGTGCGGGGAAGTTTGCAGATTTTTAAATACAAACTAATTTTGAATATAAAAAAACTTTTCGTGTGAAATTTATGAGGAAAAACTTTCTTTTTTTTATGAAACAATTTAAAGGGTGAGACCATCCAACCACCCTCTCACAAGTCGAGTTGAGAAAAAGCCATGCCACTGAAAATTGTCTGAGGCAAAAGGTGATCTTTTAATCTGATAATGATACGAGTGTAACATGTTTTTCGCAAGACAACAGGGGTTGTTGAAAATAAGGGATGAGAGAGACGAGTCGGGTCTCATCAACACGATCGTCGTGATGATTATCGACGAGCCATGACCATTATAAAAAACACACACACACACATACAAAAAAGCATTAATACGCGCGTTGCAAACTTTTTAAAAACGGTTACTTCATTATAGCGGGAACCGGGAGATGTTTTAATCGCTGACTAGTCCCGAGGGAACAACGCACTTTTTACACAAACCAACCAATTCAAGAATTTCCACAAGAATTTAATATCAGTTTCATAGAGGACATGCATCAAAATTCTTATTCTATTTTTCATAACAAAATAATATTTATATAATAAACTATTAAAACTAATAAAAGTTAAGTACTGAATATAATGTCACCGACGAAAGCGCCGAAGACATATAAGCGTAGTAAATGAGTGCCGACAAAATCGCTTATCAATTTTTGAAAAATACCTGTCGATTTTTATATTGGTTACTTATTTTTATCATAATTTATGTTGTGCACAAATAAATTAACCAGGCAACCCGTACTTATAAATTCGCATAAATCTCAAAATGTTCTGTTACAATTCCTTCTACATAATAAAGGTGTAATTTTAATTAAGGATTATTTAAACAAGTAATTAACATTTGAAAAAAAATGTAACGCTAATAATGTCGTAGCGCATATGTCTATCGCGTTTTTCTTGGATCTCGCATAAATGTGTTACGGTCAATTTGATTATTTACGGCAGTTTTCATAATGCTTGGTCATTATAAATAATGACCGATAAAATCAGGCAATTAAATAATTGTTTATTTGTCTATGATAATCTAGGATAACTTATTACATTGCCCGCTCATTATAAATACTGCTATTATTTTTCTGGTCACTTTAATTAATTGGCTGTAAATCTGACAAGTGCAAGTACCATAAAGAAACTATGTAACTCGAAATGTCACCAAAATAAAAGCTGTTCTAATTAATAAAAACTCTAAGTACATATTTTGTACATTTTTTTTGTGAGACGTACGTATTTTTATTTCAATTAGTTTTTTTCTTAGTTATTTAAAATTTGTTTTATATAATGTCTTATTTTTGTATGTTGAGAAATATGAATAAATAATTTATCAAATTGCCCACTCGATCTTCGGCATTATTCATAATGCCCGGGCAATGTAATATTTTCCATTTATTTAATAATTTTGTGACATCCTATTAAGCTTCTTTAAATAGACTGGGCTTTATAAATAATACCTAATTATTTACCTTGACCGTTACATAATTATGTGGCATGGACAAAGAAAAAGGTTTGCTATCGCAGCACCAGAACCATTTAAACGATTTTTTTTTTAGACACGAATAATTGACAATGAAATTCGATTAGCAAGTTTGAGGTCGTTCCTGTATGAAATGTTAAAGTATTCGTTATTTTATCGTAAGGGTGGCACTCCATAAGAATACTTCATCAGTATTCCATTCCGATTGGAGACGTGTGAGAAAAAGCGGGAGCAAAATTCAATGATATTTTCCATCAAACAAACGTGATAAAAAAAAGTGAGATTTAAACTTGTACCCTGTTTTTCCCAAAGAAATATTTTCTAGTTTACGATAAGGCAACAAGGAATTGTTTAAAATTTGATACAAACACTGCCGTTGCGTTCAACATTCACCCCACCGACAGTTAGTCAAGGGGTTGCCGTACCCAAGTAAATATTCTCGTAAAAATTTATGTTATTGTTTCATATCAATTGATCGAAAACGTAAAGACTTTTATTGTGATGGCTTATGGCCGTATTTTCCTCGAAATTCAGATTCATTTTCCACGCGCGTTCGATTCTATTACAACCTTGACGGGGTAATAATCGAACATCCGAGAATATCTGTCAAATACGATTATAAATGGAAAAATTATTTCCATACCTATTTCATATGTGCATCCATGTCCTTTAGCCACCGTTTCTTGAGAAAGTCAATTTGAATTTTTCTGCTGGCTTTCGTCGACGGATTGAAATTTCGATGCTCGGCTTGATTAAGGGATGAAATCGGAACGGGATACGTGCCAGCACTTTTCAAACGAAGAAAATCAACTCGACAAGACGGAGACACATTTCACATTCTAATTCCACCCTCGTGACATGGGAAACACGTTCACCCATTCACTGTCCATTGGACATCGAGGCAAAAAGTGAAAATCAAAGCGGCATTTTTATTCCAAAATCAAATCCCATCGAATCATTGAATAAAATTCATTTGACCAATGGAAAAACGAAATTCTTCTTGAATATATCAAGTATTTGAATCTGGTTCTTAATCGATTATTGAACCATATAAAGAATATAAGGAACAATAGCGAATGGAGGGATTTTAAGGGGAATACCTTTCAGTCGTTTAATTATTCAATTTCAAAAAACGTCCAATTACGTAGCAGTTCTGTAACAGTTACATATCGAATGAATGTTGTGTAACTGTTGGACGTCTAACGCTTAGCGAAGCGGGCAGGTAGCAACTAGTGAATGCAAATGTAAATTTTTAGACAAAAATAAAAACAAGAAGGTTTGACATCTTTGAAAATATGTATTACAATCGAGTACCCGTTATAAGCCTCTTCTAGAGGATGTAGAAATTTTTTCCAGGAATTTCAGCATTCCCGCTACCACGTGAAACCAAAGTTGAATTTTTATATTTCTAGTAAAATATCAGCACTATCCTACGTTTTTGTTCCTAATATTGTTTGTTTGGTTTTACAATCGACATAGAACTAGATTTTTTATGCTTAATGGTTTATTTCTTTTAAAATGAAATTCTTTTAGCACGGAAAATATTTCGGTCCCTTTCTTTTTTCTCTAATTGATTTCCCATTTTTACTTTGTTTTAACTTATTTAAAGATAAAAAAGGTAATGTTTACAATTGAAGGGTGGTTTTTATTAAATTTTATGCAAGTGATGCATATAAAAAGGTGTGAAAATCGCGTTGCCTTTCATCCCTTAGTGTCCACACAAAGTGTGATTGATATTCTCGATACGTTCCCATACAAATAGTTTGTCAGCTCGTAACTGCGAAGGGGTTTCCATAATATTTTGGATATTCTCCATCTCCTAGCACCCACCCTTCTCAACGGCATTCCCATTCTATTACCACCCGCCACTAACCCTGTCTCTTTTGTGTATCATGCAACTTGATCGAAATTTCCATTTTTGCTATCGTCAATGCAAATGCCATTACTAACATCATAACCGAATAATGCTGACTTAGAAGAATCATCCCCTTAAGATAATATGGGAAAATATTTTGATAAACATAACATATTCGGAAGGAATCGGGAGAGAATGAATATATATAAGGGATTTTTTTTAAATGTTGATGATAATGAAAATTTTCGAGGGGATGGTTTTTTGTGATAATATGACATTAAACGGATACCATTAAAGTAAACTAACGAAAATAAATGAGTTAGGCAAAAAATAGAACATTGGGGTTGTTTTTTTTTCTTCGTATCACGAAAGATTTTCGTGAGGAAAAACTTGAGAAGTTGGAAAATTCTTATTGTAATGAGTGAGGAAGTCTTTATTTGTTGGAGAGGGTTGATAAAAAGGGCGTGTGGGTCCGACATTAGCCATGCAACATCCCAAACACATAGCAGTCAGCAATCAGAACGGGGTTGCTTCCCCGTCCATTGTCCCGTCCGGACGATTCCTGCGTGTAACTCAAGGGAAAATATTCATTACAGACGTGTCTTGGAGTTTCCTCTCCCTATTCTTTACGGTTGACAATATTCAGTTCCCGCTCTCCCGTTTTCGTTAAATCTACGGCCGACCAGCGGCATCCCTCTATATAGAATTCATCCCTTGTACACATACACAAATATATCAAAACACCAAACTTATCCACAGCCTTTTGAACAATACTTAAGGAAACTTTTTTTTCCTTGAGGTGGCAATTGCGAGCCAGCAGCCTGCATTATTTCATAAATAAAAAAAAACTGGTAATTTTAATTCCATATAAAATACGTTACAAAAAATCTTGTTAAATTATCTCTCGTTTAATCATAAATTCATCCCCTTGTACTTGATAACGGCTGATATATTAAAAAAAAAATTTAATTTTCTATCCAATGATTAATGATTTTAGGTTAAAAATCAAAATATGCCTAATTTATATTTGATTCATTCGGAAGCTTTACGTAGGGAAAATGTTTATGAAAAATTGTTACAGACTAAAGAAAGTTTCGTGTCTTAGTAAAATTTAAAATAAAATGATCATATCAAAAATTTTTAAATGATTTACTCCCTTTTGTCCTTTTGTACCAACTGTCAAAAATTTTACTCGTGGTTTTTATTTTTTCTGTTACTGCCATATAATAAAGAAGATGTTGCAATCGGGTCGAATTTTCAATTTGGAATTTTCACTGTCAATACACTTTTTGAGTTCCAATAAATCCAAAAATTTTGGTTTTTAGCAAAATTTCTGTGTATGTTTGTGTCAGTGTGTGACAGCAATATTGTATCGAAAGTTCTATCTGAATCTCAGCAAACTTGGAAGTTTAGCTTTATATTACATCCAGTTATGTTGCGAAGCTTTGACTTGAAATTGGTTGACAGGAAGCCCAACTTTACTGTATGGATTTTTGAGTTTCAATGGCTTTCTCGTGATTTGGTAACAGACAGACAGATAGACAGACATAACCATTAAAAATGGTGGATTTAACCTCCGTATAGATAATAACGACTTTTGAAATAAGATTTTCCAAAATAATTTTATTATTAGTATAGATTTCAAATTTCGTTAAACTAAAAATAGCACTAAAATTACTGATTGAAACCGTTTTTTTTTCGAATTCACGTCTATTAAATAAGATTATAAACTTAATTTGACTTGATTTTCAAGCTACTTGACTAAAATTGAATTGCAATCAATTCAAGCTTGAGCTAAGTAATAATGTTTAAACATCAAAGTCAATCAAGCATTGATTTTGCGAGTTATTTCATTTACAAGCCAAAATGTGAAGCAGAAATTAGGGATATATTATCGGTAAGTGACATTTTGGCGCCGCCGTTTTGGCGCGGCACGTTTTGACGCAGAACGTTTCATCATGGAGGGTTTCGCTCTACTCTACCGTGGTCCTAAGACTTTGCGGGGGTGGTTTTTTGTATCAACTTTTGGTTTCCCATTAAAAACCTCAGTGGTTCAGTGGCGCCAAAACATACTGGTTCGGTATATAAAATGTATTCTCTAGGTTTGTTCCAATTGTCCTTCTGGTGATATTCAAACATTGACCAATAGACAAAGAGCAAGATAACATTGATCAAGAGACAAAAGTGAGTGAAGAACATAAAGTTACAAGATCACTTGAGCCACAAACCGGTTAACCAGTGCTTAAAAATTGACAAAACAGTGTCAATAAGCACTATTAACGAAAATATATGGACATGGATCGACTTTCGGCCTAATGCATTCGAGCGGTTTTAACCTGAAACAGTTCTTCACTCACTCTTGTCTTTTGAGCAATGCTGTCTTGCTCTTTGTTTGTTGGGGTGTTTGTGATCACCATGGTTGGATGATTGGAACAAACCTTCTGTGTCATCCAATTTTTGCATCAAGAGAACATAATCGTTAAGCAACGTTTTTCTTAATTGCCTCTCGTTTCTTAAATGTTATTTTCTAAACAAGTAAATGAAAATAATTATTTTTATGTTATATTTTATTGATTATATCATATCAAATCTTACTGTTTTTATTTCATTTTTGAGTTTGAAGCTATTTTATTTTTTTTGTTAAAACAATATTTATTTAATTTTTCCCTAAAATTTTTAGTTTCCACCTCAAATTTAATATTTTTTATTTTAATTAATATTTAAATTCACGTTTCTCGGGAACAAAAATAATTCGAGATAAATAACTCTCCACTTATAGGGAAAGGATAAAGGCTCATCGACCACTTATTGGCGCAGCGGTTAGAGCAATAATTGTTCTTTCCGCTTTATGCGTCAAGTGGTACCGGGTTCGATCCCCGTTGAAACCTAGACTAAATATCCTAGAATATCCTAGACCTAAGATAAAATTGACCTAGAGAAATTTTCTGTTTTTAGACAGTCGTTATATGACCTTAGATGTTAAAGTGACTTAAAACACTCAAATATTATTGTTTATGAATTAATATATTTAGCGCCTAGCTTGAAACTCAAGTAGGTACCTTGCAGAGGTCTTGGCAATGTCTATAGCTTTTTTAAAATTAAATCAAGCAAATTATTGAGTTAGTAAGTTAAAAGTAGGAGTTTCATATACCCTTCAAAGATCATTCCGTACCCACTTAGGTATTTTCCGGTGAAATTTTCGATTGTTCAAAACAATTTCTTGTCTGGTTTGAAATACAAAAAGTTAACCAAGCTGAAGTGAGGCGATTTCAAAGGTATTTTCGAGTGTTTGATTAGAAAACATTGAGCCGTACGTGTACGAATTATATTTTTAAGGCTATTGTGATAATTAAAAAAAGTAGGCGGCATTGAAAAATCTAAACACAACAACAGACACAAAAAAAAATTATATGAAAGAAATAATTTGTAATAAAGGCATTGGCAGCTACTGTAAATATTTTTTTAAGTAGCGCTCTGTCGGTTTATTATTATTATTGTGTCCGTAAAAGGGAAGACACAAAAATAAATAAGGGCAGCGGGATTGAAGCGGCGTGGAGGAAATGGGGCTGTTATTTTTTCTTTATTTTGTTTACGGTTGTCTTTAGACACACATACACACAAACACACACACACACACACACAGATGTAAGCACGCTATTGTGAAGCGCCGTCTGTTTTTCTAGGGTCTCGACGCTCGTACCCCGACGCTCGAACCCCGCGCCATCTGATGTTATTATTAAGAGAAAAACTGATCTTTGAATCGAAACATTCAGTCAAGTGTTTGTCTTCTTTTTTATACCAACTGAAAAATAACACCAATAAAGACACCCAACATCCAACTGACGAAAAACCTAAAAAAAAAATATCCCCAACAATTTCCCTTGCTTCTTAAAATCGTTCATTAAACCCACTTGGAAATCACAGGTTGAATCCTCATTGAATAGCCAAGAGAAATTTATTTTTTTACAGTCAGATTTATTGGGATTCAAAATTAATCAAATATCCCCCCAAAAAAGTTGTTACTAAAAATTAACCCCTTAGTTTCTTAAATAAATTAAGATTTTCGTTTGTAGTCACTTTGATAATAACTCATAAGTGACTTGTAAATCGAAAATTTCCTACTGCGACGCGTCACAGAACTTTCTTTTGCATCAATAAACTTCACGATTGGTTAAAAAAATTATAAAAATAATAAAGTGTAAAGGTAACTTAGTGGCGTGGTTAACTAGATAGTTGCCCTATACGCCAGTGGTCCTGAGTTTGAATCCCAATGAAAGCCCAAGATTTTTTTTTTAGGTTTTCGGATTCTACGGTCGCTAATGACCATAGCAGTTGATGCGACTTTAAATAAATCAAAAAAAAAAAAATAATGTTTAAATATCTACGAATATATAAGTAAACAAAAGTATAGTTATACAGCATTAATTTGAATTTTCCCATGAAAAAGATTCAAGTAAAAGTTGTAGGCTTTGATGAGTCTAATGAATATAACAAGTTTAAAGAAAATCGTTAGAGTTGTTTTCGAAAAAAATTGAAAAAACTAAAAAACTCATAGAATTAAATGGGGCTCCATATCAACCGATTGTAACCATAAACCAGCCCTCTGTCACTTAGATACGAGAAAGGCTAAAAAAACGTGACCGATTTCTACGGAAATCGGTGTTGTTATAAGAGTCATACGTCTCAAACAGCCCCCTACCACTTAAACTTATCAGAGTTAATATACTTATTATATAAAAATACTTATCATAATTATTCTCATATAATAACAATAATAATGAAAACATTAAAAAAAGTTTCATTTTAATAATTTGCCTGACGTTTAAAAAAAATTATTTCTAACCTCTGACTTCCGTAAAAGTCTTCGGTCTTCGTCAGTCTTTGTGGTGTTCTTCGTTCAACTCGTTAGCAACTAAATTGCAACTAATTGTCTGAAATCCAGTAAAAATGGTCACATTTTTGTAACATGGAGTTGTATGGGGGCTGCCATAAACTTTGCAGCACAGCTAGACATAATATCAAGACAAAATTCCAAGTTTGGTGAATCGATATCGCTGTCACGCAGACATTTTTTTAAAATCCCCTTTTTCGGAGTCCAGGTACCTCAAAAAGTGTATTTACGGTAAATACTCAAAATCAAAAACTCGACCCGATTACAATACTTCCTTTATTATATATAAGTAACATAAAGTAATAACCGATATGAGACGAGATTCAATTCTTGGATAACTGGCCTAAAAAGCGGTAATTTGACCACTATGCCACTAAGGAAGTCGCATCTGTGATAAAATATTAAATTTAAATGGACTTAAAAATTTCAAATTTTAAAATTTGTATGATCACTAATAGACCACAATTTACCATAATTAATATAAAAAAAATGACAAAGACTAAAAGTCGTTCTTTACTAAAAGGTTACTAAAGGTCGTTTTATTACACAACAAACTACCCACAAGTAATCTTCAATAAACATTTTTTTTGTGTTTATAGTCGCTTTAACATCTATGGTCATATCACGACTGTCTTACACACAGAAATATTCTGTGGGTCTTAAACTTGAATTTTTTTTAAATCTTATACCTAAGGATTCGACGGGGATCGAACCCAGAACCACTGACGCATGTAGCAGAGAGAGCAATTGCTCTAACCACTTCGCCATCAATTGGGTTAATAAACATTTTTACGTGACCTTTTTCGAACGGCTTCAATGACCAGTTTTAAACATGTCGACATCTAGCGATTTAATATTTTATCTTTTAAATGAAGTAGCTTGCAAAATTTAATGCTTCACTGTTGCTAAGTCACATTCAAGTTGCTTGAAATTCGAGTCGAGTAAGTTAAAATTCAAGTCTAGTAGTAAATCTTTTTTGTTTAATACATTTTTGTTGTGGTATCGATCTTTGATTCAAGAATTCATAAGACCTCCAGTATTATAAGCCCAAACAAGTCAATTAACGCAAAAAAATTATCAGAGCTATTTCGTACTTTTGGTCCTTCGAAGAGGATTTTTGAAAGTATCCTTTTATAAGGATATGTTTTGTATGCTTAACAACATAACCGTCTTGATTTTCTTACGAGCATTAAGTGGACTAAACCAAAAAAAAATTAATGCAGTAAATTTTTGCTGAGAAATAAGTTTTTTATATTATTTAAAGTTCGTAGCTTCATAAAAATTATTCTTAAGATCTCAAATGATCCTTACAGTATTCAAATAAGGGGGTACTAGGGGAGAGTGTGGGAGTTCGTATATACGTAGAGGCTGAACACATAATGGGGTGTTAACATAAACGAATTTATTTTTTTTAATAGTATTCAGAAATTAATATAATATAAATTGAAGCAAACATTTTGGCGCCAAAACGAACTGTTAATATTAATATTAAGGTTTGCCTCAATCCATTTTTTCATGTTCCATTTGAATTTTCATAACTTTGGAACAGTTCATCGTAACAATAATCTGAAAAACGGGATTTAAAGAAAATTGCACGTTCTACAAGTAAGCACCTTAAGAGAAAGCTTCTTAGATCAACCATTTCAAATATAACACTGTTCAAAAATAAGACTTATTAAAAATTTGTAATTTTTTTTCCAAAGGGTCATCAATAAATTGCGTCACACGTTAAAGGGGGAGGGTATTACGAGAATGTGTCATAGTGTGACAAGGGAAAGGGGGGTCGTAAGGTAATTTTTTGGCATTTCCGAAGACTTAATGCAAATTTTTATTACATCAAAAAGCCCCAATTTTGAAATTATTGTATCAAACATGAAGCAAGATCATTTATCCAAAATCTTCATTCAATTAATTTTTGTTCGTTCCAATATGCAAGTTTTTTTCAGGTAAATTAGTTCAATAAATAATTTTTAGTTTAAATTTACATTGATTACCTCCTTTTCAAAATGAGAGGGGTAATATCGACTTACGCAAAAATATTTTGGGGTAATGGCAAAAAAAGTTCCCCGACCGCTGTTTTAGAGTGGGGTTGTAATGCAAGTGAGACACGAAAATTCACAAGAGTTCTGAATGGTAAGGGTTTGAGTAGTTTGAGTAAAATAACTGTTATATTTTGATTATTTTTAAGTACATACCTAAAACTGAAAAATGTGTGATGTCTCATCAGGAGGGAGGGGGTTCTAAAAATGTGACAACCTGTGACAAGAACAAGGGGAGGGGCTAAAATGTTTCTGAAATTCGTGTGACGTAATTTATGGATGACCCCTAACAAAACTGCAAAAAGATTCAATTTGTGATGTTTTGTCTAAAATCACGTTAATTTTGTAGTTTTTTTTTGTTTATAAATCATGATAAGCGGTAATATGTGAATAAAAATGGTTGAAATTTTAAGGAAATGATTCATCGGTCATTTATGTAAGAATGTTTTAATCATTTTTAACTAAACATTAAAACATAACATTAAAATGGACATTTATTTTGAAAAATAATTTTTGTTGGAAAATAATTAAAATTTTTAATAAGTACTATTTTTGAACTATCATATCTTTGAAACGGTTGATCTGAGGAACTTTGTTTTAAAGGGCTTTCTTGTTGAGTTTAAAATTTTTTTGAAATCCTTTTTTTCAGATTCTTCTTATGACAAACTGTTCCAGAGTTATAAAAAATTAGAAATAAAAATAAAAATCCTGTGTTACTTAAATGAAAAATGAAAAAAATGGATTGAGGACTAATATCGATTTTAAGAGCTTATTTTGGTACCAAATTTTTTGTTTTAGTATAAAATATCAATACGTATAAAGGAATTCCCACCCTCTTCTCTAGAACCCTCATTATTTGAATTTTTCCAGAAAAAAGTTTCAAATAAAAGTAGCAGGTTTTGAGAGACCTAATGACTATAGCTATTTAAAAGAAAATTGTTAGAGCCATTTTTGAAAAAAATAGAAAAAACCTATAAAATAAAGTTGAATTTCCTGCTATTCGATGTTAAACGAAAGCTTCACAGCACAACTAGATGTATTATGAAGACGAAATTCTAAGTTTGGTGAAATTTGGAGAGAGCTTTCGATTAAAAATGTTTAAAATAACCACCAATTTTTCAAACTCGGAGGACCTTAAAACAACTTTCCGGTGAAAATTTGACCCGATTACAACACTTCCTTATTTAAAAGGAATAAAAGAAAGTAAAAATTTACCAATAGCGACGCTTCTCACTATGACAATCGTTTTAATTTTTTCAGGAATTACGTAAAAAATAAAATTTTTGAATTTACAACTTCCCTTCCTCTAACATATTAACTTTTAACAGTTTTTTAAAAGGTACGTTATTAAGTCGAATGAAGAAGTTATAAAAACAGAGGTTCTTAGCATGTGAATTGACAATTGTTTGATTAAAGTATGATAAATTGGATAATTTAAGAGAAAAACTTTAATAAAGGAAATTTTTTAATCCCTTCTTTGAACCACTTAAGAGTCGATTTGCAAGGAAGGCTTATTTTCTAGAGACCACAGTATCCTGAGGAATAATACTTAAAAAGTTCATGTTTGTATCTTCAATGGTTTAGCCTCTGTCGTGTCTGACAGTCAATCAGCTCTTTATGCTATGTATAAAGATTGTTGCATTATTATTTAATTGAAATGGGAAGATTGTATTTGAAGTAAAAGTACTGGGAGAATTTTGGGAGAAATTGAAAATGAACTTACGTTTAAAAATTTAGTACAGCTCGTTGAAAATTGAAATGAAATTTCACAGGAAGCCAATCGCACCTTGTTAAGTCTATAATTAAAGTATTTATAAGTCTTGGTAATAGTAGCACTAGCACTGAAGTCTTTCTAAGTCCTCTATCTAAACATCGACTGATCACTGTACAAATTAAATGACGACTGAATAAAAGCGTAAAAATGTTTGTTATATCGTATTTCAGTTAAAAAAAAAATAATCACTAATAATAATTTGGGTTTGCTTTCTTAGACAAAATAGCAAAAATATGAACCGCCGATTATAAACATATCGATTAAATTCTGCGAATTCAACGAAACACAGTCCAGTTATGATTTATCTTATAAAAACAAACAATGTGAATATCGGGACAGAAGCAATATTATTTTGATTCGAATTACAGGAAAATAATTACGTCTTAAGAGTATAGACATTGATTGTTTAACGAAATAAAATAAAAATAATTCAGCTCCAAGATATGGCGTCGTATTTATTAGCACTAGTTGATCACTCCATTAATGACCTCAGTAAATAAAGTTCTCCACTGAAACGTCCTGAATTGCCTGGGTAAACGTTTTTCTGAATATATGATTTAAACGCTGGAAATAAATGAAAAATTAAAATTTTTAAAAATAGAAGAAACCAAATTCCTGCTTTTTCTGGTCCATAAGTGGTAGATGAAATTTTGTATAGTAGTATCTACTGGATGGATAATCAGGTAACCATGTGTTGGCCTGACCTTTCTGGGGACACCATGTAATGTGTATAGAAAAAAATTAATTAAATTAAAGCCAGAAAATTTTCCAACAAGTTTACTTCTACACATTTGTTCTATATTTCTGAGATATACGCCTTCAAAAGGTAAATCCCGTAGTCAAAAATTCTCTTCCTTCCAACGAGCTCTACAGACCTTCTTCTTCTTATCCAACGCCCACTCTTGACAGTTCTGCCATTCAGTACCGCGCCGTCCAGTAGAGGTTGGAGAGTACTTAATTGGTTTTAGTTGCTTTCGTTTATCTCCCTGACGTCTGTAAGTGCAGAACAGTTGCCAAGATGCATGGTGTTCATGGTTTACCCAGAGGGGGCAGATTGGAGTCACTAGGATGCCAATACGGTGCAAGTGCTCGTATAAGTAGTCCGTGGTAGTTAGGAAAGTTGCGACTGTCACCTGGCGGAGAAGTAGTCCGAGGATAGGGGATTTTAGTAAGGCTTCCCAATTTTTTCTTGTACTTCATTTTTTGAGTATTATAGAAATGCCAGTTGATAGGCTCTGAGCTGATGTTAGGAACATAAGGGTTGGTGGTTGATTTAGAGATGTGCCAGACTTAGGGAGGACGTCTGCTTTTTCATTTCCCAAGAAACTAACATGACTGGAAATCCATTGCAGTGGCAGGTGCCATTCTGTTTTAACGAGACTAATCAAGGCGGTTCGACATTTGTTGGTACGGACGCAATCAGTGGGGTAGTTAGAGGATAGTGCTGCTATCGCCGCTTGAGAATCAATTCTATAAACCGATTATTATTAAATATTTTAAGTCATCTAGTTTCTTAAAAGAGTGGATAGGAGATGAACTTCTAAGACGAAAATTCCTTGGACATTTTTGAATTTGACTTACTGTTAATTTGATATTAACTAAATAAAATAACCAATTAAAGAAGAGCACTATCGGAATAAATGAATGGTTTCTAGAGTGCGTTGGGAGGTTTTTGAAAATTTTATTTGTTTTAATTTTACTAAGAATATTTTTTATAAACCCACCGTTTTCGAGAGAGAAGCGATAAAAATTTGGGACATTTTTTTTGCGCCCTTTTCTTATGCACAGTACCTAGTGTCCCTATAGGTCAGGCCACCACATAATTACCTGTTTATCCATCCAGTAGATACTATTGATAATTTCAAGGTATATAAAACACTCCATGAAACGTGCGTCATTAGCTCTTGACCTATAGTGACTTTTTTCCGAAAGTAATTTTGATATAAACTTGTATACTTATTTTTAAATATTTAAATTATGGAGGTATATGTATATTATCAATACTACAGTGTAGTAGTGTTTTTGTAAGAAGTAGTAGGTCGATATTTTTAACTTGCTCGGGCAGGTTTTAAGCCCCAGTCCGGGCCTGCGTGTAGTGATTTTTACGAAAGCTTTTAGTTTTATTAAATCAAGTTGTATATCATTTGTACATAAATTTTCTTGTTTATCACTTTAATTGGAAGTTTAGTGCATGTCATTTTTTTAAAATTAGTTTTCGAACAAACATACGTAGTTTTCTATCTATGATTCACCAAGTTTGACCATTCCAAATTAACTGTCAATCAAAATATACGTCTTATATTCTAGTTTTAGTTAGAGGGCAATAGATCGGGATTTACAATGAATGCAACGAGAGTATCAGGTCGCGACGTTTTGCCATATATTACAACTTCATTAGGCTCTCTGATGAATGCTCAGCATTCGTTTCTATAGCCTAGTATATAACAATTATATATAATTAATTATGATTATATTGTATTATTAATCATAATTAATTATATATAATTGTTTTATGCAAGGCTATAGAAAAACACGAATGCTGAGCATAAATCAGTGAGCCTCTCTGATGTATGCTCAGCATTCCCTCGTTGCATTCATTGTAAACCCCGATCCATTGCATCTGAAATTATATCTACCAATACCAAATAACAAGGATCTGAAGAAATATTAATTATCTTATATTTTACTATCAACAAAGTATATAAATATTTTTGCTTTTTAATATGAAACAAAAGTATACTGCTGTATAAAACAATAATATTCAGACAACAAAAGTAAGGGATATAGAGATTTCCAATATTGGTAAAACAAAACTCCCACATTGTCTCGTTGTTTTCCTTTAGAAAATATCCAGGTTGTGCAATAGTTCCTAAAATTAACGTTTATGACTTATTTTAACATTGATTGTTTTATCAGAAATAATTTTCATTTAGCGTTTTATTTTTCTGGTTTAAAAATGTGATTGTTAATGAAAAAAAAAATTATCCATATCTTGATTTACATAACAGATTTTTAATGAGCTAATAAAATGTCGTAGCTCGATACAATCAAAAGTTTCATTTCATGTTAAATTGATCGCTTTTCCGCGACGATTAATTGCGACAATTTGGCAATTTACATTTTTTAATGGGAAACATAAAATCTTGGGTAATTTACTACGGTTATTTACCACCATCGGACCAAGTGGATACTGGCAAGTGGACATAATAGGGTACATCATAATCGATTTATTATTGTTCGTATGCACCCACAACAGTCGAAACGTGTAATATTTTTGTAAAAATAAAAGTAATTTGGGAAAATTTTCTATTTTCCTATTTTACCATCAAAACGGCGGTAAATTTCATGGTGATTTCTGTGACGTCAGTGATCAGTGAATTTTAGTCAATGTCAGCAAATAAAGCAAAGAATTTGATAATTTGAGTTGGTTTTCTTGGCTTATCTCGTAAAAAAAATAATTTAAAATTTATAAGTTTTGTATGGTGTCTCAACGTGTGAGCACGTCAATTAAAGCACTTTATTAGTTTTTCTTTTACGTCCCAAAGGATAAAATATGAAAAAAAAGTGGTTACAACTTGCACGTCGGGATCATTTTGATGTAAGTTTTTTTGTTATTCATTACATTTTAATGTTATATTAGATATATTAAGTCATAAATGATAAACCATTTCTGTTTGTATATGGTAAAATAAGGTATAGTTTAAGGTAAGTCTTGCTTTTGTAAGGCCAGGCTCCATTTTTTTGGTAATAATATTAATACACTAATGTCTAATAGTAATTTAATATTAATTATAATTATTATAATTAATTCCAATTGAATACAAAATTGTAACAATTCAAGAACTGTTTATGGTTGTCAATTGTTGTTTAATGACTACTGACGTCACCGAGCTCTGATTGGCGTGACAAGTGGCTAAATTTTAAGGGATTTATTTTATTAGTGTAATTACAATAACTTTCAATAAGCGTAATTTTCATAGCCCTAACACAAAAATCTACTAACTAAATAATACATTTTGTTAGTTCTTTTTTACTGTCATGTACCCTATTCGTATAGTCCTTGATTTGATCAGTGCCCTGTGTACGTATGCTCAAAAGCTCTACAAAATCCACAACCTCTGTACGAAGAAAACTTGATTTTCTTTTCAACCACTAACTTAAACTTGGAAATTTGTTTAACTGTTGAAATCGATTGACCGAAAGCTACTTTATTTCATGGGTTTTTTAGCTTTTACAATTTTTTTCGAAAATGACTTCAATGATTTTCCTTAAACTTTCTATAGTTCTTAGACTCGTTTATACCTAAAACTTTTATTATAATTTTTTTCTTGGGAATATTCTGGGTGGAATTCTGGGGTGGGAGTTCGTATATGCATAGAGGCTGTACAAATATAGTTCGGTTAATAAAGATATTTATGTATTATTCTATTTATATATTTTTTAAATAATCGTAGGGTTTTTTATGTTCTTTTAACCAACAGCGAGTTTCATGTAAAAGAAAGTACTGTTACGCTTCGCAGCCGATATTAGTTTCTTTTACCACTATTTAGTAAAGGAAGTATTGTAATCAGGTCGAATTTTAGATTTCGAGTTTTCACCGGAAATATATATTTTGAGGTTCCCTGAATCCAAATTATCTGCTGCGAGGCGTCACAGTATTTTCTTTTACAAGAAACTCGCTGTAGGTTAAAAGAACTATAAGCACTTTATAATTACCTAGACAGAACTGCATGCATCCATGTTTCAACGACCTCTCACCCTTAACCCCAGAACCCTCCCTATTTGAATTTTCCTAGGAAAATGAATCGAATAAAAATTGTACGCATTAATGCGTCTAAGAACTATAGCTAGTTTAAAGCCTATAGATTCAAGTTGAGCTTTCGGTCAACCGATTTCAACCGAAAGCTTCGCAGCATAACTAGATGTAATATGTAGGTTAAATTCAAAGTTTGATGAAATTCGGATAACGCTTTCGATACGATATCGCTATCACACACAGATACATAGAGACTCACACACAGAAATATTTCCAACATTTTTTTGGATTCAGAGGACCTCAGAAGTTGTATTTCCGGTTAAAACTCGAATTCGACCCGATTACAATACTTCCATTACGTACTATATAGTTGTAGAGATAGAAATATTTATATAGCCTATATGTATACATGAATTTCCGCTCTTAACCCCGGAACCGTCCTTATTTGAAATTTCCTAGGAAAAAGTTTTTTTGATAAAAGTTGTAGGCATCAATGAGTCTAAGAACTATAGAAAACTTAAAGAAAAGCTTTGGAGTCATTTTCGAAAAAATTTTAAAAAACTAAAAAATTCATGAAATAAATCGCGGTTAACTGATTTAAACGATGAGCGTCGCAGCACTAGATATAATATGAAGGCAAAATTTAAAATTTTGTGAAATTCGGATAAAGCTTTCGATATAATATAGCTGTCACACACAGACATACTTCTAAAAACAACTTTTTTGGACTTAGGTGACCTCAAAACATATATTTCCGGTGAAAACTCAAATTCAAAAATTTGGCCCGATTATATTAATTCCGTTACTATATAGTAGTTACAGAAAGTAAAAACTGGTTTTTAAAAACATGTCTGTGTGACTGTGTGTGACAGCGATATCGTATCGAAATCTTTATCCGAATGTCACCAAACTTGGTATATAGCCTTCATATTTTAACTATTTATGTCGCAAAGCTTTTGTTTGTAATCGGTTGCCCGAAAGCTTCAATTAGTTCTAAGGTTTTTTGAGCTTTTTTAATTTTTTTTTTTTTGAAAATGGCTCCAACAATTTTCTTTAAGCTTGCTGTAGTAGTTAGACTTATAAATTCCTACAACTTTTAGTTGAAACTTTTTCCTGGAATAATTCAATTAAGGACAGTTCTAGGGTTAAGGTTGGCAGTTCGTATATATTCAAAGAGCAGTGGTCGGGGAACTTTTTTTACCACTACCCCAAAATAATTTTGCATAAGTCGATATTACCCCCTTATTTTGAAAGTGAGATAATCCATGTAATTTTTTTTTGCTTTTACAAATTTTCTTAAAAACCAATTGCATTAGAGATCTAAAACTTTCAGGATCTTATTATTTCATCAATACCTACAAACTCTCCAAGTATTGTTTTAATATCTTCGGGGAGTAAATTAACCGTACTTACACCCCTAGGGCCTTTACACTTTATATATTGAATTAATACACAAGAAAAAAAGTTGCATAAAAGCAATAAGTATAAAATACACTAAATAAAATTCTCATATTGGAACAAACAAAATTAAGTAATTGAAAGCTTTCCTTCTTTAGATGTTGGAGAATTAAAAAATTGGGGCTTTTTGATACAAGACAAATTTGAATAAAGTCTTCGGCCATAATAACACGCTTATAAAATAGCCATGGTAATAAATTTCCTTATTACTCTCAAAAATTTCATTTTAACCTCATTTGGGGTAATTTACCCCGGTTCCCCGACCACTGGCATAGAGGCTGTATACCTACATTTTGATTATGTAGATATTTATATATTACTAGCTGATACCCGCCCGCTTCACTGGACACAATTTAATTAGACTAATTGATTAATAGAAGCCATTATAGCAAAACTTTTTTTTATATTCCACCTTAATTCAATCTTGATTCAAAAAAGTTGATAAAAAATATTATCAAGTCTTAGTTTTTTTTACTCAAACTGATTCCATATACTTACTTAGTGATAATGTTTTTTGTTTAATGTAAAACGTTTACAGTTTCACTATTAAAGTAACAATCAAAATTCGAAAAAAAAAAAAAAAAACAATAAAAAAACAAAAATTAAAGTCGTAAATGACTGATTTTGTTTTTTACGGAAAGACCTTTTACATTGAGAGCTTAACAAAAACGTTTGATCAATTCGAAATTCTAAATCAATAAAAACGCTACCAAAAATCATATTTTCGATTTTCGCTACCAAATTTCAAAAGTTTTTATTTTGCTGCACAAAAGATATACATATTTTATATATTAAAAGAAGCCTCTAGGCTTCATTGAAGCCTATTTGTTCATGCCCATGGCGAATCTTCAAAAATCACACATTGAAAAGTCTTAGATTTAATTTTAATTTCGAAAGGGTAATAAAAAAATATAAGGACAATAATTTTGAATTTTCATTGTAGCCTTTTTAAATTTTCATTAGGAGCGTTGTTTTTATTGTTAAATTAATTTACCGTCAATATGAAATTCGTTAAATATTTAATTGTTATATCACTGTTGATTTCTCTTATACATAGATACGTACTGTGTAGTTAATTATGGAAAAATCATAGATAGATATAGATATAGACGAATACAGGACGCGAAATACAAATAAAAACATTCTGGAATCTGGAAGCGGATTGTATATTGTGTCAAAATTTGAGCTCAATTAATGCAAAATTTTTCGAGTTTTTGTCTTAGGTTAGGACCAACATATTATTTTTATATAATATAGAAGAAAATACCAATAAAACAGGCAACACGTACGACGTACCATAGTTAGTCGCTCTGCCAACATTTTTCTTTTTAAATCTGTTATATCTTCTAAGATTTTAATTTTTATCATATGCTGTAAGGGGCAATTTTGATCTACATGAAATGCACAACGTATCTAATGTAATTAATTGGGTAAGGAATAACACTGTATTGTTTAAAATAGCTTGGTAAATAACCAATAATTTTTTGTAATATGTAAAAAATAAAAATGGTTCCTGTGGGTTATCCTTAGAATATAGACATATGTCGTGGTAGACTTTTTTATCAATCTTTTTAAGATACACAGTTTCGCCGCATATATGTTTGATCTATCTCATAAGGTTTAGCCAGCGTTTGCAATGTAAGTGCACAAAAATATGTTGGTTATGACATAACATTACAGATCTTAGAATTTCCCAACTCATCTCTGCTATAATATGCATGTTTTATACCTATGAACCTTTCTCTTGAATCACTCTGTCAATTGCTGAAAACTGCATTAAAATCCGTTGTGTAGTTTAAAAGATCTAAGGGAACAGACAGCGGAAGCGACTTTGTTTTATACTATGTAAAGATTCAATTTATACTTTTTTTATCCATGTGGGCTTTTTTATGTTATTTTAACCAACAGCGAGTATGATGCTAAAAAAAGTACTGTGACGCTTCGCAGCAGATATTTTAAAAATAATTAAGTAATTGTTATGGATATATTTTAATGTATCCTTATGTACATATTTTTCAAATGTCTTGCATCTTCTTTCCACTAGTGTAAAAGTAGCTTTGTCTTGTCGTCTTTCACACGAGCTGAGTGAAAAGATAAAGTGGCACGTTTAATATCTAGAACGAATTATAATATATATTTTTTTTATTCAGCGTTCCATTTATCATAATTTAATAAGTTAATAAAAACAATGTTTTATTTATTTTATTTTATCTGTCAATATGAAATAAATAATAATTATATGGTATTTATTTAAGACAAGTTGTACAGTGCTATGGTTGTATGGATGTGTGTGTGTGTGTGTGTGTAGAAGAAACATGCGATATCTTTGTCCCACACGCGATACGCAATGAAATATCCTTCCTTGTTACACTTATCATACTCCACTTTAAACGTAATACAATGTACATGTTGTTAAATGCAAAAGTAAATTTTTCTCAAAACAAAACTAAAAATTAATTTTTCCCAAAAATTATTTTCATTATAAAATATTTCAACATTTTCGTTACCATACACATTTCTCTCCAGTGTTTTTAGTTTGTTACAAAATTTAATTTATTAATTATTTATTTATTTATTGTTTATTTGTATTTTAATTTGTTAATATAAAACCTCGACTGATAACGTTTGAAAAAAACATATCATATACACACAAACGTCTGTTTAACCGAATGTGACGTAGTTCATTCAAAGATTATTTCATTTGAGCAATAATTGTGTATTTTTTACTTATTTGGAACATTAAAAAAACGATAATAAATTCATGGCTTACGCCATATACAAGACAGTTATTATAAAGTATTGTTGGATTGTGGATTTGGATCCCATTTTCCAAGACGTACCCCTCCAAATGGATGTTTTAAGAAATGGTAAGGTGTTTTAAAACTTTTATTCTAAAAAAAAAACTTAAACATAACCTTACAATGAGAGTATGGCAATTGAGCGCAAGCGCAAGGGGCGTTACACACTTACAACATTATACAGTTATTTCTTGTTTTTATATATTTCATCTCTCGTTAACCCTCTATAGTCGCACCTCCCTAGTTTTAAAAGCAGTGGGTACATCTAATATCAATAACCTTAAAAAACCATAGTATCATATTTAGAATTTTAAGAATTGTTTGCATTGTAAGAACTTAAACGTTTTGATAATTAATATTTTTAGTCTCAAAAATATGGGAAAATTAGTTTTTCCACCATAAATACTCTGTTTGTTTTATTTTCTGAGATTGTTAATATGAATATGAAAAAAATTTTTCTGACCTTTAAAATAAACTACAAAATAACTCATAACTTAACCCCCACCATACGTTGATGGCGTTCAAAATCTCTACTTCCTAGAGACAGCATTTTTGGAGTTACTCTAACCTCGTGTAAGGTAAAAGAAGTATTTCATTCACGAGACAGTTTTACATGGGAGAAACAAAATTTCTGGCTGATTGATCGCTCGTTTTTATTAGCCTTAAATCCCACTGCATGATTGCTACAATCATAATACAACTTTATAATAATGAATAATAATAATCAAGGGTGCCAATCTAAAAGTGCTCGCAAATAAACGACAATAGCTGTTAAAGATGTTGTTAATTTAAGATTAGATTTTAGATTTTTCCAGACAAGGAAGGCTAAAAACTAGTCCTGCGAGTTTTTAAACTCTTTGCGTGTCTAGATAGATTGAAATACGCCATTGAGATAAAACTTGTAGCACAAACATTCGCTGTTTATTTTCGATCATTTGCGGGCACTTTTAAATTGGCCTTCTCATATCTTCATGACACATTGACTCATGACTTCATCACTTTCCTTAAACCCAAATTTTAATCCCCTCTTTCCTCTATGAAATGCTAATAAATATTTTACTTTATGTAATTATTTAAATCGGTAAAGTTCAAAATCCGGTTTTCACCATGTTTGAGGGCCTCTGCATCCAAAAAAGTGGTTTTTTGAAATATGTCTGTCTGTGACAGCGGTATCGTATCGAAAACTTTATCCGAATTTCACCAAACTTTGAATTTAGCTTGCATTTTACATCTAGTTGTGCTGCAAAGCTTTTGGGTGAAATCAGTAAACCGAAAGTACCATTTTATTCTAGGAGTTTTTGAGGTTTTTTAATTTTGTTCGAAAACTACTTTAACGATTTTCTTTTATCTTTCCAGAGTTCTTAAACTCATTGATTCTTACAACTTTTATTTGAAACTTTTTCCTGGCAAAATTCAAATAAGGATTGTTCTGTGGTTAAGGGTGGGATTTCGTATATATGTCGTAGACACATCGTGAAATTAGGCATATCGTGAAATTAGTTATGTCCTAAAAAATAAACATGTTTCTCCCCTCATTTTTTTCACCACCAACTACTCACCTTCGTAGTTCGTAGGTTTACACAAAAACACTCTTCTCTCCTTCCAAGCCAACCAACCAATCCACTCCGGTCTATATGAAATCATAAAATGTCTCTAAAGTTTACGATGTGTCTACTTTCACAAATTTAATACAGTTTACAAATTGCATATAGATCTGAGGGGGTGGGTGTGGGGTTGGAAGGAGAGAAGCGTGTTTTTTTTTTGTGAAATGTGCATGAAAAGACTAATTTTACGATAGGCCTGATTTCACGATGTGTCTACGACATATACATTAAGGATATGTTAATATAGTTCTGTTTGTATTTAGATATTTAAATATTATTCAATCTAAGATATTTTTATAAATCGTGGGGTTTATTTATTCCCTTAACAAAGGTATTAGTTAAACAAAATACTGCTAAACTGGTCATCGGTAGTATGAAACCCTTCTACTGTGAGTTATACTAACATTTGCTCAGTTGTTTTTGTAAAGTTGCTATAGAGCAGTGCCTTTTGAAGATGTTGCACCAGTATGAAGTAAATAATGAGTGTGTTCTAGATATAAAAGTAAAACCGGACATTGTATGTTTAAATTAAAATTATAGCGACTTTTCTATATTACGCTTGACTTTTTGGAACAAAGTTCCTTTATTAGGCTTAGAGTGAAATCGTAGTGATGATAACGTAACGGAAAAGTACCTAGGCGACCGTTCTTTTCTTTCTTTTTCTATTTCCGATTATCACTGCTTGCCACTAGTGATTAGTGTTATTAAGTGTGTCAAGTGAAAGAGGGGAAATAGAAAAATTGAGGGAGAGAAAAGAAGAAAAAATTTATTCTACAGGCTGCTAGATGATACGCTTGCCGACTTTACTAAAGCATACAAGTTGTAAAATGTATATTCTTTAAATCAAATCTTGTAATTAAAATACAAATACAAACTTATTCAAAAAAATTAAAAAATTTTTATAAGAAATACATTTTCATTTATAAAAACAAGAAAATTGAAAGAAAAAAGTTCATTTTTGAATTTTCCTTTGAAACTAAAGAGCATTTAGAGTTGAACGTAAGGAACGACGTTTTTTAAAAAAGGTTTTTATATTAATTATTTATTTGAAGTGGTGGCAGGATGAGAGATTTCCTGTTTGAATTGATTTTCAAGCTACTTGTTTTTATTTGAACTTGAAATAGTGTCAAATACGAAGTTACCAATCAATATTTATGCGTCAAATCAGGACAAGATTTATTTTACAAGTATTAAATATGAAATTGAAAAATAACATAACAAACCTCGTTCCAGAAAGGAGTTTTTTACGACTCAACTTGTTTTGTATTGCGCATGACTTGTACTGTACAATGTATGTTTTTATTTTCATCTGGAACGTACTTAATATCAAGGCGTAAGCAAATATTTTTGGAAAAGCGAGTTCTAAAAAAGTGCACTTATATAAGGAGAAAGTACTACAGACAATGTGCTTTGGTTTGACGAGTTATTGCATGAAAAATTCATTGTTTTCATTATTATTTATAGCGTACCGGTACTGGTACAGGTACCACAGGTTGGAATCCACTGCTATAGAGGAAGTGATCTTTTCAATAATGTCAATTTTTTGAAGAAAAATTAATTTGAATCAGGGACTGGGATGGTGTACTATTATATTGGCTAGTGTGTCGTTATGAAACAACGGGACGAAATCGTTGATGATCCCTCGTTATATATCCGGGTTAAAAAAGGCCTTCTTAGCACAGATCGTTGCTTATTATTAAATAATATTCATTTCATTTATTCGCATTTGTCTTGTTTTGCTTATTCTTTGTCTTTGTTTTGACCAAATCGAAAAATATTTGTGCGTAAATTGTTTGTCTTTTCGTCGTTTATAATACTTGTACCTTTTCTTTTTGAATAAATACTCATTCAGTCCGTGCAAATATTAGTGTCGATTTGTTGAGACGCTCGACTCAAATGTAACTCATTTCGATTTTCATATTGAATTCATATTGATTGTGTCAGTGAACCGTTTTATACTTTCTTTAATTCCGTGATTCATCCGGTTCAGGTGTTATATATGAAATGAACTGCTCGGGAAAATTTTATTGGGTATGTTTTTTTATTTAACATAATTATCAATTTAATATTACGATAACCTTTTGTATAGAGTCGTTATCGAACAGGCGTATTACTTTATTTTACTATCATACTATGTAGTAAAAGAAGTGTTGTAATTGGATCGAATTTTCGTTTTCGAGTTATCACCGGAAATACACGTTTTGAGGTCCTCTGAATCCAAAAAGTGGTTTTTAGAAACATGTCTGTCAGTGTGTCTGTGTATCAGTGTGTCTGTGTGTGACAGCCATATCGTATCGAAAGCTTTATCCGAATTTCATCAAACTTTGAATTTAGCTTGCATTTTACATCTAGTTGTGCTGCGAAGCTTTTGAGTGAAATCAGTTAACCGAAAGTACCACTTTATTCTAGGAGTTTTTGAGGTTATTCAATTTTTTTCGAAAACTACATCAACGATTTTCTTTTATCTTTCCATAGTTTTTAGACTCATTGATTACTACAACTTTTATTTGAAACTTTTTCCTAGGAAAATTTAAATAAGGACGGTTCTGGGATTTAGGGTGGGAATTCGTGTATATACATATACAGTATTATATATAGTATTAATATTACTTTTTATTATTACTATATCGTACAAGAAGTATTGTAATCGGGTCAAATTTTGGATTCGAGTTTTCGACGGAAATACACTCTCCTGAATCTATTAAAATAGTTTGTAGAAACATGTGTGTCTGTGTGTGACAGCGATATCGTAAAGAAATCTTTATCCGAATTTCATCTTGGAATTTTGCTTGCATATTACATTTAGTTGTACCAGGAAGCTTTCGGTTGAAATCGGTTGACCGAAAGCTCCACTTTATTTCTTGGGGTTTTGAGCTTTTTCAATAATTTTCGAAAACGACTCCAAAGAGTTTTTTTTAATTTATAGTTATTAGACGTATTAATGCCAACATACAACTTTTGCTTGAAATATTTTCCTAAGAAAAATAAAATATGGAGAGTGCTAGGGTTCAGAATGGGAGTTCGTATAAACATATGTACGTACTGTATGCATGTAGTTCTGTTTAAATAGTTATAAGGTGGATATAGTTCTTTTAACCAACAGCTAGTTAAAAATAAAGTACTCTGACGCCTTGCAGCAGATATTTAGAGTTATGAAGTTCAAAAACTTCAAAATTAAAATTCCAAATTTTATATAAATAATCACTTCCCTTAAAGCAATGTCTTTAGATTTTAATTTTGGTTTGAATTTCATAAACAACCATAACCCCAACCGATATCCACCAAAACCATCGCGGCACAACTAGATGTTATACGTATGAACGCAAAATTCTAATTTTGGAGAAATTCGGATAAAATTTTCGATACGATATCGATGTCTGTGTGTGGCACACAAATTTTTCTGAAAACCATTTTTTCAGAGGATTTAGGGGACCTCAAAACATGTTTTACCGTTGAAAGCTCGATTTCGAAAATCGACTCGATTACGATTCTTCCTTTACTATAGAGTAGTAAAACAAATTTTTTTATTTTTTTAGTTTTTGAGTCTCAAAAAGTTTTTTTTTAGTGACAGCCAAATTTCATCAAACTTGGAAGCTCCAATTGTTGTAGTTTTTGACCTTTTTAAATCTTTTTTCGAAAATGCCTTGAACGATTTTCTTTAAACTTTCTATGGTTCATTGATTTCTACTTTTATTTGAAACTTTTTCCTGGAAAAATTAATATAGCAACGGTTCTGGGATTAGCCGTGGGGATTCGTATACCTATATAATTATTTGGCCTTGGCTTATTATGCACAATCGCCACAGATATGTACATACAGGCTGTATACAAATTACTTTCTTTTACTATTATATATTAAAAAAAGTATTGTAATCGGGTTTTCACCGGAAATACACGTTTTGAGGTCCGCTGAATCCAAAATGGTTCTTAGAAATATGTCTGAGTGTGGCAGCGATATCGTATCGAAAGCTTTATCCCAATTTCACCAAACTTGGAACTGAGCCTGCATATTAAAAACATCTAGTTGTGCCGCGAAGCTTTTGGTTGAAAACGGTTGACCGGAAGATCAAATTTAATTTATGGATTTTTAATCAACGCAGCAGATAATTTTAACAACCGTGGGATTTATTTTTTTTGCTTTGAATCAGAAGCGAGTTTCACGTAGAAAATAGTTCTGTGACGCGTCGCAGCAAATATTTTATATGGTAGTGAAAATTTTTATCAATAGATTCCCACAGAGCGTAATGAATACGTATAAGTCTTTGATAAAAAAAACTGTAGTCATATAAAATTACCAGTGTATACTAAAAGCAAAATGCACTATGAATCTATTTGTAAAAATTTGCAGTGTTATTGAATTTGATTGAAGATTTAATAATGGGAATCGAAAAAAAATCAATATTGTACGTCTTATATTTTGTGTAATTAAGGTGGGGAACAAATTAATGAACATTAAGTGCGACCCTAGTAAATTTTGCCGTGACGGTAATCTAAAATTGATTTTCTTGGACTGTTTTGTCACAATTCGGGTCATTTAACTGTCTGATAATGTAATGTTTATTTATTTTTTTTCGTCTTGTTTATTTTTGTCATTTACTGTTTGCTCATTTCTGATGTGAGTTTTTTCAAACGACTTGTTCCTCTCCTGCCCATTATTTTCCCAACGTTTTTTTTTATTTTTTATTTATACACTTAAAATATGATTTTTGTCTGTAATTTTTTTATTCATTCTTCCAACAATGGATGAATGTATGTTGTATGAAGTTTGAAACGTTGAATGTGGTAAATATTCGCGGTGATTTTTCAAGTTGAATCTGAACAACATCGCACTTGTTTTGCTTGTTGTTTGTATCACTTTGTTGACGATTATATTTATTGAGTATTGTGTGTTTGTGCCTGATCTAAGTCATAAATCACATGATCCATGAAATATCGCACATGTCACGGTCATTTGCCAAAAGAAATCCTTACCAGCCGCCTACCGCAAACAAAATTTAAAAAAAACGATCAAGTGCGAGAGAAACTTGCAGTAAAAAGGTTTCGTACCACGAATGCATCATTTGCATTTTTTTTTTTTAATGAAACAAATTTTTGGATCTAGAAAATTGATGTAATTATAAAACCTTAATAAATCAGGGCCGATAATTTTTGAAACCAAAAAAAATTATAGTAGAATGAAACCTATTGGAAAAAGAAGAGAATATAACAGAAATGAAAGGAAAAATAATTTATGAACGATCTGTGGTCGGGAAGTGGAAGGGGGTGAGTTTTTAAGGGTAAAAACGGTTTATCTTGATTTCCGGCAAAACTACAAGTCCTATGGAAAAAAGTTAAATTAAAAATTTTTAGGTGATAAGAAAATCTACAACTTTTGTATTTATATTGTTTATCATAACCTCAACATTTTTGTGAAAAATTCAAATAACCAACTTTTAGGGTTTTTTTTTTAATTTTTTTTTTATTTTACAAAAAAAAATTTGTGAAATTTAATGAGAACTTACCTTTTTATGTCTCAAACCCATTGTAACTTTTTTGATTTAAAATATTTGTTTTTCCACCTTATTTTGACTTAATATCGAAAAGGCTCTCTAATTTACAATCGAAAATTCTCACGTCAAAATATCTGCTTTTTTAAGAAAGTCGAGGAGCTTTTTGTACGTTAATATTTTTACTTTCTGATGGTTCAAAAAATATACATTACAATGTTAAATGTTCTCAGAAAATGCAATAATTAAAGTGTACATTTTAATAAATTGTATAATTGTATTGTATAATTCTCAAAATTGTTTAATTTACGTTGAGCTATTTATTAAAATTTTCTGTTTAATTATTGTATTTTCTGAGAACATTTAACATAGTATTGTTTATTTTTGCACTATCAGAAAGTAGAGATTTCAATGAACAAAAATTCCACCGACTTTTTTATAACAAGATCACTTAATGACGTGGTTTACTAGATAGGTGCCCTATACGCCAGTAGTCCTGGGTTCGAATTTCAATGAAAACCCAAGATTTTTTCATGTGTTTTCAAATTTGTCGCTAATGACAATAGTAATTGATGCGCCATTAAATAAATTTAAAAAAACCTTGGTTATTTGATTTTTTCACATAAATTTTGAGGTTATATGAAAAAGTGTTGTAGATCTTCTTATTACCTACAACTTTGCTATTAAACTTTTTTCCATAACAAGTGTAGTTTGGCCGTAAATCGAGATAAACCATTTGTACTCTTTAAAAATCACCCCTTCTACTTCCCAAACTCAGATCCACGTAAATTATTTTTCCTTTCATTTTGGTTAGAGTCTCCATTGGGTTTCATTTTACTATAATTTTTTTCACTTTTTACCATTTTCAAAGGCTTCAGCCCTGGTCTATAAATATAACTTAGAAGTATGTATTGAAAATGCATGTTATAATTTATTTTTTCATATTATTTATGTATTTTAATAACTTCAAACGTAAAATTTTAAATCCTTATTAATTAAATTCAAATAATTTTAACATAATTTACGAGTATGCTGGATTCTAAGGAGGAAAATTTCGAAAAAATTTAAACAACTCTGGATTACTTTCTAATGTAGCAGATCCATTTTAAGGGTGGCGAATAAAAAAAAAATGTTATTTATTCTAGTATGAATCACCCTAATATCTATGTATATTACGTTTTTTTATTTATAGCCAGGTCATAGTACAATACAATACAGTAACTAAACAGAAATAAACAATGTCTATGATGTGAAATGCGATAGCCTAAATGAGATTTTATAAATTTTATGAAGTGTTACGTCTTTGTATAGTATTTCTTTTAACATGAAACAATATTACGATACATTGTAAGAATTAAACTTTGATTTCAATCTTTACTGAACCCACAGAAAGTTGGAGCTGTCTACTTTTGGACTTATAATTACTTGAGCTATGTAAAAAAAAATAGTTTTCAACTTTTTTAGTTTCAACTAATTTAGTCCTTTCAACCGTTTATTTTGACAATCACGGTCGTTCTCTTCAATAAAACGTCTTCAGTTTCACTTACGAGCACGCAAACTCTTCTTAAGTGATAACTCAAAGTGATAAAACTTTACCTAAACGCTGCACATATACCATGGCAATGAGAGTAATCGTTGCTTTAGCGTATTCTTAGTATACTTATGTTTATAGGTTATAGATGATTTGGGTCATAGTGACCCCAAAAAACCATATCAACAAGACATTGATAGGTACTAATGGGTGGAATCTGAGATGTAAAATACTTGGGTCATCCCAAGGATTATCAAAAATTATCATTTCAGAAATGTTTTTAATTCGGTCACAATGACCCGACGTGACTACTTATGCGTAAGGCCTACTAAAATCTAATTATCTCATACTCTTTATGAAACACCAAACAAGAGAAATCTATTAATAACATATGTTAGGTTGAGTTTATAAGGCCATAAAAAAATCTCAAAATTGGGAGTGCATCTCAAACTTGCCTTTTACCTATGTACAGTTTTAATTTTGAACATGTTAAAAAAATCTCGAGAAAAATCTGAGCCTAAAAATAAACAAACCACATATTAATTCTTAAAGGTAACCTTTTCTAAAGTTTTTTTTTTCTTAAAGCATACCCTACATGTGTCCAGTCTTGGATTTATGATTGTTCCCTTATCTTACACATTTGGCTTTCAACGTTGCTAGATCAGACTCCGCACTTTCTCTCACCTGCTCGTTTTCTCCTCTCTTATCTCTCGTCCTATGTGAACTTTATAGTATTTGAATAATATTTTATTTACTAAACAAACACTTGTATATGCTTGAGCATAAAAAATTAATATTATTTTCTTTAATGACCTTTAATGATATTTTCCTACAGAATTTCATCGTTTTCCATAAATTTGTTTTTCATAATGAACTTTTTTTGTCAAATATTTCCATTTTTCCATAAGAACACATGTTAAAATTTTACTTTCGGCGAATCCTTGGCGTTCCTTTAGTTAAATATTATTGATTTTTTTGTTACAATCTGTAAATAGGTTTTAATGTATTGGAAACAACTTTAGTTCAGGGTTCATAAAAGAAACATTCTAAGCATTCAAGACTTATGGTGCTTTTGTCGCAGTTCCCGATTATACTACAGCACTGTTCGTGAAAATTTTAAAATAGGAACCCTTTAATTTTACTCCATATACTACAACTTCATAATATGAACAGTATTTAGGGATGAAAAAATTGTTAACCAATTTAATGTAAAGAAAGTGACAGATCAAGAGTGAAAATGATATCCTCTCCTATCTCTTTTTTGATTTAACAATACGAATGCTTTAAATAATACCCCACCATGCGAGTTTACGACTCCAAACCTGTTTTTTCTAGAGATAGCACCAATAGCCACGTTAGTGAGAAAAATCAATTCAAAATTTTGTGGGGTCACTTTTACCCCATACTATTACATAGTTTTAAAAAAATATGTCTTATAATGATCGATCAAACTCTGATAATCAGAAAAAATCTTTTAAAAAACGAATCTAGAAGCTTAAATAATGTTATTCCTAGATTTTACTAAAATTTCATTGCAATCTAAAGTCCATGACATGGGTTTATCTTATAACCAACTGCTCCCTCTTCTTTTGCTTCCCCACCGCCACCGCCAGCCTTTTGTCTAGATTTACTTTGCATTTTATTAAAATTAATGTTTAATCTGATATAAAATTATAAATGGTTTTGGATAAGGTATACACATTGCCACCCCGATCCTAATTCGTGCATGCTTGAAAAGCACTTGATATGGGCTAGCGGCTCATCGTATCGTACACCCTTATTTGTATGAGTGTATTAATGAAAATTACTATAGGGAAAAAGAAAAAGGGAATTGGGATAAGTGAGTTAAGTCAAGGTTATGAGGTTACATGTCGTCATATTTTTATTTCGGTTATTTATGAACTGGACCTATTCAGGCTCATTACTAACGACTAAGGGATGTTGTGCAAGGGGTAGCACACCTAGGTGTAGCTTGCGATAAGAGCCATGTGGTGTGAGGGGTTTTTTGTTGTATGTAACCCTTTTTCTTCTCATTAATATAATCTATGTTTCGAGAATTTAGCTGATTTTTTTCTGGAAAAAACTTTTCTGCTTGTAACAATAACATTGAAGTTTTTCTTGTCTGTATGTTTTATTATTTTATCATTTTTTTGGAATGTTCCCGTTGGAAAATGGTTGGAAAAGTTAAGCTTGACGTGATTTTCATATTTGTTGTAAGTGTATTTACATACATTTCCTTTTATGTAAACCGACATCTGTTACTTTCCAAATCATACACAGCCTTATTTTCCGCGGAAAACAAAACACTCACTCACATTTTCTCAACTTTACATTTTCCCTTGTTCCTAGAGGATATATAGCCGTACACAGACACAGGAATGGGAAACACATGCACGTTTCCACATACACATATGCAGCAACCCTTCACATTTTCCATCATTTCGAAAAGGAAAACTCCGTGAAATGCAAAACAGTGGGAAATGTTCATTATTTCAATTATTACGATTCCAAGACAAAGCAAATCATTTGAATATCCTGAAGAAAATTTTTTGTCCTCGATTTTCATCCGTGACGCGCTCATCCATTTCGGAACCCGTTACGATAATGAGATAAGTTTTTCCCACTTGATTAATTGCTCGATCAATTCGTCAATCTAATGGAAAATGACCGAAAACATTTTCCAGCATGTTACCTCGGGAAAACCCTTGACAGAGTTGCAATGTTTTGTTGTTTCGGTCGTGTTATGTTTAGAGATAGTGGCTACGGGAACGGCGAAAATTAGATCACTTTTTCGATTTTACCGATTTTATTTTTAGGTAAATTTGTTTGGAAATTAGTTGATACGAATCCTGTGCATTAATATTGTCTTGAACTATATGAAAATTATAGATTGATGCCAAAGTAACATAAATATTTATGTTTGGGGAAATCATCGTCAGCTCTTTCCGACTATTTTTAGATAAATCGGTGACTTTTCCAATCGTTCTAGAATCAAACGTTTCACGCAGTATAATTTTTTTACTTCACAATAGAAAATATTCTCAATACAATAAAATTTTCCAAGAAAAAAAAATCCCTATAACCTCATTAATCAGTAACGTTTTCTTAAAATAGTTTATCAAAATATGGAATTGACATAGGCCGTTTTCCAATTACGAAGCATTGTGCGATTTTGTGCTTCATAACATTGCATAATGCTGATGTTAAATTGGAATAACATTAGCGTTGATTAGTTTGTAAATGCTACAGTAGAGTGCGTAGAGTGCATCCGTTTCTCTAGGTTTTGAAGAAAAATTTTCTAAGTTAAGCCAGATTAGGAACCTTAACAGTTTTGTGTAATCGCATTATTAACTAATTGCCCTTATATATTAAATCTTAATTTTTTAAAATAAAATTTCAAAAACAAAAATAAAGTTTCAAAGGTAGAAAAATCCTTTTTATCATCCTATCCAGATGATAATGACCAATAATGACAGATGACAAACACACTTCAATAATGTTAAATCATGTTTTTATCTTAAGTTGTTGGTACCACTGGCCCATTAAATTTGTAGGCAAAGCTTTTTCGAATGCTCTAAAGTGCAATGCGCATCTGTAGTTGGAACCCTCTATGCTACAAATGCCACATTTTATGCTAAACGTGATTATACCGGTTAACCGATTATATTTGCGGACCCAAGGAACCTCAAAGCATGTATTTTTGGTGAAAACTCGAACTCGAAAATTGAACCCAATTACAATATTTACTTCACTGTACAGTAGTAAGAGTTACTAGTAATAGTTTACTGTGAATATTATGACAAACTATATTCAAGTAACTTAAGAAGAGAGTCACTGATTAACTTGATTTTCAAGCTACTTGACTTTACTTTCAAATTACTTGACTTAAATTTTATTTAAAAAGTTTTTTACTTTCTTTTACTACTTTATAGTAAAGGAAGTATTGCAATCAGGTCAAATTTTGTGTGTGTGTGTGTGTGTGTGTGTCTATGTGTGACAGCGATATCGTATCTAAAAATTTATCCGTATTCTACTAAACTTGGAATTTATAGCCTGCATATTACATCTAATTGTGCCACGAAGCTTTTGGTTGAAATCGGTTAACCGGAAGCTTCACCTTATTTAATGGTTTTTTTGAGCTTTTTTAATTTTTTTCGAAAACGGCCCCAACGATTTTATTTAAATTTGCTACAGTTCTTAGACTAATTGATGTCTTCAACTTTTATTTGAGATTTTTTCCTGGAAAAATTCAAATAAGGATGGTTCTGGGGCTAATGGTGGGAGTTCGTATTTTTTTTTAACTGGTGAAGTTGAAAAAATCTTCAAAAGACACCAACAGGGATGAAATTGAAGATGGTGTTGGTAGTGTGGGAGTTCGTATAGAACACATAGTACAATGCATAGTACACATAGAGGCTGAATACATTTAGTTCTGGTTGTATAGTTTTAAGTACTGTGACGCCTCGTAGCAGATATTTACTTCTAACATAACCCTTTTCTTTTAAAAAAAAACCTTATCATTTCTTTTTTTTAAAAACAAAATTTTACGATATGTACATAAATTAGTATTAAGTATTATTGCACAATAGTATGAAAGTATGAAAAAAAAATTATTTTAAATAAAAAAGGTTGTATTTGAAGTAAAAACAAATGTATTTATATATAAGATGAAATTAAGCTTCGCATTTGCATTTCAAGGTAAAAGTTTTAAGCTCAATTTTATTTTCCAAAATGCCCAGACTTGATGAATCCCTACGATCCAATGTTATCGTCGCCATTGTCGCAAGAACAATTGAAGAAAATGATTAAAAGTGATGACCAAAAACATGTTCTATTGTCCTTCCTGTACGGTTATCTTAGTTACTCTGACGACGTTGACATCTTTAAACACACAATTGTTGCAACTCCATCGATATTATATACGAGTATCATTTACCTATATCATTTACCATACTGTTCCATACATTTTAATTGAGTTTTTTGGATATTCGGTTCTTGCAAAAATAAAAATTATACCGACATACTTAGCCAATTTGAAGTGGATAACGTTTTAATATGGAAAACATAAAAATCGGAGGTGTGAGAGAGAGTGTAAGTCACATATATACGCACATACAATGTTTACGTTTATTAAGAAAGCCAGAAGAGCTGAATTGGATGAATATGTATTATTTAAAAAAATCAGGGAACATATTCGAGGACTTAATAGAGTAGATGTGTTAGAGGTGTGCAAAATTAATCAAAATTAATTATGACTTCAAATTTGCTCCATCGCTGTTGCAAAGAAAAAGATTTTTCAAAAAATTTCAAATCTTCACGCTTTTATTGTTTTTTGTATTTTTATTTTCATTAAATTTGTAGGATTTTATTATAATAAAATATTGCATTTGGAATGAAAAATATAACAATCATTTAGCTACGCACAGCGAAGCGGGCAAGTAACAGCCATTATGTACTTTATAGAAATCCAAAAAAGAGTATCGCGTCAAAGTCTTAGCTAGCAAGATATATTGCAAAAATTTTTTTAATAAAATCAGAATAAAATCGTCGAACTGTTAAAACGTATCACTGTATATTTGGGTAGGGGTTGTTTTATTTTAAATGGCAAACAATATCCATTTAGCCCATAACGGGGTAATAGCACATGAAATATATCGTATTTGAAAATGATTAACGAGACGATATATGTTACGGTAACCTTTTGACGGACAAAAGGCACCACGTGAACGAATGTCTAAATAATTTCGGGATATTTATCATAAATTTGAACAAATGCACCGGGGAACGAAAATAAGGGTTGTCCCGTCCAATTAGGGTTCCAGTATCGAGGATAATTTGAACGACATTTCATGAACTTAAAAAAATCACCTTACACATTGAAGGGTTCACAGACAACATGAAGGGTTTCAATTTTAAAAACGTGGTTTTACAGTTGACTTTTCACAATCTATGTCATTTATACTTTATATAGTTACTTGAAAAAAATTATTACAATCTACGATATTTGATCCAACGACAAGACAAAGTATCCTAGAAATAATTCAAAACCGTTTTGTTAATAATCGTAGTTTAATTCCTAAGTTTTCAATCAAAATACAAGCCAAGAGACTTAAACATAAACAAAATTATAACAATTAGGGGCCATCCATAAATTACGTCACACGAATTTCATTATTTTTTACCCCTCCCCCGTCTTTGTCACAACTGGTCATATTTGTGAGACCCACCAATCCTTAGTGTAACGTCACTTATTTTACAATTTTACATCTACAAATAATTATTGAATTAAAACAGCAGTTTCAAAATTTGTTTTATTTCAATATAAATGACAAAACAATTTGAACCTTATGTTTTTACAGATAGTGTTGCAAATGTTTTTGAGTTTTTCGTTAATAGGTCAAAGTTCGTGTTTCGCTAAACACTTAGATTAAAATAGATTTTGAAATGTGACATCACGAAATTTAGAACCACTACCACCCCCTTGTCACATAATGTTACACTTCGTCGGCCCCCTCCCTCCCCCTTAAAGTGTGACGTAATTTATGAATAGCCTCAAAATAAAAAAAACGACTTCAAAATAAATAAAAAATCTTAAACAAAAAATGCACTAAAAAGTAAAGAAATAATTGCATATTGTGTCTACAACTTACAAATTATTAGGATGATATCAAGGACAACTATTGTTATTTTTGGAGTTGGTGTCAGCCCAGGAAATACGAACATATAGCAATAAAAGATCAATATCTTATGAACTGTATTTTTCAAATAAACTTTTATGCAATATATTGTGACAATATCAATAGCGATCTTTAAACTACAAAATACCAATAACTAATTAAACCTTTCTACAAATGAACATTAATATTTATTTCCTTGGCTGACACCATCTCCAAAAATAACAATAGTTGTACATTATATTATCCTAATAATTTATAAGTTGTATGCACTACTTGATGACACAATTTGATAATGAAATGACTTGCGAAATCAATGCTTGGTTTTCTTTGGTATTTGAATATTAGTATTTGACTCGAGTTTGACTTAATTTTCAGAAAAATTTAGTTCAAGTAGCTTAAATTCCAAGTTTAGTGAGCATTGGGCTTTTACTAAATTTCGTCTCCAGAACCATTGACGTATTAAAACGTGGCTCTATGACTACTTTTTTACGAATCCATATTTTGAGTTATTGGTGAGCTACTTGAAGATTTTTTGACAATGCACGTAAGGATTTAGCAAGTCAAGTACTTGGACACTTTGTCCAATGACTTGAGCTTTGAAATGAAATAAGTTGCAAATTCAATTTCGAAATTGAGTTTGACTTGATTTGAAGTCAAATTTAAGTCAAGTGGCATAATATACACGATATTTAATCCGACGACAAAATATCATTGAAATAATAAAGGTAATTGAAGTAGCATGGGAATAAACGTTTCAATTATGAAAATGTATTCTTTGGCATGAAAATGTTAGACGGAGAGTTACATTAAGAACTCTGCGACATTTGATCCAACGACAATATATTCTTGTAGTAAAACGATGTAGTTTTTGATAAAAATTATCGTGTTTTCGTTTAAATTTCGTAGTATCAATCAAAACTGAAGCGAAGTAGATCATCGAAATAATATATTTCCAGGGAAATGACTTCCTCAGGGGAATGAAAATTGAAGTGTTGTGAAGTGTAACCCCATAAAAATTCTCGTTGATATACGTATTAAGAACGGTTTTTTTAGATAAATTAAAAATTTAAGTTAGTTTTCTTCTGTATCTATGATTGTATCGACAATTTTAAAAAGGGGTTCAACTTATAAAGAACTGTCAATGTTGGGCAAACAATTGCGATATGAAGCAAACTTTTATTTATTAAAAAAAAAGTTAAAGGTTTTAAATAAAAATAAAATAAAAATACAGCCTTAAAGGATGTGGGCAATGGGGGTGTGTTGGTTATTTTATCAAAGTAGCTGCGCTCAGCATATAGTCGAGGGTGTGAATGAAGGGTAGTGTTGCCTGAAGAGGGTAATGTGAATTCTACTTGAAAAAAAAATAGAAGAAGAAGGAAAAGAAATAAAGAACGAATTTGCAAGGCAGGAACTCGGATTTAAGTTTATGTTTTATAATAATATGAAGTCAAAGTAGAAAAGACGTGATGAGGATAAGTAGAACGAGGATGTGTCGACAGGAGGAAAGGAATCGGATAAATGGGGACGGGGTTGTGAAAAGGGGCGCTCCGCACCAAATTTATACGCGACATTGCGTTTAGTTGAAAAAGATATTATAATTCCATTTGCCGCTTCCTTCATCCGTATAGGAAAATTCAGAAATTTCCCTAAAAGAAAATATAAATGACAAGTTTATTATAGGAATGCACACATTGTTCCATTATTATTAATATTTCATTGTGATTAATGCCCACCCCTATTCGTAAACGACCGATCGATGGGGTTGGTCACATCGCTCTTTTATGCTGATCAGAACTATTTTTTTTTTATCTTATGTGTCTTATTCTTGGCTAGCAAATAAATTCAATTCACACTGCGATTTGAAAATGCATTCGAACGAGTCCCTGTTTTAGTTGTGCTCGTTTCCTGATTTGTGAGAGCTTCCCGTTTCTATCCTGCGTGTCCTTTTATCGTCCTTTCGACCACTGGCCTGTGAGACGCAGTGATTGTTCAACGTGTGTTTCACTCATCCGTGGTCCCAAATGGAGTGGGACACCATCCCTCAAACGGATAGAGTTGATGATCCCGACCCAGTCGGGAACAAGGGATTCGTGGTTGTAGAAAATCATCACCATTTATTTTGCACAAATTAGCGCAAGTAAACGGCATAAAGAACGGGAGATAAACGACAAAATGCTAACGAAAAAAAATTACTTCCCGAATAGCGCCGTTGTGGTTCCGTTATGAAGTAATCAACAAAATTTTCTTTCGGCTCCACTCACATATTCGTTCCCCCCTTTAAACGGTCCTCAAAGATAATAAAAATATAATAATTCACGTATCTCTAATATGCACTTCCCATTGAAACTTCTTAGTCTTGTTTTTTAGTGTTATAAAAACTATAACCTGATTCAATGATATGAAATTTTTAACTTATTAATTCTCTTTTTTTTATTTTATTTTTTATTTTTGGTGTTTTAAGTTGCTTTAACATCTAAAGTCATATCACGACTGTCTTAACACAGGGAATTTCTGTTGCTCAATTATATCTTAAGTCTAGGATCGTAAGTCTAGGTTTCAATGGGGATCGAACCCAGAACGACTTTATACATGAAGCGGAGGAACGCAAACCACAGTGCCAATAGGTGGTTTGATTCTCTTTTATGACTTTTATTTTCAACTATGTACTAAAGCAAGTATTGTAATCGGGTCGAATTTTTGATTACGAATTAATATTATACTTTTTTCTTTAGTGGAGACCCCCTCCCTCCATCCCATTCTCCCATCCAACACCTGTATTGTTTTTCAGATGTTTTGTCGTAGGGTATAACTTTTTTCAAGTAACTCTATATAGTATAACTCAAAGTAGCGTTTTAAACTAATGACCAACCAAAAGTTCGGTTTCGGGCAAGAAATCTAGTTTCGGTTTTAGTTAGTAAATGGCCGAGACTTTCGGCTGTGCCGAAACTCGAGTATTGGTGAAGAAAACGTTCAATCTTATCTATCAGAGCCATAATTGCAATGCAATGCCGACATATATTGTTATTGGAACAGCAATCTGTATTCTATCCTGTGAAAAACGGTTTTACAGTACATTTCCGCTCTACCTACTAGTGTTCCCAATAAGCAACTGTTTAGTGCTACTGGACAAATATGCTCAGATCGTCGGAAAAATCTGCTTTTCATAGCGTGCAATATAAGACCTTTTTAATTAAGAAATCTAAATTTACTAAAACACTTTTTTTCGTTAGCAGAAAGCCAGGTTAGGGCTCGTTCCCCCCGCACTGAAGCCTAAGGATTATTATACTCCTGTTCTGCTCATGTATCCCTGCTGTGCAAGGATCCTTGCTTACTCCAGGTTCAGCATTCTGCCTAGCAAAAGCAGTCCCTGTACTAAGCTTGCGCAATTTATGCCTGTTTGGGCGTTATTTATCCCATGCAGGTGTCGCCACTTTGTGAGGGTTTGCAGTCAAAAATGACATGGGTCGCGTGTTTCTCCCCATCCCCATACAATCTGCAATTGAGGTCTTCTTGAGACACCCCAATAGTCTGCAGATGCTTTTTCAGTCTACAGTGTCCGGTTATCAGTCCCATTACTGTCCTGAGTTGGTTACTTCCAAGCCGTAAAACCTCGGCGGTGAGCGAGGGGAAGATTTTCCCCAGCATTCTTTTGATGAGCTTCTGACTAAGAATTTATTGCCAGTATTTGTTTTGCTGCCGTTTCAGCCGACTTACATCACCCTTTTGACAGCAGATTTGGGGATCCACACTCCAGGCTCCGGGCTCACGAGTGGGGTCGTCGAACCAGCTCTTGCGCAGGTGTCATAGCTTCTTCATTTCCTTCAACTCCTTTATGCCCTTATGCCCCGGCACCCAACCTAGTTTGACTCGGTTGTGATTTGCCAAGTCATCCAGAAGTTGCCGACACTCCAGCACCAGCTTGAACTGATCGTTATATTGGCAATCGCCTTTAGCACTTCCTGACTGTCAGAGAGAATGTGTATGTTCCTATTCCGATAGCCCATATCCAGGTTCTCTCTAGCACATATGGCAATGGAAGTGACCTACATCTGACACTTCCCGTATATCTCGGCGTTTAGTACGCAGTACAGAATCTTATACAAGTATTTACTTATTTACAGGTATATCGGGTGTATAGTACGCAAACTGTTTTTTCTATAATTTTTTTAAAATTTTTATTTGTAAAATATGTTCTTGTTAAATACTTTGAAATTTAAAATTCTTTTAAAGATAAAAATTTTGAATGGATTATTGTTTATTATTTTAATCAAAAAAAAGAATTTGTCAAGATAAAATTTTATATCTGGCGTGTAGTACGCATTTGAAAAACTAAAGGGCTTTTTTGGTCTTACAGGTGCGTACTATATGCCGAGATATATTATTTGAGATGAATCATAGATTTCGGTTTTTATATGATTTAATCGATATTTCTTTAACTTAAGTGGTAACTTACTGAGTAGTAAGTAGGTACATACTTTTCGTACAAATTATTGTAATCTGTTTTTGTTAAGATTGAGACTAAAAATTAAATAATAAATGATAAGATATAAAAATTTTAAATATGTGTAAGGGGCTATTCATAAATTACGTATCACGTTTTTGAGGCTTATTTAAACCCCTACTCCCTTATTGTAAGAAATCATAAGATTACAACCACTTACCCCTTCCTCTTTATAGATATAAAGAATTTATAATATGTAGTCTGACCCCCCCCCCCCCCTAAATGCCTTACGTAATTTATGAACAGTCTCTAAGTAAGTTTCGGTTTCGGTTTCAGCCGAAACTGAAAGAAGGCCGAAAGTTCGGTTTCGGTTTCGGCTGAAAAACCAGTTTTGTTCGAACACTAATTTAAACGTTTTTTAATTTCTAGTAAATATTTTTTTATAAACTCAACGATTTAAACTTACCTTTTCTTTAAAAACGTAATAGTTCTGTGTCACTATGTTTTCATGGAAATAATTTCTTTGCTTAATAATGGTTATTTTATTGCTTTATAGTTTTCTTTCTGACTTTTCACGTTTTTCTCCTTTGTATACTTTCAGGGACATATCGGTGAATCTCCATTTGAGACGAACGAGTGGGGAAAAGCTCATTTCGCTGCGACAACAGCTTCTACTTGGTCCACTCTACATCCAGCTTCAATTCGATCTACAAACAAAACCAATGTAAGTCCAATTTGTAATTACTTCACTATTAACGACTCACGTTTATCGAATTAGCGCCTCACTGCAAAGACAATGAAGTTATTTTTTCAAAACCACTACTTCTATTTCCTCAAATTCCCATAATAAAATTAACAAACCTATTGTAACCCGGTTGAATTTTTGATTTTAAGGTTTTGCCGTGTGTGACAGAGCTATTGTATCAAAAGCTATATCCGAAATTCACCACATTTATAATTTTGACTTCATATTTTATTAATTGTGCCGCGAAGCTTTTGTTGGTTAAAATCACGTATTTTTTTATATTGATGGGTACCTTACCAGATCAGCCAATATGATAATGGCTGTACGGGGTAAAGATGATATTTGCACGTTTCACTTTGGGACCTCTCTAGAGATTTACATTCATCCTTGAGCGCTTTATTAATATTTGTTCGCGGCTGTTAAGCAACTTTTGAAATTTTTAGTACTCTTAGTCACTACAAGAAACTCGCAAACACTCCTGGGAGAGTCTTCTTTTTAGCCTCCTTTGAGCCTTTTAGACGCCAAGGCCCAGCGCCTGGGCAGTCGCACACTCATCCAAGGTGTTGAAATAGTTTCCCGCAGTCCGCTTGATGTATACCTCCAGGTATAGCATATTTAGTTCTTTGTGGATCTGAGAATTTCAGATAAACCAAAGGAATCCGATTGCTATCATGAGGACCTTATTTTAGAGTGCTTAAAGCTTCTTATAGTTACCCCTGGATACCAGATAGGACAGGCGAAGGTAATTATTGGTCTAATCATAGACCTGCATAGCATTAGAAAGCAGCCAGCATAGCTGCGACAGCCTGAAATTTGCGTCGTTTAGCTTACCTTTGATACAAATTGGGTAGTAGAAAGCCCCGCTTAATTTTTTTTAAGCTTGCCATAGTTCTTAGACTCGTCAAAACGTACAACTTTTATTTAAACTTTCAAATAAAGAGTGTTCTGGGAAAGGGGATGGGTGTTGGTATAAAAAAAAATCATAACTTAAGTTATGCTTGCTGGTGAAGCCTATGGGAGGAAATGATGCAAAATTTTACTTAACTGTTAATTTCAATTGTTGGTTTTGTTCAGTCCCCTTCACTTAAATACGAGAAATATTTTTTAAAAAGTGACCGATCGTGGCGAGTATCTCAGTACCTTTGAGTGGCGCTGGCAGGCTAGTTGAAAAACAGCTGTTAACTGTTGTTACACGAGTCATACGTCTCAAACATCCCCCTGCCCCTTGTTACTTAAACGTCTCAAATACTTATCAGAGTTATTAAAAATAAGTTATTAAATCATAAAAATACTTATTATAATTATTGTCATATAATAACAATAATAATAAAAACAATAAAATAATTTGCATGAAATTAAAAAAAAAAACTATTTCTCACCTCCGACCTCCATAAAATTATCTGCAAGTGGGGATAAAATAAGCCCATTTTCTGTAACATGGAGTTGTAGGGGGCTGATTTGACGAGTCGCAGCAGAAATTTATCCTTATCTATAGTGGTTTAGAATAAGACTTGGCTGTCTCATAGAGCGAGATGGAAGAGGTGAACACTCATAATACTCCTATTCTTTTTTTAACTTTTCATCAAATATAAAAATTTGTCGCATGAGTGCGACAAAAATTCAGTCATTTGGTGGATTCAAAGTATCATTTTACTTATCTATGGTATCAGTATCAATTATCCAATGGTACCAGTGGTATAGTAAGTGCAACTGGCACCCAACAAACAATACCTTTAACTACCCCTCCCCTCTCAGTATACGGATATTAGCAGTGCTTGGCGATTGCTAAGTTTTTCCTTAGAACGATTTTGCACCCCTCTCCCCTCTGCGACTGCAGGGACCAGCCTTAGAACATGAACATCCCTTACACCCATTGCGAGTGAGTACCATGGCAACTTATGTGATTTTGTTCTAATTTGGTTTCTAGTTTGGCTAATTGTTGACTTGACCAGTGATGATTCAACCAACTAGACATGTTTTGAGTTATTTTTACCGTTTGTATAATCTTTATCACGGGCTATTATTTTGCAATTTAAGCGCAAATCTCAAGGACATTCCATGTGAAATAACGCGGCACATTTTTTTCCGCTGCCATTGACCGATGGTATAAAAAATATTTGTTATTAATTTAATGAAAATGTTTGCAGTGGCATTAAATTGTCATTGTGCTGCACATTACCTCGAGGAATCTCGTATTCGTGATCTTTTGATACATTATTTTCAAAATGGTCAGTAAATAAATTTTTCAACTTTCCTTCGACTACTTATTTTGGTAAGATAGATAATATTATTCCTTCTCTAATTTTCAAATCTATAAAAATAAAATGATAGCTGTTTTCAAATATTTGCTTTTAACTCAAAAACTACTGGATAGATTTTGATCAATTTTTTTTGTTTTACTTCTTATATACTCGGGTTTTCTCTAAGAAAAGAATTTTCATGATATCTTAATTAAAAACAAAGTAATTAAAGATTTAAAAATGTTATTTTTTCAAGCAAAACGCGTTAAGCGGTGAAATTTTCGTCGCTTTGATAGATGGGGGCAAACGGTTTAATGCGCATGGGCTGGAGAGAGGATGTTTCTCCTTCCACTGCCTACTGATTATTTCATATTTGAGTATAGACTTAATGCAGCTCAGCGAGATATTAGATGTCATAAAGATTTTTTGAATTTTATTTCTTTAGCAGTTTTTAAAATATTTTTTGTCGGTTTTTTTTAAATTCTCTTTTAGCATTTTTTATATTTTACTATAAATACAGATTCAAAAAACATTTTTAAGTTACAATCGTTACAGTAATCAAATTACATTTCAACACTCCCTTTTATTATTGCATATATTTTTTAACCAGAAAAAGTTACTTAAGTTAGCCAGAAACATTTTTTAAAACTATATGCCCAAATTTTCTCTTTCAGAATCCGAAATTTCTCCAAGTGTTTAGTTATTAATTGATTAATAATTAATTTTTCAAAAATTTGCAACCTACAAATTATAATTGCTGTAAAATACAAAAAAGTCACTTTTTTGAGTTTTTTTCTTAAAAATTGCTCCTTAAGCGCATTTTCCGTATCAGCAAATGCTCCAGGTGTATAGTTAAAAAAATTTCAAACTCAAGGATTAAAATCGCTATAAAAGCCAAAATAGTTTTAAATTGAAAATTTTGTGTTTTTTTTTTTTCTTAGAGCTCTCTATCTGCTCTTTCCATTACGCAAATAATTGAACAAAGTCTTGCAAAATTATTAATAATTAATTATTTGTAACTATTTATACATGTATTGTTGTACTATGACGTCATCAAATACCGTTGGATCTTATAAACATGGACAGTTTAAAAATTGAATTACTAATTTACTATACTTATTAGTGATTCAATTTTTAAACTATTCATGTTTATAAGATCCAACGGCAGTTGATGAATAATTGATTATTAAAAATATTGCAAAAATTGAAAAGAATATTGAAAAGAGCAGATAGAGAACTGAAAAAAAGAAAAACAAAAATTTCAATTAAAAATTATTTTGGGTTTTATAACGATTTTAATTCTTGAGTTATTGAGTTATTGAACAATTTTTAAAAATTGAATTAATAATTAACAATACACCTAGAGCAATTGCGGATTCGGAAAAAGGATTCAAGGAACAATTTTTTGAAAAAAAAAAAATTTTTAAAAAAATGTTTATTTTGGATTGCATGGGTAGAAAATTTTATTTTTGAATTAACAAATTTTTGAAAAATTAATTAATGATTAACTAATAATGAGGAAATAAAAAACAAATAACTAACTTCTTTCCGGTTATTTTTAATATATTTTTGCTTCCAATTTTTTAAATGTTTTTCCTCTGTAAATTAAATATGTTTTTAACATAATAACCAACGCAGACGACGTCGCGGTTATCAGCTAGTTGATAATATTACTAAAACGGAAACGATAGATACTTATTATTGATTTCTACATTTTTTTTTATATCAAATACATTACACGTCATTACTTGACTTGATTTTCAAACTACTTGACTTAAATAAAGCTTGAAACCAAGCCAAATTTGATTTGATAATGATAATTTTCCAAATTTGATAAGACTGTAATAATATTATAGGAATTATAAAAGAACCTATGTGTAAAGTTTTTAATGATTTAATTCTATATTCACACATAGAGTTGATATTCCAAAAATTTTGTTAGTAGGTGGAAAGATTTAAGGTTTGCATCGTTATTGGTGAACATGAGCCGGTCAAAATCGATTTTTGATGGGACGGTGATTTTTTCAAATATAAATTATGGCTTTGGTTTATTTTTACGACACATAATTTGTATTATGGTTGACGGAAAGCGTTGTTTATTAAACATAACAAAACGTGATCGAAAGTTGCAACGTTCGCATCATCCAAATACAATGTGTGGGCTGAAATAATAAAAATAAAAAAAAAATGTATAATGATCTACAAAATCCAAGATCCAGATTTTATTTAGATAGGGAAAAAAATGTAAGACATTCATATCTTTTGTATGTGAGAATCGTTAAGAGGTTATGTTTACTCGTCGAGAAAATAAACAAACGCGCACTATGTCGATCTCTCCTTCTCTCTCTCTTCACATTATGATCTCTTCGTCCGACCAACAACATTTTTTTTTTCTCTTCGCTCCAACATCTTTTCTTTGTACATATTTGTTTATTTTTTACTCATTTACATTGCTCTCCGCATTTGTTGTCTTCGCGATCCGCGCCTTTGTTCCGGGAGGCCATTCGAATTTTTTTTGGACCTCATTTTTCATTAAACCAGTCATCATTTTCTTGGTCAAAACAAACGCAGGAACCATTTCCTACTGGTAAGTGAAAATTTAATCTGGTCCCGGGAATGAGAACACTAAGCACGACTGGGGGGCTCGCTCTCATCTACAGATTATGTAATATGTGTGTGAGTAGAACGATATGAAATCTATGTAGAAAATAACATACGCTTTAAATAAATAAACAAACAAACGAAAGAAATTATACAGTTCGAAATGACGTCACTGGACGTATTGTAAACACGAACGCATGTCGACTTCCATTTGGAATGTGTGTGCGTTGGTGTGGCAAAAGCCTAGAAAAATTCAACGTTCAAAAAAATAATTTTTTGACTCTGGAAACCTATTATGAGACCAAGTACAGAATTCTGAAGCAAATTTTCCATTAAACCAGTACTTCTCAACTATGGAGGGTATAGAAGAAGGAGAATCTCCGTGACACATTTCCGTGACAGCACTAGATGGCACTGAAAGAGCTATATGTTCACTCTAGCGTCGTCATTGGTTTATTTCAGTTGCATTTGGTTGCAGTATTATAACAGTATATATGGCGCAAATATTTGAATCGTTTAGGTCGGCCCATAGCCTAAGACTTGCGCACAAAGTAATTGCAAACAGTTCTTTCACTCGCTCTTGTCAATGTTCGTGCATCACCAAGGCCGGGCAATTGGAACAAACCTTTTGTATTACATCTCTGTGTCAGTATTACTATCATATCTTTGGAATTAGTTCGTAGCGTTTGATGAAAAATGGTGTGGTTATTACAGTATTTACAGTTATTACAGCTTTTACCTTCAGAAACATCGTATAACAACTCTTATTGGGTGTTATTTTTACGACACTTCTTATTTTTTATTGTTAATAACAACAAGTTGCAGCTTTTTAAATAAGACAAAATTAATTCTAATAAAGTGTTTCTGCGGGGAGTTTCACTACATTATTTTAATACGAATTAAAGTGCTGCGGGAAGTCAACGGATTTTAGTGGAAGTTTATGGTGAACATGTTTTAGCTGATCAAACGTGTCGGAAGTGCGTTTGAAAAGTGGTGATTTTGACTTGGAAGATAAGAAACGACCTGGACAGCAAAAAAAATTTGATGACACAGAATTGGAGGATTTATTTGAAGCAAATTCATGCCAAAAACTTCAAAAATGATCCACATCGTTGGGGGTTTATTTATCAACGGTAGGAAAACACTTTAAAGTTTTGGGAGTGAACTCCCACCCTTAACCCCAGAACCGTCGTTATTTGAATTTCCTCATGGAAGAGTTTCAAACAAAAGTTGTAGGCATCAATAAGTCGAAGACCTTTAGAAAGCTTAAAGAAAGGCTTAAGCAGGCTAAATTTAAAGTTTGGTGAAATTCCTATAAAGCTTCCGATACGATATTGCTGTCACACACAAACAAGTTTCTAAAAACCACTTTTTTGGATTCAGGGGACCCCAAAAAAATTCGACCCGATTACAGTTAAATACTTCCTTTATTTTATAGTAGTAAAAAAAAGTAAAAATGGAATTTATTCATCGACCCCCCAAGAAACTTCCCGAATTCAGCCGATCTTCTTCAAAGTTCAATAGCCCGCAAGAGGTCCACCTGGACTTCTGGGGTAAATTAATGTGCATTTCTATCACGCTTTAACGTACAACAAAGAATGCTTCTGTTTTTTTTAATGACAAACCAAAAAGCAACCGACAGAGCGTTTAAGGGACGCCTGGCAGATATAAAACATCAAAACTGCCCTATCTAGGTTTCAATTGAATGACGAAAGTACGCGACCCTTTTAATGTTTCACGGTTTTTTAATCTAATCCCAATGATTCCAAATTCTAACTGATTTTAATCAGTTTTTAATCAATTTTAATTTATCAAAAATTAAAAAAAAAGGGGCTTAGAGTTAAAAATTTTTATCTTTATCATGGGACCCCCAAAATGACGTGTATTAATGTTCGATGATCAAATTAAGCTGCCTTTCTTTAAGTTATCTAAAACGGTATTGTTTTAATTTTTGGAATTTTTGGAATACATTGTATCTTTCTTTATTTTATGTATGATTTCTCAATAATGAATCCTTCGAAAAATCAGTTTTGTCTTCATTAATTATCCTGAATTTATTAATTTTTTTATCAAAGTATTTTTACTTTCTTTCACTATATAGTAAAAGAAGTATTGTAATCGGGTCGAATTTTCGAATTCGAGCTTTCGCCGGAACTACATGTTTTGAGGTCTACAGAGTCCAAAAAAGTGGTTTTTATAAACATGACTGTGTGTGTGTGTGACAGCCATATCGTATCGAAAGCTTTATCCGAATTTCGCCAAACTTGGAATCTGGCCTCCATATACTAGTTGTATATCCTAGTTGTACCGCAAAGTTTTTGAGCTTTTTTAATTTTTTTTGAAAACGGCTCCGAAGATTTTCGTCACGAAACCCGTCACTTTTTTTCATGCATTTAACCTTGTAAGCGGGTTTTTTTACAAATGTTGACAACATTGAGAGATTCCATTGATTTGACTGTGAATGCAATTATGAAGGGGTTGAATGATAAACTTCACATTACGATGGCTGAAAGTGAACGACGAAACATTTGAGAAAATGTGGTTAAGCCGTTAGTTGTTTTTCTATCGTTTGAGACTCGACAGAATGTTGATGGCGTTGACAGCCATCAGTTTCACGAACAAGTGTTTATTGTTTACAATTAAAATCGATCTATTTAAAATAACTTTGGCCGGTCGATAGAAACCACGCATCGCATCGATCTATTCCAGTAGTCCTCAACATAAGGTCTGCGAACTTATGGCGATCCGCGCTGAATCTCAGTGTTTCTGATTATGTACTTATACATAATACATCAATATCTAAGACGTAGGTTTTTACAACATGTCTTCATTCTCAAGCTACTTGATTTGATGTTCAAGTTACTTGATTTTATGTTCAAGCTACTTGACTTAAATTTGTGTTAAAATCAAGTAAAGCATTGTAGTTTATTTTATTTTCAAATCACAATATGAAGCACAATTCGTTTAATTCGTTTAAAAAATGCCCAATTACTTGAGTTGATGAATCCTAATTTGTACTTACAGTCTTCTGTACACTCACAAGTTTTGTAGTTTAATCCTTAGTGAATTAGTCTGACACTCAATTTATCGTTTCCTCTTATTTATTCTGAGGAGTGAATTGGACAGACAACGTTAAACCATATCATATCTTTAGAGCTTCCTTTTAGATCAACCTCTTGTTTAGAACGTATTCCAATAAAAAGCATCATAACCTAGTGACAATTAGTGTCAACATAATTGAAATGGTATTACAGTCATAAACCAGAGAGTTGACATTTTCAAAAGACCATAATATGAAAATAATGGACGAAATTGGGGTTCTTAGGGGTTCTTTTTATTGTTATCTCTTAAAACTTGTAATGTTAAAAAATGTTGATGGCTCATCGTGATAAAAATATTGGACACCACTGATTTACCTGAAATGATTTGTTCCCATCTAATCATCAGCCTTCACTGGTCGAGATCTGGTGAGATTTTCAAGTTGTTCAAGAAGCGGGATGCAAACGAAGAAAATGAAAGAGTCTAGAAGGAATTTATTATAAGTAACAGTACTAAAAGTAACAATATAGGAGTCAAACAATTTGAAAACGGAGCGTTTGAACATCCCGTACTCCCAAGCTCATCCCCTAGCCACGATGGAAATGGTCTCGGTAGAGCGTATATGTATAAATTTGCCAAGATCATAAAATAAATATAAAATATAACAACTGGTGGGTGCAAAAAAAAGGAAAACCAAGCCTCGTTCCATCACACCATATAACGAACATGGCCGCACAAATTTTCCATACGTAGTTTATGTAATAATATTACGTTCACCTACCCTCATGACTTTACCCTATTCTAAGCATCACACTATATTTTATACGGATATATAACTCGTGTGACTCGTGAATCCTTAAAAGAAGTATATATAAATGGGGTGGCATGGACGGGGACAGGACGTGACACCGGGGGTTGAAACTATTCCAGCACATAAAAAGCGTTTTAAATGAACCGAGTAAATGTATAATATGTTTAAGATATAAAATTAAATTGATATACCCGAAAACGGCAACATCGTCTAAATATATCCAAATCAAATTAGTCGAATAAACTAACTGAAACATCCATGGAAATGGCCTTGGTTTTCAGAAAAGCCTTCAACAAGTTGTCTCAGATTGAGACAACTTGAATTTGAACTTTAATTTTTTAGGCTTTACTTGTTTTAACGCATTATGAAACAGTTATTAAAATGCATTTTGATAATACGACTCTAAAAGTAACACACATGAAGTTAGCAGATAAATATGTCATAAAGTAGGGTTAAATTATGTATATGACATATCTACATACGCGTACTTTTTATTAAGACCAAGAATATAGGCCATTATGAAATTTTAAATCAGAAAATCTTATGGAAATCATGAAGACCAATTACTGGCTAATACCTACAACTTTTATTTGAAACTTTTTCCTGGGAAACTTTAAATAATCTGGATTCTGAGGTAGGAGCTTGTATGTACATAGAGAATGTATATGTTACAGTTAAAGTATCAACTTAGTCTATGTATGTATCTACTAGCTAAAGTATATTTAACTAAACTTATCAAAGAAAGTGTACACAAATAAATTTATGAATACTTCCACTAGTTATTGTATACACCTTCTACTATAGATTAGTTAGTGTAATTCAATGGTTTATTTATTATCTGCTGTCATACATGATAGATATTTTAACAATTTATTTATTACTAAACTCAAAATGCAAAACCAAAAATTAGTCAAGAAGAAAAATGAAAATTCGATGTAACTTAGGACTGAATCAGACTGAATGTACACTTACTGACACCGCGAAGTTTGGCACAAATAAAATATTTGGTTTTCTGTAAAACTTCGCGGTGTCATTAAGTGCACATTCAATATTTTAAACTAGAGTATAGAATGGAATCAAAAAAATTGCCAGTTTAGATAGAATCATTCAACTAATGGTATCACTAATGCGAATCAATGAGTTTATACACTCACTAGTTAAAGAATGCATTGACTAGATACAGTATGCATCATTTGAAATAATGTATACTTTCACTAAAATAAAAGCATGCATCAACTAGTTAGTGTATACACTCACTGCAATTTACGCTTTGACTGTATCGTATTCATATGGATCTGTGAGTATAGATATTTATATGGTGTTTTATTTATAAATTTATTAACCTACAGGGCGTTTATCTAAAATGAAAGTTTTGCGACGCGTCGCAGCAAATATTTTCGTCATGTTTTACAGTTATATACTATCATCCAATTTATTGTATTACGTGATGTGTGCTCACTGATGATATTACCGGTTTGTTACTATTGTCCTTTTGATGATGTTCAAACACTGCTAGAAAGATAAAGCGTGCATGACAACATTGACCAAGAGACAGGAGTGAGTGAAGAACATAAAGTGACAAGTTCGCTCGAGCTACGAACCGGTTACCCAGTGCTTAAACACCACCAAATCAGTGTCGATATACGTGATTATCACGAAAAGGTATGTACATAGCTCGACTCTCCGCCCAATGCGGCCGAGCGGCTGTAAACAGAAACTTTTCTTCCCTCACTCTTGTCTCTTGGTCTTTGTCTTTCTGGCATCAACGTATGAAACAATCCTTACGTAATAGCTTTATGGCGTCATTAGTATATTCTTTCGTTATGTAACTTTTACATTTATATTACGCACTATGACGTTGCTTAATGAAAATTTGCTCATTGAGTAATGATCAAAATAATGAAATTTTAGTAAATTATTTGTTTTTAAGTGTTTAATTTTCTTTTGTCGTTATTTATATAACGTATTTTGTCACATAAATGGCCTGGGCAAATTTTAGCCAAATTTTTGTGAATTTCCTTCAAATAAGGTTATTATAGAATGAGTTGTTAATTGTTTTAAGTAAGTTGTTTAGAAAGATAACTAATTAATCAATTAAAGATATGGTGATGTTTAACCAATAGGGCTTGGTGGGTCTTTTTAGTGGTCCAAATAATTGATTATTTCGAGGGTTAGTAGAACTTGTGATGGATTCCAAACATTGAATGTGGAACTTGAAAGAATTTAGTTGTGGAAGTGCTGTGGCGTGCTCCGTTTGTGTGACCGCATTTGTGTTGTCAGAGGCGGCGGACATTTTTTTTTTTTTTTTTGTTTACAGCATGCAGTTTCTCGGAAACATTTAACAAACATCGTTCTTGGCTTGTGTTTATCTTAAATTTGAACATTCGGCATCGTTTACTTGCATGAATATTCAAATAACGTGATGGTAAACACACACACAAATGTACACACATGTTCATTTACACACAAACCATGGCCAAGTCCATGAGTAACATCCATGTGTGACCAATGACGTAGCATCAGAAAAATTTTTTCAAAATTATTTACTTTCCCGCGTTCGACGTCTCCGCGAGGTGCCGGGGGTTCGACGGCAATTAATAAGCACGTCAAACCGATTCATCGTTCACCCCACCCTCCCCCTCAAATCTCACCCCCGATACAACCGGCTCTGTATTGATTTCCGAATAAATAATTTTTTCGCTCGTCTCATTCTTCCGAATGAATAAACGAATTGTTGAGAAACTGGCGTCAAGCGTCGAAGGAATTGAGTGAGAAGACGTTTTTTCTTCGCTCTTATAAGGGGCTGTCTCGAAAGACGACTCGTTATGAGGTAGATCAGGGGTGGTTTGAGCTACGGCTGCGGTAAGCCATGTCATTAAGTCGCAGCACAGAGAGCAATACATAAAAGACTTCTCTATAATAAAAACAAGGCTATGCAAATTTTCACTCATGTGTGAAATCGGCATTCTTTTTACTCAAAGACGATTTCATTTATAGTGAAAAGATGCGGGTGCCACGACACCATTAAACCATCCCCCTACATCCATCCCCCCAAAAAAAAAACATCGGGGTGGGTGACGGCTAAGAAATGAAAAATCTCCCATCCGATTTTTTTGCCTTGCCGCAATGTTAAGCTATGAAAACGAAAAGAAAAAACTAAAGATCTTAAATGTTTCGTATTATCTATGAAACTTCATCGGGAAAATCGTCCCTATTTAGTTTTATTTTTTTTTATTCGCCAAGGGCTGAAATGAGACACTTAAGGCCTCGCAAATCCGGGTAATGAATTGACAGGGGGATGAATGAAGAACGTTTGATCGCTCGACGCCATACACACACACACATAACCTATAAATGTATCGATAAGTAACGCGTCGTTTCACGATGCTCGGATTATGTGATTAAAGCGTTATAAATATAAATTAATGTCATTTATTTCGAAGGGAATTTTTGTACGTTTTTCATTGGTACGACTGGAAATGTTTGAGGACCACGGCTCGAAGTGACCTCGACTAAGTTATTCGTTTAGCAAATTGTTTGAACAAACAAACAAACAAACACTGAACCAACACACGAAAGACTGACATTGCAAACGTTCAAATATCTCCCGCTCTTTTCTCCCGATCTCCGAAGCAAATGCATTATCAGAAAATGCAGCTCTCAGTGCAGATGCAATTACACGAATTGCAAATGAAAAACCACATCAATATCAACTCGCTCGTTATGTTACAAACTCATAACATGTTCACGTACACCGTTAGGTACATTCTAAAACATTTTCAGTTTTTATAAATTTTTTTACTTACTAAATGGCAACGTCTCATTTTAAAGAGCCTTACTACATAGACTGAACAAATCATGTATAAAAGAGACAATGTTGAAGTTCCTAGTAACATAGCTTTTTTATTTATGGTACTTGCACTTGTCTTATTTACATCCAAATTGCTCTCAATTAATTAAAGTGACCAGAGAAACAAATGTAGTATCTATAAAGCCCGGGCAATGTAATGTAGACAAATACAAAATTATTAACTTACCTGATTTTATCGGTCATTCTTTATAATGACCAAGCATTATGAAAACTTTCCTGAATAATCAAATTGACCGTTATATATTATATACTGTTATGTATTGTTATATGCTGTAAATTGGTGAAACAAAAGTAGTATCTATAAAGCCCGGGCAATGTAATGTAGACAAATACACAATAATTAACTTACCTGATTTTATCGGTCATTCTTTATAATTACCAAGCATTATGAAAACTTTCCTGAATAATCAAATTGATCGTTATATATTATATACTGTTATATATTGTTATATACTGTAAATTGCTTGAAAAAATATATAGAGACTAATTTTTTCATAATATATATTTTTTTACTAAGTGGGTTTTTTTTTTCGTGTTAATAATAAGAATCTAAACAGTTTATCAGATCCTTTAGACCAGGGGTGGCTAAAAGGTGGGTCTAAAACTCACAAGGGGAATTAAAATAACATGAATAATTGTTATAAATATTTATTAATTCAAATTAGGTACACATAGAATTTATTTTTTTACTATAACCTTAATGGGAAGGCTGTGTTTGCAAATCTTTAATCACAATTCGGTGTATATCCTGACAAAGATAATAATAATGGGTCTTGAGTATACGAATCAGTCGCATCAGTCGCAATCAGTCAGGTGCAATTTCATGCATTGCTCGATTTCCAGCGATGTTGGTCATGTGGTACGATTTCGACCAATGTGATGCCATGATTTTGAAATTGAAATTGCTGCCCAAGCGCCTCTAGTGTCAAATCGTTGAAGCTCAGATGAGGGAGCTCTGTACCAATTTCAAAATCCTGGCAGCACATTGGTCGAGATTTTATGATTTCATTTGTCATAAAACACTTAACTCCGTATATACGACCATAATTCAAGACATCGCACTTGATCGACCAAAATTGGCTTCGCGATCGACCGATTGACCACCCCTGCTTTAGACCTTAGACAGTGCATTCTAAAGCTTAGTACATACTTGCCGACCATGTTGCGCGATTTATCGATAGACCGTCTAGGGAAATTTTTCTTTGGCTCCTCTAGTGTCCTCACTATCCTATGAATTTCTCAGTTTCATGTCGTCCATCCTGTCTTTAACATTAATCATCTCCCCTACAATCTTTTTTCGATGTAACCAATTTTTTCTTTAAAGATAAGAGTTAGGATGCACTCTTAGTCGTTCCCTTTGTGTTTTACTTGTTTTGGCCGTTACTTGACTGACGATTTCAGTGTTTGTGTTCCTCAGTAGGTTTGTTCCAAACATCCAGCTATGGCGATGCACAAACATTGACCAACAGACATAGAGCAAGCAGAGAGAAGACTGAGAGAGCCAGATCGCATGAATACACGTGCTGCCATCTACTCCGAGTAGAGGTTGTTTGGAACTATTCCTTAGTCAGTTTGTGTTCCTTTCTCAAGGTTTGCTTTTTTTTCTCTCTCATGAGCATAGATAAGTCGTAAGCTATTGCAAAATAAGAAGAGCTATAATTCTCAACTGCAATAGCGATAGCTTACGACTTATCTATGCTCATGAGAGAGAAAAAAAAAACGTTCCGAGTATGTTTTGACAGAGAGAACCTTCTCTATGGCAGACGTTCCGAGTGTAGACCGGTGGAGAAAGGAACACAAACTGACTAAGGAATAGTTCCAAACAACCTCTACTCGGAGTAGATGGCAGCACGTGTATTCATGCGATCTGGCTCTCTCAGTCTTCTCTCTGGAGCAAGACAACATTGACCAAGAGACAAGAGTGAGTGAATAACCACCAGCCATCCAGCCATTTTCGCTTATATCGACACTGTTTCAGCGATGCTTAAATGCACTGCCTTGTCGATCCGCGGCCTAAGCTGAAACAGTTTTTCACTCGCTCACTTTATATTTCACACAAATACTATTCACTAAAATTTACAACACAAATTATAAATTAAAGTAAAAATTAATGTAAAAATCACAAACCGAAAATATCATAATTGTTAATTTTGTATGTCCAAATACGTATTTCAAACGCCATGCGTTCGTCATCAGCGGATAAAATTGAAGTGTTTTCGAGGACAATTTCGTGCTGATTCACGAAGTAGTCCCGAATTGACCGCAATTTATAAGTTCTTTCGGTCCCTTTCTCTTTTGCAATCGCTGCAGCTGGGGGTGTAATCTTTTGGTCCATTCTTACTGAACAGAGAATCTATTTCCCAGTTCAACCATTTGAGTTTCTTGTTTCTTGGTCAATGTTGTCTTGCTCTTTGTCTGTTGGTCAATATTTGTACATCGCCATAGCTGGATATTTGGAACAAACCTAGTATAATATTCCGCACATAATAGTTGGGTGCGCCAATCATTGCTCTGATTACTTTTGTTTGATAATGATCCATAATGAGCGTAAGTTTGCCTACCCGTTTTGGGCTCACTTTCTCTACTTTTTGTGCTGTAATTTGGTCGGAACCCATATTGGTGTTGAGGGATACATTTTGATTCATTTGTCCACATTAAGGTGTTCTAGTAAAAGTTTTCCGAAGATTTTTTGGTTGAATGTTTTTTGTAATAGCAAAGTCGATGGAGTCAGGAATTTTTCTCCGGTCAGTGGGCCAATAGTTTGGTAATCCACCTGCGATACAGCAAAGGTTTTGTTTTTCGATTCCTTGCAAAAGTTGTTAAAGGGAAGTTAATGGAGATCCTCATACAGGTGATTTGGAAAACTTATATTAATACTGGAATTTCTAGAGCAATTATAAAAATTTGATAAGAAACCACCAAAATGTTCTTATTAGGTTGCTGTTTAAAAACAAATTAACCTGGCCGTTAAAAGGTTAAAACAACGATACTCATCTTGACTATTTATGACCAATTTTGAATTTTTTAAATGAAGATTGCTTGGTACTAAACCTTTTACCAAATGGCATATAATTGCTTTAATTATAAGTTTAATAGCATTTTACTAACTACTGACATCTTTAATAAGTGAACTATGAAAATATTTCCCAAAAAAGCTCCAGAAGAATAAAGCTCGTGAAACAAAATCTATATATTAATACGTGAAGCAAAAATTTTAAACCCCTTTTACCGAATATTATACGAACGGAGGAGTATGAAATTTGGCACAATTGAAGTTTATATGAGGAAGTTGCGTTTTGAGATAATATTTTTTTATAATAATGCTTCAAAATACCTTAAATTAATGAAAAAAACGTCACACACACTACCATGCGTTTGACACACACAGACACACAATACACACAAATATGTATATTTTTAAATCTCAGTTGTTCAGTTTGACCACAGACTTCAACCATATTCCAAATGTCATTATTTAAACAAAATATTGTGAGAGGAATTAAAATTTTGAAATTGTAATTATTGAAATTGAAGGAAACAAATTTAATCGATTATTTGATTATTGAGTAATATTATTAAAAATATATTTAAAAGATACGTATAACTTCAAATACACAACGTTTCAACCATTTTATTTGGTCTTCATCAGGTGTTTCTTGATTATTATATAACGTATAAATAATTCATACTATATTCTTTTGGCAAAATCATTCAAATAAATTACACAAAAAATTAATTTAGGTAGGTAGGTACTATTTGAAAAAAAAAGCTTAGCTTAATTCAAAGTTTTAAACAGGACTTATGCAGCCTATTTCCATTTTTTTATTTTTGGCTTTTAAATGAAAAAATCTAAACATAAAGGTACTTTTGTTTTACTTTTGAACGTAGGAAACTCACTTGAAATTACTTCTGATGTTTCATAGTCATATTTTTTTTTGTTTGTCTAAAAAATATTTCAGAATACTGTAATTTGAATTGACATACAACATTATAAAAAGAAAAATATCTGCTGCGTGGCGTCACAGTACTTTCCTTTACTTTCATTTACGAAACTCGCTGTTGGTTAAAAGAAATATATAAGCACCTTATAACTATACATAGCAGAACTATATGCATACAAGTATACTACATATATGTATTTATGAATTCCCAACCTTCACCCCAGAACCGTCCTTAATCGAATTTTCCCAAGAAAAAGTTTTAAATAAACGTTTTAGCCATTAATAAGTCTAAGAACTACCATAAGCTTAAAGAAAATCTTTGTAGCCGTTTTCGAAAAAATTTGAAAAAGCTCAAAAACTCCGAGAATAAAGTGGAGCTTTCGGTTAACCGATTTCAACTAAAAGCTTCACGGCAAGACAAGATATAATATGAAGGAAAATTTCCAAGTTTGGTGAAATTCGGAAAAGCTTTCGATACGATATGGCTGTCACACACAGACATGTTTCTAAAAACTACTTTTTTGGGCTCAGGGGACCTCAAAACATGTATGATATGAACGAATTGATATTTAGTTTTGAAATTTTTAGAGAATATTCTGAAATAATTTTGTAAAAGATTTATGGAAGAAAAAAAATTAATATTTTGAAACCTCTACACCTATTTCCTCCCTTAACTTAAAATAAATATTTTCAATCATTATATGATGCACTTTCTTTAAATGAACCTTGAAGAAAAAATTAGTCAAGAAGTTATTTTCCAAACATTCGTAAATGCAATTCATTATCTGCTGTAGTTAGCTTAGGAGCTAAAGTTTTTGAGGCAGTTACAAGTGAAGTGTACCCTTAGGTATGTAAAAATTGTAACGAATTATGGTCGAATTTCGACCACTGGGCGACCTCTAGTAAAGTGTATTTTAACTAAAGGAAAATTTAAAAGATTTCAATTACAAAATGATTTTTCCTAGTAAAATCTCGAATTTTCGTTGATGTTCTATTATGGTATTCAGACAGTAAAACTTATATCATTTGGCTATTTTTTTAATTTTTTTTTTCGCTGTGAAACATACGAAAATGATTGAAGCTCCATTATTCCTTGAAATTTTCTTTGTTGTTCGCATGATATCGGATCGATTATTCGTTTTTTGTTGAGATTTTCTCGAAATTTTCATCATCCGCCATTTTGCAAAATGGCATTGCTTTCGTAGCGGCGCATTTTTATTTAACACATTTTTTTTCACTTGTAACTTATTGAAATTAGTGTGCTTTCGGGAATGGTTCAATGAAGAATTGTGTGCTGGGTGAGTGGACCGTTGTGATAGTAAGGATTGAGGATGCATGGAATGGGGATGAACCGACGGTTGAATATCACATAAATAGCTAGCAACATCAGATCTTGCTCCGTATATATGTATATATGTACATGTAGTAAATACGGCATAATGAATAAGAGTGGATGGGGATTGGGGTATGGAGTATGAGGGGATGGATGAGGAATGAGGGTTGTTCTGGAAGAGTTTTTAGGTGGTTGGAGAGGGCTGAGACAACAATTTCTTGTGTCGATGTGTGTTGCTCGGTGTATATATTTCGTTGTGTATGTGAACGAGAAGCTGGAGGCATTGGAATATTAAGGGGATTTATGGGGTTTGAGGGTTGGGGTGTGAGATTGGATGGAAGTATGCAAGAATGAAGGTTTGGTGTTTTAGAAGCAAGAAGATATGGCGATACGGACAAATATATGCGGCACATACGTACGACGAATGAATTGAGGCACGGAGGCACGAAAATGCTACGACTCGGAGGATCGGAGGCGACCAGCCTCACGGGGGCGGTTCGTACGCTCAGTGGCGACGAATCGAGCCACCGCGCGCACTCAACACTCCGCCTCCGAAATCCTCGGAAAACTCAAAGCTTGCTACAACGCCGCCTCCTGCCCCACATATCCCCACTGAGCCCCAATGCCTCACTAAAATATATATACTCGAGCGGCTTATGTAACATCACCGTTATGTAAAATTATTATGTAATTTCTATGGATAAATAAATTTATGTGTACTGCTAGATATCGCCGTCGAAGAGTTTTTGGAAAAATAAAAAACACAAGAAAAACCCCTCCAAAAAAAAAAAAAATAAAATAAAATAAAATGAAAAGCACCACGCGAAAAAGCGAGAAACCTAGTACAAAAGACGAGCAAAAACACGCTGGGAAATCGTGAAATAAGCGACTCTTCGAGGAAAAAAAAAGGAAAATGAAAACCTGAACAGAGCTCGTCTGTCATTTTCTATTATTGTTATTATTGTATTTTCCGAATCAATAATGGTCTTATTTCTAGAGAAATTAAAAAAAAAAAAAAAAACGTCTAGAAGCACACAATCAAGTGAAAAGCTCCCCATTTTTTGTTAATTTTTTTTAAATAAATTTTTGCGAGGAAAATCAAATTCCATTTAATAAAAATTGTTTTTCAACTGGAAAACGTTATGTGCATCCCGTTTTGTACACGTAATGCGGGTATCTGTTTTCCAGCTTTCCAGACGCATTCAAATCTCTGAAATAAACATAAATACAAACAAAACATTGCGCAGTTTAAAGTGTGGTTATGTGAAAGCTGTTAAAGGAAATGCTACACGTTTTTCGTTATTTTTATCAAATATTAAGCTCAAGTTAGTCACATGAAATTTTTTTTGAAAATTTCTCAAAAAATATCATTAACACTAGTTAGTATACGGATCACATTTTATTGACATTATGAAGTCAACCACAAGGTGACAGCACCATTCAATCAGTACTTCAATAAGCCAGTACTCGAATTTTAATAGATTACTATTAATGGTTAAATTGGGTTAAATGTTAACTATTAAAATTTTTTTTGATTTATTTGTCAAGTGTATCATTTTAAAAACGCAAAGGTGAATCGATTTTTTTAACTTAATCGCGGACCAAATTCTGAATACAAATGGAGGGTGTGTGAGCCGATCAGTCGATGGGGTTGCAGCATCGACGTGTATTAAATGTATTTTTTATTGGGCAATAAATTTGAATTTTAAGACAATCGCGCCAATATGGTAATGTATCTATGTATGCATACACTATATCCAATTGGAACGGCGAGATTTTCCGTTTCCAGACGAACACGTTGATGTTCCCGTTCATATTTGTCTGCTAGCAAAAATTTGTCGAGCTGCATCTCGTCATTGTATCGCATCTGCGACTTGAACAAAAACGTGATTTATGTTTCGATTATAAAATTACAGTTTTTTTTTTTTTTTTTGATAATTACATTCGAAGGGGTTGAAAAGACTCGAGTACGTAGTGGGTAGGTCGACAAATGACAACAAGAGTTAGTCGTCGACTAGTGACAAAAACAAAAAGAAAAAGAGTTCTCGACTGTGTCAGTTTTCATTATGAGATGGATTTTGCTTGCGTTTGAGGGAGGTTTTTCACAGCAACCCTAACACGTTGGGTGGCAACGTTTAGCGTTTATGTAGCCAATGTTACGAGTCGCCGGTGTCGGGCCCAGACTCTGTCCGTCCGTCCGTGAGCCTCGTCGTCGTCACAGCCTCACAACCCCGACGATTCCAGGCATCTAAAACACCACCCTCGCCCATCACCGGCACCGTCTCCTTCTAGCCCTCAACACCAGGTCAATATTTCTCTCGCCACTATTTCGCTACTTTTGTTCTGTTTTCATTTTCAACTAGAAAACTCGCTTTTCTTCATCTTCTTCGCAAATCACAACCTCACACAATTCCAATCAAGCACATACATTCCCCATTGTTTCACCACTTTTTTTCTAAAAAACTACCCTAAACTATACTAGTATTTAGTCTAACGAAAGAAAGGATATCTCCAGCTAAAATATTCTTAGCACACTAAGACTTGATAAATTTTGAGTTATATCTTCTGAGTCTAATTTCTGAAACAGCTTCCCATCTTCCTAGGGCATATCTAAAAAACGCTTTTTTCTAAAAACTACCCTTTATAGTCTTAAATCATACAAAAGTCTTACAAAAGAAAATGGAGCGTTTCCTGTACATTGAAACTTAAAAAAAATGAACTTTAACTTTTAAGTTCCCCTATTTTCAGTGGGGGGGGGGGGGTCAAAGAGTGACGTAGCCCTGGGTGGTACAAATATGGGGTCGAGAAAAACGGTTTAGTTTACTAATTCTGTCTGCAATATCAGGTAATGACAATTAGTAAAAAATGAGAAAACTGCATAAAAAAAACTTTAAAAAGTACCACCTATTGACGCAGTGGTTAGAGCGGGAATTATCTCCGCTTCATGCGTCGAGTGGTACGGATTCGATCCTCGTTGAGCCCTTGACTTAAGATCCTAGACGTAAGATTAAAATTGACCAACAGAAATGTTCTGTGTTTAAACAGTCGTGATTTGACCTTAGATGTTAAAGCGACATAAAACACACAAAAAAGCTTTAAAAGCATTAAAAAAATTAAAGTTTCTAAGTAAAATCTTTTAAATCTTTTCTGTCCTTTTGGAAATATAGGAAATATAGAGAAGGTTAAAGTAGCTCTATAACTATTTGAGTATTTGAACAAGTGGCTGATTCTAGAATCATGACGAATGTAAAAAAATTTGCGTTCCTAAATAAGATTTTATTGGGACAAAGTTCCTTTATTGGGCTGGGAGTGAAATCGTGGAGATGGTAACGTTATAAAAAGCGACCAGACGACCTTTCCCCTCTTTCTACATAATTCTCATTTTTTACTCTTTCTATTTCTTTATATTTGCTTACAGTGATTGGTTAAAAATGAAGTGTGCCGAGCAAATGAGTAAAAGTTTTGAAAAAGAGAGAGAAAAACATATTTTTACGAAGAAAATTTCAATTTTCATTTTTTTAAACAATAAAATTATAAGAAAAATTGATATTTCTTCAGATCCTTATTATTTTGTATTGATAAATATAGATAAAGGGGCAATGGATCGGGATTTTTAATGAATGCAACAAGAATATCAGGTTTCGACGTTTTGCCATATATTATAGCTTCTTCGGGCTCTCTGATTCATGCTTAGCATTCGAATGAGCAAACTACTCTAACCACTGCGTCACTAAGTGGACTCGACTGGATTTGATTTTCAAACTACTTGTTTTTAATTGAACTTGAAATAGTGTAAAAATAAATTTAAAATTTGAATAATTCAAATCAAAGAGATCACAGTTTCTTTTCAACTACCTATACCCTAATCAGAGTTAATGGTAACTGTAAGTTTTGACTATGGCAAACTGTTTAGTAACTTTAATAGTTCAAAATTTCTAAAGTTGGTTTTGAGATGTTCTTTTTAGTTCAATTTTAATCAGATAAGTGCCCGAATACTGGACCACTAAATGTGGTAGACGTAAAACTAAGTCATCAACTTTGGTTAACATAATCTTTAATCTTGAAAATGCAAGAAAGTGGGTCAAGAAACAACTAACTTAGGCTAAGTAAGTAGATAAAATCTAAAGTGTATCCTTTTGATAGTGATATCAATAAGATTTGAAATCAAATAAAAACTTTAATGCCCAGTTTCACAGTGGACGTTTAAACTCCACTTTTAGTTTAAACTTCAGTTCAACAAATAATTCAGTTTCACAGTTTCATTTAAACATGTACCTGAGCTCAATATGTCGTTTAAATTAAGCGACAGAATTCTTCCGTTTAAACTACAGTTGACAACTGCACAACTGCATTTTTTTCGTAACCAATTGGCCATAGTTCGTTTGGTAAAGTGATGTGGAGTGGTTCCCACATTTATTTACATATATATATATATTTACAATTACAGTGACCAGCACTGGCCCCGAACAAACTGAATTGCTTAAGGTATATAACGTCGTTTCGTCAGGGTAGTTGCGAGAGGTATTACTGCATGTTCGAATTCTATTTTTAGTCGCCACATCACTCGTCTCCTAGTGACTTAGTCACGATTGTTGTCGTCATTGGGCTGTGAGACTTTGGGCTGCTGAAGCCGGGGCCGCTGGGGACGAGCTGTTGTGGTTATGTATGGTATGGAGTAGTACAACCGAAACCTAGGATGCCGCTACTTCATAGTTGAGTCCTTCGTGAGGGGGTCCGATATATGTGGCGACCGTGTGGTTTCCAAAATATGAGACGAAACTTGCAGGTTTAGGCAGAATGGCCGTTCCTCGCTGCTGCGTTGCGTCACCAGAATGTAAGGTGGGAGTGGTTCCCACATTTAGTTACATTTATATATTTACAATTACAGTGGCCAGCACTGGCCCCGAACAAATTGAATTGCTTAAGGTATATAACGTCGTTTTGTCAGGGCAGGTGCGAGAGGTATCACTGCATGTTCGAATTTCATTTCTAGTCCCCACAGTGACATTGAAACCATAGAAACTACATTCAGTGCTGCTACAGTTATTTATAAAATTATCATTTAAATGACGTTCAATTGAACGGAAGTTAAAAATTATACTCAAAAACGTAATGGTTTAAACTTCAAATTTCAACTCCAGTTCAGGTTCAGCTGAACTTAGATTTAAACGGCAACTGTGAAACTGGGCATAGAGGATTGAAACTAATACAGCAATATTGCATGCAAAAAAATTGGTATAAACCAATTTGAATCAATAATTGGTGACTCAAATTGATACCAACGCGACAATGTAATAACATGTCATATTTTAGTTTGGCTCGGAAATGAAAGTAGATTAGAAAATAGGATAGTCAGACTAATTAAAGATTAAACTCCCAAAAACAATGTCACTAATTAACTCTTAGTGACTAACATTATTAGTTTATTTGCTAAAGAAAAGTAGGATACTTTGTGGTGGTCTATAAATTACTTCCAAAAACATGGCCAGATTACTTGTTCACAATTTTGGATTGAAAACCCTTAAAAATGGAAGCTCTTTCAAGTTCTACATGTTCATAGTTAGCATTGTAATACTAAAATTTTGATTACATCTTCGAATTAGTACTGAGTCAAAAACTGGGGATTAAACCATATTTTGGTGATTCCGAATATGGGGAATATAGTCACAAAGTTGGTGGGTCTCCAGTGAGATACAAGCCAATCGTAGATGTCAATACCCATGCAAATCCCGGCGTTATTTCACCGCTGTTCCCTGTTCGTCTCCCAACGTCGTCGACTTGTGAGCCACGTAATTGCTACGCTCACGTGGCGAGAAATACTTCGAATACCAAACATCCTCCACAGACAATCAGAAAATCTTTAACTTGCACCACCCATCTTCATACCACGTGCTGTATTACTTTTTTCCTCACCACCCCTCATGCTGTCTTGTTTTCTTTATCTGGCGTCAATTCACGCGACTATTGCCAATCGAACGTTAGCTGCGACGTTTCGATTGCCCCAACCCACGATCCCCCCATTTCCAACGGGAATTTATCACCCTCACACCCTCTATCATCCCCTCCCACCGGCAAACTTTCCGTTTGCCACATCTTCATCTTCATTCGAGCCTTTCCCGGTTGTGTTTTCGTGCGATATATGCCCCATCCCTCGCCACTTACATCCCCTGGTGTGTGTACAATATATATTTGAACGTTTTCCATATCGAACCTCTGGGAACAACAGGCGTTCTACGTCTTGCCTAACAATTATATGAGATTAACATACCCTCGACAATTTGAAGCATCAAAGATTGCGACCAGGTGATAAACAAATCGGGGGAGGAAAAAATGAGGCCATTATCAAATTTTCCTCGCTGTCACCCGTTTCATTATGCATCAAATGAGAGTGATCTGTTCAGAGGGATGATTTCATCTAGTTAACATTTAAACTTTAAATGGATTAAACTGGGGCTCGATTTATGTTTTCTATGGGAAAACACATAAAAATAACATTCACTCAATAAAACAACCCTCTCGGTGATGTATTACTTAAAAATAACACACAAATTTGGTAGACCTACAATCAAGTGGTTGTATTAATTTTTTTCTCTAGGTTACGAGGTTGGTCATGTGATCTACCCTTTCACTGTTTCCCCAACCCTAGTTTTACCACCGTGAAATTTTCCCCTTTGGCATTTAATAAGCACGGATGCTGGATTTGCAGAAATCATTCTAATACCTCGATGTGTAGATGGAACTTGCATGCAGGGTTGGTAGTGAAGGGATGTGACGATTCGTTGAGGTGTCGACTCCAAGCCGGGGGTGAGTCGTAGGGGATGTTTTCTCAATAACATCGTCTCAATACTAACGAAAAGTTACACTACAACTAGTTGTACATTTGGAAGATACTGGCTGATGAAGATATCGAGTAAACGATAAGGGATGGGACGTGGGCGAATGCCTTTGAGAATGGGAACGAAGAATTGGGCGATGTAATGGCGAAACTTTGCTCAAATAGCATCATTCACAACGTTATGGCTTCGAATTTCTCTTACAACCGATGCTTGCGTATACAAGCTGTTTACAACGAAATTCATTTTCCCGACCCTCCAACTCGTTCATCCCTTAGGATGTATCAGCCTTGAAAACAATAACTCTAATGACTGGGTTTAATTGAGATATTTTTAATTCGAACGAAAAAAAGTGCCTTAAAACTTACGATTAATATGATCGATGGTACGTTGACGTCAAGCATTTAAGGAATGCAACCACCACCCCCGAACATTGTTTACTTGATCCGAATGGCTTGTTTTCCAGGCAGGTTTATTATTTATTTACAGTAATCGAATGTTTACGACGTAGGAAAGCTCTCTTAGAGCTTGTTTTAATCAAAAACTTTATCTGCGCCCGAATCTTTATCCAGCCGATATAAATATCAATTCCGATATAGTCATAAAGGGCACTATTTACTGTTTTTATCGGCGTTTGAAAAACTTTTTTTATTTTCGATTTCCGAGTTGAAAGTTTTCCTGGGAACATTTTATAGACACGTTTTGTTTTGATTTTTCCCGATTCAATAAAAGCGACATTTGCGAGCGCATGCTTATTGTTTCGTCCGAGATGCTTTCAAGGGATGATTTTTTATTGTTATGGTCGTCTCAATAATTAACCAAAGTCAAAACATTCGTTTGGACTTATCCCAATAGCCTTTATAGTGATTGTCATTTTATGGCAAATCAAAAGTATTGGCCATCATATTTTCCCTTAAATACTCAAATCAACCCTTCTGGAACTATTTGTATTCAAACGGTTATTTTTAAATATTTTTTACAATCGTATTATAATTCAAAATGTTTATTTTTAAAGGGAGTCATCAAATTAATTTTGATTAGTTATTTTTTTAAGTTTTGTCTTCTTTTGTTAGTCATTTAGTTAATCTTTGCTTATATTAGTCATTTATACATCCAGTTAATATTCAAAAGGTTGTTTGAAACTTTTATAATTTTCAAAACTACTTGAAATGTGACTGACAGGAGACATAGTAAACTGGGACTTTGGTTGAAATCGGTTCACAAAAGGCCCCACTTTATTCTATGGATTTTTGAGTTTTTTCAATTTTTTTCGAAAACGGCTCTAACGATTTTTTTTAAACTTATTCTAGTTTTTAGACTCATCAATACCTAAAATTTTTATTTGAAATTTTTTCCTTGGAAAATTCAAATATGGAGGAAAATTACAAAATACCTTCTGCTTCAAATCAAGCCTTAATTTTATATACACTAGGTTAATCTATTTTATCGTGTTTTTTTATTAATAAATAAAAAAAACTTTCAACAAGCAAAATATAGGCCACCCAGCTTACAAAGGTTACAACTTTGTGATTCCTATTTGTTCAATTTTACAGAAAATTTAAAAAACGAAGGTTTTATAAATCTTATGGTTAAATCAACCACTAATGTGCCTATAAAGTTAAGAAACCAAAAAGCTAAACTCTTCACAAAGAAACATTTTCAAAATCGAAATATGATTCTCCATAATTATATTTTGGGGTTATATTTGAGGGTTCAGGGTTAAAGAGTTGGTGTTCGTTTATACATAAAGGCTGTATTCATATAATTTTGTTTATAAAGATATTTATATAATATTCTATTTATGTTTTAAACCAATCGTGGGCTTTATTCATATTTTATCAATCAACAGCAGTTCTCAAGTAAAAAAGCAGATATTTAGTCTTATTTTTTTTTGCTGGCTTTAAAATCTTGATATGAACTTTTTGAATGAATCTAACAGAAAAAACTTTCCAGTTATGTCGAATTGTAAGTTCTACAAAACAGTCACGTGGTCAGTTACTTTTTTAGACTATCTTTGAGAAAATTTATTGCTGCGAGAAGAACAGAACGTTCTCTTACATAAAACTCACTGTTGATTAAGAGAACATAAATAAAACCCACAGTTGAAAAAAAATTATATATTGAATAATATATAAATATCTAGCCTCTATATCATGGGCTATGCATGTGCGAACTCCCACCCTTCACTTTAGGGTGGGACAAACCCCCCTCCCTTTATTTGAATTTTCTCAGAAAATATTTCAAATAAAAGTTTTAAGTATTGATGAGTCTAAAAACAAGAGTAAGTTTAAAGAAAATTGTTAGAGCTGTTTTCAAAAAAAATTGAAAAATGTCAAAAAATCTTAGAATAAAGTGTTCCTGTTCCTGTGAACCTATTTCAACCAAAAGCTTCGCGGCACAACTAGATTGAATATGACGGCAAATTTAACATTTAAAATTAACCAACACACACAAACATTTTTTTAAAAACTACTTGTTCAGACTTAGGGGACCTCAAAATCATCCATTTCCGGTGAAAACTCGAAATCGAAAATTCGATCCGAGTACAATACTTTTTTTACTATATAGTAATAAAAGAAAGTAAACATTTATTTGAAATTTTTTTATCGAGCATTATGTTGAAAAAACTTGAAAAGGGAAAATTTTCATGTTTCTGGAATTGTTAAAGCTATAAGAATTACCACTAACGGCTTTAGGTTTCGTGTAGAAGAGAAGGGGATGAAAATTGATCCCTTCGGACTAAGAAATAAACATGAAGAATTAAAATTAATTACACGATATATTATCTGTATATGAGCGCGTGCTATAAAACTTTACTTTTAAATGTTCCGAATGAGCTTAAAACTAAATGTGAAAGTTTCGCGAGGGGCAGAATCTGATTGGTGAGGGATGGGAAATGGGGTCGAAAGCCAGTGGAACAGTGAAAAAAACTACGTTCTGGTGCCGCGAGTGGGCGAAAGCGTCACAGAAGGGTTTGACAATGGGGTGAGGGATGGTGTGACGCAAGTTGCAAAGTAACCCCCGGATCAAGAGGTTTTTAACGAACCGGGTGCCAACAACGAGATGGTGGCGGTTTGTTGCCTTGTTTTCTTTAACCCTTTGTTGTGCTGGCGCGCTTTTTTGTTTTTATTGACGACATTAATAAATTTGCGGAAAACTTTTCGCAGGCGGCATCACAGAAAACGAGATGTTTCATTTCATCCCTCACCCTCCAAAAAAAAAAATTAAGATAATCCAGCATTCGGAGACATCAAGTGACTTATTTAGTTTTCGCCTCGATTAGTTCAAATCAAATAAGGCGATGTGGTGTGGTAACTTTAAAACCAAAAAAAAAAATTCTTAGAAAATGAGGGAAAATTGTTTTTATAGCGATGTTTTTCGAAGAAGTTTGTCGAAAGTTGAATTTCAGATGCATCTAGTTTTTATTGGGTAGTTTTTGATAATTGTAAGAGGGGTAATAATTTTTTTATGTCCAATATCAATTTGGTTGTAGTCGATACGGGGGAGTTTTGATGACATCTCAATTCCACCCTGTCGTCGATACCTTTTTTACCATTTCCAACCCTACCTCCAACCCACCCTCGTGCCATTCTCGATTGTTACGACAAGAGCTTTTCCGTGCACTCCTGTCGTTTGCGTTATTTGTCCGGTACTTCTAGAATGAAGTGATAAAACTCGAGGTATGAGAATCATTTCGTCGTTTCACCCTTACGCCGATCAACCCTTACGACTCACATGTGAGTGCCCCACAGCTTGAACGCGGCGGAATGGGGGATGGACGTGAAACGTGGCTGTGCCACTGAATACTACTCCGTTTCGGAGGATTTGAAATATCCGGTCGAAACGTCGTACTGATTTAATTTCGAGTTCGATATTGTCCACTTGTAATGGGGGAGGTTTTTATATAGATATATACCCCATGTCACGGTATTTATTTCACTCCCACTTTAAACACGTCGATTTTTCACACTGACTACTTCATCGCTTTCTAATCTTAACCAACTTTCGACAAATAAAAGCACTCTCTTTGCCTTAGTCATTTTTTTCGATTAATTTTTTTATTTACCAGATTGTGGTTAAACCCCTAATTATAACTATACCATATTTAAGTGACTAACCTTGGATAGAATTTTTCTAAGTAAATTTCCCTTAAAAATATTTTTACTAACTGAAACTTGAGTTCTATGAATAACTTATATGGTTGTATTTTCACAAAAAAAAAATTCTGAGATTTTTCGAAAATTTAAACTATGTACGACTCTTACAAGATATCTCTGACTGTTCCTTGTAATGAGTTCAACATTATTTTTGTAAAGTCTACCTAAGGATTCACTACTTGACTTGGTTTTCAAGCTACTTGACTTGATCTTCAAACTACTGAACGTATATTTCACTTGAAATCAATTCAAACTTAATTTAAATGTTAAATATCAACTTATATCAAGTAATGAATTTACTAGTTGGTTAATTTTAAAGTTTGGTCCAGTCTATTAAGTTCAATCTATTGGCCAAAATGTCAAGCTACTTGACTAGATTAATTTACAAATGTAGTTCATTATTTGTTATATTTGACTTTAAACGACTATAGAAACTACACTTGCGCCTTAACCCACCAGAAATGACTGAAGTTATAAAAAAGCCTCTTCTTCCTAAAAAATAGAACTAAAAGCTAACTATAATCAATTTAAAAGAATAAATTCTATGATAAAATTTAGCCTACCAAATAAAGTGAAGCTTATAAGTTTATAATTTTAGAACTTTAAAAATTAAATAGGTTACGTTTAACATTAATTGATCGCTATGATCGTACTCAGATACTTAATGATTATAATTGACTAATTACATATATTATAGACAAGGGTAGATAATTTTTAAACAGAAAAAAATTATAGTAGTATGAAACGTATTAGAAAAGAAAGAGAATATAAAAAAAATGAAAGGAAAAATAAATTACGGTCGATCTGTGGTTGGGAAGTGTAAAAGGGGGGTGTTTTTAAAGGTAGAAACGGTTTATCTCGATTTCCGACAAAACTAAAAGTCCTATGGAAAATATTTAAAAAAAAAGTTGTAGACCATAAGTAGATCTACACTTTTTGTATTAACACTTTTTTCACATAACCTCAAAATTTATGTGAAAAATTCAATTTACCAAGTTTTTGGTTTTTAATTTTTATCTTTTATAAAAAAAAATGTTTACACGAAATTAGTATTTTAAATCAAAAAATTACAGTATATTTGGGACATTAAAAAGTAAGTTTTCACCAAATTCGTGTAAAAAAAAAATTTGTTGTAAAAGATTAAAATTAAAAACCAAAAACTTGGTAAATTGAATTTTTCACATAAATTTTGAGGTTATGTGAAAAAAATGTTAACACAAAAAGTGTAGATCTACTTACTATCTATAACTTTGCTATTTAAATATTTTCCATAGGACTTGTAGTTTTGTCGGAAATCGAGATAAACCGTTTATACTCTTACAAACACCCTCCTTTTCCACTTCACCACCTCAGATCGACTGTAATTTATTTTTCCTTTCATTTTTGTTATATTCTCTTCCTTTTCTAATGGGTTTCAGCCTGCTATAATTTTTTTCCCTTTTTGCCATTTTCAAAGGCGAAAAGCACTGATCTAATATTCAAGCGATTCATTTTAAATGTATGTCTGATGTTAAAAATCTGTACTTCCTAGAGATAGCATCATTAGCTACTTCAGCCTAAAATAGTCTCTATGCCCTTCAAGTTAAATAACTTTACAAGTTTTCATGTTGTGCATAGGATACACTTAATATTCATTTGTCACTAGATCAAAAACACATTTAAAAGGTGACCAATCCTGCACTTCCTAGAGATAGCACTAGTCGCTCCGGTTAAAGGAAGACAATTTTGTGAGGCCATTATATCTCAGTTCTATAAATTAAGATTGAACTGGAATAATTTTATAGCTTAAATATTAAATAAGCTTTTGTTAACGGTGTACCTTCTCATATAAGTTAGTCATTACAGCAAAATAATAATAAATATCTGCTGTGACTTGTCACAGTACTTTCTTTTAAATGAAACTCGCTGTTAAAATAATGTAAATAAGCCGCTACGATTGGGTAAAAAAATTATAAATTGAATAATATTTAAGTATCTTATAAATAGAACTATATGCATAGATCCTCTATGTGTATGAGAACTCCCATACTTAACCCAGAACCGTCCTTGTTTGAATTTTTCCAGGAAAAAGTTTCGAATAAAAGTTGTAGACATTAATAAGTCTAAGACTTGTGGCAAGTTTAAAGAAAATCGTTAGAGCCGTTTTTGAAAATTTTTTAAAAAAAACCCAAAAAAACATAGAATAAAGGCTGGTTCCTTGTCAACCGATTCCGAGGATTCAAGGGACCTCAAAACGTGTATTTCTGGTGAAAAGTCGATATCGGAAAATCGGCCCGATTATAATACTTCTTTTACTACAAAATATCTAAGTAAATGAAAGTAAAAATATACTAAAAGTAACTAATTACCCTACCCTTATTGGAGTGGCTAATTATAGAAATAATATCTTTTACCATTCCACTTGGAAAAATATTTTCCTTTGTCTTGAGTTTTGCAGTTGTTAACGTTTGACTATTTGAAAAATTGATACATTGACATGGTCAACTTTTCGTAATCCATTAAACCATGTCCACGTGACTTAAGAAGCACAATGTGTTAATTAGGGAAACGAATCCGAGCAACTATGGCAACTCGTAAGGGATAATGAGCGACCAGCTTTCAGTCAGCTTCATTAAAATCTACTTAAAAGTGTGCGACCTTAGCTTCCAGGACTTGATTAAAAGTGTCCTTGGTAGGGCAAAATAAAAAATAAATAAAAAATGGGATGATCGACGGACAAAACAAAACATATCGAACTTGCTACGCTAATTCCCGATGACTTAGCGAGCCTTAAGCCCACCGACATTCACCACGTTGGGGTGTCGAAATATTCCTGGTAAATATTTAATTAAATTCGATTTATGACATTCAATTGAGTCCCGCAGCCGCATCCCTTAATATCTCTCCTAATCTTAATTAATGCTGTATACATTTGAATGCAATAAATATACGGCGCCTTGCACCACAGCGAGGCTTTTTTGTCCGAAAATGTTTGCCAGAGATTTGTCGGCAAATCCAGAGAAAATCCAGTGATGGTAAATATATTTATTGTGGTTATTATCAAGTAGTTGGGATATATCTTTGTGTGCGCCTCAATCCCCCTAACGGTCATTTATTTCGTTTTGGAGGTCGGATAAACGCGATAATAGGCCATGTTTATCTGGCGTTCAGGTGGCAATCGCCGCCAAACATCCCCCATCCGACGAGATATAAATGTACCCCAATTTCCCATCTAAACGCTATATAAATGTATCCCGTAGGATCATAAGAAAAAATTGTCTCGAGATTTTCTATATATAATTTCATGTTTTTCACAGGAAGATGCCGGGATTATGGACCATGCCGTAGATGGAGATGGTGCACTTAATTTGTCGACGTCGCAACGTCCCTCAGCCACAACCACCCCGAATGGCATCGACGCCACTTTAGACGATCAGGTTAGATTCTTTTTTTAAAACACATTTATGTCCTTTCCAATCAGATCAAGTTCACTATGGTGCACCCTCACACCGTCGTCGGTCAGATAAAATAAGGCGGATTGCCGTGAGTCGGGTGGAAATAAATGTTTGCCAATGAATAAAGCACGGACGGCCTTATATTGAACCGGGCGATCATCACAAAGGGGGATGATGACTCCGGGTTGGGGAATTTGAATTAAGTGGTTTGAAGAAATGATGAAGGGTGCGCACTGTCATTACGTTTGTTTCTTTTCAAACAGTATCTACAGTGTACAGCCGCCCTTAATCTAATGCACCTATTTTAATTGAAAGGGCTTTATTTTCTTTCTTTGCAAATCCATGAAACAGATGGCGAAGAAATAAAATGATATATTTGAAAGGAACATCGGAATAACTTAACGCGATTGCTTAGAATCGAAATTCCCCATTCACGATAAAAAAAACAATTGGTTCAAATCCGGCTCGAAGGACCATGTAGTTACGCGTCGTATGTGATAAAAAATGAATTGTTAAAGACAATATTTCTCAATGATTGATTTAATTGAGTTCATAGAGAAGACAAAAGCGTTTGTAGTCAGTTTTAAATAAGCATATTTTTTTTACATTCTCTCTTCTCTAATTGGTTAAATATTCCATCTAAATATGCATTGACTAACAGTAACTTAGGAGTTGATCTATATTTTATATTGATGTTGGTATATACTTGCTAAGTCAATAACGGAAATAATATATATTTATTTATAGACGGAGATTTTTTACGAATTTTAAGAAAAACAAAGGTTCTATGTGTTTTGATCCCCGTACAAAATATCTCCATGAAAAAATTTCCTCACGACAAAATATCCTCAAACATAAAACTTCATGTACCTGATAATTAGTTGCTCAAAATAAAAAAAAATAAACTTCGCGATGTCAAGAAGTGCTCATTCAGTCAATGAATGAGAATCGGGCAAACGAACAATGACTACGATTTTTTAGGCTTCGCCCCCAAACCCCCGATAGGGGGACCACCTGGACCCCTTTGACATTAATTGTTGGATGTATTTATAAGAATTAACTTGAAATACATAACAGTTCCCATAGTTACGTCATAATTGACAGATTTATCAAAATCATTTCCCATAAGAAAAATTCGTCTTAAAATCCGGTTTTTATCGAAAACGAAGCGAAAACCCACAAATTATCATTTCTTATTTTCGTTTTCTTTTGACTTGTTTTATCAGAAACCGTCATCAATTCTTGGCGCCACGCTAACCTTACTCTCCCCAAAAATTAATTAATTAATTAATTAGATTACCTACAATTAAACCAATAAATACGACACATGAAATACAAAACTTTCAATTTAATAAAAATTGTCCTTGAAAAATAAAAAAATTATAAAAACTAAACGTGAACTTACAATAGAATTAATAAGAAATGTTTTATCGCAAATATTTTTGTCATGGGGATATTTTGTCCGGGGATATATTGTCAGGGATATTTTGTCCGGGGATCAAAACGCCTGATACCAAAAAACAATCCTTATATAGCCAAAAGCCATCTTAGAATCATCAGATATTTTCAAAAAATTATATTTGTTTTTAATCACAAATATTTGTACTTGTATCTGAAATTAACACGTTTAAAATAAGTATTTCAGTATTAAAACGGTTACGATCAATAACAATAATTGGACATTATTCATAATGCCTGGGAAATTTGAAAAGTGCCCAGTGAGATGTGACAAAATGATAAATTAAGTAAAAAAAAATATTACATTGCCCGGTAATTATGAATAATGCTTAAAATCAAGTGGGTTATTTGAGAAAATATTTATTCATATTTCTCTACATACAAAAATAAGACGATATTATGTGAAAACAAATTTTTAAGTAACCCAAACAAATAAAGAAACAAACCGGTGGTAATAAAATATATTTGAGGTTAAAAACCAGTAGGTATCATGGATTAGATCATTTTCAGTTCAAAAGAAAACGATTTTTATCATTTTGATAAAATTTAATTATTTTGAAATTTTTTTTAAAGAAAATTCCTTATCAACAATTGTTGATTGAAAATGGTAATTTCTCTTGATTTTTTTCAATAAGGTGTGCGCTGTAAATCATTTCATTTGTAAATCACGAAAATTTTTCACATTTTCTTTCACGCGCAACTTTAATTAAGACGGTTCTCTTTTTCAATGTAACAGATGTCATTTGTATCTAAAAGCGCACGTTTAAAAATGCCACCCCAAAAAATAACCCTACCCCGAGTCGATTTCTACCCCTGCCATCAGCCAACACCGTTGCCTACGTCACAAACTTGTCTTGCATTTCCAATATTTTCAACCAGTTTTAAATAAATTTTCTTTTAATTATTCATTCCACAATTATGTAAATAAATTTATTGGAAAAAAAGGGGTGGCCATTAATTATTTATTCAATGGTAGCTGAAATGAGTTTATCAAGAAAATGTGCCGAGAAAAATCAACGAAGCTGGATTTTCTTGTTAATATTATATGACCTTGGACGAGTGGACATAAATTCATATCGAATATTGGTGCCTCGTTAAAATCATACGTTTATACAATGGAAAGAAGAGGGTAAGGTCACTTAGTGGCGTGGTGACTAGAATGTCGCTCAATACACTAGTGGTCCTAGGATCGAACCCAATGGAAGCCCAATAATGTTTCTTAGGTTTTGAGTTTACCGGTTATTATTGTCAACTACTTCATACAATGCAAGATGTTTCAATTAGAAAACTTCAAAGCTCTTATCTTTATAGATTTTATAAAAATGTTACTATAAGTGATTTAGTTACTGAGAGTGACTAACTAACTGAGTGAGCGCTTACTTAACTAATTCTGGGTATATCTAAGACTACCCACACTGAAATTTAGTTAAATTTTTATTTCTAACTGAATACACACTAAAAAGGATTTTTAAAGGCACAAATCATGTCCATCAGAAAAGAATTGTAATTTTCCAATTTTAGGTAAACCTGAAAAAAACTTTTTAAGTGGGAGTAATTGGTAGGTCCCGTTATTTCAACCGTCTATCTAAGTGAGAAACAGAAACATCTTTAAGAAAAAGTTGTTTTTCACTCGTGAAACTCTTTAACTGAGCCTACTTGCTTGTACTTCCATAAATTACATTAGATCGCATTTGCTATTTATGTCTTATTCTTTAATTCAGAGAAACTATCTTGGTTTTTGGTCTTATTCTATTAACATGATCTTATGTGCGTATGTTCCGACTTATTTAACTTATAAATATTTGTAAGTGAGAAAGATCACTCCCGTATCTCTATAAGCTAGAAATTCGAGTTAGAGATGATCCTACACAAACAAAAAAGAGATCAAGATCCTTTGAACTTATCTAATCTAACTAATCTACGTTCGAATATACTTAGCAACAAACAACTTTCCAATAAAAGTAGAAATTTTCCGGGACAAAATATTTTAGATCTAAGTTTATCTACTTGATCCATGTAGATCAAAAAAATGGAATTCAGTCGATCAACTTAGAAATCAACTTGTATTTAATTAAATCAAGGGCTTTCCCCTTATTTTTTTTTAATTCGAACAAATGAAATTATAACTAAATATTAGTTAACTATTAATACAAAATTAAAAAATTTTCCTATAAATAGTTAAAGAACAAAATATTTTTAATATCATTAGCTCGCGCAGATAAGATGGTTTTAATAATTTTTTTTTGAATATATACTAAAATTGATGCATCAACTTGCTTCTAAAAAGATTAAATTCAATATTGTTAAATCTTTATTCATCTATTTAAATTTTTTGATCTTAATATATATATATATCCTTGTAGGTCTCATTAGATCTAAAATATTTTTCCCTGGGTCGTTACTTCATTTGATTGTCAAATTACTTGAATTGATTTTTAAGCTATTAATTCTAACTGAAAATCAAGTTGAAGTCAAGTCAAAATATTCACATTTTAATCTCAAATCAAATCAAGAATTAACTTTACTTTTTATTTCGAAAAATTTACAACGATTCGACTTGATGAATCCCTTAAAAACTTCACCACTCTTACCACTCTATAAGCCCCCATAAAAACTAGGTAACTAATGATTTAAATTGAATAAATGACTAAGTGACTTTCCCGCTGGGCGCAGAACATCTGACTACGTCACAGTTCTGTAACATTTACGTAACGAAAGAATGTTTTGTAAATGTTGCAGAGCTATAACAACTAAACGACAGAAAACTGTAAATCAATCAATTTCCAACTTTTAGACCAATTTAAAAATTTTATTTTGAGTGACTAGTTGACTAAGTGACTAAAAATGGGTTGGTACTAAAACAATTCTTGACTTATCTAAGAATGCTTTAACAAGGTTTTAATTATCGTTTTAATTGATCTTTAATTGATAACAAATATTCTAACTATGAAATTATAAAACTGAATATTTCAAGTTCAAATATAGACTGGCCGTAATCGAACGCAAAAGTACGTGCTGAAATTTTCTTATAAAGTAGGGTGGTGGTGATTTGAAAGCTCATTGACAAAGAGCATTGCTATCAGGGAAAGTCGTTCGTCAAACGTGGGACAAAAAAAAAATTGGTCTCATTTCTAATTAGAGACCGGGCTGGGAAAACAGCTTAATTTCCAGCTGAAGAAAAACTTCATCGAATGCATCTATCATTTGCGTTTGCAACGTATTTTAATAAATCACGCGGCACCCAAACGTGGCTCGAATTCCGAATTATTAACCCCGTTTGTCTCGCTCATATTTCCAACCCCTCGTCCCATTCCAATCGATACAGTCGTCTCACTCGCACTCATTATTTCCACGTAACTTGCTGTTCGTCTTAAACAAAAAAAATAGAAGTAAAAAGAACTTCGTCTTGTCTCCAATGAGCCACCCGTCACTTTCATCCCGCTGCCTGTTCATCCCTGCATCGAGTCCAAACCCTTATTTATACCAATCAACTACCCCACTACATCAATTGTTTGTAATAACTGATTTGAATCTTTTCCCTGCCTGCGTTTTTTTTTTCTTCACTCGCACTGACAGGACTCTGACAGGATTCTTACTTAAAATACCTCGTGTTGTATTTAAGGGATGATTTGACGGGAAATATTTTTATAAGTATTTGATTAGCGAAATTTAACAAAAGGAAATATATTTTCCACCCCGGCAAATTCTTCTAAATAAAAATATTGTTTGAATACCCTCGTATAAAAAGATTGAAATACGGATTGATTCAAGTCTTTTTTTTTTTGGTTAATTTTATTGCAAAGGGTAGGCGTTTAAGGGTTGAGTTTGTAGCAAGTAAATTTGTTGAAGATCGTTTACGTAATGTTTGAATGTGTGTCGTAGTTTCGTACGACAGCCCCTGGTCATTTACCGGTCGACGAAAAGAGGGTTGCCAGGGACTGGTGGGTGGGCGGGTGGCTTGGTCTCGGCTGATTGGGGTGGTGTTGTGCATACGTTGCTTTTAACAAAAATCAACAAAGCCTCCTTCGCATGTGTACCGGTCCAAATGGAACACTTGACCGATGCTGGTGCTAGTGTGATTTCCATCCCTTTTGAAGATCCCGGAATACACATTTTACAAATCACCCTCGCTCGTCAATTCATTTTGTTTCATTTCTTAAGCAAACTTTCAAACAATATGCAAAACATTACGAATTTTCACCCTTAATAAACAAAAATATATCCTTTATGAAGAATAGAGAAACATTTTTTTTACATCAAGTAAAATATAGATGACCATCAACGAATACATTTTTTTTTTTTTGGGTGTTTATAGTCGCTTTAACAGCTATGGTCATATCACGACTGTCTTACACACAGAAATATTCTGTAGTTCTTGAATCTTAATTTTTTTAATCCTATATCTAGGGATTTGATGGGGATCGAATCCAGAACCACTGGCGCATGTAGCAGAGAGAGCAGTTGCTCTAACCACTGCGCCATCAAGTGGGTGAATACAAGTACTTTGATGTAACAGTGACATCAAATTGATATAACATAGATTTTTAAGTATTTCACTTACGTGATCTTAATATGACGTCAATCTTACGTCATATGGATGTAAAAATAGTTTTTTTAGAAAATGATAAAATTATTGATACTTCATCCAGAATATCAAATCACATAAAATAAAACGATACTTACTTTATATACTAATACCAAGCGTGTTGGAAACCGATAACGCTGATGGGGGATGAGAAAATTAACCGGTGGCAAACGTCTCAAATCCGTTGTCCAACTCACCACCTTTCACCCATCCAACAAAGGAAATCATAATTTCTCAACGCTAAGGGTTACGAGTTACGCTGTTACGCGATCAACCCCCCGCTTCTCGAGCGCCTATTATTCCAGGGAAAAGTATTTTCGATTAATATAAGATAATATTTAGAATAATTACGCTTCTTTCTTTTAAATCAACAACAATTCATCCCTCCGCAAAAACCGAGTTAACGAATAAACATAATATAGTACATCATATCGACTGGGGTTGATGGAGGCGATGCCTTTAGGTCATGAGGGTGCATCAACACATTTCTCAAATCTGTCAATATTACAAAAACTCCGAAATAAATAAAAATTTCATCTTGTACTCTTTGAAGGAACGATGAGATTCTTTGACTCATAAAATGAGATGATATGAGGGATGGGGTTGTCTTTGCAACTTTTCAAATTACTTTTCGTCTTTAAAACAATTAATATAAGTGACAAACGGGATTTTTTTCGTAGTGTAATAGAAGAATTTTGAGAGGAAATTTTTTTTTCGTTTTAACTTGAGTGCAAACGTATTTTTTAATTAACACACCCTTCCTGTCAACACTGTTTCAAGTGCAACCCTTTCGAATTCAAGTGATGAAAGATATTTTATTAAAATTTATTAAAAATTATCAACTTTGTGTGGAGCTGTAAGAGCATAACGTTTAACGCACTTTTCTTAATTGAATCCCAATTCGAACAGAAAGATTTTTCTTAAGAGAATTTTTACTTTCTAAGATAAGCTTTTATTACCCAATGAGCACAACACGTTCAATTACGTAACAGTTCTGTTACAATGACATAACATTCTTTCGTTATGTAAACGTTACAGAATTGCTACGTTTTGTGCTTATTGGGTAATAACTAAGCATAGACGTTATATAGTTATTTTTAGGATAACTTCAATTAAAACTCTTTCATTACGTAAATATGATGTTATTTTAACGTCATACTATCATTAATAATTATATTTAAGTTAAAAAAATATATTTTCAACTTTCTTAACAACATAAAATATTAATAATAAAAATTCGGTTTTATTTTTGACGCTAACTTCAGGAATATTTGACAAATTTTTGTGTTCAACACAAATGTGTCGCAGAATATTTTTTTAAGGTAAAAAATCGGATTTTAGTAATATGAAAGGTTGAATTATAAAAGATGCAAATGTTTTTACTTAAGTAAGATGGAACGTGTTGATTTGATATAAAATGCTTTACATGACGTATATATGATGTTGTAATAACGATGATATGATGTCACGGCAACGTCATGTTAATATAAAGTAATATTAATGTAAACTTATGTTATATATAATGTTGTAGGTGTAAATAATTCAAATTTTAATTTTCTTAACAATGTGAAATAATAACAAAAAAGTTCTCTTCGAAACTATAATCAAAACCGGAAACAGTGGTTAACGTAATAAAGACAACATTAACATGTCCACTACAAACTTTTCATAGGGAATTTTTATTTACAAGTAAGTAATCAGGTTAAGTTAAATGGAACCTATTTCCGTTATAATATTTTTAGGTCGATTTGACATGAAACTTATTTCATGACGTAAATACGATGTCATAATAATGATGTTATGATGTCATGACAAGATCATATTTACATTTATGCTACCCTTACTTCTGTAACATATTTGGTAGTTATTTATTAAGGGCAAGAAATTATAATTTAAATTTTTTCACAGAATAAAATATTTAACAGAAAAAAATCAAGGGTTGAACAAATGATCAGTGCAAAAAGACGTTTTTTTCTTTTGAACTTCAGGATTATTTGACATAATTTCGTGTTCAATTCAAACTTTTCACTGGGTATTTTTTTCTATGAGATGAGGAAGAAATTGGGTTTTCAGTAAGATGAAAGGGTGAATTATAGAGGGTGCATGCGTGCATGGGGGATGAGGGAAAACCAAATTGAATTCAGGACCAAGCGAGAATGTTTGGATTTGCCTCAGCTATTATTTGGTTTAGTGGCATAAAGAAAATAGGGCTACATGTTTATTCTATACAATAGAAACATCAAACCACCCCCACCCCACGGTCTCATCCCACGCGCCATCCACGGTTTTCCCAAATCCTTCACAGAACTCTCATCACTTCTAATTCATAATACATAATATCAACCGCAATTTTGCCTCTATTTGTTTTAGTATAAAAATTTGCTTTTCTCGATTTTTCCCGGGAAAACCATGAAGTTTATAAAATATTTAATTGAATGGAAAAATAATTGTGGCAAATGCTTGAAAATGAAGTTAGTTGAACGAGTGTAAACAGTCGCCATGACTATTCTGTGAAAAACAACGTTTTGTATTGTCCCGATGGAGGAGTTTCTTCCCGGCTGTCGTCGTGCCGCTTCCATCCCATTCTCCCATTTTCTTTGTTTGTGTTTGGATTTTCAAGGATCCATCTGAAAAATAAACACTAGTTGGGCCGACGTCTATTATAAACTCGCATTTCTATATTCAGCGTCAATGGGGTGGCCACGAGTGGGGCGCGAACATCTGTAAGGGGTTGGGGGTTGCAATGACGAAACGTTCGAGCGGGTGTGTGGGAAGAGGGACAGTGCGATGAGGTGCTCGCGGTATATAAAACTACCCCTTGCGAAACCATTCCATTCTTACATAGCCCTTATATTATGTATGTATAGATATATATATATATATATTATATTATAACATTGAAACCTACCCCAAGTTGTGCGTCCATCGGAGCGCACCGAAGCCGCCTCGCTCCCATTATTGTCATTTTATAACGAGGAAAAACAATCATCACGGAAAATGCCCCGAACTTAAAACACTGGTACAGGAAAAGTTACGTTCGCTCATGGAAAGTTCGAGATAAACGCTATTTTCCGCATTAAAAACGCAATACATACTCGAGAAAATCATTGCATTCAATGTTTAATTCCTTCATCTAACCTCTTCCAACCTCCCTCCATAACCAAAAATTTTACTCAATCCATTTCACATCAATTACAAAAAAAAAATCATGTTTCAAAATTTTATCCAAAGACCATTAAATGTTTATAAGACAATGATTTTCAACCAACTAAATTTTTAATATTAATCTAGTACTCCAAAACCTTTTCCTGACTTCATTGAGTGCTTCAATGAAAAAACTACCAGAATTAGTCGTATAGTCTTAAGAAAAATTGCATACAAACATACAAAAACATAAGAGAACCTTACTGGAAGCACTTCATATCACTTAACCTCACTTATGGTGATCAAATCTCACCCTAAATGGTTCTCTGAACCAAAAAATGTTCTACTTTTGCGTAGATATGCAACGAAGACCTATTTATTTGTTGAAGTAGTCAATCGGATGGCAGCTTCAGCAAAGAGGTTCTACAAATAAATTTAAAAAATTTAAAGTTGAAATTGTATTTTTTTCTCTAGTTATATCTGGGTCACTATGAAATATATTGAACCTCAATCTTATAAGAAAGGTATCCCAGGTGTCCCCTCAAATTTCATTCGTTTTAATATATGTTATTGTTAATCAATATCTAATTGACCCATATTTATACCATAAGAATAAAAAAATATAAGGCTTAAAACATATTTTCAAAGCTACCCCCTAAAACAGTATTTGTAGCGTTCAACTTGCAGGTTTTTTTTCGAAATAAGACTTATTCTACGTCAAAATTACTGGTGGGGGTATAGTGTGGATCTGATTTAAAATGAAAAATTGTAGGGACTTTCATCGGATAGAATGCTCAAACCCTCGATTGGAGAGCCGTTTTCGAAAAAAATTGAAAAAACCCATCCAATAAAGTGGGGCTTCCTGTCAACCTATTTCAACTTCTAGCTTTGCGGTATAACTAGATGTAATGTGAAGGCAAATTTCCACGTTTTATCCCAAAAGTTCAAAAAGTCCAGGATATTTTAAGTAGAGGGATGAGAAATTACACATAACACATTTTGTTCTAAGAGTCCGTACCCATTTGTTGTTGTATGATAGATTTTCATAACCTAAGAGCCCGCTGCACTCATAATGAAGCTTAATCATATATGTATCAAACTAAAGCTTTTTTTTTGTGTACATGATGATATAACGGCGCCAATTTAAAAGTGCCCGCAAATAAGAAAAAATAGCTGTTAAAGAGGATGTAAATTAAATATAAAGTGAGATAGCGCACGACGATATTTTTCATATAAGGAAGGTGAAAACTTGCCTGGCGAGTTTTTAAATCCTTTACGTGCCTCGATAGATTGAGATACGCCATCGAGATAAAACCTGTAGCGCAAACACTCGCTGTTCTCGTCTGACAAATATCGCAGCGCGTTAACTCTCCCTCACTTTATCTCTCACCTTTACCAGCTATGTTTGCTTATTTACGGGTACTTTTAAATTGACACCCTTATATCATAAAGCACAGAAAAAAGAGATTTTTATTGAGGTTATACTAGAAAATTTTTAGAGTGAATTTTTAAGATGCACGCGCATCAGGGTGGCACAAAATTAACAAGATGAAGTTGGCCGCAAAAACGCTCGGTTTTTTTAACTAGGCTCGCGTAATTTGAATTTTTGTTTTATAGTTACTTATTTATTTAATTTTATATTTAAATTAAAAATAATTAATTCTTTAAATATATTTTTAATATTTTATTTAGACAAAATTTATATATACAAATGACACATATTAATAAGTTATTACTTTTCTCGAATTTTGCAGTAGCTGTTATCATACTAATTGGAATTTAGTGATGAAAATGACGCCTGCATTCCATGAATATTGGTGGTAATCACGAAATTTAGGATTCTGAAATGATTCAACCATCTTAGAATAATAATTTAGTAAAACAAGGCATGAATAAGATTAAAACATTTACTTTGAAAAGTAGCTACTTACTTTATTTCGCAATTTCTATGGAGCTTTGTTTTCAAGGCATGCATGAATTGTTAACCAGAAAAATTATCCTGACAAATTTTATAAACGTCTTGCAGCTTTTTTTGGATTCTATTTTCATTGTAAACCATAGTTTTTCACAGTATTTCAGCCATTAAATAGTCATAAAAATACAAATTTACTGCACAAACAGTGACTCAGATTAAACGTGTTAAACGTCAGATTACTTTTAGGCTATTAGTACGGCGCGTTGTTTTTAGAGGCGTTTAGTATCGGCCTATTTTATCATCACAGCACAAGTCAGAAATGATTAAATGCATTTTGAAAATTGCCCCGCTATCTCTGTACAACGCGCCGTACTATAATTCATAAAAACCGCAACTCTCGTAAATGTGTCCGCTCCACGAATAAATTATATTCAGTAGTGATTTAAATTTAATATTTTGATTAATATTATTTACTTCTCGTAGGTATTAGTGAAAAAAATTGTGCTTATATATTTTTTCAAGTGCTCCAATATAGTTGAGGTTAACTATTCGTATGCATTATTTATTGATATAAATTAAATATTATTCTATAAATTTTATTTTAATTAATTATGTGTATGCAATTAATAAAAACTAATTTTTAATGATGCCAAAGAAGTATAACTTCTCACGCACGTACATAAGTACACGCACCCACTTTTTTATGTATAAATGATTAAGCTACATAATGAGTGTAGCAATCATACAGCGGGCGCTTAGGCTATCAGAAAGAATTTCAACTTTCAAATGATTGATATGGGAATTGCAGATAAAAATGCATAGCTTTGAATGGAATAATGGAGAGAGAAAAAAATTAAAATTGATTTTTCTAAGTTCGTAGACTTGATGGTTCCCGTTTAACAATAGTGACGTCTTAAAAATGTAAATGTGCAACGCGTTAGATGTCTTAGATGGAAAATGGGAAATTATAAAAATTCACGATTGTCTGTCGAGACGTTGAAAGGTTAGAGATGAAAGCGTTTGTTGATTCGTCAGACGCTGTTCAACGTTGAACAACAAACGCAATGATGAACGGAAAAACGAACGGACAGCAGGAATATATTACAAATATCCTAACAATTCTCTGCCTCAACCCGTTGACCACCCTTTAGCCGATTTTTCATCCCTCATAACATACACATATACATACTCACATATATAAACGCCTCACCCTCATCTCACGTTCACATTTTGCGTTTGTTGAAAGCCCACATTATAGGAAAAGCTCGTGAAATTTTACATTTCACTCGAGAGATCCTTTCAACTAACAAAAGTAAATTTAAACATAAATTTTCATATGGAAAAACCGGATTATTTACAAATTAAAACATAAACGAATGTGTGTGAGAGAGGAAAATTTCTCGTTGTGCCTTCGAGTGCTCGAACTTTATAATACGTTATATAAGAAAACTTCTATTAAATATTTTTTTTTTTTTCACTCGATAACACTTCACTAGCAATTTATTTTCCAGCGCGTCCGATTGCGTAATTTTTCTTCACTAATTATAAACAACCCTTGAAAAGTTAAAAAGTTTTTGATGAGAGATTGAAGGTCCAATACGCAAGAACGTGGCTACGGCTCGTGACGTGCGATGTGCTTTGGGGGAGCGACGCAAGTCCTGGGTGACTATTTAAAAAGGGGTAGAAAATGCCGCATATCACCGGGGATGAGACGTGGAGTGTCAGCTAAATTAAATAAAGCCGCGTTTTCTTATTACGAGCAAAAAAATCTCACGAGTCAAATGCGAATTTTTCACTCAGATATTAGCTGCCGTGTGGGTGGTGGACGATAGGTGCACCCTGGAACGAGCGAATAAACTTAATTCGTTATATTCGTAAATTCGTCTAATGACCTGTCGTACAAAATATTGCCGTCATTAACTTTCGAAATAATTCCTGAAAAAAATGCCTTCTCAACATAACAAAACCCTTTCACATGAAAAGCGACGCTACCTTCGCATTTTTCCATCAAAACTCAACTTATATCCAACTATCCTTACTCGTAACCCCATTTAGAAGGTTTCTCATTTTATTCACGAAGACTTTTCAATTTTCCCATTAGCAATAATTGGCTTTCACTAGGTATCCATCAAGTCAAGTAGTTGGACAGTTTTTGAAACGAGTTGTGCTTGATATTGTGACTTGCCACTGAAATAAATTTGCCAAGTTTTAAGTTGATTTCACATACGATATAAATATTGATATTCGACATGGCTTTAATTTGATTCTAAATCGAATTTAGGTCAAGTTGCTTGAAAATCGAATCAAGTATTGAATCTCAATCTCAATCTCAAATATCACTAAAGATAACTAAAATAATCACTTAAGTGTAAACTAAATATTTAGATTCCATCTGTTCAATAATTAATCATAAAACAATAAGACAGAGTCAAACTATAGTTAGTCACATAAAACCGAGACTTTTCATTGCTAATTTTATTCAGTCTTTTTGTTTCATGTCTTGCTAGTCACTATCTAGTCAATAAAGTAATTTGTAAGTCGCATTGTCGTGACTTAAAGCCCATTTACACTTTGATTAGTGCGAGTGCGAGTGATTAGCGATTAGTAATTCTTGTGAGTGATTAGTTTAAGTGTACCTACCGTGCAAGTAGCTACTTAAGAGCAGATCTCAGCTTCACATTTTTGAAAGACTATAAAAATAATAAAACAACTACAGTCCAAGCTTAGTTACTACTAATCAGTCATAAACAAGTGACAGTAAAGGCTCATTGAAATTTTGATTAGTGTGAGTGCAAGTCATTAGCGATTAGTAATTCTTGCGAGTGATTAGTTTAAGTGTACACTAGAATGTCTAATCGCTAATCACTCGCACTCAAACTAATCAAAATGTCGATAAGCCTTTACTATCACTTGTTTATGACTGATTAGTAGTAACTAAGCTTGTCATAAACAAGTTACAATAAAGGCTCATTCATATTTTGATTAGTGCGAGTGATTAGCAACTAGTAATGTTTGTAAGTGATTAGTTTAAGTGTAACAGTTAAGACTCAGGGCCATTTTGAATAGTGTGAGTGCGAGTGATTAGCGATTAGAAATTCTTGTGTACGCTTAAACTAATCACTCACAAGAATTACTAATCGCTAATCACTCGCACTCACACTATTCAAAATGGCCCTGAGCCTTAACTGTTACACTTAAACTAATCACTTACAAGAATTACTAATCGCTAATCACTCGCACTAATCAAAATGTGAATGAGCCTTTATTGTCACTTGTTTATGACTGGTTAGTAGTAACTAAGGTCTGTATTTGTTGTATTATTTTTTAGCCTTTTAAAAACGTGAAGCTAAGATCTGCTCTTAAGTTAGTCTCTTTAGTATGAAATAGTCTTTAAAAAATGAATTTTGATGGCTTAGAGCACGGGGTTGTGGTAGTTTTATTTGTTCCAAACATTTTCATTTTGTTTCTGAAAGTCTATGCTATCACGGTTGAGTTGATTCGGGGGTTGTGAGCTTTGATAGTCAATTAAATGGTAACACGAGGGCGTCACTGTTAAAACAGGAACATTTGTAAAGTCCACAAAAGGTCACACAAAGGTATACGATATATAAATAATATCACTCGCAGGCATTTTCTTCCGAATTTCCCACCCAGCGGCCGGCCACCCATACTTGGAAAATGTTCAATGTGAAAATCTGCTTTATGTTGTTTGTTAAACGGTTCTGTTTGTAAGCCGCGTGCATACATATTTTAACATGAAGGCTTTCGCTAATTTTAACCAGGTTTTTCACTCTTTATACTAACCCGTTCCAGAGCTGGCGATTATTCTTTCCTTCCCGTGAGCAAATTTAATATTTCATACAAATAAATATTTTCATTTGCGATTTAGGAATTATCCAAGTTCAAATCTGGTCTAGCAAAGAAAAAATTAACTGAAAAAAAACAGCTGTTAGTTTAAAAGCAAAAAATTAAGAAACGGAAAATAGCAAAGTTATTTCGGCTACGTTCCACAACGCGTTTACAATGATTTTGCTCATTTTTCACCCCTGTGAAAATGATCACTCTGATCCATCTCTTAAGAAGGGTTTGCGTGTTCGTATGTAAACGTAATTACGTCATTGATGAGGTTTTACTCAACATAACGACCGACGTTACCATGATAAACGGTTGAAAGAACGATATTGAGCTGATTTTTAATGTTGATATCACGTTATTGAAAGTAACCAGTGGTCTTGAATTGAATCTTAATGGAACCCCAAAAATTTTTTTAAAAAAGGTTGATCTTAAATCAAATTTATGTCAAGTAGCTTGAAAATCAAGTCATATGGCTATTAAATATCTTAGTACCAGTTACATTGTTGACGTGAAAACGATGGTGTAATTTCCACATTGAACATGTATACTGAGGGTAAAATTTTCCAGTGGGTGATAAGGGGTTGAAAATATAGAACGCTTGACCAAAAATGGGTTATTGGGTCACAAATTATTTTCTTGTTGTCGAACGAAATATTTGGAGATAACCCGTCTTTTATGCTGCTCGCTGAAAAATCGAGCAAGTGTTTTATTAAATTGAAGAAAAATGGGGTGGAATGTAAAGGTGTGCGAGCTGAGTGTGGGAAAGTTTCATATCATCCCTTCATTCACCTCCGGTCGTCCAATCAAATATTTTACTATTTAATTGGCTTGAACATAGTATAGGGGGTGGTTTTTTTTTTTTTTTTTTTTGTTCTGCACTTTTAGTTCAATTTATAAATTGATGGAAATATGGGATTAATAAGGGGTGGTTTATCGGTTAGTCGGATGGGAATCGGTCGGGTGAGCGTAGAGTCTTTACTAATATATATTTTTTTTTTATTTTTTTGCAAATTGACTGGAAATATTTGTCGAGGAATTTCATTTTGTCGATGGAGATTATTAGTTTCGAGAGGAAAAGTAGTGTGAAAAGGGAATTTGAAAAATTTTCCTCGTATCAGGCAAAGTTAATTACAACGATTTTATTATACTTTTATTTTTTATTTTACTAAACGAAACTTGTCATGTGAAGTAACTTTTCCCCACAAGTATCAAATAATTATTCACATATTTCTAAAATTTATTAATCTTCTATTATTATACAGTACTAATTTAATGATAATAATGTCTTAATACGCGACCCATGTCATTTTTGACTGCACAGCCCTCACAAAGTGGCGACATCTGTATGAGATAAATGACGCCCAAACTGGCACAAATCGCGCAAAAGCTTAATACAGAGACTGCTTCTGCTAGACAGAATGCTGAACCTGGAATAAGCAAGAATCCCTGTACAACAGGGAGAACAGGGCAGAACAAAAGTACAATAAGCCTAAGGCTGCAGTTCGGAGGGAACAAGCCCTAACCTGGTTTTCTGCTTACGAGAAAAAATTTCTCACTCATATTTTAAGTTCCACTTTTAGGGTTCTTTTTTATTTTGGAAATCAAACAATCTTTTAAGAAAACTTTTTACTTATTTTAAATACTCAAATACAACAATTTTAATCACACAACAATTATTAATCGCTCTTTTTCTCGTTTTTCGGGTCTCTGGATATTTCTTCCTTTTATCACCGCGACCAATGAGGTCTATTTTGATGTGACCCTCTGTATCAGCTAGGGAAGCATCAGGATTTTAAAGAAAGCCAGCACCTACCTCATAGGCGTCATGTCCATCTTTCTGAGATGCTACAGTCTTCTTTCACTAATCTCTTAAACCGCTCTGAATTTACCAATTCACAAATCTCATTGAATCACATTGAGCTCAACAAAATGCCTCTCATCTCCTTATATACTTGAGTGGAATGTTCTAGAATTTTTTCGAAATTTCCCTCTATCGGAACGTTCTGGATTATTTGATTAAAATCGACTGTTGATCATTACAAAATGTACCTTCATTTTTCAAGATTGTTGGACATTTTATCGCTTTTTAAGGTATGCCTCATTATTTCCATCCTTGTCCGTCACAGTAGTAATGGCCGTTTTTTAATTACGAAGCATTGTGCGGTTTTGTGCCTCGCAACATCGCTTAATGTTGAAGTTTAATTGGAAACAAGATTAGCGTAGATTAGTTTGTAAATGCTACAATAGACTGAGCAAAATGCATTCGTCTAACTAGGTTTCGAAGAAAAATTGCCAGGTTTAGCCAGGTTAGGTACTTTAACACTTTTGTGTTATCACATTGTTTACTAATTGTACATTTAAAATAATTCTTAATTTTTTTAATCATGTTACAAGAAGAGCTATAAGAAATTTTTTTTTAATGGAATTCATCCTATCCAGATGATAATGACCAATAATGACTGATGACAAATACACTTCAAAAATGCCAACTCATATTTTTATGTTAACTTGTTGGTACCACTAGAGCATTAAATTTTCAAGCAACACGTTTTCCAATGCTCTAAAGTGAAATGCGCATCTGTAGTTAAAACCCCGTTGTCACAAATAATGCCGCATTTTATGCTACTGCGGTTATTGGAAAACGGCCAATGTTACCAACTTGAAGAACCAAATCATAGAAAATCTAAAACTCTTTAAAGTTTTCTCAGAAATTATAATACTTTTAAATGGGAAAAATGTTATGTTTGGCTTGGAAGAGTCAGAAATAATAATATAATTGCTAAAACCACCCTCTGATAGGTGCTCTGAATATTTTTTTTTCGTTTAAATCAAAACCGATTGTTTGCAAGAAATTTTTTTTGCTATAATTTGGTACATAAAATAGATTTAGTTGCCTAACGCTAACCAATTTTGAGCAAACGACGTTCAAAATTTTCAACAGTTGAATAATTTGATAGTCCAACCATCAAAGTGGAAAAATTAAAAATAAAAGTGTGTAATTAAGTTTTTTCCTTAAAAAAGAGTAGCGATGTACTTAAATAATATCTTTTAAGATCTCATCAATGAGATGTGATTGTTGGGGATGATGAGACTTTGAAAAACTTATCTTTTTAGGTTTTTCTTAAATATTTTAAAAATCGTGTGTTCTAGGGAAGAATATCAAATGAATAAAGTTGAAGAAAATAAAATTCCTCACAAAATAAATTCTCTTCATTTTTTCTCTAGAATCAATATTTTACATGATACAGAGTAAGAAAGTATCAACAATTAAACGTTACGTACAGATTCATACAAGTATGTATGCTTATGATACAGGATTCTGGTTAATTACAAGAAAATACATATTTTGCAAAGCTTATTTCATTGAAATCTGTTTGTTACGTGATGATTCGTTAAACATTATTAACCTGGTTTTTATATTATTGACTACTGTCTATGTGTGTTATGTTCAGCTGTTGTCATTTACCTAATCCATATTTAGTTAAATATAGATCATAGAGAAAAAACGAAAAGAACATATTTTGTTTGAAATTTTATTTACTCAAATTTTATCCTCTTAATATTTTTCGCTAAGACACATTGTTTTCGAAATATTTAAGAATATATTGATGTTGTTTGGTTCCTCAAGGCGGTGACACATTTTAACACGTTAAATGCAAGGTGGCAATTTTTGACGTGCCAACGGTATTTAATTGCACGAAACAATAAAAACAGATTTTTCCGATAATGAGGTCACGTTTAAGGGTTGAAATAACGAGGGTTGATTTAGTTAATTTCATAATGATTTGCGTTTTTTTTTTTGCTTTCTCTTTCCACTCGTTGAAAAATCTCGACGAAATAAGTTGAAAATATAAATGTTAGTCGATCGTTATATTCATTTGGTAGCGCCGAATTTTCCAGCAGCGTTCCACCCCTTGTTACGCTCATATTTTGTTAATTGGAAAGTTTGCCGCGGGCTGCGTTTCTTATTTGTGCGAATGTATTTCAGCAATAATTTATAAGTGAGTGTAGTACATCATAATTCGTGTTGGGAAATTCTTGCAAAATAGATGATCCTGCGATACGATTTTGGTACCGAAATTTTCTTAATAATTAAACGAGAAACGAAGAACGAAAAAAAAATTTATATACGGATGAGCCGCCTATTTTTGTTATGAAAAATTATGGGTTTTCATGAAAAATGATTTTCTTTTGATATTCAAGTTGTTTTTTTTTTTATTTTTCATTCACGTCCAGACGCTGGTTGTGAGAAATGAGATTTTCATTGTTGAAAAATCGCAGTCTCATCGTTTGGGAAAAATCGTCTGATGACCCTGGACTAGGATAATATTAGGGACACCCACTCGGCTGTATGTATTTTTCATGCGATTTGAAAAAGCTCTAATGAAGAATGAACACTTTAGCCTTAATTGACACCGGGAAAATCGACACGTCGTAAGGGGTGAAGCTTTGCAACACGTTTTTTAAGGACCAAAACTCGTATGGATAGGGTGGAAAAAAAATGAAGATTTCAAACTTGCGTCAACCAAAATTGATGACAAATAGCCTCATCGATTCGTACGACACACATATAAATCACAGGACCAAAAAAAAACAAACAGATTTATTTATTCTGAACAAGGAAAATTTTATGATCCGATCATAAAATTACCTCCAATATCCAGTTTTACATTTTAATTTTCCTCAAATGCACTTTATGCGATCAAAAAACTCGCTCGCTCGGCCGACTCGCCGAGCTTGGGCTCGAAACACAAGATTTATTCATCTGATTGGGGTTGAAAAGTCTGCAAATCCCGATGATGACAATGAGAAATGAATCCAGGTTCAAAGACAGCCAGCTCTAACGCACACGAAATGTATTTATAACCTGATAAGATTTGGGAAAAGGGCACGCAATCTTCGTATGGCCACTCGCCACTGTCAAGATAAATTCGCCTCACGCACCCTCTAAAAATTTACTCACTCACCCCCCCCCCCATTCAAATCTTAAAAATAACACACAAAAATTCGCATTCAACTAAACCAATGTTAATACATTATTCAAAGAATAATCAGGGCTTGACTAACTCATTATTTTAATCAATAAGTTTTTTTTCCGCTTTATAAATTTGCAATCTGTCCCTGGACATTGCAAATATGATGAATGTGCAGGTGGAAAAAACCGTACCCTCTAAAATGGGTAGCTAAAGATGTTAGTGGTTTTAAAAAGTAACTCCAGAAATGAGACGCGATTCAGCCATCGATGGTGGCCAGAAGTATCCTGGAGGTTGACAGTCAAATAGTTGGGATGTTCGTTCAGTTTCTGCAAGTATTTTTGACTGAATCTGGCTATCTCACTCCTTACTGTAGCCATTTTGTGGTTTCGATAGATGGCGTTATTGGTGACGTACCAAGGGGTGTCAGTTATTGTCCCCAGAGTTTTTGACTGGAAGCGCTGAATCTTGTCCACATTGGATTTACTGGCGACTCCCCACAGCTTTATCTCATTTGTCCAGATGGGTTTAAGTATGGACTTGTATATAGTTAATTTGCTGTCCAGTTGGAACTTTCTTCGCAGTAGCTATCACAGTTTTCGGATAGTGATATTCAGTTGATTGCATTTGAGGAAAATGTGTTTAGAGCAGGTGAGGCGTCTGTCCAGGTGCATTCCAAGGTATCTGACCTCCGTACCCCGCAGTATTTCATGGTCATTTAGTCAGACAGGAGGACAGGTTTCCCTTCTTGTGGTAAATGTCACGTAGACAGGCTTGGTCTCGTTGGCGGTGATCCTCCACTTGCAGAACCACAGCTGAAGTTCGTTTAGTGTGGACTAGAGCTTCTTGGAGGCCATTCTAGGACAGTCGTGGATGGCTAGTTGAAACTTCAGTAATAGACATTAAAACTAATTCATTATTAAACGGTTGCTGGAAAAATTTAAAGGTTTGGCATCGAACAATCTAGTGATTTTGGTTGCCTATATAAATACATGTAGTTAGCCAGATGAATTAGTCTGAATAAATCAGTGAGTTTGAACAGCGAAATAGTACTAGAAGTGGCTGAATAGTGGTTGTTATGAAAAATTCTTAATCACCGAATGAAATTAAATAAAGTTATTGGTTCTCGAGAAAAGTATTTTAGATCTAAGTTTATTTACTTGATCCACGTAGATCAAAAAAATGGAATTTAGTAGATCAACTTAGATATGCTTAGGCCAATCTAGATCTAAGAGTATTGTATTAGATATTAATAGATATAATGGATTATTTCATTTTTAAGTAAGCTGACATCAAGAAAATCTAAAAAAATAATCTTAGATCTACCAATGTAGATCTACGTAACTTAATCAAGGACTTTCCCGTTGCATATTTTTTTAAATATGAACACATATAAGTTAATTCAATCAATACAAAATTAAAAAATTTTTCTACAAATAGTTACAAAGAAAAAATGTTTTTAATATCATTAGCTCGCGGAGATGAGATATTTGTAATAGCTATGTATATATACTAAAATTGATGCGTTGTGTACTTGCTTCTTAATAGAATCTAAATAGATTAAATTCAATCTTGTTAAATCTCTTTACATCTATTCCATTTTTTGGTCTTAGTATATGTACCCTTGTAGGTCTCATTATATCTATAATATTTTTTCCCGGGTTATTTAAACGTTTGGTGAATATTTCCAAGAAATTAAAAAAAAAAAAAACGATAACATGAATTTCAAAACATTTCTGAGAAATTCCGTCACATTATGATTTTTAATTTATTTACAAAAGTATAATTATTAGATCATCACGTTGTGGAGAAAATAAAAATTTAAATGACTTAAATTGTTGCGAGAATATTCTATGAGTCGTATTTGAAAATGAGAGAAGAATTCGTTTATTTTTTAGTGCGAAAATGTCGAGACTTGTCTTGATTTAAGCTGAAAGTATTTGTAGCATCCCTTAATATTCTCCCTGATCTTCCCGGTTCTAATGTTTGGCAATAAAAACTCGACCGCATCAGCACATATTCCCGCTCATCATCCCCTATTGGGCTCACACCAGCGGCAACTTTTTCCCAAGGTTGATACAAATATATTATCCCGAAAACGATTTAGCTCAGTAGTTTTTTTTTTCTTTTCCCGACTAACTTTTCCTTTCATTTGCCACCCCTTGTTGTTGTGAATATGAGCGAATTTTCCGAAGTGCTTGTCAATATCGGCTAATTCAGATTCATTACGGTGCGAGGAAAAACAAGTTGAGAAAAATAATTGACTCAACAAATCGTCTTGGTTCAGTACGCAATCGCGATCTACCCGGATATTGGATTTGAACATTGGGGAAAATTACCGAGGAAATAATTTCTATAAAATAATTACAAGTGTTGCAAAAGGGTTACAGTCGCCGGAAAATGGCAATTTTCACTCACTGTGGCAAAAACAAAACAAAAGACGCGACACGGACGGAGCGAAAAGAACGGAAAATAAACACGTCATCAAAATGAAAAACTCCCCAAATAATACGTCAATAAAATAAGACAATAAGCTCGCAAATTTTTTTCTTCCCTCTTGCTTTTTTAATTCAGACATGGAACAATCCGAACCCCATTTTCACACGAGAAATACACCGCTAGCTTAAAACCACCCCCAATTGTTTCAAACACAACTATTTTCCTCGGCAGATTGAGCTTCACAGTATTACACAAAAATTGGAAAATGGGAAAATGTTTTTTTTCCTTCATTGCCCAACTAGTCATTGTGTCGTTTTTTCTGACTGGAAAATTTTTAAAAATTCTTCAAGTTACAACATCCCTTGGCGTTTTCGTTGCGTTTTCCTAATGTTTGGCGACAGTCCTGGTACTAACTCTATCCCGTATCGTGCTTTTTTCAACCCTCCAACCCCTCTCATCCCTGTCCGTCAGAGGTTTTCTGACAAATTACTGCGTACGTTTTTCAACGGGAACTCGCGACAATATTGTCTATCTACAATTATTCACTGTGCTTTACGATCAGTGTCAAAAACAACGAACAACCCCTACCTAGTCACCCCGAACACTAAAGGTGTGAAACGTACGAATCACGAAAAGCAACCCTTAAATTTTCACCTAGATTATACTCATATATTTTATTGAAATAAGACACCCACGAGTATTTCAAAGTTCTCCGACTCACAACGACCAGCAACCCCCTGCTTCTGTACAATTCTTGCACATTTTAAGGGTAAATGTGCTTTGTTACTTACCCTGTTTAAGTTAAGACAATTTTCAACTGTTTGGCCTAAATTTTCTCAAGTTTTATTAAGAATTGCAGAGCTGAAACGTGTTATTACGCTGTCCGGTGCGAAAGAATAATTTGCCCCTCACCCCCACGTCCTATTTTATTAACATATAAGAAAATTATAGAACTATACAAGATTAAATGCATTAACAAAACGGTTTTTAAATTTAAAATAGTGCGGAATCAATGGGTATCTGGTGTCGGTGCACCGCTCGCACCATCCTCACTACGACACTGCAGAATTGATACAAAACTTTTAAGAAGCCTAATAAAACCAGTGTATAAACTGTTTGAAAAATGTAATTCTGAAATGTCAAGCAGCAAAATTTCCATTTAGACTATTGACTTTAAGTCAAGTTTTCAAGTCAGATCAATTGGCTTGAAAAGTAAGCCAAACAGTGAATCTCTAGAAGCTTCCTTAAAGTGGGATCATAAATTTTATTATATTTCCAATTATAATTAGAGATGTACAAAAAAAAATTTCTTAAACGCTAAAATCGGTTTGTGTCAATTTAAGCACAACTAAATGAAATCATTTAAAAGGCGATTTTTCTCCCAATCAAAGCTAATTTCTGATGTCACTGAGACAGGCGAAAAAATTTCCGTATACGGTTTTATCTTTCAGTAAAAACCGTTATATAGGAAGTCTGAGGAATGCTAATTTCGTTTATTTATTCTGACAATAATGTCATTTTGATTATAAAAGTAAATTGATCTTATCCCAAGCGTAATAAAGTTTATTTAAATTTTTTTCTCGTTACAATGAATATCCAATGCAAAAATCGGCTTAAAATTTTATGAGGCAGCTGGTGAAAAATTCATTTTTAAAGAGTGATAATTAAAGGAGGGGGAGTATGGAGGAATATCAAATATTCATTTTTTTCATAAATCACTTGTTAACTATTCAAAAATTTCAAATCAAAATTCCAGTTCGTTCTGAAGTTGTAAGCAATTAATTGGACGTGTAAGGACGTTTAAAAATTAGTGGGTTGTGAAATTTATGGTAGGAACAACTGCTTTGTCTGCGACGTATGTACAGCGGAGTTTGTGAGAAACAAATCTAAAACACACATTTTGCTCATATTATAGGAAAAAACTATTAAAATAATGATTACTTTCAGTTGTTGAGTGGTTAATTGTAAAATCACTATTTGAAATAGAATGCATTGTACTAGGCGCTCAGAAAGTTTTTTTAATCGTTGTTGAAAGAATATTTCGAGCGTTGTGAGCGTCTAGTGGAACGCACCCATACTAATTGTAAATTTGACAGTTTCTAAAACGAAGATTAGAGAAAAATATGATTTGTTGAAAACCTACCTGAAAACATGACCAACTACTGTTAGCCATACAGTTTAAAACTCGGTTATAAATTACGGATGTAACGATGAATTTTCTTATTTTTAACGATAACTCGAAGGTCCTTACACTTAGCTATAGGGATATGAATAATGAAAATGTGGGGAATTTTAAGAAGAACTAAACTAGATAAATAAAGTTAAGTGATGCCTTTTAAAAAAATGATATTTTGCACAATTCAGCACGTGTTAATTTACGATGCACTTTGAGATACTTAGTAACAACAACTGATTGTTTTTTTATAATCTCGAGTGTAACTGCATTTTTGAACCCTCAAACGAGCCTATGTCGAGCTTCCTACACAATTTAATGTGAGAGTTATGATGCGAAATCTCCAATAAGTCTTTTTTCTCGAAAACCTTAAGGTTAAATGAGGTCTTGTTATTATGAAAGATGCTCAGAATTATTAACTCAATCAAGATATGTAAAAACAAATGGGGTATCCGTTAGAAATAACGATTCTAGTATCGACTTTCGGTATAACCGGAAGTGTCCGAAAGCTAAAAATATTTTAGAGAGGTACTCTCCAATCCAGGTAGACTAAAATCCTAATTGTTAGATTTCTATTATTTCAGGTTCTTCGGAAACTTCTAATGACCGATCTAGCTAGGACATAATGTATTTTATATACTGTATAAGCAGTATAACTGTTCAAAATCAGCAAAAAATCTAATTTGATTTTGATGAAAATTATCAAACTTTAACTTTGAAATAAAATAACTTGACTTGTTTTGATACTTAAATATTAGCATTTGGCTTGAGCTTGACTTGATTTTAGAAGTCAAATTTACGTTAAGCAGATTAAAAATCAAGTCAAGTAGTAAATCATTATTAGCAGCTAATATCTTTGGATCGAGGAAAATCTTCGAAAATTTCGGAATACAATCTCAAACATGTGTGTCAAATATCCTCACGATATCAATACCTAAGTCTAAAAACCTTTAAAAAATTTGTTAAAAAACCGTGTTTTACACCTTTCTTCTCCCTCTTTTAAGAGACGTTCATAAAGTGAGATTTAGTCCGGTTCGGGAGGGTGGATATGCCGTGTCGGGAGTTGGGATCGAGTTGAAAAGGTACGGGATTATTTTTGGGTTCCAAATGTGCAAGCATCTGTGAAAACAATTACATTGGCTGTGTTTGTTGATAGGAGATGTAGCTTTTGGGAATAGCTTCGATGTATTTATTTTGTTCAAGAGTGAGCAATGTGCCGGACGGCGTGGTTCCGGTCCGGGATACTCGTCCCGAGCGGACCGGACTTTCCACACTTGACCACCTCCTTAAATACGCTCTATATAAATATTAACCGGTTTCCAAATTTCTCAGCTTGATATTGACAAATTGCTTCTGAGCGGATAAAAAATGAAATGATATACAACAGATAGGGATGACATTGTTCCAGGATTACATTGAGCACGAGGTGAGAAGCAAGTTTTCTCGATTCATTTATCTAGATTTTATTACTTACGGAAATCCAGTCATTGGTGTTCCGTATCTGAAGGGGAAACTTCGCTCGCTGAGAATGAGAGACTGCCCACCCTCAACCCCCAAATCCATTCCCCGAAAACTCGTTCCCTGTTTGTTGAATCGTACATTCATGTAAAGGTGTTTGTCTAACACAACATAAAATATACTAACGATATATCACTCCGAGGCAAACGCTTTCCAAATTTTATTATATAGATGATCGATAATATACGTACGCTTAATAGTCACTTTTTCCGACTTAATACTTATGAAAGTTTTTAAGACCTTACCCTAGACCTGGATCACATTTATTTAATGAGTTAAAAGTAAAAGTTTGAAGTAGCAAATTTTCTCTCTCCAACAAATGGTTACACATGTATCATCTAGTCGAGTTCTCTAACACCGTGACTAAAAATAGATGATTCGAGAATTAGTCACTGTTCAAATAAAAGCTTGATTATGACTTAAATCTTAGTGACTGAAAATGTACCAGGCGAATTGGCTGTAGTAGAGACGAGCATACACACGCACTTAAATTTTATAGTATTTTTTTAAAAAAAACTTCACTGTCCCCATGAGTTGTTTGTCGTGGCTTTTAGACATCAACAAAATTAGTAAATGGAGTAAACTATAATGATTAGAATACGATTGCAGGAGAATGACATGTGCCTAACGAAGTAATGCAAAACAAAAATTCAAACGTTCTTTAACTTCAGTTACACTTCAAATAATATTCAGTCGGTTGAAAAACCTTACTTCCTAGAGTTAGCATCAGTTGCGACGCTTGAATGGTTTAAGTGGGGAAAATCTGATTCTAAAGTACATTGCGGGGAGTCACTGTGATCCGGGGTTATTCAATTGGATTTTATTGTTCTAAAAATTAAAATAACGGCTTCACCACCTATTGATAAAATAACTGATAGCCATCTGGCAGATATCTCTTGATAAGAAGCAAAAATCACTACTTGGCTTGATTTTCAAGCTACTTGACTTAAAATAAAGTCAAATTTAAGCCAACATCTAATTTATAAGTTATGTCATTTCAAAGTTAAATGTATTGCATAATATGTTCAGCTACAAGACTTCCCTAAAATCTCTATTGTTAACCTCTTTATTAACAATCATCCACATTTATTAGCTGTGAAATTTGCATTCTAAGTACACACAATAATTAATTATTTTTGTAATTCATTATCAACTTTAGCGGTTTTTTGCTAAACCCACTGTTGAATATCGAATGAACTCCTTATTGACTCTAAATATTCTTTTTAGACTATCTCAGAGACTTTGATTGTTGCTTGTGGAACATTCTCAAATGTTCTACCCCTTTTTAATGCTACCTATATCAGTTCAATTTAATACCTCTTTTATCAACAAATAGAGCGTTATCCTTGGAAGTTACTAGTGCTGCCATAATTAGTACAATCCATGCTTATTTGTAAGGTATTTATAACAAATTTTAATAAAACGTAAAGCACAAATTTTTCTAGCATATACAGTTATATACTTCAAATACAACATTTTCCATTTCAAAAGAAACTTTTTCAATTCAAAAGCAACATTTTTTAATTAAAAGCAAACTTTTTCATTTTGTAATAAGATATTATATTCTATCTACATATTGTAATACATAATAAAATTTATGTATTCTATAGCAGCGGTCGCCAAACTTTTTGACTTCACGGACCACAAATAAGATTTTTTAAGAGTTAAATTATTTATAAAAAAAAATTGATAAGGAACACATTAAATCTGAAATGTAAATGAGTAGATATTTAATTAATATATTAAAAAGTAATAATTCACAGTTTTCTATAGATCAGGGAAATTTTCTTGCGGAGCACTTTAGCGATCAATGTTCCATAGTACTTTTTTTATTTCATATTTATATTTTTTTTTTTTATTTTGGTACATACGATTTTAAAAAATGAAAAAATGTGCTTTTAAAAGGAAAAAAGTTTCATTTGAAATGACAAAGGTTGTATTTGAAGTAAGAAATGCATCTGTCAATAAATTATCTTCCTTTCACTTTATCAACAAGTGGAGAAACTAGTTGGTTTTGCTTTTTCTTAGCTAACCAATCAAAAATAGTAGCAGGTCTGAAACAACAATGGAAGCAGGACGTTTTGGCGCCACTGAACCACTGAAGTTTTAAATGGAAAACCGGAAGTTGATACAAAAAAAAAACAACCTCGCATAGTCTTAGAGCCTCGGTAGAATGGAGCAAAACCACCCTGCGGGAAAATGTCTTGTGCCAAAACTTCCCGCGCCAAAACGGCGGCGCCAAAATGTCACGTACCGCTGAAACGATAAGACGAAATTGATGAGATCGTTGATCGTTGGATGGCTTGAAAAATGTATTTTTATATATTCATCCTGTATATGAGGGAGAACGTTTCTTGCATAGCAAATGAAAACATGAACTCGAACGCCTATCGCAGTTTTCGGTCAAAGTGATGAATGCATACGAGCACTCGTTTATATAATCAAAAAGCAATCATTAGTATTATTTAAATGGGACAGGGGTGTGTTGCAGCATTAGTTATTTATACATGTCTTATACTGATCCCGTTATATCCCGGCATTATTCTCAGGAATGGCAATATCATTATATAGTTGAGGTGCGCTTTTCCGATGTATATTCGTGTGAAGCTCGCCCCATTCCCGCGATGTTTCGCCAGTGTCACCCGTGCTTTGTTCCAGATGTTCCAGAACCTCTTCTCGTGTTCCCCCACCCCTGTCCGGGAACGATGTCGCTCAATTCATCCTTAGTATCGCTACCTCAATATCTTAGCTTCGCGAATCTAGCGACACACTCCATACCGTCATCTTTCGCTAAAAATCTATCTTCTGAAATAAATTCCTCGTTTTTGTATTCTTTACGATTTGTAGGAATGGGGGAACAATGTGACACCACAACATCCGCAATCCTATTCTGTTTGCTTGCATCGTTCAGGATTTCTTAGCGCGAAAAAAAACACATACATATCCTTGTCTCGTTCTGGTCCCTGTTTTTATCTATAGAGGTCCTGGACGTCGAGGATATATGGGTGAGGGAGAGTGTCTAAATTAATGGTTTTTATTTACACTTGGTTTGCGTTTAAAATGAAAACAAGTTAGAGTGAAGATGGATTTGATATCAAAGATCCTACTGAAGCGCTTTATCATTGAATTTTTCCGTGTGTTTTTTTTTTTTGCTTTTCTTGTTCCTGCCGACTTTTTTCCGGTGGCTTACTTCATCATATTTTTTCTTACATATCCGGATCAAATTTTTTATATGGCCCCCCAAGTCGACGACAACTTCCTAGTTCCGAATATTTAATCTATACGGAAGGTATGATCGGGGGATATCATAAAGATTTCTCGTTAATTAACGCTTACGAGTCGATCGTTAAAGGATGATGAATAATGATTTGATATTACAACCCTCGTGGCAACAAAATAATATAGAAAAATTTAAGAAAACCAGTGGCAGTGGCGAGGGATGCGATTGTTGAACTGGAATTTCATAATAGACCTGCGGGATGGTTTCATATTAGCAAATATAACCACGTTCAATGTTTTTATTAAGTGGAGAATGAGGAATGAGGTCAGAATTTAACACGGATTGGGCGAGAGTTGGTCGGTAATTTTGCATAAAAGCTTATCGAATGTCGTTGGGGTGTGGAAGCTCGATGGAAATACGACAGTTGGAATATTTGTCGCGGCTCATCATTTTTAATTACTTTTTTTCCATTTTTTTCTACGTCTTACTTCGAAAAAAAATGTTCACCAATCATTTGAACAACCAGTCAATATTCATCCCCCACGAAACTACTTGTAAACCAGGAAAACTGGGGACATTAAAATTGACCTCAAATTTCAAACATTTTTTTGTAATTTATTTTCTCAATTTTGTATTGTTTTTAAAGAAAAATTATTAAAGCCAACCCTGCTTCATTTGGGGTTGATTATCATGACATTTGAGTCACGTAATTTTGATAGTCCTAAATTGAGACTCGTTTTGTCTGTTTATTAAGTTTATAACCGTTCTTTCAGCCGTTAATTTATGACAACCACGGACGTTGTGTAGAGGAAAACGTTATCAATTACGTCATAACTTTCGCTTACTATCACGCAAACCCTTCTTAAAAGATGAGTGTTTAATGTCCGTTAAACGCCTTACAAAGTAAGTAGAGTGGAAAAAAATAATAGCAATGAACATAAACGTTGTAAACGCGTTTTAGAACGTAGCCTTAGTGGCATAACGGTTAGATCTCTCGGATGCTCGCTCCATGCGTTAGTGACACTTGGTTCGATTCCAGTTGAGCTCTACAGTTTTCTAGATTTATTTGATTACAGAAATGTTTGTACGTTAAGGCAGTCTTCATTAATAAAAAAAACGTATACAAAAACAAACATATATTATTTAAAACTTGGGGTAGTCTAAAATTTTGTAGATATCCATAAAAACTTGTCAATTTCATCTCAAAAATTTGATAAAAGTTTACTGGTTGATTTTTTCGAGTTTTGTTTCAATTAATTCATTGCAGAGATTCGATTGAGTTTTTTTTTTGTTTGGAAGAGTTGCCGTCGTAGTATAGGGGTTGAGAGCATTCCGTGTGTGTGTCGGTGAATGTAAAGAGTGCATTAACTGTCCGCTGGTCTGACGAGAATGTATCATCTCGTTTCGAAACTGATTGGTTTTATATTATTTAGGTTTGAAATATCGTCGGATTTCGGTCGACTCGCAGGTCTGTTATTTCAAGGGGATGAGATAACCGAGGGTGAAGAATAGTTCAAACAAGCAGCCTCCGAAGCCGTCTCCCAACGAAACAATGGGATTCTTCAATTAAAACTTATATTTATTTAGTAACCATTGGCCATAGAGACAGGGGATGAACACCCTCATCGTCATCAACATACAACCCCTAGTCGCCCACCTCCAAACGTGAACAATTGCATCATCCAACAAAAAAAAGCTTCCTTCTTATAAAAAAAGCACCGCGCATTCTTCGTTATTTTTAAATTTTCTTTTTGAAAACATAAAAACAGTCGCAAAAGCAGCGCTTATAGAATTTTTATCGTCTAATATATTATACAATAATTGCGCCAAATAACAATAATAATAAATAACAAAGGGATAGAACTAGGCCTATTCATCCCTTAAAGCTTTGTAGCTCCCATCGGCCAAGGCACCAGCAAGCGAGCGCTTTGCCGTCTCTTTATGCGCTCAAATAGTTTAGGTACGTGAAACCTTGCACAGGTCACATCGAACATTTCCCTGGAATGAGTAACGCTTCAAATATATTTATAGGGATAATAGTCGCGATGTTCGACGCGGGATGCGTTTCGGGAAAGCCACTTACAAAAGCTACTGAGCTTTTCACAGGAATTCTTTTTTTTTCGTACACAACCGAATCCCTCGATGCTTTCACGTTCATCTACGTACCAAAATATCTACACATAAAATTTATTCGTTTTAATTATACGATTAAAAAAAAAACTTCTGCAACCTTTAAAAAATGTTTCTAGAAATTAAACAAATTTATAGTTCAGAAAATAGTTTTTGAATTTTTTTTCGAGTTTTGGCTTATTTTTATAACATATAGTCACTGGGTACTTAATCGAAAATGCAACCCCCACAATGAAAAATATGGTACAGGTTATGGTAGATAAATAATCAATTATCTATATACTTTGATTTACCCGGATAAACTCCGTAATACTCAGGAAACACGGGTAAAGTCCAAAATATATTTGAGATTCGGGTTTCGAGCTTTACCCCAGTAAACCGCGTTTTTACCACGTTCACTTGGTTAAAATTAGGTATAAAACTTATTATACAGTGAGAGTGAAAATTCCAGAAACATTCTCATGACAGTTATCAGGAAACCTTTTTTTTAAATTTGTGTTGTTTCGCAATCTGTCCCAAGACAATAAGCGAACAGTGCACTCCAATTGAGGTGCTTTCTACGTTACTGCCTGTTAGGCAGCTCCAGAAATGTCAGACACTTCAGTCTAACAGTCTCCGCGCTGTTGTCCAGTAGGTGCATAGGCAGGTGACTCGGATGATCATTTAAGCCAGTGGTCGGGGAACTTGTTTTACCATTACCCCAAAATAATTTAGCATAATTTGACATTACCTCCTCATTTTGAAAAGGAGACAATCAATGTATTTTTTTTTATTTTTATAAATTTTGCTTTTTCTTAAAAGTATAAGGGATCTTATTATTTCATTAATACCTACAAATCCTTTAAGTATCATTTAAATATTTTTCGGGGGCAAATTCACCATACTTATACCTCTAGGGCATTTAAAAAATATTTTTTGAATTAATTGGCACAAAAAAAGTTGTATGAAAGTATATTGGAACAATTAAAAATTAAGTAATTGAAAGCTTTTCCTATTTAGATTTTGGAAAATTCGAAATTTGGGCTTTTTCATGTAAGAACAATTTGAATAAAGTCTTCGGCCATACAAACACGCTTATAAAACAGCCATGGCAAGAAATTTCCTTATTACTCTCAAAAATTTTATTTTTATCCCATTTGGGGTTATTTAACCCTGGTTCCCCGACCGTTGATTTAGGCTATCAAGGTATTTGGCACTGAATCTGGATGTCTCTTCTTTAACAGTCGCAATGCCTAAGTCTTTATGGATGTCGTAGTCGATCCGTGCCGTCTTAGGCTTATTGTACTCCTGTTTTGCTCATGTATCTCTGCTGCACAAGAATTCTTGCTTATTCCAGGTTCAGCATTCTGTCTAGCAGAAGCAGTCCTTGTATTAAGCTTTTTCCACAATTTTTTACCTGTTTGGGCGTCATTTATCCCATACAGGTGTCGCCACTTTCTGAGGGCTTTGCAGTCTAAAATGACATGGGGTCGCGTTTTCCTCCCCATCCCCACACAATGTGCAATTGTGGTCTTGTTAAGACACCCCAATAGTCTGCAAATGCTTTTTCAGTCCACGGTGTTCGGTTATCAGTCCTGTTACTGTCCTGAGTTGGTTCCTTCCCAGCTGTAAAGATCCGCGCTGTAATATCAAACAAATGTTTTCCAGGAACCAGTAAAAATGCACAACATAATATAATGATAAGTGACTAACTGCTGACTATATGTTATAAAAATGAGTAAAAACTCAAAAAGGAATCCAAAAACTTTTTGCTGGTGACTCTAACCATGATTAAATTTAAAAAAATTGGCTGTGAAGGTTTTCTTTTAATTTTATAATTAAAACTAATTGAGTAACTGTGTTGATATTTTTGAACGTAGCTGAATGTGGAAGTATCGAGGGATTCTGTTAAAATCTACATCAAAGTGAAAACGGGTAAAGCGCAGTTTACCCGAGTAAAACCTGACTCGTGTACAATTTCAGATATATTTTGAGCTTTACCCAAGGTTCATGGGTATTACGGAGTTTACCCGGGTATAGCTAAGTTAAATAGTTTATCTAACTTTACTTGTAACATCAATAAAAGCACTGTCTTAACAATTCCTGAGAATGTATAACTGTCTTGAATAATGAGTTGTAAAGTGTACAATCGTTGGAGATATTTAGTTACTTGGGTTCCTTTAGTACTTTCGTTGTAGTTTAGGGTGCATCAGATACTGATCAGGGTGACACAACATTCACTTCAAAAGTCACAGGGAAATGATGTAGTATTTCGAGATCGAACTAACCGTTTTTGGTGAGATAAGATTAACATGAAATAAATAAATAGGCAATATTCATTTAATACTTACAGTAGTCATGGATAAGACTTCACTGTCCCGATGAGAGTCTTGTTTGGTAGTTTTTCATTTATCGAAAAAATTTTACTAAGACTATATCACTCGCTTTGGTGATTTAGTCTTAATTCTCTATAATAGAAAATATTCTTAAAGAAAGTGTTAGACTAATAAAAAAAAATATTTTTTACATTTATTAGTTCAGTTATAAATAAATTAGAAATTTTTCCTGGATGAAAACTTGTGGATAAGTATTTTTTATGAAAGAGATGAGAGTAAAGAGGTGAGAGCAATCTTTTAGAATAAGAATTCGTTTTTATATATTATTGTTGACAGGAAACGCGGGAAATACGAGAGCGTCATAATTAATCGCACCCCTTATTTAATTCAACCCTCTGAATTAGGTATTCGTTTAAATGATTGTTATGTGTATATATGTGGAAAAATAACGCTTGCAAAATAGCGCGGCGTAAAAAAACAACCCTTGATTTCGCCGTGTATGTGCCTGTGCTTAGGGTGTGGGTATGTGGGTGATGAAAGGGGATGCGAGAATGTTTTTTTTATTCCTTGGCAAAAGCGTGTCGATATGAGATTGTCTGAATGTTTTGAGGTTTTCAGATGTGCGTTTTCTTCTTTGTTGGAGAACCCACACAGAGACTTATGTATGAAAGTGCGCCGCGACGCCACTGCATTATGGTTGAAAGACAAATATTTATCCAGGATTTTGCTAAGGGATGATGTGATGAGTGTCGGGCCCGAACCGGGCCCGCGCTGGCGTCGCTACACATTTCATCTCTTATCGTTTCGGGCCGTCTTCACGTCGTCCCGTCACTAGCTACGCTCCCAAGCCCATGTATTGTTTCATGCTTTGCTAATAGTAAATTATTTACATTTTATAATCGGCTGTGATACCGTCGGGATAACAAAAAGCCACCCCATACTCGTCGTGGTCCACGCCTAGACTCATCCCTTATTATTACGTATTCAACGGAATTTTCCCGTTCGGGGAGACTTTGTTCAAATACGGATTCAATTACTTCGTAACAATCTTTCAGAACAGAAAAATCACTCCATTTCCACATTTCCCCCATTGAAATCTTTAACGATTTCTCCATGTAGTGCAACCAGGGGAATGACACCACTTAATATGCCATTTGAAACGTACTTAAAAAGAGGAATTTTATAAAGCTTCATAATCATAACCGAAACTTTCAGATATCCAAAAAAAATCTATAACAGTTTCGAATAATTTCGGATGGAAAAAATAAGAAAGTACATAAATACGTCGATTTGTTGACTTTTTACTTTCATTTACTACTTTATAATAAAGGAGCTACTGTAATCGGATTGACTTTTTGATTTCGAATTTTTTTTTTTTTTTGGGTAAAAAAAACCCTTGCAAGTGAGAGTATTTGCCAGATCCTGTCATTTAAGTCCTTTAAAACCTCTAAAAGTAAGAAACCGAAACTTCTAAGTCTAAAGTCGTTTTTCACCCGTAAACCTCTATAACTGAGTCTGCTACTTGCTTGTACCTCTTTCAGCGACCGTCAAACATATAAAACCTTTTATTTATGACTCATTCTTAAATTTCGAGTACTTTCGTATACTTTTTGAATGGTTAAATGTGTGTGTAAGCCGACTTATCTGTCTTAGAACCTTCTATAAGTGAGAAAGACCAGTCCTGTACTATAACTCCAGTCCTTCTATAAGCTAGAAAGTTGTGTTAGTGAGAATTATGTAAAATAAGAGTATTCAAATAGAGCTTCAGACACCGATACAGGACGTTTTGGCGCCACTGAACCACTGAAGTTTTAAATGGGAAAACGGAAGTTGATACATAAAAAAAACACCCCCGCATAGTCTGACACTGAGTAGATCCTAGAATAATGAAGCAAAACCCCCGCGAAAAAACGGCCTGCGCTAAAACGGCGGTGCCAAAGTGTCCCGCGCCAAAATGTCACGTACCGTTCAGACACACACGTGCAAGCTCAACGAGTTTAGAAAATAATTTTTTCCAATACAAAGTGTGGCAATGCGTTATCACGAAAAAGACCTTACCTTTGTCTCGATCAGTTAAAACGGGTCTCAATATGATATCTCAATATTATATAACGGTCGCTCATCATTGAAGTAGCAATTTCAAAATGCAGTTCTTTATAAAAAACTAAAAATATCACATGAAATAATATTTATTAACATATTCTCATAGACCAGGGTTGATAATTTTTGAACTCAAAAAAAAAATAATAGTAAGATGAAACCCATAAGAAGTGGAAGGGAATATAACAGAAATTAAAGGAAAAATAAATGATGGTCGATCTGAGGTCGGGAAGTAGAAAAGGGTTCGGTTTTTAAGGGTAGAAACGGTTTATATCGATTTCCGACGAAACTTCAAGTCTTATGGAAAAAAATTAAATGGCAAAGTTGTAGGTAATAAGAAGATCTACAACTTTTCTGCTAACAATTTTTTTCACATAACTTCAACGTTTATGTGAAAATTTCCAATAATCAAGTTTTTGATTTTTTATTTTTATAATTAACAAAAAAAAAATATTCACGGATTTGGTAAAAACTTACCTTTTAATGTCTCAAACACACTGTAATTTTTTGATTTAAAATATTAATTTTTTTCACCGTATTTTGACTTAATATTGAAAAAGCACCCTTAATCGAAAATTCTCACGTCAAAATATCTTCTTTTTTAAAAAAATCGGTGTGATTTTGTTCGTTGAAATATCTTATTTATGATGGTGTAAAAAATATACATTACAATATTAAATGCTCCCAGAAAATGTAATAATTAAATTGTTAATCTTAATAAATTGTATTATGTAAAATTTTGAGCAATTTATTAAAATTTACACTTTAATTATTACATTTTCTGGGGACATTTAACATTGCAATGTATTTTTTTGTACTATCAGCAATTAGATATTTGAACAAAAGCCCACCGATTTTTAATTTTTTTTTAAAGATAAAAATAAAAACCTAAAACTTGGTTATTGGAATTTTTCACATAAACTTTGAGGTTATGTGAAAAACTTGTTAGCACAGAAGTTGTAGATCTTCTTATTACCTACAACTTTGCGATTTAATATTTTTCTATGGGACTTGTAGTTTTTTTTTTGATAGTTTTGTCGGAAATCGATATAAATCGTTTCTACCCATAAAAACCCACCTCTTATCCACTTCCTGGCCTCAGATCGACCGTAATTTATTTTTCCTTTCATGTTTGTTATTATGCTTTCCTTTTCTAATGGGTTTCATCCTATTATAATTTTTTTTCACTTTTTACCATTTTCAAAGACCTTAGCTCTGGTTTATCAATAGCATCATTAGAATAAAATTTTCCTTGTTCAATTTGTCAATGTTTAAGATTGTATCCTTTCTGAAATACTTTTTAGAAAGCGAATTGATTATCATTGATAATTTAGCTATTAATCTCTTGTAGAGAAGTTTTGCTGTCGGTACGTAATATTCTAAAGAAGGAATTTTTAATGTAAAAATAACTTTAATTTTATTTATCTAAAGTACGCTCAGCGAAGCGAACGGGTAATGAAGATTAAAAAACCATCTTCGAATTATGAAAACCTGAATGAAATCGATTATTAATTTAAATTTGATACAGCAACGATTTGCACGGTCTCGCAACTGAGTTTTATTTACGTCAATCCTTCGTAATATCCATGTGAAAATATGAAGCGAAAAAAAAGGAAAAGTGCAAACTGTATAGGAGCGAAACAATAAACGACTACTGTCTCCTTGTGTGTATAATAATAATATGTTGTCGAAGGATAAGAGGGTGAGATCTATAGGTATTGAAGTTTCGAACAAAGGGTGGCTCGGTTGGTAAATAATATTCCCAAGTAGGGTGTGTGTGCTAAAATGTGCCAGGGCAAAGAGTCTGTGGGAAAACGGGAATAGTCACCGGGAATATGTCGCGGTGTGGGGTTCCGAAGCCAGGGAGATCGGTGACTATTTCCAATAACCAATAACCCGAACGCATATAGCGTTCAGAATGACATAAAGTTCCTTTTTTCATGGCATCGATTTGTTATCTTACGACAGATTGTATGAAATGCAAATCATATACTTGCTACAAGCTAAGCGCAAGGCCTCCAACGTGGGGTTGACAAAATATTTCCTCATATATGACGGGCGCAAATCTCCCACACCCCCGTAACCCAAAGCCAACTCGCATTTTTGTCCCGTTCCATTCGATTTGCACGCTTGTAGGGCGCAATTCAATCACAACAGGACAGGAGCGATTCGTTTTAAAAAAAAAAAATTCTAAATTTTTTGAGAGCTCTAATTATTTTTCCAGATAGTGGTCATCTTTCCATTTGATGGTCAGTCACAAAAAAAACCAAGGCCTATTGAAACAATTAAGTCGTCTGTAAATATTATAACCATTAACAACAAATTTCTGTATGCAGACAGTCGTGATATGACCTTAGATGTCAAAGCGACTTAAAACATTTTTAAAAAAAACAGATTAAGATTGATGATGCAAATTTAGTCACATCGGATTCTTTTTCTCCATACACAAGTCAAAAAACTAGAGGCCATGACTAACTCTACGTTCTATTAGCTATGATAATCATGTTTCCAGATTTGACTGATATGGTCAGCCACAAAAAAACAAGGTAGATAAAGATATTTCATCAGTTCTAACTATTTTACCCATAAACAAGAATATAAAACTTCATGACTGACCGAGGACTCTAGTAATGACTAATTTACGAGGCTTTAGATTTGATCCTCAGAAGCATTCATGACTGGCTCTGCTTTCTGTTTTGTGACTAAACAATAAGACCTCAAGTATTCTTGACCAAAAATTGACCTAAGAACGTCAATTTTGATCCGATGTTAGGCTATTTTTTCTATAATCATCCACATAAGGTTTTTTTTATACCAATGAGGTCTGTTGTAATGTGACCCTGAGAATCAGGATTTCAAAGAAAACCGGCACCTGCCTTAGGGCTGCCATGGCTATCTCGCCCGACGTTATGTCCGTCTTTCCGAGTTGCTGCAGTCTTCTTTTGAAAGCTGCCTTACATAAGCACAAAATGTGTTCCGCCGTTTCTGCCGCTTTCCAGCAGAGATGACATTTTGTCCGGTTTACCGATCTTGTGAAGATGGTAATTTATGGTACAGTGACCCGTATAGAGGCTTGTTAGGAGCCTTACGTCCCTTTTGTCGAGTGATGATATGTCATAAGTTCTCTTTTTGAAGTACTTTATCTCTTATCTTTTAGTATTCTAGAATCTCCTAGCACCATATAAGGTTAGTCCTTATGACTACCCTAAATCTTCTTAATATTTTAATCAGAACAGTTTTAATTTTGTTTGATGAATATCGCATTCATTTGGTAAAGTTTACCGATAAAATCGTCGTCTGTTTGGTCACGCTGTGTCTTAGACTTTTGGGTCAGAAAATTTTTAAAAGGTTTTTTTTAACTAGACTTCAGTTAGATACGGTGTGTGAACTTAGTAAGGCGGGTGGGTATCAACTTCTGTTCAAACGGTCATTTTGAATGCTCTAAGTCTCAGAGGCCACGTAGCGCGTTTTCTGTTCATTTTAAAACTCTTATTTGTGACGCCCTGTAGACTGTCTAATATTATATTCTTTATCCGTACAAAACACAAAATATACCCCTCCCCCTGGTAGAGTAAGTTACGTGGTTTATGGATGGCCTCTTATAGAAATTTTCTTGGTCACCGAAATAGATTCTTATTAAAATTGTTCCCAAGAGGACAGTGAAGTTTTATGACTTAAGAGAAATAAATTGATCTATTTTCGATAATTTTTGTTGAAATTTACACCGGAGAGGAAACTTAACAGGGTTTTAGTAGGGTTAGTGATAATATAAAAGCATGAAATCGGGGTTGAAAATGTGTCGCTATCCTGTCCTGGAATTGATCGTTGCGCACAAGATGAATGTACAGTTTTTAATATTAAACAGGAGGGCAGCTTACAAGTCTGTAAATAATGGGTACGTGTGACCAGTTCGGGTCATTTATATCTTAAACGATCGCGGCAGTTTCCAGGGGTTGAAGACGACGTCGCCATCTGGTGTTCGGTGCCGATGCCAGGCAACCATATGCCACTAATACGACATATTTATCTCCTCGTTCTTGACAAAATCGAAAGCTCGCCAAACAATAAAAAAATTAAAACAATTTTAATAAAAAATAAACTCTCGATATGAGGTTAGTGGATCCCCCTCCCACTCTCTTGTGACTCGGACAAGTGATGTGGGTGGTTTTAATAAGCACGGCTTTATGTCACGATAATCGTTCTTGTGTCGGTACCTACTTCAATCAACCCCATTTCACCTCGCACTCGCTGACTCTTCAACCCCCGATAAGTGTTTGAAACCCTACCGAACACATAATATCACTTGGTTTCAGTAGAAAAGGTGGACATCGACATTTAAGGGTTGTGAAATGGACAAAAGATAAATTATATCAATTGGCAAAATTGACGAGTGGTCACTAAACACCAACCCTTTAATATAATATATTATTAAACTGTTTAAATTTACTTTTTAAGTCAACGTTTTTTATTTATATAACCGCCCCCTCCCCTTACAAGTTTCCCTTCTTCTAATTTATTATCGTTCTTTGCTAATCTCCGGTCATCATTTATAGAAACAATTTTCGTCCCTTATTAATGAACGTTATTAACCGGTTAAATATTTCAAAAATATATTAATGATTTAATCACACCCCTTGATTATTTTTAAAACTATCAGAGACCAATCAGTCTATGTTCTCAAGTTTCATTCGTATTATTCTATTTTTTTTTTGTTGAAATTTCCGCGTAAAAATGCGCCTATTGTCCCTTTTATAGGTGCCATAAATCTTTCGAGGGCAAACTACCCTGTCACCTTACAATATTAAATGGGCGCACGCAAAATAGCTCATGATGCAAGAAATTTTTCTCGAGGATAAACTTCATGGAATGCCTCTCGTCATTTTCATAACTTTCGTAAGGGAGAGAGAGAGCGCCTTCTAAGACATTACCATCCATGGAGATGGGGTTGTGGGGGTGCGATCGTATTGAAACCAGTCTCACTCCTCGATATATGTATAAAGATACGAATAAATATCTCGATATTTCGATATATGTCCCCGCTTATATATTATATATATCTTAAATGGAAAATCTCAAGGAAAAATCGGGCAGATCCCCAATCGCCCTCCCCCCTCCGCTCTATCTCGTAGATTTTAACGAATAATATTCACGACTCAGTGGCCAAACAAATAATCGAACACCAGTGTCAACCAAGAAATAAAAGCAATTTACGCGATAGCAATCTTTTCCATTTTTTTTCCTTGCCATCGTTGTTGCCACTTTTACCCCCGTATTTCGCCACCCATATTGACAATATGATACAATCTCGAAACTCTCATTTTTCTGTACCGACAAAAACCAACCACCATTGTTTGACCAAACCCAATTCCGTTCGCTCAAAATCATCAATCAAATCAAACTTAAAGAAAACTCGGTGAAAATCAATTAAAAAATAACACACAAATAATCAATATCTTGACAATCTTGGGATATGACCTCAAGTTAACGTCATACATACATCATATTTATGTAATAATACGGTTCATATTACATGACTTTACCATTGTTTGACCAAATCAATCAGTCAGCTTAAATAAATTTAGAGAAAATTTGACGAAAATTGACTTAAAACTATCACACAGTTGTCTTGGAAAAAATATCGATTAAAAACAAAACAGGTTAATGACCTTTAATTGGCGTCATATGTAGATCATATTTATGATATAAGGATGCTTGATTATATCATTTGGGTGTGACTTAACATAGCTTGACCGAAAAAATGTTGATTGAAAGACAATTTGGTGGTATGACTCGAAATTGACGTCATACGTAGATCATATTTATGATATAATGTTTTTGGTCTGAGTACATCATTAGACTATGCTTGAGATTCCATGACTCTTCTATTGTTTGACCAAAACCATAAATCTACTAAATCAAACTTTGACAAAAATTGAGTTTAAGCCCACATACAATTGAGAAAGAATTTGATGATATGGCTTTATGTGTAGATCATATTTTTGTTATTATGATGTTATATTTCTGATTAAGTGACATAAAAATCAGTAGACATCATGATTCAGTGGTGACTCGGTATGACTTTGATCTAGCGTGACATCATTCTGATGTTAGATTTATGTTGAAATTATCTTAAAAAGTTAGTTTTGAGAATTAAATCTTAATTAAAAGCATTGTATACCATATTCAGACATCATTTATGTGTACTATATATGTGGGAATAAGAGAAAATTTTCAGGAAAAATCTAAATTTATTGTAGCTAGTTGATTGTGTGTGAAAGTTTCGAACTCGAAAAAAAAATTTATTGTCCAGCTTGAAACCAATATACTAATGCAGTCAGCGGTATTGTGATGGGGATACCGGACAATAGCTGCAAACGGGAGTCGGGTGGTGGACATTTTCGATATCCCATTCCCGACTTTCGGTTGTTCTAATCAGAATAGCGTGGAATTGTGTGTGGAACATGTCGAGGGTGAGACTCGTGGTTCGATCGAGGTGGCGAAGGGACGAATTCGAGACGGACCCACGTCTTGGTTCGCACACATTATCCAACCCATATCATGTTCGAAATGAACAGCATTTTGGCTTACATTCGCAATCATCGACAACAATAATTGTACTACGAAACCGAGGACGGACCACGGAACGATCGAACCACCAGACATCCAGACGAACAGACAGACAAACGGACACATTTGTCATTTTGTACTTTTCCTAGGAATATGTAATTTTAATTAACGTGCCTCCCGCCACTGACAATTACACATTCAAACATCCTTGAAGATTTCAACGTTGCCCGTTTCCCACTAAGGGATGAAACAATCATAAATTAACCAATTGTTAAACATTTTAATGTTCTGGAAGATTAAACGGGAAAAATGTGGATAAAGTTTTTTTTTTCTCTTACGAGAAAAAAATCGCATGGTGTCCGAGCAATCGTAGTTCGAAATCGTTATCCTGCAGGACAAGTGACTGATGACTATTAAACAAAAGCTTTGCTGACTTTTATTTCGGCAGTTTCATTGTCGTCCGTTAACAATACACAGCGACAATCGATCTCGGCCATAAATAGAAATAAAATAAAAAAAAAAACTTAAGAAAAGATACAGGATAGTCGAAGGATATTAAGGGCGGCAGGCGTGGTAATGTTGCTTGTGTGTCAAGAATTGGTCCGAAATAGCCAATCCACCCTCAATATCACACACACAATCCCAAATTGTCATTCGCTTTAACGACATTCGCATTATTTATCCTCTCATCCTGCTTTGGGACAAAAAACGTCCCGATCCATGTCAATTAGGTCATCTTTTTGCATTCGAAATGAAAAGGAAAAAATCCTTGATTGATTAATAATGCAGTCGTCGAAAGTCCAGACGATACATTGATATCAGAATGTGACATACCACAAAACTGGAAAACCGGAGGATTGGAAAACTGAAGGACTGCTGACGCAGCTGAAATGAGAACTCCTCACACGGCCACCCCTATTAGGGGTTGAATGCATGTAGTAGTCAGTTAAAAGAAGACCACAGCCGGTGACCATCAACCATTTCCCTCTTCCCGCACCTTTTCGGTACACTACATTACATTAAACGTGCATCTGTCTCTGTTCCACTGAAAGCTTTTACTTATTTAAAAGTCTCGGAAGCGGAAAAAGGCTACGTGTCGTTTTATTGCGTCAAAAATATATTTGTATATCATTTTTCAATGTTTTTGAATTGTATGAGACTTGCATACCACCCTCCACCCCACCACTCCGGATTTTCTCCGATTCATTCCGGAAGATAAAGATGTGTAGTTGAACGATTTATCAGTTTTCGTGTAAGAAAAGCCGATTGTGTGACAAATCTATGATACCACATAAAATCAAATGATCCTGTCGAGCCTCGTAAAACTTTCCCAAGAAAGCTCCTCGACGGGAAATCGTATAACCGGAGTATGGGTGACTGGTTGAAGTGAGAACGAAAACTTGATCATTCATTTATTTACACGTTTTTCTTTTCTCTTCGTTTCCTCTTTTAATTTTTTCATGTTGCCTTTATGATTTTTCTCTAAATATGTTGAGCTTTCATGGAAACGACGAGATGTGAGTCTTCAAGCTCAAATGGAAAATAGATAGCCTCTGGATGTGTTCTACACTGGTTGCTGGGAAATTGTATCAGATGCAACTTACAGACGATTTGTTTTGTATTAGTCGTCGAACAGCCTCGAGGAAGCTTTCACAGTACGACAGGAAAAACGCTGGACGACAATCAGTATCTACCATGTAATACCAAGGATTTAAAAAAAATACACACAAACACATAAAAAAGAAAAACATATGTCGGGAATCTGGAGGAATTTTCTGGACAACTGTTTTTCTTTTTGAGCTTTTTCTTCATTGACACATAATCAATATGATATTATCATGCTCGAATGCGTGATAAGCTTCTGAATTTCAACAATCATCGAGCCAAAAGCCTTTTAAATTCTAGTAAACAAACAGACAGTCATCTCACCCTTATTTTTAATTTCGACTCGAGCTTGCTAGAGCGCGAGACTAGGGGGATTATTATAACAGACGCTTAGTGGAGAAAAAAAATTAGGGAATCTAGTCGAACAGCGGTTCCCAATCCAAAGTACATCACCCGTGAGTGCCACTGTCCAATCAAAAAATGTATCAACCTTAAATGATATGATTGTCTTACTCTTAGACATTTGACATCATATTTACATAAAAATGACTTAGGCATGACATAGACATTACGACGTTATTCTGATACCAGTTTAAAGTTAACATGGTGATTGCGTGCCATAGCATCATCAAACAAAAAGATGATTGTATGTCTTTCATAATTTTCAAGATTTATATTTTCTAAGAATCATTTATGAAAACTCTAAGTTAAATAATAGAAATTTTCATGAAATTCTCTTGATTCTATTACCGAAATTATAATCAAGCATGAACTGTTCAACTTCGGTTTCTTAAACTAAACTCAGCAGTTTTTAATCTTTATACTATTGCATCCCCCAAAAATTTTGCAAAAAAGAAAGTATCAACGTTCATTGGGTCATTTACATTAGAATAAAATATAGCTTTTGAGTAGAGATTCACATTTTGACTTGATTTTTAAAGATACTTGACGTGATTATCAAACTACTTGAAATTTTAAAAAAGTTAAGCCAAACTCAAGTAAAAAATTAATATTACAAAATCAAGTAAAGTAAGCATTGGCCTTGCATGTTAATTTATTTTCAAGTCAAAATACTCAGCTTGTTTCATTTTCTAAAAGGTTCAACTGCTTGCCTTGATGAATCCCAACTCTTAAAAGTTAAAATGAAATAGAATAAAAAAAGCTTTTTACAAGGTTATTCAATCCTGATGAAAACAGATATTGATTCAGTGGTCTTTGGCTGTATTATATGTTCCAATATGATCCGAAAATTTATTGACCTCATATTAACATAAAAATGACTGAAAAATGACAAAGATCTTGTGACGTTATTCTGACATAAGCTTCACGTCAGCAATGTGATTGGTTGCCTTGACATTACAAACATAGTGATCACTGTACGTTTTTCGCAATTCTTTAAATAGGTATTTACCTGTTTCTTAGATTAATTTTGAAACTCTAAGGGAATATTTACAGAATCGAATTTTCAACGAATTTGAAAAGTGAAATTGCTTAGTGTCAAATTTATTTGAGATGATATTTCTCTGAATTAAAAGAGGTAATTATATTAACAAGTAGAAATTCAAAAAATTACTTGATTTTAAGCTACTTGACTTGACTACTTGACTTGATACCTAAATTTGATTTGAAATCATGACAACGTTGAACGAATAACTAATATTTCACAGCAAATCAAGCATTGGCTCAAAACGTTATTTAATGTGGGTATAAGACGTTATTTAAAGTATTAAACGGTATTCATTTCCAAAACAACTTCAATTACTTGACTTGACGAATCCCTAATTACCAGTTAAGAAATGGTTCTCAATTCAAGTGAAGATCGGTGGTTCCATCAACATATAGAACATGATTTTGTTACGATCTTTCTTATAAGCCGTCTGAAACAATTCCATTCAACTTTTAAACTTCTTTCAATGATTCTATCGCTTGAAAATTCATTTTTTTAATGATTTATATACAGTGATGAAGTTTACGTCGTTATTATGTAACATATATTACATCGAATATAAAAGAGAACATTCATACGTGATTTTTATACGTCTGTATTTGTGATGCGTCTTATATTCGATGGTTAATTTAGATATACCTTAATTCAGGTAGTTTTTATTTCTAGCTTTAAATATTTATGGGGTGCGTCTTATGATGTAATACGATGAAAAATTTGTGATGTTCTAAGTGCTCTTTTTGATGTCATATTTACATAAAAATCGTGACTCAGATTTGATGTTAGGTTTACGTCAAAGTTTTGAAAGAGCTTTGGCATCAGAAAAATAATGAGCTTTCTATGTTTTTTATAATTTCTGAGCAGCTCTTAAAATAGATTGTAAAAGAGGAAAGCTTCAGTTTTCCAAAGGTAGAATTACTATATATGAACTTAGATCATTGGAGGTGATTAAATTTTTTGAAACTTTCTCTTTTATGGTTTCTTGTTTGATATCATATTTACATTAAAATGACTCAATTGTGACTTTGATCTAGTGTTAGTCTTACACCGAAGAATTAATAAAGCTTTTGCATCAGGAGCTTTACGTGTTTTTTTTTTTTTTATAATTTCGTGTAAACTTCAAAGAATTTTAACAAAGTGAGTGTTGAACGATTTCAAAGATTGTTTTACGTATTTTTGAGATGATGAATTTTTTGAAAATGTCCTCGATTGGAAGTAGAGCTTTTCATGTCTGGCTGTATATTTGGTATGTGCACGTATGCAAGTGCAGTCGGATCTGAGGGGGGGTTTGGTGTCGGATGGGTGGCCGTCAAGGATGGGCACATATAATCAAAATAAAGAAAGTTCAACACTAGTAAAGAGGCGGCAGCCGTCGTAGCGGAGGGGGTTGGAAAAACGTGAACGCGCACGAGAGCTTGGGGGGTGAGAGCGACGCTAGTGGTGACGGTCATGATGATAGCGGTTTGCACGAAGGGAAGAGTGTGAGCGACGCTCTCGCATTTATAAGAGAGAGGCCGAAGGCGGTGAATGGAGAAAAGGGCACAGCCACGCAGAGATAGACTCGTAGCATACATTGTGAACGTTTGAGACCCGTTAGAGAGGAAATGACGGATATGTCACGCATGCGCGTCACCGTCATGTGGCCGTACTATAGCTACGCGAGATATAGTCAACGGTGTACAGCTGTAAGTGGCGTTTGTCCCTTTCTATCTCGCGCGACTCCCGGTAGCATTTCCCGATTTCCAGCAAGGCTCTGGTGTATGAGATGCAATGATCCAAGATGTAAGGAGGTACATAGTAAATATATAGCGAGCACGGGGTGGTGTTGGGGGATGATCGCGTCGCGACGGGTGCGAGTGAGACGGTGCTTGCGTGCGAGTGAGACACGACGAGCGAAATGTGTCCAATAAACAGTGTTGTATTATTTGTTGTCTCTCTCGTTAAGGGTTTATTTGGTCTGGATTTGATTGCCACTAAAATTTGTTATTGTTGTATACTTATTTCAGTTGTTTTAGATATTTTTGTTTAGAATTTGTCAGGGTAGACGCGATACGGCCAAATCGGGTGAAGAAGCGTTTGTGTACGGTAACGTGACGGCCTCATCACCTCACCTCGTTGCACAACACACAACAAACGCGACGTCGTTTATCGCTCGAGCATTGTTGTGCGAAAGCTTTCACGTTTCACGCGCGCTTTACGATAGCTTTCGCAACAAACAACGGCATCTTAATTATTGATACACAACACGGAGCAATTATTTTCATTTGGTGTGTCGAGGGAAATTTTTGACAAGGCAATTTTTTAATGTTAAAAATGTACCTGGTCAGTTCAGTTCGTTCAAAAACGGGTGAAACTTGTCAAGTTGTCAAGATACGTGATTTTTTATCAACGAGCTTTTGGTGTGAGGCAAACTGCTGAGTCTTACTGGGCGTTCAGCTGGGAATAAATTCAACGTTGATTTGATTAAAATGAAATTGAGTTTCAAGAAAATTTTGAACTGTTTCCAATGAACTTAATACATTGTTATAACGCGCGAAATCCTTGGGTTTTACCCAAAGGTGACTTTGACAAAATGAGGGTAAGTGGATAAAAGCATGAAATTAATAATCCTGGTATAGCCTGAAGCAATTTAAAAAAAAAATTCCGATAGCCGAAGTTAATAAGCATGTTCGTTAATCCCGATTTTTTGCGTTGCAAATAATCCGAAAAATATTAGGTGCTTTCAAAACCGGAAAGCTCGTCTCTCAGATTGGCGAAACAATGGAAACTCGTCGACAATGGGGTTTATTGAACAAGTACGGTAATGATTTGAATAAATCAATTTTCTGAAAACCTGGTAATTTCTCAGTTGGCCAAAGCCAGGAAAACGGAAGGTGAACAAAAGCTTTCGAGCTTTTGTAAGCTAACGCTTTTTTGAATCAATGAAATAAATAAATTTTTTCACATTTATGGTCTTACGAAAAATGCCCAAGTGGCTGAATATGAGGGGTTGCTTTTTTGAGTTTTTTTTTTTATATTTAAATAGATTTGTTAAATTAAAACCTTTTTTATTTCAAATCGTTCGGTTTGTTGGCAAAATTTTTGTTCAAAATAAAGCTTTTGCTTTTAATTAATATCAAATCAATTTATTCCATTAATCAGGTTCAAGTTAAAGCGTCCCATTAATATTAATTCGTTGTTTGTGTTATCAACGGGGGTGAGTTTTCTTGAAAAATCAAATTTTTTTACGTAGTTTTTTCCCATTTTTTGGATCAATTCGATTATGAAAAGTTCAAAATCTTATATTTTTTTCTAAAGCTTTAAAAAACTTCTTAAGTAATGTCTTTAGGTAATGTTAAATGTTCAAAAATAATTTTTTTTTCAAAATGACGTTTACTAATATTAATCTATTAATTTTGTTGGCTTTTCAAAACTTGAAAAACAATTTCAGCTTCAGTTACAAAAACAAAGAAGATTTAGCAAAATTTTCCTTTTTTTTTTTCAAATTTACAACGAACTATTTTGAAATGAAATGGAAAATGTTAATAGGAATTTCATGAAGAAACGAATATTTTCACTATTAAACGCCTTTGTGGGAACCCAAAAAAAATATCTTGGAATTTCAAAACAATTAAAAATCAATTTTCTACAATAACGACCAAAGAAAAAATTTTTTTAAATAATTCTGAAGATTTTTCTTATCAGATCGATTGAAATTTTAAAAAAGCAAAATCATTTTCAAAAAAATAAAAACGATCAATTTTTGCAAAAAAATTCTGTATAATCGACTTGTTAAAATTATTTTTTCATCAATTAAATATTCATTTTTAATTTTCTACAAAAAAAAACATAATCTTAGATAGTCAAGAATTAGTTATTAGGGGTAGTTGATTCAGCGCTAAAAATAAGTTGATCTTAATTTTCAAAAAAAAAACTTTCAACTTTAATTCAACTTTATTTTAATTTTCACATATTTCTTGGCATATAATTTTGAATAGCAATGAAAGTCGTCTAAGACTATTGCAAAGAATTATAAAAATTCACCCCCAAAAAAAGCCAATATTAATTATCAGATTTTTTGGATAGTTAAACTTTTGAGTACCAAATTTCAACCCCAACAGAAAAAGTAATCCCATTTCTTTAAAGTTCCTAATTTTCTTTGAACATCAAACTCGGAAAAGCATCTTTTTCATAATTCAGAAGCTTTTAACAGTTTTCAAACCGTTTACTGCCTTAATACAGTGTGCTGTTCATATTTCGCTGAAAAATTTTCCTCAGTTTCTATTTGACCTTTCTAAGTACGTTTTTCTTTTAAACCTTAAATACTAATTTTTACACGAATTTTTCATCCCCGTAAAATACATACCAAAGGGTTGTTTATTTTATCGATAACTATCGTGAATTTCACTCTTTTCTTTTGTTAACATCAAACTTACAATTCTTCTCACTTTCTATTTGAGCTTTCAATGCACTTTTCTTCTTTCAATCTTCGACTATTTATTTTTATATACATTTTTTTAATTCTTAACTATTCGTTACAGACATTCATCAAATCAAGTAGTTGGACATTTTTTTGAAATTAACTGAGCTTGATATTTTAACTTGTAAATAACTTGTAGATGCTTGATTGACTTGATTTGATATTTCAATGATGATAAATGACTCGAGTTTGACTGGACAAATTTAGATCAAGCAGCTTGCAAATCAAATCAAGTAACAAATCTATAATTTATCGGGTTTTTTAATCTTTATTTGAAAATTTTAAATTTTAATTTTTAGAAATATCATTTAAAAAACTTTGAGACTATTGTGAGCTTTTAAGCTATCAAAAATCGATTGAAAGGTCGATTTTTCCTGTCCAAAAACTAATTTGAATATTTTCTTCAAATTTCACAGATACTTGTAGGTCAAGAGGATCTCAAATTATTCCAAGTGTAAACCAATTTACTTATAATTTAGAACTTTTCCCAAATCAAGAAGTCTCATTAGTTTTTAAATATAGTTAAAGATTCAAATACTTGATTTGATTTTCAAGCAAGTTAGTCTAAAGCTGTCATGAACTCAAAAAGTCTGAATAAACTTAAAGGTGACTTGTCAAGCTTTGACTTCACAAATCAAAAAATTCAAACAGAATGCATTTCAAAAAATTCCTAACTACTTGACTTGATGAATATCCAAATATATTTTAAAATATGATATATAAAAAAATAACATTAACTTTTAAATCGATTTCTTATATTAGAAAAATATTTGTACGGTATTGTATTTATTAATTATTTCTATAAAAGTAATTACAAGAAACTAAAAAAGCAACTAATTAGAGATTCATCAAGTCAAGGAGTTGGACATTTATTTTTAAATGAACTGAGCCTTGTAAAATGAAATAACTTCCCAAAGTCGATACGTGACCAAATTTTATATTTATCAATGTTTGATTTGATACTGACTTCAAGTTAAATTTAGGTCGGGTAGCTTGAAAATTAAGTCAAGTAATGAAAATATAAACAAATTCGGGTAAAAATAAGAAATTTACGTTTGAAACAAGAAAAATTGCATTTTGCAAATTGAAATTGAAGAAAATTCAGATCAGATATAAGCAAAAGGACAGTGTGAAACTTATGAATATTTTGAAAGCTGTTAGATGAGAAGTATTCCAAAAGCTTATCAGTTTTGAAAAAAAGCTTTTCTTAATATGATTTTCAAAACACATCAGAAATTTAATGTAATAAATTTTATAATGAAGAAAATTAAAAAAATCGTATCTTAAAAAAATTTTATTATGAAATTTTTTTGGTTTTTCATTGAAAATGAAAATAATATACTATGAGAATTTTCGACTTTTATAATATGGGGCATTGTTGGGAAAAACTGAGTTGGTTAGAAAAGTGAAAATTTTTTTAAAAATAATTTTTTTGCGCGAAATTTAACTGTTAAATCTGAGAGAAATGTCGTCTGTAAAACTGTAAGCGGTTGTAGCATTGTTGGGGAAAACTCATTCGGGCTGAGAGCGAAATATTTACGTAAACTACGTACGATACGATACGAAAGGGTTGTTTGTTGTGTTGGTATTTATCGTAAATAGGGGTTTGTTGGCGTGGGGCACGCGTCGGTAGTCGCGACGCAACTGAAGCGCGCCCGACGGCGGCTGCATTTCATCCCCAATAACGTCGGGACGCCACACACCGTTGTTGTTGCTGCTGTTTGTATACGATACAAACAGCCATTTGATGGCATCTCACTCTATACAACGCGTGTGACACGAGCGTCAACATCACATCGGGAAACTTCACAACAACACACATAAACATGATCGCCCCAGTTTTCACACAGTTTCCACGTTCCGTCGGGGAATTCCCGACGGCTCTGTCTCGTTCCTTGTCTACATTTTCAGGTCGGAAAATCCCATCCCATACCGTTTATTTGTGCCGCAATTCAACACAACACAACAATACACATTTTCATTCACGATTCTTGGTCGCGTTTTCACACTTAAGGTCAACAGAATATAAACACGCGCCAATTTTCCATTTGTGGAAAATGTTCACGCTCACTATGAGTATCTCTCACATTGATTCGACTATCTAACACTATATTTTTCAATAAACAATCAACCCTTAAATGGTGTTTTGAACAATTAACATAAGAAAAATTCGAATTAAAAATCGGAAAAATCAAGAAAATGTAATCATCTCAATTTTTTTCCTTTAGATTTGGTTTAAATCTTAAACAAAGTTATCAACAAAAATATCGTGTGTAAAATTTTTTGACATTCGCAAATTTTCCTTTAAAAAAGGAAAATTAACCGTTTGATTTCTCGCTGATTTTTTTTCAGTTATCTTTCTTCGTTTGCATATTTGTATTAAACATTAGAAACTGTATGAAAATTTGGAAAGTTATTACTGAAAAATAAAAAAAAACTTCAATTGCGGTAGAGTTGATGCTTTAGTAAATGCTTGCGTACAGCACATAATGATAAAATCAGGTTGGCATCTGACGTTGTCAGATTAATTCGAAAAAGTTTCCTGTTTGACGATTTGGTGCTAAGAAAGAGATGCAAGGTGGTGATCCAAAAGAATTTTTTATTCATTATAATTATCGAATAGTTTCTCGCAAAATTTGGTTCACACTTTAGCGAAGTTTTTTTGGAAATACTATGTTTGAATTTCTGATCCGGAAAGCTTTATTTAAAAATGGATAAAAACTTTAAAAAACGGTTGCCCCTATCATGGTATAAACGGGTACTTATAGAAAAAAATTAAATTCAAAATTTTCCAAGGGCTATTAGGATGAAAAAAATAAAGAAAATTATTGAATCCATTTTTTTTTTTTTGAGAAAAGATTAAACAAAAAGCTACAATGGGGTATGCTGCTCTTATGCTCGTATATGTTAAGATATTCCGCACGGGACAGTGAAAATCAATTTATATGGGTATATTTACGAAAGGGAAGAAAAAAATGCGGCATGGTTGAGTTTGAAGGATAACAATTGAACAAGGGAACTCCCTTAAGGTCAGCAGAACCCAAACACGAGCCATTTTTATCTCTCTATTTTAACTTGACTGTTGTATATATGTATGAGCGACGCAAATCTAACGACGGCAAATTAACCAATTTCCGTGATCGGATTGAGCTGAAATTTAGCAGGTAGATTTGTTGTCGATGACAAGGCATTTTATTAAAATTTCAGCTCGGGGGAATCTACTATAAGTAACTGTTTTTAAAAAAATCAATTTGGTCACCCATCCCTATGAAGAAATGCTGCTTAACCTTTGAATTTTACACTGTTAACTATTTATATAGAGTGAATTTTAAAAACGTTGTTTTTATGGATTAAATTTTCATTTCTAATAACTGTTTAGATACGCTTAAAATGTTCTTTCAGAAAATTTTCATTTTCTGCTTTTAAATTTTCCAATAAATAACCAACCCTTAAACCGTTTTTTTAACAATTAACGTTTAATGAAAGAAAACGACTCAGGTTATTTGCGGTCAGCTTTATTTGGATGTTTTTTTTAATCTAAAATTCAACGACGTTTCGGCGCTAATTGCAACTTCAGGCTTCTAAGACAAAAATTTTTTTACTGTTTATACAATTTATAAAATATATTGTGGTTCTATTTAGGCAATATAATTTACATAAGTAAATTATATTCATAAATTTGAACAAGAATTCAAACAATTTTTGACGTATTGCCCAGTAACGTATTTCGATTGCCAAGCAATCTTCATCACTGGTCATCAAGCAGTACTGGATCGCTCCGTAACTGCTACGTGACGATTCACGTCACAATTCAGGGTGAATTGAGTGACAATTCACACTGAATCAGTGTAAATTCAGTGATGAATTTCGTTGCATTTTCATGCCCAACGTTAGCATAACACAAGCACACACCACATTTCATCCCTAGAAAATGTTCGACTAATAATCATCCCCTAAAGCTGTTTTTTAAATGATTTAACAATAAGAAAATCATTTTTTCTAAAAATTAAAAGTTTTCTGACCATTTTATCTTTTTCAATTTGGAAAACTTTTCATATTTGTATCCTTAAACCCCTTAATATTTGTTTAAAGAACATTAAAAGCTCAACTATCGTTTATTCATTTAGATTTTTTGTGTTTCGTTTTAAAAGAATACATCGTCAAATTTTATATTAAAATTCTTCGATATCAATAATATTAGAAGCTTAATCGTAAAACACTGCAAACGACTTATTCTATAACGAAAGATTAGCAAAGCTTTTTGTTTGAGCTTCGACTCCCAACTGCTCACCGTAAGATCTTCACTTTTAATAAATTAACGAATACATTTTTTTGAAGAACAATCAAACGTAAGAGAAATCAAAACACAATCAATGAGCTTTCAGTTTTTTTTTTATAAATATTCAAAGTATTCAAATAAAGCTCATTTATCGATAAAATGAACAGTTTGTTTATTTAAATAGGCATTATTTCAAACAAAAAAATTCTTGACTTATTGTATCGCACCTATCTATGTATATATTTAATTGACTTAAAAGCTTTTTAAAATAAGCTTTCTGCAAGTGGCTCCAAATTTTTTATCTACTCATTTTTTTAGAAATCAAAACTTGTTTTTACTACATATTTTTACTGATATGAAATCATTTTTGTGTGCAGCTTTCAATGTCTTGTTATTTCAAAGTTTACAAAGCTCTACAAAAAATTTTATTTTTCAAATTGTGAAAGTTAACTCCCCACTTTTCCTTAAAAATGTGTGTTCTTTCGTTTTAAAAGAATTGAAACACAATTTTTCAAAAAAAAAAAAATATCGGTGCAACCCTCCCCCGTTGGTGTTTTGTTGGCAATATGCACCTTAATGTCTCCAAATTCGATATGTGACCTCACTTAAGACGGGCAATGGAACTCTAAGATGTTCAGGTTGTTCTTTTAACAATGATATTATTATGCCTAATAGATTACACGCTTACACACCTAGATCACAATTTGTGACGTCACAGCGTCAAAAACAACTTCCCAAAGGCTGTTCAACATTTCAATAGACGTACACTTTACCGTTTTATAGTGTTTCAAATCATGAAATTCTATAAATTTGATTTCTCATAAGCCGTATAAACTTTTGGCTTTCACTGTATCTTCTTCATGTATCATTTCTATGGGCCAAATAAGCATATTTATATTAAATAATTCAGGGGGTGAAATTTTCTTGATCAAAAATTGTTGAGGAAAAACCTGACATAGTTTCACTCATATAATCAAGTATGAGGCTTATTTCGTTTAACAAGGGGGTGGCATTTTTGCTCTCACAGCAAGTGGCATTTAAACGCTCGTTTGCTCCCCACAACAAAGCTTCAACCCCACCTGAAAGCTCACACGTATTTCTCGCAACAACACCGCGCATAAAAATGCTGCCGAGCACGCGACATCATTGATAGAATCGAGGCAAAAAGGCACAAATCCAGCCACTTTTCTCCTCTCACAATCATCCCCTTGCGTTCGTCTTAATTTATCGGTAAATACATCCGGACAAAAGCTCAAAAAGCCGATATTATAAATGGCCTCGGACAAATGGACTTTCGATAAATATCAAGATTTGGTGAGGGGTTGCTCTTGGAAGGGGGACGGAGGTGGTTCGTGGCTTGGTGAGGTGGACGCACACTTAACGTAAAAGCGTCTGAATAAGATTAGAGGGGTGATTTTGTTTAGTATTGTACTTGAACCATTTATCCCTGTTCGTTTGCCTACTTCACCAGCCCCTCGTTCCAATTATTAAGGGTGAAAAGTGAAATATTTCACTGAAGAGAACAAAAACGAACTATCTTTAATCTGGTGCGACGTCGCTTTTGACTTCCAAATAACTTCATCCTACGTAATTATTTGATATCTTACATTCTTTGCTTGAAAAAAAAGCTTTCAACCTGAAAAATTGACTTATTCCCACCTTTTTCTTACTCTCTGTCCATTTTCTTCCATTCTCTTATAACATGTAGATGTTCTTTTAAAAAATTGCAGTATAAAACCATCATTGATCAAATACGATCTGATATTAATTATATAAAAATGAATATATGTAATTGATCGAAACAAGTTCCGACGCCTTATTGTTCAAAGAACCCCTTTCCAATACAATTACCACTATATTAAACAATGCATATAAGACAATAAAACATGTTTTTTAAACATAGAAGAAGCATAATGAAAACCGTAGAAACTATAAAACAGTGGTTCGCAAACTATGATTTGCGGATCCCTGCGAGTCTATAAAGTCATCGAAAAGAGTCCGCGGTGGTTTCCAGTGTTACGAGGTTTGTTCGCGGTACCGATCCGGAACTGGTAAAGAATCGCAAACACATACACGCTTATGAATAAACTGATTAAGGGTTATTTTCCCGTGAACGAGTTTAAAAATGTTCGGAAGTAAGACGAGGATTAACAAGAAACCACGAAAATTATTAATTGAATAGAACATTGACAGACGTTGATGCCTCGTTCACACGAGTTTACTTTGGTTGACCGATTTTAGTTAATCGATCAAAAGTGGAATGAAAAATCTAGTGTGATGATTCTTTCTAATATTTTTTGATCCACTAAAAAGTTGATTACGGTTCTCAAACGAGGTTTTCCATTCAACTTTTTTTGATCAACTAGAAACGAGCTACTAAAATTGACTCGTGTGAACGCAGCATGACAGCAAAACTGGATTAAGAATTAGCCACAATTTAGCAAACTGCGCATGAGTAAGAGAATCGAATTTTTCGTCCTAACAAAAATCTGAGGATCGCTAGAACCAATTATGAATCAGTAACGAACGCATTTCGTGTGAACCGCGAATATCGGACCGTAACTCGGCTCATAAACTTGCATGCGCTTGGCGATGATCCTAAATTGGTCTTGAATTAATTCGTTACCGATTCATTATCATATCCGCGAACGAACCTACGGTCTGTCGTTCAACGTATTTATCCTATCTTCTTTTCCTAAAAAAAAAATAATAAAGCTACCGTAACATACTCAACCAAGAAGGAGGGGTATACTTTCATGTTATGTAAAGGATATTATAGGTTTGTTCCAATCGTCCAGCTATGGCGATGCACCGACACAAAAACAGACAAAGAGCAAGACAACATTGACCAAGGGACAAGAGTGAGCAAAGAACTGTTCCAGCAGGTTTGTTCCGTGCGAACATCCCCTATCCAACAGTCAGCACAGCTATTGACATAAATTTTCATGACGAGCGCTTATATCGACACTGTTTTGTTAATGTACGCCTATTATTGTTCGGAGGTTTTTGAATTGAAACCTCTGCAGGAGTTGGATGCCTCCAAAGTTCCACTCCATATGTTCAAATAGAGCTTAGTACTGATTTGTATAGCAGCACTTTATTGTCAATCGTTATCTGTGATCGTTATCCAAGGAGCCAGTGTATTTTACCATAAAAATGTAAATTAATTTATAAAATTTAGATTCTATGAGAGTTTACGGTAGAATTCATAAGCATGAAGCGTTAGCCTTAGAATTGAAGTCGTTGGCATAAATTTGGTCCAAGATACAGTCAAACCGGTGTACGTGAAAACTAGGTAAGCGAGAAAACTCTATAAGTGAGAGTAAATACCAGGTTTTGTCCTGTTACCTTTCGAAAACCTCTATAAGTGAAAACAAAATCCTCAATAAGAGAAAGTCGTTTTGCATTCGTGGACATCTATAATGGACACTGCAATTCGAGGGTATTTTACATCTACTATTTATCACTTGAAATACAGTTTAATCTTAATGAGCGAAAACTATGTAAACGGAAAACATACATTTATTAGTGTTATGACCCACCATTTATACGAACGTCGCCAACATCGCGAGAACACGTAAAACGAAGAAAACACTGATCGATAAAAAAATGTATTAATGACTATTAAGTTTGACATATCTAAAAATAAAAAACAAGAGGGTACAATTACGTCTTAAGTGAAAATAAAAAATAGTGGGAAAAATCAAATTTTTCAAATTTAGGTTTTAAATGAGGCTATGATACGAGGGGGTAGTTTTCGATTAAGTTCAAGTATAAGGGTTTTGTATTGAGAATAGTCGATGCTCGGTCGTCAAGCATTTGGAGAAATGGATGTCCATCCCCTTTGGCACCATTAGGCTTATTTAAGAGGGTGTTGGCTCGGTTGGCCGCCTGCTAACGACAGTGGTCATTTGTTACAATCTCAAGTCGCACTCAATGCAAATGTTAATTTCGAATATTCGACAACACAAATCTGGATATTTGCCTCATTGTCCGATTTTTATCTGGTGAGAAGTGTTGGTGACATTTGAACGTCCTCTTTTGCATTAGGCGAAAATTGCCACCCTGCATCCGGACGATTCTCACCACCCGGACGATAACTCGTGGATATTTTCCGCACGTGTATGTGTGGAATATTGACACACGCACGTAAACGGGATGCTATTTATTTTGCACCACTTTCTCGAAACGACTCCCCATAAATGTTGCTAAATATATCATTTTAAAGGAGCCTGCCAAAACAGGGGACGTAGGTATTATTCGCTTAGCTTACTTACCACCCATATGTTTGACAGAGAAAATGTACTAAGGGTGTTTTTTTTTTTAGAAAGCCTCGGTCTCGGGAAAATGGTGACAACACTGATGACTATAATTTACTCGAGTCCATTTTCCATAATGCCTCTCCATGAGTGAGGAATTTTTTACTTTGTTTTCTCTCAGTGATTTGTATTGAAATATCGTATTGGAAAAAAGAAAGCTATGGGCTTAGATCAACTTGTCAACTGTTCAGTTTTATCACAAAATTATATTAAGTTGATCGCACGACAGATAACACGTTTAGGTTATGATAGCATTGAGGTTAGGTTTTTCATTGTAATTTTTGCGTGCCACCTTCCATAAATTTCGGATGATTGCGGTTTCATTTTGAAATTTAATAAACATAAAATATCCGTTAGAAGTTCCATGTCATCCCTCGGATGCGAGCCACCCCTCGTGTCGTTTCTTACGCGGCCAAAATAAAATAAAAATAAAAAATAAAAAATTGCCTAGTTAATGTGTATAAGTTAAAAGTTTTATTTATGATTGAGCTTGTGTGTGCTTTGTATGCGAGTGAAAAACTTGCAAGACGAACGGCTCTATATAAATATCGTAGTTTCCACCGAGGGATAAACATGAAGCATGGCACTCATGCCGTGGTGGCTTATGGCGGGACGGCATTAGGGGGGTTGCAATCGGGAGGAGTGGGTGCCAAGAAGGCGGGCAAGAAAAACTTTTGTCGCACGCCCGGTACGAAGAAAAGTTCGAAAACTTACTGAAGCAAGGTATAATCGTATAAAATACTGTCCCACAAACTAGGAAAATCATCCCCTCGGCTCGCAACTGCGGACTTCATACTTCATTCTCCGACCATTCGGTCGCTAACAAAAACACTTTTGGGCGTTAAGACGAAAAAAAAGCGTCACAAAGAAATTCACGCGCGTTTATTTTGACGTTTTTCCTTCGACTATGTGTGCGCGTTATTTATTCGATTCAAGAAAAAACGGCAACGAGCTTATAGTTAAGGGATGAAATATAGATTGTTGGGGACGTCGTTAAGTGCCCTCTTGTTTGCATTGTATTGTTATTGTCAATTATTCTCATTTACTTTTTCTCAATGCCATTCTTTTAATAATAGACCCCGATTGTCCGCCATCTTGTTTCAATACGTCATTTTCTTGTCCTATTCATCCCCATCTTAAACATATTAACAGCTTTTATATCATCCGGAATAACCCGAACAAAAGTTGATATACATTGACAGATTAAAAAAAAGGGTTGAAATTCTAGAGCACAGTATTGAGCAATGAAAAAATGTACCCTTGAAAGAAAAGCTCGCGAAAAACGCAGATGAAAATAAGGGGACGTACATCGATTGTTATCTCTTATTTATTAATTATATGAAAAATGTAATTTTCTCGGTTGGAAAAGTTTGAGGGGGATGGAAACATTCGAGAAAAATAATAAATACAAATCAAATAAAAATCACCATAATTTCAAATTATTATTACATGAATGTGGAAACAAAACGCTCTAATGAACACGGTATGAAAAGTTTCTCTCTCGCGGAAAAATAAAAGAAAATCCCCACCGCGAATCAGATGCGAGCATGAAAAATTAATTTCTTGTGAAAAATGTACAATATCCAGAAAAATATGATAGCAATGTGACGATTCGATAGCTTTCCTTATTAAAAAACAAAAACAAAAAAAAAACCTGGAAAATCCAAAGATAAATTACTTCAAAAAAAATTATTAACAAATTTGTGGTGTTTTCAAAAAGAAAAATTTAAATTTCAACCCAAAATCTTCATATCCCAATAAAAATAAATAGGTGAAAAATTGGTCATGTTTGGTCAAGTTCTACTATTAACTGGTCAACAAACATATTTCTTCAAAACTTTAAGATTTTTTGGATTTAAATATGTTCTTGTGGCATATAATCCAGTAGATCATAAGTGAGGCAACTAATAACCGTTTAAAATTTAATTTTTAGTCAAAGCACCAATTTTTTAATGGTAGTGATAAATATAAATGAACTAATTTCAAATTGGTCATGATTGGTCAATGATGCCTAATAATATGACTTCTTGGCAATTAATGTCTTTGCCCATGTCACGTACCAGTTAATGTTTTAATTTGACCTATTACCAACAGTAAAATTTAACTTGGATGGCAACATTGAATGAACTATTTGATTTAACACCAACAATTTGAGACATTTGACCAACGTTGACCAATTTCTGACCAATATGAAACTGTGTTCAAAATCGTTTGACACTGGTAATCAGAGCTTTTAAAAGTTATCAATTTCACACAATTTAGTGGCTATTTCTGATGGTCACACGGTTGACTGATCTGAGGAGCTGAGTACTTAACTTAAAGCCTTAAGATTTACTGATTGAAGATTTAAATATGACTCCCAAATAATCTTTTGAGTCATTGCATAGATCTAAAACCAACAATTGGATATTTTGACCATTGATGCCCAACTGTTGACCAAATTGACTAAAATCGTGACTTAAAATATGAATTTTGGGTTTCAACTGGTACTATAGTACAGAATCAATATTTTTTATTGATATAATTCACTCTTGACCTTTTAATTACCAACTGAACAGATCAATTTTAATTTGTTTTAAGAATTTTCTAGTAGGTGAACTTTATATGAAGTACAGATTTTATAGGGTGATGAGAAAGAAATTTTATATGGTGATTCTAATTAAAACTAGCAAAAAGGCCACTTAGTGGCGTGGTTGACTAGATAGTTGCCCTATACGCCAGTGGTCCTGGGTTCGAATCCAAATGAGAGCCCATGATTTTTTCTGGGTTTTTGGATTCGACGGTCGCTAATGACCACAGTAGGTGATGCGACCTTAAATAAATAAAAAATAAAAAACTAGCAAAGTCACAGGAAGGTCATTAGAAGGTCATTAGAAGGTTTATCTATTATTTTCACTCAGATTTCTTTCTCTTAATTCAGCTTTTGGTTTCATTAAAAGATTTTCTTTGCGAGTCTTTTACTGTGATATATGGCGTGATGATTAGAGGGGTGTTAAAGGATGATCTATGATGTATATGGAAACGTCTTGGAAATGTTAAAACTTGCGATCGTTGCTGCTTCACTGTCAGTAAATTACGCGCATCGGGATAGAATACCGTGTCGCAATGAATGATAAAATGTGAAAATGCATTATCCTGATGTCCCATGAAATAAAGGGCATATACAGGAACACATTATGTGAAAAATATGGAAATAATATTGCCTCGTAGCCGAGGCCAAAACAGCACATCGCGCATATGAAATATGTGAGCGACAAACACTCACCACCCTCCAACCCACCATCCACCCACTTAACCACCCCATCGCCCATCCGCTCACTCCGTCATTCACTTCAACCTGTGAAACGTTAAAATCCCAATTTCTTCCACTAGGCCACAACAGTAACGAGAAGAAAGGGGTTGGGGATGTGGTAAGACGCGGTAGCCACCACCTGGTCGTCACCTACAAGGGTGGATGCTTTCACTCGCCGACTTTTCACAACAACGTTTTTAAGTTTAGCGCCCATAGAAACATTCCTATCCACACTGAATACCAATGCCAATTCATCCCCCTAAAAATATCTTCTCGTAAACGATCAAACGACATGATCATAATACAAACCCCTATTGCAAAAATATTTTTATTTTTTCACTAACACTCCCCCTTATAGATTCGAACAGAAAAAGCAAACACACCAAAAGCAAAACTTTACAATCAACTCTTTTTATAATCTGATTAAGCGTTCCCATTAAAACCCGATGGGTTCAAGACACCATCGAAGCAGACGTTCGATTTTAAACCGTCTTAAATATGTTCATCTAGATTAAGGGATGCCTCTATAATAACATTTTCCCGTTAAGCTAATAAAACGCCGTTTCCCACCGATCTTTATCGGTGGAAAAAGATTGAGCATTTCATTTTTTTTCTCTCGTTGCATGCTTTTTTTTTGTTTCTGGGACGCGTTAAAAGAGGATTCCATAACGATGCAATTTCCATGAAATTAACGCGAAAACAACACGGGGGTGGTTTTTCCTATTTGGATGAGACGCACCACTGTTTGACTCACAACCCCCGGCTAGGCGCTCGACGAGCATGAGGAATATAAAATGATTTAGCCATTACGGTCGGTTTTGCCAGTTTATTTCATCAACACAACCCCTAAATTAAAATATTTAAAATTCAAAGAATAAAGAAAAAAATCAAATAAATACGTCTTACAATGTTCACGTTTTTATTTCACTTGAACATTATACAGTCAACGCAAAAAGTGTGCAACACACAATTTTAACACACTAAAAATATAAAATGTTTGTTTCGGTAAATGTAAATAACTGGGCATTTATGATGCCGAGCTATTTAAAAACTGCTCAATGGGATGTGAAAAATTATAAACTACATAGAAAACATTACATTATCCGGGCATTATGAATAATGTGATATTATGAAATCGAGTGGGCAATTTGAGAAAATGTTTATTTTTATTTCTCCACATACAAAATTAAAAGGATATTATATGAAGACAAATTTTCAAAAAACTTAGAAACAAATAGAGAAACAAACTGGCAGTGTTTATTAAAGGTCTAATTAAAGTAACCAAAGAAATAATATGTAACGAATTATGAAATAGTATATATAATGACCGGACAATGTAATAAATTATCCTAGCTTGTCGTAGGCGAATACAAACTTTTCTGAATAATCAAATTGGTCATACCATATAAATTTACAAATAATATTTAAATTAATGATAATTTGACCTTAGAATATTCACATCCATACAAACCCATAAATTAAAATTCTTAAATGTCAAAGAAAAAAAATCAAATAAATGCACCTTAAGGACCCCATACACTTTCAGTTTTAGTTAAATTTGCCATAAACTCTACGATGGAAGAACTGAAAGCAATTGGGCTCTAAATCTAAGTAGTTCAAGTGTTGTAAAGAAACATTTTTGCTACGACGCGTCACAGTACTTTCTTTCACATGAAACTCGCTGTTAAAAGGACATTATTATTATTATTATTATTAGTGCCCACGATTGGCTAAAAAATTATAATTAATAATATTTAAATATCTCTATAAACAGCCATATAAACATACAGCCACCATATAATATACGAACTCCCACCCTTAACCGTAGAACCCTCTTTGTTTGAATTTTTAATGCTTAGTGCTTACTCAAGTGTTAAAAGAAAGATTTTCGATCTGATAAACAATGATTAACAAAGTTAATTTGAAACATCAAAAAATGAACTGGTTCAGAACTGAATCAATTCCTTGGAAAACACGTGATTTTTTTAAGGGATGTGTGTTGAAATAGGAACATACAAATCCTCTCCGACAGTCAGCCAGCGATCGTCAACACAACGATTTGCTCTGAGTTGGTGCTGGAGTGTCGTCAACTTCTGGAAGACCTGGAAAAGCACAACCGAGTCAAACTTGGTTGGGTGCCGGGGCATAAGGGAGTTGAGGGCAATGAAGAATTTGATGCCTGCACGAGTGCTGGTTTGATGACCCCACTCGTGGACCCGGAGCCTGAAGTGGGGATCACCAAAGCTGCTGTCAAAAAGACGAGGAAAAGTCGGCTGAGACAGCAGCAACACAAATACTAGTTAGAAATTTCTGCTCAGAAGCTCAGCAAGAGAATAATGGGGATATTTTGCCTCGCCACCGCTGAAGTATTACAGCTGGAAAGGAACCAGCGCAGAACTGTAACGGGACTGATAACCTGTGGACTGAGAAAGTATCTGCAAACTATTAGGGTGTCTCAACAAGACCCCAAATGGGGATGGGGAGGAAAACGCGACCCATGTCATTTTTTACTACAAAGCCCTCACAAAGTGGGGACACCTATTTGGGATAAATGGCCTCCCAAACAGGCACAAATCGCCCAAAAAGCTTAGGAACAGAATGCTGAACCTGGAATAAGCAAGATTCCATGTACTACAGGTAGAAACATGAGCAGAACAAAAGTACAATAAGCCTAAGGCTGCAGTGCAGGAGGAACGCGCTCTATCTTGGTTTTTCTGCTAACGGAAAAAAAGGGATGTGTTAAGAAAATTTGACTTTTAAATTTCACTTAGAAGCGTGGTGAGATAAAAGACTTAAACGCTCAATAAGTGCTTGAAAATGAAAACTGTTTTTAACTGTTTAAAATCAAGAGTCTTGAAAGGATGGTTTTCGTGTTGGGGTGGTAAGAATGGGGAGGAATACGAAAAAAAGAAGAAAAAATTCCTTGTATTGTTATTCATTTCCTTTTTTTTTCCTTTTTTTTTTCCTTTGCCTCCATCCCATGCATAGTAGAGTGAGGGTTAAATTTGTGAGCTTTCCGATCTAATAAAATTTAAAAATTCAAATTCTAGCGCGATGCAAATACGGGCGCGGAATATTGATGGGGCGCTGAGAAGGCACTGTGAAGCTTTTGCGTACATCCGATTCATTTTTATTAATTTATTATTGGATCATGCTTTGTATTATATAAATATATAGATGCGTGTGTAAAAATATATAACAACCCCTTATTGACACCTCCACTAAACCCTTATTTGATTTTTTCATTTTATTACGTGTGGAAAAAATTCAAATTTTCCTCCGAGCTTTCGAATGAATAAACGTTAGTTCGCCGAAAAAAACGAATCAAACAATCGTACCCTGATATTTATATATATATATATATATATATATATATATATATACAGCCCATCATCGATCTTGTGTCTTTTTTTTTCCATCCCCTTACATCATTATCACATCCCCTTCTGTGTCATTGCGACAATTACAAAACAAAGGGCGGAATATTTTCGATTTTTATACTTGAAGAAATCTATAAGGAATGATACGCATCCCTTTTTTACTTTGTCAACTCGTAATAGTCTTAATAATAAAATTATGACAAGATAAATTAAAAAAGCTTGCGAGTATTCGAGGCTGAAACGCACCGATGGGTAAATGGTGAGGTTAATATTCAAAAGGTTTTCCACGTAACTAATAAAGTTTTCCCGTAAAGGACACAAACGAAACGCGATTTAAATTTTGATTATATTTTCGCGTCGCAGGAAAATTCCAACGGCTGTCTACGAAGTCACACAAATTGGCGAGGCTTCTTGAGGCTTGCCAGGTTTTAATTATATTAAGTTAAAGGTGAGGTGTTCAGTGAATCGCGACCGAGCTTTACTTCCACCCACACCACGCACCCTGACAACCAACCCCTTTTCTTTATCTTATTCATCTTTGTCTCCGATTTCATATTCGGTTGTGTTTTGAGAAATGTGTACATTGGAGAAACTGACGGAAACTGTGGTGAGAATGAGTGGGACGGGGCTGAAGCTTGACGGGGTCGTCTCGTTCCTTTTTTCTTATCCATTTCATCCCCTAATCAACGGAATGCGTCTCGAGCTTTCGCTCCAACACTAATTACTTTAGTCTCACCGCATATTTAATAATAATCTACTGAACACATGAAACAACATGGTATGATCAAAAAAGATATCCACCACAATCAGTTGGCATAAGGGGTGACGACCAACCCTCAAAGCCGAAAAAAAATACTTTTTCAATCGAATCAAGCTAATCAAAATATGGCTTAAGGTGAACCATCAGTTCGAACTTCTTTTAATGAAATTTTTAACAGAATTACTATTAACCACAAGAATATCGTGTGTACAATATTTTGACTAACAGAAGTTTCCTAATGCCGTGTTCACACGTTTCAATCTTATTTGAACGGTTCTAGTTGAACAAAAAACCACGTGTGAACAGTTGCTTCAATTAAAGTTTATCAACTTTTTAGTGGACCAACAAAACTTTGAACGAGTCAAACTATTGTCGTTCAAGTGATGAGTCGTATTCGAATTAAGCCAGGTATTGATATGCGTGAACCCTTCAGATTGAATTGGCCGGTCAGTTTGCTTTCTACTTTGTTGGTGTTTTTGGATATTCTTCATCACTCTCTCCGCTTAACTCAAATCTATTCTAAGGACGCGTTCACACGTTTCAACTTTAGTTGAACGACAATTTTCAATATTTTAGACCGTAGCGGGGTAAGCGACGCGAGAAGTGAAGCACAAACGAACAGAATTGAAAGCGCGTCTGAACGCGCCTTAACAGTTGAAATAGTTCGAACAATTTCAGTTGACACGTGTGAACAAAAACTCATTCAAGTCGCTTACGAGTTTTGTCATTCAAGTAGAATCGTTCAACTAAAGTTGACTCGTGTGAACGCGCCATAACAGAGTTATTTGAGGTAAAAGAGTGTTTTTTAATTTTTTTAAATTTATATTTTTAAAAATCTAATCCTTATCCTTAAGGCTTCAATTTTGCTTAAGAAAAACAAAAATTTCAGTAAAGTACATGTGAGCAAACTGATTCATCTTACTTAAAAATTATTTTTAAATTTTGTTAATTGTCGTAAAAAGTAATAGGAATTTTTTTTTTGCTTAAAATAATCTATTTGCAGTAGTTTTGGAAAAAAACTTCATGGCCTAGCTTGGTGAGCCATTATTAAGCCACACTATATTAATAATAAAAAAAAAAGAAACGAGCATCGTCCCAAACACGAGGTTTGTCGTAAGGCGGCAACTCATATAAGACAAATCTGAACAGTCGTCTCACTTGACAAGCGACACGTCGTACGGAATAGGACCAATTATCTTAATTAAATGAAAAATTATTAAGTTTTCTCTCACAATCAGATATAGCTACAAATTAACAAAATTGGGAATTTTTCCCTTATCGTGTTTAACTTTATTCTTATAAAAAACTCTCCCTGCATTTGTGAACTTTTAACTGGAACTACAAATCAGAACTAAGTTAAATTTGCAGTCCCTTCTAGAATGTAATTCTTATAATCTTAGCAGAGGACACTCTTCTAAAATCTACAAATTGATATATTGTATCAACTAAAAAATTCATAACAAGTTTCACTTATTTTCCATCTTTTGCAATTTCTAGAGTTCGTGAACATCGCCAATGTTGCAAGAACACATCAAACGAACAGAGCGAGAAAATATTTTTTTTTTGTTGATATTATAGGGTATTCTAACAGATCAGTCAAAGTAAGAATAATGTTATCCTTACTATGTATAGTAAGAACAACATTTTACAACATTCGATAGAATATCTTCAATTTTTCAACGATCTTTAGGAAATATGGTTACACATATTTTTAAGATGTTTGGGAATCTTATAGTGCTTTATTTTGGCAAGCATTCCTGGTGCCAAACCCTATTGAATACCTGAGCTGCGTCCAGGAATATGACCACTGTATATTTTTTCTCCTGGTTGCTTTTTTCGATTATTTCAACTGAGCAGCTGATGCGTTGTTGACTGGCGAGAAAAGATTAAGAGCGGCTAGAAGACGTAAAGACTAAATAATTGACTTGATTTTTAAATTATTTGACTTGATTTTCAAGCCACTAGACTTGAATTTGATTTAAAATCAAGTCAAACTCAAGTAAAATATTCAAATATTTGATTGTCAAGTTTAGTCAAGCATTAGAAAGTTTTTTCATTTCAAAGTTAACAAATTACGTTTAATTCATTGCAAAAAAAAATTTACATCCCTTATCCTCTTATCAACGGCGTGTCATTACAACATAAAAACTGTAATAAGATAAGGAAAATGTTCGTACTAAGGCCCTAAAAAGCTCAAAGAAAAAATTAAAATTTTCTTCAAATTTATATATGAAAGGAACCAGTTTCCTTTTTGGAAGGGAAGCATTTGTTTTTTTTTTGTATCTTACAAGACTCATTCCGGTCTTACAAAGGGCAAAACCTCCCTTAACCGTCGGGCAAATAAACATTGCATTTAGACGGAAAATAGTTTATTTGTGTTATTATCAAAATGATTCTGTAAATGTTATTTTTGTTGAATGAATTGCCAAAGTTTGTTTAGGGATGTAAAATGTACATATTGAAGATTTATGAAAGCGCGCGCGCTCTCTGTGTCTATTTATTCATTATACGCGAAAGCTCGTTTACGAAAAGCTCGCAAATGAATACGAACGAAAAAAAAAATAAAGCGTACTATGATTCGTTCAAATTGAATTATGCCTCGTTGTTGTTATTGTTGGCGCCAAAGAGTTAATAGGGGATTAGGGGCCGAGGGTTGCACACAGTGATAAGGTGGTCGACACATGGATTTTACACGGATGTAAAGGTTTCATAACAACCCCTGACACGAGTAAATAAAATTATTTATTTACGTCTGGCAGATTGTCTCGTTTTCGAAATTTGTTGAATCTCGCGCTGGGGAATGACGGCCAAGAACGGGTCAGCCCCATGGAATGGGATTTGTGTGCACACGCCAATAAGGGTGGATTTTCCCTCGGGAATAACACAGATAGCTCATCAATAATTAAATTAATTTGACAGTCGCTGTCGCGACAAACTATACACTCGTTATCGAGAACCAAGACGCATAACAACCTAAGACAGGTAATAACGACAACGGGGGATGAAAACAAACCGACACACAGACATCTCAAGAAAAGGCAACATTTCCCGTTTGGCTGTGAGCCAATTTCTTTGCAATACATTTTTCAAGTAAATTCACTAATATGCATTCATAGCGCCGTTTTCCTCATCACGAAAAGTTCAAATGAACAGCATTAAAAGCTCAATCATCCCCCCGCCATGGCGAGCAGCGCCAATAATTTCCCTCAATCGGGTATTATTTTTCACATTTGTTAGTCATTTTCTGGGCAACAACCCTTCATTGTGTCGCCACCAACGAGGCGAACGTTGGAAAAATGTTAACAGCACTGTTTAAGGGAAAATGTTCGCGGATAATAAAAACAATAGCAATTAAATCTGCGTCATTTATTTAACGATATTTGCCAGAGAATGAAATTCTACAACCGAGAAAGAAATTTCTGTGGAAAATATCGCGTCTCAAACCCCGCGGTGCTTTGCTTAGAGACGCGAGAATTTTCTCCTAATTGCACCCGTCGCTGAGATTTTCATGTTCATTTTATGTTTTGTGCCACGAAACTTTTCCGCATAACTCTTTCTGATAAGTTTTTCCGTTTCAAAAATGTTTTTAATAAATTACCGCTAGACAAACAGATCACTAGAGACTGGAAAAGAAGCTGTGTAATGATAACTTTCAGCTGTTGTCTAGACAATTATATAAAAAAATCGAAATTGGGTATATTCCACTAGGTGCTCACAATGCTGGAAATATTCTTTCATCCGTGGCTCAGCCGTTGTTTAAAGAATGTTTCGAGCGTTGCGACCGTCTAGTGAAACGCCGCCATTACAATTGTGAATTTCACTTTTCCAACAACAATTTGGAAGTTTGTATAAAATAAAAGGTTTGATCTAGTAAAGTTTCATCAGGGGTCTTAAATGCACTTTTTAAGCGTTCTAATAAATTGGTATATATATATTTATAACTTTTATCACATTTTCCTAGTTTTTCCATAAATATAAGAAAAATTATCCTCTTTTTTAGTTGGTAAGTGTTATGAAAACAAATCGAGATATCAAGTAGAAATATGCACACGTCTAACTGAATGAGTTGTACCTTAAAATTTTGAACATTCTAACAATCCAATGTTGATATTAAAATAGCATTGCTATAAATCGATATATTGATCATTAATAGTGTAACGGTTTTACGGGTTTGAGGATTTGTGTTTAATGACGAAAAATTTATTTTTGAACAATCGTTTATTGATTTATCTAAGACTATTGTCACTTATAAACTACACGTTAATAATTAGTTCGTTTTCACAGTCACTTATTCACTAATTATCACTCACTATTGCACTGTTCACTTTATTTACAATGTTCACAATTTATTTCACACTGTTCACTTTCACTATTTATTTTAACACTGGTCGAAGATTTATTTCACACTGATCACTTTCGGAGAGACGATTTATATTCAGACTGTTCACGCGCACTATTTATTTTCAGACTGTCGAAGATTTATATCACACTGTTGAGGGATTATTTCAATACTTACTCGCCTTATGCTTATCCGGGGCTTACATAGTATTTTGGAATCCGTCTAGAAAATGCAACTCTATGGTCTCTGGACTTTCTATTTTTTTCGGAATATTTCATTGCCGAATCTTTCTATGGTTCCAAGAAGAATAGAATGTTCCAGAAGCTTCACCCCTTCTTAATTCACCGAGTAATCCTTTTCGTCAAACCCTCTCGGTAGGAGGTTGCCCGCCCACCACCACCATGAGATAGGTGACACTCCCAGACTCTGCAAATGGCGACGCTTCTCCACCTTGAGATTGTGACAATAGGGTTTTTCATCAATCGATATTCACGGTCAATTATATATTTATATATTCAATTATATCCATATTTAACAACGGTTGAATTAGTGCGCCTGTGCAAAAAATAGCTTCGTTTGCGGGTCTCATTCTGAACCGATTACGAATCAGTTCAAGACAGATTTAGGATTATCGCCAAGCGCATGCACGCTTATGGACCAATATAGGGTTTTTTTTTGCAAACGACTTTAGAATTGCTCCGAACTAGACGAGGATTAAAAAGAACCCACGAAAATGGTTAATTGGATTGAACGTTGACAGTGGTTGACAGCGAAACTGAACTTTGAACTAGCCACGATTTATCAAACTGCGCATGAGTAAGAGAATCGATTTTTTCATTGTAACAAAAATCTGAGAATCGTTAAAACCAATTCTGAATTGATAACGAACGCATTTCGTGTAAACCGCGAACATCGGACCCTTACTCGGCTCATATCTAAGCGTGCATGCGCTTGGCGATAATCCTAAATTTGTCTTGAACTGATTCGTAATCGGTTCAGAATGAGACCCGCAAACAAATCTAATAAGATCTGTTTCATCAACTACAGAACTGGGACTTTTAGTTCTTCGAAAAAAATTAACCCATTTAACTGGTTCGCCAAAAATATCTATGATTCTAATGTCATTTAGAACCATATAACCAATTTACAGACTTGAACTTGTTAAAACTGTATTGTGGAGTGTAGAGGTAAAGAAGACTCTCTTTTATGGAACTTTATTTATAAAAGTAGCCAGTTAGAAAAAGAAAATAGTTTTCCAATTAGTTCTAGAATAGTGCTAAGAAGCTCTGAAACTGGGTGATTCTCAATGAAGTGAATTATACTGAAGAGTATAAACTGAGTATACCAAACCAAAAGTTTAAGTAGTTGTACCTTTTGTTGTTTAATATTTTCCTGTTCTATCAATTTACTGCACTAGTACCATCTTAATTTTTTTACATTTAGATTAACACTTATACATCTTTTCATTTAAATATTTTTTCATGACAGTTTTGTACTCGCTCTGTAACTCAAGAGCAGTTAAAAAGAAAACTAGCTAAGGGTAGTCTTGGATACCGTTTGTTATCTTGTCAGATGAAACAAACCTAATTTCTGTTCCATTTCAATAAACTGTACATTAGATGATGGTTCCTTGAAACATTTCCCTTGTTTCATTTATCGATAAAGACACATAACAGTAGAGTTTATTGTATAGAATTTCCATCCCCCAAATGTTCATTCTCCAATCATTCAGATGCGGGCCAAACAAACAAACTCTTTTACTCATATGATTAGCATAAAAGAACATAACTAACCCCTATTCGGAGAGTCCATTTAGACGTAGTGTTCTTGCATTTAACGTAGCATGTGAACAAATAAAATTGCCATCATTTCCCAATTTTTTCCCGAAAAAAAAAACTTAAAATACAATATTAGCTTTTCGATGTGAAAATTACAAAGCTTTTCTTTTAATATTCAAAAAAAAACCCGGGTTGCTCGGCAATGTAGGGGATGATGTATCAAGCTTAGGCACGGGGTTAGACCGGGGTTGTAGAACAAACAACAAAATGCAACCGCCGAAACATGCCGCCCGTGTCCAATATGAGAAAGTTTTGCGCGCATTGGAAAGACGAGCTAAGGGGATGGGAATGGGGATGTTCTCGTCTCGTTTTCGAACTTCAGTTCTGGCACGAAGAAAAGGACGGACGGCTGTTTTCTGTACATTAATGATTCAATATCAATTAGTGCTTCAATGAATTATGTAGATTCCAATCTAACATCAGTTCTTGCAAAGCGACGAGCCACCACCCGGCCATGCTTTATTCACCCCGTGCCAAATCGCTTTTGCCTCTCGCGGCCCCACGACTTGAAAGCGCAAAGGCGCGCGCTACGAAGACATAAATCGCCTTAATTAAGGTATTTAATATTGTCAGATGCGAAAAAATAAAACGGACTTGTTGTGCTTATACCGGGTTGCGCATCCCTTAATCTTTCGCGACACCACCGGCTTTGTGATAATTAAAATATTTATTAGTTGGCGACTCGGAAATTCATTATAATTTTTCATTTGCATTTCAGGCTACGTCGCTTGAAAAAGCACTCAACGAGCAGCAACTACAAAATTTAGAACTGGAGCGTTCGTGGGATCGTGACCGCGACTTGCCGCTCAGGGATCGGGGCGGCTCTGCCGGAGCATCGGGCGGCGGATCAAGCTCCGCGAGCGGCTGCAGCGAACGTGACGCTCCTCTGATCCAGGGACATGGAAACATCAGCCCCATTGGAAATCGAGACGAAATTTTATCGACCCTTTCGAATTCAGCACGGGATCCTCAAGTAAGTGCACACTGTTACTTCAACTACCCAATTTTCAGTTGAGTGATTGCTATTTGGGGTTTAGAACGCCGACAACTCGCCACACTCGCAAAATATTCCAAATTCCCGAGTCACGAGTCCGGTGTCACCGTCGCGGCTACCGCAATCGCCCGTGCAGTCACCCGCCAAACCTTCAGCTGCTTCAGTGGCAGCTGCCGCTGCCTCCCAGATGATGCTTTCGCCTGCTGGGGGCCTCCACCACATGCAGCAACTCCTCCAACAACATGTCCTCAGTCCCACACAGCTTCAATCGCTCATGAAGCAACACTCGATCTATCTACAACAACACCAACAATCCCAGCATCATCAGGTTTGTTCGAAAACACCCCATCATCAAAACTTCTCTGCCATCAGTATCAATTTGATCATTTTCATCTACCAAACTTTCAACTTCCAAACTGAATTCGATTGAAAACCTATTATTGATCATTTTATACAGAAAATTTCGTTTATCAAAGAAGTAAACAAACTGATAATATCTGAAAGATCTTAAAAGGTTTGATTTAGCCACACCAAGAAAAGGACTAAAGACATAAATAAATTGTCTATCGTAGTAATTGGTAACTCGCACTGATTAGTCACGACGAGAAACATGAAATAAATGTTTTATATTACCTAGATCCTAGACTACGTTCCACAACGCATTTACAACGATCACGTTCATTGCCGTTATTTTTTTTCCCCTTTCAGTAACTCTGTGAAGCGTATGTTCGACGTTTATCACTTGTACTCTTCTTTCAAAAATTCAGGATACTTCATATTTTTATACAATAATTAAATAGTTTAAAAATTTTGATTATATTTATCACTTCACATCCAACAACAGTAGTTCAGAGTTAGCTGCACCAAACGAGACTCTCCGGTAGCTGTAGCATCAGTTGGGTCCACAACAGTGATCACCCTCTAGTCCATGTTATTATTTCTGACTATCGTAAATTGGTGCTCTAATAAACATTTGTCTTTTAAAAAGACGTAAAATAATTAATTCAGTTCCGTGATTGAGTTATTCCTTTTCTTCCCAGAAGTGAAGCAGTTCCTATCTTTATTTTACAATCCCAAAGGTGAAGATAAAAAAATGGCTGTAAAAAAATTGGCGCATGGTAAACAAAAAGTTGGCCACCACCAAGGTTATTATTATAGATACATAAGGTATGCTCACTTGACTAGGCGGCGTTTCTTTGATCTCCGAAAATGACGTCACTGGTTTGTTGTTTCTGACAGAAGCCAGTAGAGTAGAGGCGTTAAAGGCCGTTAGCTATCGTTGGTTTATGGGGATTCCACCTGGTTACTGCATTTGGTTGGCACTACTATATTTAATTATGTATGCTTTTTATTTAGATTATTAAATCCCTTTAACAAAAAATTTAAACTTTTATTGGGTCAATAGTTAATTTTTATGAACATAATAAATGTTAATTTGATTTTTCTTTGCTATTTTATTGTAATTGAATAATGAAGATATATTTCTTCTAGAATCTATAACTTACTTAGCTATATATTTTGAATTTCTGCGCCAGTCAACAAACCAGCGTTTTGATATATCATCATTATTCAATTAAAATCATAAAAACGATAAGAACCAACGATGGCAGATAGCTAATGGCTTCTAACGCCTCTACTGGCTTCTATCAGAAACAACAAACCAGTGACGTCAGAACAAGGTAATAACCTTGAAAGTGAGCACCCTTTTAGCCACCACTGCTATGGATAGTTTTACAATCTTCCCCATTCTTAAAAAAATGTTAGGCTTGCTAGCACTTCCCCGTCTCTTCTCCTATTTCTCTCCAAAACTTTCAGATTAACCTTCCGTTGGAAAGTTTATGGAAAAAAACTGAGTTAAATTTATGGTATGGAATGGCTGTGAAAATTTTGTGTTAATATGAGTACAATTTCAGCAACATCAACTGGCTGAAATCGGCAAGAAGCAGCTGGAGCAGACGATTCAGCAGCTGCAAGAACAGTTGCAGCTGAATTTGATTCAGCAGACGCACATTTTGCAGTCGGGCGAGAAGAAGAAAGCGTCGGCGCCGCTGCAACAGCTCGCGCTGCAGCAACAGCAGCTGATTCAGCAGCTGCAGATGGCCCAGAGGCAGTATGTGGTCCACCAGGGGATGGGAATTCAGCCGATGATGTTGGCACAGACATCCGGTAAGCTTTGTGTTTGCATCAGAACTCAAACAAAGATACAATCAAGACAACTGGAAAAAAGTAAACAGTTTCAACGGCCGTCTCGAATCCTATTTCCTCGCTTCGGTTCGTTATTAAAACGCGCAGCAGAAAAAAAAAAAGAAAAAGGGTTTTTCCTCATTTTCTTAGTATCAATAATTTAAAGGAAAGTAATTGAAAAATGTTTGCATAACTTTATTTTCTGAACGTGCTCGCTTTTCATCGACAAGAAAAATTTGCGAGAAGAAAATGAATAATAATAAAAAAGAAAATATATGTAACACAAATATTTATTATTCGCGTTATTGTTTTAAAGGGAGAAAACTCCCGAGTCAATGAGTGATTTATACGGTTTTTCCTGATTATTATATATGTACTTTTTTGCTCTTTATTTAAAATGCAAGATTGGTGAATTTTCTCAAATGGAAATTTATGCTTGGAAAATCAATTACCAGATAGCATCAGCAATCTTTGTGAAAACACCACGAAGACGTTCCGAATGCAGCAAATGCAAGCTACAAGATTACAATTTGTTATTAAAAAAAAAAAATTTCTTTCAAATCATTAAAATTTTCATTTTAAAAAATTTATTTCTCTTACTGCATGAAGAAAATTATTTCTTATTTACTGTCAAATCATAAAAGTTAAACGATAATTTGATTATAACAATTAAATAAAAACGGAAGTAAATGTCATCAATGTCAATCGGAGTTGGAAAATTCAAGCACACCAGGTATGTAAATCCTGAATGAAAACCATTTTCCTTCCCTTAGTAAATATAGATATAAAAAAAATTAAAAAAATATCTATATGTATATTCTTATAGACCTGACTGGGCAATTGTCACAAAAGAATTTTCCATCCAAACACTGAATTTTCCAATTTTTTTCTCGGTGTGCCTCGGAAATGTTTGGAGCCCATTTGTGAGTACGCAAACGCCTACTTGATATGTGTGGAACTCGCGGGAATCATTTTGGAGCGGAGAGAAAACTTTTGGCAGTTGCCCATCCAGAAAAGTCCTAATAACATACTCCCGGTTCTATTCCTATCCCTCAGCCGCGTCTATTCCTTCTCTGACATACGAACGGACACCGCGTTGATTTTCCAACTCCGATTCGAACGCGATGGCTTTTCTCCGGACAACTGCCATTAGTTTCAAATATTTCCGACAAATACCGGAAAAATTTTGGAATCAACCCTATTGTAGATTTGATTCTAAAAAAGTGCATTTTTTCCACACAGGAATCATGCCTCGGGAAGTATTGAGCCCTTGGAAGGAATCTCATTCGGGAGACGGACACCATCCCTTAAACCACAAATCAGTCAACGACCTAAATGGTAAGAAAACATACCCCGCTCAGATAACAAACCAAAATTTACTCATCACCAATTACCTGATAATAATTTCAAGGTGAATTACCATTTCATGATAAAATTAGTCAAAAAGGGATTTTTTTGGTCCTTCGAACCGGATATAAAGTTATTCTCGTATACCTATATACAAAAATTTCTTATAGAATGAACTATACAGTATCCAAGAAACTATCATTTAAATACCAATCTAAAATAATATCTTTAATACTTTTAAGTCAATCTTACACAAAAAGTTTTCAATTTGAAGATAAAAACAATGAATGTCGAGAAAAAAGTTTAAAAAAAAAAATTAAAAGTTACCAATTAGCTAGAATCAGTGTTACGGTCAATGTAAATAATTAGGCATTATTTATAATGCTCAAGCTATTTAAAAAGTACCTAATGGGATGTGACAAAATTATAAATTACCTATGAAATATTACATTCTCCGGACATTATTAATAATGCTGAAAATCGAGTGGGCAATTTGAGAAAAATTTTGTTCAAATTTCTCGTTATAACAAATTTTTAATAAAATAACAAACAAATAAAGAAATAAACTGTTGGCGATAAAATAAATATATAAAATACGTTAACTAAAAAAATATATTAGATATGTACTTACAAATGCATATACACACAAAATGTCAAATCCTAGAGTTCCTATTTATTAGAGCATTTTCTACTTTGGTGACATTTTGAGTTGCATAGGTATTATTTTAAGGCACTTCCACTTGTCAAATTTACACCCCAATTACTGTAAATTAATTAAAGTGACCAGAGAAATAATCGCAGTATTTATAATGACTGGGCAGTGTAATAAATTATCTAAGATTGTCGTAGACAAATAAAAAATTATTGAATTTCCCAACTTGAACCAGCTCCTAACCCGGACCTCAACTGTAACAATCCAAGACTACCAAAAACCACCTATCATTATTTAGTTCTAGTTTTAGGTATTAGTCTATAAGAATTTATACAAACTTTGCTAGAGTTACTTGTAACCAATCCAAAGAATAAAAATAAAAAAAATATATTACAAAAAAAAAAAAATCCTTTAAATATAGGGAATTATTTATAAATATCAAGCATTATGAAAACTGCCCTGAATAACCAAATTGATTGTTACATAACGATAGGGGTTGGGAATGATTTGAATGTTGAAACTATCATTTAAATCCTGCTCGAAGGACCAAAAAAACTGATTTTAGTTGTTTATCGATTTATTAGTAAAAGTATCGTTTTATATTTTAATGGTTATTATGAAGAATAAAAATTAATATTTAGAGATGCCAAGATTCCGTTTGAAAATTTTAAAAGTATTGTTGTGATTAATATTCGTTGAAACTTGTTCCAGGTTTATTGAATTCAATCATCTTAGGCCGGTGCAGAGATGAGGGTGCCAATCTTTCAACCGAGGATAAGTGTATGGAGGGTGGTAGCACCGCTGCAGGGACTCCCGGAGAAAAAGTCCACCCGTTATACGGCCATGGCGTTTGCAAATGGCCTGGATGTGAAGTGATTTGCGAAGATGTCCCTGTATTTATCAAGTAAGTCTTCCATACAAAAAAGCATTGACTTCGACCCATCGGGAAATGACTCACACATTTATACGACAACCAGTCATTTTTTTTTTTTTTTTTTTTGTTTCCGCCACATAATTCCAATCTCAGACATAAAATTTTTCCTCTTGTCGAGTGTAATCCCAAACGTTGAGTGTTTACTTTTCGATTCTCTAACGAAACAACGAAACGTTTCCCAGGAATTCTTCGGGAAGCTTAGACAGCATCTTTTCCTCGACATGAAACAATAAGACCGCGCGCTTTTCCGCTTCCTTTCAAGATTCATTATCCTATGTCCATTATCGTGCACGATTGTGCAAACATCGCGACGACGAGCGAATGGAAAACGGAAAAACTATCATTAAAATCGATTCAATTTACGACATCTCCCCGGAACACCGAGCATCGTGTTAATTTACCAGTCGGATTATTGCGTGTCCCTAACAAATTCATCTCCTGACCAAAAGAAAAAATCCTACAGCTCATTCGATACCACCATCGAAATCGGATAGTTTTGTATTTATTTTTCAATCAAAATTATTAAAAAAAAAAAAATTTTAATAAACGGATCATCGAAAATTTTGGTTTTAATAGATGCATGACAAATTCTGTATCTCATATTAAACGCTCCCAGTTCCTTCAATGCTGTACCAAATCATGAAACGTAAAATTTTGAATCCATTCGTTAGTAAGAAATTCCATATTAACTGTGAAATTTTAGATTAGCTAAATAAGCATTCAGGGGCCACCTATTAGCGCAGTGGCTAGAGCAGTAGTTCTATCCACTTTATGCGTCAAGTAGTACGGGTTCGATCCCCGTTGAATCCTAGACTTAAGATCCTAGAACTAAGATAAAAATTGACCAACAGAAATTTTCTATGTTTAGACAGTCGTTATATGACCTTAGCTGTTGAAGCGACTTAAAACACCCAAATAAAAAAAAGTAATAATAAGCATTCCAATAAAAATCGGGATGAGAATTTGATATTGAAATCGAGAATTGGGATAGATTTTAAACCCCATCCATAGCACTTTTTTTTGTTCTACGGGTCTCAGGATATTTCTTCTTCTTATCATCGCGATCTATTGTGATGTGACCCTCTGTATGAACTAGGGAAGCATCAGGCTTTGAAAGTAAGTCAGTACCTGCCTAGGGGCTACCATTGCTATCTCTCCAGGCGTCATGTCCGCCTTTCCGATATGCTGCAGTTTTCTTTTGAAAGCTCTCTCACATGATTACAAAATGTGCTCCGCCGTTTCTGCCGTTTTCCAGAAAGAAAGTTGGTGTCGTACGTCTCTTTTGCCAAGGCACAACATGTCATGAGTTCTCTTCTTGGAGTACTTTATTAATTTCTTTGCTTGCCTATGCTCGGGAAAGTTCCTCCAGTGCGAGTTTTGGTCTACCAAGCTAGAAAAGTGTTTTTGCTTTTGCTTTTTGTGATTCCACAAAAAGGTTCACGTCTTATAAGGTCTGATTAGGCGTCATTTTTGGCCAGTTTCATTATAATTCATTTTTTACCCTTGTTTGGGACACTTAATTTTTTCCTTCTTTTAGAACCTTCATTTTTTCACTCCTTTCGCAACAATCTAATTTTTCACACCTTTTCAGACACCTACTTTGTGTGTCACCACTATGATTTAAGGGTAATGTGAGGAAAATAAATGCATATACTTAAATAACTTTCCCTCTCAATTTCCCCTGGGGGACTCTTGGCGGCAAACCTTTCCTGGCGTCCAGAAAACAACTGTTCCAAGTTTCGTTGAAATCGGTCGAACATTTCAGGAATGCATTAAGGGTAGACATACAGACAGACAGACATACATTCGTTTTTATATTAAGTTACAATTTCATATGTGAATATTAAAGAAAAATTATGCAAGGCAAAAGTCCTTGATTTAATCAGATCGATGTTAAATTACGAATATCTACATTGGTAGATCTAAGATTAGTTACTTAGGTCTAAGTTGATCTTAACTTGTTTAAAAATGAAATAAGCCATAATATCTATCAAATGATGACTTACACATGATGGTTTGTTTTATAGCGGAAAAATCCTCTCTTTCACTCTTTTTGCAACACTCTACAACTTTTTCATCCCTTTTGAGACACCCTTATTTTTATCTTTTTTAGGACACAACGTCGTGTCACCATTATGAATTAGGGGTAATGTGAGGAAAATATAAAAATGGTCAGCCTTTTCATTGCCTTCTATACCCTCATGTCCTGGAGCCCACCATAGGTAGACCTTGTTCCAAGCTGCCAGCTCCCTGAGAGCTTGATCACATTGCCAAACATGCTCAGACTTAACCGTTTTAGACTGTCACTTACAATGTTATCCATTATACTACAAAGTTTTATTTAAATTAAAAAAATCTGTAAATTGAAGTTAAGTTGTATTAAAATATGTGATGTAAATGGCTTTATCTTTTGATCGAGTTGACTTTAGCTACGTTCCACAACGCGTTTACAACGATTATGCTCAGTCTCGTGTTTTTTTTCACTAATTTTGAAGCGTTTGAGCGACGTTCATCACTCTAGCAGCTAGCCCATCTGTCAATAAGAATTTGCATGGTCTTACCCCAAAGTAAAGACATTTTACTTCACTGTTTTCACGTTGATATCATGTTAGTGAAACGTAGCTTTAGAAAATTGAATGTCTCGAAACGTCAAGGGATTACATATCTTTATAATCAATATCAATTTGAAAGCTTTATCCGTTTATTTGTAAAATGGTCTTGACAACGGACTACCGTCATAGATTGTTCCTTTTTAATTTTGGAGGTAAGAAACCTTAAAAATAAAAAAATAAAAATTCTACGCGATATTCTATTTAGATACATAACAAGGTTCTTATATGAAGTAAAAAGTTTCCAATTCCTGTTTTACTTGAGTTTGATTTGATTTTATCTCAAAATTAGGCCAAGTAGCTTGAAAATCAAGTCAAGTAGTGAAACTCTAATCGAAATGTGACATAAATAACTATTAAAATTAGTTGACTTAAATAAATGAATTTTACACAATTCAATAGCAATTTATTCTTGATAGTCTTATCCATTCTTAAAAAGACAACAGGCAGAAGGAAAACGATATGATTCTATAAGAGTTTCATTTTTCTTTGTAGTGATACGGAACCCTAAAAATTAATAAAAAAAACGGGTCACTAAGCGTTCCTTTTGTATCAATTTGCTTATAGAAACCATTTAAATACTGATCATCTAAGCTTTGATCTTAATAGATGTATGGCAAGATCTGTTTCTGATATGAACTGTAGAAAATAGTATTAAAAGCTGGTTCGAATTAAGGGTTACGTTCAACGACTATTACACGATCGCGAAGGGTGTGGGGAGGCAGGCCACTGCCACAAGGGGTGAGTGCTAACGACTTTTAGAATACAAGAAAATCTTTGATAGCAATTACACAATGATAATTAGTATTCTTAACGGCCGTGCAAAGCTCGTCGAGCTTTTTCACCCCGTAATCATTCGATTCAGTATTTGCACCGCAGAATATTTTCCTGAATTGCTTCAACAATTTTCACTGGGCTTTAAATAATAAAAGGGTACTGTTTTGTGTAAAGCTCGAGCGGGTGTTTTTTCCTACCAAATTCCAGCGTTGAAGAGGGGGGAGGGGGTGAAAAATTTCAATGCAACTTTTTCACGTCTTTTGTGCGTAATGTGTGATGATTTTCTTGACTGTCTCGATGCGTTGTTTTATAGGTTTTGCCAGGGATTTAATGCCCCGTTAAAGATAATCAAGTTTGTGACAGAGGAACCGTGAGCTTTTGCGTATTTAATCGTCCGTTTAAGCGCACGGAGCAACGACCACGGATCGAACAATTTATTCAAATAACTTAAATTTCTTAACTATTTCACTTACACCTCTTACAAAGATCAGAGAGATTTATTTGTGGGGGGGGGATTTCAATTAATGTGCGTCGATTCGTGATAATCAACTTACTATGGCCAACTGACGACAACTTTTCAAAGCTCGATTTAAATATCAAAGCTCCAAACCGACAGCATTGATTTTATGCAGTTTCCAAGCCTATCAAAACTTAAAAACTATAAAAACGATCCTTGATCTATCCTTTTTTCATCACTACGAAATATGTTTTTAATTCAAAAAGTGTCTTTATCTGCTAAAACTTTTCCTTAAAAACGGATGCCTTATGCTTTCTGTGAGCTTTTTTAGTGTCGACATCTACATTTATATCTGCAAACTGTTGTTCAAATTGTATTACAAATCGTGATGCCATCTAGTAGTGAAAATCATAGCCATTTTTCTCAAGAATTAAACCATTTGCGAAGTATTGATTTTATTTTTGGTCATAACTGTAAGTTCAGATACAGCTACGCTATCTGGTGTTTAAAAGCGACACCATTTAAATGAGATAAGTTTCGTTTTAGAGAATATTTAAGGATTCTTTTGATCAGTGCTTACAGTTAAACTATTACAATGTATTCATTACAATTCTTACAAATAGAACATTGAGCTAATTTAAGTTCCATTCAAGCTTTTTTTTGGTATGGATTATTGAAGATTCTGAGCTATTATCGCATCGACGCATTTAAGAAAATAAGATTATCTTTGTAGCCCCACTTTCATCTCAATCAAACAAAACGAGTCTCGACGTTACAACCTAACTCAATAAAACTCAGTCCTTCGTCGAAATTCAAAAGTACTACATTTTTTTTTTAAATTATAATTTGTGTTGTTTCGCAATCTGTCCCAAGACAATAAGCGAATCTTTTGAACGTATGAAGGGGATAACAGGGAACCCTAATTGGGGTGCCTTCTACGTTGCTGCTACAAGTACCAAATGAAATTAGTTTTAATGAACTATTTTTATCAATATAAATAAAATGATAGCTGTTTTCCAATGTTCGCTTTTAACTCAAAAACTACTGAATAGATGTCGATCAATTGTTTTTTGTTTTACTTCTAATATACTTGGTCTATATCTAAAAAAAGAATTATCACGATATCTTCATTAAAAACAAAATAATTAAAGTTTTAAAAATATGCGATTTTTACAAGCAAAAACGCGTTAAGCGGACATTTTTCGTCGCTTTGATCGAGTGGAGCAAACGGCCTAGCGCGCATGAGCTGCATAGAGAGTGTTTTTCCTTCCACTGCCTACTGATTATTTCATATTTGAGCCGCTCAGTGCACACATCGATTAACTCCGTAATACAAAAAGTTTAGTAAATTGAAAAGAGACTTCTGAAATACATTGTCTCTTATGAAAAAGCTAAATAGCAAATTGTCATTAAGAGCTGTTATTTACTTATTATTAGAAAAATTTATTTAGGATATTTAAAGTTAGGAGTCAACCAAGTGTTTTGACATGAAAATTTGTGCACTGGCCGGCTCATTTGACTTAATAATTAACGCAGTTCAGCAAGTTATAAGATTAACGTAGCTTATTTTTTAAATTCTCTTTTAGCATTTTTTATATTTTACTGTAAATACAAATTAAAAATACATTTTTAAGTTACAACCGTTACAATTATCAAATTACATCTTAACACTCCCTTTTATTATTGCACATATTTTTTAACCAGAGAGACTTAAGTTGGCGAGATTAAAGTTTTTTTTTTTTAATTGCCCCTTAAATGCTCTTTTCGGATCCGCAATTGCTCCAGGCTTATAGTTAATTAATAATTAAATTTTTTTTAAAATGTTCAATCTCAAGAATAAAAATCGTTATAAAACCTAAAATAATTTTTAATTGAAATTTTTGTTTTTTTAAGCTCCCCATGTGCTCTTTTCATTACACAAATAATTGATCAAATTATTGCAATATTTGTAATAAATAATTATTTGTTGCTATTTTTACATATGTGTTGTACTATAATGTCATCCACTGCCGTTAGTCCTTATAAACATGAATAGTTTAAAAAGTGAATTACTTATTAACTATACACCTGGAGCAATTGCGGATCTGGAAAGAGCATTTAAGGAACAATTTTTTGAAAAAAAAAATTGATTATTTTGGATTTTATAGTAATTTTTATTTTTGAATTTACAAAGTTTTGAAAATTATAAATTATTGCTTAACTAATAACTATACACTTGGAGCAATACCAGATTTTGCAGGAGCAATTTTTTGGCATGTAGTTAAAATGTTTTACGCGAAGTTCTCTCCGGTTATTTTTAATTTATTTTTGCTTTCAATTTTTTAAATGTCTTTCCTCTGTAAATTAAATATGTTCTTAACATAATAACCTGCGCAGACGACGTCGCGGGTATCAGTTACTAACCAATAAAGTATTTTCTACTATAATTTTTCCTCTTCAACTTATTAATTTATTAAATATTCCCATTCTTAAATACTGTATAAAAACTGTCATTGATTATTTTATGTCCTTTAACTTTGTGTCGATTGTCGGTTAAAACGTGAGTGTAATTTAATGATAAATCACTTATCAATAACATTCCATTTACGCATAGAAAAGTGAAGAGGTTATTTTTAGAAAACAATACGGAATATTCCATTAAAGAAATTCTACTATGAAAAAAGAATTTCCTTTTATTTTACATAAGGTGTGATCAGCGAAGCGGGTGGGTACCAGCTGATACCAGCTATTATATACATAATAGCTTTATCTCATTATGATTGGTCGGAAACGTTTTCAATTGAAGTGGATACAAATTCGAAAAAATCGTTTCGAGAAAAATGCGTTAGAAAAAAGTGACCATTATATTATTGCGTATCCCTTATTGACGTATTATATTGACGTATTAGATGCCCCGTGCTACAACACTCTAAACGAGGGATGTTCAGTTAATCGCTTTTAACTTCAGAACAAGTTGGAATTTTGATGTGAAATGATGTGAGCATATTTTTGAATAGTTTTACAAGCGATTTACTACAAAATACGCTTATCCTACCCCCCCCTAACTCTTTTGTCGGTTAATGTTATTTAAAAGTATTCCTAATTTTTTTTAAGGCACTTGAATACGGAGCATACTTTAGACGATCGGTCGACGGCTCAAGCCCGCGTTCAGATGCAAGTTGTTTCACAGCTCGAGTTGCAGTTACAAAAGGAACGCGATCGGCTCCAGGCGATGATGCACCACTTGCACATGGCCAAACAAATGTGTTCCCCAGACTCGATCAAAAGCGGCGTCGAAACGGGCCCGCCACCATCAGCCAGCGGTCAGAGCGGTCAGGGACCGCCCAAGATAGTGCCAACGCTGATCAGCCAGAACCAGGCGAACTTTGTGCCAAACTCGGTAGCGAACGCGCTCCAACCGCAACCGCCGGTCGCCTCGATGAACGCGCTCGTCTCGGCGGTCCGATCGCCCGTGCTACAGTCGCCTACCCAGAACATGAGCGGCCCGATTCGAAGGCGCATCAGCGACAAGTCCGCGTTGTCGTTAGCAGGAGGTTTGTAGATTTCTCGTTTAATCAAACGTAGACAGTAACTTTTTTTCTTTTTAACTCTGTGCTACCTAAGGATTGCCATATATGCTAGAACGAGCGGGATTAGACGTCCAACAAGGTAACGACTCAACTGCATTCCGCATTAGATGCCGTTTTAGCATTTTTATCATCAAAAATCGAATACGTTTTTAATCAGTGATATTATTCCTTGCCATTTTGTCAAATAACGGTGTTGTATCGGGTTTTCTATATTTTTATTTATTTATTTATTACCAGGATACGAAAGTATGCACCTATCGAAGTGTTACAGTATAGATAAAATCGTTCAACTAATATAATTATTAAAGCGAATCAGTGGGTTTATACACTCACTAGATTATGAATGTATTGACTAGATACAGTATGCATTATTTGAAATAATGTATACCTCGTTAAAACAACAAGTCATCAAGTAAAACATCAACTAGTTAGTGTATAGTGTATACACTCACTGCACACTCACTGGCAATTCACGCTTTTACTGTAACAGTAACATAGATAAAAGGTTCGTTCGCGGATCCAATACTGAACCAATAACGAATCAGTCCAAGTGGATTTAGGATAATCGCCAAACCCATACACGCTTATGAACTGATTAAGGGTTATTATTCCGTGGACGAGTTTGAAAATGTTCGGAAGTAAGCCGAGGATTAACGAGAACCCACGAAAATTGTTAATTGAATTTAATTTTGAGAACGAAGGATCGAAAATCTAGCTACATTTTATCAAACTGCGCCTGAATAAGAGAATCGAATTTTTCGTCCTCAAAAAAACCCGAGAATTGCTAGAACCAGAGTCCCGTTCCGCTTACCTTTTCTGTCAATGTTAAATTCAATTAACAACTTTCGTGGTTTCTCGTTAATCTTCGTCTTACTTCCGAACATTTTCAAACTCGGTCTCGAAAAAATAACTCTTAATCAGCTCTTAAGCGTTTATGGGCTTGGCGATTATCCTAAATCCACTTGGAGTGATTCGTTATCGGTTCAGTATCGGATCCGCGAACGAACCTAAAGTGAAGCGGACCCAACATTGTTCCTTGTGGAACACCGTCAATCACTTTCATTTTTTTGTTTGTTCACTTAAAGCAATGTACTCGATGTTCTAGGTAGTTATTAAAAAACTATACATTTTCATATTTTTAATAGGACTATTAGAGTCAACTAGGATATGGAAAAAAATGTTTACTCCTCATTATTAGCACAGTTCGGAACATTACGAATGGAATTGGATTTCGTTCAAATGTCTACTATGAACGCTGTTTCATTGATCAATAGGTTATAGGTTAAGTTAAAATTGTTTAAAAAAAATGCCTATCATTTTTTACGCTCAGTAAAGCGGGTAAGTAACAGAGAGTTACGAATAAAATTGAAGCAGGCATTACGACGCATGCCTGACAATAATATCTGTTTCTAAGCAAGCCTTATTAACCAGGTTTAAAGACGTATTCTTTTTTTTGTCAAATTAATTTAAAAAAATTTAACTGGCCTCTACTTGGCCATGAACTAAAGTTTTTTCTGACTCCTTTGCAGAAATCCAGAGGAATCGTGAGTTTTATAAGAACGCTGATGTGCGGCCTCCCTTCACTTATGCTTCGCTAATTCGTCAGGTGAGCTTTTTGGTTCCTGTGTGGTTCCTACATATAGACTTTCGGCGTAAACTAACGACATGTTTTGTTCTAGTCTATAATTGAATCGCCCGATAAACAGTTAACGCTCAACGAAATATACAACTGGTTCCAAAACACGTTTTGCTACTTCCGACGAAATGCGGCTACTTGGAAGGTAGGACGAACTCCTTACAGTTACTTACAAAGAGGGCATATTGCGCAAAAATCGATCTGTACACAATTTCATTTTCTTTTGGACCAATCGATTGTCGTCGTGTTTTTTTCGTCTATCGATTTTCACAGATTCTTTCAGGTTCCGGGTTGGTTCATGCTCGTATGAACTACTTCCGTGGATTGTCTTCGAATCGGTGAAGAATCGTATTGATTTTTCCCTCGAAATCGAAACAAATCAGCATTCGTTTTGAAATTTTTTCTCAATTTGTTGAATGATTTATAGATGCTTGAACCGTGCATGCGACATCTTAATATATTTTTTTTATTATTTTTCCCGAAACAATCGCGAATTAAACATCGATTATATGCATGCTTTCTCGACTCCCGCCGAAGACAAATCAACAACGTTTGCATGCCAAAACGATTACTCTCAAATTTTTTTATTCGGCATAGGTCACTTTTTTTGCACTGTCCTATAAATCATCTATTTGAAACAAAGCAAAAGATTACCAAACGTCCTTAGTTAGAAGTTATGAACGGGCAATGAGCAAGTTATGAGCAAGCGATGAGCAGGCAATGAGCAAGCAAAGAAAGCAAATAACGTTTTGAGAGGTCTTTTACCGTTTTTCTATCAAAATCGCAGACCAATTAGATGATGATTTCCGTAGAATGAGTGTGTTCCTTCACTTAAATCAAAAATTTGCACATCATTCCATTGAAGCTCCCTTCTAAATGGTTACATTGTTAAATAACCGAGAGTCAATTGGATAATAAAACGTTGACTCTTCGAATTTCATCGAAGTTATGAACAAGTTATGAGAAAACAAAAAATATTTTGAGATGCAAAGTTGCCACCTTTTCTTAATAGATTCTTAATCTAGAATCAAGCTTTACATTTATAGAGTGGGCCATTAAGTGGTTTCTTTTTAAAAACGTAATAAAATATTTATTATTTAAATTGAATTTTTTTCATAGAATATGGCTTTGTTAGAAAGAGAAAAGTCGCCGGTTATTTATGAAATATAATTTCGCTCATGTGGCATTGCAGTAGCGCATCCTGTCAGCCCAATTGTTGAGTACTTTTTTGATGGTTTCGGGCTTTATCTCACGAATGGCTCGGCCAATTTTCAATTTTGAAGGCTTGAATCGTTTGGATCACTTTGGAAGTAAGTTTTCAATATTTCCCAACGTTGATCAAATGTAAACCGACTCTTGTAAAGAGTTGCGAGTTATAACATAACCTAACATTTCAAAATAAAAATTATAACAAAATAAAAAAACCGACTTCAACATAAATAAAAAAATCTTAAACAAAAATGCATTAAAAAGGGAAAAAGTAAAAAAATAATTTCGTATCCTTGCAGTGTCAACAATTTACAAATTATTAAAATGAGATAATGTACAACTATTGTTATTTTTGGAGTTGGTTTCAGCCAAGGAAATACGCCTGTATTGATACTTAGCAATAAACGAGAATAAGTTATGAAATTTATTTTTCAAATAAACTTTTATATAATATACTCGAACTGTAACAATATCTAGCGACCCTTAAACTACAAAATACCAATAACCAACTAAACCTTTTTACAAATGAGCTTTAATATTTATTTCCTTGGCTGACACCAACTCCAAAAATAAAAATAGTTTGTACAATATATCATCCTATCAATTTGTAAGTCGTAGACCCTGCAGGGATACGTAATTATTTTTTTTTCCTTTTTAGTGCATGTTTTGTTTAAGATTTTTTTATTTATTTTGAAATTAGTTTTTCATTTTGTTATAATTTTTATTTTTTTCTCAATTTTTAGTGATCCGAAGTTTGATAACTGATTTTATTTTTTTTGAAAATGATTAAACCTACTAAACGCACTGCTAATATGAGACAGCGCCGTTTAAATGCTAAAAGTTACTACTTCATCCCTTTTTGCTCTTAAGGGTTGAAATTTGTTGTTTTTAAATGTAAAAAAGAACTAAGTGGAATACTCTTTCCAATAGAAAAAAAATTATCAAAATTCGATGATTCAGTTAAACTTTACTGTTTCATCCCCTATTTTTATCCTTAGGGGGTGGATTTTTTTCTTCAAATTGAAATATGAACAATTTAAAGGTACGATGTACATAATAGAAAAAAAAATATCAAAATCGGGTTAGCCAGGAAAAATTTATAATTTCATCCCTAATTTTTAACCCCTTATGAGTGAAGTTTTTCATAAAAATAGAAATAAGATTAATTGAAAATTATGTTCTATCAAAAAAAAAAATATCAAAAACGAGCTTTCCACTAAGAAATTAATATTTCATCCCTTAGTTTTCAACCCCTTAGAAACGAACAATTTCCTTCAAATTAAAATGAGACCACATGGAATGCAATAGCTTTAAAATAATAAAAAAGATCCATAAAAATCGGATCACCCAGTCAAAAGTTCTGAGGTAACAAACATAAAAAAATATACAGTCGAATTGAAAACCTCCCCCTTTTTTTGAAGTCGGTTAAAAAGAAACCAATAAATGGCCCATTCTATGTAAGAGGATTTGCTCAGAACTGTTTTGTATCCACGTTTTACGAAATGCCTAACAAAAAATAGTATTCAATTTTTACAAACGATGAATTGTAAAATCTAAAATTTGTTATTTTGGTACACCCAAGTTTAACCAAACAAAAATGGATAGAACGGGGTTTACCTACCCGGGTAAAGCTTGCAGCGTGTACAGTTTTATATATATTTTGAATGCTACACATTTTTTCTGGGTATTACGAAGTTTACCCGTTTAGTGGGGGCGCGATTTTGACGCTGCTTATATAGATATCGCGTTTTTATCATTTGAGGCTGATTGTGTGAAAGTGTGAAATTAACTTAAGATCAAATTTACTAAATGAGGGGTTCGATTCAAATTGCACCAATCAGCCTTAGCATCACCCCTATTTTCACATCATTTAATTCTACATGTCGTTTGTGTAATCTTTTGCTTGGATTTAGGTGTGTTAAATGTATACCAATGTTGTAGCGATAATTGTGTTAGTTGTGAGTCAAGACTTAAATCGAAGTGATTTTATGAGGGATGTTAAAAATTTTTTCTTCTAAATTCGCGTCTCGCTTATCCGTTTAACATTTTCTTAATATAGAATGCAGTGCGTCACAATCTGTCTCTCCACAAATGTTTCATGCGCGTCGAAAACGTAAAAGGGGCAGTGTGGACCGTCGACGAGGTGGAATTTTACAAACGTCGTCCCCAGCGATGTTCGACCGGTGGAACCGGGCCTGGTGTCCAGAGTTTATCATCCTCGGGGTATGTCCACCCGGGACCCAATTTTTTACACCTTTCCTCTCTTGTACTTGTAACCTACTAACTTTGGAAACCGTGCCTCAGAATAATCTATTTCATTTAATATTATGGAAATTTGTTGTGTGGGTGTTTTGGAAGTCTAATTTTTACTAATTTTTTTTTTATTTGGAATAAAAAAAGTAACCTAGGTATAACTTGAGTTACTTTTTGCTTGTGATTTTTTTTTTCTTTTAACATTTGCTTGGAGTGACTTTTTGGTTCATTATTTTTTTGGTTTGGAGTGATGAGTGCTGGGTGATTGAAATGACTTGTTTTATTTGAAAGAGAACGCGAACCGAGCCAGGCTTCAGCGACAAGTGATCAGGTAATGCATGCGTTTCTATCTGTGCAACTGGTGAACAAAAACTAGCAGCCAATTCGTCGACTCGAATTGGCCTGCGTACTGGGGGAGCACTGGGGAGCACTTACTGTGCTCTGGGCTTCGTCTACCTATGTGTACATGTCGTTGCTGGTGTTACAATATTTCTCTGTTTCCATGGCTTCTGGCTTCTGGCCGCACAGAACGCGATTCGTACCAATCTATCGTTGCACAAGTGTTTCGTACGCTATGAGGATGACTTCGGTTCATTTTGGATGGTGGACGACGCCGAATTCGTCAAGCGGCGTCATCTGTCTCGCGGTCGCCCCCGGAAATATGACCCAACCCCATCACCTACTCCACCAACCCACCCTGCACAGTAAGCACTGATATGACTTATTCATTTAACGCCCGAGCGGTCGCCTCCAGTAGACATGTTTTTTTTTTTATTTTCATCCCGTAAGCTCCCGTACCACATCCTGTTTTATTCTCGAATTCATCTCGCATGCCAATGGTCAACCCCACCATTTGTTCTCATAATTAACATCAATAGAGCTTTCGCTAGCTTAGAACTGCATTAGAACCACAATTATTAGCAAGACTCAACACTTGTTCAAACGTAACTCTTACGTCAGATTTAAAAGACCACATTGTACTACAGAGCATAGATTTTACCAGAAGTTCCACTTAGTGCCGATACCTGCCAGTAAGTACACATTAATTCACACTACGTAATATGAACGTAACAGTTACATAACGAAAGAATGTAGTGTTGGTCTAACAGAACTGTTACGTGGTGTACGTTGTGTGCTTACTGGGTTTTGATCTTGACGATCTAACACATCTATGGTGCACAGAGTTTTCTATCAAATGGAAAACTTTTTCTGCTACAATTTAAATGAACTGAATTACAATACCACTACAATTCATGTAGACCAATGTTTTTAAGAAGTCACATTTGTGCACTATAGATGCCCGAATCAAAGTACAAAAATGACCACCAAAAATCAAAAAGTGACACTTCTGGTCATATCCATATTTTGTAATTATATTGCTTTTTAAATCGTACCATCTCTAAATTTCTCAAACAACAACTACTCGTAGACCAGGGTAGATATATTTTGAACACAAAAAAAATTATAGTTGGATGAAACTCATTAGAAAAAGAAGAGAATATAACAAAAATGGAAGAAAAATAAATTACGGTCGATCTGTGATGGGTAAGTTAAAAAAAAGGGGGGTGGGGTTAAGGGTAGAAACGGTTTATCTCAATTTTTGACAAAACTACAAGTCCTATGGAAAAAAAATTTAAATAGCAAAGTTGTAGATAATAAGTAGATCTAGACTTTTTGTGCTACCACTTTATTCACCTAACCTCAAAATTTATGTGAAAAATTTCAATAACCAAGTTTTTTGATTTGTATTTTTATCTTTTACAAAAAAAAATTTTTTCATAAAATTTTATAAAAATTACCTTTTAATGTCCCAAAAGCACTGTAATTTTTTTGATTTAAAATATTAAATTTTTTTCACCTTATTTTGACTTAATATTGAAAAAGCACCCTAATTTTCAATCAAAAATTCTCACGTCAAAGCATCTGATTTTTTAAAAAGTCGGTGAGTTTTTTTTTCGTTGAAATCTCTACTTTCTGATGGTGCAAAAAATATATACATAGCATTGCTAAATGTTCTCAGAAAATGCAATAATTAAAGTGTAAATTGTAATAATTTGTTCAAAATTGTGTTATGTACAATTGTATTATGTACAATTGTGATCAATTTATTAAAATTTACACTTTAATTATTGCATTTTCTGAGAACATTTAACATTGTAATGTTTATATTTTTTGCACCATCAGAAAGTAGAGGTCAAAGAACAAAAAGCTCCCAACTTTTTAAAAAAAGTCTCAAATGCTTTGACGTGAGAATTTTCGATTGAAAAAAGTTGTAGATCTACTTATTAACTACAACTTTGCCATTTGACTTTTTTCCATGGGACTAGTAGTTTTGTCGGAAATCGAGATAAACCGTTTCTACCCTTAACCCCCCACCCCCTTTTTACACTTCCCCACCTCAGATCTACCGTAATTTATTTTTCTTTTCATTTTTGTTGTATTCTCTTCCTTTTCCAATGAGTTTTATCGTACTAGAGTTTTTTTCACTTTTTACCATTTTCAAAGGCTAAAAGCACTGGTCTAAACTCAGTGCAATATTATACTAAATGTATTAATATCAGCTGAAACTTTCTAGCTTTTTGAAAAGCAGACTTGTTAAAATTGTTCTTACCATCAGTTTTAGTTATTTTTTTAGGATCTAACTCACAAGTAAAGTTTAAATAGAATTATCAATTCAACAACAAAATCAGTACCAAATAACTCTGGGAGATCCAAAAAAAAAACATTGTGGTCTTTTGTGGTCTAGCCTCAGAAATAGCTATCTTAGAGACAACAATATAAAAGTGTTGAAAATGTCTCTTATGAAACATCTGGAAGAATCTTTAAGAGTTTATAATTTACCACAAAAGTTTAGGTACCACCTAAAGTTCACTTATTTATTTACTGGTACGATTTAAGCACCTGCCTAGGGCTACGTTTCGCTAATATGATAACAATGTTGAAAACCTGTTTAAAATCATAATTCCATCCATTTGTTATGACAATAACGGTCATTGTGTAGAACAAGCATCAATGACATCATTACTTTCACTTACGAGCACGCAAACCCTTCTTACAGAGTGATGAATAATTGTCATTGTAAACGTGTTGTGGAACGTAGCCACGGTATATAGGATTTTACTAGGAACTCAATATTCCACTCCAATAAAAACAGTCTGTCACACTAAAGTTGTTTTCTATAATAGCGTTTTCTCTCGAAGTCTCGTAGTCTTAAAACAGAAACTTTTTGTTTTCACCGTTTGAAACAGGCCAAATTTTTCATTAAATCTACTTCATTGACTATTTGGTTTAAAGAGACAGAAACTTGTTTTTTGGTGTTTTTAAGTCGCCTTAACATCTAAAGTCATATCACGACTGTCTTACACACAGACAATTTCTGTAGGTCTTAAATCATAAGTCTTAAATCTAGGGATTCGATGGAGATCGAACCCAGTACCACTGGCGCATATAGCGGAGAGATCAAACTACTCTAACCACTGCGCCACTAAGTGGACTAGATAGAAACTTATCGGTTGTTTAAATGTCGTTGGTACATCATAGTTACGTAACAGAACTGTCAGTGCTGATCAAGTTTTGAGTCTTTCATCCCATACAGCTGATTTATGTTATATTTAATGTGCGAACTCATTGTAATTCGTGTTCAGGTGTGATGAAAACGTTTTAGGGCCTATTTTTGTCAGAATCTGCCCGATCATCGCTGCTTCCCAAAACTGTAGAACTCTAGTGTGTTATATCCCGTAGGAGTCATTTTTCGAAGCATCAATTTGAACGTCAAATAGTGGCGTTTCGTGCGAACGGTATCAGCGCTTGGCAGTCTTCAATACTTATGTTGTTTTTTTTCGTTTTTGATTAAGCTCCCGATAGTGCTTTGGAAGTATAACACTTCAGAATGGGTGAATGAGATATGATTTTTTTTAGTTTTGCATTTGTAGAGCATGGAAGCCTTGACGAATTCTGAATTTGCATATTGGCATGAGTTGAATGCGACGATGCACTTCGTGAATGATGGATACCTTTAGTGAAAGCATGGGCCTTGATTTGAACCAAATTACACACTATCCAGTGAGCACAGAACGTCACACTACATCATATGAATGTAACAGTTACATAACGAAAGAATGTTCAGTAGTGTGGCGTGTGCTCACAACGCGGTAGACACCGATAACAGTGCTTGAAACAGTGTCCGAATTTTGGAATGTATTTCGGAAAACTCGCGACAATCAAACACAACAAACAATGCATGCTATGGAATGAAACGTTATAATTTCCGTTTTTTTTTTTTTGTTTCGAAATAATAACACATCAAACGCATTGTGGATCATTTTTATTTGTGATCGTTTCATTTTCGAAATAAACGCGGATACGTTTGAGTTCTGGCTGCAAAGAATGACATTATTTCAATAACCGAGATTTAGATGTTTCACATCATATTTTTATTTATTGTTTATTTTGTCTTGAAATATTTCGATCGAAACAATCCGATAATGCGAGGCTTGCGGAATGTTCTAATTTTAAATTACATTAATATGTTTTTATTTAAAAAAAAAAGGCATGAAGGGGTGCACACACTGAAAATGGCACAAGAGAATAATTTTTTCACAAAAAAGTGCAATCTGAATACTTGTTGAAATTCGTACATCATCCACAGAAGAATATTTAGATACCCTTTAAAATATCCGTAAAAATCCGCAGGACCATGAAGAATATACTCAATGAGCACAACATGTCGAAATACGTAACAACTCTATAACAGTTACGTAAAATTTTATGTAACTGTTATATTACTATTACGTAGTTGGATGTTTTGTACTCACAGCGTAGGAAAATAGTCTCTTTGTTAAAGAAGCAGTATTTAAATTAGTGAAAGTCAAATTGCCACCAGTTAGCGCTGTTAGACATCTGTTCTATATAATGTGCTTAACAAAATAACTGTGGAGAGTGAAAAATATCAACATTCTGTAATTTATGTTTCCAAATTTAAATAAATAAATATTTAAAAAAATGAAAAACCGACTTCAAAATATATAAAAATTCTTAAACAAGAAATGCACTTATAAGTAACAAAATAATGGCGTATCCTTGCAGTATCTACAACTTACAAATTATAAGGATGATACAATGTACAGCTATTGTTATTTTTGGAGTTGGCGTCAGCCAAGGAAATACGACTATATTGGTACTTAGCAAAAAACGAGAATACCTTAACTGTAACAATATCTAGCGACCTTTAAACTACAAAATACCAATTACCAACTAAACCTTTTTACAATTTTTACAAATTACCATTAATATTTATTTTCTTGACTGACACCAACTCCAAAAATAACAATAGTTGTACATTGTATCATCCTAATAATTTGTAAGTTGTAGATGCTGCAAGGATACGCCATTGTTTTGTTACTTTTTAGTGCATTTCTTGTTTAAGAATTTTTATATATTTTGAAGTCGGTTTTTCATTTTTTTATAATATTTATTTATTTCTCGCGTTTTAGTGATCTGAAGTTTGATAACTGATTTTATTTTCTTGAAAATGGTTAACCTTCCAAACGCGCTGCTCATATGAGGCAGCGCCGTTTAATATTAAAAGTTCCTTAAGGGTTAAAATTTTTTGCTTTTAAATGTAATAACAAAATTAAGTGGATTACTCTTTCCAACAGAAAAAAATTATCAAAATTCGGTTAAATGTCACTATTTCATCCCCTATTTTCATCCTTAAGGGGTGTATTTTTTTCTTCAATTTGAAATGTGAACAATTTAAAGGTACGTTGTACGTAATAGAAACAAAATTATCAAAATCGGGTTAGCCAGGAAAAATTTATAATATTATTTCATCTCTAATTGTTAACCCCTTATGAGTGGAGTTTTTTTTTTAAATGGATAGGAGATTAATTTAAAGTTGTGTTCTACAAATAAAAAAAGAATTATCAAAATCGAGCTATCCAATAAGAAGTTAATATTTCATCCCTTAGTTTTCAACCCCTTAGAAGTGGAAGATTTCCCTCAAATTAAAACTGGACCCCACAAAAAGCACCAGTTTTCAAATAAAAAAAGAATTTTCAAAATTGAGCTATCCAATAAGAAGTTAGTATTTCATCTCTTAGTTTTCAACTCCTTAGAAGTGAACGATTTCATTCAAACTAAAATGGGACCATTCGGGAATCACCAGTTTTCAAATAAAAAAAGAATCATCAAAATCGCGTCACCCAGTCGGAAATGCTGAGGTAACAAACATTTAAAACAAAAATACAGTCAAATTGAGAATCTCCTCTTTTTTTTTAAAGTCGGTTAAAAACTACAGTCACCATAAAAATGATAAAATTGATAAAAGCGGTAGCCAACGAAAAGTTAATTGAAAGATTAGTTTTTTTTTAAATGGTGCAACCGGGATTCGAACCAGCGATACTTGGATTACTAAACGGAGACGTTGCCAACTACGCTACGCGCTACTTGAGTTTGGGTTTAACACACACAGTATATAAACGCTTGAAAATTATTGACAATTTTCCAATTGAATTATCTCGAAAACGATTGAATAGTGAGTCCTATTATTTCCACCTATTATTTCCCTGGGTGTACCCTACATGTGGTATAAATTTGGTCGAAATCGGTGACCCGCACGTTCTAAGGTCCCCTTGTCAGACAATTTGACCCACGTAAAAATTGTACAAATTGCAAGTTGCAGGGACCTTGTGAGTATAAATTAAATAGAGTACTTATTAAATGACAATTTTCATAACCTTATAGTCGTGAAAAATAGTCCTGAACAGACTAATTTAAAACTATTTTCTTCTTCTCAACATTTAACCATTTTTTGAATTATTCCTAAATATGAGACTCTTAGCTACATTCCATAACTTGACTTGAGTTTCAAGCTACTTGGTTTGAGTTAACATCAAGCCAAACTCAAGTCAAATGTTCATATTAAAATAACAAATAATGTCAAGCATTGATTTTGCAAGTTGTTTTATTTCATATTTCAAATATTTATTTCAATCCATTGCACGAAATGTGCAGATACTTAACTTGATGAATGTTTTTTGTCAAAATGAAAATATCAATTGTTACAAAACGGTGACTAACCTAAAAGACCAGTGAATAAATTGATTTTCTGGTGACTTAATGTTTTTGTCATTGAGAAAAGTTATATATCCTTATATCCTCTTAATCTTTGTTTCTAGATTATTCTGGAGATTTCGATCGTTTATTGTTTAATATTTGCATTTCGATTGTGGAATATTCGAGAATGTTTCATCCTTCTCCAACACGTGGTTCGATTTTGTTATCACTATCTTTATGCGTTAGTACAGTACATCTTAAAGTGGGGGGAATACCTACAGGGGAGCCGCCAAGAGTCGCAAATGTAACAAATAATTAACAAATGCACACAATTGACTACTAAGTATATGTACATATACAAAAATATCTACTGCGAGGCGTCACAGTACTACAGTAACCAGAACTATATGCATACAGCCTCTATATAAATAGTATATACGAACCCCCACCCTTAACCCCAGAACCCTCGTTATTTGAATTTTCCCAGGAAAAAGTTTCAAATAAAAGTTATAGACATCAATGCGTCTTAGAACAGCAGCAAGCTTAAAGAAAATCGTTTGAGCCGTTTTCGAAAATAATAAAAAAGCTCAAAAGCTCCTAGAATAAAGCGGAGCTTTCAATTAACCAATTCAATCAAAAGCTTCGCGGCACAACTAGATATAATATGAAAGCAAAATTCCAAGATCGGTGAAATTCGAGTAAAGTTTTTAATACGACATGGCTGTCACACACACACACAGCCATGTTTGTAAAACCCACTTTTTGGATTCGGGGACCTCAAAACATCCATTTCCGGTGAGAATTCGAAATCGAAAATTCGACCCGATTACCTTATTTTCACTACTATATAGTAGTAAAAGAAAGAAAAAATGGGGGGGGCATGAGATATTGACTTCAGTGCCGAAGGGGCCGTGACTTCAAAAAGTTTAAGAAGCACTGCGTTAAACTACCAAACGTTTTCAAATGATCACTAGAAAAGCATCAATGTAAATTTGATTTTAAAAAAAGATTTTTACAGTTTTTGATCAGTGACGATTGATCAGCCGATGCTTAATTAGTCGAACTTACAACCCGAGGAAAATTGCATTATTTTCCTTTTAACCGTGTATTTTTAAAAATCGAAAAAAAATTTCTCAGGTGCTTTTTTTCAGATGTGTGTGTATCTCTTTCGGTTCTTTTTTTAAACAATTTGATCATTTTCTTTCATTTCTAGCGTGAAAATTTTTCATAAAAAATTGCACGTGACGTTTTTTTTTTTCAATTTCCCACCAAAAAAAAAATAATAATATATCAGATTAAAATAGAAAGATGCAACAAAATCCCTAATAACAAAACAACCCTACTTTATCTGGAAAATTTTTTATTTTGTCACAACCAAAAAAAAAAATCTAATTTTCAAACCCAATATTTTACAGGCAAGCCACAAAAAAGTCGTCCCGACTGACAAGGATTCGTCGAAACGAAAACTCACAATTTTCATGACCTTATTGTTTTCTTTTGATTTTCTCATTCGCGGGTTTATTTAAGAAAAAAAAAAACGTAGTATTTTTACTTTCGGAAAAGCTAAACGCAGCCCTTGTTAACGAAAAGCATGTGAAAATAATGACGGGTTTTAAGGTAAATGTCCACGACAACTGTTAACCATTTGTCGAACACATGAAAATTCTTCCGTATTTCGATTTCCTTCAGTTTGCATGAATTTTTTTCTTTTCACCAGAGAAATTTCTCGATTTTCATCCGTACGAAAAATCGATAAATTTCCCAGACAAACAACATTTTGAATGCAAATTTTCAGATTGCTACGAGACAATACACGTGGGGAAAACGGATTTTTCAACGTAGCCCTCCCCCAATGTTACTTATACTACCCCTTTGTATATTCTTTTAGAAAACAGGTCAACTTTAAAGTATCATCTTCATACTAGTAACAGCTTGAAGCGACGATCTACGTAATTTTCTTTATATATTCTACCTCTTCTCAATACGCATGCCTTTACAGAAGCCTCCAGATATCTCTCCAGGAAAACTCAGTAAGTCGCACGACCTTAAATATATTCAATTTTCTTTTTCCAGGCCGTACCACCAAGGTAAAAGCACGCTTTACTCGTTATCTATTTCTTTGGACTGATTTTAAAAAAAATTTTCTTTAAACTAATTTTTAAGGAATGCTTGAATGAATTTTCCTTTTTAACGAATGCGAAACTAACAGAGAAATGCTAAAAGGAAATGCACGTGAAACGCATGTCATGTTCAATGTTTTACATTAAGGCTACTAATAAGTCAGATGCAAGTTTCTTTTAAGGTTTTTCAACCATTTTCCAAGCAGAGATCTAATTCTTTCATATTTTCACAGATCACAGTCTAATAAACGTCCGACCCTGACGCAGAGTCCGATTTTATATGCTGATGCACTGAATGCAAACTTACATGTAAGTACTTAACCTTACTTTTCATTCCAACCGTAATGTACTGTAATAGGGTGTGCTCAAAATGTATCCACGTTTTATTTTATAAAAATTTACCAAAGTACAAAAAAAGCTACCAAATTTATTTAATTAATACCGCAAATTACACAATTGTCATTTGTTTTTAATCATTTCACTTAAAATCACTGTCGAATATAGAATCTATATCGGATAGCGGTACTATTAGATTCGTTCGCGGATACCATACTGAACCGATAACGAATCCGTTCAAGACCGATTTAGGATCATCGCCAAGCGCATGCAAGTTTATGAGCCGAGTTCACACGAAATGCGTTCGTTACCGATTATTAATTGGTTCTAGCGATCCTCAGATTTTTATTAGAATTAAAAATTCGATTCTCGTATTCATGCGCAGTTTGTTAAATTGTGGCTAATTCAAAATCCAGTTTCGCTGTCATGCTGCGTTGACACGAGTCAACTTTAGTAGCCCGTTTTTAGTTGATCAAAAAAAGTTGAATGAAGAACCTCCTGTGAGAAACGTGATAAACTTTTTAGTGGATCAAAAAAAGTTGGAACGAGTCATCACAATAGGTTTTTCATTCAACTTTTGATCGATCAACTAAATTAGGTTAACTAAAGTTGACTCGTGTGAACGAGGCATCAACGTTTGTCAACGTTCAATTCAATTAACAATTTTCGTGAGTTCTCGTTAATCCTCGTCATACTTCCGAACATTTTTAAACTGGTTCACGGAAAAATGACCCTTAATCAATTCAAAGGCGTGTATGGGCTTGGCGATTATCTTAAATCTACTTGATTGATTCATTATCGGTTCAGTATGGTATCCGCGAACAAACCTATAATACTTCTACCATGATGTGTGTAAGGCGACAGGATACACTAATAGATCAGTGGTTCTTAACCTTGTTGGAGGTAATGACCCCCACCAGTTTCATATGCACATTCACCGAACCCTTTTTAGTTATAAAAATATTTTTTTTTTCAAAATCAAAGTATTGATATAAAACCTATATCTCTATGTGCCTTATATTAGGCGGTTGGGTGTCTTGACCTCCGCCCAACCCCTGAGATTGACTGACCGAACCTCTGGGGTTCGATCGAATCCAAGTTAAGTACCACTGCACTAGATTTTCCAAAATTTTTCAATATCGTTCAGTAGTGTAAGTACTAAGTATTTTTTTTTCTTGCAAAGTAAGGTCCAAAACGTTGGTGGATTATTCCTGGATTTTCCTCCCCAAAAGCGTATATAAAGACATTCTATCCTAAAATATGACTTTAGGGGCACCCTGTATATGAAAATATAGGATAAATTGAAAGAGAAATCGCTAACACTTGACAGTGTTATCTTGACTTACTAACCAATAGACAGTTTTTGTATGTTCCCACCGAAGTTCTTAGAGTTCCTATTTTGCATATATGTACCAAAAATACTCAGGGTCATCGTGTATGGATAAATACAGGGTGGCTCAAAACAGCAATTTTTACACTGGATAGCATAATATTGAGTCGCTTACCAAAAGTTAGTTTTTATAATTTCAACAGTAGTTCTTAGAGTTCCTATTTTGTAGATGCCAAAAATATTTTGGGCCATTCGATATGGGGAAATACAAGGTGGCTAGAAAGAAGAATGTTTTACACTGAAAGTGTTATTTTGGCCGAATCACGACAAGACAGTTGTTCTATTCTATAGATACCAAAAGTAGTTTTGTTATATAATGCTTTTTTCTTTGGTTAACAGGCAGCCTTAATGGAAGAAAATAGTATGGCGTTTTTGACGCCTTCGATGGGGGGTGGTATGATGCAGTCACGGATGGATAAGACTCGCGGTCGTTCTGAGTCTCCCATTCACAACAATCGGTAAGTGAAACTCTGGAAATCGTGTGAAAATTGTTCATCGATGGGATTTGTCTAGGTCACCGGTGAATGGGTCATCATCGTATTCCATCAAAATGGAGGGTCTTGGTATGGAAAATGGTCTACCGCCAACGTCGGTCTCTTCACTGGCAAATCTGAGTTTGATGAACTCGGAAATGGGATTGGGCTCGATGAGTAACCTCGACATGGCGCATGGTGGGGGAAACACTCATATGATTAAACGGGAGCAAATGGAGCACTGCAATGAGGATGGGGATTTGGATCATGAGAGCAGCGTGTATGGAATGGGGATGGGGGACCATCACGAGCATGACCATGAGCATGAGCGTGACCGTGATCGAGATCGTCACCATGACGACATAGCTGAAGACTTATCAATGGCCAACGAGCATAACGACGATATGGGAATCGATGCATAGTGCCATTGAAAGCTGTGAAAATTGTTCAGTGTTTTCCTGAACATAGCTCATGTACATTTGTAAATAGTCTACGTATTTATAGTTATTAACAGTCCTCGAATGAAACGAACTAAACGAGGAAAATTTGTGTTGTGCGTGGCTGGAATTTTTATCAAATAAAAATTCCCAAGAAAATTTTATTAGGATAAACGTGAATTTTTGTTTTTGTCTATCTACATATTCCAAGTATTCAGTAACAAGTCCATAGTACTTTAAGTAAAAGTTTGGAAAATTCGGAAAAATATTTTCACTGTACCCAATCTCTATCCGTTTTAAGGGAAAATTTAAATGATTGTATATATATATAACTAAATATCCAGTGAAAATCAACTTTTTGTTGTTTCAAAGCTCGATCCTTGTTTTTCCTATTTGTACATATCTTTCATTTTCCGCAAAATCTAATTTATTTTTCTGTATTTTTTTTTTTTTTTGTTTCTGAATTTATACATAGAAATAATTGTGTCTAAGTAATATAATTCACTCTGAACAATTCACGAAAATTCGGAAAATCGATAAATTCTCAATGTTTAGCGTTTAAAAAATAAAATGAAAAAAAAAATTACAAAAAAAAAATGTATGATAATTATGTAGAAAATTGAAAACACAAATACTTCAAGAAAACCAATACGAATATTAGTCAAAAAAAAATTTTTGATGAAGGATTTTCTTCTAAAAAAAAAATCTTTATATACACATATACATAAATATACATACACGTACCAATTGGGAAAATTTGGTAATTTCCAATTTGTATATAAAAGTCTATGGTAAAACAAGATAATTTTGAGGTTAAATCTACCCATCTTGAACGGATTTTAAGGTTATCACAAATTTAAATTTAAATTTATACCATGGAGTATAAAAATAAAATCTTTTTTTATCAAAACTGTGTGCAAACTTAAGATGGCGCTAGTATAGCAACAACTAGAGATCTGTAACATGGAGTCTTTTAAACGTGGGCTAAAAAAGAACCGTTTCGGCGATGATCGTTATTATTTTTGTCTGTGGCAACGAAGCTACGCAACATTTTCCTAATTGGAGCAAATTTTAAATTTTTATACGGTATTTGCACAAAAATTATAAAGCCAGACAAGGTGAGCGATTTTTTAAGTACTCAGTTATTTCCTTCTCGCTCTATTTTGGCTCGTTTTTGTCACTTACACGTACATAATGGTTCTATTTTTAATACCTCTATGTGTAAATTTCGCATTGTTGCGCCATTGGGAACTATTTTAAGCATCTAGCTAATGTTTATTAAAATTCTATTGATCCTTATCTCTATACTACTATCCTGTTCAACCAAACAGGACATAAATCAGCAGCTCTAAAACATTTCGATTTCTCGTATATCTCGTTAAATATTGATTCTAAAGAGCACTAAAAATTTTTTATAGAATATTGTTTTACGTTAAAATTTACTCTAGGTATTTCATCTAGCAACTATCACTATTGATATATTCATGACAAACTAGAACAAAGGACTATTCAACTTGGCACCAGTTCATTGCTCAACTTGTATTATACACCTTGTATAATACACCGTTAGACTTTTAATTAAAGGTGCAACCGAAAGGAAAATTTTTAATCTCAAATTTTTTTGTGCTATTTTTCGTTGAATATTGTTTCTGGATGAAAGTGTACTGATAAATTTTTATAGACAATTTTATATACTATGTTAAAAACTATCCTTTGCTTTTTTTGCCTAGAGACAACCATAATTGAGATATTCGCGAAAAACTATAATAAAGTGCTTGACGGCAGTTCATACTCAACTTGTATTTAATACACCTTGTATCATACCTCTTTAATTAATTAAAGGTTAAGCCGAATTATTATCGATTCAAATCGATTTTTTTTTATTTTAAATTTTCTTTGTGCCATAATCCGTTTAAGTTTCTATAGGAAAATTTATTAATATCGTTTTATAAAAATTTTGTTTGCGTTAAAATTCAATCAAATAAAAACTATTACAATTGAGATCACAAAGTTCTATTCGACCTGGTGCCAGTTCATTGCTCAATTTGAAACAGTTTTTGACAAGGTGTATCGTTGTAGATAACCTCGAAATGAAATCTTTCTTATCATATGCTTAGTATTATTATTACTAAAATTCTTGTTAGAAAAAAAATTTAATGTTAGTTTTTGATTATGAATTTTATAAATGAAAGAAGGCAAGAAAATTATTTTGAAGATTTATAACTTGACGTTTTTCCAAGCATGGAACACATAACCTCATTTTTTTTCCATTTAATTTAATGCCATTTTGTTACACTTTATAATAAAACATATCAAGTTTACGTTGTTCCACTGATGGATCTTATTTTTGTTGTCTACATTATTCTCGTGTTAGTTCGAACGATGGCCGATAGAAAAAAAATTTTTTTTTGTTCGATTTTGAACAAAATGGCATTGATGTTGATGAATTTGAGTTATTTTGTTACAAACGAGTTATCCGGTTTCATTTCATTTAACTTTTCATTAACAGGGTCAAATTTTTAAGCGAAAAGAATTCTATTGATATGTTACATGAGTTATTTAAAATTACCATTAAATGGTTACCTGTTTTTCTTATATTTTCATTAACGCGAAGGAAATAAAAATTCTTTTTTGGAAAATAATTTTCCATTGCACTATTTCAAAAATAGTCTGTATTTATTGTATTATATATTTGAAAAATACTTTTTTTACATTTATTTGATAGTTTTCATTTCGTTGTATAAATATATATATATAAATAAATTTATATATAAATAAGATATGATAAAGTAAGGGAATTTTCCTACGAGAAAAACATTTTCTAAATCGTGCTAGAATTAAAAATATATAGAATCCAATCAGCAATATTTATGTAAATATTTTCTAGACTGATAAGAATTGTTTTAGTTCATAATAAATAGTTAAAAGAAAATATTATCAATTAAGAAATAAATAATTAATTATTAATAGTTAATTATAATGAATATAAAACAATTAATTTTAAAAAAATTTTATCTGTAAGGGTGAAATTTCCATATCATCTTGATTGAAATATCGATGTATAAATAGATTAATTCATACTTAATGATATAAATATATCAAATATATCACATTGATAATTCTTTAGTTCTTCGTATTGTCCTTTTTCGTTTAACTTTTTCAGAACAACACAAATTCAATCGGATTATAAATAGAAATTGATTATTTGAAACGTAGCTCCTTTATTGGGCTAACAGTATAACGGTGGAGACCATAACGTAACGAAAAAGTGACCAGACGACATTTCCTCTCTTTCTCGCTACAATAAAATCTCGATATAAAGGATTAATTGGGGGGAGGAAATGGTAAAACGGGTTGGGGCAAAAAACGACGGACTAAGCTTTGCTGATAGGATCCTAACAACATCAGCAATCGACACCTGTATCATACATGAAACTCCAAAACAGCAGATCCCAAACAGCGTCTACTACTCCCGACAATGGAGCGTATAGAAGGAGAACAATCTCCGTGTTAAGAGCTTGGACCCATTTCTGTGACAGAACCAGATTGCTTTTAAGGACGATCTGTTCACTCTAGCGTTGTTCATTGATTAATTTCGTTTATTTCGTTGTAATTGGTTACAGCACTTGAACAGTATGTATGGCGCGAATATTTGAAAATAGTTGACGTGATAGCAGAGAACGAAAATGTTACCATTTTGTAATTTCTGTTTTAAATGTAAATATTTTTGCTAGTGAACACGGTAGTAACGGCAATAACGAGATGCCTTTTGAAACGTTATAACTTTATTGTTTTATTGGACTTGCCTTCAATAAATGATTCATAAGTGTACAAATAACACAAGTCTGAAGGTAATGCCATAGTATAGGCAGTCTTAGGCAGTACTATTGCGTGTACTAGTGCTACAATAGTAATACGTAGCAAACTTCAGAGGACACCGATCGTACTTCAAGCTCCAACGGATAGTCACAGTTATTTTTTGAAGTTTGAATTTTTTATCCACTAATGATTGTCCTTTTTGTATACGCTCCATACTCCCGACAAACAACTTCTTCTTCGTGCCGTGTTTTGCCGCTGCCACTTGCTTCAACTCCGTTTCCAGTCATCCACTGCATCTTCATAAAATTGCTTCAAATACGTCTCAAACATATCATCAGAAATACAACGATAAGTAAATTCACTCTCCTTAACAATTTAACTAATGTTGTTTTTGTTGTAAACTTTGATCATTTTACCCACAACTCCCCTACATATAACACACATTGACAAAGTTAATAAGCCCCGTAAAAACTAGTGACTAGTCACTAGTCAACTAGTGACTGCAAATCCAGTAAAAATGGTCACATTTTTGTGACATGAAGTTGTAGGGGGCTGGAAAAGGCTTAAGAAAAAGAAAGTTAACGGCCATTGCTATGGAAGCTTAAATTAAACAATTGACAAAGTTTACTGGATAATAAATATGAATTTCAATTAACATCCGATAAAATTAATAATATAATATAATTAACTTTTTAATTTATTTAAATTTCTTTATTGTTCATTGTCAAAGATATTAATTAAAAATAAACGTATTAAAAGAATATAATAAATTTTTAAATAATTAATAACTACTTAACGGAGCTAATTTTAATAAATTTTTGTTAAAGATACCTCAGATTTTAACGTATTGAATAACATTTATCCTAAAAAAAGGCATGGTTCCTGTAGGATAGCTACTAATCTATTCTACTAACATAGCTGAATGGTTATAAATGACATTTTAAATGAAAAATTTTCAAGTCTAAAGGAACATTTTATATTTAAAATTGTATAATAATGAACCTGTAAGACAGCTAATATCTCTTCCTAAAAAAGTAGGTTTAAGGATTTTGATGAACTTACTTTGGATCTAAAGTCTGAAAGTATCTATCATCTTTTTCTGTCAAAATAGATAAATTTTGTTATGAAGTTAGGGAATCAATTAATCAATCAATTAAATCTAGATACTCTCAGCAAAGCGAGCGGGTATCAGCTAGTGTATTATAAAATCTGGTTCATTCAATTCTTGCTGCAGTCTACAAAACACTTTTATTAATGACTAGCTGATACCCGCGACGTCGTCTGCGTAGGTTATAATGTTAACAACATATTTAATTTACAGAGGAAAAACATTAACATATAAAAAATTGAAAGCAATAATATTTTAAAAATAACCGGAAAGAACTTAGTGTAGAACATTTTTAAATATATGCCAAAAAATTGCTCTTGCAGAATCCGCTATTGCTCCAAGTGTATAGTTATTAGTTAATCAATAATGAATTTTTCAAAAATTTGTAAAATCAAAAATAAAAATTGCTATATAATCCAAAATAATCATTGTTATAAATTTTTTTTTCAAAAAATTGTTCCTTAAATGCTCTTTCCGGATTCGCAATTGTTCCAAATGTATAATTAATTAGTAGATCAATTTTTAAACTATTCATGTTTATAAGATTCGACGGCAGTTGATGACGTCATCATACAACAATACATATATAAATAATAAAAAATAATTAATTATTAAAAATATTACAAAACTTATTGAATTTTTTGCGTAATGAAACGAGCTTAGAAAAAAAATTCAATTAAAAAATTATTTTGGGTTTTATAGTGATTTTTAATTTTTGGGATTGATAATTTTTTAAAAATGTAATTATTAATTAACCATTAACTATAGAAATGTAATTTGATTATTGTAACGGTAAAACTTAAAAATGTATTTTGAATTTGTATTTACAGTAAAATATACAAAATGCTAAAAGATAATTAAAACAAAAAACTATATTAATCTAATATCTCGCTGAACTGCATTAACTATTAAGTCTACGCTCAAATGAGCCGGTCAGTGCATACATCGATTAACTCCAATTTTTCAATTTTTACAAATGTTCATGTCAAAACACTTGGTTGACTCGTTGTTGGTTAAAAGCATTTTATAACATACAAACAGAACTATATGCATACAAGTATACAACCTATATGTTTAAATGAATTCCCAACCTTCACCCCAGAATCGTCCTTATTCGAATTTTCCCAGGAACAAGTTTCAAATAAAACCTGTCGGCATCAACAAATGTAAGAACTATAATAAGTTTGAAGAAAATCGTTGGAGCCGTTTTTAAAAAAAAATGCAAAAGTTTTGCAAAAATTTTCAAAAGCTTCGCGGCACAACTAGGTACAATAGGGAGGCCAAATTCTAAATTTGGTGAAATTCATATAAAGCTTTCGATACAATATAGCTGTCACACACAGACAGACACACGGACACAAAGATACACTCACAGACATGTTTTTGAAACCCACTTTTTTGGACCCAGGGAACCTCAAAACATGTATTTCCGGTGAAAGCTCGAATTCGAAAATTCGACCCGATTACAAAACTTCCTTTACTATATAGTAGTAAAAGAAAGTAAAAACAACAAAATAATAAAAAAATTGTTTTTAAAAATTCTGTAAAATGTTTTATATTAAGAAAATCAAATTTAAAACCATACAACACATAATATTATTTTAAAAATTTCCATGAATCATCGCGAAACAGTCGCCGAAGATACTTCGATTTGATCCACTTTATAATGACGACTGCATGGGATTCGAAATACGTATTTGGAGATACATGGTAATGGTTTGGATTTTTTTTTGTTTGGTTTTACATTTATTTTTTGCTTAGGTTTATATTTTAATAGGTATTTTCCTTTGTAAATATGATTGGAAAATTTTTTCTAATGGAATAATTTAGGGTTTTTCATAAATCCTTTCAATTAATCAATCGTCATTACTATCAATTTCAATGTATGTATATTATAATAGAGTTTGATCTTAGTTACTATTTTAGTAATCCTAACAATTTTCGATTTGTATCTTACATATTTTGAAATTTTTGAATTTTTTAACAGAGAAATGACTAATAGGTTGGTTACTAGCATTATAACTCCTATTTTTTTAGTCATAAAATTAAAAATTAGGGAAGAAAAAAACATTGAAAGGATAAAATGGGTGAACGTTTATTGCTTCAAAAGTCTATCTATTTTTTTTTTTTTTTGAATTCAATGCTTTTGAATTTTTTTTATTATTTCATTATTATTTTTTACTCATGAGTCATTTACTGCAACCTAACTTATTGGTAAATTTGTTATTCTTAAAGTAACTCAAAAATATTGGACATTTTTAAAATTGATTTTTTAATTATTTTATCTGTTAAAATAGTATAACTAGATTATAACAACTCAAAACTTCTTAAATGCAAGATGTAGAAAATTGTTAGACTTATAGAAATACTAACAAATATAGATATCCAATCAAACGCTATATTGTTACAATATATAGATTGAAAGTGCCAGTGATGACGATTGATTAAATGAAAGGGTTTATTTTTATATACCTAATATTTTGTCTTGTATGGGTTAAAATTTGATTATCATATTATAAAACATTTTACAGAATTTTTAAAAAAAAATTTAATTAATTTGTTGTTTTTTTAATAAAACTATTGGTTGCTATCCAAACATTAGTGTGGTATATATTTTTTCAAAGTATGTTCTACCAAATCGATTTTCTCGAAATTTTTGCAATAAGCAGTTACCTGATAGTTGCATAAAATATATTTTTAGTGGGTGTCAACTATGAGGGAGGTATGAAAACAGCCTGCTAAATATTTCATTAATGTTTTTACCACTTAAATATTTTGTTGTAAGCAGAAAAAAAAATTAGAATATAGAATTCATTAATTTAAATGTTATTTTGAAAAATTTGTCCCGTTATCCTTATTAGTTTCGGAGAAAAAAAAATTAAGTTAAAGGTTGTAATAAACGAAGTTTTACTTTAATTTTAGAATATTGAGCTTGAAGATATCTTGGAGATTTTCATGTGTTTAACTTTAAATTTTCCTCTCAAATTAACAAAAGACTGCATTTTCTATAGTTAATTGTCATTGTAGAGAAAATAAATACAATAATTCCAGTCATTATTATAATGCTGATTGCTGACTATTACTTGATAAGATTGAGGAAAAAATCTGCGAGAACTCCCCTTGAAAAGTTGATTTTTATTAAATGGAATGATCCAAATAAAATGTATTATTCAAAAATGTTTTAAAATATGAATCAAAATTTCTCATTTCTTCGGTGAAGATTTGACCAAGGTCGAAAAACAAGTTCAATTTAATCGGATTAAAAATCGACGATTTGACGACAAATGCAATTGCAGATATTTTTGAATTTCTAAAATTTCTATTACACGAAAAAAAAAACGATTATAAAACGATGATTGTCGAACATAGGTCAAAACTAAAAAGCATACAATTTTCGTACTGTCCTTTTCCTAACATCTAAATCTACTATAACATATAGTTATAGCCCAGTCAAAATCAACAATAAATTCGCAAAACATGATGTATTTCTGATTTTTTAGTATATTGTTTGGACCAAGCTATACCAGAGCTATGTATTCTCAAGTTTGCAACTCTCAAAAAGTTCTGGAAAAATTTTTATAGAGAAAAAGACGTGAAATTTTTAAACTTATTTCAGATTCTGCGGGGTATTTCCTAATCCTTGCATTTTTATTCAAAAGCTAGTCTATACAATTTTTAGAGGATTACATTTGTTACAAAATAAGCCCAACCGGAGCTGTGCAGGTCAATGGATTTTCGAGTTACGGCACTTTGAAAATTGGCCAGTTTTTTGAAAAATTGAAAATTTTAGTTTTCCACCCTTTTTGGATCGAAGTTGCGTCGAAACCGTTGATCCTACGAGAAGAACTTATTGAACATAATTTGTAAACAATTTAATTAGCTTTAAACAAAATGGAAAGCTAGACCTCTAAGTCTCGTAGTTCTCTCACAATCTTAGAGAACTCATTAAAGTTGAAATTGCTTATTATGGGTACTGTTAGGATTATTGAATATTTAGGATTGTGGTTTATGTTTCTTTTAATAATTACACAGTTTTAAAATATAGAAAGTTATATTTTATTTGAGGAGCTTCGAAAGATATGTCCTTACATTTGTAGATTTCTTATTCGACTAAGGTAAACTACCCAGTAGTTGAACGGGTTTCAAAACAAAACCTATTTACCCCTAATTTAAACAAACAAAATAAAAATAAATTGATCAAAGAAAGGTTGTTTATGAAAATATAGATATTTTTTAAGATAAAATCAAACAGAAAGTAATTAATTATGAAATTATCATATTTTTACAAGGTTTTGAAAATATACATCAAACGCACCAGTAGTTGAACAATCTATTTTGACTCGCCGCAGTAGTTGAACGCCCCGGAAGTAGTACTTGAACAAGTATGAAATACATTCGAAAAATTAGTTTTTCATTGTTGTAAACGATTATTATCAACAAATTGATTAATATTACCCATAAAAAAATAAAAATATAAACTGTTATTTGGGTTATGGATAAAATTCCGTTATAGACACCCCAAGATTTAGACATAACCTTACATTTTTTATGTACCTCTACCTACATTGGAATTTTCAATTTTTTTTAATGTAAATGTTATATTATATTATGTTTTATATAAAAATATATAATAATAGTGACATCGAAAAGTTTTACACTTTTAAGATATTTGGTTTTCTGTAAAACTTCGCGGTATCAATAATGTACACCAACAATGTAAATCTCGGGGTGTCTAAACTAGAACTTTACCATAATTTTATTAATTTTATCGGATTATATTGTTGATTAACAAGTAAATATTAGTCACAATGTTTATCTTACCTTTGGTATCAACTTTTATTGGTTTGAATTCATTAATATTTTATTTCGGTCAAATAAATAAGTTTGCACTGACATTTTTTGGAATTACTGCAGTTTTTAATAATATAATGACTATATATGTATATTTTTATACTTTTTTTAAAAAGAAAACAATTAAATGGAATTTATTATTACTGCACTAGAACACTTGTCACTCTGTTTATCTACAGCTTCCATTAGAATTACATATACCTAATACTTGAATATCTTGTTCAAGTTTTGGGTACCGTTTTAAACATTGGGAGGTATAGTTAGACGAAAAAAATTAAATATAAAAATTATATTTTTTAGCTTTGCAAAAATTCTATGATGTTTAGGAAGGACTATTTCATTTGGTGGCACTAATTTTTTTACTTACAATAATAATAAACAGTTTTTTTTACTGATTGATCAGTTTACGGTTGAGTACCTTTTTCATGAAAAAAGGAGCCACTATCGGCTATTCTTTATGTGTCAACTTTCAATGTGACAAAAATATTATTATTTCAATTTATAAAGAAAAAATATCGCTAAAATCAATAACAGAACCAATAAATAATCATTACATATACATATTACTTATAATGAATCTTCGGATTTTGTTTTAGAACAAGTTTAAAAATCTGTTCAAGTACTGGGTCCATTTTTGCCAGTGTTCAAGTACTGGGTACTTTACCTTATACATGAGCCATAAAACCACAATTAGGGACCAGGACTTCTATGAGACATGACCCTCATCCTTTTTCCCACATTCGAGAAAGTCTTATAACAATAAGTGAGCAATAAACACAAACGTCATAAAATAATGAAAACAAACATTCCCACAGAATAGCAAAACCTTCTTTCAACCCTCACGTGTTAATTAACAAGCCATCATACAAAATAGCACAATAAAAGAGGAAAGTTTTTGACAACAAACTTTTATATTTCAACAGGTACTCCATAGTATTGGTGGATCGTCAGGGTTTTCTTGAGATTCGTCACCTTCGTCCTCTTCATTGCAGTTTTGCACATTTTCCCAGAGCGGGTATCACACACCGCAGAACATCTAAGCCCTGCTTTCAGGCCAGTGCAGTCACCTCTCAGCAACCCTTCTTGCATTTGCAAAAGAGGAGTTTTAGGAGCTCTGCGGGGGCAGAAGCTTGCCGACTGGCAATGTGGATGAGTCCAGCCGAGGTCATACATGTTTAAATATCTGCTGCGAGGCGTCACAGTACTTTCTTTTACTTTCATTAATGAAACTTGCTGTTGGTATAAAATAGATGAAATATAAGCACTTTATAACTCGGCATATAAACAGAACTATATTTATATAAGCAGCATATTATATAATATGCTTATATGTAACTTATATATGTACATTGTATGTTACATATAACAAGGAAATCACAACCTTCACCCCAGAATCGTTCTTATTCGAATTTTTCCAGGAAAAAGTTTCAAATAAAAGTTGTAGCCACTAATGAGTCTAAGAACTATAGAAAGTTTAAAGAAAATCATTGGAGCCGTTTTCTAAAAAAATTTAGAAAGCTCAAAAACCCATTGAATAAAGCGGAGCTTTCGGTTCACCGATTTTTTTTTTTGGTTCACCGTTAAATACCAAGTTTGGTGAAATTTGGATAAAGCTTTCGATACGATATGGCTGTCACACACAGACATGTTTCTAAAAACTACTTTTTTGGACTCAGAGGACCTCAAAACATGTATTTCCGGTGAAAGCTCGAATTCGAAAATTCGACCCGATTACAATACTTCCTTTACTATATAGTATAGTAAAAGAAATTAAAAATGCATAGAACATGTTTTGTAACAAATTAATTTATTAATAATTTTAGTCATTATAATTTCTTCCATATTTACGGTTTTTAAGTTATGGACCAAAATAAGTTTTTATAGAAAATTGATATAATTTTGAAATCTATAAAAAAAATATTTTCCTGTATTTATTATTAATTGTGACTGCTATAAGTATCTATGTTAATGTAAAGAAAAATTAAATTTCTTATAATTACCCGTCAAAAATATCTGCTGCGAGGCGTCACAGTACTTTCTTTTACTTTTGTTTATGAAACTCACTGTTGGTTAAAAGAACTATAAGTACTTTATAACTATACAAATACATATAGACAGAACTATTGTATATGCATACAGCCTATATGCATATGGATATACGAATTCCGAACCTTCACCCCAGAACCGCCCTTATTCGAATTTTCCCAGGAAAACATTTCAAATAAAAGTTATAGCCACTAATGAGTCTAAGAACTATGGAAAGATTAAAGAAAATCGTTCGAGGCATTTTCGAAAAAAAAATTGCAAAAGCTTAAAAACCCCTAGAATAAAGTGGAGCTTTCGGTTACCCGATTTCAACCAAAAGCTTCGCGGCACAACTAGGTATAATAGGGAGGTCAAATAATATGTATGGTGAAATTCGGATAAAGCTTTCGATACGATATGGCTGTCACACACAGCACACACACATGTTTCTAAGAACCACTTTTTTGGACTCAGGGGACCTCAAAACATGTATTTCCGGTGAAAGCTCGAATTCGAAAATTCGACCCGATTGCAATACTTCCTTTACTATCTATATAGTAGTAAAAGAAAGTAAATTTTTTTTTCCCCCTAAGTTATGCACGATCTGCACAGCGGTGCAGTTAGTGCTTCTGGTCTTGATTAGCTCGTGAAGGAGTAGTCCCCTATGGGCTACTCCATATTGATGCTTTCTCATTGGAATCTATCAGGTAAATCAATTGGGTCCCATATTTTTAACCGTACCATCGCTTCGCTATTATCCAGAAAGTTCAATGCAGAGTCATTTGAATGTTCATCTAATCTTTTCAAATATTTTTCGCTAATTCTGCAAATCTCCTCCTTTACTGTTGAGATTTTTGTGTTTAGTTGTATTTTGATGTTGTTTACATAGCAGGAGGCATTAATAATTTGTCGTAATGTTTTCGCCTGGAATCTTTGGAGGATTTTAATATTTGAGTTGGACGCTGTTCCCCATAGTTGGATCCCGTAAGTCCAAATTGGCTTTAAAACTGCCTTGTATACCAAGAGTTTGTTCTCGATAGATAACTGTGACTTTTTTCCGAGAAGCCAATACAGTTTTTTAGCTTTTTTGTTTAGCTGATCTCTAATTTGTTTAATGTGATGAACCCAAGTCAATCTCCGATCCAAATGCATTCCTAAATATTTGACAGTATCTCTCTGGGGAAGTTCTAATCCATTTAATATTACAGGAGGGCATGTCTCATGGCGCAGGAAAGTAAAAATTGAAGTTCAAATATTTATGAAGGCTGTATAATGTTTGCCTTATGCACAATGGACATAAGGTCGTGTTTAGTATTAAAGTTATATCATTCATGTTATAGTGTAGGCAACCAATGATACTCATATGTAATCAGAACAACCGTCTAGATGAGGGGCTTTCCATTGAATAGGTGTTCAAAACCCTTCTGGTAGTAAGAGGGGTTTATTTAGGCAAGTGTATACGAAATAAAGAAATGATCAAACTGTTGTTAAGATTTTAACTTCTCTTGATTTAAGTATAGAATTATATTTTAAGCGACAATTTTGTTCGGTTAAATCTTACTGGTGTTTAGGCTTTAGAGACACGTGCGTACTTATGGGTCTCAAGTTTTTTACGTTACCCACTTACACATTCTTACGCATAAGCCATGTGGTGTGTTGTATTGACTTCAGAATTAGTTAATGTTAGTGAGTAGGAACATTTCCAGGTAAGAACTCATTACAACTTGAGCTCATTGTAAGTGTATTCTTCGACAGGAATATTAGACAAACAATTTTTATAGTGTTCAATCATTTCTCTGCTATCCATTGCTTGGCAAGTGCTTCTTTAACAGTTAAAAGTGTTGAACTCCTTTCCAAAATTTTCTCTCTAAAGATTTCTTCGTTTTCAATTGTGTAAGTTGATGTTATTTTTATTGTAAGCCGATTTAAATATTTGCCATTTAGGTGTCAAGTGCTGTGCTTTTATCTGTATGAGTGGATTCTCGCACTTTGAATGGAATTGGAATAACATAAAGATTATCGGATTATTGTATTATGTAAATCACACACAATCAGTTACACTTTTGAAAAATCAAATTTTTTTTTTGTCTTATCTTATTGTTAATAGACCAGAGCCAATAATTTTTGACAAAACTACAAGTCCTACGAATAAAAGATAAATGGCAAAGTTGTAGGTAATAAGAAGAGCTACAACTTTTTTTTCACATAACCTTAAAATTTATCTGATAAATGCCAATTACTAAAGTTTTAGTTTTTTATTTTTATCTTAAATAAAATAAAATTTTTTCCTGAAATTTGGTAAAAACGTACCTACCTTTTAATGTCCCAAACACACTGTTATTTTTTTGATTTAAAATATAAATTTTTTTCACCTTATTTTGACTTAATATTGAAAAAACACCCTAATTTACAATCGAAAATTCTCACGTCAATAAACATCAGATTTTTTTAAAAGTCGGTGGGCTTTTTGTTTGTTAAAACCTCTACTTTCTGATGTTGCAAAAAAATATATACTTTACAATGTTCTCAAAAAATGCAACAATATGTGCAAAGTGTAAATTGTAATAAATTGCTCAAAGTTGTATTTGTAGAATTGTATGATGTACAATTTTGAGCAATTTATTAAAATTTACACTTTAATTATTGCATTTTTTGAGAACATTTAACATTGTAATGTATACTTATATTTTTTGCGTCATCAGAAAGTAGAGGTTATAACGAACAAAACTCACCGACTTTTTAAAAAAATTAGATGTTTTGACGTGAGAAGTTTTTTTAGTTTTTTTTAATATTAAGTCAAAATAAGGTGAAAAAATTAATATTTTCAATCAAAAATATTAAACTGTGTTTGGCACATAAAAAGGTAAATTTTCACCAAATTTCAAGACAAATATTTTTTTTTTTGTAAAAGATAAAAATAAAAAACCAAAAACTTGGTTATTGGAATTTTTCACATAAATTTTGAGGTTATGTGAATAAAGTGTCAAGTAATAAGTAATAAAAAAATAAGTAATAAAGTTGTAGATCTTCTTATAACCTATAACATTGCCATTTAACTTTTTCCATCCCAAGTCGAAATTTTAAGCCTCAAAATCTGGGTTCAAGTAGATTGAAACATGACCATTTGCATTTGAATTTTAGACTTCTTTTGAACCTACAAGTGGCATTTATCGGACAAAATACCATGTTTAGGCTCAAAACAGGTTGACAGCAAAAACTTCAAATGGACCTCTCTCTCTCTCTCTTTTCTCCACTCTTTCTTTGTCACTCTCTTTTATTGTTTTATTGGTAGGGTTTTTTTCAAAAAGAATAAGATTTTTATTTTGATGTTTTTTTTATTCATTAAATATACAAGTTTCATTAACATTAGCGATAAATTTAAAAGTAATAAGAATATTACAAATATCAGTTCTTAATTTCCTTGTCCTTGTTTACCGGTTCCTTTATTGTCGCCATTGCCATCATTTTTTTCCAGGATTTCCTTTTATTATAATCCACAATATACCCAACCATGTGCATTTCTTTAGAAATTTTATTTAATTGTATAACATCTCTCTGATTACTTTCAAGATAATAAATTAAAGCAAATTTCTTCACACTTTTTCTTTTAAACTCGGTTTTTTCCCTTTTAAATTTTTTACATTTACACTTTTAGGCCTTTTGATATAGACAATATTGAAAAATAAATCAAATAGGTAGTGAAATAAGTTTATTCAATTGTTGTATAATAACTCGTGTAGAACTCGAACGGTTAACAAGAGACTAAAGCTGAGTAAAAATGAACCAGAGTGAACAGGATTAAGGAACAAACCAGTAATGGATATAAGAATACACAATATTATACTAAGCATCTAAGTAAAGGAAAGAGAGAGATCAAAAATTTGGGTTATTAGTAAAATATATTTGCAATAGGTATTGTAAAAAAAAAAGGAAATTTTATATTTTATGTTTTATGATCATAAACCTTCTTTAAGGACGATACGATATGTTCACAAAATATAATAAAAATTTCATGTAGGTTAAAATGAAGACGATGAAATCGTTAAGGTCTATTTGAGGCTCATTTTAGTCTTTGGAGGCCTAAAAGAGGGTTAAAGTACCATTTTAGGGCCAAAGGAGGTCTGAAATTTCGACTCGGGACGGTGCGCGTTAAACCAGACAACGAATTCACGGTACATCTCTCGATCCACACTCGTCCACATCTCAAACCAGAATGACTCAATTTGACACGTTCACTCCCTCCATTGGTCCCGAGCGTTTCCGATTCCGACGAGTAACCACGATTACGCTCGATGGCGAATCAATCGCCACTATCTGACTCAAAGCACACCAGAACTTTTATCTCGAACATATAAAATAGATATTTATTATATACACTCAAATACCTGCTGGGGAACACTTATTAAAAATATCTACCTATCGTGAGATTTTCAATTATCATCTATTGGTTTTAGAATTTCCTGTTGTCATCTGTAAAAATCATTGGAAAAAAAATCGTAAAGATTTAAAATTTTTCACTGAAGAATATTCAAATGATTGGTCATTCAACACTTCTGAAGCAACAATCGAAACCAGGAAGTATTGAATGGTATGAATATCGAAACAATTTTCTAATCTCTTGTGATTTATAGATGAAAATCTGTTCGTGATGAGAGCAATGTAACAAAAGCCTCAACTTTATGATGAACTTATATTTGAAACCGAGCCGCTATATTATTCTTGGATAAGCCTTTCGAAGCGGAGCTGAAGACCTCAACAATATAGAAGGGTTGCACAATCTTATAGCAATTGGTTAACCATTACAACGGGTCTTCAGAGTCTACCTGAAGAACAGATATCATGTGTTAACCACGATGGAGAACAAGAAGAACCGGATTATACCAAGGGGTTTTTGACGTACTAGAAATCGGCTTACGGGGGCCCAGCCTCTAACACAACGGCCGGCCTATTTCTACGATCAGAATAATGGCCGCAAATGCAGAAGAAACTGTATGAGTTTATTTCTTCACCCAACCAGTATGGTAATAAATGGTAATATTTCAAGCTAAACTAGGGATTCATCAAGTCAAGTAGTTGGACATTTTATTCAATTGTTAACAATAATTCAATAAATTTTGCTTGAAATTTTGACTTGTAGTTTGATAAACTTGGATAGGCAAAATATTATTATTTTCAAGTTTGACTTGTTCTGAAGTCACGTCTAGGACTTGAAAATCAAGTCAAGTAGCGAACCCCTAATTAAAAAGAATTAATTTAAAAATATTATAAAGTTACATTACGTTTACCATATGGTTTGCTAAACCTAATCGCTAAAATGTGGTCAAATTTTTTAATATAGAAAAACGTGACCACATGGTGTGTGAACCATTTTTCTATGTTTCTTTTTCGACTTAATACTTAATTTTAACGCCTTTTGTGTTTATATATTTAATTATAATTTATTAATTCACTAAAGTGTGTTACTTATTCACTAATTGTCACTCACTATTGCACTGTTCACTTTATTTATAATGGTAACAATTTATTTAACACTGTTCACTTTCACTGTTTATTTTAGCACTGATCACTTTCACTATTTATTTTAACACTGGTCGAAGATTTATTTCACACTGATCGCTTATCGAGAGACTGTTGGCGTTGACGATTTATTTTCACACTGTCGAAGATTTATTTCAATACTGACTCGCCTTATGCTTGTCCGGGGCTCTTATATAGAGTTTTGAAATTGGTCTAGAAAATTCGGCTCTATTGTCTCTGGACTTTCTATTTTTCTCGGATTGTTTCATTGCCGAAACGTTCAATGGTTTCAAGAAAAATAGATCGTTCTAGAAGCTTCACCCCATACCGAGTAATCATTTTCGTCAAATCCTCTCAATGGGTAGTCGCCCGCCCACCCCCATCTCATAACCATGCCGCTTCCTCATTGGCCTGCGGATGGGGTAGGCGACACACCCAGACTCTGAAAATGGCGACGCTTCCTCATCTTGAGTTTATGACAATATCTATCGTTTTTTTTTAATTCTTAAAAAATGTATTTTTTTATCACGTCCAATGTTTTATAATAATTACAATTCATGTTTGTATTGCATACTTACAAATGTATTTAAACAAATACATTTCTGACCAACTCCATACTTGTTGACGAGAAGAGATGAAGGAACAAATGCGTCAAGAGGATTTCTTGGAATCGACAAGAATAACAGAAGACCAACTAGGCGGAGACATAAACGCAACCCAGATCAACATCAGCAATGGTCGAGCGTCTCAAGATCAACTACTACGATGACCAAATAGATACACGAGAACTTCAAGAGAAAGAGACTGCGATTATATCGATAATAAATCCTTTGTTGGTTTCTTCTTGGTAATTACAGGATGACTTTCAAAAAGATTATTTTTAATCTCCAAATTGTTTTCTTTCAGTTTATCACTGGGTAAGCAAAAATGATTGGAAAATTAAAGAATTGTTCAAGAACACAATTCTTATGATTGGTCGCTGATACACTGTGGTACATAGCCATCGAGACATAAGATTTGAACTTTCTGTCCCATCAAAAATATGGTGAAACAAAGAAATGGAACTCACCACAACAAAGGCTCACTTCAAAGACCGGAAGAAAATTAATTTAATAAACTTCTTCACTGGAAAAAAAAATTGTACATATGTACTAAAGACATGTAAATTCTTGATTTGTCAAGTGCTCAATGCCCATTTATTTTAGAGATTCAAGTCAAGTAGTTTTTTAATGTTTGACTCGATTTCACGTTTAAATATTAATAACATTTAATTTGTGTTTGACTCAAGTTTTTACGTCAAATAAAAGTCAGAGTGAATCTGTAATTTATTTATATACTAAGAGCATGCATTTAATTTGTATTTAGTTATGTTGTATAGAAAGATCAACATTACAACATTTAGAAACAAAAAAAAAGTCTTAAAGAATGTTGTTTAATAGCTCAATGAATATTTTATCAAAAAAACATTGTAGGTATTATACTTAAACCCAGATTTTGAGGTCTGAAATAGGTCTAAAATTTCGACTCGGGTATTTATCTATCTAAATGATAGCTGTTTTCCAATGTTCGCTTTTAACTAATAAATAAATATTATAAAAAAATGAAAAACCGACTTCAAAATATATAAAAATTCTTAAACAAAAAATGCACTAAAAAGTAACAAAATAATGGCGTATCCTAGCAGTATCTACAAATTACAAATTATTAGGATGATACAATGTACAACTATTGTTATTATTGGAGTTGGTGTCAGCCAAGGAAATACGACTATACTGGTACTTAGCAAAAAACGAGAATACCTTATGAAAATTATTTTTCAAATGAACTTTTAAACAATATACTCGAACTGTAACAACATCTAGCGACCTTTAAACTACAAAATACCAATACCAACGAAACCTTTTTAAAATTTTTACAAATTACTATAAATATTTATTCGCTTATTTGCTTGACTGACACCAACTCCAAAAATAACAATAGTTGTACATTGTATCATCCTAATAATTTGTAAGTTGTAGATACTGTAAGGATACGCCATTGTTTTGTTACTTTTTAGTGCATTTCTTGTTTAAGAATTTTTATATATTTTGAAGTCAGTTTTTCATTTTTTTATAATATTTATTTATTTCTCGCGTTTTAGTGATCTGAAAGTTGATAACTGATTTTATTTTTTTGAAAATGGTTAACCTTCCAAACGCGCTGCTCATATGAGGCAGCGCCGTTTAATAGTAAAAGTTACTACATCATCCCTTTTGGCCTTTAAGGGTTAAAATTTTTTGCTTTTAAATGTAGTAACAAAACTAAGTGGATTATTCTTTCGAACATAAAAAAAACTATCAAAATTCGGTTAAATGTCACTATTTCATCCCTTATTATCATCCTTAAGGGGTGGATTTTTTTCTTCAAATTGAAATGTGAACAATTTAAAGGTACGTTGTACGTAATAGAAACAAAATTATCAAAATCGGGTTAGCCAGAAAAAAATTATAATATTATTTCATCTTTAATTTTTAACCCTTTATGAGTGGAGATTTTTTTTTTAAATGAATAGGAGATTAATTTAAGGTTGTGTTCTACAAATAAAAAAAGAATTATCAAAATCGAGTTATCCAATAAGAAGTTAATATTTCATCCCTTAGTTTTCAACCCCTCAGAAGTGGAAAATTTCCCTCAAATTAAAACTGGAACCCACGAAAAGCACCAGCTTTCAAATAAAAAAAGAATTATCAAAATCGAGCTATCCAATAAGAAGTTAATATTTCATCCCTTAGTTTTCAACTTTTTAGAAGTGAAAGATGTTCCTCAAATTAAAATGGGAACACACGAGAAGCACTAACTTTCAAATAAAAAAAGAATTATCGAAATCGAGCTATCCAATACGAAGTTAGTATTTTATCCCTTAGTTTTCAACCCTTTAAAAGTAAACGATTTCCTTCAAATTAAAATGGGACCATTCGGGAAGCACCAGCTTTCAAATAAAAAAAGAACCGTCAAAATCGCTTCACCCAGTCGGAAATGCTGCGGTAACAAACATTAAAAAAAAAAAAATACAGTCGAATTGAGAACCTCCTCCTTTTTTTGGAGTCGGTTAAAAAATTACTGGGTATAGATTTCGATCAATTTTTTTTGTTTTACTTCTTATATACTTGGTTCTTATCTAAAAAAAGAATTATCGCGGTATCTTAATTAAAAATAAAGTAATTAAAGTTTTAAAAAATGTGATTTTTACAAGCAAATCGTGTGAGGCGTGAAATTTTCGTCGCTTTGATATAGTAGGGCAAACGATGAAATGCGCATGGGCTGGACAGAGGTTGTTTTTCCTTCCACTGCCTACTGATTATTTCATACTTGAGTGTAGACTTAATGCAGCTCAGCGAGATATTAGATTAATAAAGATTTTTTTTTCTTAAATTTTTAAAGTCACTTCAACTTCTAGGGCTATTAGCGACTGAGCATAGTGGTACTATGTCTAGTAATTAATTAGATTTTTGATAAAAATAATAAATTTGAAGTGAAAAAAAATTTATATAAGCTGAATAGTGGTAACAATGATAATAATAGCAATAGTAGTGACGGAGTATTTTGTTTTAGATGATAGAATATAATGCTAAAATTTTAAAATACTAGTGTTTAGCGATCCATTTGTTTGATGGTTAATTAGAAGGTTTTGTAGAAGGTGGAGTTCTTTATTCTCCTTCAATGCTCGTCAAATTCGGGGTGTTCCGGGTCGAGAGCAGCCCTCAGATCTAATTGGCTAATAAATAATAATAAATAAAGATTTTTTGATTTCTATTTTCTATTTGTATAGCAGTTTTTTGTAGTTTTGTTTTTAATTTTCTTTTAGAATGTTTTATATTTTACTGTACCCGAGTCGAAATTTCAGACCTCCTTTGGCCCTAAAATGGTACTTTGACCCTCTTTTGGGCCTCCAAAGACTAAAATGAGCCTCCGATAGACCTTAACGATTCCATCGTCTTCATTTTAGCCCACATGAAAGTTTTATTATATTTTGTGAACATATCGTCTCGTCTTTAAAAAATGTTTATGATCATAAAACATTAAATATGGTTGTAAATTTCCTTTTTTTTACAATACCTATTGCAAATATATTTTACTAATAACCCAAAGTTTTCATCTCTCTCTTTCCTTTACTTAGATGCTTAGTATAATATTGTGTATTCTTATATCCATTACTGGTTTGTTCCTTAATCCTGTTCACTCTGGGTCATTTTTACTCAGCTTTAGTCTCTTGTTAACCGTTCGAGTTCTACACAAGTTATTATACAACAATTGAATAAACTTATTTCACTATTTGATTATTTTTCAATATTGTCTATATCAAAAGGCCTAAAAGTGTAAATGTAAAAAATTTAAGTGTGAAAAAACCGAGTTTCAAAGAAAAAGTGTGAAGAAATTTGCTTTAATTTATCATCTTGATAGTAATCAGAGAGATGTTATACAATTAAATAAAATTTCTAAAGAAATGCACATGGTTGGGTATATTGGGGATTAAAATAAAAGAAAATCCTGGAAAAAAATGATGACCAAGGCGACACTAAAGGAGTCGGTAAACAAGGACAAGGAAATTAAGAACTGGTATTTGTAATATTCTTATTACTTTTAAATTTATCGCTTATATTAAATCGATTTTAATTAATCGACTAAATTTTTAGCAAAAAAAATCGATTAATAAATAATAAGAAGACCACACTCAATGTCGGGGGATGGCAGATGATGAGCCGATTGGCTGATTGCTTTTTGATTATAACAAAAAATCGGTTATTAATCGATTATTTGTAATATTAAAAATACGGTTAAAATCGATTTTTACTTTAAAAAAAAAATTGACTTTAATTTATTATTTCCATAATCGATTATTTTTTCACATCCCTAATATTAATGAAACTTGTATATTTAATGAATAAAAAAAAGAAAATATTAAAATAAAAATCTTATTCTTTTTGAAAAAAAACCCTACCAATAAAACAATAAATGAGAGTGACAAAGAAAGAGTGGAGAAAAGAGAAAGAGAGAGAGAGAGGTCCATTTGAAGTTTTTGTTGTCAACCTCTTTTGGGCCTAAACATGGTATTTTGTCCGATAAATGCCACTTGTAGGTTCAAAAGAGGTCTAAAATTCAAATGCAAATGGTCATGTTTCAATCTACTTGAACCCAGATTTTGAGGTCTAAAATTTTGACTCGGACTATCTGAACATACGGAATAGAACTGTGGAGCTCTGCAAAGCTATTCAACATCCAACGTATCCAGTCCCTACAATCAAAAAGACATCCTAAATGCTCCGCAAGTTAAAAATGAGGTCATACTCAATGACCTCAAAATTCGCTTCGTTCATAACTAATCCAAGACCGCTTCTAAAAATGCCACAACAATTTAAGCAACCATCCCAACCCAATGCTCAAATCCTTTCTCCCAGTTCACATCTAAACAATCCTCCACGCCGATTAAAACGACGATGTCCTCGGGATCTGTTTACTAATAATCATTAGAGAATTCCAACACTGGTTGGTTTCTCTATATAATCTATGTTGAATGCCGCTTCTGTGCACTGGCTAAGGACGAACCCTTATGGAGGATAATAAATTATTGTTACATTGCTTTTTGTAGAACTAATTTAATACAGACATTAATAAAATTTTAAATAAAAAAAAATCTTATAATTTTATAAAATATTTATTGGATATATAACGCATGTTTATAGTTTTGTTTAAGGAAGTCTAGATTAGGTACATCTCAAAAACCATTTATATATAATTCAATATTCAAAAAATAAAAAAATGTATTAAAAACATCCCTTATAAAATTGGTTTGATTAATTTTCGATCATATCCATACTAGGAAAAGCATGGAAATGATTCAAATCTTATAAGATCGATAGAAATAAAAAATTTAAAAAATCATTACTTAAATTTTGATTTTCCCGCATTGTCAATTCGTGGTTATTCGCTTTACGGACAGTCGCAATCCAAACGCGCCAACACTCGCACCGCTTAGATTTTGTTTGCAAGTTCCATCGACGAAGAACCAACGCGTCTCGTTCCTTGGAAGGCTCTAACAAATTAATTCATGGAAGTGATAATTTTGTGTTATATTAATCAAATAGTGGTACAAATCGAAGCCCAATCAATTGGTTATCGATGGACATAATTATTTTGGTTCGGGGTAAGTGAAAAATGCATTAATTCTCCAATTGAATGGTATAGCATCAAATTGAGATCTTCCTTAGTGGCAATGCTATCAAAGACACGATTTGATTGCAAATCGATTTTTTTTCTCAAATTAAATCGTTTTGCATCATTTAAATAGTTTATGTAAAAGCTTTTCAATAATTGCAATCAAATCTATAAGGGCATTAAACACACGAAGAAATAAGTACGAATCTATCGAAAAGCCGTTAATTTAGAATTGCATAGTGATATTCTCCTCTCTTTCGTCTATATGTAGGTAATCCATAAGAAGTTGATCTTTTCTTTTTCTATTTCAATTCTATAAGCGGTAAAGAATCCGAATTCGCCACCTACCCTCTTTGTTTCTATCTCGTAAAACAGGCCAAAGCGATAGCACCTAGGGATGTGAGTGAGATTAATGGAAAACAATCGATTCAATAACAATCGATTTTTCTTTATTCAATATTAATCGATTTGTCAAAAATCGATTTATGTGAACAAATCGATTTTTTCTATTATTTAAAATTCTACTTGCTTTTCATATTCCAATAATGATGAAACCTAAGAGATTCATACTAACAATTTATCAGATTAAAAATCAAATAAAATGATATGAATACAAAAATAACCAATTCAAAACTACAAATTAAAGCAAATCTTCCATTAAACTTTCAAGGAATAAGGCAAATATAATTATTGATACACAATTTCAGTACCATTAAACGTTTTTAACCGACTTCAAAAAAAGGAGGAGATTCTCAATTCGACTGTATTTTTTTTATGTTTGTTACCTCAGCATTTCCGACTGGGTGAAGTGATTTTGATGATTCTTTTTTTATTTGAAAGCTGGTGCTTTTCGTGTGGTTCCATTTTAATTTGAAGGAAATCGTTCACTTCTAAGGGGTTGAAAACTAAGAGATGAAATACTAACTTCTTATTGGATAGCTCGATTTCGATAATTATTTTTTTATTTGAAAGCTAGTGTTTCTCGTGTGTTCCCATTTTAATTTGAGGAACATCTTTCACTTCTAAAGGGTTGAAAACTAAGGGATGAAATATTAACTTCTTATTGGATAGCTCAATTTTGATAATTCTTTTTTTATTTGAAAGCTGGTGCTTTTCGTGGGGTCCAGTTTTAATTTGAGGTAATCTTCCACTTCTGAGGGGTTGAAAACTAAGGGATGAAATATTAACTTTTACTGGATAGCTCGATTTTGATAATTCTTTTTTTATTTGTAGAACACAATTTTAAATTAATCTCCTATCCATTTTTTATAAAAAAAAAAAACTCCACTCATAAGGGGTTAAAAATTAGAGATGAAATAATATTATAATTTTTTTCTGGCTAACCCGATTTTGATAATTTTGTTTCTATTACGTACAACGTACCTTTAAATTGTTCACATTTCAATTTGAAGAAAAAAATCCACCCCTTAAGAATGAAAATAGGGGATGAAATAGTGACATTTAACCGAATTTTGATAATTTTTTTTCTGTTGGAAAGAATAATCCACTTACTTTTGTTATTACATTTAAAAGCAAAAAATTTCAACCCTTAAGGGCAAAAAGGGATGATGTAGTAACTTTTAATATTAAACGGCGCTGCCTCATATGAGCAGCGCGTTTGGAAGGTTAACCATTTTCAAGAAAATAAAATCAGTTATCAAACTTCAGATTACTAAAACGCGAGAAATAAATAAATATTATAAAAAAATGAAATACTGACTTCAAAATATATAAAAATTCTTAAACAAGAAATGCACTAAAAAGTAACAAAACAATGGCGTATCCTTACAGTATCTACAACTTACAAATTATTAGGATGATACAATGTACAACTATTGTTATTTTTGGAGTTGGTGTCAGTCAAGAAAATAAATATTAATAGTAATTTGTAAAAATTTTAAAAAGGTTTAGTTGGTATTGGTATTATGTAATTTAAAGGTCGCTGGATATTGTTACAGTTTGAGTATATTGTTTAAAAGTTCATTTGAAAAATAATTTTCATAAGGTATTCTCGTTTTTTGCTAAGTACCAATATAGTCGTATTTCCTTGGCTGACACCAACTCCAAAAATAACAATAGTTGTACATTGTATCATCCTATTAATTTGTAAGTTGTAGATATTGCAAGGATAAGCCATTATTTTGTTACTTTTTAGTGCATTTTTTGTTTAAGAATTTTTATATATTTTGAAGTCGGTTTTTCATTTTTTTATAATATTTTTTTTTATTATAATAAAAATGAAATGATGAGCATCCTAACAAAATTACAACCTTATTGCCTTAAAAACCATTTTCGATTTCAATCTTTTAATAATGAATTTTAAATTTAACAATCAAATATTTCAATGAATGTCTATTATATTTGAATGACAAGAATGAAAAAACCGTTACAGTTAGTTTGCATTTAAGTTTGCACTGTTTATGAAAATCGATTTAAACGCGTAATTTATATAATCGATTATTTAAAAATCGATTAATATTACTATAAAAATCGATTATTAGAGAATAATAATCAATTTAAATAAAAATCGAATCTTTTTTAACATCCCTACGAGCACCTCGTTCATTTCTCTAGATTCTAGAACTTTTCTCTTGGCAACAAGTTTATCGATAAAGATGATGACGTGATTTATAATTTTTATCAATAATTCCTGTGATAATTACAAATCATTGTGCTATTGTAAAAATGTGAGCAACTAAAGTGCATTTAATGTTCTATCGATGGGATATATTATCTTTTTTCTGGGTGAGTTAATTAACTTAAATGCTTTTACTTTTGCACTTGGAAAAATGCTCGATAATAGCGTCCATATAGCATCATTGAGGCTTTCTTATAGTGATGTAACGAATATTCGCATATTTTTTTCCATTCGCATTCGCAAATAAATAAAAATTATAACAAAATGAAAAACCAACTTCAAAATAAATAAAAAATCTTAAACAAAAATGCACTAAAAAGTAAAAAATAATTGCGTATCCTGGCAGTGTCTACAACTTAAAAATGATTAGGATGATATGTTGTACAACTATTGTTTTTTTTGGAGTTCGTGTCAGCCAAGGAATTTTCATGCATTTTAATAACTTCATGATTAATTTTCTAATGTAAATTAGTAGTAGGTAAATTCGTTGCATGAGTCGATGTTTTATTGTTTTCCAACGGATCAAGTGGCGATGCATTTTGATTGGTCGATACAAAACCATCTGTCCCCCATTCCACTCGCTTCGCATGTGTATTGAACACTTGATTGAACATAGCACGTATATCGTGTGTTGAAGCATTGGGCTTGAGTTTGGGATTCTTCAGAAATGATTTTGTTGATTTCTGGCAGTATTGTCTACATTTCGACTCATTGTCAGATTTAAATTTAAGATATTTTCTCCTTCCAACCTCTATAAGTTTTTATGCTCTTTCTTCCAATTGTTTGTTTTTTTTTTCGTTTTCCAATTCCCGTTTGTCAAATTCAATTTTTTTACATTAAAATTGCAATACATAGATTTTTTAAGTTTAAAAATTAATAAAGCCTGCTCTCATTTTCTGAGAAAATTCGTTTTTTAAATGTTTTCAGGTGTTCCATTACATAGGCCAATTTTTATTCATTGATGTATAATGGGTTGCCTACCCGTAAACATTGTATTCGTTTCTGATTACTTTGATTGTGTGTGTAGCATAAACAGTTGTACATGGTACCAAAATCTAAGGTGACCATATTTTTTTATTTCAAATCCGTGACGGGAACTTGAAAGGGGGGGGGGTAGTTTAATTAAATAACTTATATATATTTTTTTTATTATTTTTTTATAAAAATTATACATAACAAATACTATTTAAGGATATAATAAAAATTAGTATTTTTTTTAATCAGAATTACTGAGAACAAAACTTTTACTATGTTTCTGAACTATAGATCTTTTTCAGTAGGTCTTTTTCGCTTTGCATTATTTTCAATCCCACGGGATTTTTACTGCATTAACTTTAATCCAGCGGGATTCCACACAGGTTATCGTTGTTTTATGGAATTTAAAACAAAATTCAATCAAATCTAAGGCCATTACTTTGAGAAAAGTGATTGTTTATATAAATTTTGAAATTTTATAATAATTTAAAAGTTTTTGGTTTCGTGTTTTTTTTTCATAAGTGTAATGAAAAGTTTAAATGTTCTCCATCAGTCCAGAAAAATAACTTGCCATCCTGAAAACTTGAAATCTTGTATTTTAACAGGGGTAGAAATTTTTTTTTAAAAATACACGGCTTATTAAAAATAGTGTTTGAAGCAATTCGAAAAATTGAATTCATTTATCAACTTTATTGCAGATGAAATGACATTGATGTGGTCTCAACCAGGTTCCAATTGATTTTTGGATGAAGTTTCTACAATTATTGAAGATGGAAGGATATCGAAGACATCAAGGCCTGAATTTAGAAGATGAAGCTGTATTGTTGCCGTTTGGAGACGAAGCTGGAGCTGATGTATCCGAGAACATTGGCGTTATGGCTTTGGTTTTCACTAACATCCACAAAGATGTTGGTCGCTGATGTCGCTTGGATCCCATCAGCAAAGTTAAGTTCGTAGATTTTTTTTAATACTAACCCTTTTCTTAGTCTTTCTTTCAGCTAGGGGGTTGGGCTGATAGGAGGAACTGTTTTGGTCACTACATATTCCGTTTTGTTTTGAACGCGCGGGGTGGAAAATTTAAATGTAAATTCAAAAATGGACATAGGTCGGTTATAAGTCCATAGTGTGTGAAGTGAAAACGTGACGTTTAGTTTTGGAAAAACCGGGGTGTCAAATTGGCACTATGTACGAGTTCGAATCCTGGTTCTAGTTGTAGTTTTTTATTTTATCTTATTGCAGTGGTGGCCAAACAGTTTCTACTTTAAGGCAGGTAATTGGGGGACTTCTTGTAGCAGAAGTTTACATAATATACTCTTTTGTAGCAAAGAGTTAGCTTTTATTTTTAAGAAGATTTTTTGTTTTTTTTTTCCCTCGTCCGTTTGTTTCTGTATTTTGGGGCACCGCGTTGCCCGTGGGCAAATTAAAGTTTAACAGTCATCTACACTGTGTGTAACTTATCGTCCAAGTAACGTAAAGTAGTAATAAGTCGTAAGTAAATTTTTCCGTATAATAAAATCTTTAATCGTCAGTGCGTGCGAATATTTAAGACTGTATCAGTATAGTGTAAAAAAGAAGTGTAAGTGAGTGTATAACTAGTGCTGGGATTACATTCGCCATCTTCTTTGGATTACTCTGCATTGTCCTGGGTATGATATTAAACTGTCCCTGATAGAGCGACAATCAGCAGCAGGGCACCTCAAACCAAGATTAAACATCAAATAGAAGCAAGCAAGGTACCTAAGCAAGCATAAGTGATGATTTTTTTTTTAAACGCTTATATTTTTCAACCAGATACCAAAGTAGGGGTTGGAACTGGAATTTTCCTGTGAATGAAAGTGAAGCAGACGCGGCTGAATAAAGCTTAAATTACGCAGGTAAAAATTTTTTTTCTATCAAATATTTGGTAAATTTAAATTTCTTTGATATTTGATCGGCTTTAATGTATGGATATATAGTATATGTATATAGGTTCCTTCTCTTGATAACCTATACATTATTTAAGGCTTTCATATACACCCAGTTTTACTTCACCGATTTCCACGAGTAAAACTGCTCAGTTTTCGGATATCAAATCATTACGTAGTTTGTTAAGATCCCTCTTTTTCAGCAGTTCACAAAGTTGTCAAAATGTGTCTTTCAGAGATCACTGATCAAATAAATTTGTTTAGCCCAAAAATAAGGCGCCTACAAGAGAACTGCTGAAAACGGGAGACCTACGTAGGTTCCAACCCACGGGTAAAAATTTAGTAGTATAGAACTAAGGAACGTCCAGTTTTTACATGGTTAACTGCTTAATAGAACTGAAAATATTTGAGTTTTAAAGCAGACTAATTTTATTATTTATTATTTTTTTCTTTTAAATTTAGTTCCGAATTTTTCCAAATCGACTGCCGAATCTTCACCTTTAAGAGGATAGGAGCATTATTTTGGTGTGGTGCTTCGTTGTTTCCTGCTTGATCATCTCGATTGCATTCCGCTGAATAAATGATAAGTGGATATTTATCGGACTTTTCTGTCTTTAATTCCAATTTAATTAGTTTACTCTTAGTTAGTTATCTTTATCAAAAACATTGATCAAATTACAATAGTTAACACATTTTATCGTTTTGATGCTACGTAGAAGTAAACTAAAAGTAAATTGGGAATATTTTTTTTCTTTATAAATGTTTAAGTTTATACTTCAAGTTATTACATTGACTAAATTTGATCAATAACTGTCAATAAAAAATACCTAATGAGATTTCTCTACATATCAAAGAAATATTTAAACATAATCTTAAACATTAATTCCGCTTCTGTTCATGGTTTGTGTGGTTTTTTTAAGTATAATAGGTACATACTTATTTGATATTTAAGTGCCATTAATGGCACATTGTTACATTTTTGTCCTTGGGTAGTTTTTTTGATTTGTGTGTGTTTAGTTTTTAAGGCTTTTTAAGACATCGTTGTCTTATTTAATCTTGAATTAACCATTTTGTAATTGTAGTTATATTTAGTAGTTTTAAGTAGTTTTAATTTTATTAATGACAGTTCTGTGACCAAAAACCTGATCAAGGTTCTTCCAGAAGACTGCATTAGAACGATGCATCAATGCATTGTTAATTTGTTGAATCAAGTTCATTTTATGAACATCGATTTGTGATTGCTCAAGGATGATAATTTTTCAGATCCTGGACGCATAACGTATTTTAATTGTTTTCTTTATTTATTAATTATTTTTTTTACCTATTTATAAGCAAAAAAGTTTCATCAACACAGTTTAATGCCTTCAATTCCTTAAGAAACCTGTTTTAAGTATAGTAAAACCCAATTTTTTAATATATTTATTTTTTGGTTAACTAAATTTTATACTTTGAAGTTTACCTTATACTATCCATGACTCATTTTATTCCATAAGTTATCCATAACTTTTTTGTTGTATTCTAAGAATTGATTTCTCTTATTTGTCCAAGTATCTACATTCTACATGTTTAATTTTCCCTCCAATTTTGTTGTTTTTATTTTTTTAAATATTTAGTTATTTCTCCCTCACTGAATATATATGGAGAGGAGCGTGTACCCGTATACCAATTTTTTCAACCCCTTTAGGTGTATTGTTTGATTGAAATTTATTTCAAAGTTTGTACAATTTTTTTCATATTCAATCTCTCCTTTTTCTCTACTCTCACGTCTCACTCGCCACTCCTCTATCTATATAGTACTATACTACATGTAGTACCTATGTAGTAGATGTTAACTAGTCTACATTTGCAGGTTTTTACAGGTCCCGTAAGTTAGAATAGATGGTGACTTAACAACTCATCATCCCGGGACATAATCATATTCCCAAATTATGAGTATTGGTTTTAAAATATTTTTATTACCGGCTAGTTACAAGTCTCGTAGAAGGGATGGCTACTTATCAACTCACTGTCCCAGGATATAATTTTTTCCGAATATATTTCTGGATATATTTAGCTTCTTTTCAATTCTTCAACTCCGTCCTGTTTGAAAGTTGTGACGAAAGCAATACATTCGAACATTCTCATACATTTCCTTTAAGAAATTGGGAATTGAGATTGGATTTGTTGAGAACTTAATGTAGTTTAATTTGTCTACATGTTCTCAATGAATTTTCTTTAATAACAAGGAATTTTACCCTGATATTTACCACTCATTTAACTGGGTGTCTATTTGTGTATCATTTCTTGTAACTGAGGGTATGTTAGTGATTTGTTGTTTCTAAAATTTCTTAAATATTGAAATTTAAAAACCCAATACCTATTAATGTTATTGTACATTTTTATTGTATTGACATTTGAATGCTTGGTGCGAGTGCCATTTCTTATAATTTATAAGCTCTTGCATAAGCTTTATTATAGATGGAAAACCACGACACAAGATATCGCGCTACATTTACAAATTGTTGTAATACACAAATGTACTTGCATAACTTAGGTTATTGTTGTTTGAATATTTTTTAAATATTTCATGAAAATATTGAAAACTAAAAACGCAATCACTTACATACACTAGAACATGGCATGAGAACAGGATTTTATCAGCCTTTGATTACTTTCCATTTTTTTATTTGATTTTCGTTTTTTTTTTTTTTTTTTAATGTGATGGTAATTTAAAGCATTGACTTGCAGTTGATTGAAACTTTTTTTTAGTTTTAATTTTTTAATTTTGTTGTTTTTCTAGTTTCTAAGTAGTTTTTAAGGAAGTTGTGTTTTTGTGAAGGGCAATGGAAAGGTTGTAAACCTGACAAAGTTTCTTTCAAAACGCAATCTTTGAATTAAACGATTTATAATTGTGTGGGGTAATCCCGATCACATCACGTAGTTTTAGTTTTATTATAATGACAGTTCTGTGACCAAAAACCTAATCAAGGTTCTTCCAGAAGACTGCATTAGAACGATGCATAACTGCATTGTAATTTTATTGAATCAAGTTCATTTTATGAACATCGATTTGTAATTGCTCAAGGATGATGATTTTTCAAATCCTGGACGCATAACGTATTTTAATTTTTTTAATTTTTGCATTTGTATGTGTGTGTGCGTGTGTGTGGGTGTTTCGTTTGATTTAAATTTTTATGTACCTATTATATTGTTCTGTTTTTCGCTTATTGTAGCGTAAAATCCGACTCAACATATCCACTTATTTTAAGTTTTCAAAATTTTGTTCTAGAGGAAATATTGGCAATGGCGATCATCAAATGAAGCTCCATATCAATCAAGACAACAGGGGATATCTACAGTTGGACAGCTACCCTGCATTACTCTCTACGGTCCTGGGCATGACGTTAAACTGCCCCTGATAGCGTATCTGATGTCAGCATCAGTGGTCCATCGTTAAAAACACGGTAAATATGATGGAAAATAAATCGAAATAATACGCCTTGTGTCATAAGTTTAAATTTGTTTTATAGCTGTTAATGTTTTTCAGTAGGGTGCTAAAGTTCGAGTTGGAGCATTTTTCGGAAGATGAAACTGAAACGGGTGCAGCAGAAAAGTGAAAACGATTAAATTCAACAGGTGAATAAACTTTTTTGTTAAATTTGACTTGAATTGACTTTAACTCGCTATTAATTCATTTTTAATTTAAGTTCTGTAAATTAAGCATTCCATAATAAGCAATGGGAATTTTTACAATAACAATATCTCATTCGTTTATCCATATTTGCAAATATTGGTTTTCCACTCCACTCCTCAACAACTATAATTTAGGTTTTTAAAAACCGACCTTAGCGTTTTTTTATTACCCATTAAATATTTTTTTTAACACAGGCCAATAAAAATTTTATTTTCAAAATTTTTTATACTTTATACGATCAACTAGATCGTATAAAGTAGATTTCAAATCTGACTTTAGTTTTTTCGTATCACCCATAGTTTTCTAAGATTCTGTTTTTCATTAGGAATTTAATATAAAACCTCTACTAGGTTTACAGGGAATTGAATTGTTGAAACAACATTGTAGGCAACATAAGGTAGTGAAATAAGCTAAGTACTCGTACCTACTGGTTTCACTTGTCATTTGGAATCTGTTTTTATACTTTCCCAGTCTTTTTTCTTTGAAGTTTCTTATAGTGTTATTTATACAGTGAGTCTTTTGCCGAATTTCTTGGTGACGTAACTAACGGTATAGTTTTCCATCATGTTGTTATCCCAGCGGCCCTCAGTTACGTTTCTCATCACTTTTATGTCTTACAAGGGGAGTGCACGACATGGGAAACGGACTTTGGAATAAGCCTTTGTGTAATCGTAGTACCCCTTTAAGGCATTCACCCCTGAAAGTATTTCATGAGAATGGCCAGTCAATTCGGGGAAAATAATTTTTGAAAATTTCATTTTTTTGAACGCTCTTTATATTCGCTCAAGTTTTTTGCTTAGTCATATAACGTGAAAGCGTAGTTAAATATACACCCATAACTCACTTTGCGTCGTGGGGTTACATTCCAAAAAAAAAAAACGACGCACAGTGAAAATTAATACTAATTCAGCAGCGACGCAACTTCGAAAAAACGCAAAACGAAACGACGCAAAGCGAGATTTGGGTGTATACTTGCTACTTCTATTGATGGTCGTGGTTTCGAAGCTTGAGCAGGGCAACTTTTTTTTTAATTTAATACTTGTGATTTTTAAATTTATTTGTTGAAAGACAATTTTGTTTATTTAAATCAATTTTTGATATTTCAAATATAATAACTAATTAATTTTTTAAAATTCAAAATAACTAATACTTTAAATATTATAAATATAGTATCGAAATTATCTTCTAACGTTACAATCTAATAAATTCAAATAATTAGATGTAAGACGACATAAATTTTTATGTTGATTTTTATCAAACCAAAATTTCTACTAACATTTCTAATTAAAAAAAGTAGGGAAATAAACTATCAGGAAAATTGTTTTATCAAATAGCAATCACCAATTTGTAATAAAATGATACGATATTTGATATACAGCTAAACTTTGTGAAGGATCAAGAACGAAAAATATTTTTAATGCAAATGATGATTGTTTTTCAACTGAACTTCTGAAAGAACTGCAATCATTCTGTTAACCGACTTTAAAAAAAGGAGATTCTCAATGCGACTGTATTTTATTTATTAATGGTGTTCGATGTCGAAAAATTTATTGTTTCGAATATTTCATAAGTATCATCAAATAATATCTAGTTAAATCATAACACTATTGTAATGTTTTCTGCTTATTTTAATAACTATTCATAAGCAATATACCATTAATAAGTATTACAATTATTATATAACTATTAGTTATTTGGAATTTTATTTATTTAGAAGTATATTGTATTTTATATTGAGTAATATAATTACTTCACAGAAAATATAATTTGATATTAATTAATAAATTACTTTGATTAATAAAGGGGTTAAATTAAATAAAAATTGTCGAGAGCAAGCTTAGAACCCACGATCATCAAGATAGGTGTAATTATTTTAACTACGTTATCAGGTTCTAAGAAGCAAATAACTGTAGTGGTTATAAAGAGCTATTTATTTTATGAAATCTTGGGATTTTGGATAACAACAAAAATTGTAGATGATTTATTATAAAAATTGTGACATTTCGCCAAGTTTATTTCGGCTTCATCAGGCAAACTAAAACAATTTACAATGTAATTAATATTAAAACATTTTTTGACTTATAAAATTGAATAAAAATTAAAAATAACAATATAGTAACTTTTAAGATTAGCATCTATGTCTAGTTTTGATATAATCAATTAATGGTTTAAAACAAGACTGCATGTTCAATATTGAAGGTAATTAATTTTTTTTTTAACTTTGAAGTTTAAAAATTGTTAGGACTCCTCTCAAATAACACTTAAAAATAATAAATAAATATTAAATAACAATTCAACAACATTTGTCTATTCAATCACACTATGGTAGGGATGATCAAATTTTTTTTTGCTGGTCTTTGTTGTATCTACACTTTACTGTATCCACATTAATAAAATTACTAACTATATATAGTGAAACGTAATTAATGTTGTGGTTTTGGAATTAGGCAATGTTTTTAATTATTTGTTTCTTTTAAATTTAGTTCCAGGTTTCTATTTCCAAATCTCCTTCGGAATGTTCATCTTTAAAATGGAGAGCATTATTTTCGTGTGCTGCTTCGGTGTTTCCTGCTGGATCATCTCGATTGCATCCCGCTAAATAAATGATAAGTGGATATTTGTCGAATTTTTCTGGCTTTAATTCCAACTTAATTAGTTTACCTTTAGTTAGTTATCTTTATCAAGAACATTGATCAATTTAGATATTATTTTTTTGTTTTACGTACAAGTAAACTAAAAGTAAATTGGGTATATTTTTTCTCCTGAAAAAATGTTTAAGTTTATACTACAAGTTATTTCTTGTCTAAATTTAATTAATAACTATCAATATCAAAATACCTATTAAGAACTTATTGAGATTTCTTTATAATATATCAAAGAAATATTTAAACATAAACTTGAACATTAATTACGGTTCTGTTTATAGTTTGTGTGTTTTTTTTTTGTATATGATAGGTACATACATACTAGTTTGATATTCAACTGCCAACTTAAAGGCGCACTGTAAATGTTATGTCCTTAGGTAGTCTTTTTTAATTTGTGTGAATGTGGGTGTGTTTAGATTTTAAGGGTTTTTAAGACATAGTTGTCTTATTTTATCTTGAATTAATCAAATTGTAATTGTAGTTTAGTTGGATAGTTTTAAGTAGTTTTAATTTCATTAATGACAGTTCTGTGACGAAAAACCTGATCAAGGTTCTTCCAGAAGACTGCATTAGAACGATGCATAAATGCATTGTTCATTTATTGAATCAAGTTCATTTTATGAACATCCATTTGTGATTGCTCAAGGATGATGATTTTTCAAATCCTGGACGCATAGCGTATTTTAATTGTTTTCTTTATTTATTTATTATTTTTATTACCTATTTATAAGCAAAAAAGTTTCATCAACACAGTTTTACTAGTCTATATTTTCAGGTTTTTACAGGTCCCGTAGGTTAGAAAGGATAGTGACTTAACAATTCACCAATCCGGGACATAATTTTTTCCGAGTATATTTCTGGATATACTAAGCTTCTTTTCAATCCTTCAACTCTGTCCTGTTTGTTGTGAAGTTGTGACGAAAGCAATACATTCGAACATTCTCATACATTTCCTTTAAGAAATTGAGAATTGAGATTGGATTTGTTGAGAACTTAATGTAGTTTAATTTGTCTACATGTTCTCGATGAATTTTCTTTAATAACAAGGAATTTTACCCTGATATTTACCACTCATTTAACTGGGTGTCTATTTGTGTATCATTTCTTGTAACTGAGGGTATGTTAGTGATTTGTTGTTTCTAAAATTTCTTAAATATTGAAATTTAAAAACCCAATACCTATTAATGTTATTGTACATTTTTATTGTATTGACATTTGGATGCTTCGTGCGAGTGCGATTTCTTATAATTTATAAGCTCTTGCATAAGCTTTATTATAGAATAGAAAACCTCGACATAAGATATAGCGCTACATTTACAAAATGTTGTAATACCCAAATGTACTTGCATAACTTCAGATATTGTTGTTTGAATATTTTCTTAAATATTTCGTGGAAATATTGAAAATTAAAAATGCAACCACCTACATACGCTCAAACATGACTTGATAACAGGATTTAATCACTATTATCATATCAGCCTTTGATGGGATATCTTTTCATCTTTTTATTAGATATTAATTTCTTTTTTTAATGTGGTAGTATTTGAAAGCATTGCCTTGCAGTTGATTGAAACTTTTTTATAGTTTTAATTGTTTTGTTTTTCTAGTTTTTAAATAGTTTTTAAGGATTTTGTGTTTTTGTGAAGGGCGATGGAAAGGTTGTAAACCTGACAAAGTTTTTTCCAAAACGCAATCTTTGAATTAAACGATTTATAATTGTGTAGGGTGATCCCGCCCGATCACACCACGTAGTTTTATTTTTATTATAATGACAGTTCTGTGACCAAAAACCTAATCAAGGTTCTTCCAGAAGACTGCATTAGAACGATGCATCAATGCATTGTTAATTTATTGAATCAAGTTCATTTTATGAACATCGATTTGTGATTGCTCAAGGATGATGATTTTTCAAATCCTGGACGCATAACGTATTTTAATTGTTTGAATGTTTGCGTTTGTATGTGTGTATGTGGATGTTTCGTGTGATTTAAATTTTTATGTACCTATTATATTGTTTTGTTTTTCGCTTATTGTGGCGTAAAATCGGACTCATCATATCCACTTATTTTAAATTTTCAAAATTTTGTTCTAGAGGAAATATTGGCAATGGCGATCATCAAATGAAGCTCAATATCAATCAAGACAACAGGGGATATCTACAGTTGGACAGCTACCCTGCATTACTCTCTACGGTCCTGGGCATGACGTTAAACTGCCCCTGATAGCGTATCTGATGTCAGCATCAGTGGTCCATCGTTAAAAACACGGTAAATATGATGGAAATTAAATCGAAATATCACGCCTTGTGTCATAAGTTTAAATTTGTTTTAAAACTGTTTATGTTTTTCAGTAGAGTGCTAAAGTTCGAGTTGGAGCATTTTTCTGGAGATGAAACTGAAACGGGTGCAGCAAAAGAGTGAAAATGATTAAATTCAACAGGTGAATAAGCATTTTCAATAAATTTGACTTTGATGGACTTTTTACTCGCTATTTATTCATTATTAATTTGAGTTCTGTGAATTAAGAATTCCATAATAAACAATGGGAATTTTTACAATAACAATATTTCATTCGTTTATCCATATTTGACAATGTTGGTGCAACAATTATAATTTATTTTTTTATTAAAAAACGACCGTAATTTTTTTTTATTACCCATTAAATTTTTATAACAAAGGCCCACAAAAATTATACTTTCAAAATTTTTTCACTTTATTAGCTGATTCTATAGAGTAGATTTCAAATCTGACTTGAGTATTTTCGTATCACCCATAATTTTCTAAGATTCTGTTTTTCATTAGGTATTGAATATAAAACCTCCATAAGGTTTACAGGGAATTGAATTTTTGAATAGCTATGTTACATCAGAAGCATGGTTTGTAGGCAACATGAGTCTACTTAAGGTAGTGCAATAATCTAAGTACTACTCTCTTAAATCGAAATAGTGGCTTTACTGACTGTTCACTATTTTTGCAGTGCAGAGTATACCACTAAATTCAAATAGTTATATACTTATATTATTGTCTTGTATATGGAGTCTGACAAATAAATTATTGACACCACTTGTGTAACTCTATGAATAAAGTTTTTTATTTATAATTTCTTAAAACTATTCACATATTATTTATAAAATCTCACCTATGAATAAAGAAACGACATTTAATGTTAATAATTATAAATGCCAGTTCCCAAAATTAAAGTGTGGAATCATAATGAATATTAATAAACAACTAACCATAGTAATATAAAAACTGAGGGATGAAACCTTACATACTTTTCACTACAAAATAGTGAATAGTCACTATTTGGTAGTCGAAAGTTACTATTTCAATTCAAGAGAGTAGTACCTACTGGTTTTTCTTGTCATTTGGAATCAGTTTTTATACTTTCTCACTCTTTTTTCTTTGAAGTTTCTTCTCGTGTTATTTAAACTCTAAAACTGTTTTGCTATTTATTTTATGAAATCTTGGGATTTTGGATAACAACAAGAATTGTAGATGATTTATTGTAAAAATTGTGACATTTCGCCAAGTTTATTTCGGCTTCATTAGGCAAACTAAAACAATTAACAATGTAATTAAAATTAAAACATTTTTTTGACTTATACAATTGAATAAAAATTAAAAATAACAATATAGTAACTTTTAAGATTAGCATCTATGTCTAGTTTTGATATAATCAATTAATGGTTTAAAACAAGACTGCATGTTCAATATTGAAGGTAATTAATTTTTTTTTAACTTTGAAGTTTAAAAATTGTTAGGACTCCTCTCAAATAACACTTAAAAATAATAAATAAATATTAAATAACAATTCAACAACATTTGTCTATTCAATCACACTATGGTAGGGATGATCAAATTTTTTTTTGCTGGTCTTTGTTGTATCTACACTTTACTGTATCCACATTAATAAAATTACTAACTATATATAGTGAAACGTAATTAATGTTGTGGCTTTGAAATTAGGCAATGTTTTTAATTATTTGTTTCTTTTAAATTTAGTTCTGGGTATCTATTTCCAAATCGAATTCCGAATGTTCATCTTTAAGAGGGAGAGCATTATTTTCGTGTGCTGCTTCGGTGTTTCCTGCTGGATCATCTCGATTGCATCCGGCTAAATAAATGATAAGTGGATATTTGTCGAATTTTTCTGGCTTTAATTCCAACTTAATTAGTTTACCTTTAGTTAGTTATCTTTATCAAGAACATTGATCAAATTAGATAGTTTTTTTTTCTTTTACGTACAAGTAAACTAAAAGTAAATTGGGTATACTTTTTCTCCTGAAAAAATGTTTAAGTTTGTACTACAAGTTAATCCTTGACTAAATTTAATTAATAACTATCAATATAAAAATACCTATTGAGAACCTATTGAGATTTCTCTATAATATATCAAAGAAATATTTAAACATAAACTTGAACATTAATTACGGTTCTGTTTATAGTTTGTGTGGTTTTTTTTTTGTTGAATATGATAGGTACATACTAATTTGGTATTTAACTGCCAACTTAAAGGCGCACTGTAAATGTTATGTCCTTAGGTAGTCTTTTTTAATTTGTGTGAATGTGGGTGTGTTAGATTTTAAGGGTTTTTAAGACATAGTTGTCTTATTTTATCTTGAATTAATCAAATTGTAATTGTAGTTTAGTTGGATAGTTTTAAGTAGTTTTAATTTTATTATAATGACAGTTCTGTGACCAAAAACCTAATCAAGGTTCTTCCAGAAGACTGCATTAGAACGATGCATCAATGCATTGTTAATTTGTTGAATCAAGTTCATTTTATGAACATCGATTTGTGATTGCTCAAGGATGATGATTTTTCCGATCCTGGACGCATAACGTATTTTAATTGTTTTCTTTATTTATTTATTATTTTTATTACCTATTTATAAGCAAAAAAGTTTCATCAACACAGTTTTACTAGTCTATATTTTCAGGTTTTTACAAGTCCCGTAGGTTAGAAAGGATGGTGACTTAACAATTTACCATTCCGGGACATAATTTTTCACGAATATAATTCTGGATATATTTAGCTTCTTTTCAATCCTTCAACTACGTCCTGTTTGAAAGTTGTGTCGAAAGCAATACATTCGAACATTCTCATACATTTCCACTATGAAATTGAGAATTGAGATTGGATTTGTTGAGAACTTAATGTAGTTTAATTTGTGTACATGTTCTCGATGAATTACCTTTAATAACAAGAAATTTTACCCAGAAATTTACCACTCATTTGACGGGGTGTATATCTGTGTATCATTTCTTGTAACTGAGGGTATGTTAGTGATTTGTTGTTTCTAAAATTTCTTAAATATTTGTTAAATATTGAAATTTAAAAAACGCAATACCTATTAATGTTATTGTACATTTTTATTGTATTGTCATTTGAAGGCTTGATGCGAGTGCGATTTCTTATAATTGATAAGCTTTTTCATAAGCTTTATTATTGAATAGAAAACCACGACATAAGATATAGCGCTACATTTACAAATTGTTGTAATACACAAATGTACTTGCATAACTCAAGATATTGTTGTTTGAATATTTTCTTAAATATTTCGTGGAAATATTGAAAATTCAAAATGCAACCACCTACATACGCTCAAACATGACTTGATAACAGGATTTAATCACTATTATCATATCAGCCTTTGATGGGATATCTTTCCATCTTTTTATTAGATATTATTTTCTTTTTTTAATGTGGTAGTATTTGAAAGCATTACCTTGCAGTTGATTGAAACTTTTTTTAGTTTAATTTTTTAATTTGTTGTTTTTTTAGGTTTTAAGTAGTTTTTAAGGATTTTGTGTTTTTGTGAAGGGCGATGGAAAGGTTATAAACCTGACAAAGTTTCTTCCAAAACGCAATCTTTGAATTAAACGATTTATAATTGTGTAGGGTGATCCCGAACACACCACGTAGTTTTAATTTTATTATAATGACAGTTCTGTGACCAAAAACCTGATCAAGGTTCTTCCAGAAGACTGCATTAGAACGATGCATAAATGCATTGTTCATTTATTGAATCAAGTTCATTTTATGAACATCGATTTGTGTTTGCTCAAGGATGGTGATTTTTCAAATCCTGGACGCATAACGTATTTTAATTGTTTTAATTTTTGCGTTTGTATGTGTGTATGTGGATGTTTCGTGTGATTTAAATTTTTATGTACCTACCTATTGTATTTTTCTGTTTTTTGCTTATTGTGGCGTAAAATCCGGCTCATCATATTCACTTATTTTAAGTTTTAAAAATTTTGTTCTAGAGCAAATATTGGCATTGGTGATCATCAAATGAAGCTCAATATCAATCAAGACAACAGGGGATATCTACAGTTGGACAGCTACCCAGCATTACTCTCTACGGTCCTGGGCATGACGTTAAACTGCCCCTGATAGCGTATCTGATGTCAGCATCAGTGGTCCATCGTTAAAAACACGGTAAATATGATGAAAATTAAATCGAAATAACACGCCTTGTGTCATTAGTTTAAATTTGTTTTAAAACTGTTTATGTTTTTCAGTAGGGTGCTAAAGTTCGAGTTGGACCATTTTTCTGGAGATGAAACTAAAACGGGTGCAGCAGAAGAGTGAAAACGATTAAATTCAACAGGTGAATAAACGTTTTCGTTAAATTTGACTTGAATTGACTTTAACTCGCTATTAATTCATTATTAATTTGAGTTCTGTAAATTTAGCATTCCATAATAAGCAATGGGAATTTTTACAATAACAATATCTCATTCGTTTATCCATATTTGTCAATATTGGTTTTCCACTCCACTCCTCAACAACTATAATTTAGGTTTTTAAAAAACGACCGTAGCGTTTTTTTATTACCCATTAAATATTTTTATTTAACACAGGCCAATAAAAAAAATTTTTCAAATTTTTTTATACTTTATACGATCAACTAGATCGTATAAAGTAGATTTCAAATCTGACTTTAGTTTTTTCGTATCACCCATAGTTGTCTAAGATTCTGTTTTTCATTAGGCATTTAATACAAAACCTCTACTAGGTTTACAGGGAATTGAATTGTTGAAACAACATTGTAGGCAACATAAGGTAGTGAAATAAGCTAAGTACTCGTACCTACTGGTTTCACTTGTCATTTGGAATCTGTTTTTATACTTTCCCAGTCTTTTTTCTTTGAAGTTTCCTCTAGTGTTATTATACACTGAGTTTTTTGCGGAATTTCTTGGTGACGTAACTAACGATATAGTCTTCCATCATGTTGGTATCCCAGCGGCCCTCAATTACGTTTCCTATCACTTTTATGTCTTACAAGGGGAGTGCACGACATGGGAAACGGACTTTAGAATGAGACTTTTTGTAATCGTAGTACCCCTTTAACCCTTATGTCAATACCCGGGTACCTGGGTACCCTTTTGCATTTTCTTACTCACATATCTTTTATTTCTAACGGAAAATTACCAAATGCTTTTAGATCCTCGTTATTTGAATCTAACAACATCGATTCGTACATGTTAAAACATTTAAATATGCAAAAAAATATATAAATTTAAGATTTAAAGTTTAACCCCCCATTGCCCAATACCCGGGGTACCCGGGTACCCATATGTAAAAATTTAGTGTGTCTACAAAACTGCGGAGTAATAAATAATTAAACTTGTCTCAAGGGATAAAAAATAATACTCAATATATAAACAAACGATTTTATTTAATTTTATTATTAAAAAGTTGATGATATGCCGGTTTAAATTTGACCTTTCAATGGGTATAAATTGTCTGTGTCGCATACCCACCATACTTTGATTTCATACTTTGCTGGCTTCGATGGCATATACTGGGTGCATTTCGTTTGTCCTCTGTATGGGTAGACTTGCTCATCGACTGTCAAACACTCTGTCGGCTTATAAAGTGCTGATAAATTGGCATTCACCATTGTCCAGATATCGCGGAACGGCGCTGCCTTATCTTCTTTTATTTGAACGTCGTATTGGCAGTATCAAACCATTACAGTACAAAACCGAATTAATCTTAGAATGCCCCAAAATCTATTGATACCCATAGCCGCTCGGTATAATGGATTTGAAGTTGATTTAGACATATCTAATGTATGGTCCAGTATTGGAATTATTCGCACCTGTCATAATTAAAACTCCCAAGAATGCGTAGAACTCTTGAATAGTTATATTTTTCCACGACATTTTTTTTCCTAAGATTTTCTTTACTGTACAAATTGCATACAGCAATTGCCTTTTTGTTAGTGGTACGAATAATTATGTCGACCATTTCAACCAGACTGTTGTCGACTGTGTCGATTCGCCACTAATTGTAACTGTTGTGTCTAACTCAGCGTCACTCTCACGATTTTCCACCAAACACAGACATATTATATAAATTACAGAAATATTAAAAGATTATCTACATTATATTTGAATATAGAAATTGTAATGCTAGAAAAAATAATAGTAATTAAGTGCCAGATTCTTCGCAATTTGAGGCTTCTGAATGCTCTCTGTTAGGTGGTAGTCCTCGTCGTCACTATCTGCGGCATTATCCTCGACAGCGGAATCTTCTCCCAATAATTCATTCAAATATCTATGTTTTTCTTCAACCGTCAGTTTGTTAAATTATAAATTTTTAATTATATAGTGTAATAAGCATTTAATTGTATAAAGTTGATCCATTACAAATAACTACTATTTATATGAAAAACTTGAACGTACTTTGAAAACTCAGTTGGTGATAAATTTTCCATTAGGTATTTATAACAATTTTCTCACAAATTTCAGGCAGAAAAATACACACTATGTTTACAAAATATTCACAAATATTCATTTTTACTTTAAATTAAGCCCAGTTTGAAAATGACCATTATTCCTAATTGTTATTGCTAATTTTCTACCTTTTCATCCCTCCCAAGGTTATTATTTCTTTAGAAATAGAGTTTTTCAGATGATCGATAATTCTTTGGAAAATCCCTAATGAGATGAGTTGAAATATCAAAGTTTTCAAGAATTTAAATTCTTATATGGAAAGAATAATTCATGTGGGTACCCAGGTACCCCGGCTATTGAACAACGTTGTAACGACTGGGTATTGACATAAGGGTTAAGGCATTCACCTCTGAAAGTATTTCATGAGAATGGCCAGTCAATTCGGGGAAAATAATTTTTGAAAATTGCATTTTTTCGAAAGCTCTCTTTATATTCGCTCAAGTTTTTTGCTTAGTCATATAACGTGGTAGCGTAGTTAAATATACACCCATAACTCACTTTGCGTCGTGGTACATTCTAAAAAAACACTACGTAAATTGAATTATGATTTTCTATAGCAAGTACTTTTACATACATACAAAAAACAACGCAACTTTGAAAATCTAACGACGCGCGGTGAAACTTAGTAGATACTAATTCACCAGTGACGCAACTTCGAAAAAACGCAAAACTAAACGACGCAAAGCGAGATATGGGTGTTTACTTGCTACTTCTATTGATGGTCATTGGTTCGAAGCTTGAGCAGGCAACTTTTTTTTTAATTTAGTATACTTTTAATTTTTAAATGTATTTGTTGAAAGAGAATTTTGTTTATTTATATGAATTTTTGATATTTCAAATATAATATCTAATTCATTTTTTAAAATTCAAAATAACTAATACTTTCAATAATATAAATAGTATCGAAATTATCTTCTAACGTTAAAATCTAATAAAATTCAAATAATTACATGTAAGACGACATAAATTCTTATCTTGATTTTTATCAAACCAAAATTTTCAAAAGACAACTTCAAATTTCACCATTTCTGATTGAAAAAAGTAGGGAAATAAATTATCAGGAAAATTGTTTATCAATTAGCATACACCAATTTATATAATTTTTATATATTTATAAAATGATACGATATTTGCTATACAGCTAAACTTTGTGAAGGATCAAGAACGAGAAATATTTTTAATGCAAATGATGATTGTTTTTCAACTCAACTTCTGAAAGAACTGCAATCATTCTTCTTTTATTGATGGTGTTCGATGTCGAAAAATTTATTGTTTCGAATATTTCATAAGTATCATTCTGATTTTTGTTCGTAATAAAAAATATAAGTAATATCTAGTTAAATCATAACCCTATTGTAATGTTTTCTGCTTATTGTAATAACTATTCATAAGCCATATACCATTAATAAGTATTATTATTATAAGTATTAGTTATTTGGAATTTTATTTAATTCAAAGTATTGTTTTTTATATTGAGTCAAATAATTATTAACTTAAAATATAATTTGATATTAATTAATAAATTATTTTAATTAATTAAAGGGTTAAATTTAAAAAAACAATTGCCAAGGTCAAGCTTAAAACCGTCCATCAAGCGAAGCAAAATTATTTTAACTATACGCTATCAGGTTCTAAAAAGCAAACCACTTAAGTGAATATATAAAGAGCTATTTATTTTATGAAATCTTAGGATTTTGGACAAAAAAAAAATTTTAGATGATTTATTATAAAAAGTTCGACGTTTTGCCAACTTTTTTGTCATATAAAATTGAATAAAAATTAAAAATAACAATATAGTTACTTTTAAGATTAGCATCTATGTCTAGTTTTGATATAATCAATTAATGGTTTAAAACAAGACTGCATGTTCAATTAATAATTCTTTAACTATGAAGTTTAAAAATTGTTAGGACTCCTCTCAAATAACATTTAAAAAATTATAAATAAATATTAAATAACAATTCAACAACATTTGTCTATTCAATCACACTATGGTAGGGATGATCAATTTTTTTTTTGCTGGTCTTTGTTGTATCTACACTTTACTGTATCCACATTAATAAAATTAATAACTATATATATAGTGAAACGTAATTAATGTTGTGGCTTTGGAATTAGGCAATGTTTTTAATTATTTGTTTCTTTTAAATTTAGTTCCAGGTTTCTATTTCCAAATCTACTTCGGAATGTTCATCTTTAAAATGGAGAGCATTATTTTCGTGTGCTGCTTCGGTGTTTCCTGCTGGATCATCTCGATTGCATCCCGCTAAATAAATGATAAGTGGATATTTGTCGAATTTTTCTGGCTTAATTCCAAATTAATTAGTTAACCTTTAGTTAGTTATCTTTATCAAGAACATTGATCAAATTAGATAGTTTTTTTTTCTTTTACGTACAAGTAAACTAAAAGTAAATTGGGTATACTTTTTCTCCTGAAAAAATGTTTAAGTTTGTACTACAAGTTAATCCTTGACTAAATTTAATTAATAACTATCAATATCAAAATACCTATTAAGAACTTATTGAGATTTCTTTATAATATATCAAAGAAATATTTAAACATAAACTTGAACATTAATTACGGTTCTGTTTATAGTTTGTGTGGTTTTTTTTTTGTTGTATATGATAGGTACATACTAATTTGATATTTAACTGCCAACTTAAAGGCGCACTGTAAATGTTATGTCCTTAGGTAGTCTTTTTTAATTTGTGTGAATGTGGGTGTGTTAGATTTTAAGGGTTTTTAAGACATAGTTGTCTTATTTTATCTTGAATTAATCAAATTATAATTGTAGTTTAGTTGGATAGTTTTAAGTAGTTTTAATTTTATTATAATGACATTTCTGTGACCAAAAACCTAATCAAGGTTCTTCCAGAAGACTGCATTAGAACGATGCATCAATGCATTGTTAATTTGTTGAATCAAGTTCATTTTATGAACATCCATTTGTGATTGCTCAAGGATGATGATTTTTCAAATCCTGGACGCATAGCGTATTTTAATTGTTTTCTTTATTTATTTATTATTTTTATTACCTATTTATAAGCAAAAAAGTTTCATCAACACCTGTTTAACTAGTCTACGTTTTCAGATTTTTACAAGTACCGTAGGTTAGAAAGGATGGTGACTTAACAACTCACCAATCCGGGACATAATTTTTCCCGAGTGTATTTCTGGATATATTTAGCTTCTTTTCAATCCTTCAACTACGTCCTGTTTGAAAGGTTGTCGAAAGCAATACAATCGAATATTCTCATATATTCCACTATGAAATTGAGAATTGAGATTGGATTTGTTGAGAACTTAATGTAGTTTAATTTGTCTACATGTTCTCGATTAATTACCTTTAATAACAAATAATTTTACCCAGATATTTACCACTCATTTGACTGGGTGTATATCTGTGTATAATTTCTTGTGACTGAGGGTATGTTAGTGATTTGTTGTTTCTAAAATTTCTTAAATATTTGTTAAATAATGAAACTTAAAAACGCAATACCTATTAATGTTATTGTACATTTTTATTGTATTGACCTTTGGATGCTTGATGCGAGTGCGATTTCTTATAATTTATAAGCTCGTACATAAGCTTTGTTATAGATGGAAAACCACGACAAAAGATATAGCGCTACATTTACAAATTGTTGTAATACACAAATGTACTTGCATAACTCAAGATATTGTTGTTTGAATATTTTCTTAAATATTTCGTGGAAATATTGAAAATTAAAAATGCAACCACCTACATACGCTCAAACATGACTTGATAACAGGATTTAATCACTATTATTATATCAGCCTTTGATGGGATATCTTTCCATCTTTTTATTAGATATTATTTTCTTTTTTTAATGTGGTAGTATTTGAAAGCATTACCTTGCAGTTGATTGAAACTTTTTTTAGTTTAGTTTTTTAATTTGTTGTTTTTTTAGGTTTTAAGTAGTTTTTAAGGATTTTGTGTTTTTGTGAAGGGCGATGGAAAGGTTGTAAACCTGACAAAGTTTCTTCCAAAACGCAATCTTTGAATTAAACGATTTATAATTGTGTAGGGTGATCCCAAACACACCACGTAGTTTTAATTTTATTATAATGACAGTTCTGTGACCAAAAACCTAATCAAGGTTCTTCCAGAAGACTGCATTAGAACGATGCATCAATGCATTGTTAATTTATTGAATCAAGTTCATTTTATGAACATCGATTTGTGATTGCTCAAGGATGATGATTTTTCAAATCCTGGACGCATAACGTATTTTAATTGTTTGAATGTTTGCGTTTGTATGTGTGTATGTGGATGTTTCGTGTGATTTAAATTTTTATGTACCTATTATATTGTTCTGTTTTTCGCTTATTGTGGCGTAAAATCCGACTCATCATATCCACTTATTTTAAGTTTTCAAAATTTTGTTCTAGAGAAAATATTGGCAATGGCGATCATCAAATGAAGCTCAATATCAATCAAGACAACAGGGGATATCTACAGTTGGATAGCTATCCAGCATTACTATCTACGGTCCTGGGCATGACGTTAAACTGCCCCTGATAGCGTATCTGATGTCAGCATCAGTGGTCCATCGTTAAAAACACGGTAAATATGATGGAAATTAAATCGAAATATCACGCCTTGTGTCATAAGTTTAAATTTGTTTTAAAACTGTTTATATTTTTCAGTAGGGTGCTAAAGTTCGAGTTGGAGCATTTTTCTGGGGATGAAACCGAAACGGGTGCAGCAGAAGAATGAAGACAATTAAATTCAACAGGTGAATAAGCATTTTCAATAAATTTGCATTTGATGGACTTTTTACTCGCTATTTATTCGTTATTAATTTGAGTTCTGTGAATTAAGAATTCCATATTAAACAATGGGAATTTTTACAATAACAATATTTCATTCGTTTATCCATATTTGACAATGTTGGTGCAACAATTATAATTTATTTTTTTATTAAAAAACGACCGTAATTTTTTTTTATTACCCATTAAATTTTTATAACAAAGGCCCACAAAAATTATACTTTCAAAATTTTTTCACTTTATTAGCTGATTCTATAGAGTAGATTTCAAATCTGACTTGAGTATTTTCGTATCACCCATAATTTTCTAAGATTCTGTTTTTCATTAGGTATTGAATATAAAACCTCCATAAGGTTTACAGGGAATTGAATTTTTGAATAGCTATGTTACATCAGAAGCATGGTTTGTAGGCAACATGAGTCTACTTAAGGTAGTGCAATAATCTAAGTACTACTCTCTTAAATCGAAATAGTGGCTTTACTGACTGTTCACTATTTTTGCAGTGCAGAGTATACCACTAAATTCAAATAGTTATATACTTATATTATTGTCTTGTATATGGAGTCTGACAAATAAATTATTGACACCACTTGTGTAACTCTATGAATAAAGTTTTTTATTTATAATTTCTTAAAACTATTCACATATTATTTATAAAATCTCACCTATGAATAAAGAAACGACATTTAATGTTAATAATTATAAATGCCAGTTCCCAAAATTAAAGTGTGGAATCATAATGAATATTAATAAACAACTAACCATAGTAATATAAAAACTGAGGGATGAAACCTTACATACTTTTCACTACAAAATAGTGAATAGTCACTATTTGGTAGTCGAAAGTTACTATTTCAATTCAAGAGAGTAGTACCTACTGGTTTTTCTTGTCATTTGGAATCAGTTTTTATACTTTCTCACTCTTTTTTCTTTGAATTTTCTTCTCGTGTTATTTATATAATAATAACATAAAGGATAACAACAAGAATTGTAGATGATTTATTATAAAAATTGTGACATTTCGCCAAGTTTATTTCGGCTTCATCAGGCAAACTAAAACAATTAACAATGTAATTAAAATTAAAACATTTTTTTGACTTATACAATTGAATAAAAATTAAAAATAACAATATAGTAACTTTTAAGATTAGCATCTATGTCTAGTTTTGATATAATCAATTAATGGTTTAAAACAAGACTGCATGTTCAATATTGAAGGTAATTAATTTTTTTTTAACTTTGAAGTTTAAAAATTGTTAGGACTCCTCTCAAATAACACTTAAAAATAATAAATAAATATTAAATAACAATTCAACAACATTTGTCTATTCAATCACACTATGGTAGGGATGATCAAATTTTTTTTTGCTGGTCTTTGTTGTATCTACACTTTACTGTATCCACATTAATAAAATTACTAACTATATATAGTGAAACGTAATTAATGTTGTGGTTTTGGAATTAGGCAATGTTTTTAATTATTTGTTTCTTTTAAATTTAGTTCCAGGTTTCTATTTCCAAATCTCCTTCGGAATGTTCATCTTTAAAATGGAGAGCATTATTTTCGTGTGCTGCTTCGGTGTTTCCTGCTGGATCATCTCGATTGCATCCCGCTAAATAAATGATAAGTGGATATTTGTCGAATTTTTCTGGCTTTAATTCCAACTTAATTAGTTTACCTTTAGTTAGTTATCTTTATCAAGAACATTGATCAATTTAGATATTATTTTTTTGTTTTACGTACAAGTAAACTAAAAGTAAATTGGGTATATTTTTTCTCCTGAAAAAATGTTTAAGTTTATACTACAAGTTATTTCTTGTCTAAATTTAATTAATAACTATCAATATCAAAATACCTATTAAGAACTTATTGAGATTTCTTTATAATATATCAAAGAAATATTTAAACATAAACTTGAACATTAATTACGGTTCTGTTTATAGTTTGTGTGTTTTTTTTTTTTTGTATATGATAGGTACATACTAGTTTGATATTTAACTGCCAATTTAAAGGCGCACTGTAAATGTTATGTCCTTAGGTAGTCTTTTTTAATTTGTGTGAATGTGGGTGTGTTTAGATTTTAAGGGTTTTTAAGACATAGTTGTCTTATTTTATCTTGAATTAATCAAATTGTAATTGTAGTTTATTTGGATAGTTTTAAGTAGTTTTAATTTCATTAATGACAGTTCTGTGACGAAAAACCTGATCAAGGTTCTTCCAGAAGACTGCATTAGAACGATGCATAAATGCATTGTTCATTTATTGAATCAAGTTCATTTTATGAACATCCATTTGTGATTGCTCAAGGATGATGATTTTTCAAATCCTGGACGCATAGCGTATTTTAATTGTTTTCTTTATTTATTTATTATTTTTATTACCTATTTATAAGCAAAAAAGTTTCATCAACACAGTTTTACTAGTCTATATTTTCAGGTTTTTACAGGTCCCGTAGGTTAGAAAGGATAGTGACTTAACAATTCACCAATCCGGGACATAATTTTTTCCGAGTATATTTCTGGATATACTAAGCTTCTTTTCAATCCTTCAACTCTGTCCTGTTTGTTGTGAAGTTGTGACGAAAGCAATACATTCGAACATTCTCATACATTTCCTTTAAGAAATTGAGAATTGAGATTGGATTTGTTGAGAACTTAATGTAGTTTAATTTGTCTACATGTTCTCGATGAATTTTCTTTAATAACAAGGAATTTTACCCTGATATTTACCACTCATTTAACTGGGTGTCTATTTGTGTATCATTTCTTGTAACTGAGGGTATGTTAGTGATTTGTTGTTTCTAAAATTTCTTAAATATTGAAATTTAAAAACCCAATACCTATTAATGTTATTGTACATTTTTATTGTATTGACATTTGGATGCTTCGTGCGAGTGCGATTTCTTATAATTTATAAGCTCTTGCATAAGCTTTATTATAGAATAGAAAACCTCGACATAAGATATAGCGCTACATTTACAAAATGTTGTAATACCCAAATGTACTTGCATAACTTCAGATATTGTTGTTTGAATATTTTCTTAAATATTTCGTGGAAATATTGAAAATTAAAAATGCAACCACCTACATACGCTCAAACATGACTTGATAACAGGATTTAATCACTATTATCATATCAGCCTTTGATGGGATATCTTTTCATCTTTTTATTAGATATTAATTTCTTTTTTTAATGTGGTAGTATTTGAAAGCATTGCCTTGCAGTTGATTGAAACTTTTTTATAGTTTTAATTGTTTTGTTTTTCTAGTTTTTAAATAGTTTTTAAGGATTTTGTGTTTTTGTGAAGGGCGATGGAAAGGTTGTAAACCTGACAAAGTTTTTTCCAAAACGCAATCTTTGAATTAAACGATTTATAATTGTGTAGGGTGATCCCGCCCGATCACACCACGTAGTTTTATTTTTATTATAATGACAGTTCTGTGACCAAAAACCTAATCAAGGTTCTTCCAGAAGACTGCATTAGAACGATGCATCAATGCATTGTTAATTTATTGAATCAAGTTCATTTTATGAACATCGATTTGTGATTGCTCAAGGATGATGATTTTTCAAATCCTGGACGCATAACGTATTTTAATTGTTTGAATGTTTGCGTTTGTATGTGTGTATGTGGATGTTTCGTGTGATTTAAATTTTTATGTACCTATTATATTGTTTTGTTTTTCGCTTATTGTGGCGTAAAATCGGACTCATCATATCCACTTATTTTAAATTTTCAAAATTTTGTTCTAGAGGAAATATTGGCAATGGCGATCATCAAATGAAGCTCAATATCAATCAAGACAACAGGGGATATCTACAGTTGGACAGCTACCCTGCATTACTCTCTACGGTCCTGGGCATGACGTTAAACTGCCCCTGATAGCGTATCTGATGTCAGCATCAGTGGTCCATCGTTAAAAACACGGTAAATATGATGGAAATTAAATCGAAATATCACGCCTTGTGTCATAAGTTTAAATTTGTTTTAAAACTGTTTATGTTTTTCAGTAGAGTGCTAAAGTTCGAGTTGGAGCATTTTTCTGGAGATGAAACTGAAACGGGTGCAGCAAAAGAGTGAAAATGATTAAATTCAACAGGTGAATAAGCATTTTCAATAAATTTGACTTTGATGGACTTTTTACTCGCTATTTATTCATTATTAATTTGAGTTCTGTGAATTAAGAATTCCATAATAAACAATGGGAATTTTTACAATAACAATATTTCATTCGTTTATCCATATTTGACAATGTTGGTGCAACAATTATAATTTATTTTTTTATTAAAAAACGACCGTAATTTTTTTTTATTACCCATTAAATTTTTATAACAAAGGCCCACAAAAATTATACTTTCAAAATTTTTTCACTTTATTAGCTGATTCTATAGAGTAGATTTCAAATCTGACTTGAGTATTTTCGTATCACCCATAATTTTCTAAGATTCTGTTTTTCATTAGGTATTGAATATAAAACCTCCATAAGGTTTACAGGGAATTGAATTTTTGAATAGCTATGTTACATCAGAAGCATGGTTTGTAGGCAACATGAGTCTACTTAAGGTAGTGCAATAATCTAAGTACTACTCTCTTAAATCGAAATAGTGGCTTTACTGACTGTTCACTATTTTTGCAGTGCAGAGTATACCACTAAATTCAAATAGTTATATACTTATATTATTGTCTTGTATATGGAGTCTGACAAATAAATTATTGACACCACTTGTGTAACTCTATGAATAAAGTTTTTTATTTATAATTTCTTAAAACTATTCACATATTATTTATAAAATCTCACCTATGAATAAAGAAACGACATTTAATGTTAATAATTATAAATGCCAGTTCCCAAAATTAAAGTGTGGAATCATAATGAATATTAATAAACAACTAACCATAGTAATATAAAAACTGAGGGATGAAACCTTACATACTTTTCACTACAAAATAGTGAATAGTCACTATTTGGTAGTCGAAAGTTACTATTTCAATTCAAGAGAGTAGTACCTACTGGTTTTTCTTGTCATTTGGAATCAGTTTTTATACTTTCTCACTCTTTTTTCTTTGAATTTTCTTCTCGTGTTATTTATATAATAATAACATAAAGGATAACAACAAGAATTGTAGATGATTTATTATAAAAATTGTGACATTTCGCCAAGTTTATTTCGGCTTCATCAGGCAAACTAAAACAATTAACAATGTAATTAAAATTAAAACATTTTTTTGACTTATACAATTGAATAAAAATTAAAAATAACAATATAGTAACTTTTAAGATTAGCATCTATGTCTAGTTTTGATATAATCAATTAATGGTTTAAAACAAGACTGCATGTTCAATATTGAAGGTAATTAATTTTTTTTTAACTTTGAAGTTTAAAAATTGTTAGGACTCCTCTCAAATAACACTTAAAAATAATAAATAAATATTAAATAACAATTCAACAACATTTGTCTATTCAATCACACTATGGTAGGGATGATCAAATTTTTTTTTGCTGGTCTTTGTTGTATCTACACTTTACTGTATCCACATTAATAAAATTACTAACTATATATAGTGAAACGTAATTAATGTTGTGGTTTTGGAATTAGGCAATGTTTTTAATTATTTGTTTCTTTTAAATTTAGTTCCAGGTTTCTATTTCCAAATCTCCTTCGGAATGTTCATCTTTAAAATGGAGAGCATTATTTTCGTGTGCTGCTTCGGTGTTTCCTGCTGGATCATCTCGATTGCATCCCGCTAAATAAATGATAAGTGGATATTTGTCGAATTTTTCTGGCTTTAATTCCAACTTAATTAGTTTACCTTTAGTTAGTTATCTTTATCAAGAACATTGATCAATTTAGATATTATTTTTTTGTTTTACGTACAAGTAAACTAAAAGTAAATTGGGTATATTTTTTCTCCTGAAAAAATGTTTAAGTTTATACTACAAGTTATTTCTTGTCTAAATTTAATTAATAACTATCAATATCAAAATACCTATTAAGAACTTATTGAGATTTCTTTATAATATATCAAAGAAATATTTAAACATAAACTTGAACATTAATTACGGTTCTGTTTATAGTTTGTGTGTTTTTTTTTTTTTGTATATGATAGGTACATACTAGTTTGATATTTAACTGCCAATTTAAAGGCGCACTGTAAATGTTATGTCCTTAGGTAGTCTTTTTTAATTTGTGTGAATGTGGGTGTGTTTAGATTTTAAGGGTTTTTAAGACATAGTTGTCTTATTTTATCTTGAATTAATCAAATTGTAATTGTAGTTTATTTGGATAGTTTTAAGTAGTTTTAATTTCATTAATGACAGTTCTGTGACGAAAAACCTGATCAAGGTTCTTCCAGAAGACTGCATTAGAACGATGCATCAATGCATTGTTAATTTATTGAATCAAGTTCATTTTATGAACATCCATTTGTGATTGCTCAAGGATGATGATTTTTCAAATCCTGGACGCATAGCGTATTTTAATTGTTTTCTTTATTTATTTATTATTTTTATTACCTATTTATAAGCAAAAAAGTTTCATCAACACAGTTTTACTAGTCTATATTTTCAGGTTTTTACAGGTCCCGTAGGTTAGAAAGGATAGTGACTTAACAATTCACCAATCCGGGACATAATTTTTTCCGAGTATATTTCTGGATATACTAAGCTTCTTTTCAATCCTTCAACTCTGTCCTGTTTGTTGTGAAGTTGTGACGAAAGCAATACATTCGAACATTCTCATACATTTCCAGTAAGAAATTGAGAATTGAGATTGGATTTGTTGAGAACTTAATGTAGTTTAATCTGTCTACATGTTCTCGATGAATTACCCTTAATAACACGGATTTTTACCATGATATTTACCACTTATTTGACTGGGTGTATATCTGTGTATAATTTCTTGTAACTGAGAGTATGTTAGTGAATTGTTGTTTGTACATTTTCTTAAATATTTGTTGTTAAATATTGAAACTTAAAAACGCAATACCTATTAATGTTATTGTACATTTTTATTGTATTGACATTTGGATGCTTGGTGCGAGTGCGATTTCTTATAATTTATAAGCTCTTGCATAAGCTTTATTATAGAATAGAAAACCACGAAATGAGATATAGCGCTACATTTACAAAATGTTGTAATACCCAAATGTACTTGCATAACTTCAGATATTGTTGTTTGAATATTTTCTTAAATATTTCGTGGAAATATTGAAAATTTAAAATGCAACCACCTACATACGCTCAAACATGACTTGATAACAGGATTTAATCACTATTATCATATCAGCCTTTGATAGGATATCTTTTTTTCATCTTTTTATTAGATTTTCGTTTCTTTTTTTTAAGTGATAGTATTTAAAAGCATTGATTTGCAGTTGAATGAAACTTTTTTATAGTTTTAATTTTTTAATTTTGTTGTGTTTTTAGATTTTAATTAGTTTTTAAGGATTTTGTGTTTTTGTGAAGGGCGATGGAAAGGTTGTAAACCTGACAAAGTTTCTTCCGAAACGCAATCTTTGAATTAAACGATTTATAATTGTGTAGGGTAATCCCGAACACACCACGTAGTTTTAATTTTATTATAATGACAGTTCTGTGACCAAAAACCTAATCAAGGTTCTTCGAGAAGACTGCATTAGAACGATGCATCAATGCATTGTTAATTTATTGAATCAAGTTCATTTTATGAACATCGATTTGTGATTGCTCAAGGATGATGATTTTTCAAATCCTGGACGCATAACGTATTTTAATTGTTTTAATTTTTGCGTTTGTATGTGTGTGTGGGTGTTTCGTTTGATTTAAATTTTTATGTACCTATTATATTGTTCTGTTTTTCGCTTATTGTGGCGTAAAATCGGACTCATCATATCCACTTATTTTAAGATTTCAAAATTTTGTTCTAGAGCAAATATTGGCATTAGCGATCATCAAATGAAGCCCAATATCAATCAAGACAACAAGGGATATCTACAGTTGGACTACCCTGCTTTACTCTCTACTGTCCTGGACATGACGTTAAACTGCCCCTGATAGCGTTTCTGTCAGCATCAGCGGCCCATCGTAAAAAACCGGGTAATTATGATGGAAATTAAATCGAAATATCACGCCTTGTGTCATAAGTTTAAATTTGTTTTATAACTATTAATGTTTTTCAGTAGGGTGCCCAAGTTCGAGTTGGAAAATTTTTCTGGAGATGAAACCGAAACGGGTGCAGCTGAAGAGTGAAAACGATTAAATTCAACAGGTGATTTAACTTTTTCGTTACATTTGACTTGAATTGACTTTTACTCGCTATTGATTCATAATTAATTTGAGTTCTGTGAATTAAGCATTCCATAATAAGTAGTGGGAATTTTTACATTAAAAATATCTCATTCGTTTATCCATATTTGTCAAAATTGGTTTTCCACTCCACTCCTCAACAACTATAATTTAGGTTTTTAAAAAACGACCGTAGCCGTTTTTTTATTACCCATTAAATATTTTTATAACACAGGCCAACAAAAATTATACACCACCTATTGGCGCAGTGGTTAGAGCAATTGTTCTCTCCGCCACATGCGTCAAATGGTAGATATTGGGTTCGATTCCCGTTGAATCTTTGACTTAAGATCTGAGACCTTAGATAAAAATTGACCAACATAATTTTGTGTACCTATACAGTTGTGATATGACCATATATGTTAAAGCGACTTAAAACACCCAAAAAAAAAAAATTAAACTTTCAAATTTTTTTTACTTTATTAGCTGATTGTATAAAGCTGATTTCAAATCTGACTTTAGCTTTTTCCTATCACCCATAGTTTTATAGTTTTCTGTTTTTCATTAGGTATTTAATATAATACCTCTATTTGGCCTTCAGGGAATTGTATTTTTGAAACGTTATGTTACATCAGAAGCATAGTTTGTAGGCAACAGGAGGCTACTTAAGGCAGTTAAATAATCTAAGTACTATTACCTACTGGTTTTACTTGTCATTTGTAATCAGTTTATATATATTTTCGCACTCTTTCTTCTTTGACGTTTCCTCTCGTGTTATTTATCCAGCGAGTCTTTTGCCGAATTTCTCCGTGAAGTAACTAACGGTATAGTCTCCCATCAATCGACTCATCACTTTTATATCTTTGTAAAAACGCTCACCTTGCTCCCATCCCAACTTACATTTTCCAAATGGCCAAGGAAGTAATAAAAGTAACTGTTTTGAAGTGATGAGAGTCATCAAACGTCCATTATTTTTAAACTTTTTTACTAGTTAGTAACAAGGGATTGTTTTCATTTACGAAGAATTATTGTTAACAACTCGCAGGAATGCTCCTTTCACGTTTAATGTCATTGTGTGTTCAAAGTTATCCCGCCAAACATCCACTCGTATTTTCTATTGCTACGGTCCGTCAAAGACGGAGACGGGCGCCTTCTTTTAGTTTAGCTTTTGAAAGGCGTGAAAACGTTTGACAAAGATACCTACTTGAAGTATGGTCTATCTTCAGGCAAAACTTTTAGAAACTGTTTTATGAGGCCTAAGTGAAACTATAAAAACTGTTCTAATAATTGTGAAAATATCTGCGGCAAGGTGTCGCAGTACTTTCTTTTACCTTCATTTGTAATACTCGCTCTTGGTTTAAATATAAGCCTTTTAAAGCTATACATATAAACAGAACTATATGCATACAGCTTATACTATACATATACGAATAGCCTGTATACGAATTCCCAACCTTCACCCCTGAACCGTCCTTATTCGAATTTTCCCAGGAAAAAGTTTCTATTAAAAGTTGTAGCCATTAATGAGTCTAAGAACTATAGTAAGTTTAAAGAAAATCGTTTGAGCCTTTTTCGAAAAAATTGAAAAAATCTCAAAAACTTCCAGAATAAAATGGAGCTTTCGGTTAACCGATTTCAGCCAAAAGCTTCGCGGCACAACTAGATATAATATGAAGGAAAAATTCCAAGTTTGGCGTAAATCGGATAAACCTTTCGATACAATATGGCTGTCACACACCCACACACAGCCATGTTTCTAAAAACCACTTTTTAGGACTCAGAGGACCTCAAAACATGTATTAGTGGTTGGTTAGAAAAGAATGGGTAATAGAATGAGGTTTTGTAATTTAAAAAAATCTTATTTGGGGTTGCCAATTTCACAAAGCTATAGTCTTGTCCAACAATAAACTGTATCTATTTATTGAAACTTTCAAAAGGTCCACAATTAATAACGCAGTCAAACTTTGAGTGTGTGTAAGCTTTAGAAGAAAATGATTTTAACTTTTTGTTTCTTTTAAATTTAGTTCCGGGTATCTATTTCCAAATCGACTTCCGAATGTTCATCTTTAAGAGGGAGAGCATTATTTTCGTGTACTGCTTCGGTGTTTGCTGCAGGATCATCTCGTTTGCGTCCCGTTAAATAAATGATAAGTGGATATTTGTCGAATTTTTCTGGCTTTAATTCCAATTTAATTAGTTTACCCTTAATTAGTTATCTTTATCAAAAACATTGATCAAATTACAATAGATAACACATTTTATCTTTTTGATGCTACGTAGAAGTAAACTAAAAGTAAATTGGGAATATTTTTTTTTTCTTTATAAATGTTTAAGTTTATACTACAAGTTATAACTTGACTAAATCTAATCAATAACTGTCAATTAAAAATACCTATTTAGAACTTATTGAGATTTCTTTATAGATCAAAAAAATATTTTAATATAAACTTAAACATTAATTCCGCGTCTGTTCATGGTTTATGTGGTTTTTTAAGTATAATAGGTACATACTAATTTGATATTTAAGTGCCAATTTAAAGGCGCATTGTTACATTTTGGTCCTTGGGTAGTTTTTTTGATTTGTGTGTGTTTAGTTTTTAAGGCTTTTTAAGACATCGTTGTCTTATTTTATCTTGAATCAACCATTTTGTTATTGTAGTTTAGTTGGATAGTTTTAAGTAGTTTTAATTTTATTATAATGACAGTTCTGTGACCAAAAACCTAATCAAGGTTCTTCCAGAAGACTGCATTAGAACGATGCATAAATGCATTGTTCATTTATTGAATCAAGTTCATTTTATGAACATCGATTTGTGATTGCTCAAGGATGATGATTTTTCAGATCCTGGACGCATAACGTATTTTAGTTGTTTTCTTTATTTATTTATTATTTTTATTACCTATTTATAAGCAAAAAAGTTTCATCAACACCTGTTTAACTAGTCTACGTTTTCAGATTTTTACAAGTCCCGTAGGTTAGAAAGGATGGTGACTTAACAATTCACCAATCCGGGACATAATTTTTTCCGAGTATATTTCTGGATATACTTAGCTTCTTTTCCATCCTTCAACTCTGTCCTGTTAGAAAATTGTGACGAAAGCAATACATTCAAACATTCCCATACATTTCCTTTAAGAAATTGGGAATTGAGATTGGATTTGTTGAGAACTTAATGTAATTTAACATGTCTACATGTTCTCGATGAATTACCTTTAATAACAAGGAATTTTACCCTGATATTTAACACTTATTTGACTGGGTGTATATCTGTGTATAATTTCTTGTGACTGAGGCTATGTTAGTGATTTGTTGTTTCTAAAATTTCTTAAATATTGAAATTTAAAAACGCAATACCTATTAATGTTATTGTACATTTTTATTGTATTGACCTTTGGATGCTTGGTGCGAGTGCGATTTCTTATAATTTATAAGCTCTTGCATAAGCTTTATTATAGATGGAAAACCACGACACAAGATATCGCGCTACATTTACAAATTGTTGTAATACACAAATTTACTTGCATAACTTAAGATATTGTTGTTTGAATATTTTCTTAAATATTTCATGAAAATATTGAAAATTCAAAATGCAACCACCTACATACGCTCAAACATGACTTGATAACAGGATTTAATCACTATTATCATATCAGCCTTTGATGGGATATCTTTCCATCTTTTTATTAGATATTATTTTCTTTTTTTAATGTGGTAGTATTTGAAAGAATTGCCTTGCAGTTGATTGAAACTTTTTTTAGTTTAATTTTTTAGATTTGTTGTTTTGCTAGTTTTTAAGTAGTTTTTAAGGAAGTTGTGTTTTTGTGAAGGGCGATGGAAAGGTTGTAAACCTGACAAAGTTTCTTTCAAAACGCAATCTTTGAATTAAACGATTTATAATTGTGTAGGGTGATCCCGAACACACCACGTAGTTTTAATTTTATTATAATGACAGTTCTGTGACCAAAAACCTGATTAAGGTTCTTCCAGAAGACTGCATTAGAACGATGCATCAATGCATTGTTCATTTATTGAATCAAGTTCATTTTATGAACATCGACTTGTGATTGCTCAAGGATGATGATTTTTCCGATCCTGGACGCATAACGTATTTTAATTGTTTTCTTTATTTATTTATTATTTTTATTACCTATTTATAAGCAAAAAGGTTTCATCAACACAGTTTTACTAGTCTATATTTTCAGGTTTTTACAGGTCCCGTAGGTTAGAAAGGATGGTGACTTAACAATTCACCAATCCGGGACATAATTTTTTCCGAGTATATTTCTGGATATACTTAGCTTCTTTTCCATCCTTCAACTCTGTCCTGTTTGAAAATTGTGACGAAAGCAATACATTCAAACATTCCCATACATTTTCTTTAAGAAATTGGGAATTGAGATTGGATTTGTTGAGAACTTAATGTAATTTAACATGTCTACATGTTCTCGATGAATTACCTTTAATAACAAGGAATTTTACCCTGATATTTAACACTTATTTGACTGGGTGTATATCTGTGTATAATTTCTTGTGACTGAGGCTATGTTAGTGATTTGGTGTTTCTAAAATTTCTTAAATATTTGTTAAATATTGAAATTTAAAAACGCAATACCTATTAATGTTATTGTACATTTTTATTGTATTGACCTTTGGATGCTTGGTGCGAGTGCGATTTCTTATAATTTATAAGCTTTTTCATAAGCTTTAAATTATAGATGGAAAACCACGACACAAGATATAGCGCTACATTTACAAATTGTTGTAATACACAAATGTACTTGCATAACTTAAGATATTGTTGTTTGAATATTTTCTTAAATATTTCGTGAAAATATTGAAAATTTAAAACGCAATTACTTACATACACTAGAACATGACATGAGAACAGGATTTTATCAGCTTTCAATTTCTTTCTATTTTTTTATTAGTTTTTCGTTCCTTTTTTTTATGTGATAGTAATTTAAAGCATTGACTTCCAGTTGATTGAAACTTTTTTATAGTTTTAATTTTAAATTTAAATTTCTTTTATTTGTTGTTTTTTTATCGTGTCCGTAGTTTTTAAGGATTTTGTGTTTTTGTGAAGGGCGATGGAAAGGTTGGAAACCTGACAAAGTTTCTTCCAAAACGCAATCTTTGAATTAAACGATTTATAATTGTGTAGGGTGATCCCGAACACACCACGTAGTTTTAAATTTATTATAATGACAGTTCTGTGACCAAAAACCTGATTAAGGTTCTTCCAGAAGACTGCATTAGAACGATGCATCAATGCATTGTTAATTTATTGAATCAAGTTCATTTTATGAACATCGATTTGTGATTGCTCAAGGATGATGATTTTTCAAATCCTGGACGCATAACGTATTTTAATTGTTTTAATTTTTGCGTTTGTATGTGTGTGTGGGTGTTTCGTTTGATTTAAATTTTTATGTACCTATTATATTTTTCTGTTTTTTGCTTATTGTGCCGTAAAATCCGACACATCATATCCACTTATTTTAAGTTTTAAAAATTTTGTTCTAGAGAAAATATTGGCATTGGCGATCGCCAAATGAAGCTCAATATCAATCAAGACAGCAGGTTATATCTACAGTTGGACAGCTACCCAGCATTACTCTCTACGGTCCTGGGCATGACGTTAAACTGCCCCTGATAGCGTATCTGTCAGCATCAGCGGTCCATCAGTAAAAACACGGTAAATATGATGGAAATTAAATCAAAATATCACGCCTGGTGTGATAAGTTTAAATTTGTTTTAAAACTGTTTATGTTTTTCAGTAGGGTGCTAAAGTTCGAGTTGGAGCATTTTTCTGGGGATGAAACCAAAACGGGTGCAGCAGAAGAATGAAGACGATTAAATTCAACAGGTGATTTAACTTTTTCGTTACATTTAACTTTAATGGACTTTTACTCGCTGTTGATTCATAATTAATTTGAATTCTGAGAATTAAGCATTCCAAAAGGAATTTTTACAATAACAATATCTAGTTCGTTTATCCATATTTGTCAATGTTGGTTTTCTACTCCACTCCTCAATAACTATAACTTGGATTTTTTAAAAAACGAATGTTGCGTTTTTTTATTACCCATTAAATATTTTTAAAACACAGGCCAACAAAAAATATACCACACCTATTGGCGCAGTGGGTAGAGCAATTGTTCTCTCCGCTAGATGCGTCAAAAGGCACTGGGTTCGATTCCCGTTGAATCCTAGATTTTAGATCCCAGACCTAAGATAAAAATTGAACAAGTGAGAATTTTCTTTACATATACTGTCGTGATATGAGCATAGATGTTAAAGCGACTTAAGACAACCAAAAAAATATAAAAAAAAACCTGTGCTTTCAACATTTTTTTTACTTTATTAGCCGATCGTAATAAGCTGATTTCAAATCTGACTTTAGTTTTTTCGTATCACCCATAGTTTTCTCATATTCTGTTTTTCATTAGGTATTTAATATAAAACCTCCATTACACTGTAAAAAATATTTTACTCAAAATTCAGGAACTAGTATAAACAAGTTATTCACCACAATTTTGTCCTGAAAATAAATTCAGTAAATATATTTTAAAATTCAGTAAAAATATATCCTGAAAAGTCGTGAATAAAATTTATTATAGATTAGATTTTATAGCATTTTATTTATTGCTAATGCACTATAGAATTTTTAAAAATAAAATATTACATATTTGCCGGTCCTTTTTCAAAAATCGATTTCTTTTAATAAAATTGGTAAATATTATTCCATTGAGATACAAAGATACAAACAAGTTATTCACTATAAATTTGTCTGAAAATGTTATTAAATATTCTTACTTAAAATGCAGTAAAAATTTACAGCAAAATACTTTTATACGGCTCTGAAAATTTCGGGAAAGTCGTGAAAAAAATTAACTATAGAGCAGATTTTATAGAATTTTATTTAAAACTTTTTTAAGGCAAATCTTATTCGATTGTCAATAGATCTTGCAGTTAACGTATGTATACTCCTACGACTGATTTACCAATCAACTTTTGAAAAGGAATTTTGTTGGTTTTAACAATCTTTGTGTATATGTGACGACGCATTGCAGGATAGGAATGATCTTTAATGTCTGTTGTTATATAATCCTCCAAAAGGATCCAGCCCAATAGCCATAAGGAAAGTGCCCCAGGCGGTTTTTGAAAAATGCTTCCGTGTGCTGATTCCTCTCTATGAAAAACGTATTGTCGCGCAATTTAACCCGCTACCCCCACTTGTATTGGAGTTACGGGGGAAACTACCCCAGACGTTAAAATTTTTTTTCAAGAAAACTATTGAAGATTTTTTCATGAAATTAAAACTGTACGCAGATATTGGTAAAACGCATAATATATATTTTTTTCAGAATTTTTGTAAATCTATAAATGATGAAAAATATTATTTTTATTTTTTGAGGGTGGTTTTTTACATCAACCCTTAAAGAGATATCTTTTTTTAAAAATGCGATTAGTGCATTTATTATCCATCTTTCATTTAAAAAAAGTCGTTTTACGTGGGGGTACAGTAAGTTTTTCATAGAGAGGAATCAGTACACGGAAGCATTTTTCAAAAACCGCCTGGGCACTTTCCTTATGGCTATTGGGCTGGATCCTTAGGACCATCATCTGTTGGTATCGGTCGTTTATTTTCCTTCAAATTGTACATCCAGCGGTTTGGAAGTTTGTGCCAATGAATACATTTGGCCAAATTTTCTTCTGTCACTCTTTTGTTTAGTGTTATCAGAGAGCGATGAAAATAAGTTGATAAATTAGTTAACGATAAATTTATTTTCTTGTAAATTTTCAGTGCAATAAAAAATCAAATGTTTTACTATACATCTTTTATTGACAATAATACTTGACTCAATGCTTATCGTTTTATTTTGTGGTTTCCATGAATCATTTTGCTCCAAAATCCTTGAAGTTATTGCTGTTTCAGATGCATTACAAAATATTTGCAATGCTATAGTATCCTGAATTTCACAACCGTCTTCTTCTAATACAATCTAAAAAACGACTTTATACACCTATGTACTCAAAATAACATATTTCAGTATCATAAATATAAGAATTTAATAAGTATCATATAATTTATCTTACCTTATACCTGATATCTGAATCAAGTAACTGTAGTTTTTGCTGAGCAGAAAATAAAAGCTCATCAACAGTCTCAGCCACCACGACAACTTTTCGACAACGACCTTGTCGAACAACATCAAATGCCCGCATTTTCCTTGTCCTATAAAAAAAAATTATTATTAAAAAATGTTACCAAGTCTATATAAAATGCGTAGAAAAATATTTTTCTTTTATCTATTTTAAAATACCGAATTGCTTAGTTTGCAAAAATTTAAAACAATTTTGGATTTTGTTTTCTGATCTATTTGTGAATGTAAAAATATTAAACTAAATTGTATGCAATTTAATGCAATTTACATTACCATTATTTGATTTTATTTATACGTTAATAGACATTTTACTTAAAATAGATAGTGTAGAAAATTTTAATATGTTTGAAGCATGATTATAATAGAACTGCAGTAACTTTTTGGAAATGAAAAATAATTAAAGTAAAAAAAAATATATATATTTACTAACGTGTAAATTTTCTAGCCGTAATCACTTAAAACCAAAAATACAAATAAATCTTTACTGCTCGATATTTGGTTTTGTAATGAATATAATTGGTAACAAAAATTTTGTTATCTTTATTTTTGTAACTACCTGACAAAATCCAAAAATCCAAGTACCTGAGGTAATAAAATCCACTCAAAACAGGCTTTCTAATCCTTACTTGTTTACTTTGGTCCTGAAAATTTAGTATACCTAACTTTATCCTTAAAACAATTTCAGGATATAGATTATGAAAATTCAGTGTACAATATTCTTAAAACACTGTCAGGATGCAAATTTAGAAATTTTAGCATAATTTCCTCCTGAAATTTCGGGATATTTTAAACAGTGTAGGTTTACAGGGAATTAAATTTTGAAACGCTATGTAACATCAGAAGCATAGTTTGTAGGCAACAGAAGGCTATTTAAGGCAGTGTAATAATCTAAGTACTTACTAGTACCTACTGGTTTTACTTGTCATTTGGAATCAGTTTATATACTTTCTCATTCTTTTTTCTTTGAAGTTTCTTCGAGTGTTATTTATACAGTGAGTCTGTTGCCCAATTTCTCGGTGAAGTAACTAACGGTATAGTCTCCCATAATGTTGGTATCCCAGCGACCCTGAATTACGTGACAAAGTTAGGCGAGTTAAGCGACGAGTTAAGTTTATAATCTTTAAAGTGTGACTTTTATACATATAAGCGGATAGACGAGCGGCAAAGTGGATTGCGCACCACAGAGAGAAGACTGAGAGAGCCAGATCGCATGAATACATGTGCTGCCATCTACTCCGATTAGAGGTTGTTTGGAACTATTCCTTAGTCAGTTTGTGTTCTTTTCTCCACCGGTCTACACTCGGAACGTCTGCCATAGAGAAGGTTCTCTCTGTCAAAACATACTCGGAACGCTTTTTTTTTCTCTCATGAGCATAGATAAGTCGTAAGCTATCGCAAAATAAGTAGAGCTATAATTCTCAACTGAAATAGCGATAGCTTACGACGTATCTATGCTCATGAGAGAGAGAAAAAAGCGTTCCGAGTATGTTTTGACATAGAGAACCTTCTCTATGGCAGACGTTCCGAGTGTAGAACGGTGGAGAAAGGAACACAAAATGACTAAGGAATAATTCCAAACACCTCTACTTGGAGTAGATGGCAGCACGTGTATTCATGCGATCTGGCTCTCTCAGTCTTCTATCTGCGCACCATTTGTGACATCTGGGTTCGATTCTCGGGTAATACTCTTTTTTTTTTAATTTTCTTTTTCTCAATATTTTTTCTAAATAGGCTTACAATCGAAATTTTTTGCACATATCCTACTTTTTTATTGAATTAAATGGATTTTATATATAATGTTGTTTGTTAACAACAAAAATGACAAATCAATTTTCTATAAAAAAGGAATATATTTTACAATTAGTATTAAATTAAAATTATAATAAAAGTAATACAATAATAATATTATTACCTATAAATGATTTTAATGTCAATTATTCACTTCTTCAAACTATGTACACAATAACACAATTAAACAAAACTATTTATTCTACTTGACAACAGATAGGGACGCTGTTACATATATGTATATTTAACGCTCGCGCTGGGGCCATTGTAAAAGTGTGACATAATACAAGTTCTTTATTCATTATTTACAGATCCACACAAATGTCTACAAAGTAATGCAATTACTTCCACAATAAATGTACGTTTATTTTTTTTTTCCAGTACGCGAGTACAATTTTTGTGATGGTATGAATTGTAATAAATAAATATTATAAAAAAATGAAAAACCGACTTCAAAATATATAAAAATTCTTAAACAAGAAATGCACTAAAAAGTAACAAAATAATGGCGTATCCTTGCAGTATCTACAACTTACAAATTATTAGGATGATACAATGTACAACTATTGTTATTTTTGGAGTTGGTGTCAGCCAAGGAAATACTGGTACTATATACTATATTGGTACTTAGCAAAAAACGAGAATACCTTATGAAAATTATTTTTCAAATGAACTTTTAAACAATATACTCGAACTGTAACAATACCTAGCGACCTTTAAACTACAAAATACCAATACCAACTAAATCTTTTTAAAATTTTTACAAATTATTATTAATATTTATTTTCTTGACTGACACCAACTCCAAAAATAACAATAGTTGTACATTGTATCATCCTAATAATTTGTAAGTTGTAGATACTGCAAGGATACGCAATTATTTTGTTACTTTTTAGTGCATTTTTTGTTTAAGAATTTTTATATATTTTGAAGTCGGTTTTTCATTTTTTTATAATATTTATTTATTTCTCGCGTTTTAGTGATCTGAAGTTTGATAACTAATTTTATTTTCTTGAAAATGGTTAACCTTCCAAACGCGCTGCTCATATGAGGCAGCGCCGTTTAATATTAAAAGTTACTACATCATCCCTTTTTGCCCTTAAGGGTTGAAATTTTTTGCTTTTAAATGTAATAACAAAACTAAGTGAATTACTTTTTTCAACAGAAAAAAAATTATCAAAATTCGGTTAAATGTCACTATTTCATCCCCTATTTTCATCCTAAAGGGGTGAATTTTTTTCTTCAAATTGAAATGGGAACAATTTAAAGGTACGTTGTACGTAATAGAAACAAAATTTTCAAAATCGGGTTAGCCAGAAAAAATTTATAATATTATTTCATCTCTAATTTTTAACCCTTTATGAGTGGAGTTTTTTGTTTTAAAAATAGATAGGAGATTAATTTAAGGTTGTGTTCTACAAATAAAAAAAGAATTATCAAAATCGAGCTATCCAATAAGAAGTTAATATTTCATCCCTTTGTTTTCAACCCTTTAGAAGTGAAAGATTTCCCTCAAATTAAAACTGGACCCCACGAAAAGCACCAGCTTTCAAATAAAAAAAGAATTATCAAAATCGAGCTATCCAATAAGAAATTAATATTTCATCCCTTAGTTTTCAACCCTTTAGAAGTGAAAGATGTTCCTCAATTAAAATGGGAACACACGAGAAGCACTGGCTTTTAAATAAAAAAATAATTATCAAAATCGAGCTTTCCAATAAGAAGTTAGTATTTTATCCCATAGTTTTCAACCTCTTAGAAGTAAACGATTTCCTTCAAATTAAAATGGGACCATTCGGGAAGCACCAGCTTTCAGATAAAAAAATGTCAACAAAATCGCTTCACCCAGTCGGAAATGCTGAGGTAACAAACATAAAAAAAAAAAAAAAAAAAAAAAACATACAGTCGAATTGAGAACCTCCTCCTTTTTTTGAAGTCGGTTAAAAACAATCAAAATTATCAGTAGTCAACTGATGAAAGAGCGTTACTCTTGTCGGTTTGAGCAGTAGGATATGTACGAAAAATGTCGAATGTAAGCTTGTTCAAAGAAAATTTTGAAAAAATAAACGTACACTTACTATGGAATTAATTTCATTACTTTGTAGACATTTTTGCAGATCTGTAAATAATGAATAAAGAACTTGTATTATGTCACACTTTTACAATGGCCCCAGCGCGAGTGTTAAATATATAAAATCCATTTAATTCAATAAAAAAATAGGATATGTGCAAAAAATTTCGACTGTAAGCCTATTTAGAAAAAATATTGAGAAAAAAAAAATTTAAAAAAAAAAATGAGTACTACCCGAGAATCGAACCCGGATGTCACAAATGGTGCGCAATACACTTTGCCGGTCGTCTATCAGCTTATATGTATAAAACTCACACTTTAAAGATTATAAACGATGGCCAAACTTTTCAAATTTTTAACCCTCAATATCTCAGGAAGGGCTGCGTATAAGGTTTACTTAGTACAGTTTAGCTACTTTAGCTACAGTTTACTTAGTACCAGTACCCCTACAAAGTCACGTAGCTTAACTCGATTGCGGGTTGCTGGTGTCTCCTTGTTAGTAAAATCGCTCACCTTGCTCTCATCCCAAATTACATTTTCCAAATGGCCAAGGAAATAATAAAAGTAACTGTTTTGAAGTGATGAGAGTCATCAAACGTCCATTATTTTTAAACTTTTTTAATAGTTAGTAACAAGGGATTGTTTTCATTTACGAAGAATTATTTTTAACAACTCGCAGGAATGCTCCTTTCACGTTTAATGTCATTGTGTGTTCAAAGTTATCCCGTCAAACATCCACTCGTATTTTCTATTGCTACGGTCCGTCAAAGACGGAGACGGGCGCCTTCTTTTAGTTTAGCTTTTGAAAGGCGTGAAAACTTTTGGCAGAGATAGGTACCTACTTGAAACATGGTCCATCTTCAGGCAAAGCTTTTAGAAACTGTTTTATGAGGCCTTAGTTTAACTATAACAACGTATCTAATAAATGAGAAAAAATTAAACGTGATTGAGCTTTTTAAGTACCATTTTTGAAATTTTTACTTTAAAATACATAGAAATACTTAAAGTATTTTTAGTCAAAAAATTGTTTAACCACTGCCCTATATTTATGAACTATGAATAAGAAACATAATGACGTTTTTAATTTTATAGTTAAACGCAAATATTGCCCCTAACAATGAAAACGTAGCATTATTATATATTGCAAAGTAAAAGAAACTCATATCGTTTTATCCTTTAAGTACAGCCTGTACATTCCACACAGAAAAACGAAAATCAAAAAAGTTTTCATAAAAAACTCGTAATGATTGGTTATAAAAGAATGGGCAAATGAATGAGATTTTGTAATTGTAAAATATCTTAATTGGGGGTGCCAATTTCACAAAGCTATAGTCTTGTCCAACAATAAACTGTACCTATTTATTGAAACTTTCAAAAGGTCCACAATTAATTACGTAGTCAAACTTTGAGTGTGTGTAGGCTATATGGAAGACAAATGACAATGTTTTTAACATTTTGTTTTTTTTAAATTTAGTTCCGGGCTTTTATTTCCAAATCTACTTCCGAATGTTCATCTTTAAGAGGGAGAACATTATTTTCGTGTGCTGCTTCGGTGTTTCCTGCTGGATCATCTCGTTTGCATCCCGCTGAATAAATAAATGATAAGTGGATATTTGTCGAATTTTTCTAGCTTTAATTCCAATTAAAGTAGTTTACTTAGTTACCTTTATCAAGAATATTAATCAAATTAGATAGTTTTTTTTTCTTGTATACCTACGTACAAGTAAACTAAAATTAAATTGGGAAAATTTTTTTTCTGAAAATAATGTTTCAGTTTATACTACAAATTAATACTTGACTAAATTTTATCAATAAGTGTCAATTAAAAATACCAATTTAGAACTCATTGAGATTTCTTTATAATATATCAAAGAAATATTTAAACATATACTTAAACATTAATTCCGCTTCTGTTCATGGTTTGTGTGGTTTTTTTTTAAGTATAATAGGTACATGCTAATTTGATATTTAAGTGCCAATTTAAAAGCGCATTGTAACTTTTTTGTCCTTAAGTAGTTTTTTGATTTTTGTGTGTTTAGTTTTTAAGGGTTTTTAAGACATCGTTGTCTTATTTTATCTTGAATTAATCATTTTGTAATTGTATTTTAATTTAGTAGTTTTAAGTAGTTTTAATTTTACTAATGACAGTTCTGTGACCAAAAACCTGATCAAGGTTCTTCCAGAAGACTGCATTAACACGATGCAGCAATGCATTGTTAATTTATTGAATCATAAGTTCATTTTATGAACATCGATTTGTGATTGCTCAAGGATGATGATTTTTCAGATCCTGGACGCATAACGTATTTTAATTGTTTTCTGTTATTTTTATTATTTTTAGTAAGTACCCATTTATAAGCAAAAAAGTTTCATCAACACACTTTAATGCCTTCAATTCCTTAAGAAACTTGTTTTAAGTATAGTAAAACCCAATTTTTTAATATATTTATTTTTTGGTTAACTTAATTTTATACTTAGAAATTTACCTTATACTATTCATGACTCATTTTACTCCATAAGTGATCCATAACTTTTTTGTAGTATTCTAAGAATTGATTTCTCCTATTTGTCCAAGTATCTACATTCTACATGTTTAATTTTTCCTCCAATTTTGTTGTTTTTATTTTTTTAAATATTTAGTTATTTCTCCCTCACTAAATTATATATGGAGAGGAGCGTGTAGCCGTATACCAATTTTTTCAACCCCTTTAAGTGTTTTGTTTGATTGAAATTTATTTCAAAGTTTGTACAATTTTTTCCATATTCAATCTCTCCTTTTTCTCTACTCTCACGTCTCACTTGCCACTCCTCTATCTATATAGTACTATACTACATGTAGTACCTATGTTGTAGATGTTAACTAGTCTACATTAGAAGGTTTTCCCGTAAGTTAGAATAGATAGTGACTTAACAACTCATCATTCCGGGACATAATCATATTCCCAAATTATGCCAATACTCATAAAACTCATTTTAAAATATTTTTATTACCGGCTAGTTACAAGTCCCGTAGAAGGGATGGCTACTTAACAACTCACTGTCCCAGGACATAATTTTTTCCGAATATATTTCTGGATATATTTAGCTTCTTTTCAATCCTTCAACTCCGTCCTGTTTGAAAGTTGTGACGAAAGCAATACATCTGAGCATTCTCATACATTTCATTTAAGAAATTGGGAATTGAGATTGGATTTGTTGAGAACTTAATGTAGTTTAATCTGTCTACATGTTCTCGATGAATTACCCTTAATAACAAGGATTTTTACCATGATATTTACCACTTATTTGACTGGGTGTATATCTGTGTATAATTTCTTGTAACTGAGAGTATGTTAGTGAATTGTTGTTTGTACATTTTCTTAAATATTTGTTGTTAAATATTGAAACTTAAAAACGCAATACCTATTAATGTTATTGTACATTTTTATTGTATTGACATTTGGATGCTTGGTGCGAGTGCGATTTCTTATAATTTATAAGCTCTTGCATAAGCTTTATTATAGAATAGAAAACCACGAAATGAGATATAGCGCTACATTTACAAATTGTTGTAATACACAAATGTACTTGCATAACTCAATTTATTGTAGTTTGTATATTTTCTTAAGTATTTCGTGAAAATATTGAAAATTAAAAACGCAATCACTTACATACACTACAACATGACATGAGAACAGGATTTTATCAGCCTTCGATTTCATTCCATTTTTTTATTAGTTTTACGTTCCTTTTTTTTTATGTGATAGTAATTTAAATCATTGACTTCCAGTTGATTGAAACTTTTTTTTTTAGTTTTAATTTTTTTTTATTTGTTGTTTTTCTATCTTGTAAGTAGCTTTTAAGGAAGTTGTGTATTTGTCCTGGCAAGGTTTCTTCCAAAACGCAATCTTTGAATTAAACGATTTATAATTGTGTAGGGTAATCCCGAACACACCACGTAGTTTTAATTTTATTATAATGACAGTTCTGTGACCAAAAACCTGATTAAGGTTCTTCCAGAAGACTGCATTAGAACGATGCATCAGTGCATTGTTCATTTATTGAATCAAGTTCATTTTATGAACATCGACTTGTGATTGCTCAAGGATGATGATTTTTCAAATCCTGGACGCATTACGTATTTTAATTGTTTGAATTTTTGCGTTTGTATGTGTGTGTGGGTGTGGGTGGGTGGATGTTTCGTGTGATTTAAATTTTTATGTACTTATTATTTTGTTCTGTTTTTCGCTTATTGTGGCATTAAATCCGATGCATCATATTCACTTATTTTAATTTTTCAAAATTTTTTTCTAGAGCATATGTTGGCATTGGCGGTCATCAAATTGAGATTTGAAGGAAGCTCGATATCAATCAAGACCACAAGGGATAATTACGGTTGGGGGCTACCATGCATTATTATCAATTGGCCTGAGAATTGTACATGTTTTCAAACCCTTAAAACGGTATCAAAATCTGTTGAATAAGCTGGACTTTTGTTTTTTATAGTATTTCTTTCAATCTTTTACTAAATATATGGTATAGGTATTACATTTGTTTTATATTTATTGGTTCTTTTTCCTAGCTTAAAACTTTCCCTTTTCTTTAAATGGTTCTCGATACTTTTGTGAGCATACACATATTTGTTCTGTTGTAAGCTATTTATATGTAATATAAATAATTTACTATTTATAATTTATTATTTTATTTAATGGGCGTACATTAAATATTGGTTGGCCTTTAGGAGGAGAGTGCTGAACAGAATCAAATATAATCTCACTTTGCGGGAGGGGGTGGGTATCGTCGAATATCCCGTTTTATATTCCCGAGTTTCCCGTTAGAAACAGTGTTAAATAACGACAAAATGGAGTGATTTAAGTAAAAGTTGTTTATTTTTTTTAACATTTATTATTATTTCATTATTAGGCAATAATTTTTTTTTTTTTGGTTTGAAAATTATGTTTTCTTAGAAAAATCCGAAGCATTTACATTAGATTTCACCTGATATTGGTTAACGAAGGAGGGAGTGCGGTAAATCTCCAATAACGGCTCAGGTATAAAACGATTGTTCCCTTAATTGAAAAAATTAAGGGGGCCTATACTAATGGCAATTAGATTGAATAAAAAAGTTGAATAGACCTGGACTCATAAATGAAATGGCGATTGCATTATATTGCATCTGAGATTGTGTTGCACTGATTGGTGCTGCGAATAGTCAAAGTGGTGAGCATTGAACTATTCCGACGTTGGCTATAGGCCCACCTTTTAATGACAATTACCATAATCCTGTTCAAAGCGGACTTGAACGGGGTGGTGAGTAGAAAATTCGTTCACGAAGAAAAAATTAGCAGGTTATACCCCCTATCTAATTATTCTTTTCCAACCAAAAGAATTTTTGGTTTCATCGAATTATGAAAAATATATTCCCTCGCAAATCCGTGATTCGAGGGGAAACATCTCTGACCCCACCTCCACTTCCCCTGTCAGTGTGTAAGCTTTCTGTAATCTACTTTTTCTTGCAAAATCCAAGGATAGTCAAAGAATGGTCATAAAATAATTACAGCATACAAGCATCACCTGACGCCTAATGCTACTAATAATTGTATGATTGGGTATAATAAAAAAATAAAAAAAGCATTCCTGTTAAATGTAATATTAATATTCAAAATATTAATTTCATATGTCACAGTGCCAACTTCGTAAATAACTGACACAATTTAGTGACAATTTTTTTAGGTTGGTACTACTATCGCTTATGACGCGTATCTAATTACACGGAATTTATTCAAATGTCTAATTGATCATTTTAAAAAGCTTTTTTAAAATTTTTTGCGTGAGTATTGATAACGAAACTCAACCGTTTTTCGCAAGGTGACGCAATTTAGTGACATTTTTTTAGGTTGGTACTACTATCCCTTATGACGCGTATCGAATTACACGGAATTTATTCAAATGTCTAATTGATCATTTTATAAATTTTAAAAAGCTTTTTTAACATTTTCTGTGTGAGTATTGATAACGAAACACAACCGTTTTTCGCAAGGTGACGCAATTTAGTGACATTTTTTTAGGTTGGTACCACTGCCCCGTATGACGCGCTCTGTGACGCGTCTTTACACGAAATGTATTCAAAGCGACCATTTTGAATTCATACATTCGGCATTTTGAGTGCAAATATTAAAATGGCAAGTAGTCTTTATGGTAAGTAAATCAAAGCTACTAATGGAACAAATGAATGTTTTATGTCCTTCTGACAAATTGACGAATCCTTGATCGATACAATAAAAATCTTTAGTAAATTAGATTGATTGGCAATTAATTTTTTGGAGGGACAAAATGTCAACGTTAACTCTGTTCCAGGACTATAATTCGTAAAAATAATCCATAAAATGCCCCAGTCTCGATCTATTTATTTGTTTAGGGCAACCTAAAAAGTTGTTAACATAAATATATCTGTCCGTATCAAAAGAAAAACCTTGTAGGTCTTTGTTAAGAAATTAACTTTTTTTTAGCGTCAACTGGAGAAGACATGGGGCCCATGGACCTCATGGAAGAGCCAATAATGGATACTAGTAAGTATATTAAAGTAACATTTTTTTGTCTTCCTTACAAATTGACAAATCATAAAATAAATTTTTGCTGTCACATTAGAAATATTCTACATGTCGTTAAACTACATAATAGGGGCCATCCATAAATTACGTCAAACGAATTTTAGGACTTCTTAACCCCTACCCTGTTTTTGTCACAGGTTGTCACGTTTTTAGAACCCCCTCCCCTTGATGTGAAGTCACACATTTACAATTTTATGCATTGATTTAAAAATAATGATAATAAAAAAAAAATCGTATCTCACTGGCAAGATACATTGACCAAGAAATAAGAAAGAGTGAAGAACTGTTTCAGTTTAGGTCGAGGGTCGACAAAGCAGGCTAGATATAAGCGCTCGTCAAGAAAATGGCTGTGCTGGATGCACGGAACAAACCTGCTGAAACATTTCTTCACTCACTCTTACCTCTTGGCTAATGTGTCTTGCTCTTTGTCTGTCGGTCAATGTTTGAGCATCGCCATAGCTGGTCGATTGGAACAAACCTATAACATGATAGTGATAGTGCTAAAGTACTAAATAGATACCAATAGATCGCGTTCGTAAATTTTTAGTTTTTTTCACATATAAATTTCGAGTTTTGTGTTTTAAATAATAAAGATTTTGACCCCTCTGCCACTTGTCACACATAATATCACATTTTGGTAATGCCCACACCCCTTTCACATGTGACGTAATTTATTGTTGACCCCGTATAGTAGGTGTTATCCTTCTAACAAATTGATGAATCCTTACAAACAATAAAAATAAATAGTATAAAGTGTAATACATTTGGCTTTTCTTAAAGTATTTGTCGCCAATTCTGTTCTTCACTTGAAAAACTTAAAAACATAGAATTTAAGTACTGAAGGAAACATTAGTAATAACCTGTTTGATGTAATGTAACCACTTTTTGTATGTCTGTCTGTCTGTCACACGAAAAATGTTCTACTAAACGTCAAAATTAAAAAAATTAAATGTATTTTTTTTTTCAAAAAAAATTGAAGATCTCGAGGGAATGAACCAGAACAATGCTGGAGATGATCAATGTACAGGTAATTACAAAATAAAATTTTTTTTATCTTTATGTTCTCCTCAATAATTGAATCCTTGATACATACAATGAACTTTCTTAGTATAAATGTTACCTAATCCATTTGTTTATTCCTTAGAGCAAAAGTTTGTACTGAACTCTGGTTATGAATAAAAATACCTAAAAACAGAAAACATTATTAATAACATGCTTGATGTACCTAACCTTAAAACAGTGGCGAATTCAGGGAGAGGTCATGGGGGTCATTACCCCCCATCAAGCTTTTTCTTACATTAAAAAAAAATTACGTTAATTAATCAAATGTCTAATAAATATTAAACTCAATAGAAATTTGGTTGTTTGGCTTGCTCTCCCTTCCCTTAGCGTGCTCTCTTAAACCGAAATAGTGACTTTCGACTACAAATAGTGACTATTCACCACAAAATAGTGAATAGTCACTATTTCGATTTAAGAGAGTGAATACCGACGATAGTATCAATTGTTAACCGACTTCAAAAAAAGGAGGAGGTTCTCAATTCGACTGTATTTTTTTTTAATGTTTGTTACCTCAGCATTTCCGACTGGGTAAAGCGATTTTTATTTGAAAGCTGGTGCTTCCCGAATGGTCCTATTTTAATTTGAAGGAAATCGTTCATTTTCAAGGGGTTGACAACTAAGGGATGAAATATTAACTTCTTTATTGGATAGCTCGATTTTGAAAATTATTTTTTTATTTGAAAGCTAGTGCTTTTCGTGTGGTCCCATTTTAATTTGAGGAAAATCTTTCACTTCTAAAGTGTTGAAAACTAAGGGATGAAATATTCACTTCTTATTGGATAGCTCGATTTTGATAATTCTTTTTTTATTTGAAAGCTGGTGCTTTCCGTGGGGTACTGTTTTAATTTGGGGGGAATCTTCCACTTATAAGGGGTTGAAAAACTAAGGGATGAAATACTAACTTCTTATTGGATAGCTCGATTTTGATAATTCTTTTTTTATTTGTAGAACACAACTTTAAATTAATCTCCTATCCATTTAAAAAAAAAAAACTCCGCTCATAAGGGGTTAAAAATTAGGGATGAAATATCATTATAAATTTTTCCTGGCTAATCCGATTTTGATAATTTTGTTTCTATTACGTACAACGTACCTTTAAATTATTCACATTTCAATTTGAAGAAAAAAATCCACCCTTTAAAGATGAAAATAGGGGATGAAATAGTGACATTTAACTGAATCATCGAATTTTGATAATTTTTTTTTCTGTTGGAAAGATTAATCCACTTAGTTTTGTTATTACATTTAAAAGCAAAAAATTTCAACCCTTAAAGGCAAAAAGGGATGATGTAGTAATTTTTAATATTAAACGGCGCTGCCTCATATGAGCAGTGCGTTTAGAAGATTTAACCATTTTCAAGAAAATAAAATCAGTTATCAAACTTCAGATCACTAAAACGCGAGAAATAAATAAATATTATAAAAAAATGAAAAACCGACTTCAAAATAAATAAAAAATCTTAAACAAGAAATGCACTAAAAAGTAACAAAATAATGGCGTATCCTTGCAGTATCTACAACTTACAAATTATTAGGATGATACAATGTACAACTATTGTTATTTTTGGAGTTGGTGTCAGTCAAGGATATACGACTATATTGGTACTTAGCAAAAAACGAGAATACCTTATGAAAATTATTTTTCAAAAGAACTTTTAAACAATATACTCGAACTGTAACAATATCTAGCGACCTTTAAACTACAAAATACCAATACCAACTAAACCTTTTTAAAATTTTTACAAATTACTATTAATATTTATTTTCTTGACTGACACCAACTCCAAAAATAACAAAAGTTGTTCATTGTATCATCCTTATAATTTGTAAGTTGTAGATACTGCAAGGATACGCCATTATTTTGTTACTTTTTGGTGCATTTCTTGTTTAAGAATTTTTATATATTTTGAAGTTGGTTTTTCATTTTTTTATTTTATACATTCAAATGGCAGTTTTCTCTTCTCTATAATATCAATTTTTATTTTAAAACGTATGTAGGCCTATAGGACTTTGACAATATTAACCATCGTGGAATTTCTTACATTTATAACATTGATGCAGGTTGTCTGCTAAATAACTAGTAAAAGATACAAATCTATTAGTTAATGTTTTTAACTAAGAAACGCATTAAAACACGTTTTTGAGAGATATATTTTCAAAAAAATTCCGAAGGAGGGTCCCGGACTCAACCCCCCCTCCCCGTTAGGGGGGTATCGCTACAAACCACGGTAGTAACCCCCCCCCAAGCTACTTTCTAAATCCGCCATTGCCTTAAAATATTTGATATAACATTTATCTATCTGTCTGTCGCAAGAAAAAAAATTCTACCAGTTGTTCAATCTACATTTTCTTTTTAGGGACATTGGAAGAAATCGTGAAGGAGGATCACATCGGGAATGAAAACGGCACAAGTAGTACAGGTAGATTCAAAAAAACATGTTTTTGTCCTTTTTAATACTTAATTGTCGAATCCTTGATACATATACAATGAACTTTCTTACTATTAAGGTGCGATTTCATGTTAACGCCCGATTTTCAGCGTCCCACAATATATATTTGGTCGCGTGGTACGATTGCGATTGTCAGGATAAAAATCGCTGAAAGTATTTTTCCGATTTTAGCTTTATCGCTGGATTTTATCTCGCATTGGTAAAAATCGTACTTCGGGGCCAAATTTATCATTGACGCTAGAAATCAAGCGTCAACATAAAATCGCACCTTGAAGGTTATCCATTTTTCATTTCTGGGAGTAAAAAATTTTCCGTGTTAACCAATAGATTGTCCTGAAGGAGAAACTTGTAATAATCTCTAGGACATGACCTTAAAAATGTAGTATAAGTATATTCATGTGTATATGTGTCTGTCTGTCACAAAAATATTCTCGCAATAATTTTTTTTTTTTTTTAGTCATATTACAAGAATGCCTAGAAACGAATCGTAAGATGGATCGAGTCGAAAAAATTTTTGGTAATTAAAAAGAAACATGTTTTTGTCCTTTTAAATAATTAGCGAACCCTTGATACATACTACAAACATTAATAGTATATATAACGAATTCATTTATCATTTCTTCGGAAAATTTGTCCTTATCTGTGTTTCTGGGATAAAATCTTTAGAATACTTAATTGATTGTCCTGAAGGAGAAATTATGAATAACTTGTTTGACGTAACCTTAAAAGTTTGTGATATAAATTAATTTTTTTTTTTTAGAAAATCTTGAAGAGTTTCAAGAAGAGGATGACGATGGCCAGGACTGGAATGGAGGGGACACGGGGGCTGGTAATTGCACATTTTTTGTCCGTTTTAATTATTGACGAATCCTTGATATATACTACAAGTAGATATACAACGAACTTTTAACAATTATCCATTTATTATTTCCTGGAGTAAAATTTATACTCAACTGCGTACTTAAGTTAAATCAACTAAGAACAAGCAAAAGAGTAAACTGGAGAAAACCTGTTTAACCGACTTCAAAAAAAAAAGAAGGGGGTTCTCAATTAGACTGTATTTTTTATGTTTGTTGTACCTCAGAACTTTCGGCTGGGTAAACCGATTTTGATGATTCTTTATTTATTGGAAAGCTGACGCTTTCCATGTGGTCCCATATTAATTTGAAGTAAAACTTTCACTTCAAAAGGGTTGAAAAATAAGGGATATTATCTTTTTACTAGCTAACCCAATTTCGAATTTTTTTTTCTATTACGTACATTATACCTTGAAGTTCACATTGAAATTTGAAGAAAAAAATCCAACCTTAAAATTTTCTGATATAAATTCATTTTTTTTTTTTTTAGATAATATGGACGGAATTGAAGAAGGGAATGACGGTGATGACGACGAGAATGAAAATGAAACAAGTACAGGTATATAACTGCATTTTTTTTCTATTACGGACATTAAGTATATCTTGAAATTCGCATTTCAATTTGAAGAAAAAAATCCACCCTCTAAGGATGAAAATAGGGGATGAAATAGTGACGTTTATCTGAATCATAAAATTTTGATGATTTTTTTCTATTACATTTAAGAGCAAAATATTTCAAATCTTAAAGGCAAAAAGGGATGATGTAGTAACTTTTTACATCTAAACGGCGCTGTTTTATATGAGCGCCGTTAGTAGTTAAGGCTACCCATATTCAAAGAAATAAAATCAGTTATCAAACTTCAGATTCATTAAAAATCGAGAAATAAATAAAAGTTATAACAAAATGAATAACCAACATCAAAATAAATAAAAAATTTTAAACAAAAAATGCACTAAAAAGTAAACAAATAATTGCCTATCCTTGTGTTGGCAACTTACAATCAATTTATCAACTACAAATCATTACCAAAATATTTATTTAGAGTTCACTTGAGCAAAATTTTTTTAATATATATATAAACTACTCAAAGGCAATCAAATTATATGGATGATTTAATGTACAACTATTGCTATTTTTGGAGTTGGTGTTAGCCAAAGAAATATGACAATATAGTTACCTAGTTACCTACTAGTACGAGTATATTGGATAAAAGTTCATTTGGAAAATAGATTTAATAAGGTATTTTCGATTATCACTAGGTAACTATATTGTCGTATTTCCTTGGCTAAAACCAGCTCCAAAAATAACAATAGTTGTACATTACATCATCCTAATAATTTGATTGGCTTTAAGCAATCTATAGGTACATATAATTAAAAAGTTTTGCTTAGGTGAACTCTAAATATGTTGCTAATGATTTGTAGTTGATAAATTCAATCTAAGTTGTAGACACAAAGATACACCATTATATTTTTACTTTTTAGTGCATTTTTTGGTTAAGGATTTTGATTTAATTTGATGATGGTTTTTCATTTTATTAAAATTTTTGTTTATTAATCACCCGTTTGATATAACCTAACTATTTTTGACATGACCATGTGTCTGTCTGTCACATGAGATACGTTCTTAACTTATGTCGTTAAATACAGATTTTCTTTTTTAGAAACTTTGCCTGATGATGGGGAGGATAACGACCCAAATGAAGATGAGGGTGAGTTAATTTATTGGAAATACAAAGTAACAATATTTAGCTTCCCTACCTATTGGCTTCAAGTGGTACTGGGTTCGATTCCCGTTGAATGCTAGACTTAAGACCCTAGATCTAAGATAAAATTGACCAACAGAAATTTTCTCTGTTAAGACAGTCGTGGTATGACTTTAGATGTTAAAGCGACTTAAAACACCCAAAAAAAAAACTTTGCTTTTCTCACAAAGTGTTGAATTCTTAATCTATACAACGAACTTTCATCGTATTTTAATTAATTTACTTAGCATTTATTTGAGTATAATTGTTTTTCTCGGTGCCAAAGTTAAAATCCTTTAAAAATTTAAATATCCTGATTCCTAGATTAAACATTTATAAATACAATTTACCCGATAAAAATGCGATAGACATATTCGAGCCGACAAAATCGCGAATTTTATTTTCGACAAAATCGCGAACATCCTACCATTTACATAATGCAATTGTGTGAAAATAATAAAACAAAACAAAATACCAATTTCTTTGAGGTAGCTCTGTATGTTGTCAAATTAAATGAAATGTTGCAAATTTTCCAGAAAATTCACTTATCACTTTTCTGAAATAGTCAACTTTAAGAAGATTTATTAATGATCTGATTCATTGTTACTTGTGTTTGAAATTTAGTCGGCGCGATTTGGACGTCGCGGTTTTGTCGGTTAATGTATGTTCATCATGTTTTGGTCGAGTTGATAATTTTTTAGTGTAACCTTAAAATTTATTGCTATATTTGTCTCACGTTTGTCACATGATATTGTGATACATGTCGGTAAAATCAGATTCCTTTATTTTCTTAGAAAACCCTTCTGACGACTCTCAGCCAGAGGACGATGCAAATAATTCATTAACCATTTATGATGATATAAATGGGACTATTACTACTCCACCGCTGAGAGCCATCTATATAGTGCCGATCGTAATCAACAACATTCAGACAACGGTGGAAATTTATCAATGTGTTGAGGCTCCCACCGTATTGTTAATTTTAGGAGGCCGGAACCCGGTGGTAAACGTGAATTATTATCGCGCAATAAAATCCTCTTCGGCAACGTGTGTTCCAACTGTACATCTTACTGGTGATTACCAATTGGGCGTCATAGCTGCAGCCCATTTATGTCTTAAACTCAATAAAGAAGTGAATCTTGTGGTTAACATGGAATTCGACGAGGAGCAAAACATACTGCAAGCAATGATTCAGTCGTTGATCATGCTTGTGGATGAACATCCATTGAAATTTTAATTTTTCCACATCCTCTTTCAACAATAAAATAAATAATCCAAAAATGTAATAACAAAACATAATCGTCAAATAAAAGCAAATTTTTCAATTTTATGTCCATTTCTAAAGGGTTGAAATAAAGGGATGATTAACTTTTTATTAGAGACATGATTTGGTTATTATTTTCTCTTGGACAGAGAATATTTATTAATGAATCTCATTTAATTCTAGGTAAAAAAAAAACTCTAGGTACTCATTAAGGGATGATAATTTTCAATAGAATTATCTGATTTTTCTTTTTAGACAGAAGGTATTCTTCTAAGTTGGTGTTATTATATTTAATAGTAAGAGTAAAAGTCTTAGCTATACCACGGAGCTCTACATTAGACTAGTTTTAGTTATTATTTTTTTTTTCTCCGCTTTATGAATTCACATTCAGTCCCTGGACATTAAGCAAATATGATGAATAACAGGTGGGAAAGACCGCACCTCCTAAAATGTGTACCGTAAGGTGTTAGTGGTTCTCTGAAAGGTAGCTCCAGAAATGAGACGCGATTCAGCCTTCGGTGGTGGCCGGAATTATCCAGAAGGTTGACCATCAGATATTTGAGATGTTCGTCCACCCGAGTCAAAATTGTAGACCTATTTTGGCCCTAAAATGGATCATTTACCCTCTTTTGAACCTACAAAGAGTAAAATGAACCTCATCTCGACAAAAACGATATTCCATCGTCTTCATTTTAACCTACATGAAATTTTTTTTATATTTTGTGAACATTTCTTTGCCCCAAAAAAAGGTTTATGATTATAAAACATAAAATATGGTTGTAAATTTCCTTTTGTTTTACAATACCTATTGCAAATATAATTACTAATAACCCAAATTTTTGATTTCTCTCTTTTCTATACTTAGATGCTTCGTATAATATTGTGTATTCTTGTATCCATTACTGGTTTGATCCTTAATCCTGTTCACTCTTGTTCATTTTTACTCAGGTTTAGTCTCTTGTTAACCGTTCGAGTGCTGGACGAGTTATTATACAACAATTGAATAAACTTATTTCACTATTTGACTATTTTTCAATATTGTCTATATATCAAAAGGCCTAAAAGCGTAAATGTAAAAAATTTAAAAGTGAAAAAACCGACTTATAAGGAAATGGGTAACGAAATTTGCTTTAATTTATTATTTTAAAAGTTATCAGAGAGATGTTATACAATTAAATAAAATTTCTAAAGAAATGCACATGGTTGGGTATATTGTAGATTATAATAAAAGGAAATCCTGGAAAAAAAGAATGGCAATGGCGACAATAGAGGAGCTGGTAAACAAGGACAAGGAAATAAAGAATTAAGAACTGATATTTATAATATTCTTATTACTTCTAAATTTATCGCTAATATTAATGAAATTTTTTTATATAATGAAAAAAAAAACAAAGTATCAAAATAAAGATCTTAATTTTTTTGAAAAAACCCTACCAATAAAACAATAAAAGAGAGTGATAAAGAAAGAGTGATAAAGAAAGAGTGGAGAAAAGAGAGAGAGAGAGAGATTCATTAGATAGTTTTGCTGTCGACCTCGTTTGAGCCTAAACATTGTATTTTGCCCGATAAATGTCACTTGTAGGTTCAAATGAGTTCTAAAATTCACATGCAAATGGTCCTCTTGTCAATCTACTTGAACCTCTGAATAGCCTAGATTTTGAGGTCTAAAATTTCGACTCGGATATGATACAATTACTTAACGGAACTTATTTTAATGAACTTTTGTTAAAGATACCTCAGATCTTAACGTGTTGAATACCATTTATCTTAAAAAAAATGCACGGTTCCTGTAGGATAACTACGAATTTACTCTACTAAAATAACTGAACGGTATAATTGACATTTGAAATGAAAAATGCTCAAGTCTAAAAGAACATTTTATATTTAAAATTGTATAATAATCAACCTGTAAGATAGCTAATATCTCTTCCTAGACAAGTAGTTTTTAGGATTTTGATTTTTGATGAATTAACTTTGGAACTAAAGGCTGAAGTATCTATCATCTTTTTCTGTTAAAATAGATTAATTTTTAAATTACATTGTTAAGGTAGGGAATCAATTTATTAATCAACTAAATTTAGATACTCTCAGCAAAGCGAGCGGGTATCAGCTAGTTAGTTATATTATGTTATTATTTTATTTAGTGGGCGTACATTAATTTTGGTCGGCCTTAAGGAAGAGAGGGGGCTGAACTGAAACTAATAATATCTCACTTTGCGGGAGGGGATGGGTTTCGTCTAATATCGCGCTTCATATTCCCGAGTTTCCCGTTACACTAATGGCCTATACTAATGGCAATTAGATTGAGTGAAAAAGTAGAATAGTCCTGGACTCATGAATGCAATAGCGATTGCATTATATTGCATCTGAGATTGTGTTGTACTGATTGGGGCTGCAAATAGTCAAAGGGGTGAGCATTGAACTATTCCGACGTTGGCTAGGACCACCCTTTAATGATAATTACCATAATCCTGTTCAAAGCACGGACAATATTTTTACCTGGCAAATCAAACTTTAGTCCTTTGAAACGGTACAATGAACATAAAAAGTCCTTAATTTAAAAGTACCTGCAACATCTTATCATTCATATTTTCCTAGAGTTTAAAGTCGACGAGAAAAGCTAGAGATGAGAAAATATCTAGGGACGTTATCTTCCTTCTGTAATTCCTATTTCTTCAAAATTCTACAAATATATACAGCGGATTAAGACGGGGTAGAAAATTCGTTCAGTAAGAAAAAATTAGCAGGTCGTCCCCCATCTCTAATTATTTTTTTCAACCAAAAGAACCTTTAATTTTTTTTGAATTATGAAAAATATTTTCTCTCACTGTTCAAATATTAAAGTTTGTCGTAAAAAATTCCTCTCTTTTACCAATGTTGTTGTTACTTATTGACTTGTTAATTGTGAAGGCTAAGAAAAGGTTGTATATTCAATATTGTGTGAGAATGTTTTCGATTTCTAATCATGGGGTGACTTTTGTATTTAATGCTCACTTATTGTTGGGAGCAACATTTGAATGTGGGAAGTTGGGATCATAAATCATGGAGTTTCTGGTCCCTTTATTTTGGTTTTATGACTCATGTAAATTCAGATTATTTCCAAATATTATAAGAGCTAGTTAGTCGTATAAAACAACCTCAACGTGTAAGGACATATCTTTCGAAATACTCCTGAAATAAAATATAATTTTTTATATTTTAAAACTGTGTAGTTATTAAAAGAAATATAAACCACAATCCAGAATATCGAATAATTCCAACAGGTTATGGAGAACCCAGTTTACGCAGTTGAATAAATAAAAAAAATTTAATAGAAATAAAAATATTTAAGTGAAATCAATTTTAGTTGGTGCTACAGTTTAAGTGAGTGGTTTAAGTGTTTCTTGGTGACAATTTTAATTGATTATATTGGGAATTTGAAATAAACTTTTAATTAATAAACCAATATGGAAAATTCCAAAATCAAAAAAACATTCAATCTTTCAACGGTGAAAATTAGAATATTTGGAAAATTAGAATCTGAAGTTTTCTAAATGAACTTGAAGTGATTCATGTGATCGATAATCCGGTAAACCACCAGCCCCTGACAATAAGTGGGAGAAATCGGAATCAACCGCGAAAAGCGTTTTGATTGAGTATTTGTCCGATTCGTAATTAAATTATGTGAAACCAGAATCTTCGACAAAACAGATTTTTCCCATACGAGTCTTAGGGAATCATCAAAATTCAATAATGAAAATCTTGATACAAGTTAAAAGGTACTTCATGTGGAGCGAAAAATAATGATGTAACAAAGATACGATATTGAGTTTTGCAAACATCAAAAAACCATCGCGGAATTACTAAGCAAAAATAAAAGTAAAAATATAATAAGAAAATTCATCTAAAGTGTTATTATTGTGGAAGAATAGGACATTATAAAAATGAGTGCCACTATTTTTGAAAAAAAAATCAATGATGGAAAATCAAAGACAACCCAAAGCATCCAAGGCTGAACTACAGGAGGAAATTCCATTTGCATTTACGGTTGGAAACGTCCAGTCAGAAAATGGTGGAAACTAAATTTCGTTGTTACTGGATTCGGGAGCGTCCGACCATCTCATAAATCGGGAAGATCTAACCGACACATTTACATACTGGACGACGCACCCATCAAAATCTCAGTTGCAAGAAGTGGAGCCTTAATTACTGCAACGAAAAGAAGGACCATCGTCGTAACCAGCAATATGGGAATCCAAAGAAAAAAATTGAAAACGTATTACACAGCCCTGATGAACCGCACAATCTGTTATCTGTTTTCAAAATTCAGCAAGCAGAATACTCGGTAAACTTCTGGGAATCTGAGGTGAAAATTAAGCCATCATGGTAAGACTGTGATGACAGGTAATCCGCAAAATAATTTATTAATACTAAACGGGGGTTTTCTTTGAATAAACTAAATAAAAATTAATTTATCCTTTAATTAGGTATAATAAAAAAAAAACATTCCTGTAAATGTAACATTAATATTCAAAATATCAATTTCATATGTCACAGTGCCAACTTCGTAAATAACTGAGGCAATTTAGTGATAATTTTTTTTGGTTGGTACTACTAAACTTAATGACGCGTATCTAATTACACGGTATTTATTCAAATGTCTAATTGATCATTTTAAAAAATTTAAAAACGTTTTTAATATATTCTGTGTGAGCATTGATAACGAAACACAACCGTTTTTCGCAAGGTGACGCAATTTAGTGACATTTGTTTTAGGTTGGTACTACTGCCCCGTATGACGCGCTCTGTGACGTGTCTTTACACGAAATGTATTCAAAGCGACCATTTTGGATTCATACGTTCGACATTTTGTGTGCGAGAAGTACAATGGCAAGTCGTCTATTTGGTACGTAAATCATAGCCACTAATGGAATAAATTAATATTTTATGTCCTTCTGACAAATTGACGAATCCTTGATCGATACAATAGAAATCGTTAGTCAATTAGATTTAATTCACAATTCATTTTTTGGAACTACAAAGTGACGACGTTAACTTTGCTCCAGGACTACAATCCTTAAAAATAATCCATAAAAGGTCCTATCTCTAAAGGAAACTTTGATATTTATTTGTTTATAGTGTAATATAAAACGTTGTTAACATAAACATTTATCTGTTCATCATAAGAAAAACGTTGTAGGTATTTGTTAATAAATTAACTTTTTTTAGAGAAAATTGGAGATCACGTGGACCCCATGGACCTCATGAACGTGCCAATAATTATCCCTAGTAAGTATAATAAAGTAACATTTTTCTGTCTGTCACATGAGAAACAGTCTCGTTAAACTACCTAATTGGGGCCATCCATAAAGTACGTCACACGAATTTCAGGCCTGCTTAATCCTTCCCTTGCTTTGTCGCAGGTTGTCACTTTTTAGAACCCCCTCCTCTCGATGTGACGTCACACATTTGCAATTGTATGCATTGATTTAAAAATAATTATAATAAAAATTTTCCAGAGATAAGGTTTTTTCCATATGGCCAGTTATGGCGATGCTGAAACATTGACTGACAGACAATAATGTTTAATAATTTTTAATAATAATTAATTTTTTTAACCCTCGGCCTGTATAAGCTGAAACAGTTCTTAACACCCTCTTGTCTCTTGGTCAATGTATCTTGCTCTTTGTCTGTCGGTCAATGTTTGTGCATCGCCATAGCTGGTCGATTGGAATAAACCTATAATCTCATACTTAGCGAGAGTGCTAAAGTATTAACAAATATATAAAGATCGAGTTCTTTAATTTGTAGAGTTTTTTATTCACATTCGCATTTTAATATTTTAAATTTTAATCTGTGACGTCACTAAGCTTTAGATTCCTCTGCCCTTTGTCACACAATATCACATTCTGGTTATACCCCCTCCCCCTTTAACGTGAGACGTAATTTATGGATGCACTCGTATATGAATATTAAGTATAATTTTATATCCTTCTTACAAATTGATGAACCGTGGATACAAACAATAAAATTCAATAGTATATATAGTGTAATACATTTGGCCTTTCTTAAAGTATTTGTCGTCAATTCTGATTTATTAGTAATTACCTGTTTGATGTAACCTAACCACTTTTTGTGTGTCTGTCTGTCTGTCACACGAAAACTGTTCTACTTGACGTTAAAATCAAAAAATTTAAATTAATTTTTTTTTCTTTTTTCAGAAGAAAATGGAGATCTTGAGAGAATGAACCAGAACAATGCTGAGGATGATAAGTGTTCAGGTAATTACAAAATAAAATTTTTTTGTCCATATATGGTCTCCTCAATAATTGGTTAGGTGTCAGTTTTTCGAATCACAATTCTTCGAAACCCAATTTTTCGAAACACAATTTTTCGAATCACAATTCTTCGAAATACAATTTTTCGAAACACAATTTTTCGAATGCACAATTTTTTGAAAGAACAACTTTTCGAAAAATTAATAATAAATAATTTTAGGGACCGAAATAATTAGAATAAATTGAGTTTTATTTGCCAGTTTACACAAAACAAATGTAATTTAAAAAAAAAAAAACTTTTATTTAGTAAATAAAATTTAATAACTTTTTGGACATTTTAACATATATTTTCTAAACAAAAAAACCATGTAATTTACCTTTGTAAATAGGTACCTATAAGTTATAGTTTACAGATTGTTCATTTTTGGTAAGATTAGCGTGGCGCTTAGAGAATTTGAAATCGCCCAACGTTATGCTTTTGTGTACCATAGAAATCGATAAATTTTGACGTCAGCATGAGGCTTAAGCAAGCCATTTGCAAAATTCAAGGTATGAGTGAGTAACTATGGGAACTTAGATGGTCCAATTTGAACACTCAATATTTTTTATTTGCGAACACGTTTTCAATATTAAACTTCCATTGAGTGATAATAATTTTCATTTTTTTGCAATTAAAAGGACACATATTTTATAAACATCACAAATAACACAAAATTTCAGGAATGAAACACAGAAAACACCATAAAATTAATGAAATTCTAACGAGTTTGAACTCAAGTAATATAGAAAATATAATAGGCAAAATAAACAATCCTTAGATACGACGTATTTTAAAGATGATTAGAATTTAAAAATATTCTATAAATTTAAAATACTCTAATAATGCAGGATCTGTATTCATAAAGATTTTCAATGAATTCTGAAAACTCATAGATATTTGCAGCATAATTTTTATGTTAAAACATTTAATTTTGTGTAAAACTTCGTGGTGTCAGGAAGTGCACATTCAGTCAAATAATGAAATTCGGATGACTACAATTTATTTTGTTGAGGGCTACGCCAAACCCCCGCCAGAGGCCCACCCGGGACCCCTTTGGCATTTGTAGTAGGAAATTGTTGAATGAATTTATATGAATTAACTTAAAATAAATGACAGTTCCCATAGTTACGTCTTAATTGATAGATTTATCAAAATCATTTCCCATAAGAAAAATGCGTCTTGAAATCCGGTTATTATCGAAAACTCGCAATTTAGCACTCTTCATTTTCGTTTTCTTTTGACTTGTTTTATCAGAAACCGTCGTCAATTCATGGTGCCACGCTAACCTTACTCTCCCCTTCATTTTAAGTACTACATTATCGCTATTTCCAGAATAAAAAGAGATACAGAAATTGTAAAAAGTGAAAAAAAAAAGTTATATGTACTGACACATTTATGTACATATTTCATTTACCCTACCCGTCAGGGTTGATTTACACTGATTTTTGTTCAAAAACACCAACTCTACTTGTAGAAGTTGATTTCGACTGCATTATTTCAAAAAATTGTGTATTCGAAAAATTGTGTTTCGAAAAATTGTGTTTCGAAAAATTGCGTTTCGAAGAATTGTGATTCGAAAACCTGATCGGACACCCAATAATTGAATCCTTGATACATACAACGAACTTTCTAAGTATAAACGTTACTTAATCCATTTATTTTATTTCTCAGAGCAAAAGTCTCTCTGGTTTTGAATTAAAATACCTAAGAACAGAAAACATTATTAATAACCTGTTTGATGTACCTAACCTTAAAATTTTTGATATAACCATGTATCTATCTGTCTGTCACAAGAAAAAATGCTACCAGTTGTTAAATCTACATTTTCTTTTTAGGGACATTGGAAGAAATCGTGAAGGAGGATCACAACGGGAATGAAAACGGTACAAGCAGTTCAAGTAATTTCAAAGAAACATGTTTTTGTCCTTTTTAATACTTAATTGTCGAATCCTTGATACATATATGATGAACTTTCTTACTATTAGAGTGCGATTTCATGTTAATTACGCCCGATTTTCAGCGTCCCACGATATATTTGGTCGCGTGGTACGATTTCGATTCGTGCGTTGTCAGGATAAAAATAACTGAAAGTATTTTTCCGATTTTAGCTTTTTCTCGCATTGGTTGAAATCGTACTACGTGACCAAATTTATCATTGACGCTAGAAATCGAGCGTCAACAAGAAATCGCACCTTGAAGGTTATCCATTTTTTATTTTTTGGAGTAAAAAATTTTCCGTATTAACCAATAGATTGTTCTCAAAGGGAAACTTTTAATAACTTCTTGGATATGATCCTAAAAATGTAGTATAAGTATATCCATGTGTCTATGTGTCTGTCTGTCACAAAAATATTCTCGCAATAATTTTTTTATTTTAGTTGTATTACAAGAATGCCTAGAAACGAATCGTAAGATGGATCGAGTCGAAAAAATTTTCGATAATTAGAAAGAAACATGTTTTTGTTCTTTTAAATAATTGGCGAAACCTTTTTTTTTTTTTACACCCTGTTATAACTTTTTGCTTAGTCGGCATTATGGTTGGGCAGATTCAGTGTAGAAGCTGACTAGAGTCAGATAACCTGAATAACCTGTGAATACGGTCACCATCCTTTGATGGTCCTTAAAAACCATTCTTTTACTTTTATTATTACTGTGGAAATTAATCCTCCACTAAATCAACATGCCTCTTTCTCTTGAGCCTTCTTTGATTCCTGGGTGGAGGCAGATTATGTGGGTTTTCCCGTACAGTTGGGTTAGGGTGAGATGCAAATGTTTCGTTTAGCTTACGATAGTTGCTTTGGAACGGCAAAACCTTGATACATACAACAAACTTTTATAGTATATAACGAATCCATTTATCATTCCTTCGCATAAAAATTTGTTCTTATCTGCGTTTCTGGGATAAAATCTTTAGAATACTTAATTGAATGTCCTGAAGGAAAAAATATGAATCACTTGTTTGGCGTAACCTTAAAAGTTTGTGTTACAAATTAATTTTTTTTTAGGCAATCTGGAAGAAATGAAAGAAGAGATTGGCGATGATGAGGACGAGGTTGGAGATGATGGTTCAGGTAATTGCACCTTTTTTGTCCGTTTTAATTATTGATGAATCCTCGATACATCCCGAGTCGAAATTTTAGACCTATTTTAGACCTCAAAATCTGGGTTCAAGTAGATTGAAACATGACCATTTGCATTTAAATTTTAGACCTCTTTTGAACCTACAAGTAGCATTTATCGGACAAAATACCATGATTAGGCCTAAAAGAGGTTGACAGCAAAAACCTCAAATGGACCTCTCTCTCTCTCTTTTCTTTACTCTTTCTTTGTCACGCTCTTTTATTGTTTTTATGGTAGGGTTTTTTTCAAAAAGAATAACATTTTTTAATATTTTTTTTTTATATTCGTTAAATATACAAGTTTCATTAATATTAGCGATAAATTTAAAAGAAATAAGAATATTACAAATATCTGTTCTTAATTTTTAATTTCCTTGTCCTTGTCTACCGGCTCCTTTATTGTCGCCATTGCCATCATTTTTTTCCAGGATTTCCTTTTATTATAATCCACAATATACCCAACCATGCGCATTTATTTAGAAATTTTATTTAATTGTATAACATCTCTCTGATAACTTTCAAAATAATAAATTAAAGCAAATTTCTTCACAATTTTTTTTTAAAACTCGGTTTTTTCACTTTTAAATTTTTTACATTTACACTTTTAGGCCTTTTGATATAGACAATATTGAAAAATAATCAAATATTGAAATAAGTTTATTCAATTGTTGTATAATAACTCGTGTAGCACTCGAACGGTTAACAAGAGACTAAAGCGTAGTAAAAATGAACCAGAGTAAACAGGATTAAGGGACAAACCAGTAGTGGATACCAGAATACACAAAATTATATTAAGTATCCATTCTATAGGAAAGAGCTCTCTCCCAAAAATTTGGGTTATTAGTAAATAATATTTGTAATAGGCATTGTAAAAAAAAGCAGATTTACAACCAAGTTTTATGTTTTATGATCATAAACCTTTTTTTAGGACGGAACGAGATTCACATAATATAATAAAAATTTCATGTAGGTTAAAATGAGTACGATGGAATATCGTTTAGGTTAATATCAGGTTCATTTTACTCTTTGTAGGTTGAAATGAGGATAAAAGATCCATTTTAGAGCCAAAATAGGGCTTAAATTTCGACTCGGGATACTACAAGTATACAACAAACTTTTAACAACAATTTTAACAATCCATTTATTATTTCCTAGAGTAAAATTCGTTCTAGATAATAATTAGAGGTAATAATAGGTTAGAGCAATTGCTCTCTCCACTTCATGCGTTAAATGGTTCTGGGCTCGATCCCCGTTGAATCCTAGACCTAAGATAAAATTGACCAACACAATACAATGAACTTGCATTGCATATTAATTGATTTACTTAGCATTTATTAGGGTATAATTTTTTTATTAATTTTTACGTCACTTAGTGGCGTGGTGACTAGATATAGTTGTTTTGTACGCCAGTGGCCCTGGGTTCAAATCCCAACAAAAGCCTAAGATATTTTTTTCTGAGTTTTCAGATTCGACGGTCGCTAATGACCAAAGCAGTTGATGCGACCTTAAATAAACAAAAAAAAAAAAAAAGAAAAAAAATTTTCGCGGTTCCAAAGTTAAAATCCTTTAACAATTAGAATATCTTGATTCTTATATTAAACACTTATAAATACAGTTTACCCGATAAAAATGCGATTGACATATTCGGGCCGATAAAATCGCGAATTTTATTTTCGACAAAATCACGAACATCCTACCGTTTACATAATGCAATCGTGTGAAAATAACAAAACAAAAAACAATTTACTAATTTCTTTGAGGTAGCTCTATATGTTGTCAAATTAATTGAAAAGTTGCAAATTTTTCGGAAAATTCCATTATCAGTTTTCTGAAAAGTCAACTTTAAGAAGATTTATTAATGATCTGATTCATTGTTACTTGTGTTCGAAATTTTGTCGGCGCTATTTTGACGTCGCGGTTTTGTCGGTAAATGTATGTTCCTCATGTTTTGGTCGAGTCGATAATTTTTTAGTGTAACTTTAAAATGTATTGCTATATTTGTCTCACGTTTGTCACATGATATTGTGATACATGTCGATAAAACCAGATTCTTTTATTTTTTTAGAAAACCCTTCTGACGACTCTCAGCCAGAGGACGATGCAAATGGTTCCCTTAGGATCAATTATGAAAATGGGGTACTTGTTAGTCCACAGCTGAAAGCTGTCTATAAACTGCCGATCGTAATCAACAACATCCAGACAACGGTGGAGATCTTTCAAAGTTTGATAGACCATAGTGTGTTAATGGTTGTAGGAACCCGGGACACGGTCATAAACGTGAATTATTATCGCGCAACAAAATCCTCTTCGGCAACACGTGCTGATACTCTACATATGTATGGTGCTGACCAATTGGGTGTCAGAGTTGCAGCCCATTTATGTCTTAAACTCAATAAAGAAGTGAATCTTGTGGTTAACATGGAATTCGACGAGGAGCAAAACATCCTACGCTCAATGATAGAAGCATTGGACATGCTTATTGAAGAACATCCAACGAAATTTTAATTTTTCCATGTCCTCTTTCATTTCAACAATAAATATTCCAGAATTGTAATAATAAATTATGGTTCAATAAAAGCAGATTTTTCAATTTATATATTCAGATATTTAAGATTTAATTAATGATTAGATCACATGTTGGCCAGTTTCGAAACATATCCAAAAGAAAAATTTCTTTCAAGTTTCTCAAATTGCCGCTAGTTGGTGCTGTTAAAATGACTTCATTGAGTTTATTACAGGTCTGTACCAACCAGCAACAGCGCTATGGTAACTTCAGAAACTATTTTCCTGTTTTCAACATTTAACCAGCTTTATGAACGGCGCAAAAACGAAAGAGATTCTAAATTCTACATATTTATTTTTTATATTAGACTATGCACATAACATTTTACTAAATACACCGATTTTGATGATTTTTTATTTATTCAGTAGGAAGTATTTTTGTCCCATTTTAATTTGAAGTGACACGTCCATTTCTAAAGGGTTGAAAATAGGGGATAATTAACTATTTATTGGAGACACGACTTGGTTATTTCTTCTCTTAGACATAAAGCATACACTGTTAAAAATATCTTACTGAAATTTCAGGAAAAAATACAAAAAAGTTTTTCACTAAAATTTTGTCTGAAAATAAATTCAGTAAAAATTCTTACTTAAAGTTGAGTATATATACTGACAATAAATTCAGTATATATACTGAAAATAAATTAAGTAAATATTCTTACTTAAAATTTAGTAAAAATAAAATATTTTTATACGGCTCTGAAAATTTCGGGAAAAGTCGTGAAAAAAGTTAACTATAGAATAGATTTTATAGAATTTTATTTATATACTACATATAATGTTAAAATATATTTTTTTTGGTTTTGTTTATTCGTCATAATAATCTCCTAAAGTGTTTGCTAATTTAAAAACTGCAGCCGAGTAAATGGCCGCCGAGTCCCCGTTTTTTATAGTTTTGGTGTTCAATGATTTTAATGGATTTATATCCAGTAACACTCTGAAAATTGTTTAAAAACATTAGCCTTCAAGTTGAGTTTAAATAACATCTTTTATAATAAGATAAACAAGCTTTTTTCAAATACCTTTGAATAAATTCTAGAGTTTTCCTCAACTCTTGTGGATACTTTAGTCCGAACACATAATATAACAAAAATGTGATAAGTAACCTTTCTAATGTGTTTTGAGGAAAAGTTACAATAATTTTTTCTACCACCACTACTGATTTAGCTGATAGAAGGAATAGATCGGTTCCTTGTATTATTAGGAGAGGTGTCAGTTTCTACTTCTTCATCAGTGAGGTCTTCAACCTAAAAAAATAAAATATATTCATATTATGATAATACCTTTTGATAATTTATTACAACTTACGTCAGCCAATTAGTACAAATAGTCGCAACTCTCCTTAAAATACAATACAATTAGGGGAAATATCGCCAAGGCACGTGGAGTTGAATAAGATTGAATAAGAATAATGATGTTGAATAAGATTTTAATATACCGTATGAGTAGTAAAATAAGAGTTGAATTCCTGAAAAAATATTGTAAATACATTAGTAATTATTGATGTCTTGGTTTTAATAATAAGAGAAAGCATAAATAATTTCAATGTCTTGTTAAAAAAATAAAACAAACATCTACTTAAGTATACAATTTATAAATAACGAAATCAAGTTCCTTAATGACCTAATTTTTTCAAAAATATAGTTTACAATATACTTATACTATAAATTTGCATCTTACAAAATGTGACGATAAAACTTTTTGGAGTAACAAGAAACTACTTACAATGGAAAAACCCCAGCAGCATTATAAAAACGAATTCAAAACTGTACAAAAGAAACATGGTAAAACATCTACGTTTTTATTTTAATATTGTAAGTACACCATAAGCCTCATAAGCTTAAGTTTATTGTCTAACTGTAAGCAATAAAGTTCATTTTACCTGCTCTTACGCTATATAATTCAACCATCCAGACTTTTGTGGGTATAACAAAAATTCGTTGTAATGCAATTCATAGAAATGAAAATTAAAAACAAAACATTGAATTAATTCATGCTATCTGATCAATAAATTTATCAGTACTTAAAAGTTGAAGCGAGTTTATCAAATGAAAATCCATTCAATATAATATAATTAAATACAGACTTTAAAAACTTCAAATTTCACCTTAAAGTGCGTAGAAAAATATTTTTCTTTTGTTTTTTTTTAAATGTTTTACATAATATAAGTAATATATATAAAATATAACATGTATATATATATATTTGCAAAAATTTAAAACAATTTCGGATTTTGATTTCTGATCTCATTGTGCATGTAAAAAATATACTACTATTACTAAATTGTATGTAATATAATGCAATTTAGCACGATTAGCATTATTTAATTTTATTAATACGTTAATAGACATTTTATTTAAAATAGATACTGTAAAAAATTTTAATATATTTGAAACATAACTATAATATAGAACTGCAACAACTTTTTGGTAAAGAATAAATAATTAAAGTAAAAAAAAACAATATGTTTACTTACGTATATAATTTTCTATCCGCAATCACTTTAAAAATACAAATGCACTTTCTATGATCGATATTTGGTTTAGAAATGAATAAGTATAATGCATAAATGACAAAATTTGGCTATCAATAATTTTCATACCTACCCCAAACCAAAAATCCAAGTACCTGCTGGGGTAATAAAAACCTGCCAACAGGCTTTCTAATACATAAATTCACAAATGTGCCTGCAATGTAAATTCTTTATATTTATAAATATATATATGGACTTACCTTATAATTAAATTTTGGTCACTAACATATTTTTAAAATATCTGATGCGAGGCGTCAAAGTACTTTCTTTTACTTTCAATTATGAAACTCGCTGTTGGTATAAATTGTATAAAATATAGGAAATATAAGCACTTTATAACTATACATATAAACAGAACTATATGCATAGTGCATACAACCTATAACATATAACATACACGAATTCCCAACGTTCACCCCAGAACCGTCCTTATTCGAATTTTCCCAGGAAAAAGTTTCAAATAAAAGTTGTAGCCACTAATGAGTCTAAGAACTATAGTACGTTTAAAGAAAATCGTTGCAGCTGTTTTCAAAAAAAATTGAAAAAGCTCAAAAACTCCTAGAATAAAGTGGAGCTTTCGCTTAACCGATTTCAACTAAAAGCTTCGCGGCACAACTAGGTTTAATATGGAGGTCAAATTCCAAGTTTGGTGAATTTCGGAATAAGCTTTTAAAACGATATGGCTGTCACACACACACAAACATGTTTCTAAAAATCACTTTTTTAGACTCAGGGGACCTCCATATATGTATTTATGATTGCTCAAACTCGAAAATTCGACCCGATTACAATACTTCCTTTACTATATATATATATATATATATATACCTAATATAGTAAAAGAAAGTAAAAATGACTAAGTATTTCATTTTTTAAAAATTATTAGAGAAAAAATATTAAAACATAAAAACGTTAAATTATTTTCATAGATATATATATATATATATATATAAATTAAGACTATTTTATCCTTAAAACACTTTCAGTAAAATGTACTGAAATTTTAGGATATTTTTAACAGTGTAGAACGATGCATAACTGCATTGTTATTTATTGAATCAAGTTCATTTTATGAACATCGATTTGTGATTGCTCAAGGATGATGATTTTTCAAATCCTGGACGCATTACGTATTTTAATTGTTTGAATTTTTGCGTTTGTATGTGTGTGTGGGTGTGGGTGGGTGGATGTTTCGTGTGATTTAAATTTTTATGTACTCATTATTTTGTTCTGTTTTTCGCTTATTGTGGCGTTAAATCCGACTCATCATATCCACTAGTGGGCGTACATTAAATATTGGTTGGCCTTTAGGAGGAGAGAGCTGAACAGAATCAAATATAATCTCACTTTGCGGGAGGGGGTGGGTATCATCGAATATCCCGTTTTATATTCCCGAGTTTCCCGTTAGAAACAGTGTTAAATAACGACAAAATGGAGTGATTTAAGTAAAAGTTGTTTATTTTTTTTAACATTTATTATTATCTTATTATTAGGCAATAATTTTTTTTTTGGTTTGAAAATTATGTTTTCTTAGAAAAATCCGAAGCATTTACATTAGATTTCACCTGATATTGGTTAACGAAGGAGGGAGTGCGGTAAATCTCCAATAACGGCTCAGGTATAAAACGATTGTTCCCTTAATTGAAAAAATTAAGGGGGCCTATACTAATGGCAATTAGATTGAATGAAAAAGTTGAATAGACCTGGACTCATGAATGAAATGGCGATTGCATTATATTGCATCTGAGATTGTGTTGCACTGATTGGTGCTGCGAATAGTCAAAGTGGTGAGCATTGAACTATTCCGACGTTGGCTATAGGCCCACCTTTTAATGACAATTACCATAATCCTGTTCAAAGCATGAACAAAGTTTTTACCTGACAAACCAAATTTAAGTCCATTCAAACGGTACAATGACCATAAAAAGTTCATCATTTATAAAATTATAACAAAATGAAAAACCAACTTCAAAACCAATAAAAAATCTTAAACAAAAAATGCACTAAAAAGTAATGAAATAATTGCGCATCGTTGCAGTGTCTACAACTTACAAATTATTAGAATGAGATAACGTACAACTATTGTTATTTTTGGAGTTGGTGTCAGCCAAGGAAATACGACTATATTGGTACTTAGCAATAAACGAGAATACCTTATCAAATTTATTTTTCAAATGAACTTTTATGCAATGTACATATTAGTACTCCGACAATATCTAGCGACCATTAAACTACAAAATACCAATAACCAACTAAACATTTTTACAAATAAACATTAATATTTATTTCCTTGGCTGACACCAACTCCAAAAATAACAATAGTTGTACATTATCTCATCCTAATAATTAGTAAGTTGTAGACACTGCAAGGATACGCAAATATTTTTATACTTTTTAGTGCAGTTTTTGTTTAAGAGTTTTTATAAGTCGGTTTTTCATTTTGTTATAATTTTATTCATTTCTCGATTTTTTGTGATCTGAAGTTTGATAACTGATTTTATTTCTTTGAATATGGGTAAACCTACTAAACGCGTTGCTCATATGAGGCAACGCCGTTAAATGTTAAAAGTTACTACATCATCCCTGTTTGCTCTTAAGGGTTGAAATTTTTTGCTTTTAAATTTAATGATAGAACTATGTGGAATACACTTTCCTTTAGAAAAAAAATCATCGCAATCCGATGATTCAGTTAAACGTCACTATTTTATCCCCTATTTTCATCCTTAGGGGGTAGATTTTTTCTTCAAATTGAAATGTGAACAATTTAAAGGTACGTTGTACGTAATAGAAACAAAATTATCAAAATCGGATTAGCCAGTAAAAATTTATAATATTATTTCATCTTTACTTTTTAACCCTTTATGAGTGGAGTTTTTTTTTTTATAAAAAATGGATAGGAGATTAATTTAAAATTGTGCTCTACAAATAAAAAAATAATTTTCAAAATCGAGCTATCCAATAAGAAGTTAATATTTCATCCTTTAGAAAAAAAAAAATCATCAAAATCCGATGATTCAGTTAAACGTCACTATTTCATCTCCTATTTTCATTTTTAGGGGGTGGATTTTTTTCTTCAAATTGAAATGTGAATAATTTAAGGGTAGGTACGTAAAAAAACAAAATAATTGAAATCGGGTTAGCCAGGAAAAATTTATGATATTATTTCATCCCTAATTTTTAACCCTCTATGAGTGGAGTTTTTTTTTTTATAAAAGATGGATATGAGAGTAATTTAAAATTATATTCTACCAATAAAAAAAAAGAATTATCAAAATCGGGCTATCCAATAAAAAGTAAATATTTCATCCCTTAGTTTTCAACCCCTTAGTGAAAGATTTCTTTCAAATTAAACTGGGACTACACGGGAAGCACCAGCTTTCAAATAAAAAAAAAGAATGATCAAAATCGCTTCACCCAGTCAAAAATTCTGAGGTATTTAACAAACATAAAAAAAAACATACTGTCAAATTGAGAACCTCCTCCTTTTTTTGAATTCGGTTAAAAAGTACCTACAACATCCTATCATCCATATTTTTCCAAAAATATATACCCACTGCGGGCTTGAACGGAGTGGTGAGTATAAAATTCGTTCACGAAGAAAAAATTAGCAGGTTTTACCCCCTATCTAATTATTCTTTTCCAACCAAAAGAATTTTTGGTTTCATCGAATTATGAAAAATATATTCCCTCGCAAATCCGTGATTCGAGGGGAAACATCGCTGACCCCACCTCCACTTCCCCTGTCAGTGTGTAAGCTTTCTGTAATTTACTTTTTCTTGCAAAATCCAAGGATAGTCAAAGAATGGTCATAAAATAATTACAGCATACAAGCATCGCCTGACGCATAATGCTACTAAGCGGGGATTTTTTTTTTGATTAATTAATTAAAATCAAATAATTCTATGATTGGGTATAATAAAAAAATAAAAAAATCATTCCTGTTAAATGTAATATTAATATTCAAAATATTAATTTCATATGTCACAGTGCCAACTTCGTAAATAACTGACACAATTTAGTGGCAATTTTTTTAGGTTGGTACTACTATCGCTTATGACGCGTATCTAATTACACGGAATTTATTCAAATGTCTAATTGATCATTTAAAAAAGCTTTTTTAAAATTTTCTGCGTGAGTATTGATAACGAAACTCAACCGTTTTTCGCAAGGTGACGCAATTTAGTGACATTTTTTTAGGTTGGTACCACTGCCCCGTATGACGCGCTCTGTGACGCGTCTTTACACGAAATGTATTCAAAGCGACCATTTTGAATTCATACATTCGGCATTTTGAGTGCAAAAGTTAAAATGGCAAGTAGTCTTTATGGTAAGTAAATCAAAGCCACTAATGGAACAAATGAATGTTTTATGTCCTTCTGACAAATTGACGAATCCTTGATCGATACAATAAAAATCTTTAGTAAATTAGATTGATTGGCAATTAATTTTTTGGAGGGACAAAGTGTCAACGTTAACTCTGTTCCAGGACTATAATTCGTAAAAATAATCCATAAAATGCCCCAGTCTCGATCTATTTATTTGCTTAGGGCAACCTAAAAAGTTGTTAACATAAATATATCTGTCCGTATCATAAAAAAACCTTGTAGGTCTTTGTTAAGAAATTAACTTTTTTTTAGGGTCAACTGGAGAAGACATGGGGCCCATGGACCTCATGGAAGAGCCAATAATGGATACTAGTAAGTATATTAAAATAACATTTTTTTGTCTTCCTTACAAATTGACAAATCATAAAATAAATTTTTGCTGTCACATTAGAAATATTCTACATGTCGTTAAACTACCTAATAGGGGCCATCCATAAATTACGTCAAACGAATTTTAGGACTTCTTAACCCCTACCCTGTTTTTGTCACAGGTTGTCACGTTTTTAGAACCCCCTCCCCTTGATGTGAAGTCACACATTTACAATTTTATGCATTGATTTAAAAATAATGATTATAAAAAAAATTTTGTATCTCACTGGCAAGATACATTGACCAAGAAATAAGAAAGAGTGAAGAACTGTTTCAGTTTAGGCCGAGGGTCGACAAAGCAGGTTAGATATAAGGGCTCGTCAAGAAAATGGCTGTGCTGGATGCACGGAACAAAAATCATTTCTTCACTCACTCTTACCTCTTGGCTAATGTGTCTTGCTCTTTGTCTGTCGGTCAATGTTTGAGCATCGCCATAGCTGGTCGATTGGAACAAACCTATAACATGATAGCGATAGTGATAAAGTACTAAATAGATACCAATAGATCGCGTTCGTAAATTTTTAGTTTTTTTCACATATAAATTTCGAGTTTTGTGTTTTAAATAATAAAGATTTTGACCCCTCTGCCACTTGTCACACATAATATCACATTTTGGTAATGCCCACACCCCTTTAACATGTGACGTAATTTATTGTTGACCCCGTATATTAGGTGTAGTTGTTATCCTTCTAACAAATTGATGAATCCTTACAAACAATAAAAATAAATAGTATAAAGTGTAATACATTTGGCTTTTCTTAAAGTATTTGTCGCCAATTCTGTTCTTCACTTGAAAAACTTAAAAACATAGAATTTAAGTACTGAAGGAAACATTAGTAATAACCTGTTTGATGTAATGTAACCACTTTTTGTATGTCTGTCTGTCTGTCACACGAAAAATGTTCTACTAGACGTCAAAGTTAAAAAAATTAAATGTATTGTTTTTTTTCAAAAAAAAATTGAAGATCTCGAGGGAATGAACCAGAACAATGCTGGAGATGATCAATGTACAGGTAATTACAAAATAAAATTTTTTTTTATCTTTATGTTCTCCTCAATAATTGAATCCTTGATACATACAATGAACTTTCTTATTATAAATGTTACCTAATCCATTTGTTTATTCCTTAGAGCAAAAGTTTGTACTGAACTCTGGTTATGAATAAAAATACCTAAAAACAGAAAACATTATTAATAGCATGCTTGATGTACCTAACCTTAAAACAGTGGCGAATTCAGGGAGAGGTCATGGGGGTCATTACCCCCCATCAAGCTTTTTCTTACATTAAAAAAAAAATTACGTTAATTAATCAAATGTCTAATAAATATTAAACTCAATAGAAATTTGGTTGTTTGGCTTGCTGTCCCTTCCCTTAGCGTGCTCTCTTATATCGAAATAGTGACTTTCGACTACAAATAGTGAATAGTCACTATTTCGATTTAAGAGAGTGAATACCGACCATAGTATCAATTGTTAACCGACTTCAAAAAAAGGAGGAGGTTCTCAATTCGACTGTATTTTTTTTTTAATGTTTGTGACCTCAGCATTTCCGACTGGGTAAAGCGATTTTTATTTGAAAGCTGGTGCTTCCGGAATGGTCCCATTTTAATTTGAAGGAAATCGTTCACTTTCAAGTGGTTGACAACTAAGGGATGAAATTTTAACTTCTTTATTGGATAGCTCGATTTTGAAAATTATTTTTTTATTTGAAAGCTACTGCTTCTCGTGTGGTCCCATTTTAATTTGAGGAAAATCTTTCACTTCTAAAGTGTTGAAAACTAAGGGATGAAATATTCACTTCTTATTGGATAGCTCGATTTTGATAATTCTTTTTTATTTGAAAGCTGGTGCATTCCGTGGGGTACTGTTTTAATTTGGGGGAAATCTTCCACTTATAAGGGGTTGAAAAACTAAGGGATGAAATACTAACTTCTTATTGGATAGTTCGATTTTGATAATTCTTTTTTTATTTGTAGAACACAATTTTAAAATAATCTCCTATCCATTTTTTATATAAAAAAACTCCACTCATAAGGGGTTAAAAATTAGGGATGAAATAATATTATAAATTTTTCCTGGCTAATCCGATTTTGATAATTTTGTTTCTATTACGTACAACGTACCTTTAAATTGTTCACATTTCAATTTGAAGAAAAAAATCCACCACTAAGGATGAAAATAGGGGATGAAATAGTGACATTTAACTGAATCATCGAATTTTTATAATTTTTTTTTCTGTTGGAAAGATTAATCCACTTAGTTTTATTATTACATTTAAAAGCAAAAAAATTCAACCCTTAAAGGCAAAAAGGGATGATGTAGTAACTTTTAATATTTAACGGCGCTGCCTCATATGAGCAGCGCGCTTAGAAGGTTTAACCATTTTCAAGAAAATAAAATCAGTTATCAAACTTCAGATCACTAAAACGCGAGAAATAAATAATATTATAAAAAAATGAAAAACCGACCTCAAAATAAATAAAAAATCTTAAACAAGAAATGCACTAAAAAGTAACAAAATAATGGCGTATCCTTGCAGTATCTACAACTTACAAATTATTAGGATGATACAATGTACAACTATTGTTATTTTTGGAGTTGGTGTCAGTCAAGGATATACGACTATATTGGTACTTAGCAAAAAACGAGAATACCTTATGAAAATTATTTTTCAAAAGAACTTTTAAACAATATACTCGAACTGTAACAATATCTAGCGACCTTTAAACTACAAAATACCAATACCAACTAAACCTTTTTAAAATTTTTACAAATTACTATTAATATTTATTTTCTTGACTGACACCAACTCCAAAAATAACAAAAGTTGTTCATTGTATCATCCTTATAATTTGTAAGTTGTAGATACTGCAAGGATACGCCATTATTTTGTTACTTTTTGGTGCATTTCTTGTTTAAGAATTTTTATATATTTTGAAGTTGGTTTTTCATTTTTTTATTTTATACATTCAAATGGCAGTTTTCTCTTCTCTATAATATCAATTTTTATTTTAAAACATATGTAGGCCTATAGGACTTTGACAATATTAACCATCGTGGAATTTCTTACATTTATAACATTGATGCAGGTTGTCTGCTAAATAACTAGTAAAAGATACAAATCTATTAGTTAATGTTTTTAACTAAGAAACGCATTAAAACACGTTTTTGAGAGATATATTTTCAAAAAAATTCCGAAGGAGGGTCCCGGACTCAACCCCCCCTCCCCGTTAGGGGGGTATCGCTACAAACCACGGTAGTAACCCCCCCCCCAAGCTACTTTCTAAATCCGCCATTGCCTTAAAATATTTGATATAACATTTATCTATCTGTCTGTCGCAAGAAAAAAAATTCTACCAGTTCTTCAATCTACATTTTCTTTTTAGGGACATTGGAAGAAATCGTGAAGGAGGATCACATCGGGAATGAAAACGGCACAAGTAGTACAGGTAGATTCAAAGAAACATGTTTTTGTCCTTTTTAATACTTAATTGTCGAATCCTTGATACATATATATAATGAACTTTCTTACTATTAAGGTGCGATTTCATGTTAACGCCCGATTTTCAGCGTCCCACAATATATATTTGGTCGCGTGGTACGATTGCGATTGTCAGGATAAAAATCGCTGAAAGTATTTTTCCGATTTTAGCTTTATCGCTGGATTTTATCTCGCATTGGTAAAAATCGTACTTCGGGGCCAAATTTATCATTGACGCTAGAAATCAAGCGTCAACATAAAATCGCACCTTGAAGGTTATCCATTTTTCATTTCTGGGAGTAAAAAATTTTCCGTGTTAACCAATAGATTGTCCTGAAGGAGAAACTTGTAATAATCTCTAGGACATGACCTTAAAAATGTAGTATAAGTATATTCATGTGTATATGTGTCTGTCTGTCACAAAAATATTCTCGCAATAATTTTTTTTTTTTTTTAGTCATATTACAAGAATGCCTAGAAACGAATCGTAAGATGGATCGAGTCGAAAAAATTTTTGGTAATTAAAAAGAAACATGTTTTTGTCCTTTTAAATAATTAGCGAACCCTTGATACATACTACAAACATTAATAGTATATATAACGAATTCATTTATCATTTCTTCGGAAAATTTGTCCTTATCTGTGTTTCTGGGATAAAATCTTTAGAATACTTAATTGATTGTCCTGAAGGAGAAATTATGAATAACTTGTTTGACGTAACCTTAAAAGTTTGTGATATAAATTAATTTTTTTTTTTTAGAAAATCTTGAAGAGTTTCAAGAAGAGGATGACGATGGCCAGGACTGGAATGGAGGGGACACGGGGGCTGGTAATTGCACATTTTTTGTCCGTTTTAATTATTGACGAATCCTTGATATATACTACAAGTAGATATACAACGAACTTTTAACAATTATCCATTTATTATTTCCTGGAGTAAAATTTATACTCAACTGCGTACTTAAGTTAAATCAACTAAGAACAAGCAAAAGAGTAAACTGGAGAAAACCTGTTTAACCGACTTCAAAAAAAAAAGAAGGGGGTTCTCAATTAGACTGTATTTTTTATGTTTGTTGTACCTCAGAACTTTCGGCTGGGTAAACCGATTTTGATGATTCTTTATTTATTGGAAAGCTGACGCTTTCCATGTGGTCCCATATTAATTTGAAGTAAAACTTTCACTTCAAAAGGGTTGAAAAATAAGGGATATTATCTTTTTACTAGCTAACCCAATTTCGAATTTTTTTTTCTATTACGTACATTATACCTTGAAGTTCACATTGAAATTTGAAGAAAAAAATCCAACCTTAAAATTTTCTGATATAAATTCATTTTTTTTTTTTTTAGATAATATGGACGGAATTGAAGAAGGGAATGACGGTGATGACGACGAGAATGAAAATGAAACAAGTACAGGTATATAACTGCATTTTTTTTCTATTACGGACATTAAGTATATCTTGAAATTCGCATTTCAATTTGAAGAAAAAAATCCACCCTCTAAGGATGAAAATAGGGGATGAAATAGTGACGTTTATCTGAATCATAAAATTTTGATGATTTTTTTCTATTACATTTAAGAGCAAAATATTTCAAATCTTAAAGGCAAAAAGGGATGATGTAGTAACTTTTTACATCTAAACGGCGCTGTTTTATATGAGCGCCGTTAGTAGTTAAGGCTACCCATATTCAAAGAAATAAAATCAGTTATCAAACTTCAGATTCATTAAAAATCGAGAAATAAATAAAAGTTATAACAAAATGAATAACCAACATCAAAATAAATAAAAAATTTTAAACAAAAAATGCACTAAAAAGTAAACAAATAATTGCCTATCCTTGTGTTGGCAACTTACAATCAATTTATCAACTACAAATCATTACCAAAATATTTATTTAGAGTTCACTTGAGCAAAATTTTTTTAATATATATATAAACTACTCAAAGGCAATCAAATTATATGGATGATTTAATGTACAACTATTGCTATTTTTGGAGTTGGTGTTAGCCAAAGAAATATGACAATATAGTTACCTAGTTACCTACTAGTACGAGTATATTGGATAAAAGTTCATTTGGAAAATAGATTTAATAAGGTATTTTCGATTATCACTAGGTAACTATATTGTCGTATTTCCTTGGCTAAAACCAGCTCCAAAAATAACAATAGTTGTACATTACATCATCCTAATAATTTGATTGGCTTTAAGCAATCTATAGGTACATATAATTAAAAAGTTTTGCTTAGGTGAACTCTAAATATGTTGCTAATGATTTGTAGTTGATAAATTCAATCTAAGTTGTAGACACAAAGATACACCATTATATTTTTACTTTTTAGTGCATTTTTTGGTTAAGGATTTTGATTTAATTTGATGATGGTTTTTCATTTTATTAAAATTTTTGTTTATTAATCACCCGTTTGATATAACCTAACTATTTTTGACATGACCATGTGTCTGTCTGTCACATGAGATACGTTCTTAACTTATGTCGTTAAATACAGATTTTCTTTTTTAGAAACTTTGCCTGATGATGGGGAGGATAACGACCCAAATGAAGATGAGGGTGAGTTAATTTATTGGAAATACAAAGTAACAATATTTAGCTTCCCTACCTATTGGCTTCAAGTGGTACTGGGTTCGATTCCCGTTGAATGCTAGACTTAAGACCCTAGATCTAAGATAAAATTGACCAACAGAAATTTTCTCTGTTAAGACAGTCGTGGTATGACTTTAGATGTTAAAGCGACTTAAAACACCCAAAAAAAAAACTTTGCTTTTCTCACAAAGTGTTGAATTCTTAATCTATACAACGAACTTTCATCGTATTTTAATTAATTTACTTAGCATTTATTTGAGTATAATTGTTTTTCTCGGTGCCAAAGTTAAAATCCTTTAAAAATTTAAATATCCTGATTCCTAGATTAAACATTTATAAATACAATTTACCCGATAAAAATGCGATAGACATATTCGAGCCGACAAAATCGCGAATTTTATTTTCGACAAAATCGCGAACATCCTACCATTTACATAATGCAATTGTGTGAAAATAATAAAACAAAACAAAATACCAATTTCTTTGAGGTAGCTCTGTATGTTGTCAAATTAAATGAAATGTTGCAAATTTTCCAGAAAATTCACTTATCACTTTTCTGAAATAGTCAACTTTAAGAAGATTTATTAATGATCTGATTCATTGTTACTTGTGTTTGAAATTTAGTCGGCGCGATTTGGACGTCGCGGTTTTGTCGGTTAATGTATGTTCATCATGTTTTGGTCGAGTTGATAATTTTTTAGTGTAACCTTAAAATTTATTGCTATATTTGTCTCACGTTTGTCACATGATATTGTGATACATGTCGGTAAAATCAGATTCCTTTATTTTCTTAGAAAACCCTTCTGACGACTCTCAGCCAGAGGACGATGCAAATAATTCATTAACCATTTATGATGATATAAATGGGACTATTACTACTCCACCGCTGAGAGCCATCTATATAGTGCCGATCATAATCAACAACATTCAGACAACGGTGGAAATTTATCAATGTGTTGAGGCTCCCACCGTATTGTTAATTTTAGGAGGCCGGAACCCGGTGGTAAACGTGAATTATTATCGCGCAATAAAATCCTCTTCGGCAACGTGTGTTCCAACTGTACATCTTACTGGTGATTACCAATTGGGCGTCATAGCTGCAGCCCATTTATGTCTTAAACTCAATAAAGAAGTGAATCTTGTGGTTAACATGGAATTCGACGAGGAGCAAAACATACTGCAAGCAATGATTCAGTCGTTGATCATGCTTGTGGATGAACATCCATTGAAATTTTAATTTTTCCACATCCTCTTTCAACAATAAAATAAATAATCCAAAAATGTAATAACAAAACATAATCGTCGAATAAAAGCAAATTTTTCAATTTTATGTCCATTTCTAAAGGGTTGAAATAAAGGGATGATTAACTTTTTATTAGAGACATGATTTGGTTATTATTTTCTCTTGGACAGAGAATATTTATTAATGAATCTCATTTAATTCTAGGTAAAAAAAAAACTCTAGGTACTCATTAAGGGATGATAATTTTCAATAGAATTATCTGATTTTTCTTTTTAGACAGAAGGTATTCTTCTAAGTTGGTGTTATTATATTTAATAGTAAGAGTAAAAGTCTTAGCTATACCACGGAGCTCTACATTAGACTAGTTTTAGTTATTATTTTTTTTTTCTCCGCTTTATGAATTCACATTCAGTCCCTGGACATTAAGCAAATATGATGAATAACAGGTGGGAAAGACCGCACCTCCTAAAATGTGTACCGTAAGGTGTTAGTGGTTCTCTGAAAGGTAGCTCCAGAAATGAGACGCGATTCAGCCTTCGGTGGTGGCCGGAATTATCCAGAAGGTTGACCATCAGATATTTGAGATGTTCGTCCACCCGAGTCAAAATTGTAGACTTATATATTTTGGCCCTAAAATGGATCATTTACCCTCTTTTGAACCTACAAAGAGTAAAATGAACCTCATCTCAACAAAAACGATATTCCATCGTCTTCATTTTAACCTACATGAAATTTTTTTTATATTTTGTGAACATTTTTTCTCCCTAAAAAAAGGTTTATGATTATAAAACATAAAATATGGTTGTAAATTTCCTTTTTTTTTACAATACCTATTGCAAATATTATTTACTAATAACCCAAATTTTTGATTTCTCGCTTTTCTAAACTTAGATGCTTCGTATAATATTGTGTATTCTTGTATCCATTACTGGTTTGATCCTTAATCCTGTTCACTCTTGTTCATTTTTACTCAGGTTTAGTCTCTTGTTAACCGTTCGAGTGCTGCACGAGTTATTATACAACAATTGAATAAACTTATTTCACTATTTGACTATTTTTCAATATAGTCTATATCAAAAGGCCTAAAAGTGTAAATGTAAAAAATTTAAAAGTGAAAAAACCGACTTATAAGGAAATGGGTAACGAAATTTGCTTTAATTTATTATTTTAAAAGTTATCAGAGAGATGTTATACAATTAAATAAAATTTCTAAAGAAATGCGCATGGTTGGGTATATTGTAGATTATAATAAAAGGAAATCCTGGAAAGAAGGATGACAATGGCGACAATAGAGGAGCTGGTAAACAAGGACAAGGAAATAAAAAATTAAGAACTTATATTTATAATATTCTTATTACTTTTAAATTTATCGCTAATATTAACGAAATTTTTTTATTTAATGAATAAAAAAAAACAAAGTATTAAAATAAAGATCTTAATTTCTTTGAAAAAACCCTACCAATAAAACAATAAAAGAGAGTGGCAAAGAAAGAGTGGAGAAAAGAGAGAGATAGAAATTTTAAACTCATTTTAACCTAAATATTTACTTTGTCCGATAAATGCCACTTGTAGGTTCAAATGAGTTCTAAAATTCAAATGCAAATGGTCCTCTTGTCAATCTACTTGAACCTCTGAATAGCCTAGATTTTGAGGTCTAAAATTTCGACTCGGATATGTAACAATTACTTAACGGAACTTATTTTAATGAACTTTTGTTAAAGATACCTCAGATCTTAACGTGTTGAATACCATTTATCTTAAAAAAATGCACGGTTCCTGTAGGATAACTACGAATTTACTCTACTAAAATAACTGAACGGTATAAATGACATTTGAAATGAAAAATGTTCAAGTCTAAAAGAACATTTTTTATTTAAAATTGTATAATAATCAACCTGTAAGATAGCTAATATCTCTTCCTAGACAAGTAGTTTTTAGTATTTTGATTTTTGATGAATTAACTTTGGAACTAAAGGCTGAAGTATCTATCATCTTTTTCTGTTAAAATAGATTAATTTTTAAATTACATTGTTAAGGTAGGGAATCAATTTATTAATCAACTAAATTTAGATACTCTCAGCAAAGCGAGCGGGTATCAGCTAGTTAGTTATATTATGTTATTATTTTATTTAGTGGGCGTACATTAATTTTGGTCGGCCTTAAGGAAGAGAGGGGGCTGAACTGAAACTAATAATATCTCACTTTGCGGGAGGGGATGGGTTTCGTCTAATATCGCGCTTCATATTCCCGAGTTTCCCGTTACACTAATGGCCTATACTAATGGCAATTAGATTGAGTGAAAAAGTAGAATAGTCCTGGACTCATGAATGCAATAGCGATTGCATTATATTGCATCTGAGATTGTGTTGTACTGATTGGGGCTGCAAATAGTCAAAGGGGTGAGCATTGAACTATTCCGACGTTGGCTAGGACCACCCTTTAATGATAATTACCATAATCCTGTTCAAAGCACGGACAATATTTTTACCTGGCAAATCAAACTTTAGTCCTTTGAAACGGTACAATGAACATAAAAAGTCCTTAATTTAAAAGTACCTGCAACATCTTATCATTCATATTTTCCTAGAGTTTAAAGTCGACGAGAAAAGCTAGAGATGAGAAAATATCTAGGGACGTTATCTTCCTTCTGTAATTCCTATTTCTTCAAAATTCTACAAATATATACAGCGGATTAAGACGGGGTAGAAAATTCGTTCAGTAAGAAAAAATTAGCAGGTCGTCCCCCATCTCTAATTATTTTTTTCAACCAAAAGAACCTTTAATTTTTTTTGAATTATGAAAAATATTTTCTCTCACTGTTCAAATATTAAAGTTTGTCGTAAAAAATTCCTCTCTTTTACCAATGTTGTTGTTACTTATTGACTTGTTAATTGTGAAGGCTAAGAAAAGGTTGTATATTCAATATTGTGTGAGAATGTTTTCGATTTCTAATCATGGGGTGACTTTTGTATTTAATGCTCACTTATTGTTGGGAGCAACATTTGAATGTGGGAAGTTGGGATCATAAATCATGGAGTTTCTGGTCCCTTTATTTTGGTTTTATGACTCATGTAAATTCAGATTATTTCCAAATATTATAAGAGCTAGTTAGTCGTATAAAACAACCTCAACGTGTAAGGACATATCTTTCGAAATACTCCTGAAATAAAATATAATTTTTTATATTTTAAAACTGTGTAGTTATTAAAAGAAATATAAACCACAATCCAGAATATCGAATAATTCCAACAGGTTATGGAGAACCCAGTTTACGCAGTTGAATAAATAAAAAAAATTTAATAGAAATAAAAATATTTAAGTGAAATCAATTTTAGTTGGTGCTACAGTTTAAGTGAGTGGTTTAAATGTTTCTTGGTGACAATTTTAATTGATTATATTGGGAATTTGAAATAAACTTTTAATTAATATGCCAAAATGGGAAATTCCAAAATCAAAAGAAACATTCAACCTTTCAACGGTGAAAATTATAATATTTGGAAAATTAGAATCTGTAGTTGTCTAAATGAACTTGAAGTGATTCATGTGATCGATAATCCGGTAAACCGCCAGCCCCTGACAATAAGTGGGAGAAATCGGAATCAACCTCGAAAAGCGTTTTGATTGAGTATTTGTCCGATTCGTAATTAAATTATCTGAAACCAGAATCTTCGACAAAACAGATTTTTCCCATACGAGTTTTAGATTATCATCAAAATTTAATAATGAAAATCTTGATACAAGTAAAAAGATACTTCATGTGGAGCGAAAAAATAATGATGTAAAAAAAATACGATATTTAGTTTTGCAAACATCAAAAAACCATCGCGGAATTACTAAGCAAAAATAAAAGTAAAAAATATAATAAGAAAATTCATCTAAAGTGTCATTATTGTGGAAGAATAGGACATTATAAAAATGAGTGCCACTTTTTTAAAAAAAAAAAATCAATGATGAAAAATCAAAGACAACCCAAAGCATCCAAGGCTGAACTACAGGAGGAAATTCCATTTGCATTTACGGTTGGAAACGTCCAGTCAGAAAATGGTGGAAACTAAATTTCGTTGTTACTGGATTCGGGAGCGTCCGACCATCTCATAAATCGGGAAGATCTAACCGACACATTTACATACTGGACGACGCACCCATCAAAATCTCTGTTGCAAAGAGTGGAGCCTTAATTACTGCAACGAAAAGAGGGACCATCGTCGTAACCAGCAATATGGGAATCCAAAGAAAAAAAAATTGAAAACGTATTACACAGCCCTGATGAACCGCAAAATCTGTTATCTGTTTTCAAAATTCAGCAAGCAGAATACTCGGTAAACTTCTGGGAATCTGAGGTGAAAATTAAGCCATCATGGTAAGACTGTGCTGACAGGTAATCCGCAAAATAATTTATTAATACTAAACGGGGGTTTTCTTTGAATAAACTAAATAAAAATCAATTTATCCTTTAATTAGGTGTAATAAAAAAAAACATTCCTGTAAATGTAATATTAATATTCAAAATATTAATTTCATATGTCACAGTGCCAACTTCGTAAATAACTGACGCAATTTAGTGACAATTTTTTTAGGTTGGTACTACTAAACCTAATGACGCGTATCTAATTACACGGAATTTATTCAAGTGTCTAATTGATCATTTTAAAAAATTTAATAAGGTTTATAATATTTTCTCTGTGAGCATTGATAACGAAACACAACCGTTTTTCGCAAGATGGCGCAATTTAGTGACATTTTTTTAGGTTGGTAATACCGCCCCTTATGACGCGTATCTAATTACACGGGATTTATTGAAATGTGAAATTGATCATTTTAGAAATTTTAAAAAGGTTTTTAATATTTTCTGTGTGAGTATTGATAATGAAATACAACCGTTTTTGCAAGGTGACGCAATTTAGTGACATTTTTAGGTTGGTAACACTGCCCCTTATGACGCGTCCTAACACGAAATGTATTCAAAGTGACCATTTTGAATTCATACATTCGACATTTTGTGTGCGAGAAGTACAATGGCAAGTCGTATATTTGGTAAGTAAATCATAACCACTAATGGAGCAAATTAATATTTAATGTCCTTCTGACAAATTGACGAATCCTTTATCGATACAATAGAAATCGTTAGTCAATTAGATTTAATTCACAATTCATTTTTTGGAGTGACAAAGTGTTGACGTTAACTTTGCTCCCAGACCAAAAACCCTTAAAAATAATCCATAAAAGGTCCCATCTCTAAAGGAAACTTTGATATTTATTTGTTTTTAGTGTAATATAAAAAGTTGTTAACATAAACATTTATCTGTCCATCATAAGAAAAAGCTTGTAGATACTTGTTAATAAATTAACTTTTTTTAGAGAAAATTGGAGATCACGTGGGCCCCATGGACCTCATGAACGTGCCAATAATTATCCCTAGTAAGTATAATAAAGTAACATTTTTCTGTCTGACACATGAGAAACAGTCTCGTTAAACTACCTAATTGGGGCCATCCATAAAGTACTTCACACGAATTTCAGGCCTGCTTAATCCTTCCCTTGCTTTGTCGCAGGTTGTCACTTTTTAGAACCCCCTCCTCTCGATGTGACGTCACACATTTGCAATTGTATGCATTGATTTAAAAATAATTATAATAAAACTTTTTGTATCTCACTAGCCTTACAATACGACTTTAGAAGTTGAATGTTGGTGCGTGAGAGATAAGGTTTTTTCCATACAGCCAGCTATGGCGATGCTGAAACATTGACTGACAGACAATTTGTCAATTCTGATATATTAGTAATTACCTGTTTGATGTAACCTAACCACTTTTTGTGTGTCGGTCTGTCTGTCACACGAAAACTGTTCTACTTAACGTTAAAATCAAAAAAATTGCATTTATTTATTTTTTTTAGGAAAACTGTTGGAGTTCGAGGATAAGTACCAGAACACTGCTGAAGATGAGAAGTGTACAGGTAATTACAAAATAAAATTTTTTTGTCCATATATGTTCTTCTCAATAATTGAATCCTTGATACATACAACGAACTTTCTAAGTATAAACGTTACTTAATCCATTTATTTTATTTCTCAGAGCAAAAGTTAGTTCTCAACTCATGGTTTTTAATTAAAATACATAAGAACAGAAAACATTATTAATAAACTGTTTGATGTACCTAACCTTAAATTTTTTGATATAACCATGTATCTATCTGTCTGTCACAAGAAAAAAATGCTACCAGTTGTTAAATCTACATTTTCTTTTTAGGGACATTGGAAGAAATCGTGAAGGAGGATCACAACGGGAATGAAAACGGCACAAGCAGTTCAAGTAATTTCAAAGAAACATGTTTTTGTCCTTTTTAATACTTAATTGTCGAATCCTTGATACATATATAATGAACTTTCTTACTATTAAGGTGCGAGTTCATGTTAATTACGCCCGATTTTCAGCTTCCCACGATATATTTGGTCGCGTGGTACGATTGCGATTGTCAGAATAAAAATCGCTGAAAGTATTTTTCCAATTTTAGCTTTATCGCTGGATTTTATCTCGCATTGGTCGAAATCGAGCGTCAACATGAAATCGCACCTTGAAGGCTAATCCATTTTTCATTTCTTGGAGTAAAAAATTTTCCGTGTTAACCAACTCTCTTAAATCGAAATAGTTACTTTCAACTACAAATAGTGACTATTCACTATTTTGTAGTGAAAAGTATACCACCAAACTCAAATAGTGGTATACTTTTCACTACGAAATAGTGAAAAGTATTCGTAATAGTGAAAAGTTTCAGTACAAAGTCGTCAAAAGTCACTATTTCGATTTAAGAGAGAATAGATTGTCCTGAAAGAGAAACTTTTAATAACTTCGTGGACATGACCTTAAAAATGTTGTATAAGTAAAGTCATATGTCTATGTGTCTGTCTGTCACAAAAATATTCTAACAATAATTTTTTTTTTTTGTTTAATTACAAGAATGCCTGGTAAAGGATCGTAAGATGGATCGCGTTGAAAAAATTTTCGGTAATTACAAAGAAACATGTTTTTGTCCTTTTAAATAATTGGCGAAACCTTGATACATACAACAAACATTAATAGTATATATAACGAATCCATTTATCATTTCTTCGGGTAAAAATTTGTCCTCATCTGTGTTTCTGGGATTAAATCTTTTCTACATAATTGAATGTCCTGAAGGAGAAATTATGAATAACTTGTTTTACGTAACCTTAAAAGTTTGTGATATAAATTGATTTTTTTTTTTTTTAGGTAACATGGAAGAATTTGTTGAAGAGGATGACGATGATGAGGACGAGATTGATGATGGTTCAGGTAATTGCACATTTTTGTCCGTTTTAATTATTGACGAATCCTCGATACATCCCGAGTCGAAATTTTAGACCTCACAATCTGGGTTCAAGTAGATTGAAACATGACCATTTGCATTTGAATTTAAGACCTCTTTTGAACCTCCAAGTGGCATTTATCGGACAAAATACCATGTTTAGACCCAAAAGAGGTTGACAGCATTGACATTGACATGGACCTCTGTGTCTCTCTCTTTCTTTCTTTTCTCCACTCTTTCTTTGTTTTATTGGTAGGGTTTTTTTCAAAAAGAATAACATTTTTAACTTAATATTTTTTTTTTATTCAATTAATATACAAGTTTCATTAATAATAGCAATAAATTTAAAAGTAAAAAGAATTTTACAAATATCAATTCTTGGTTCTTAATTTCCTTGTCCTTGTTTACCAGCTCCTTTATTGTCGCCATTGCCATCATTTTTTTCCAGGATTTCCTTTTATTATAATCCACAATATACCCAACCATGCGCATTTATTTAGAAATTTTATTAAATTGTATAACATCTCTCTGATTACTTTCAAGATAATAAATAAAAGCAAATTTCTTCACACTTTTTCTTTGAAACTCGGTTTTTTCACTTTTAAATTTTTTACATTTACACTTTTAGGCTTTTTGATATAGACAATATTGAAAAATAATCAAATAGTGAAATAAGTTTATTCAATTGTTGTTTAATAACTCGTGTAGCACTCGAACGGTTAACAAGAGACTAAAGCGAGTAAAAATTAACAGGAGTGAACAGGATTAAGGGACAAACCGGTAATGGATACACAATATTATACTAAGCATCTAAGTATAAGAAAGAGAGAGATCAAAAATTTGGGTTATTAGTAAATAATATTTGCAATAGGTATTGTAAAAAAAAGGAAATTGACAACCATATTTTATGTTTTATGATCATAAACCTTTTTTTATGACGAGACGATATGTTCACAAAATATAATAAAAACGTCATGTAGGTTAAAATGCAGACGATGGAATCGTTAAGGTCTATCTGAGGCTTATTTTAGTCTTTGGAGGCCCAAAAGCTGGTCAAAGTACCATTTTAGGGCCAACGAAGGTCTGAAATTTTGACTCGGGATTACAAAGAAACATGTTTTCGTCCTTTTAAATAATTGGCGAAACCTTGATACATACAAAAACTTTAATAGTATATAACGAATCCATTTATCATTTCCTCGGGTAAAAATTTGTCCTCATCTGTGTTTCTAGGATAAAATCTTTAGAATACTTAATGCCCTGAAGGAGAAATTATGAATAACTTGTTTGGCATAACCTTAGAAGTTTGTAATACAAATTCATTTTTTTTTTAGGCAATCTGGAAGAATTTGAAGAAGAGAATGGCGATGATGAGGAGAAGAATGGAGATGATGGTTTAGGTATTTGCACATAAATTTTGTCCGTTTTAAGTATTGACGAATCCTCGATACATCCCGAGTCGAAATTTTAGACAAATTTTCGCCCTCAAAATCTAGGCTATTCAGAGGTTCAAGTAGATTGACAAGAGGACCATTTGCATGTGAATTTTGGACCTCATTTGAACCTACAAGTGGCATTTATCGGACAAAGTACAATATTTAGATTAAAATGAGTTTAAATTTTTTTTTAATTACTCTGTCTCTCTCTTTTCTCCACTCTTTCTTTGCCACTCTCTTTTATTGTTTTATTGGTAGGGTTTTTTTTTTCAAAAAGAATAACATTTTTTAATATTTTGTTTTTTTTTTTTATTCATTAAATATACAAGTTTCATTAATATTAGCGATAAATTTAAAAATAATAAGAATATTATAAATATCAGTTCTTAATTCTTAATTTCCTTGTCTTTGTTTACCAGCTCCTTTATTGTCGCCATTGCCATCATTTTTTTCCAGGATTTCCTTTTATTATAATTCACAATATACCCAACCATGCGCATTTCTTTAGAAATTTTATAATTATAATTGTATAACATTATTCTGATTACTTTGAAGATAATAAATTACAGCAAATTTCTTCACACTTTTTCTTTGAAACTCGGTTTTTTCACTTTTAAATTTTTTACATTTACACTTTTAGGCTTTTTGATATAGACAATATTAAAAAATAATTAAAACGTGAAAAAAGTTTATTCAATTGTTGTATAATAACTCGTGTAGCACTCGAACGGTTAACAAGAGACTAAAGCTGAGTAAAAATGAACCAGAGTGAACAGGATTAAGGAACAAACCGGTAATGGATACACAATATTATACTAAGCATCTAAGTAAAGGAAAGAGAGAGATCAAAAATGTGGGTTATTAGTAAATAATATTTGCAAAAGGTATTGTAAAAAAAGCAGATTTAAAACCAAGTTTTATGTTTTTTGATGATAAAACTTTTTTAAGGACGAAACGATGTTAACAAAATAAAAATTTCATAAATGGAATAAAAATTCCATGTAGGTTAAAATGAAGACGATGGGATATCGTTTAGGTTGAGATGAGGTACATTTTACTCTTTGTAGGTTGAAATGAGGGTGAAAGATCCATTTGAAGGCCAAAATAGGTCTAAAATTTCGACTCGGGATATTTTTTTCCTCTTTAATAATTGTCGAGTCCTTGATACAGAATATACAATGAACTTCCTTTCTATAAAGATGCGATTTTATGTTGACGCCTGATTTTCAGCGTCCCACGATATATTTGGTCGCGTGGTACGATTGCGATTGTCAGGATAAAAATTGCTGATAATATTTTTCCGATTTTAGCTTTATCGCTGGATTTTATCTCGCATTGGTCAAAATCGTACTACGGGACTAAATTTATTTGACGCTAGAAATCAAGCGACAACATGAAATTGCACCTTGAAAGTAAATCCATTTTTCATTCCTTGGGGAAAAAAATTTTCCGTATTAACCAATAGATTGTCCTGAAGAAGAAACTATTAATAACTTCTTGGATATGACCTTAAAAATGTAGTATAAGTATATTCATGTGTCTATGTGTCTGTCTGTCACAAAAATATTCTTACAAGATTTTTTTTTTAGATGATTTACAAGAATGCCTTGAAAGGGATCATAAGATGGATCGAGTCGAAAACATATTCGGTAATTACAAAGAAACATTTTTTTGTCCTTTTGGATTGGCGAACCCTTCATACATACAACAAACTTTAATAGTATATAACGAATCCAATTATCATTTCTTCGGATAAAAATTTGTCCTCAGCTGTGTTTCTGGGATAAAATCTTTTCTACATAATTGAATGTCCTGAAGGAGAAATTATGAATAACTTGTTTTACGTAACCTTAAAAGTTTGTGATATAAATTGATTTTTTTTTTTAGGTAACATGGAAGAATTTGTTGAAGAGGAGGATGACGATGATGAGGGCGAGAATGGAGATGATGGTTCAGGTAATTGCACATTTTTTGTCCGTTTTAATTTTTGACGAATTCTTGATTATATACTACAATTAAACAACGAACTTTTAACAATAATTTTTAACAATCAATTTATTATTTACTGGAGTAAAATTCATCCTCAACTGACTTGAAAAAAAGAAGGAGATTCTCAATTCGAGTGTATTTTTGTATGTTTGTTACCTCAGAGCTTTTGACTGGATGAACCGATTTTGATGGTTCTTTATTTATTGTAAAGCTGATGCTTCCCATGTGGTCCCATAGTAATTTAAAGTAACATTTCACTTCTAAATGGTTAAAAAATAAGGGATAAAATATTAACTATTTACTGGCTAACCCAATTTCGAGTTCACATTTCAATTTGAAGAAAAAAAGCCACCCTCTAAGGATGAAAATAGAGGAAGAAATAATGACGTTTAACTGAATAATCGAATTTTGATTTTTTTTTTCTATTAGAAGAGTATTCCTCTATAAGTTTCTTCCATTATATTTAGCAACAAAAAATTGCAAACCTTAACACCAAAAGGGGATGAAGTAATAACTGTTTATATTTAAACGGCGCTGTCTCATATGAGCAGGGCGTTTCGTAAGGCTACCCATATTCAAAAAAATGCAGATTCATTAAAAATCGAGAAATAAATAAAAATTATAACAAAATGAATAACCAACATCAAAATAAATAAAAAATTTTAAACAAAAAATGCACTAAAAAGTAAACAAATACTTGCCTATGCTTGTGTAGGCAACTTACAATCAATTTATCAACTACAAATCATTACCAAAATATTTATTTAGAGTTCACTTAAGCAATTTTTTTTAAATATATGTATAAAGTACTCAAAGGCAATCAAATTATTAGGATGATTTAATGTACAACTATTGCTATTTTTGGAGTTGGTGTCAGTCAAAGAAACAAGACAATATAGTTACCTAGTTACCTACTAGTACGAGTATATTGGATAAAAGTTCATTTGGAAAATAGATTTAATAAGGTATTTTCGATTATCACTATAGGTAACTATATTGTCGTATTTCTTTGGCTAAAACCAGCTCCAAAAATAACAATAGTTGTACATTACATTATCCTAATAATTTGATTGGCTTTAAGCAGTCTATAGGTACATATAATTAAAAAGTTTTGCTTAGGTGAACTCTAAATATTTTCCTAATGATTTGTAGTTGATAAATTTAATGTAAGTTATAGACACAAGGATACACCATTATATTTTTACTTTTTAGTCCATTTTTTGGTTTAAGATTTTGATGTCGGTTTTTCATTTTGTTATAACAATTGTTATTTATTAATCACCTGTTTGATATAACCTAACTATTTTTGACAAGACCATGTGTCTGTCTGTCACATGAGATACGTTCTAAACTTATGTCTATAAATGCAGTTTTTTTTTTTAGAAAATTTACCTGATGGCGGAGGAAATGAGGATCCGAACGATGATGAGGGTGAGTTAATTTATTGTAAATACAAAGTAACAATATTTTGCTTCCCTACCTATTGGCAGAGTGGTTAGAGCAATTGCTCTCTCCACTTCATGCGTCAAGTGGTACTGGGTTCGATCCCCGTTGAATCCTAGACTTAAGATAAAATTGACCAACACAAAATGTTTTTCTGTTTAGACAGTTGTGTTATTGACCTTAGTAGTTAAAGCGACTCTAAACAAACAAACAAAAAAACTTTGTTTTTCTCACTAAGTGTTGAATCTTTAATCTATACAATGAACTTGCATTGCATATTAATTGATTTACTTAGCATTTATTAGGGTATAATTTTTCTAATAATTTTTACGGCACTTAGTGGCGTGGTGACTAGATATAGTTGTTTTGTACGCCAGTGGCCTTGGGTTCGAATATTTTTTCTGAGTTTTCTGATTCGACGGTCGCTAATGACCATAGCAGTTGATGCGACCTTAAATAAACAAAAAAAAAAATTTTCTCGGTGCCAAAGTTAAAATCCTTAAAAAATTAGAATATTTTGATTCCTAGATTAAGCACTTATAAATACAGTTTACCCGTATAAAAATGCGATAGACATATTCGGGCCGATAAAATCGCGAATTTTAATTTCGACAAAATCGCGAACATCTTTGCATTTACATAATGCAATCGTGTGAAAATAAGAAGACAAAAAAAATTACCAATTTCTTTGAGGTAGCTCTGTATGTTGTCAAATTAAATGAAAAGTTGCAGATTTTCCAGAAAATTCCATCCTCACTTTTCTTAAAAAGTCAACTTTAAGAAGATTTATTAATGATCTGATTCATTGTTACTTGTGTTCGAAATTTTGTCGGCGCTATTTTGACGTCGCGGTTTTGTCGGTTAATGTATGTTTATCATGTTTTGGTCGAGTTGATAATTTTTTAGTGTAACCTTAAAAGGCTCTAGCCCAATAGCCATAAGAAAAGTGCCCCAGGCGGTTTTTGAAAAATGCTTCCGTGTGCTGATTCCTCTTCATGAAAAACTTATTGTCGCACAATTTTAACCCGTTACCCCCACTTGTATTGGAGTTACGGGGGAAACTACCCCAGACGTAATTTTTTTTTTCTAGAAAACTATTAAAGATTTTTTTATGAAATTAAAACTGTACGTAGATATAAACGTAAACTGGGGCATTTTGCTTATGGCTATTGGGCTAGAGCCTTTATTGCTATATGTGTCTCACTTTGGTCACATGATATTGTGACACATGTCGGTAAAATCGGATTCTTTTATTTTTTTAGAAAACCGTTCTGACGACTCTGAGCCAGAGGACGATGCAAATAATTCGGCTCAAATCAATTATGGTGATATAGAAGTAAGAATTACTACTCCACCGCTGAGAGCCATCTATACACTGCCGATCGAAATCCACAACATCCAGACAACGGTGGAAATTTATCAAAGTGCGAGAGCTCCTACTGTGCTAATGATTGTAGGAGGCCGAAACCCGGCCGTAAACGTGAATTTTTATCGCGCAGCAAGGGCCACTTTGACAACATGTGCTCACTGTTTACATGTTTCCGGTGATTACCAATTGGGTGTCAGAGTTGCAGCCCATTTATGTCTGAAACTCGACAAAGAAGTGAATCTTATCGTTAACATGATATTCGACGAGGAGCAAAACATTTTACGCTCAATGATCCAAACATTGAACATGCTTGTGGATGAACATCCATCGAAATTTTAATTTTTCCATGTCCTCTTTCATTTCAACAATAAATAATCCAGAATTGTAATAATAAATTATGGTTCAATAAAAGCAGATTTTTTAATTTATATATTTAGATATTTAATTTTTAATTAATAATTAGATCACAGGTTGGCCAGTTTCGAAACATATCAAAAAAAAAAATTTAAAAAAACCCTACCAATAAAACAATGAAAGAGTGGAGAAAAGAGAGAGAGGTCTATTTGAAGTTTTTGTTGTCAACCTCTTTTGGGCCTAAACATGGTATTTTGTCCGATAAATGCCACTTGTAGGTTCAAAAGAGGTCTAAAATTCAAATGCAAATGGTCATGTTTTAATCTACTTAAACCCAGATTTTGAGTTCTAAAATAGGTCTAAAATTTCGACTCGGGTAGCCACCAGAGTTTTCAAATAGTGATATTCAATTGGTTGAGATTGTGGAGGATGTGTTTAGACCAGATGATGCGTCTATCCAGGTGCATTCCAAGGTACCTGAACTCCGTAGCCCGGGGTATTTTGTGGTCATTTAGTGGACAGGTTTTTAAAACAGGTTTCCCTTCTTGTAGTGAATGTCACGTGGACAGACTTGGTCTCGTTGATGGTGTTCCTCCATTTGCAGAACCATAGTTGACGTTCGTTTAGTGCAGACTGGAGCTTTTTGGGAGCTATTCTGGGACATTTTGGCCGTGAAGACCGCATAGAGGAGAGGCCCAAAGACGCTGCCCTGTGGCACTCCATATCCTGTCTGACGTTCCGTCGTGGTGGATTCGTCATGGTGTACATAGAACTTTCGATTCACGTATCTAGGATAGACAGGATGTCGACTTAACAACTCACCGTCTCGAGACAAAAGTTTAATCCCAATAACTAGACGTGCGTTAATATTTGTTGAGGTTTCAGGTTCTATAGCTTCTCATCAACCCTTCAACCCCGTCCTATTTGAAAGTTGTGACGAAAGCAATTCTCATACATTTCCACTAAGAAATTGAGATTGGATTTGTGGAGAACTTAATGTAGTTTAACATGTCAACACCTTCTCGATGAATTACTGGAATAACAAAAAATTTTGAGGAAGGGTTATAAATGACATTTGAAATGAACAATTTTCAAGTCTAAAGGAACATTTTATATTTAAAATTGTATAATAATCAACCTATAGGATAGCTAATATCTCTTCCTAGAAAAGTAGTTTTAAGAATTTTGATTAATTTCCTTTGGATCTAAAGTCTGAAGGTATCTATCATCTTTTTCTGTTAAAATTGATTACTTTTTAAATTACGTTGTTAAGTTGGGGAATCAATTTGTTAATCAATTAAATTTAGATACTCTCAGCAAAGCGAGCGGGTATCAGCTGGTTATTTTTTATTATGTTATCGTTTAATTTAGTGGGCGTACATTAATTAAGGTCGACCTTTAGGAGGAGAGGGGGCTGAACCGAACCTCATATAATTTGCGGGAGGGGGTTGGTCTTATCGAATATCCCGTTTTATACTCCCAAGTTTCCTGTTAGAAACAGTATTAAATTACGACAAAATGGAGTAATTTAAGTAAAAGTTGTTTATTAACATTTGTTATTATTATTTAATAATTTTTTTTTGGTTTGAAAATTGTTTTCTTAAAAAAATCCGAAGAAATTACACTAGAAATTAACATATTGAATAATCTCACCCGAGATTTGTTAATGTCGGTGGAGGTTCAGCAAATCTCCAATAACGCCCCAAGTAATAAACGATTGTTCCTTTAGTTAAAAATTAAGGGGGCCTATACTAATGGCAATTAGATTGAATGAAAAAGTAGAATAGTCCTGGACTCATGAATGCAATAGCGATTGCATTATATTGCATCTGAGATTGTGTTGTACTGATTGGGGCTGCAAATAGTCAAAGGGGTGAGCATTGAACTATTCCGACGTTGGCTAGGACCACCCTTTAATGATAATTACCATAATCCTGTTCAAAGCACGGACAATATTTTTACCTGGCAAACCAAATTTTAGTCCTTTGAAACGGTGCAATAAACATAAAGAGTCCTTAATTTAAAAGTACCTGCAACATCCTATCATTCAAATTTTCTTAGAGTTTTAAGTCGACGAGAGAAACTATAGATAATTCTTCTTTTTTCAAAATTCTACAAATATATACAGCGGATTAAGACGGGGTAGAAAATTCGTTCAGTAAGAAAAATAAGCGGGTCGTCCCCCATCTCTAATTATTTTTTTCAAAGAACCTTTAATTTTTTTTGAATTATGAAAAATATTTTCTCTCACTGTTCAAATATTAAAGTTTGTCGTAAAAAATTCCTTTCTTTTACCAATGTTGTTGTTACTTATTGACTTGTTAATTGTGAAGGCTAAGAAAAGGTTGTATATTGTGTGGGAATGTTTTCAATTTCTAATCATGGGGTGACTTTTGTATTTATTGCTCACTTATTGTTGTGAGGAACACTCGAATGTGTGGAGTTGGGATCATAAATCATGGAGTTTCTGGTCCCCTTATTTTGGTTTTATGACTCATGTAAATTCAGATTATTTCCAAATATTATAAGAGCTAGTTAGTCGTATAAACAACCTCAACGTGTAAGGACATATCTTTCGAAATACTCCTCAAATAAAACATAATTTTCTATATTTTCAAAATGTGTAGTTATTAAAAGAAATATAAACCACAATCCAGAATATCCAATAATCTCAACAGGTTATGGAGAGCCCAGTTTACGCAGTTGGATATATAAAAAAAAATTAATAGAAATAAAAATATTTAAGTGAAAAATATTATAGTTGGTGCTACAGTTTAAGTGAGTGGTTTAAGTGTTACTTGGTGACAATTTTAATTGATTATATTGAGAATTTGAAATTAACTTTTAATTAATAAGCCAGCATGGGAAATTCCAAAATCAAAAGAAACATTCAACCTTTCAACGGTGAAAATTATAATATTTGGAAAATTAGAATCTGTAGTTGTCTAAATGAACTTGAAGTGATTCATGTGATCGATAATCCGGTAAACCGCCAGCCCCTGACAATAAGTGGGAGAAATCGGAATCAACCTCGAAAAGCGTTTTGATTGAGTATTTGTCCGATTCGTAATTAAATTATCTGAAACCAGAATCTTCGACAAAACAGATTTTTCCCATACGAGTTTTAGATTATCATCAAAATTTAATAATGAAAATCTTGATACAAGTAAAAAGATACTTCATGTGGAGCGAAAAAATAATGATGTAAAAAAAATACGATATTTAGTTTTGCAAACATCAAAAAACCATCGCGGAATTACTAAGCAAAAATAAAAGTAAAAAATATAATAAGAAAATTCATCTAAAGTGTCATTATTGTGGAAGAGTAGGACATTATAAAAATGAGTGCCACTTTTTTAAAAAAAAAAATCAATGCTAGAAAATCAAAGACAACCCAAAGCATCCAAGGCTGAACCACATGAGGAAATCCCATTTGCATTTACGGTTGGAAACGTCCAGTCAGAAAATGGTGGAAACTAAATTTCGTTGTTACTGGATTCGGGAGCGTCCGACCATCTCATAAATCGGGAAGATCTAACCGACACATTTACATACTGGACGACGCACCCATCAAAATCTCTGTTGCAAAGAGTGGAGCCTTAATTACTGCAACGAAAAGAAGGACCATCGTCGTAACCAGCAATATGGGATTCCAAAGAAAAAAAATTGAAAACTTATTACACAGCCCTGATGAACCGCAAAATCTGTTATCTGTTTTCAAAATTCAGCAAGCAGAATACTCGGTAAACTTCTGGGAATCTGAGGTGAAAATTAAGCCATCATGGTAAGACTGTGATGACAGGTAATCCGCAAAATAATATATTAATACTAAACGGGGGTTTTCTTTGAATAAACTAAATAAAAATCAATTTATCCTTTAATTAGGTGTAATAAAAAAAAAACATTCCTGTAAATGTAACATTAATATTCAAAAAATTAATTTCATATGTCACAGCGCCAACTTCGTCAATAACGGACGCAATTTAGTGACAACTTTTTTAAGTTGGTACTACTAACCCTAATGACGCGTGTCTAATTACACGGAATTTATTCAAATGTCTAATTGATCATTTTAAAAATTTTGAAAAAGTTTTAAATATTTTCTGTGTGAGCATTGATAACGAAACACAACCGTTTTTCGCTAAGTGACGCAATTTAGTGACATTTGTTTTAGGTTGGTACCACTGCCCCGTATGACGCGCTCTGTGACGCGTCTTTACACGAAATGTATTCAAAGCGACCATTTTGGATTCATACGTTCGACATTTTGTGTGCTAAAAGTACAATGGCAAGTCGTCTATTTGGTACGTAAATCATAGCCACTAATGGAATAAATTAATATTTTATGTCCTTCTGACAAATTGACGAATCCTTGATCGATACAATAGAAATCGTTAGTCAATTAGATTTAATTCACAATTTATTTTTTGAAACGACAAAGTGACGACGTTAACTTTGCACCAGGACTAAAATCCTTAAAAATAATCCATAAAAGGTCCCATCTCTAAAGGAAACTTTGATATTTATTTGTTTATAGTGTAATATAAAACGTTGTTAACATAAACATTTATCTGTACATCATAAGAAAAACGTTGTAGGTACTTGTTAATAAATTAACTTTTTTTAGAGAAAATTGGAGATCACGTGGACCCCATGGACCTCATGAACGTGCCAATAATTATCCCTAGTAAGTATAATAAAGTAACATTTTTCTGTCTGTCACATGAGAAACAGTCTCGTTAAACTACCTAATAGGGGCCATCCACAAAGTACGTCACATGAATTTCAAGGCTGCTTAATCCTTCCCCTGCTTTGTCACAGGTTGTCACGTTTTTTAGAACCCCCTCCCCTCGATATGACGTCACACATTTGCAATTATATGCATTGATTTATACATAATAATAATAAAAATTTTCCAGAGATAAGGTTTTTTCCATTGGGCCAGTTATGGCGATGCTGAAACATTGACTGACAGACAATAATGTTTAATAATTTTTAATAATAATTAATTTTTTTAACCCTCGGCCTGTATAAGCTGAAACAGTTCTTAACACCATCTTGTCTCTTGGTCAATGTATCTTGCTCTTTGTCTGTCGGTCAATGTTTGTGCATCGCCATAGCTGGTCGATTGGAATAAACCTATAATCTCATACTTAGCGAGAGTGCTAAAGTATTGACAAATATATAAAGATCGAGTTTTTTAATTTGTAGAGTTTTTTATTCACATTCGCGTTTTAATATTTAAAATTTTAACATGTGACGTCACTAAGCTTTTGATCCCTCTGCCCTTTGTCACACAATATCACATTCTGGTGATACCCACCCCCCTTTAACGTGAGACGTAATTTATGGATGCACCCGTATATGAATATTAAGTATAATTTTATATCCTTCTTACAAATTGATGAACCGTGGATACATACAATAAAATTCAATAGTATATATTGTGTAATACATTTGGCCTTTCTTAAAGTATTTGTCGTCAATTCTGATTTATTAGTAATTACCTGTTTGATGTAACCTAACCACTTTTTGTGTGTCTGTCTGTCTGTCACACGAAAACTGTTCTACTTGACGTTAAAATCAAAAAAATTAAATTAAATTTTTTTTCTTTTTTCAGAAGAAAATGGAGATCTTGAGAGAATGAACCAGAACAATGCTGAGGATGATAAGTGTTCAGGTAATTACAAAATAAAATTTTTTTGTCCATTTATGTTCTCCTCAATAATTGGTTAGATGTCAGTTTTTCGAATCACAATTCTTCGAAACACAATTTTTTGAATGCACAATTTTTCGAATGAACAACTTTTCGAAAAATTAATAATAAATAATTTTAGGGACCGAAATAATTAGAATAAATTTAGTTTTATTTGCCAGTTTACACAAAACAAATGTAATTGAAAAAAAAAAAAAATTTTATTTTTTGTAAATAAAATTTAATAATTTTTTGGACATTTTAACATATATTTAGTAAACAAAAAAAACATGTAATTTACCTTTGTAAATAGGTACCTATAAGTTATAGTTTACAGATTGTTCATTTTTGGTAAGATTAGCGTGGCGCTTAGGAAATTTGAAATCGCCCAACGTTATGCTTTTGTGTACCATAGAAATCGATAAATTTTGACGTCAGCATGAGGCTTAAGCAAGCCATTTGCAAAATTCAAGGTATGAGTGAGTAACTATGGGAACTTAGATGGTCCAATTTGAACACTCAATATTTTTTATTTGCGAACACGTTTTCAATATTAAACTTCCATTGAGTGATAATAATTTTCATTTTTTTGCAATTCAAAGGACACATATTTTATAAACATCACAAATAACACAAAATTTCAGGAATGAAACACAGAAAACACCATAAAATTAATGAAATTCTAACGAGTTTGAACTCAAGTAATATAGAAAATATAATAGGCAAAATAAACAATCCTTAGATACGACGTATTTTAAAGATGATTAGAATTTAAAAATATTCTATAAATTTAAAATGCTCTAATAATGCAGGATCTGTATTCATAAAGATTTTCAATGAATTCTGAAAACTCATAGATATTTGCAGCATAATTTTTATGTTAAAACATTTAATTTTGTGTAAAACTTCGTGGTGTCAGGAAGTGCACATTCAGTCAAATAATGAAATTCGGATGACTACAATTTCCTTTGTTGAGGGCTACGCCAAACCCCCGCCAGAGGGCCCCCCTGGACCCCTTTGGCATTTGTAGTTGGAAATTGTTGAATGAATTTATATGAATTAACTTAAAATAAATGACAGTTCCCATAGTTACGTTGTAATTGACATATTTATCAAAATCATTTCCCATAAGAAAAATGCGTCTTGAAATCCGGTTATTATCGAAAACGAAGCGAAAACTCGCAAATTAGCACTCTTCATTTTCGTTTTCTTTTGACTTGTTTTATCAGAAACCGTCGTCAATTCATGGTGCCACGCTAACCTTACTCTCCCCTTTATTTTAAGTACTACATTATCGCTATTTCCAGAACAAAAAGAGATACAGAAATTGTAAAAAGTGAAAAAAAAAGTTATATGTACTGACACATTTATGTACCTATTTCATTTACCCTACCTGTAGAAGTTGATTTAGACTGCATTATTTCGAAAAATTGTTCTTTCTAAAAATTGTGTTTCGAAAAATTGCGTTTCGAAGAATTGTGATTCGAAAACCTGGTCGGACACCCAATAATTGAATCCTTGATACATACAACGAACTTTCTAAGTATAAACGTTACTTAATCCATTTATTTTATTTCTCAGAGCAAAAGTATCTCTGGTTTTGAATTAAAATACCTAAGAACAGAAAACATTATTAATAACCTGTTTGATGTACCTAACCTTAAAATTTTTGATATAACCATGTATCTATCTGTCTGTCACAAGAAAAAATGCTACCAGTTGTTAAATCTACATTTTCTTTTTAGGGACATTGGAAGAAATCGTGAAGGAGGATCACAACGGGAATGAAAACGGTACAAGCAGTTCAAGTAATTTCAAAGAAACATGTTTTTGTCCTTTTTAATACTTAATTGTCGAATCCTTGATACATATATGATGAACTTTCTTACTATTAGAGTGCGATTTCATGTTAATTACGCCCGATTTTCAGCGTCCCACGATATATTTGGTCGCGTGGTACGATTGCGATTGTCAGGATAAAAATCGCTGAAAGTATTTTTCCGATTTTAGCTTTTTCTCGCATTGGTTGAAATCGTACTACGTGACCAAATTTATCATTGACGCTAGAAATCGAGCGTCAACAAGAAATCGCACCTTGAAGGTTATCCATTTTTTATTTTTTGGAGTAAAAAATTTTCCGTATTAACCAATAGATTGTTCTCAAAGGGAAACTTTTAATAACTTCTTGGATATGATCTTAAAAATGTTGTATAAGTATATCCATGTGTCTATGTGTCTGTCTGTCACAAAAATATTCTCGCAATAATTTTTTTATTTTAGTTGTATTACAAGAATGCCTGCAAAGGGATCGTAAGATGGATCGAGTCGAAAAAATTTTCGGTAATTAGAAAGAAACATGTTTTTGTCCTTTTAAATAATTGGCAAAACCTTTTTTTTTTTTACACCCTGTTATATCTTTTTGCTTAGTCGGCATTATGGTTGGGCAGATTCAGTGTAGAAGCTGACTAGAGTCAGATAACCTGAATAACCTGTGAATAAGGTCACCATCCTTTGATGGTCCTTAAAAACCATTCTTTTACTTTTATTATTACTGTGGAAATTAATCCTCCACTAAATCAACATGCCTCTTTCTCTTGAGCCTTCTTTGATTCCTGGGTGGAGGCAGATTATGTAGGTTTTCCCGTACAGTTGGGTTAGGGTGAGATGCAAATGTTTCGCTTAGCTTACGATAGTTGCTTTGGAACGGCGAAACCTTGATACATACAACAAACTTTTATAGTATATAACGAATCCATTTATCATTTCTTTGCATAAAAATTTGTTCTTATCTGCGTTTCTGGGATAAAATCTTTAGAATACTTAATTGAATGCCCTGAAGGAAAAAATATGAATAACTTGTTTGGCGTAACCTTAAAAGTTTGTGATACAAATTAATTTTTTTTTAGGCAATCTGGAAGAAATGCAAGAAGAAATTGGCGATGATGAGGACGAGATTGGAGAGGATGGTTCAGGTAATTGCACCTTTTTTGTCCGTTTTAATTATTGATGAATCCTCGATACATCCCGAGTCGAAATTTTAGACCTATTTTAGACCTCAAAATCTGGGTTCAAGTAGATTGAAACATGACCATTTGCATTTGAATTTAAGACCTCTTTTGAACCTCCAAGTGGCATTTATCGGACAAAATACCATGTTTAGGCCCAAAAGAGGTTGACAGCATTGACATTGATATGGACCTCTGTGTCTCTCTCTTTTCTTTACTCTTTCTTTGTCACGCTCTTTTATTGTTTTTATGGTAGGGTTTTTTTCAAAAAGAATAACATTTTTTAATATTTTTTTTTTATATTCGTTAAATATACAAGTTTCATTAATATTAGCGATAAATTTAAAAGAAATAAGAATATTACAAATATCTGTTCTTAATTTTTAATTTCCTTGTCCTTGTCTACCGGCTCCTTTATTGTCGCCATTGCCATCATTTTTTTCCAGGATTTCCTTTTATTATAATCCACAATATACCCAACCATGTGCATTCCTTTAGAAATTTTATTTAATTGTATAACATCTCTCTGATTACTTTCAAGATAATAAATTAAAGCAAATTTCTTCACAATTTTTTTTTAAAACTCGGTTTTTTCACTTTTAAATTTTTTACATTTACACTTTTAGGCCTTTTGATATAGACAATATTGAAAAATAATCAAATAGTGAAATAAGTTTATTCAATTGTTGTATAATAACTCGTGTAGCACTCGAACGGTTAACAAGAGACTAAAGCGTAGTAAAAATGAACCAGAGTAAACAGGATTAAGGGACAAACCAGTAGTGGATACCAGAATACACAAAGTTATATTAAGTATCCATTCTATAGGAAAGAGAGAGAGAGATCAAAAATTTGGGTTATTAGTAAATAATATTTGTAATAGGCATTGTAAAAAAAAGCAGATTTACAACCAAGTTTTATGTTTTATGATCATAAACCTTTTTTTAGGACGGAACGAGATTCACATAATATAATAAAAATTTCATGTAGGTTAAAATGAGTACGATGGAATATCGTTTAAGTTAATATCAGGTTCATTTTACTTTTTGTAGGTTGAAATGAGGGTAAAAGATCCATTTTAGAGCCAAAATAGGGCTTAAATTTCGACTCGGGATACTACAAGTATACAACGAACTTTTAACAACAATTTTAACAATCCATTTATTATTTCCTAGAGTAAAATTCGTTCTAGATAATAATTAGAGGTAATAATAGGTTAGAGCAATTGCTCTCTCCACTTCATGCGTTAAATGGTTCTGGGCTCGATCATCGTTGAATCCTAGACCTAAGATAAAATTGACCAATACAATACAATGAACTTGCATTGCATATTAATTGATTTACTTAGCATTTATTAGGGTATAATTTTTTTATTAATTTTTACGTCACTTAGTGGCGTGGTGACTAGATATAGTTGTTTTGTACGCCAGTGGCCCTGGGTTCAAATCCCAACAAAAGCCTAAGATATTTTTTTCTGAGTTTTCAGATTCGACGGTCGCTAATGACCAAAGCAGTTGATGCGACCTTAAATAAACAAAAAAAAAAAAAAAAAAGAAAAAAAAATTTTCGCGGTTCCAAAGTTAAAATCCTTTAACAATTAGAATATCTTGATTCTTAGATTAAACACTTATAAATACAGTTTACCCGATAAAAATGCGATTGACATATTCGGGCCGATAAAATCGCGAATTTTATTTTCGACAAAATCACGAACAGCCTACCGTTTACATAATGCAATCGTGTGAAAATAACAAAACAAAAAACAATTTACTAATTTCTTTGAGGTAGCCCTATATGTTGTCAAATTAATTGAAAAGTTGCAAATTTTTCGGAAAATTCCATTATCAGTTTTCTGAAAAGTCAACTTTAAGAAGATTTATTAATGATCTGATTCATTGTTACTTGTGTTCGAAATTTTGTCGGCGCTATTTTGACGTCGCGGTTTTGTCGGTAAATGTATGTTTATCATGTTTTGGTCGAGTCGATAATTTTTTAGGGTAACCTTAAAATGTATTGCTATATTTGTCTCACGTTTGTCACATGATATTGTGATACATGTCGGTAAAATCAGTTTCTTTTATTTTCTTAGAAAACCCTTCTGACGACTCTCAGCCAGAGGACGATGCAAATGGTTCCCTTAGGATCAATTATGAAAATGGGGTACTTGTTAGTCCACAGCTGAAAGCTGTCTATAAACTGCCGATCGTAATCAACAACATCCAGACAACGGTGGAGATCTTTCAAAGTTTGATAGACCATAGTGTGTTAATGGTTGTAGGAACCCGGGACACGGTCATAAACGTGAATTATTATCGCGCAACAAAATCCTCTTCGGCAACACGTGCTGATACTCTACATATGTATGGTGCTGACCAATTGGGTGTCAGAGTTGCAGCCCATTTATGTCTTAAACTCAATAAAGAAGTGAATCTTGTGGTTAACATGGAATTCGACGAGGAGCAAAACATTCTACGCTCAATGATAGAAGCATTGGACATGCTTATTGAAGAACATCCATCGAAATTTTAATTTTTCCATGTCCTCTTTCATTTCAACAATAAATAATCCAGAATTGTAATAATAAATTATGGTTCAATAAAAGCAGATTTTTCAATTTATATATTCAGATATTTAAGATTTAATTAATGATTAGATCACATGTTGGCCAGTTTCGAAACATATCCAAAAGAAAAATTTCTTTCAAGTTTCTCAAATTGCCGCTAGTTGGTGCTGTTAAAATGACTTCATTGAGTTTATTACAGGTCTGTACCAACCAGCAACAGCGCTATGGTAACTTCAGAAACTATTCTCCTGTTTTCAACATTTGACCAGCTTTATGAACGACGCAAAAACGAAAGAGATTCTAAATTCTACATATTTATTTTTTATATTAGACTATGCACATAACATTTTACTAAATACACCGATTTTGATGATTTTTTATTTATTCAGTAGGAAGTATTTTTGTCCCATTTTAATTTGAAGTGACACGTCCATTTCTAAAGGGTTGAAAATAGGGGATAATTAACTATTTATTGGAGACACGACTTGGTTATTTTTTCTCTTAGACATAAAGCATACACTGTTAAAAATATCTTACTGAAATTTCAGGAAAAAATACAAAAAAGTTTTTCACTAAAATTTTGGGTGAAAATAAATTCAGTAAAAATTCTTACTTAAAGTTCAGTATATATACTGAAAATAAATTCAGTAAAAATTCTTACTTAAAATTCAGTATATATACTGAAAATAAATGAAGTAAATATTCTTACTTAAAATTTAGTAAAAATAAAATATTTTTATACGGCTCTGAAAATTTCGGGAAAAGTCGTGAAAAAAGTTAACTATAGAATAGATTTTATAGAATTTTATTTATATACTACATATAATGTTAAAATATATTTTTTTTTGTTTTGTTTATTCGTCATAATAATTTCCCAAAGTGTTTGCTAATTTAAAAACTGCAGCCGAGTAAATGGCCGCCGAGTCCCCGTTTTTTATAGTTTTGGTGTTCAATGATTTTAATGGATTTATATCCAGTAACACTCTGAAAATTGTTTAAAAACATTAGCCTTCAAGTTGAGTTTAAATAACATCTTTTATAATAAGATAAACAAGCTTTTTTCAAATACCTTTGAATAAATTCTAGAGTTTTCCTCAACTCTTGTGGATACTTTAGTCCGAACACATAATATAACAAAAATGTGATAAGTAACCCTTCTAATGTGTTTTGAGGAAAAGTTACAATAATTTTTTCTACCACCACTACTGATTTAGCTGATGGAAGGAATAGATCGGTTCCTTGTATTATTAGGAGAGGTGTCAGTTTCTACTTCTGCATCAGTGAGGTCTTCAACCTAAAAAAATAAAATATATTCATATTATGATAATACTTTTTAATAATTTATTACAACTTACGTCAGCCAATTAGTACAAATAGTCGCAACTCTCCTTAAAATACAATACAATTAGGGGAAATATCGCCAAGGCACGTGGAGTTGAATAAGATTGAATAAGAATAATGATGTTGAATAAGATTTTAATATACCGTATGAGTAGTAAAATAAGAGTTGAATTCCTGAAAAAATATTGTAAATACATTAGTAATTATTGATGTCTTGGTTTTAATAATAAGAGAAAGCATAAATAATTTCAATGTCTTGTTAAAAAAATAAAACAAACATCTACTTAAGTATACAATTTATAAATAACGAAATCAAGTTCCTTAATGACCTAATTTTTTCAAAAATATAGTTTACAATATACTTATACTATAAATTTGCATCTTACAAAATGTGACGATAAAATTTCTGGAGTAACAAGAAACTACAATGGAAAAACCCCAGCAGCATTATAAAAACGAATTCAAAACTGTACAAAAGAAACATGGTAAAACATCTACGTTTTTATTTTAATATTGTAAGTACACCATAAGCCTCATAAGCTTAAGTTTATTGTCTAACTGTAAGCAATAAAGTTCATTTTACCTGCTCTTACGCTATATAATTCAACCATCCAGACTTTTGTGGGTATAACAAAAATTTGTTGTAATGCAATTCATAGAAATGAAAATTAAAAACAAAACATTGAATTAATTCATGCTATCTGATCAATAAATTTATCAGTACTTAAAAGTTGAAGCGAGTTTATCAAATGAAAATCCATTCAATATAATATAATTAAATACAGACTTTAAAAACTTCAAATTCCACCTTAAAGTGCATAGAAAAATATTTTTCTTTTGTCTTTTTTAAATATTTTACATAATATAAGTAATATATATATAATATAACACATATATATATATATATATATATATATATATATATATATATATATATATATTTGCAAAAATTTAAAACATTTTCGGATTTTGATTTCTGATCTCATTGTGCATGTAAAAAATATACTACTATTACTAAATTGTATGTAATATAATGCAATTTAGCACGATTAGCATTATTTAATTTTATTAATACGTTAATAGACATTTTATTTAAAATAGATACTGTAGAAAATTTTAATATATTTGAAACATAACTATAATATAGAATTGCAACAACTTTTTGGTAAAGAATAAATAATTCAAGTAAAAAAAAAAACAATTTGTTTACTTACGTATATAATTTTCTATCCGCAATCACTTTAAAAATACAAATGCACCTTCTATGATCGATATTTGGTTTAGAAATGAATAAGTATAATGCATAAATGACAAAATTTGGTTATCAATAATTTTCATACCTACCCCAAACCAAAAATCCAAGTACCTGCTGGGGTAATAAAAACCTGCCAACAGGCTTTCTAATACATAAATTCACAAATGTGCCTGCAATGTAAATTCTTTATATTTATAAATATATCTATGGACTTACCTTATAATTAAATTTTGGTCACTAACATATTTTTAAAATATCTGATGCGAGGCGTCAAAGTACTTTCTTTTACTTTCAATTATGAAACTCGCTGTTGGTATAAATTGTATAAAATATAGGAAATATAAGCACTTTATAACTATACATATAAACAGAACTATATGCATAGTGCATACAACCTATAACATATAACATACACGAATTCCCAACGTTCACCCCAGAACCGTCCTTATTCGAATTTTCCCAGGAAAAACTTTCAAATAAAAGTTGTAGCCACTAATGAATCTAAGAACTATAGTAAGTTTAAAGAAAATCGTTGCAGCTGTTTTAAAAAAAAATTGAAAAAGCTCAAAAACTCCTAGAATAAAGTGGAGCTTTCGCTTAACCGATTTCAACTAAAAGCTTCGCGGCACAACTAGGTTTAATATGGAGGTCAAATTCCAAGTTTGGTGAATTTCGGAATAAGCTTTTAAAACGATATGGCTGTCACACACACACACAAACATGTTTCTAAAAATCACTTTTTTAGACTCAGGGGACCTCCATATATGTATTTATGATTGCTCAAACTCGAAAATTCGACCCGATTACAATACTTCCTTTACTATATATATATATATATATACCTAATATAGTAAAAGAAAGTAAAAATGACTAAGTATTTCATTTTTTAAAAATTATTAGAGAAAAAATATTAAAACATAAAAACGTTAAATTATTTTCATAGATATATATAAATTAAGACAATTTTATCCTTAAAACACTTTCAGTAAAATGTACTGAAAATTCACGGTAAAATATTCTTAAAATACTTTCAGTATGCTCATTTAGAAATTTCAGTACAGTTTCCTACTGAAATTTTAGGATATTTTTAACAGTGTAGAACGATGCATAACTGCATTGTTATTTATTGAATCAAGTTCATTTTATGAACATCGATTTGTGATTGCTCAAGGATGATGATTTTTCAAATCCTGGACGCATTACGTATTTTAATTGTTTGAATTTTTGCGTTTGTATGTGTGTGGGTGTGGGTGGGTGGATGTTTCGTGTGATATAAATTTTTATGTACTTATTATTTTGTTCTGTTTTTCGCTTATTGTGGCGTTAAATCCGACTCATCATATCCACTTATTTTAAGTTTTAAAAATTTTTTTCTAGAGCATATGTTGGCATTGGCGGTCATCAAATTGAGATTTGATGGAAGCTCGATATCAATCAAGACAAGGGATAATTACGGTTGGGGGCCACCATGCATTATTATCAATTGGCCTGAGAATTGTACATGTTTTCAAACCCTTAAAACGGTATCAAAATCTGTTGAATAAGCTGGACTTTTGTTTTTTATAGTATTTTTTTCAATCTTTTACTAAATATATGGTATAGGTATTACATTTGTTTTATATTTATTGGTCCTTTTTCCTAGCTCAAAACTTTCCCTTTTCTTTAAATGGTTCTCGATACTTTTGTGAGCATACACATATTTGTTCTGTTGTAAGCTATTTATATGTAATATAAATAATTTACTATTTATAATTTATTATTTTATTTAATGGGCGTACATTAAATATTGGTTGGCCTTTAGGAGGAGAGTGCTGAACAGAATCAAATATAATCTCACTTTGCGGGAGGGGGTGGGTATCATCGAATATCCCGTTTTATATTCCCGAGTTTCCCGTTAGAAACAGTGTTAAATAACGACAAAATGGAGTGATTTAAGTAAAAGTTGTTTATTTTTTTTAACATTTATTATTATTTCATTATTAGGCAATAATTTTTTTTTTTTGGTTTGAAAATTATGTTTTCTTAGAAAAATCCGAAGCATTTACATTAGATTTCACCTGATATTGGTTAACGAAGGAGGGAGTGCGGTAAATCTCCAATAACGGCTCAGGTATAAAACGATTGTTCCCTTAATTGAAAAAATTAAGGGGGCCTATACTAATGGCAATTAGATTGAATGAAAAAGTTGAATAGTCCTGGACTCATAAATGAAATGGCGATTGCATTATATTGCATCTGAGATTGTGTTGCACTGATTGGTGCTGCGAATAGTCAAAGTGGTGAGCATTGAACTATTCCGACGTTGGCTATAGGCCCACCTTTTAATGAAAATTACCATAATCCTGTTCAAAGCATGGATAAAGTTTTTACCTGACAAACCAAATTTAAGTCCATTCAAACGGTACAATGACCATAAAAAGTTCATCATTTATAAAATTATAACAAAATGAAAAACCGACTTCAAAATCAATAAAAAATCTTTAACAAAAAATGCACTAAAAAGTAATGAAATAATTGCGCATCGTTGCAGTGTCTACAACTTACAAATTATTAGAATGAGATAACGTACAACTATTGTTATTTTTGGAGTTGGTGTCAGCCAAGGAAATACGACTATATTGGTACTTAGCAATAAACGAGAATACCTTATCAAATTTATTTTTCAAATGAACTTTTATGCAATGTACATATTAGTACTCCGACAATATCTAGCGACCATTAAACTACAAAATACCAATAACCAACTAAACATTTTTACAAATAAACATTAATATTTATTTCCTTGGCTGACACCAACTCCAAAAATAACAATAGTTGTACATTATCTCATCCTAATAATTAGTAAGTTGTAGACACTGCAAGGATACGCAAATATTTTTATACTTTTTAGTGCAGTTTTTGTTTAAGAGTTTTTATAAGTCGGTTTTTCATTTTGTTATAATTTTATTCATTTCTCGATTTTTTGTGATCTGAAGTTTGATAACTGATTTTATTTCTTTGAATATGGGTAAACCTACTAAACGCGTTGCTCATATGAGGCAACGCCGTTAAATGTTAAAAGTTACTACATCATCCCTGTTTGCTCTTAAGGGTTGAAATTTTTTGCTTTTAAATTTAATGATAGAACTATGTGGAATACACTTTCCTTTAGAAAAAAAATCATCGCAATCCGATGATTCAGTTAAACGTCACTATTTTATCCCCTATTTTCATCCTTAGGGGGTAGATTTTTTCTTCAAATTGAAATGTGAACAATTTAAAGGTACGTTGTACGTAATAGAAACAAAATTATCAAAATCGGATTAGCCAGTAAAAATTTATAATATTATTTCATCTTTACTTTTTAACCCTTTATGAGTGGAGTTTTTTTTTTATAAAAAATGGATAGGAGATTAATTTAAAATTGTGCTCTACAAATAAAAAAAGAATTATCAAATTCGAGCTATCCAATAAGAATTTAATATTTCATCCCTTAATTTTCAACCCTTTAGAACTGAAAGATTTTCCTCAAATTAAAATGGGACCACACGAGAAGCACTAGCTTTCAAATAAAAAAATAATTTTCAAAATCGAGCTATCCAATAAGAAGTTAATATTTCATCCTTTAGAATAAAAAAAATCATCAAAATCCGATGATTCAGTTAAACGTCACTATTTCATCCCCTATTTTCATTTTTAGGGGGTGGATTTTTTTCCTCAAATTGAAATGTGAATAATTTAAGGGTAGGTACGTAAAAAAACAAAATAATCGAAATCGGGTTAGCCAGGAAAAATTAATAATATTATTTCATCCCTAATTTTAACCCTCTATGAGTTGAGTTTTTTTTTATAAAAAATTGATATGAGATTAATTTAAAATTATGTTCTACCGATAAAAAAAAGAATTATCGAAATCGAGCTATCCAATAAAAAGTAAACATTTCATCCCTTAGTTTTCAACCTCTTAGAAGTGAAAGATTTCTTTCAAATTAAACTGGGACTACACGGGAAGCACCAGCTTTCAAATAAAAAAAAAGAATGATCAAAATCGCTTCACCCAGTCAAAAATTCTGAGGTATTTAACAAACATAAAAAAAACATACTGTCAAATTGAGAACCTCCTCCTTTTTTTGAATTCGGTTAAAAAGTACCTACAACATCCTATCAATCATATTTTTTCATAAATATATACCCACAGCGGACTTGAACGGGGTGGTGAGTATAAAATTCGTTCACGAAGAAAAAATTAGCAGGTTGTACCCCCTATCTAATTATTTTTTTCCAACAAAAAGAATTTTTGGTTTCATCGAATTATGAAAAATGTATTCCCTCGCAAATCCGTGATTCGAGGGGAAACATCTCTGACCCCACCTCCACTTCCCCTGTCAGTGTGTAAGCTTTCTGTAATCTACTTTTTCTTGCAAAATCCAAGGATAGTCAAAGAATGGTCATAAAATAATTACAGCATACAAGCATCGCCTGACGCATAATGCTACTAAGCGGGGATTTTTTTTTTTTGATTAATTAATTAAAATCAAATAATTGTATGATTGGGTATAATAAAAAAATAAAAAAATCATTCCTGTTAAATGTAATATTAATATTCAAAATATTAATTTCATATGTCACAGTGCCAACTTCGTAAATAACTGACACAATTTAGTGACAATTTTTTTAGGTTGGTACTACTATCGCTTATGACGCGTATCTAATTACACGGAATTTATTCAAATGTCTAATTGATCATTTAAAAAAGCTTTTTTAAAATTTTCTGCGTGAGTATTGATAACGAAACTCAACCGTTTTTCGCAAGGTGACGCAATTTAGTGACATTTTTTTAGGTTGGTACCACTGCCCCGTATGACGCGCTCTGTGACGCGTCTTTACACGAAATGTATTCAAAGCGACCATTTTGAATTCATACATTCGGCATTTTGAGTGCAAATATTAAAATGGCAAGTAGTCTTTATGGTAAGTAAATCAAAGCCACTAATGGAACAAATTAATGTTTTATGTCCTTCTGACAAATTGACGAATCCTTGATCGATACAATAAAAATCTTTAGTAAATTAGATTGATTGGCAATTAATTTTTTGGAGGGACAAAGTGTCAACGTTAACTCTGTTCCAGGACTATAATTCGTAAAAATAATCCATAAAATGCCCCAGTCTCGATCTATTTATTTGCTTAGGGCAACCTAAAAAGTTGTTAACATAAATATATCTGTCCGTATCATAAGAAAAACTTTGTAGGTCTTTGTTAAGAAATTAACTTTTTTTTAGCGTCAACTGGAGAAGACATGGGGCCCATGGACCTCATGGAAGAGCCAATAATGGATACTAGTAAGTATATTAAAGTAACATTTTTTTGTCTTCCTTACAAATTGACAAATCATAAAATAAATTTTTGCTGTCACATTAGAAATATTCTACATGTCGTTAAACTACATAATAGGGGCCATCCATAAATTACGTCAAACGAATTTTAGGACTTCTTAACCCCTACCCTGTTTTTGTCACAGGTTGTCACGTTTTTAGAACCCCCTCCCCTTGATGTGAAGTCACACATTTACAATTTTATGCATTGATTTAAAAATAATGATTATAAAAAAAAATTTGTATCTCACTGGCAAGATACATTGACCAAGAAATAAGAAAGAGTGAAGAACTGTTTCAGTTTAGGCCGAGGGTCGACAAAGCAGGTTAGATATAAGGGCTCGTCAAGAAAATGGCTGTGCTGGATGCACGGAACAAAAATCATTTCTTCACTCACTCTTACCTCTTGGCTAATGTGTCTTGCTCTTTGTCTGTCGGTCAATGTTTGAGCATCGCCATAGCTGGTCGATTGGAACAAACCTATAACATGATAGCGATAGTGATAAAGTACTAAATAGATACCAATAGATCGCGTTCGTAAATTTTTAGTTTTTTTCACATATAAATTTCGAGTTTTGTGTTTTAAATAATAAAGATTTTGACCCCTCTGCCACTTGTCACACATAATATCACATTTTGGTAATGCCCACACCCCTTTCACATGTGACGTAATTTATTGTTGACCCCGTATAGTAGGTGTTATCCTTCTAACAAATTGATGAATCCTTACAAACAATAAAAATAAATAGTATAAAGTGTAATACATTTGGCTTTTTTTAAAGTATTTGTCGCCAATTCTGTTCTTCACTTGAAAAACTTAAAAACATAGAATTTAAGTACTGAAGGAAACATTAGTAATAACCTGTTTGATGTAATGTAACCACTTTTTGTATGTCTGTCTGTCTGTCACACGAAAAATGTTCTACTAGACGTCAAAATTAAAAAAATTAAATGTATTTTTTTTTTTCAAAAAAAATTGAAGATCTCGAGGGAATGAACCAGAACAATGCTGGAGATGATCAATGTACAGGTAATTACAAAATAAATTTTTTTTTTATCTTTATGTTCTCCTCAATAATTGAATCCTTGATACATACAATGAACTTTCTTATTATAAATGTTACCTAATCCATTTGTTTATTCCTTAGAGCAAAAGTTTGTACTGAACTCTGGTTATGAATAAAAATACCTAAAAACAGAAAACATTATTAATAACATGCTTGATGTACCTAACCTTAAAACAGTGGCGAATTCAGGGAGAGGTCATGGGGGTCATTACCCCCCATCAAGCTTTTTCTTACATTAAAAAAAAATTACGTTAATTAATCAAATGTCTAATAAATATTAAACTCAATAGAAATTTGGTTGTTTGGCTTGCTGTCCCTTCCCTTAGCGTGCTCTCTTATATCGAAATAGTGACTTTCGACTACAAATAGTGAATAGTCACTATTTCGATTTAAGAGAGTGAATACCGACGATAGTATCAATTGTTAACCGACTTCAAAAAAAGGAGGAGGTTCTCAATTCGACTGTATTTTTTTTTAATGTTTGTTACCTCAGCATTTCCGACTGGGTAAAGCGATTTTTATTTGAAAGCTGGTGCTTCCCGAATGGTCCTATTTTAATTTGAAGGAAATCGTTCATTTTCAAGGGGTTGACAACTAAGGGATGAAATTTTAACTTCTTTATTGGATAGCTCGATTTTGAAAATTATTTTTTTATTTGAAAGCTAGTGCTTCTCGTGTGGTCCCATTTTAATTTGAGGAAAATCTTTCACTTCTAAAGTGTTGAAAACTAAGGGATGAAATATTCACTTCTTATTGGATAGCTCGATTTTGATAATTCTTTTTTATTTGAAAGCTGGTGCATTCCGTGGGGTACTGTTTTAATTTGGGGGGAATCTTCCACTTATAAGGGGTTGAAAAACTAAGGGATGAAATACTAACTTCTTATTGGATAGCTCGATTTTGATAATTCTTTTTTTATTTGTAGAACACAACTTTAAATTAATCTCCTATCCATTTAAAAAAAAAAACTCCGCTCATAAGGGGTTAAAAATTAGGGATGAAATATCATTATAAATTTTTCCTGGCTAATCCGATTTTGATAATTTTGTTTCTATTACGTACAACGTACCTTTAAATTATTCACATTTCAATTTGAAGAAAAAAATCCACCCTTTAAAGATGAAAATAGGGGATGAAATAGTGACATTTAACTGAATCATCGAATTTTGATAATTTTTTTTTTCTGTTGGAAAGATTAATCCACTTAGTTTTGTTATTACATTTAAAAGCAAAAAATTTCAACCCTTAAAGGCAAAAAGGGATGATGTAGTAATTTTTAATATTAAACGGCGCTGCCTCATATGAGCAGTGCGTTTAGAAGATTTAACCATTTTCAAGAAAATAAAATCAGTTATCAAACTTCAGATCACTAAAACGCGAGAAATAAATAATATTATAAAAAAATGAAAAACCGACCTCAAAATAAATAAAAAATCTTAAACAAGAAATGCACTAAAAAGTAACAAAATAATGGCGTATCCTTGCAGTATCTACAACTTACAAATTATTAGGATGATACAATGTACAACTATTGTTATTTTTGGAGTTGGTGTCAGTCAAGGATATACGACTATATTGGTACTTAGCAAAAAACGAGAATACCTTATGAAAATTATTTTTCAAAAGAACTTTTAAACAATATACTCGAACTGTAACAATATCTAGCGACCTTTAAACTACAAAATACCAATACCAACTAAACCTTTTTAAAATTTTTACAAATTACTATTAATATTTATTTTCTTGACTGACACCAACTCCAAAAATAACAAAAGTTGTTCATTGTATCATCCTTATAATTTGTAAGTTGTAGATACTGCAAGGATACGCCATTATTTTGTTACTTTTTGGTGCATTTCTTGTTTAAGAATTTTTATATATTTTGAAGTTGGTTTTTCATTTTTTTATTTTATACATTCAAATGGCAGTTTTCTCTTCTCTATAATATCAATTTTTATTTTAAAACATATGTAGGCCTATAGGACTTTGACAATATTAACCATCGTGGAATTTCTTACATTTATAACATTGATGCAGGTTGTCTGCTAAATAACTAGTAAAAGATACAAATCTATTAGTTAATGTTTTTAACTAAGAAACGCATTAAAACACGTTTTTGAGAGATATATTTTCAAAAAAATTCCGAAGGAGGGTCCCGGACTCAACCCCCCCTCCCCGTTAGGGGGGTATCGCTACAAACCACGGTAGTAACCCCCCCCCCAAGCTACTTTCTAAATCCGCCATTGCCTTAAAATATTTGATATAACATTTATCTATCTGTCTGTCGCAAGAAAAAAAATTCTACCAGTTCTTCAATCTACATTTTCTTTTTAGGGACATTGGAAGAAATCGTGAAGGAGGATCACATCGGGAATGAAAACGGCACAAGTAGTACAGGTAGATTCAAAGAAACATGTTTTTGTCCTTTTTAATACTTAATTGTCGAATCCTTGATACATATATATAATGAACTTTCTTACTATTAAGGTGCGATTTCATGTTAACGCCCGATTTTCAGCGTCCCACAATATATATTTGGTCGCGTGGTACGATTGCGATTGTCAGGATAAAAATCGCTGAAAGTATTTTTCCGATTTTAGCTTTATCGCTGGATTTTATCTCGCATTGGTAAAAATCGTACTTCGGGGCCAAATTTATCATTGACGCTAGAAATCAAGCGTCAACTTGAAATCGCACCTTGAAGGTTATCCATTTTTCATTTCTGGGAGTAAAAAATTTTCCGTGTTAACCAATAGATTGTCCTGAAGGAGAAACTTGTAATAATCTCTAGGACATGACCTTAAAAATGTAGTATAAGTATATTCATGTGTATATGTGTCTGTCTGTCACAAAAATATTCTCGCAATAATTTTTTTTTTTTTTTAGTCATATTACAAGAATGCGTAGAAACGAATCGTAAGATGGATCGAGTCGAAAAAATTTTTGGTAATTAAAAAGAAACATGTTTTTGTCCTTTTAAATAATTAGCGAACCCTTGATACATACTACAAACATTAATAGTATATATAACGAATTCATTTATCATTTCTTCGGAAAATTTGTCCTTATCTGTGTTTCTGGGATAAAATCTTTAGAATACTTAATTGATTGTCCTGAAGGAGAAATTATGAATAACTTGTTTGACGTAACCTTAAAAGTTTGTGATATAAATTAATTTTTTTTTTAGAAAATCTTGAAGAGTTTCAAGAAGAGGATGACGATGGCCAGGACTGGAATGGAGGGGACACGGGGGCTGGTAATTGCACATTTTTTGTCCATTTTAATTATTGACGAATCCTTGATACATACTACAAGTAGATATACAACGAACTTTTAACAATTATCCATTTATTATTTCCTGGAGTAAAATTTATACTCAACTGCGTACTTAAGTTAAATCAACTAAGAACAAGTAAAAGAGTAAACTGGAGAAAACCTGTTTAACCGACTTCAAAAAAAAAAGAAGGGGGTTCGCAATTAGACTGTATTTTTTATGTTTGTTGTACCTCAAAACTTTCGACTGGGTAAACCGATTTTGATGATTCTTTATTTATTGGAAAGCTGACGCTTTCCATGTGGTCCCATATTAATTTGAAGTAAAACTTTCACTTCAAAAGGGTTGAAAAATAAGGGATATTATCTTTTTACTAGCTAACCCAATTTCGATATTTTTTTTTTCTATTACGTACATTATACCTTGAAGTTCACATTAAAATTTGAAGAAAAAAATCCAACCTTAAAATTTTCTGATATAAATTCATTTTTTTTTTTTTAGATAATATGGACGGAATTGAAGAAGGGAATGACGGTGATGACGACGAGAATGAAAATGAAACAAGTACAGGTATATAACTGCATTTTTTTTCTATTACGGACATTAAGTATATCTTGAAATTCGCATTTCAATTTGAAGAAAAAAATCCACCCTCTAAGGATGAAAATAGGGGATGAAATAGTGACGTTTATCTGAATCATAAAATTTTGATGATTTTTTTCTATTACATTTAAGAGCAAAATATTTCAAATCTTAAAGGCAAAAAGGGATGATGTAGTAACTTTTTACATCTAAACGGCGCTGTTTTATATGAGCGCCGTTAGTAGTTAAGGCTACCCATATTCAAAGAAATAAAATCAGTTATCAAACTTCAGATTCATTAAAAATCGAGAAATAAATAAAAGTTATAACAAAATGAATAACCAACATCAAAATAAATAAAAAATTTTAAACAAAAAATGCACTAAAAAGTAAACAAATAATTGCCTATCCTTGTGTTGGCAACTTACAATCAATTTATCAACTACAAATCATTACCAAAATATTTATTTAGAGTTCACTTGAGCAAAATTTTTATATATATATATAAACTACTCAAAGGCAATCAAATTATTAGGATAATCTAATGTACAACTATTGTTATTTTTGGAGTTAGTGTCGGCCAAAGAAATATGACAATATAGTTACCTACCAGTACGAGTATATTGTATAAAAGTTCATTTGGAAAATAGATTTAATAAGGTATTTTCGATTATCACTATAGGTAACTATATTGTCGTATTTCTTTGGCTAAAACCAGCTCCAAAAATAACAATAGTTGTACATTACATTATCCTAATAATTTGATTGGCTTTAAGCAGTCTATAGGTACATATAATTAAAAAGTTTTGCTTAGGTGAACTCTAAATATTTTCCTAATGATTTGTAGTTGATAAATTTAATGTAAGTTGTAGACACAAAGATACACCATTATATTTTTAATTTTTAGTGCATTTTTTGGTTAAGGATTTTGATTTAATTTGATGATGGTTTTTCATTTTATTAAATTTTTTGTTTATTAATCACCCGTTTGATATAACCTAACTATTTTTGACATGACCATGTGTCTGTCTGTCACATGAGATACGTTCTTAACTTATGTCGTTAAATACAGATTTTCTTTTTTAGAAACTTTGCCTGATGATGGGGAGGATAACGACCCAAATGAAGATGAGGGTGAGTTAATTTATTGGAAATACAAAGTAACAATATTTAGCTTCCCTACCTATTGGCTTCAAGTGGTACTGGGTTCGATTCCCGTTGAATGCTAGACTTAAGACCCTAGATCTAAGATAAAATTGACCAACAGAAATTTTCTCTGTTAAGACAGTCGTGGTATGACTTTAGATGTTAAAGCGACTTAAAACACCCAAAAAAAAAACTTTGCTTTTCTCACAAAATCTTGAATTCTTAATCTATACAACGAACTTTCATCGTATTTTAATTAATTTACTTAGCATTTATTTGAGTATAATTTTTTTTCTCGGTGCCGAAGTTAAAATCCTTTAAAAATTTAAATATCCTGATTCCTAGATTAAACATTTATAAATACAATTTACCCGATAAAAATGCGATAGACATATTCGAGCCGACAAAATCGCGAATTTTATTTTCGACAAAATCGCGAACATCCTACCATTTACATAATGCAATTTTGTGAAAATAATAAAACAAAACAAAATACCAATTTTTTTGAGGTAGCTCTGTGTGTTGTCAAATTAAATGAAATGTTGCAAATTTTCCAGAAAATTCACTTATCACTTTTCTGAAATAGTCAACTTTAAGAAGATTTATTAATGATCTGATTCATTGTTACTTGTGTTTGAAATTTAGTCGGCGCGATTTGGACGTCGCGGTTTTGTCGGTTAATGTATGTTCATCATGTTTTGGTCGAGTCGATAATTTTTTAGTGTAACCTTAAAATTTATTGCTATATTTGTCTCACGTTTGTCACATGATATTGTGATACATGTCGGTAAAATCAGATTCCTTTATTTTCTTAGAAAACCCTTCTGACGACTCTCAGCCAGAGGACGATGCAAATAATTCATTAACCATTTATGATGATATAAATGGGACTATTACTACTCCACCGCTGAGAGCCATCTATATAGTGCCGATCATAATCAACAACATTCAGACAACGGTGGAAATTTATCAATGTGTTGAGGCTCCCACCGTATTGTTAATTTTAGGAGGCCGGAACCCGGTGGTAAACGTGAATTATTATCGCGCAATAAAATCCTCTTCGGCAACGTGTGTTCCAACTGTACATCTTACTGGTGATTACCAATTGGGCGTCATAGCTGCAGCCCATTTATGTCTTAAACTCAATAAAGAAGTGAATCTTGTGGTTAACATGGAATTCGACGAGGAGCAAAACATACTGCAAGCAATGATTCAGTCGTTGATCATGCTTGTGGATGAACATCCATTGAAATTTTAATTTTTCCACATCCTCTTTCAACAATAAAATAAATAATCCAAAAATGTAATAACAAAGCATAATCGTTAAATAAAAGCAAATTTTTCAATTTTATGTCCATTTCTAAAGGGTTGAAATAAAGGGATGATTAACTTTTTATTAGAGACATGATTTGGTTATTATTTTCTCTTGGACAGAGAATATTTATTAATGAATCTCATTTAATTCTAGGTAAAAAAAAAACTCTAGGTACTCATTAAGGGATGATAATTTTCAATAGAATTATCTGATTTTTCTTTTTAGACAGAAGGTATTCTTCTAAGTTGGTGTTATTATATTTAATAGTAAGAGTAAAAGTCTTAGCTATACCACGGAGCTCTACATTAGACTAGTTTTAGTTATTATTTTTTTTTTCTCCGCTTTATGAATTCACATTCAGTCCCTGGACATTAAGCAAATATGATGAATAACAGGTGGGAAAGACCGCACCTCCTAAAATGTGTACCGTAAGGTGTTAGTGGTTCTCTGAAAGGTAGCTCCAGAAATGAGACGCGATTCAGCCTTCGGTGGTGGCCGGAATTATCCAGAAGGTTGACCATCAGATATTTGAGATGTTCGTCCACCCGAGTCAAAATTGTAGACTTATATATTTTGGCCCTAAAATGGATCATTTACCCTCTTTTGAACCTACAAAGAGTAAAATGAACCTCATCTCGACAAAAACGATATTCCATCGTCTTCATTTTAACCTACATGAATTTTTTTTTATATTTTGTGAACATTTTTTCGCCCTAAAAAAAGGTTTATGATTATAAAACATAAAATATGGTTGTAAATTTCCTTTTTTTTTACAATACCTATTGCAAATATTATTTACTAATAACCCAAATTTTTGATTTCTCGCTTTTCTAAACTTAGATGCTTCGTATAATATTGTGTATTCTTGTATCCATTACTGGTTTGATCCTTAATCCTGTTCACTCTTGTTCATTTTTACTCAGGTTTAGTCTCTTGTTAACCGTTCGAGTGCTGGACGAGTTATTATACAACAATTGAATAAACTTATTTCACTATTTGACTATTTTTCAATATTGTCTATATATCAAAAGGCCTAAAAGCGTAAATGTAAAAAATTTAAAAGTGAAAAAACCGAGTTATAAGGAAATGGGTAACGAAATTTGCTTTAATTTATTATTTTGAAAGTTATCAGAGAGATGTTATACAATTAAATAAAATTTCTAAAGAAATGCGCATGGTTGGGTATATTGTAGATTATAATAAAAGGAAATCCTGGAAAAAAAGAATGGCAATGGCGACAATAGAGGAGCTGGTAAACAAGGACAAGGAAATAAAGAATTAAGAACTGATATTTATAATATTCTTATTACTTCTAAATTTATCGCTAATATTAATGAAATTTTTTTATATAATGAAAAAAAAAACAAAGTATCAAAATAAAGATCTTAATTTTTTTGAAAAAACCCTACCAATAAAACAATAAAAGAGAGTGATAAAGAAAGAGTGATAAAGAAAGAGTGGAGAAAAGAGAGAGAGAGAGAGAGAGAGATTCATTAGATAGTTTTGCTGTCGACCTCGTTTGAGCCTAAACATTGTATTTTGCCCGATAAATGTCACTTGTAGGTTCAAATGAGTTCTAAAATTCACATGCAAATGGTCCTCTTGTCAATCTACTTGAACCTCTGAATAGATGATACAAATGATACAATTACTTAACGGAACTTATTTTAATGAACTTTTGTTAAAGATACCTCAGATCTTAACGTGTTGAATACCATTTATCTTAAAAAAAATGCACGGTTCCTGTAGGATAACTACGAATTTACTCTACTAAAATAACTGAACGGTATAATTGACATTTGAAATGAAAAATGCTCAAGTCTAAAAGAACATTTTATATTTAAAATTGTATAATAATCAACCTGTAAGATAGCTAATATCTCTTCCTAGACAAGTAGTTTTTAGGATTTTGATTTTTGATGAATTAACTTTGGAACTAAAGGCTGAAGTATCTATCATCTTTTTCTGTTAAAATAGATTAATTTTTAAATTACATTGTTAAGGTAGGGAATCAATTTATTAATCAACTAAATTTAGATACTCTCAGCAAAGCGAGCGGGTATCAGCTAGTTAGTTATATTATGTTATTATTTTATTTAGTGGGCGTACGTTAATTTTGGTCGGCCTTAAGGAAGAGAGGGGGCTGAACTGAAACTAATAATATCTCACTTTGCGGGAGGGGATGGGTTTCGTCTAATATCGCGCTTCATATTCCCGAGTTTCCCGTTACACTAATGGCCTATACTAATGGCAATTAGATTGAGTGAAAAAGTAGAATAGTCCTGGACTCATGAATGCAATAGCGATTGCATTATATTGCATCTGAGATTGTGTTGTACTGATTGGGGCTGCAAATAGTCAAAGGGGTGAGCATTGAACTATTCCGACGTTGGCTAGGACCACCCTTTAATGATAATTACCATAATCCTGTTCAAAGCACGGACAATATTTTTACCTGGCAAACCAAACTTTAGTCCTTTGAAACGGTACAATGAACATAAAAAGTCCTTAATTTAAAAGTACCTGCAACATCTTATCATTCATATTTTCCTAGAGTTTAAAGTCGACGAGAAAAGCTAGAGATGAGAAAATATCTAGGGACGTTATCTTCCTTCTGTAATTCCTATTTCTTCAAAATTCTACAAATATATACAGCGGATTAAGACGGGGTAGAAAATTCGTTCAGTAAGAAAAAATTAGCAGGTCGTCCCCCATCTCTAATTATTTTTTTCAACCAAAAGAACCTTTAATTTTTTTTGAATTATGAAAAATATTTTCTCTCACTGTTCAAATATTAAAGTTTGTCGTAAAAAATTCCTCTCTTTTACCAATGTTGTTGTTACTTATTGACTTGTTAATTGTGAAGGCTAAGAAAAGGCTGTATATTGTGTGGGAATGTTTTCGATTTCTAATCATGGGGTGACTTTTGTATTTATTGCTCAATTATTGTTGGGAGCAACACTCGAATGTGTGGAGTTGGGATCATAAATCATGGAGTTTCTGGTCCCCTTATTTTGGTTTTATGACTCATGTAAATTCAGATTATTTCCAAATATTATAAGAGCTAGTTAGTCGTATAAAACAACCTCAACGTGTAAGGACATATCTTTCGAAATACTCCTCAAATAAAATATAATTTTCTATATTTTAAAACTGTGTAGTTATTAAAAGAAATATAAACCACAATCCAGAATATCGAATAATTCCAACAGGTTATGGAGAACCCAGTTTACGCAGTTGAATAAATAAAAAAAATTTAATAGAAATAAAAATATTTAAGTGAAAAATATTATAGTTGGTGCTACAGTTTAAGTGAGTGGTTTAAGTGTTTCTTGGTGACAATTTTAATTGATTATATTGGGAATTTGAAATAAACTTTTAATTAATATGCCAAAATGGGAAATTCCAAAATCAAAAGAAACATTCAACCTTTCAACGGTGAAAATTATAATATTTTGAAAATTAGAATCTGAAGTTTTCTAAATGAACTTGAAGTGATTCATGTGATCGATAATCCGGTAAACCGCCAGCCCCTGACAATAAGTGGGAGAAATCGGAATCAACCGCGAAAAGCGTTTTGATTGAGTATTTGTCCGATTCGTAATTAAATTATGTGAAACCAGAATCTTCGACAAAACAGATTTTTCCCATACGAGTCTTAGATCATCATCAAAATTCAATAATGAAAATCTTGATACAAGTAAAAAGGTACTTCATGTGGCGCGAAAAAATAATGATGTAAAAAAGATACGATATTTAGTTTTGCAAACATCAAAAAACCATCGCGGAATTACTAAGAAAAATAAAAGTAAAAAATATAATAAGAAAATTCATCTAAAGTGTCATTATTGTGGAAGAATAGGACATTATAAAAATGAGTGCCACTTTTTTAAAAAAAAAAAATCAATGATGAAAAATCAAAGACAACCCAAAGCATCCAAGGCTGAACTACAGGAGGAAATTCCATTTGCATTTACGGTTGGAAACGTCCAGTCAGAAAATGGTGGAAACTAAATTTCGTTGTTACTGGATTCGGGAGCGTCCGACCATCTCATAAATCGGGAAGATCTAACCGACACATTTACATACTGGACGACGCACCCATCAAAATCTCTGTTGCAAAGAGTGGAGCCTTAATTACTGCAACGAAAAGAGGGACCATCGTCGTAACCAGCAATATGGGAATCCAAAGAAAAAAAAATTGAAAACGTATTACACAGCCCTGATGAACCGCAAAATCTGTTATCTGTTTTCAAAATTCAGCAAGCAGAATACTCGGTAAACTTCTGGGAATCTGAGGTGAAAATTAAGCCATCATGGTAAGACTGTGCTGACAGGTAATCCGCAAAATAATTTATTTACACTGGAGACGCATAAAGCTACTAAACGGAGTTTTTTTTTTTGAATAAACTAAATAAAAATCAATTTATCCTTTAATTAGGTGTAATAAAAAAAAAACATTCCTGTAAATGTAATATTAATATTCAAAATATTAATTTCATATATCACAGTGCCAACTTCGTAAATAACTGACGCAATTTAGTGACAATTTTTTTAGGTTGGTACTACTAAACCTAATGACGCGTTTCTAATTACACGGAATTTATTCAAGTGTCTAATTGATCATTTAAAAAAATTTAATAAGGTTTATAATATTTTCTCTGTGAGCATTGATAACGAAACACAACCGTTTTTCGCAAGATGGCGCAATTTAGTGACATTTTTTTAGGTTGGTAATCCCGCCCCTTATGACGCGTATCTAATTACACGGGATTTATTGAAATGTGAAATTGATCATTTTAGAAATTTTAAAAAGGTTTTTAATATTTTCTGTGTGAGTATTGATAATGAAATACAACCGTTTTTGCAAGGTGACGCAATTTAGTGACATTTTTAGGTTGGTAACACTGCCCCTTATGACGCGTCCTAACACGAAATGTATTCAAAGCGACCATTTTGAATTCATACATTCGACATTTTGTGTGCGAGAAGTACAATGGCAAGTCGTATATTTGGTAAGTAAATCATAACCACTAATGGAGCAAATTAATATTTAATGTCCTTCTGACAAATTGACGAATCCTTTATCGATACAATAGAAATCGTTAGTCAATTAGATTTAATTCACAATTCATTTTTTGGAGTGACAAAGTGTTGACGTTAACTTTGCTCCCAGACCAAAAACCCTTAAAAATAATCCATAAAAGGTCCCATCTCTAAAGGAAACTTTGATATTTATTTGTTTTTAGTGTAATATAAAAAGTTGTTAACATAAACATTTATCTGTCCATCATAAGAAAAAGCTTGTAGATACTTGTTAATAAATTAACTTTTTTTAGAGAAAATTGGAGATCACGTGGGCCCCATGGACCTCATGAACGTGCCAATAATTATCCCTAGTAAGTATAATAAAGTCACATTTTTCTGTCTGACACATGAGAAACAGTCTCGTTAAACTACCTAATTGGGGCCATCCATAAAGTACGTCACACGAATTTCAGGCCTGCTTAATCCTTCCCTTGCTTTGTCGCAGGTTGTCACTTTTTAGAACCCCCTCCTCTCGATGTGACGTCACACATTTGCAATTGTATGCATTGATTTAAAAATAATTATAATAAAACTTTTTGTATCTCACTAGCCTTACAATACGACTTTAGAAGTTGAATGTTGGTGCGTGAGAGATAAGGTTTTTTCCATACAGCCAGCTATGGCGATGCTGAAACATTGACTGACAGACAATTTGTCAATTCTGATATATTAGTAATTACCTGTTTGATGTAACCTAACCACTTTTTGTGTGTCGGTCTGTCTGTCACACGAAAACTGTTCTACTTAACGTTAAAATCAAAAAAATTGCATTTATTTATTTTTTTCAGGAAAACTGTTGGAGTTCGAGGATAAGTACCAGAACACTGCTGAAGATGAGAAGTGTACAGGTAATTACAAAATAAAATTTTTTTGTCCATATATGTTCTTCTCAATAATTGAATCCTTGATACATACAACGAACTTTCTAAGTATAAACGTTACTTAATCCATTTATTTTATTTCTCAGAGCAAAAGTTAGTTCTCAACTCATGGTTTTTAATTAAAATACATAAGAACAGAAAACATTATTAATAAACTGTTTGATGTACCTAACCTTAAATTTTTTGATATAACCATGTATCTATCTGTCTGTCACAAGAAAAAAATGCTACCAGTTGTTAAATCTACATTTTCTTTTTAGGGACATTGGAAGAAATCGTGAAGGAGGATCACAACGAAAATGAAAACGGCACAAGCAGTACAGGTAATTTCAAAGAAACATGTTTTTGTCCTTTTTAATACTTAATTGTCGAATCCTTGATACACATATAATGAACTTTCTTACTATTTAGGTGCGAGTTCATGTTAATTACGCCCGATTTTCAGCTTCCCACGATATATTTGGTCGCGTGGTACGATTGCGATTGTCAGGATAAAAATCGCTGAAAGTATTTTTCCAATTTTAGCTTTATCGCTGGATTTTATCTCGCATTGGTCGAAATCGAGCGTAAACATGAAATCGCACCTTGAAGGCTAATCCATTTTTCATTTCTTGGAGTAAAAAATTTTCCGTGTTAACCAACTCTCTTAAATCGAAATAGTTACTTTCAACTACAAATAGTGACTATTCACTATTTTGTAGTGAAAAGTATACCACCAAACTCAAATAGTGGTATACTTTTCACTAAGAAATAGTCAAAAGTATTCGTAATAGTGAAAAGTATTCGTAATAGTGAAACGTTTCAGTACAAAGTAGTCGAAAGTCACTATTTCGATTTAAGAGAGAATAGATTGTCCTGAAAGAGAAACTTTTAATAACTTCGTGGACATGACCTTAAAAATGTTGTATAAGTAAAGTCATATGTCTATGTGTCTGTCTGTCACAAAAATATTCTAACAATAATTTTTTTTTGTTTAATTACAAGAATGTCTGGTAAAGGATCGTAAGATGGATCGCGTTGAAAACATTTTCGGTAATTACAAAATAACATGTTTTTGTCCTTTTAAATAATTGGCGAAACCTTGATACATACAACAAATATATAACGAATCCATTTAACATTTCTTCGGAAAATTTGTCCTTATCTGTGTTTCTGGGATAAAATCTTTAGAATACTTAATTGATTGTCCTGAAGGAGAAATTATGAATAACTTGTTTTACGTAACCTTAAAAGTTTGTGATATAAATTGATTTTTTTTTTTTTTAGGTAACATGGAAGAATTTGTTGAAGAGGATGACGATGATGAGGACGAGATTGATGATGGTTCAGGTAATTGCACATTTTTGTCCGTTTTAATTATTGACGAATCCTCGATACATCCCGAGTCGAAATTTTAGACCTCACAATCTGGGTTCAAGTAGATTGAAACATGACCATTTGCATTTGAATTTAAGACCTCTTTTGAACCTCCAAGTGGCATTTATCGGACAAAATACCATGTTTAGGCCCAAAAGAGGTTGACAGCATTGACATTGATATGGACCTCTGTGTCTCTCTCTTTCTTTCTTTTCTCCACTCTTTCTTTGTTTTATTGGTAGGGTTTTTTTCAAAAAGAATAAGATTTTTAACTTAATTTTTTTTTTTATTCATTTAATATACAAGTTTCATTAATAATAGCAATAAATTTAAAAGTAAAAAGAATTTTACAAATATCAATTCTTGGTTCTTAATTTCCTTGTCCTTGTTTACCAGCTCCTTTATTGTCGCCATTGCCATCATTTTTTTCCAGGATTTCCTTTTATTATAATCCACAATATACCCAACCATGCGCATTTATTTAGAAATTTTATTAAATTGTATAACATCTCTCTGATTACTTTCAAGATAATAAATTAAAGCAAATTTCTTCACACTTTTTCTTTGAAACTCGGTTTTTTCACTTTTAAATTTTTTACATTTACACTTTTAGGCTTTTTGATATAGACAATATTGAAAAATAATCAAATAGTGAAATAAGTTTATTCAATTGTTGTTTAATAACTCGTGTAGCACTCGAACGGTTAACAAGAGACTAAAGCGAGTAAAAATTAACAGGAGTGAACAGGATTAAGGGACAAACCGGTAATGGATACACAATATTATACTAAGCATCTAAGTATAAGAAAGAGAGAGATCAAAAATTTGGGTTATTAGTAAATAATATTTGCAATAGGTATTGTAAAAAAAAGGAAATTGACAACCATATTTTATGTTTTATGATCATAAACCTTTTTTTATGACGAGACGATATGTTCACAAAATATAATAAAAACGTCATGTAGGTTAAAATGCAGACGATGGAATCGTTAAGGTCTATCTGAGGCTTATTTTAGTCTTTGGAGGCCCAAAAGCTGGTCAAAGTACCATTTTAGGGCCAACGAAGGTCTGAAATTTTGACTCGGGATTACAAAGAAACATGTTTTCGTCCTTTTAAATAATTGGCGAAACCTTGATACATACAAAAACTTTAATAGTATATAACGAATCCATTTATCATTTCCTCGGGTAAAAATTTGTCCTCATCTGTGTTTCTAGGATAAAATCTTTAGAATACTTAATGCCCTGAAGGAGAAATTATGAATAACTTGTTTGGCATAACCTTAGAAGTTTGTAATACAAATTCATTTTTTTTTTAGGCAATCTGGAAGAATTTGAAGAAGAGAATGGCGATGATGAGGAGAAGAATGGAGATGATGGTTTAGGTATTTGCACATAAATTTTGTCCGTTTTAAGTATTGACGAATCCTCGATACATCCCGAGTCGAAATTTTAGACAAATTTTCGCCCTCAAAATCTAGGCTATTCAGAGGTTCAAGTAGATTGACAAGAGGACCATTTGCATTTGAATTTTGGACCTCATTTGAACCTACAAGTGGCATTTATCAGACAAAGTACAATATTTAGATTAAAATGAGTTTAAATTTTTTTTTAATTACTCTGTCTCTCTCTTTTCTCCACTCTTTCTTTGCCACTCTCTTTTATTGTTTTATTGGTAGGGTTTTTTTTTTCAAAAAGAATAACATTTTTTAATATTTTGTTTTTTTTTTTTTTATTCATTAACTATACAAGTTTCATTAATATTAGCGATAAATTTAAAAATAATAAGAATATTATAAATATCAGTTCTTAATTCTTAATTTCCTTGTCTTTGTTTACCAGCTCCTTTATTGTCGCCATTGCCATCATTTTTTTCCAGGATTTCCTTTTATTATAATTCACAATATACCCAACCATGCGCATTTCTTTAGAAATTTTATAATTATAATTGTATAACATTATTCTGATTACTTTGAAGATAATAAATTACAACAAATTTCTTCACACTTTTTCTTTGAAACTCGGTTTTTTCACTTTTAAATTTTTTACATTTACACTTTTAGGCTTTTTGATATAGACAATATTAAAAAATAATTAAAACGTGAAAAAAGTTTATTCAATTGTTGTATAATAACTCGTGTAGCACTCGAACGGTTAACAAGAGACTAAAGCTGAGTAAAAATGAACCAGAGTGAACAGGATTAAGGAACAAACCGGTAATGGATACACAATATTATACTAAGCATCTAAGTAAAGGAAAGAGAGAGATCAAAAATTTGGGTTATTAGTAAATAATATTTGCAAAAGGTATTGTAAAAAAAGCAGATTTAAAACCAAGTTTTATGTTTTTTGATGATAAAACTTTTTTAAGGACGAAACGATGTTAACAAAATAAAAATTTCATAAATGGAATAAAAATTCCATGTAGGTTAAAATGAAGACGATGGGATATCGTTTAGGTTGAGATGAGGTACATTTTACTCTTTGTAGGTTGAAATGAGGGTGAAAGATCCATTTGAAGGCCAAAATAGGTCTAAAATTTCGACTCGGGATATTTTTTTCCTCTTTAATAATTGTCGAGTCCTTGATACAGAATATACAATGAACTTCCTTTCTATAAAGATGCGATTTTATGTTGACGCCTGATTTTCAGCGTCCCACGATATATTTGGTCGCGTGGTACGATTGCGATTGTCAGGATAAAAATTGCTGATAATATTTTTCCGATTTTAACTTTATCGCTGGATTTTATCTCGCATTGGTCAAAATCGTACTACGGGACTAAATTTATTTGACGCTAGAAATCAAGCGACAACATGAAATTGCACCTTGAAAGTAAATCCATTTTTCATTCCTTGGGGAAAAAAATTTTCCGTATTAACCAATAGATTGTCCTGAAGAAGAAACTATTAATAACTTCTTGGATATGACCTTAAAAATGTAGTATAAGTATATTCATGTGTCTATGTGTCTGTCTGTCACAAAAATATTCTTACAAGATTTTTTTTTAGATGATTTACAAGAATGCCTTGAAAGGGATCATAAGATGGATCGAGTCGAAAACATATTCGGTAATTACAAAGAAACATTTTTTGTCCTTTTGGATTGGCGAACCTTTCATACATACAACAAACTTTAATAGTATATAACGAATCCAATTATCATTTCTTCGGATAAAAATTTGTCCTCAGCTGTGTTTCTGGGATAAAATCTTTTCTACATAATTGAATGTCCTGAAGGAGAAATTATGAATAACTTGTTTTACGTAACCTTAAAAGTTTGTGATATAAATTGATTTTTTTTTTTAGGTAACATGGAAGAATTTGTTGAAGAGGAGGATGACGATGATGAGGGCGAGAATGGAGATGATGGTTCAGGTAATTGCACATTTTTTGTCCGTTTTAATTTTTGACGAATTCTTGATTATATACTACAATTAAACAACGAACTTTTAACAATAATTTTTAACAATCAATTTATTATTTACTGGAGTAAAATTCATCCTCAACTGACTTGAAAAAAAGAAGGAGATTCTCAATGCGAGTGTATTTTTGTATGTTTGTTACCTCAGAGCTTTTGACTGGATGAACCGATTTTGATGGTTCTTTATTTATTGTAAAGCTGATGCTTCCCATGTGGTCCCATAGTAATTTAAAGTAACATTTCACTTCTAAATGGTTGAAAAATAAGGGATAAAATATTAACTTTTTACTGGCTAACCCAATTTCGATATTTAATTTTTCTATTACGTACATTATACATTGAAGTTCACATTTCAATTTGAAGAAAAAAAGCCACCCTCTAAGGATGAAAATAGGGGAAGAAATAGTGACATTTAACTGAATAATCGAATTTTGATTTTTTTTTTTTTTTTTCTATTAAAAGAGTATTCCTCTTTAAGTTTCTTCCATTATATTTAACGGCAAAAAATTTCAAACCTTTATAGCAAAAGGCGATGAAGTAATAACTGTTTATATTTAAACGGCGCTGTCTCATATGAGCAGGGCGTTTCGTAAGGCTACCCATATTCAAAGAAATAAAATCAGTTATCAAACTTCAGATTCATTAAAAATCGAGAAATAAATAAAAATTATAACAAAATGAATAACCAACATCAAAATAAATAAAAAATTTTAAACAAAAAATGCACTAAAAAGTAAACAAATAATTGCCTATCCTTGTGTTGGCAACTTACAATCAATTTTTCAACTACAAATCATTACCAAAATATTTATTTAGAGTTCACTTGAGCAAAATTTTTTTAATATATATATATAAACTACTCAAAGGCAATCAAATTATATGGATGATTTAATGTACAACTATTGTTATTTTTGGAGTTAGTGTCGGCCAAAGAAATATGACAATATAGTTACCTACCAGTACGAGTATATTGTATAAAAGTTCATTTGGAAAATAGATTTAACAAGGTATTTTCGATTATCACTATAGGTAACTATATTGTCGTATTTCTTTGGCTAAAACCAGCTCCAAAAATAACAATAGTTGTACATTACATTATCCTAATAATTTGATTGGCTTTAAGCAGTCTATAGGTACATATAATTAAAAAGTTTTGCTTAGGTGAACTCTAAATATTTTCCTAATGATTTGTAGTTGATAAATTTAATGTAAGTTATAGACACAAGGATACACCATTATATTTTTACTTTTTAGTCCATTTTTTGGTTTAAGATTTTGATGTCGGTTTTTCATTTTGTTATAACAATTGTTATTTATTAATCACCTGTTTGATATAACCTAACTATTTTTGACAAGACCATGTGTCTGTCTGTCACATGAGATACGTTCTAAACTTATGTCTATAAATGCAGTTTTTTTTTTTAGAAAATTTACCTGATGGCGGAGGAAATGAGGATCCGAACGATGATGAGGGTGAGTTAATTTATTGTAAATACAAAGTAACAATATTTTGCTTCCCTACCTATTGGCAGAGTGGTTAGAGCAATTGCTCTCTCCACTTCATGCGTCAAGTGGTACTGGGTTCGATCCCCGTTGAATCCTAGACTTAAGATAAAATTGACCAACACAAAATGTTTTTCTGTTTAGACAGTTGTGTTATTGACCTTAGTAGTTAAAGCGACTCTAAACAAACAAACAAAAAAACTTTGTTTTTCTCACTAAGTGTTGAATCTTTAATCTATACAATGAACTTGCATTGCATATTAATTGATTTACTTAGCATTTATTAGGGTATAATTTTTCTAATAATTTTTACGGCACTTAGTGGCGTGGTGACTAGATATAGTTGTTTTGTACGCCAGTGGCCTTGGGTTCGAATATTTTTTCTGAGTTTTCTGATTCGACGGTCGCTAATGACCATAGCAGTTGATGCGACCTTAAATAAACAAAAAAAAAAATTTTCTCGGTGCCAAAGTTAAAATCCTTAAAAAATTAGAATATTTTGATTCCTAGATTAAGCACTTATAAATACAGTTTACCCGTATAAAAATGCGATAGACATATTCGGGCCGATAAAATCGCGAATTTTAATTTCGACAAAATCGCGAACATCTTTGCATTTACATAATGCAATCGTGTGAAAATAAGAAGACAAAAAAAATTACCAATTTCTTTGAGGTAGCTCTGTATGTTGTCAAATTAAATGAAAAGTTGCAGATTTTCCAGAAAATTCCATCCTCACTTTTCTTAAAAAGTCAACTTTAAGAAGATTTATTAATGATCTGATTCATTGTTACTTGTGTTCGAAATTTTGTCGGCGCTATTTTGACGTCGCGGTTTTGTCGGTTAATGTATGTTTATCATGTTTTGGTCGAGTTGATAATTTTTTAGTGTAACCTTAAAAGGCTCTAGCCCAATAGCCATAAGAAAAGTGCCCCAGGCGGTTTTTGAAAAATGCTTCCGTGTGCTGATTCCTCTTCATGAAAAACTTATTGTCGCACAATTTTAACCCGTTACCCCCACTTGTATTGGAGTTACGGGGGAAACTACCCCAGACGTAATTTTTTTTTTCTAGAAAACTATTAAAGATTTTTTTATGAAATTAAAACTGTACGTAGATATAAACGTAAACTGGGGCATTTTGCTTATGGCTATTGGGCTAGAGCCTTTATTGCTATATGTGTCTCACTTTGGTCACATGATATTGTGACACATGTCGGTAAAATCGGATTCTTTTATTTTTTTAGAAAACCGTTCTGACGACTCTGAGCCAGAGGACGATGCAAATAATTCGGCTCAAATCAATTATGGTGATATAGAAGTAAGAATTACTACTCCACCGCTGAGAGCCATCTATACACTGCCGATCGAAATCCACAACATCCAGACAACGGTGGAAATTTATCAAAGTGCGAGAGCTCCTACTGTGCTAATGATTGTAGGAGGCCGAAACCCGGCCGTAAACGTGAATTTTTATCGCGCAGCAAGGGCCACTTTGACAACATGTGCTCACTGTTTACATGTTTCCGGTGATTACCAATTGGGTGTCAGAGTTGCAGCCCATTTATGTCTGAAACTCGACAAAGAAGTGAATCTTATCGTTAACATGATATTCGACGAGGAGCAAAACATTTTACGCTCAATGATCCAAACATTGAACATGCTTGTGGATGAACATCCATCGAAATTTTAATTTTTCCATGTCCTCTTTCATTTCAACAATAAATAATCCAGAATTGTAATAATAAATTATGGTTCAATAAAAGCAGATTTTTTAATTTATATATTTAGATATTTAATTTTTAATTAATAATTAGATCACAGGTTGGCCAGTTTCGAAACATATCAAAAAAAAAAATTTAAAAAAACCCTACCAATAAAACAATGAAAGAGTGGAGAAAAGAGAGAGAGGTCTATTTGAAGTTTTTGTTGTCAACCTCTTTTGGGCCTAAACATGGTATTTTGTCCGATAAATGCCACTTGTAGGTTCAAAAGAGGTCTAAAATTCAAATGCAAATGGTCATGTTTTAATCTACTTAAACCCAGATTTTGAGTTCTAAAATAGGTCTAAAATTTCGACTCGGGTAGCCACCAGAGTTTTCAAATAGTGATATTCAATTGGTTGAGATTGTGGAGGATGTGTTTAGACCAGATGATGCGTCTATCCAGGTGCATTCCAAGGTACCTGAACTCCGTAGCCCGGGGTATTTTGTGGTCATTTAGTGGACAGGTTTTTAAAACAGGTTTCCCTTCTTGTAGTGAATGTCACGTGGACAGACTTGGTCTCGTTGATGGTGTTCCTCCATTTGCAGAACCATAGTTGACGTTCGTTTAGTGCAGACTGGAGCTTTTTGGGAGCTATTCTGGGACATTTTGGCCGTGAAGACCGCATAGAGGAGAGGCCCAAAGACGCTGCCCTGTGGCACTCCATATCCTGTCTGACGTTCCGTCGTGGTGGATTCGTCATGGTGTACATAGAACTTTCGATTCACGTATCTAGGATAAACAGGATGTCGACTTAACAACTCACCATCTCGAGACAAAAGTTTAATCCCAATAACTAGACGTGCGTTAATATTTGTTGAGGTTTCAGGTTCTATAGCTTCTCATCAACCCTTCAACCCCGTCCTATTTGAAAGTTGTGACGAAAGCAATTCTCATACATTTCCACTAAGAAATTGAGATTGGATTTGTGGAGAACTTAATGTAGTTTAACATGTCAACACCTTCTCGATGAATTACTGGAATAACAAAAAATTTTGAGGAAGGGTTATAAATGACATTTGAAATGAACAATTTTCAAGTCTAAAGGAACATTTTATATTTAAAATTGTATAATAATCAACCTATAGGATAGCTAATATCTCTTCCTAGAAAAGTAGTTTTAAGAATTTTGATTAATTTCCTTTGGATCTAAAGTCTGAAGGTATCTATCATCTTTTTCTGTTAAAATTGATTACTTTTTAAATTACGTTGTTAAGTTGGGGAATCAATTTGTTAATCAATTAAATTTAGATACTCTCAGCAAAGCGAGCGGGTATCAGCTGGTTATTTTTTATTATGTTATCGTTTAATTTAGTGGGCGTACATTAATTAAGGTCGACCTTTAGGAGGAGAGGGGGCTGAACCGAACCTCATATAATTTGCGGGAGGGGGTTGGTCTTATCGAATATCCCGTTTTATACTCCCAAGTTTCCTGTTAGAAACAGTATTAAATTACGACAAAATGGAGTAATTTAAGTAAAAGTTGTTTATTAACATTTGTTATTATTATTTAATAATTTTTTTTTGGTTTGAAAATTGTTTTCTTAAAAAAATCCGAAGAAATTACACTAGAAATTAACATATTGAATAATCTCACCCGAGATTTGTTAATGTCGGTGGAGGTTCAGCAAATCTCCAATAACGCCCCAAGTAATAAACGATTGTTCCTTTAGTTAAAAATTAAGGGGACCTATACTAATGGCAATTAGATTGAATGAAAAAGTAGAATAGTCCTGGACTCATGAATGCAATAGCGATTGCATTATATTGCATCTGAGATTGTGTTGTACTGATTGGGGCTGCAAATAGTCAAAGGGGTGAGCATTGAACTATTCCGACGTTGGCTAGGACCACCCTTTAATGATAATTACCATAATCCTGTTCAAAGCACGGACAATATTTTTACCTGGCAAACCAAATTTTAGTCCTTTGAAACGGTACAATAAACATAAAAAGTCCTTAATTTAAAAGTACCTGCAACATCCTATCATTCAAATTTTCTTAGAGTTTTAAGTCGACGAGAGAAACTATAGATAATTCTTCTTTTTTCAAAATTCTACAAATATATACAGCGGATTAAAACGGGGTAGAAAATTCGTTCAGTAAGAAAAAATTAGCAGGTCGTCCCCCATCTCTAATTATTTTTTTCAACCAAAAGAACCTTTAATTTTTTTTGAATTATGAAAAATATTTTCTCTCACTGTTCAAATATTAAAGTTTGTCGTAAAAAATTCCTCTCTTTTACCAATGTTGTTGTTACTTATTGACTTGTTAATTGTGAAGGCTAAGAAAAGGCTGTATATTGAATGGGAATGTTTTCGATTTCTAATCATGGGGTGACTTTTGTATTTATTGCTCACTTATTTTTGTGAGCGACACTCGAATGTGGGGAGTTGGGATCATAAATCATAGAGTTTCTGGTCCCCTTATTTTGGTTTTATGACTCATGTAAATTCAGATTATTTCCAAATATTATAAGAGCTAGTTAGTCGTATAAAACAACCTCAACGTGTAAGGACATATCTTTCGAAATACTCCTGAAATAAAATATAATTTTCTATATTTTAAAACTGTGTAGTTATTAAAAGAAATATAAACCACAATCCAGAATATCGAATAATTCCAACAGGTTATGGAGAACCCAGTTTACGCAGTTGAATAAATAAAAAAAATTTAATAGAAATAAAAATATATAAGTGAAAAATATTATAGTTGGTGCTACAGTTTAAGTGAGTGGTTTAAATGTTTCTTGGTGACAATTTTAATTGATTATATTGGGAATTTGAAATAAACTTTTAATTAATAAGCCAATATGGAAAATTCCAAAATCAAAAAAAAACATTCAATCTTTCAACGGTGAAAATTATAATATTTTGATAATTAGAATCTGAAGTTTTCTAAATGAACTTGAAGTGATTCATGTGATCGATAATCCGGTAAACCGCCAGCCCCTGACAATAAGTGGGAGAAATCGGAATCAACCGCGAAAAGCGTTTTGATTGAGTATTTGTCCGATTCGTAATTAAATTATCTAAAACCAGAATCTTCGACAAAACAGATTTTTCCCATACGAGTCTTAGGGAATCATCAAAATTCAATAATGAAAATCTTAATACGCAAGAAAAAAGACATGTGGAGCGAAAAAATAATGATGTAAAAAAGATACGATATTGAGTTTTGCAAACATCAAAAAACCATCGCGGAATTACTAAGCAAAAATAAAAGTAAAAAATATAATAAGAAAATTCATCTAAAGTGTTATTATTGTGGAAGAATAGGACATTATAAAAATGAGTGCCACTATTTTTGAAAAAATAAAATTCAATGATGGAAAATCAAAGACAACCCAAAGCATCCAAGGCTGAACTACAGGAGGAAATTCCATTTGCATTTACGGTTGGAAACGTCCAGTCAGCAAATGGTGGAAACTAAATTTCGTTGTTACTGGATTCGGGAGCGTCCGACCATCTCATAAATCGGGAAGATCTAACCGACACATTTAGATACTTGACGACGCACCCATCAAAATCTCTGTTGCAAAGAGTGGAGCCTTAATTACTGCAACGAAAAGAGGGACCATCGTCGTAACCAGCAATATGGGAATCCAAAGAAAAAAATTGAAAACGTATTACACAGCCCTGATGAACCGCAAAATCTGTTATCTGTTTTCAAAATTCAGCAAGCAGAATACTCGGTAAACTTCTGGGAATCTGAGGTGAAAATTAAGCCATCATGGTAAGACTGTGATGACAGGTAATCCGCAAAATAATTTATTAATACTAAACGGGGGTTTTCTTTGAATAAACTAAATAAAAATCAATTTATCCTTTAATTAGGTATAATAAAAAAAAACATTCCTGTAAATGTAACATTAATATTCAAAATATCAATTTCATATGTCACAGTGCCAACTTCGTAAATAACTGAGGCAATTTAGTGATAATTTTTTTTGGTTGGTACTACTAAACTTAATGACGCGTATCTAATTACACGGTATTTATTCAAATGTCTAATTGATCATTTTAAAAAATTTAAAAACGTTTTTAATATATTCTGTGTGAGCATTGATAACGAAACACAACCGTTTTTCGCAAGGTGACGCAATTTAGTGACATTTGTTTTAGGTTGGTACTACTGCCCCGTATGACGCGCTCTGTGACGTGTCTTTACACGAAATGTATTCAAAGCGACCATTTTGGATTCATACGTTCGACATTTTGTGTGCTAAAAGTACAATGGCAAGTCGTCTATTTGGTACGTAAATCATAGCCACTAATGGAATAAATTAATATTTTATGTCCTTCTGACAAATTGACGAATCCTTGATCGATACAATAGAAATCGTTAGTCAATTAGATTTAATTCACAATTCATTTTTTGGAACGACAAAGTGACGACGTTAACTTTGCTCCAGGACTACAATCCTTAAAAATAATCCATAAAAGGTCCTATCTCTAAAGGAAACTTTGATATTTATTTGTTTTTAGTGTAATATAAAACGTTGTTAACATAAACATTTATCTGTCCATCATAAGAAAAACGTTGTAGGTACTTGTTAATAAATTAACTTTTTTTAGAGAAAATTGGAGATCACGTGGACCCCATGGACCTCATGAACGTGCCAATAATTATCCCTAGTAAGTATAATAAAGTAACATTTTTCTGTCTGTCACATGAGAAACAGTCTCGTTAAACTACCTAATAGGGGCCATCCATAAAGTACGTCACACGAATTTCAAGGCTGCTTAATCCCTCCCCTGCTTTGTCACAGGTTGTCACGTTTTTTAGAACCCCCTCCCCTCGATATGACGTCACGCATTTGCAACTATATGCATTGATTTATAAATAATAATAATAAAAATTTTCCAGAGATAAGGTTTTTTCCATACGGCCAGTTATGGCGATGCTGAAACATTGACTGACAGACAATAATGTTTAATAATTTTTAATAATAATTTTTTTTTTTAATCCTCGGCCTGTATAAGCTGAAACAGTTCTTAACACCATCTTGTCTCTTGGTCAATGTATCTTGCTCTTTGTCTGTCGGTCAATGTTTGTGCATCGCCATAGCTGGTCGATTGGAATAAACCTATAATCTCGTACTTAGCGAGAGTGCTAAAGTATTAACAAATATATAAAGATCGAGTTCTTTAATTTGTAGAGTTTTTTTATTGACATTAGCGTTTTAATATTTTAAATTTTAACATGTGACGTCACTAAGCTTTTGATCCCTCTGCCCTTTGTCACACAATATCACATTCTGGTGATACCCACCCCCCTTTAACGTGAGACGTAATTTATGGATGCACTCGTATATGAATATTAAGTATAATTTTATATCCTTCTTACAAATTGATGAACCGTGGATACATACAATAAAATTCAATAGTATATATAGTGTAATACATTTGGCCTTTCTTAAAGTATTTGTCGTCAATTCTGATTTATTAGTAATTACCTGTTTGATGTAACCTAACCACTTTTTGTGTGTCTGTCTGTCTGTCACACGAAAACTGTTCTACTTGACGTTAAAATCAAAAAAATTAAATTAAATTTTTTTTCTTTTTTCAGAAGAAAATGGAGATCTTGAGAGAATGAACCAGAACAATGCTGAGGATGATAAGTGTTCAGGTAATTACAAAATAAAATTTTTTTGTCCATTTATGTTCTCCTCAATAATTGGTTAGATGTCAGTTTTTCGAATCACAATTCTTCGAAACACAATTTTTTGAATGCACAATTTTTCGAATGAACAACTTTTCGAAAAATTAATAATAAATAATTTTAGGGACCGAAATAATTAGAATAAATTTAGTTTTATTTGCCAGTTTACACAAAACAAATGTAATTTAAAAAAAAAAAAAACTTTTATTTAGTAAATAAAATTTAATAATTTTTTGGACATTTTAACATATATTTTCTAAACAAAAAAACCATGTAATTAACCTTTGTAAATAGGTACCTATAAGTTATAGTTTACAGATTGTTCATTTTTGGTAAGATTAGCGTGGCGCTTAGAGAATTTGAAATCGCCCAACGTTATGCTTTTGTGTACCATAGAAATCGATAAATTTTGACGTCAGCATGAGGCTTAAGCAAGCCATTTGCAAAATTCAAGGTATGAGTGAGTAACTATGGGAACTTAGATGGTCCAATTTGAACACTCAATATTTTTTATTTGCGAACACGTTTTCAATATTAAACTTCCATTGAGTGATAATAATTTTCATTTTTTTGCAATTCAAAGGACACATATTTTATAAACATCACAAATAACACAAAATTTCAGCAATGAAACACAGAAAACACCATAAAATTAATGAAATTCTAACGAGTTTGAACTCAAGTAATATAGAAAATATAATAGGCAAAATAAACAATCCTTAGATACGACGTATTTTAAAGATGATTAGAATTTAAAAATATTCTATAAATTTAAAATGCTCTAATAATGCAGGATCTGTATTCATAAAGATTTTCAATGAATTCTGAAAACTCATTGATATTTGCAGCATAATTTTTATGTTAAAACATTTAATTTTGTGTAAAACTTTGTGGTGTCAGGAAGTGCACATTCAGTCAAATAATGAAATTCGGATGACTACAATTTCTTTTGTTGAGGGCTACGCCAAAGGGCTCCCCTGGACCCTTTTGGCATTTGTAGTAGGAAATTGTTGAATGAATTTATATGAATTAACTTAAAATAAAGGACAGTTCCCATAGTTACGTTGTAATTGACATATTTATCAAAATCATTTCCTATAAGAAAAATGCGTCTTGAAATCCGGTTATTATCGAAAACTCGCAATTTAGCACTCTTCATTTTCGTTTTCTTTTGACTTGTTTTATCAGAAACCGTCGTCAATTCATGGTGCCACGCTAACCTTACTCTCCCCTTCATTTTAAGTACTACATTATCGCTATTTTCAGAACAAAAAGAAATACAGAAATTGTAAAAAGTGAAAAAAAAAAGTTATATGTACTGACACATTTATGTACCTATTTCATTTACCTTACCCGTCGAGGTTGATTTACACTGATTTTTGTTCAAAAACACCAACTCTACCTGTAGAAGTTGATTTAGACTGCATTATTTTGAAAAATTGTGTATTCGAAAAATTGTGTTTCGAAAAATTGCGTTTCGAAGAATTGTGATTCGAAAACCTGATCGGACACCCAATAATTGAATCCTTGATACATACAACGAACTTTCTAAGTATAAACGTTACTTAATCCATTTATTTTATTTCTCAGAGCAAAAGTTTGTACTCATCTCTGGTTTTGAATTAAAATACCTAAGAACAGAAAACATTATTAATAACCTGTTTGATGTACCTAACCTTAAAATTTTTGATATAACCATGTATCTATCTGTCTGTCACAAGAAAAAATGCTACCAGTTGTTAAATCTACATTTTCTTTTTAGGGACATTGGAAGAAATCGTGAAGGAGGATCACAACGGGAATGAAAACGGTACAAGCAGTTCAAGTAATTTCAAAGAAACATGTTTTTGTCCTTTTTAATACTTAATTGTCGAATCCTTGATACATATATGATGAACTTTCTTACTATTAGAGTGCGATTTCATGTTAATTACGCCCGATTTTCAGCGTCCCACGATATATTTGGTCGCGTGGTACGATTTCGATTCGTGCGTTGTCAGGATAAAAATAACTGAAAGTATTTTTCCGATTTTAGCTTTTTCTCGCATTGGTTGAAATCGTACTACGTGACCAAATTTATCATTGACGCTAGAAATCGAGCGTCAACAAGAAATCGCACCTTGAAGATTATCCATTTTTTATTTTTTGGAGTAAAAAATTTTCCGTATTAACCAATAGATTGTTCTCAAAGGGAAACTTTTAATAACTTCTTGGATATGATCTTAAAAATGTTGTATAAGTATATCCATGTGTCTATGTGTCTGTCTGTCACAAAAATATTCTCGCAATAATTTTTTTATTTTAGTTGTATTACAAGAATGCCTGCAAAGGGATCGTAAGATGGATCGAGTCGAAAAAATTTTCGATAATTAGAAAGAAACATGTTTTTGTCCTTTTAAATAATTGGCGAAACCTTTTTTTTTTTTACACCCTGTTATAACTTTTTGCTTAGTCGGCATTATGGTTGGGCAGATTCAGTGTAGAAGCTGACTAGAGTCAGATAACCTGAATAACCTGTGAATAAGGTCACCATCCTTTGATGGTCCTTAAAAACCATTCTTTTACTTTTATTATTACTGTGGAGATTAATCCTCCACTAAATCAACATGCCTCTTTCTCTTGAGCCTTCTTTGATTCCTGGGTGGAGGCAGATTATGTAGGTTTTCCCGTACAGTTGGGTTAGGGTGAGATGCAAATGTTTCGTTTAGCTTACGATAGTTGCTTTGGAACGGCAAAACCTTGATACATACAACAAACTTTTATAGTATATAACGAATCCATTAATCATTCCTTCGCATAAAAATTTGTTCTTATCTGCGTTTCTGGGATAAAATCTTTAGAATACTTAATTGAATGTCCTGAAGGAAAAAAGAATCACTTGTTTGGCGTAACCTTAAAAGTTTGTGATACAAATTAATTTTTTTTAGGCAATCTGGAAGAAATGCAAGAAGAAATTGGCGATGATGAGGACGAGATTGGAGAGGATGGTTCAGGTAATTGCACCTTTTTTGTCCGTTTTAATTATTGATGAATCCTCGATACATCCCGAGTCGAAATTTTAGACCTATTTTAGACCTCAAAATCTGGGTTCAAGTAGATTGAAACATGACCATTTGCATTTAAATTTTAGACCTCTTTTGAACCTACAAGTAGCATTTATCGGACAAAATACCATGATTAGGCCTAAAAGAGGTTGACAGCAAAAACCTCAAATGGACCTCTCTCTCTCTCTTTTCTTTACTCTTTCTTTGTCACGCTCTTTTATTGTTTTTATGGTAGGGTTTTTTTCAAAAAGAATAACATTTTTTAATATTTTTTTTTTATATTCGTTAAATATACAAGTTTCATTAATATTAGCGATAAATTTAAAAGAAATAAGAATATTACAAATATCTGTTCTTAATTTTTAATTTCCTTGTCCTTGTCTACCGGCTCCTTTATTGTCGCCATTGCCATCATTTTTTTCCAGGATTTCCTTTTATTATAATCCACAATATACCCAACCATGCGCATTTATTTAGAAATTTTATTTAATTGTATAACATCTCTCTGATAACTTTCAAAATAATAAATTAAAGCAAATTTCTTCACAATTTTTTTTAAAACTCGGTTTTTTCACTTTTAAATTTTTTACATTTACACTTTTAGGCTTTTTGATATAGACAATATTGAAAAATAATCAAATAGTGAAATAAGTTTATTCAATTGTTGTATAATAACTCGTCCAGCACTCGAACGGTTAACAAGAGACTAAAACCAGAGTAAACAGGATTAAGGGACAAACCAGTAGTGGATACCAGAATACACAAAATTATATTAAGTATCCATTCTATAGGAAAGAGAGAGAGAGATCAAAAATTTGGGTTATTAGTAAATAATATTTGTAATAGGCATTGTAAAAAAAAAGCAGATTTACAACCAAGTTTTATGTTTTATGATCATAAACCTTTTTTTAGGACGGAACGAGATTCACATAATATAATAAAAATTTCATGTAGGTTAAAATGAGTACGATGGAATATCGTTTAAGTTAATATCAGGTTCATTTTACTCTTTGTAGGTTGAAATGAGGGTAAAAGATCCATTTTAGAGCCAAAATAGGGCTTAAATTTCGACTCGGGATACTACAAGTATACAACGAACTTTTAACAACAATTTTAACAATCTATTTATTATTTCCTAGAGTAAAATTCGTTCTAGATAATAATTAGAGGTAATAATAGGTTAGAGCAATTGCTCTCTCCACTTCATGCGTTAAATGGTTCTGGGCTCGATCATCGTTGAATCCTAGACCTAAGATAAAATTGACCAACACAATACAATGAACTTGCATTGCATATTAATTGATTTACTTAGCATTTATTAGGGTATAATTTTTTTATTAATTTTTACGTCACTTAGTGGCGTGGTGACTAGATATAGTTGTTTTGTACGCCAGTGGCCCTGGGTTCAAATCCCAACAAAAGCCTAAGATATTTTTTTCTGAGTTTTCAGATTCGACGGTCGCTAATGACCAAAGCAGTTGATGCGACCTTAAATAAACAAAACAAAAAAAAAAAGAAAAAAAAATTTTCGCGGTTCCAAAGTTAAAATCCTTTAACAATTAGAATATCTTGATTCTTAGATTAAACACTTATAAATACAGTTTACCCGATAAAAATGCGATTGACATATTCGGGCCGATAAAATCGCGAATTTTATTTTCGACAAAATCACGAACATCCTACCATTTACATAATGCAATCGTGTGAAAATAACAAAACAAAAAACAATTTACTAATTTCTTTGAGGTAGCTCTATATGTTGTCAAATTAATTGAAAAGTTGCAAATTTTTCGGAAAATTCCATTATCAGTTTTCTGAAAAGTCAACTTTAAGAAGATTTATTAATGATCTGATTCATTGTTACTTGTGTTCGAAATTTTGTCGGCGCTATTTTGACGTCGCGGTTTTGTCGGTAAATGTATGTTCCTCATGTTTTGGTCGAGTCGATAATTTTTAGTGTAACCTAAAAATTTATTGCTATATTTGTCTCACGTTTGTCACATGATTTTGTGACACATGTCGGTAAAATCAGTTTCTTTTATTTTCTTAGAAAATCCTTCTGACGACTCTCAGCCAGAGGACGAAGCAAATGGTTCCCTTAGGATCAATTATGAAAATGGGGTACTTGTTAGTCCACAGCTGAAAGCTGTCTATAAACTGCCGATCGTAATCAACAACATCCAGACAACGGTGGAGATCTTTCAAAGTTTGATAGACCATAGTGTGTTAATGGTTGTAGGAACCCGGGACACGGTCATAAACGTGAATTATTATCGCGCAACAAAATCCTCTTCGGCAACACGTGCTGATACTCTACATATGTATGGTGCTGACCAATTGGGTGTCAGAGTTGCAGCCCATTTATGTCTTAAACTCAATAAAGAAGTGAATCTTGTGGTTAACATGGAATTCGACGAGGAGCAAAACATCCTACGCTCAATGATAGAAGCATTGGACATGCTTATTGAAGAACATCCAACGAAATTTTAATTTTTCCATGTCCTCTTTCATTTCAACAATAAATAATCCAGAATTGTAATAATAAATTATGGTTCAATAAAAGCAGATTTTTCAATTTATATATTCAGATATTTAATTTTTAATTAATAATTAGATCACAGGTTGGCCAGTTTCAAAACATATCCAAAAAAAAAATGTCTTTCAAGTTTCTCAAATTGCCGCTAGTTGGTGCTGTTAAAATGACTTCATTGAGTTTATTACAGGTCTGTACCAACCAGCAACAGCGCTATGGTAACTTCAGAAACTATTCTCCTGTTTTCAACATTTGACCAGCTTTATGAACGGCGCAAAAACGAAAGGGATTCTAAATTCTACAAATGTATTTTTTATATTAGACTATGCACATAACATTTTACTAAATACACCGATTTTGATGATTTTTTTATTTATTCAGTAGGAAGTATTTTTGTCCCATTTTAATTTGAAGTGACACGTCCATTTCTAAAGGGTTGAAAATAGGGGATAATTAACTATTTATTGGAGACACGACTTGGTTATTTTTTCTCTTAGACATAAAGCATACACTGTTAAAAATATCTTACTGAAATTTCAGGAAAAAATACAAAAAAGTTTTTCACTAAAATTTTGTCTGAAAATAAATTCAGTAAAAATTCTTACTTAAAGTTCAGTATATATACTGAAAATAAATTCAGTAAAAATTCTTACTTAAAATTCAGTATATATACTGACAATAAATTCAGTATATATACTGAAAATAAATTAAGTAAATATTCTTACTTAAAATTTAGTAAAAATAAAATATTTTTATACGGCTCTGAAAATTTCGGGAAAAGTCGTGAAAAAAGGTAACTATAGAATAGATTTTATAGAATTTTATTTATATACTACATATAATGTTAAAATATATTTTTTTTGTTTTGTTTATTCGTCATAATAATCTCCCAAAGTGTTTGCTAATTTAAAAACTGCAGCCGAGTAGATGGCCGTTTTTTATAGTTATGGTGTTCAATGATTTTAATGGATTTATATCCAGTAACACTCTGAAAATTGTTTAAAAACATTAGCCTTCAAGTTGAGTTTAAATAACATCTTTTATAATAAGATAAACAAGCTTTTTTCAAATACCTTTGAATAAATTCTAGAGTTTTCCTCAACTCTTGTGGATACTTTAGTCCGAACACATAATATAACAAAAATGTGATAAGTAACCCTTCTAATGTGTTTTGAGGAAAAGTTACAATAATTTTTTCTACCACCACTACTGATTTAGCTGATAGAAGGAATAGATCGGTTCCTTGTATTATTAGGAGAGGTGTCAGTTTCTACTTCTTCATCAGTGAGGTCTTCAACCTAAAAAAATAAAATATATTCATATTATGATAATACCTTTTGATAATTTATTACAACTTACGTCAGCCAATTAGTACAAATAGTCGCAACTCTCCTTAAAATACAATACAATTAGGGGAAATATCGCCAAGGCACGTGGAGTTGAATAAGATTGAATAAGAATAATGATGTTGAATAAGATTTTAATATACCGTATGAGTAGTAAAATAAGAGTTGAATTCCTGAAAAAATATTGTAAATACATTAGTAATTATTGATGTCTTGGTTTTAATAATAAGAGAAAGCATAAATAATTTCAATGTCTTGTTAAAAAAATAAAACAAACATCTACTTAAGTATACAATTTATAAATAACGAAATCAAGTTCCTTAATGACCTAATTTTTTCAAAAATATAGTTTACAATATACTTATACTATAAATTTGCATCTTACAAAATGTGACGATAAAACTTTTTGGAGTAACAAGAAACTACTTACAATGGAAAAACCCCAGCAGCATTATAAAAACGAATTCAAAACTGTACAAAAGAAACATGGTAAAACATCTACGTTTTTATTTTAATATTGTAAGTACACCATAAGCCTCATAAGCTTAAGTTTATTGTCTAACTGTAAGCAATAAAGTTCATTTTACCTGCTCTTACGCTATATACATTTTCAACCATCCAGACTTTTGTGGGTATAACAAAAATTTGTTGTAATGCAATTCATAGAAATGAAATTTAAAAACAAAACATTGAATTAATTCATGCTATCTGATCAATAAATTTATCAGTACTTAAAAGTTGAAGCGAGTTTATCAAATGAAAATCCATTCAATATAATATAATTAAATACAGACTTTAAAAACTTCAAATTCCACCTTAAAGTGCGTAGAAAAATATTTTTCTTTTGTCTTTTTTAAATATTTTACATAATATAAGTAATATATATATATAATATAACACATATATATATATATTTGCAAAAATTTAAAACAATTTCGGATTTTGATTTCTGATCTCATTGTGCATGTAAAAAATATACTACTATTACTAAATTGTATGTAATATAATGCAATTTAGCACGATTAGCATTATTTAATTTTATTAATACGTTAATAGACATTTTATTTAAAATAGATACTGTAGAAAATTTTAATATATTTGAAACATAACTATAATATAGAATTGCAACAACTTTTTGGTAAAGAATAAATAATTAAAGTAAAAAAAAAAACAATTTGTTTACTTACGTATATAATTTTCTATCCGCAATCACTTTAAAAATACAAATGCACTTTCTATGATCGATATTTGGTTTAGAAATGAATAAGTATAATGCATAAATGACAAAATTTGGCTATCAATAATTTTCATACCTACCCCAAACCAAAAATCCAAGTACCTGCTGGGGCAATAAAAACCTGCCAACAGGCTTTCTAATACATAAATTCACAAATGTGCCTGCAATGTAAATTCTTTATATTTATAAATATATATATGGACTTACCTTATAATTAAATTTTGGTCACTAACATATTTTTAAAATATCTGATGCGAGGCGTCAAAGTACTTTCTTTTACTTTCAATTATGAAACTCGCTGTTGGTATAAATTGTATAAAATATAGGAAATATAAGCACTTTATAACTATACATATAAACAGAACTATATGCATAGTGCATACAACCTATAACATATAACATACACGAATTCCCAACGTTCACCCCAGAACCGTCCTTATTCGAATTTTCCCAGGAAAAAGTTTCAAATAAAAGTTGTAGCCACTAATGAGTCTAAGAACTATAGTACGTTTAAAGAAAATCGTTGCAGCTGTTTTCAAAAAAAATTGAAAAAGCTCAAAAACTCCTAGACTAAAGTGGAGCTTTCGCTTAACCGATTTCAACTAAAAGCTTCGCGGCACAACTAGGTTTAATATGGAGGTCAAATTCCAAGTTTGGTGAATTTCGGAATAAGCTTTTAAAACGATATGGCTGTCACACACACACAAACATGTTTCTAAAAATCACTTTTTTAGACTCAGGGGACCTCCATATATGTATTTATGATTGCTCAAACTCGAAAATTCGACCCGATTACAATACTTCCTTTACTATATATATATATATATATATACCTAATATAGTAAAAGAAAGTAAAAATGACTAAGTATTTCATTTTTTAAAAATTATTAGAGAAAAAATATTAAAACATAAAAACGTTAAATTATTTTCATAGATATATATATAAATTAAGACAATTTTATCCTTAAAACACTTTCAGTAAAATGTACTGAAATTTTAGGATATTTTTAACAGTGTAGAACGATGCATAACTGCATTGTTATTTATTGAATCAAGTTCATTTTATGAACATCGATTTGTGATTGCTCAAGGATGATGATTTTTCAAATCCTGGACGCATTACGTATTTTAATTGTTTGAATTTTTGCGTTTGTATGTGTGTGGGTGGGTGGGTGGAAGTTTCGTGTGATTTAAATTTTTATGTACTTATTATTTTGTTCTGTTTTTCGCTTATTGTGGCGTTAAATCCGACTCATCATATCCACTAGTGGGCGTACATTAAATATTGGTTGGCCTTTAGGAGGAGAGAGCTGAACAGAATCAAATATAATCTCACTTTGCGGGAGGGGGTGGGTATCATCGAATATCCCGTTTTATATTCCCGAGTTTCCCGTTAGAAACAGTGTTAAATAACGACAAAATGGAGTGATTTAAGTAAAAGTTGTTTATTTTTTTTAACATTTATTATTATCTTATTATTAGGCAATAATTTTTTTTTTGGTTTGAAAATTATGTTTTCTTAGAAAAATCCGAAGCATTTACATTAGATTTCACCTGATATTGGTTAACGAAGGAGGGAGTGCGGTAAATCTCCAATAACGGCTCAGGTATAAAACGATTGTTCCCTTAATTGAAAAAATTAAGGGGGCCTATACTAATGGCAATTAGATTGAATGAAAAAGTTGATTAGTCCTGGACTCATGAATGCAATAGCGATTGCATTATATTGCATCTGAGATTGTGTTGCACTGATTGGTGCTGCGAATAGTCAAAGTGGTGAGCATTGAACTATTCCGACGTTGGCTATAAGCCCACCTTTTAATGACAATTACCATAATCCTGTTCAAAGCATGAACAAAGTTTTTACCTGACAAACCAAATTTAAGTCCATTCAAACGGTACAATGACCATAAAAAGTTCATCATTTATAAAATTATAACAAAATGAAAAACCGACTTCAAAATCAATAAAAAATCTTAAACAAAAAATGCACTAAAAAGTAATGAAATAATTGCGCATCGTTGCAGTGTCTACAACTTACAAATTATTAGAATGAGATAACGTACAACTATTGTTATTTTTGGAGTTGGTGTCAGCCAAGGAAATACGACTATATTGGTACTTAGCAATAAACGAGAATACCTTATCAAATTTATTTTTCAAATGAACTTGTATGCAATGTACATATTAGTACTCCGACAATATCTAGCGACCATTAAACTACAAAATACCAATAACCAACTAAACATTTTTACAAATAAACATTAATATTTATTTCCTTGGCTGACACCAACTCCAAAAATAACAATAGTTGTACATTATCTCATCCTAATAATTAGTAAGTTGTAGACACTGCAAGGATACACAAATATTTATATACTTTTTAGTGCAGTTTTTGTTTAAGAGTTTTTATAAGTCGGTTTTTCATTTTGTTATAATTTTATTCATTTCTCGATTTTTTGTGATCTGAAGTTTGATAACTGATTTTATTTCTTTGAATATGGGTAAACCTACTAAACGCGTTGCTCATATGAGGCAACGCCGTTAAATGTTAAAAGTTACTACATCATCCCTGTTTGCTCTTAAGGGTTGAAATTTTTTGCTTTTAAATTTAATGATAGAACTATGTGGAATACACTTTCCTTTAGAAAAAAAATCATCGCAATCCGATGATTCAGTTAAACGTCACTATTTTATCCCCTATTTTCATCCTTAGGGGGTAGATTTTTTCTTCAAATTGAAATGTGAACAATTTAAAGGTACGTTGTACGTAATAGAAACAAAATTATCAAAATCGGATTAGCCAGTAAAAATTTATAATATTATTTCATCTTTACTTTTTAACCCTTTATGAGTGGAGTTTTTTTTTTTATAAAAAATGGATAGGAGATTAATTTAAAATTGTGCTCTACAAATAAAAAAATAATTTTCAAAATCGCGCTATCCAATAAGAAGTTAATATTTCATCCTTTAGAAAAAAAAAATCATCAAAATCCGATGATTCAGTTAAACGTCACTATTTCATCTCCTATTTTCATTTTTAGGGGGTGGATTTTTTTCTTCAAATTGAAATGTGAATAATTTAAGGGTAGGTACGTAAAAAAACAAAATAATTGAAATCGGGTTAGCCAGGAAAAATTTATGATATTATTTCATCCCTAATTTTTAACCCTCTATGAGTGGAGTTTTTTTTTTTATAAAAGATGGATATGAGAGTAATTTAAAATTATATTCTACCAATAAAAAAAAAGAATTATCAAAATCAGGCTATCCAATAAAAAGTAAATATTTCATCCCTTAGTTTTCAACCCCTTAGTGAAAGATTTCTTTCAAATTAAACTGGGACTACACGGGAAGCACCAGCTTTCAAATAAAAAAAAAGAATGATCAAAATCGCTTCACCCAGTCAAAAATTCTGAGGTATTTAACAAACATAAAAAAAACATACTGTCAAATTGAGAACCTCCTCCTTTTTTTGAATTCGGTTAAAAAGTACCTACAACATCCTATCATCCATATTTTTCCAAAAATATATACCCACTGCGGGCTTGAACGGAGTGGTGAGTATAAAATTCGTTCACGAAGAAAAAATTAGCAGGTTTTACCCCCTATCTAATTATTCTTTTCCAACCAAAAGAATTTTTGGTTTCATCGAATTATGAAAAATATATTCCCTCGCAAATCCGTGATTCGAGGGGAAACATCGCTGACCCCACCTCCACTTCCCCTGTCAGTGTGTAAGCTTTCTGTAATTTACTTTTTCTTGCAAAATCCAAGGATAGTCAAAGAATGGTCATAAAATAATTACAGCATACAAGCATCACCTGACGCATAATGCTACTAAGCGGGGATTTTTTTTTTGATTAATTAATTAAAATCAAATAATTCTATGATTGGGTATAATAAAAAAATAAAAAAATCATTCCTGTTAAATGTAATATTAATATTCAAAATATTAATTTCATATGTCACAGTGCCAACTTCGTAAATAACTGACACAATTTAGTGACAATTTTTTTAGGTTGGTACTACTATTGCTTATGACGCGTATCTAATTACACGGAATTTATTCAAATGTCTAATTGATCATTTTATAAATTTTAAAAAGCTTTTTTAACATTTTCTGTGTGAGTATTGATAACGAAACACAACCGTTTTTCGCTAGGTGACGCAATTTAGTGACATTTTTTTAGGTTGGTACCACTGCCCCGTATGACGCGCTCTGTGACGCGTCTTTACACGAAATGTATTCAAAGCGACCATTTTGAATTTATACATTCGGCATTTTGAGTGCAAAAATTAAAATGGCAAGTAGTCTTTATGGTAAGTAAATCAAAGCTACTAATGGAACAAATGAATGTTTTATGTCCTTCTGACAAATTGACGAATCCTTGATCGATACAATAAAAATCTTTAGTAAATTAGATTGATTGGCAATTAATTTTTTGGAGGGACAAAGTGTCAACGTTAACTCTGTTCCAGGACTATAATTCGTAAAAATAATCCATAAAATGCCCCAGTCTCGATCTATTTATTTGTTTAGGGCAACCTAAAAAGTTGTTAACATAAATATATCTGTCCGTATCATAAGAAAAACCTTGTAGGTCTTTGTTAAGAAATTAACTTTTTTTTAGGGTCAACTGGAGAAGACATGGGGCCCATGGACCTCATGGAAGAGCCAATAATGGATACTAGTAAGTATATTAAAGTAACATTTTTTGTCTTCCTTACAAATTGACAAATCATAAAGTAAATTTTCGCTGTCACATTAGAAATATTCTACATGTCGTTAAACTACCTAATAGGGGCCATCCATAAATTACGTCAAACGACTTTTAGTACTTCTTAACCCCTGCCCTGTTTTTGTCACAGGTTGTCACGTTTTTAGAACCCCCTCCCCTTGATGTGAAGTCACACATTTACAATTTTATGCATTGATTTAAAAATAATGATTATAAAAAAAATTTTGTATCTCACTGGCAAGATACATTGACCAAGAAATAAGAAAGAGTGAAGAACTGTTTCAGTTTAGGCCGAGGGTCGACAAAGCAGGTTAGATATAAGGGCTCGTCAAGAAAATGGCTGTGCTGGATGCACGGAACAAAAATCATTTCTTCACTCACTCTTACCTCTTGGCTAATGTGTCTTGCTCTTTGTCTGTCGGTCAATGTTTGAGCATCGCCATAGCTGGTCGATTGGAACAAACCTATAACATGATAGCGATAGTGATAAAGTACTAAATAGATACCAATAGATCGCGTTCGTAAATTTTTAGTTTTTTTCACATATAAATTTCGAGTTTTGTGTTTTAAATAATAAAGATTTTGACCCCTCTGCCACTTGTCACACATAATATCACATTTTGGTAATGCCCACACCCCTTTAACATGTGACGTAATTTATTGTTGACCCCGTATATTAGGTGTAGTTGTTATCCTTCTAACAAATTGATGAATCCTTACAAACAATAAAAATAAATAGTATAAAGTGTAATACATTTGGCTTTTCTTAAAGTATTTGTCGCCAATTCTGTTCTTCACTTGAAAAACTTAAAAACATAGAATTTAAGTACTGAAGGAAACATTAGTAATAACCTGTTTGATGTAATGTAACCACTTTTTGTATGTCTGTCTGTCTGTCACACGAAAAATGTTCTACTAGACGTCAAAATTAAAAAAATTAAATGTATTGTTTTTTTTCAAAAAAAAATTGAAGATCTCGAGGGAATGAACCAGAACAATGCTGGAGATGATCAATGTACAGGTAATTACAAAATAAAATTTTTTTTTATCTTTATGTTCTCCTCAATAATTGAATCCTTGATACATACAATGAACTTTCTTATTATAAATGTTACCTAATCCATTTGTTTATTCCTTAGAGCAAAAGTTTGTACTGAACTCTGGTTATGAATAAAAATACCTAAAAACAGAAAACATTATTAATAGCATGCTTGATGTACCTAACCTTAAAACAGTGGCGAATTCAGGGAGAGGTCATGGGGGTCATTACCCCCCATCAAGCTTTTTCTTACATTAAAAAAAAAATTACGTTAATTAATCAAATGTCTAATAAATATTAAACTCAATAGAAATTTGGTTGTTTGGCTTGCTGTCCCTTCCCTTAGCGTGCTCTCTTAAACCGAAATAGTGACTTTCGACTACAAATAGTGACTATTCACTACAAAATAGTGAATAGTCACTATTTCGATTTAAGAGAGTGAATACCGACCATAGTATCAATTGTTAACCGACTTCAAAAAAAGGAGGAGGTTCTCAATTCGACTGTATTTTTTTTTTAATGTTTGTTACCTCCGCATTTCCGACTGGGTAAAGCGATTTTTATTTGAAAGCTGGTGCTTCCGGAATGGTCCCATTTTAATTTGAAGGAAATCGTTCACTTTCAAGTGGTTGACAACTAAGGGATGAAATTTTAACTTCTTTATTGGATAGCTCGATTTTGAAAATTATTTGTTTATTTGAAAGCTACTGCTTCTCGTGTGGTCCCATTTTAATTTGAGGAAAATCTTTCACTTCTAAAGTGTTGAAAACTAAGGGATGAAATATTCACTTCTTATTGGATTGCTCGATTTTGATAATTCTTTTTTATTTGAAAGCTGGTGCATTCCGTGGGGTACTGTTTTAATTTGGGGGAAATCTTCCACTTATAAGGGGTTGAAAAACTAAGGGATGAAATACTAACTTCTTATTGGATAGTTCGATTTTGATAATTCTTTTTTTATTTGTAGAACACAATTTTAAAATAATCTCCTATCCATTTTTTATATAAAAAAACTCCACTCATAAGGGGTTAAAAATTAGGGATGAAATAATATTATAAATTTTTCCTGGCTAATCCGAATTTGATAATTTTGTTTCTATTACGTACAACGTACCTTTAAATTGTTCACATTTCAATTTGAAGAAAAAAATCCACCACTAAGGATGAAAATAGGGGATGAAATAGTGACATTTAACTGAATCATCGAATTTTTATAATTTTTTTTTCTGTTGGAAAGATTAATCCACTTAGTTTTATTATTACATTTAAAAGCAAAAAAATTCAACCCTTAAAGGCAAAAAGGGATGATGTAGTAACTTTTAATATTTAACGGCGCTGCCTCATATGAGCAGCGCGCTTAGAAGGTTTAACCATTTTCAAGAAAATAAAATCAGTTATCAAACTTCAGATCACTAAAACGCGAGAAATAAATAATATTATAAAAAAATGAAAAACCGACCTCAAAATAAATAAAAAATCTTAAACAAGAAATGCACTAAAAAGTAACAAAATAATGGCGTATCCTTGCAGTATCTACAACTTACAAATTATTAGGATGATACAATGTACAACTATTGTTATTTTTGGAGTTGGTGTCAGTCAAGGATATACGACTATATTGGTACTTAGCAAAAAACGAGAATACCTTATGAAAATTATTTTTCAAATGAACTTTTAAACAATATACTCGAACTGTAACAATATCTAGCGACCTTTAAACTACAAAATACCAATTACCAACTAAACCTTTTTAAAATTTTTACAAATTACTATTAATATTTATTTTCTTGACTGACACCAACTCCAAAAATAACAATAGTTGTACATTGTATCATCCTAATAATTGGTAAGTTGTAGATACTGCAAGGATACGCCATTATTTTGTTACTTTTTGGTGCATTTCTTGTTTAAGAATTTTTATATATTTTGAAGTTGGTTTTTCATTTTTTTATTTTATACATTCAAATGGCAGTTTTCTCTTCTCTATAATATCAATTTTTATTTTAAAACATATGTAGGCCTATAGGACTTTGACAATATTAACCATCGTGGAATTTCTTACATTTATAACATTGATGCAGGTTGTCTGCTAAATAACTAGTAAAAGATACAAATCTATTAGTTAATGTTTTTAACTAAGAAACGCATTAAAACACGTTTTTGAGAGATATATTTTCAAAAAAATTCCGAAGGATTGGGTCCCGGACTCAACCCCCCCTCCCCGTTAGGGGGGTATCGCTACAAACCACGGTAGTAACCCCCCCCCTAGCTACTTTCTAAATCCGCCATTGCCTTAAAATATTTGATATAACATTTATCTATCTGTCTGTCGCAAGAAAAAAAATTCTACCAGTTCTTCAATCTACATTTTCTTTTTAGGGACATTGGAAGAAATCGTGAAGGAGGATCACATCGGGAATGAAAACGGCACAAGTAGTACAGGTAGATTCAAAGAAACATGTTTTTGTCCTTTTTAATACTTAATTGTCGAATCCTTGATACATATATATAATGAACTTTCTTACTATTAAGGTGCGATTTCATGTTAACGCCCGATTTTCAGCGTCCCACAATATATATTTGGTCGCGTGGTACGATTGCGATTGTCAGGATAAAAATCGCTGAAAGTATTTTTCCGATTTTAGCTTTATCGCTGGATTTTATCTCGCATTGGTAAAAATCGTACTTCGGGGCCAAATTTATCATTGACGCTAGAAATCAAGCGTCAACTTGAAATCGCACCTTGAAGGTTATCCATTTTTCATTTCTGGGAGTAAAAAATTTTCCGTGTTAACCAATAGATTGTCCTGAAGGAGAAACTTGTAATAATCTCTAGGACATGACCTTAAAAATGTAGTATAAGTATATTCATGTGTCTATGTGTCTGTCTGTCACAAAAATATTCTCGCAATAATTTTTTTTTTTTTTAGTCATATTACAAGAATGCCTAGAAACGAATCGTAAGATGGATCGAGTCGAAAAAATTTTTGGTAATTAAAAAGAAACATGTTTTTGTCCTTTTAAATAATTAGCGCACCCTTGATACATACTACAAACATTAATAGTATATATAACGAATCCATTTATCATTTCTTTGGAAAATTTGTCCTTATCTGTGTTTCTGGGATAAAATCTTTAGAATACTTAATTGATTGTCCTGAAGGAGAAATTATGAATAACTTGTTTGACGTAACCTTAAAAGTTTGTGATATAAATTAATTTTTTTTTTTAGAAAATCTTGAAGAGTTTCAAGAAGAGGATGACGATGGCCAGGACTGGAATGGAGGGGACACGGGGGCTGGTAATTGCACATTTTTTGTCCGTTTTAATTATTGACGAATCCTTGATATATACTACAAGTAGATATACAACGAACTTTTAACAATTATCCATTTATTATTTCCTGGAGTAAAATTTATACTCAACTGCGTACTTAAGTTAAATCAACTAAGAACAAGCAAAAGAGTAAACTGGAGAAAACCTGTTTAACCGACTTCAAAAAAAAAAAGAAGGGGGTTCTCAATTAGACTGTATTTTTTATGTTTGTTGTACCTCAGAACTTTCGGCTGGGTAAACCGATTTTGATGATTCTTTATTTATTGGAAAGCTGACGCTTTCCATGTGGTCCCATATTAATTTGAAGTAAAACTTTCACTTCAAAAGGGTTGAAAAATAAGGGATATTATCTTTTTACTAGCTAACCCAATTTCGATATTTTTTTTTTCTATTACGTACATTATACCTTGAAGTTCACATTAAAATTTGAAGAAAAAAATCCAACCTTAAAATTTTCTGATATAAATTCATTTTTTTTTTTAGATAATATGGACGGGATTGAAGAAGGGAATGACGGTGATGACGACGAGAATGAAAATGAAACAAGTACAGGTATATAACTGCATTTTTTTTCTATTACGGACATTAAGTATATCTTGAAATTCGCATTTCAATTTGAAGAAAAAAATCCACCCTCTAAGGATGAAAATAGGGGATGAAATAGTGACGTTTATCTGAATCATAAAATTTTGATGATTTTTTTCTATTACATTTAAGAGCAAAATATTTCAAACCTTAAAGGCAAAAAGGGATGATGTAGTAACTTTTTACATCTAAACGGCGCTGTTTTATATGAGCGCCGTTAGTAGTTAAGGCTACCCATATTCAAAGAAATAAAATCAGTTATCAAACTTCAGATTCATTAAAAATCGAAAAATAAATAAAAGTTATAACAAAATGAATAACCAACATCAAAATAAATAAAAAATTTTAAACAAAAAATGCACTAAAAAGTAAACAAATAATTGCCTATCCTTGTGTTGGCAACTTACAATCAATTTATCAACTACAAATCATTACCAAAATATTTATTTAGAGTTCACTTGAGCAAAATTTTTTTAATATATATATAAACTACTCAAAGGCAATCAAATTATATGGATGATTTAATGTACAACTATTGCTATTTTTGGAGTTGGTGTTAGCCAAAGAAATATGACAATATAGTTACCTAGTTACCTACTAGTACGAGTATATTGGATAAAAGTTCATTTGGAAAATAGATTTAATAAGGTATTTTCGATAATCACTAGGTAACTATATTGTCGTATTTCCTTTGCTAAAACCAGCTCCAAAAATAACAATAGTTGTACATTACATCATCCTAATAATTTGATTGGCTTTAAGCAATCTATAGGTACATATAATTAAAAAGTTTTGCTTAGGTGAACTCTAAATATTTTCCTAATGATTTGTAGTTGATAAATTTAATGTAAGTTGTAGACACAAAGATACACCATTATATTTTTACTTTTTAGTGCATTTTTTGGTTAAGGATTTTGATTTAATTTGATGATGGTTTTTCATTTTATTAAAATTTTTGTTTATTAATCACCCGTTTGATATAACCTAACTATTTTTGACATGACCATGTGTCTGTCTGTCACATGAGATACGTTCTTAACTTATGTCGTTAAATACAGATTTTCTTTTTTAGAAACTTTGCCTGATGATGGGGAGGATAACGACCCAAATGAAGATGAGGGTGAGTTAATTTATTGGAAATACAAAGTAACAATATTTAGCTTCCCTACCTATTGGCTTCAAGTGGTACTGGGTTCGATTCCCGTTGAATGCTAGACTTAAGACCCTAGATCTAAGATAAAATTGACCAACAGAAATTTTCTCTGTTAAGACAGTCGTGGTATGACTTTAGATGTTAAAGCGACTTAAAACACCCAAAAAAAAAACTTTGCTTTTCTCACAAAGTCTTGAATTCTTAATCTATACAACGAACTTTCATCGTATTTTAATTAATTTACTTAGCATTTATTTGAGTATAATTTTTTTTCTCGGTGCCGAAGTTAAAATCCTTTAAAAATTTAAATATCCTGATTCCTAGATTAAACATTTATAAATACAATTTACCCGATAAAAATGCGATAGACATATTCGAGCCGACAAAATCGCGAATTTTATTTTCGACAAAATCGCGAACATCCTACCATTTATATAATGCAGTCGTGTGAAAATAACAAAACCAAAAAAAAATACCAATTTTTTTGAGGTAGCTCTGTGTGTTGTCAAATTAAATGAAATGTTGCAAATTTTCCAGAAAATTCACTTATCACTTTTCTGAAATAGTCAACTTTAAGAAGATTTATTAATGATCTGATTCATTGTTACTTGTGTTTGAAATTTAGTCGGCGCGATTTGGACGTCGCGGTTTTGTCGGTTAATGTATGTTCATCATGTTTTGGTCGAGTCGATAATTTTTTAGTGTAACCTTAAAATTTATTGCTATATTTGTCTCACGTTTGTCACATGATATTGTGATACATGTCGGTAAAATCAGATTCCTTTATTTTCTTAGAAAACCCTTCTGACGACTCTCAGCCAGAGGACGATGCAAATAATTCATTAACCATTTATGATGATATAAATGGGACTATTACTACTCCACCGCTGAGAGCCATCTATATAGTGCCGATCGTAATCAACAACATTCAGACAACGGTGGAAATTTATCAATGTGTTGAGGCTCCCACCGTATTGTTAATTTTAGGAGGCCGGAACCCGGTGGTAAACGTGAATTATTATCGCGCAATAAAATCCTCTTCGGCAACGTGTGTTCCAACTGTACATCTTACTGGTGATTACCAATTGGGCGTCATAGCTGCAGCCCATTTATGTCTTAAACTCAATAAAGAAGTGAATCTTGTGGTTAACATGGAATTCGACGAGGAGCAAAACATACTGCAAGCAATGATTCAGTCGTTGATCATGCTTGTGGATGAACATCCATTGAAATTTTAATTTTTCCACATCCTCTTTCAACAATAAAATAAATAATCCAAAAATGTAATAACAAAACATAATCGTCGAATAAAAGCAAATTTTTCAATTTTATGTCCATTTCTAAAGGGTTGAAATAAAGGGATGATTAACTTTTTATTAGAGACATGATTTGGTTATTATTTTCTCTTGGACAGAGAATATTTATTAATGAATCTCATTTAATTCTAGGTAAAAAAAAAACTCTAGGTACTCATTAAGGGATGATAATTTTCAATAGAATTATCTGATTTTTCTTTTTAGACAGAAGGTATTCTTCTAAGTTGGTGTTATTATATTTAATAGTAAGAGTAAAAGTCTTAGCTATACCACGGAGCTCTACATTAGACTAGTTTTAGTTATTATTTTTTTTTCTCCGCTTTATGAATTCACATTCAGTCCCTGGACATTAAGCAAATATGATGAATAACAGGTGGGAAAGACCGCACCTCCTAAAATGTGTACCGTAAGGTGTTAGTGGTTCTCTGAAAGGTAGCTCCAGAAATGAGACGCGATTCAGCCTTCGGTGGTAGCCGGAATTATCCAGAAGGTTGACCATCAGATATTTGAGATGTTCGTCCACCCGAGTCAAAATTGTAGACCTATTTTGGCCCTAAAATGGATCATTTACCCTCTTTTGAACCTACAAAGAGTAAAATGAACCTCATCTCAACAAAAACGATATTCCATCGTCTTCATTTTAACCTACATGAAATTTTTTTTATATTTTGTGAAAATTTTTTCGGCCTAAAAAAAGGTTTATGATTATAAAACATAAAATATGGTTGTAAATTTCCTTTTTTTTTACAATACCTATTGCAAATATTATTTACTAATAACCCAAATTTTTGATTTCTCTCTTTTCTATACTTAGATGCTTCGTATAATATTGTGTATTCTTGTATCCATAACTGGTTTGATCCTTAATCCTGTTCACTCTTGTTCATTTTTACTCAGGTTTAGTCTCTTGTTAACCGTTCGAGTGCTGGACGAGTTATTATACAACAATTGAATAAACTTATTTCACTATTTGATTATTTTTCAATATTGTCTATATCAAAAGGCCTAAAAGTGTAAATGTAAAAAATTTAAAAGTGAAAAAACCGAGTTTTAAAAAAAAATTGTGAAGAAATTTGCTTTAATTTATTATCTTGAAATTAATCAGAGAGATGTTATACAATTAAATAAAATTTCTAAAGAAATGCGCATGGTTGGGTATATTGTAGATTATAATAAAAGGAAATCCTGGAAAAAAAGAATGGCAATGGCGACAATAGAGGAGCTGGTAAACAAGGACAAGGAAATAAAGAATTAAGAACTGATATTTATAATATTCTTATTACTTCTAAATTTATCGCTAATATTAATGAAATTTTTTTATATAATGAAAAAAAAAACAAAGTATTAAAATAAAGATCTTAATTTTTTTGAAAAAACCCTACCAATAAAACAATAAAAGAGAGTGATAAAGAAAGAGTGGAGAAAAGAGAGAGAGAGAGAGAGAGAGATTCATTAGATAGTTTTGCTGTCGACCTCGTTTGAGCCTAAACATTGTATTTTGTCCGATAAATGCCACTTGTAGGTTCAAATGAGTTCTAAAATTCAAATGCAAATGGTCCTCTTGTCAATCTACTTGAACCTCTGAATAGCCTAGATTTTGAGGTCTAAAATTTCGACTCGGATATGTAACAATTACTTAACAGAACTTATTTTAATGAACTTTTGTTAAAGATACCTCAGATCTTAACGTGTTGAATACCATTTATCTTAAAAAAATGCACGGTTCCTGTAGGATAACTACGAATTTACTCTACTAAAATAACTGAACGGTATAAATGACATTTGAAATGAAAAATGTTCAAGTCTAAAAGAACATTTTTTATTTAAAATTGTATAATAATCAACCTGTAAGATAGCTAATATCTCTTCCTAGACAAGTAGTTTTTAGTATTTTGATTTTTGATGAATTAACTTTGGAACTAAAGGCTGAAGTATCTATCATCTTTTTCTGTTAAAATAGATTAATTTTTAAATTACATTGTTAAGGTAGGGAATCAATTTATTAATCAACTAAATTTAGATACTCTCAGCAAAGCGAGCGGGTATCAGCTAGTTAGTTATATTATGTTATTATTTTATTTAGTGGGCGTACATTAATTTTGGTCGGCCTTAAGGAAGAGAGGGGGCTGAACTGAAACTAATAATATCTCACTTTGCGGGAGGGGATGGGTTTCGTCTAATATCGCGCTTCATATTCCCGAGTTTCCCGTTACACTAATGGCCTATACTAATGGCAATTAGATTGAGTGAAAAAGTAGAATAGTCCTGGACTCATGAATGCAATAGCGATTGCATTATATTGCATCTGAGATTGTGTTGTACTGATTGGGGCTGCAAATAGTCAAAGGGGTGAGCATTGAACTATTCCGACGTTGGCTAGGACCACCCTTTAATGATAATTACCATAATCCTGTTCAAAGCACGGACAATATTTTTACCTGGCAAACCAAATTTTAGTCCTTTGAAACGGTACAATGAACATAAAAAGTCCTTAATTTAAAAGTACCTGCAACATCCCATCATTCATATTTTCCTAGAGTTTAAAGTCGACGAGAAAAGCTATAGATGAGAAAATATCTAGGGACGTTATCTTCCTTCTGTAATTCCTATTTCTTCAAAATTCTACAAATATATACAGCGGATTAAGACGGGGTAGAAAATTTGTTCAGTAAGAAAAAATTAGCAGGTCGTCCCCCATCTCTAATTATTTTTTTCAAGGAACCTTTGATTTTCTTTGAATTATGAAAAATATTTTCTCTCACTGTTCAAATATTAAAGTTTGTCGTAAAAAATTCCTCTCTTTTACCAATGTTGTTGTTACTTATTGACTTGTTAATTGTGAAGGCTAAGAAAAGGTTGTATATTCAATATTGTGTGGGAATGTTTTCGATTTCTAATCATGGGGTGACTTTTGTATTTAATGCTCACTTATTGTTGGGAGCAACATTTGAATGTGGGAAGTTGGGATCATAAATCATGGAGTTTCTGGTCCCTTTATTTTGGTTTTATGACTCATGTAAATTCAGATTATTTCCAAATATTATAAGAGCTAGTTAGTCGTATAAAACAACCTCAACGTGTAAGGACATATCTTTCGAAATACTCCTGAAATAAAATATAATTTTCTATATTTTAAAACTGTGTAGTTATTAAAAGAAATATAAACCACAATCCAGAATATCGAATAATTCCAACAGGTTATGGAGAACCCAGTTTACGCAGTTGAATAAATAAAAAAAATTTAATAGAAATAAAAATATTTAAGTGAAATCAATTTTAGTTGGTGCTACAGTTTAAGTGAGTGGTTTAAATGTTTCTTGGTGACAATTTTAATTGATTATATTGAGAATTTGAAATTAACTTTTAATTAATAAGCCAGCATGGGAAATTCCAAAATCAAAAGAAACATTTAACCTTTCAACGGTGAAAATTATAATATTTGGAAAATTAGAATCTGTAGTTTTCTAAATGAACTTGAAGTGATTCATGTGATCGATAATCCGGTAAACCGCCAGCCCCTGACAATAAGTGGGAGAAATCGGAATCAACCGCGAAAAGCGTTTTGATTGAGTATTTGTCCGATTCGTAATTAAATTATCTAAAACCAGAATCTTCGACAAAACAGATTTTTCCCATACGAGTCTTAGGGAATCATCAAAATTCAATAATGAAAATCTTAATACGCAAGAAAAAAGACATGTGGAGCGAAAAAATAATGATGTAAAAAAGATACGATATTGAGTTTTGCAAACATCAAAAAACCATCGCGGAATTACTAAGCAAAAATAAAAGTAAAAAATATAATAAGAAAATTCATCTAAAGTGTTATTATTGTGGAAGAATAGGACATTATAAAAATGAGTGCCACTATTTTTGAAAAAATAAAATTCAATGATGGAAAATCAAAGACAACCCAAAGCATCCAAGGCTGAACTACAGGAGGAAATTCCATTTGCATTTACGGTTGGAAACGTCCAGTCAGAAAATGGTGGAAACTAAATTTCGTTGTTACTGGATTCGGGAGCGTCCGACCATCTCATAAATCGGGAAGATCTAACCGACACATTTACATACTGGACGACGCACCCATCAAAATCTCTGTTGCAAAGAGTGGAGCCTTAATTACTGCAACGAAAAGAAGGACCATCGTCGTAACCAGCAATATGGGATTCCAAAGAAAAAAAATTGAAAACTTATTACACAGCCCTGATGAACCGCAAAATCTGTTATCTGTTTTCAAAATTCAGCAAGCAGAATACTCGGTAAACTTCTGGGAATCTGATGTGAAAATTAAGCCATCATGGTAAGATTGTGATGACAGGTAATCCGCAAAATAATTTATTAATACTAAACGGGGGTTTTCTTTGAATAAACTAAATAAAAATCAATTTATCCTTTAATTAGGTATAATAAAAAAAAACATTCCTGTAAATGTAACATTAATATTCAAATTATTAATTTCATATGTCACAGTGCCAACTTCGTAAATAACTGAGGCAATTTAGTGACAATTTTTTTTGGTTGGTACTACTAAACTTAATGACGCGTATCTAATTACACGGTATTTATTCAAATGTCTAATTGATCATTTTAAAAAATTTAAAAACGTTTTTAATATATTCTGTGTGAGCATTGATAACGAAACACAACCGTTTTTCGCAAGGTGACGCAATTTAGTGACATTTGTTTTAGGTTGGTACTACTGCCCCGTATGACGCGCTCTGTGACGTGTCTTTACACGAAATGTATTCAAAGCGACCATTTTGGATTCATACGTTCGACATTTTGTGTGCTAAAAGTACAATGGCAAGTCGTCTATTTGGTACGTAAATCATAGCCACTAATGGAATAAATTAATATTTTATGTCCTTCTGACAAATTGACGAATCCTTGATCGATACAATAGAAATCGTTAGTCAATTAGATTTAATTCACAATTCATTTTTTGGAACGACAAAGTGACGACGTTAACTTTGCTCCAGGACTACAATCCTTAAAAATAATCCATAAAAGGTCCTATCTCTAAAGGAAACTTTGATATTTATTTGTTTTTAGTGTAATATAAAACGTTGTTAACATAAACATTTATCTGTCCATCATAAGAAAAACGTTGTAGGTACTTGTTAATAAATTAACTTTTTTTAGAGAAAATTGGAGATCACGTGGACCCCATGGACCTCATGAACGTGCCAATAATTATCCCTAGTAAGTATAATAAAGTAACATTTTTCTGTCTGTCACATGAGAAACAGTCTCGTTAAACTACCTAATAGGGGCCATCCACAAAGTACGTCACACGAATTTCAAGGCTGCTTAATCCCTCCCCTGCTTTGTCACAGGTTGTCACGTTTTTTAGAACCCCCTCCCCTCGATATGACGTCACGCATTTGCAACTATATGCATTGATTTATAAATAATAATAATAAAAATTTTCCAGAGATAAGGTTTTTTCCATACGGCCAGTTATGGCGATGCTGAAACATTGACTGACAGACAATAATGTTTAATAATTTTTAATAATAATTTTTTTTTTTAATCCTCGGCCTGTATAAGCTGAAACAGTTCTTAACACCATCTTGTCTCTTGGTCAATGTATCTTGCTCTTTGTCTGTCGGTCAATGTTTGTGCATCGCCATAGCTGGTCGATTGGAATAAACCTATAATCTCGTACTTAGCGAGAGTGCTAAAGTATTAACAAATATATAAAGATCGAGTTCTTTAATTTGTAGAGTTTTTTTATTGACATTAGCGTTTTAATATTTTAAATTTTAACATGTGACGTCACTAAGCTTTTGATCCCTCTGCCCTTTGTCACACAATATCACATTCTGGTGATACCCACCCCCCTTTAACGTGAGACGTAATTTATGGATGCACTCGTATATGAATATTAAGTATAATTTTATATCCTTCTTACAAATTGATGAACCGTGGATACATACAATAAAATTCAATAGTATATATAGTGTAATACATTTGGCCTTTCTTAAAGTATTTGTCGTCAATTCTGATTTATTAGTAATTACCTGTTTGATGTAACCTAACCACTTTTTGTGTGTCTGTCTGTCTGTCACACGAAAACTGTTCTACTTGACGTTAAAATCAAAAAAATTAAATTAAATTTTTTTTCTTTTTTCAGAAGAAAATGGAGATCTTGAGAGAATGAACCAGAACAATGCTGAGGATGATAAGTGTTCAGGTAATTACAAAATAAAATTTTTTTGTCCATTTATGTTCTCCTCAATAATTGGTTAGATGTCAGTTTTTCGAATCACAATTCTTCGAAACACAATTTTTTGAATGCACAATTTTTCGAATGAACAACTTTTCGAAAAATTAATAATAAATAATTTTAGGGACCGAAATAATTAGAATAAATTTAGTTTTATTTGCCAGTTTACACAAAACAAATGTAATTTAAAAAAAAAAAAAACTTTTATTTAGTAAATAAAATTTAATAACTTTTTGGACATTTTAACATATATTTTCTAAACAAAAAAACCATGTAATTAACCTTTGTAAATAGGTACCTATAAGTTATAGTTTACAGATTGTTCATTTTTGGTAAGATTAGCGTGGCGCTTAGAGAATTTGAAATCGCCCAACGTTATGCTTTTGTGTACCATAGAAATCGATAAATTTTGACGTCAGCATGAGGCTTAAGCAAGCCATTTGCAAAATTCAAGGTATGAGTGAGTAACTATGGGAACTTAGATGGTCCAATTTGAACACTCAATATTTTTTATTTGCGAACACGTTTTCAATATTAAACTTCCATTGAGTGATAATAATTTTCATTTTTTTGCAATTCAAAGGACACATATTTTATAAACATCACAAATAACACAAAATTTCAGCAATGAAACACAGAAAACACCATAAAATTAATGAAATTCTAACGAGTTTGAACTCAAGTAATATAGAAAATATAATAGGCAAAATAAACAATCCTTAGATACGACGTATTTTAAAGATGATTAGAATTTAAAAATATTCTATAAATTTAAAATGCTCTAATAATGCAGGATCTGTATTCATAAAGATTTTCAATGAATTCTGAAAACTCATTGATATTTGCAGCATAATTTTTATGTTAAAACATTTAATTTTGTGTAAAACTTCGTGGTGTCAGGAAGTGCACATTCAGTCAAATAATGAAATTCGGATAACTACAATTTCTTTTGTTGGGGGCTCCGCCAAACCCCCGCCAGAGGGCCTCCTTGGACCCCTTTGGCATTTGTAGTAGGAAAATGTTGAATGAATTTATATGAATTAACTTAAAATAAAGGACAGTTCCCATAGTTACGTTGTAATTGACATATTTATCAAAATCATTTCCCATAAGAAAAATGCGTCTTGAAATCCGGTTATTATCGAAAACGAAGCGAAAACTCGCAATTTAGCACTCTTCATTTTCGTTTTCTTTTGACTTGTTTTATCAGAAACCGTCGTCAATTCATGGTGCCACGCTTACCTTACTCTCCCCTTCATTTTAAGTACTACATTATCGCTATTTCCAGAACAAAAAGAGATACAGAAATTGTAAAAAGTGAAAAAAAAAGTTATATGTACTGACACATTTATGTACCTATTTCATTTACCCTACCTGTAGAAGTTGATTTAGACTGCATTATTTCGAAAAATTGTTCTTTCTAAAAATTGTGTTTCGAAAAATTGCGTTTCGAAGAATTGTGATTCGAAAACCTGGTCGGACACCCAATAATTGAATCCTTGATACATACAACGAACTTTCTAAGTATAAACGTTACTTAATCCATTTATTTTATTTCTCAGAGCAAAAGTATCTCTGGTTTTGAATTAAAATACCTAAGAACAGAAAACATTATTAATAACCTGTTTGATGTACCTAACCTTAAAATTTTTGATATAACCATGTATCTATCTGTCTGTCACAAGAAAAAATGCTACCAGTTGTTAAATCTACATTTTCTTTTTAGGGACATTGGAAGAAATCGTGAAGGAGGATCACAACGGGAATGAAAACGGTACAAGCAGTTCAAGTAATTTCAAAGAAACATGTTTTTGTCCTTTTTAATACTTAATTGTCGAATCCTTGATACATATATGATGAACTTTCTTACTATTAGAGTGCGATTTCATGTTAATTACGCCCGATTTTCAGCGTCCCACGATATATTTGGTCGCGTGGTACGATTTCGATTCGTGCGTTGTCAGGATAAAAATAACTGAAAGTATTTTTCCGATTTTAGCTTTTTCTCGCATTGGTTGAAATCGTACTACGTGACCAAATTTATCATTGACGCTAGAAATCGAGCGTCAACAAGAAATCGCACCTTGAAGGTTATCCATTTTTCATTTTTTGGAGTAAAAAATTTTCCGTATTAACCAATAGATTGTCCTCAAAGGGAAACTTTTAATAACTTCTTTGATATGATCTTAAAAATGTTGTATAAGTATATCCATGTGTCTATGTGTCTGTCTGTCACAAAAATTATCTCGCAATAATTTTTTTTTTTAGTTGTATTACAAGAATGCCTGCAAAGGGATCGTAAGATGGATCGAGTCGAAAAAATTTTCGATAATTAGAAAGAAACATGTTTTTGTCCTTTTAAATAATTGGCGAAACCTTTTTTTTTTTTACACCCTGTTATAACTTTTTGCTTAGTCGGCATTATGGTTGGGCAGATTCAGTGTAGAAGCTGACTAGAGTCAGATAACCTGAATAACCTGTGAATAAGGTCACCATCCTTTGATGGTCCTTAAAAACCATTCTTTTACTTTTATTATTACTGTGGAGATTAATCCTCCACTAAATCAACATGCCTCTTTCTCTTGAGCCTTCTTTGATTCCTGGGTGGAGGCAGATTATATAGGTTTTCCCGTACAGTTGGGTTAGGGTGAGATGCAAATGTTTCGTTTAGCTTACGATAGTTGCTTTGGAACGGCAAAACCTTGATACATACAACAAACTTTTATAGTATATAACGAATCCATTAATCATTCCTTTGCATAAAAATGTGTTCTTATCTGCGTTTCTTGGATAAAATCTTTAGAATACTTAATTGAATGCCCTGAAGGAAAAAATATGAATAACTTGTTTGGCGTAACCTTAAAAGTTTGTGATACAAATTAAATTTTTTTAGGCAATCTGGAAGAAATGCAAGAAGAAATTGGCGATGATGAGGACGAGATTGGAGATGATGGTTCAGGTAATTGCACCTTTTTTGTCCGTTTTAATTATTGATGAATCCTCGATACATCCCGAGTCGAAATTTTAGACCTATTTTAGACCTCAAAATCTGGGTTCAAGTAGATTGAAACATGACCATTTGCATTTAAATTTTAGACCTCTTTTGAACCTACAAGTGGCATTTATCGGACAAAATACCATGATTAGGCCTAAAAGAAGTTGACAGCAAAAACTTCAAATGGACCTCTCTCTCTCTCTTTCTCTTTTCTCCGCTCTTTCTTTGTCACTCTCTTTTATTGTTTTATTGGTAGGGTTTTTTTCAAAAAGAATAACATTTTTTAATATTTTTTTTTATTTATATTCGTTAAATATACAAGTTTCATTAATATTAGCAATAAATTTAAAAGTAATAAGAATATTACAAATATCAGTTCTTAATTCTTGATTTCCTTATCCTTGTTTACCAGCTCCTCTATTGTCGTCATTGCCATCATTTTTTTCCAGGATTTCCTTTTATTATAATCCACAATATACCCAACCATGTGCATTCCTTTAAAAATTTTATTTAATTGTATAACATCTTTCTGATTACTTTCAAGATAATAAATTAAAGCCAATTTCTTCACACTTTTTCTTTTAAACTTGGTTTTTTCACTTTTAAATTTTTTACATTTACACTTTTAGGCCTCTTGATATAGACAATATTGAAAAATAATCAAATATTGAAATAAGTTTATTCAATTATTGTATAATAACTCGTGTAGCACTCGAACGGTTAACAAGAGACTAAAGCGGAGTAAAAATGAACCAGAGTTAACAGGATTAAGGGACAAACCGATAATGGATACAAGAATGCACAATATTATACAAAGCATCTAAGTAAAGGAAAGAGAGAGATCAAAAATTTGGGTTATTAGTAAATAATATTTGCAATAGGTATTGTAAAAAAAGCAGATTTACAACCAAGTTTTATGTTTTGTGATGATAAAACTTTTTTTAGGACGGAACGAGGTCCACATAATATAATAATAATTTCATGTAGGTTAAAATGAGTACGATAGAATATCGTTTATGTTGAGATGAGGTTTATTTTACTCTTTGTAGGTTGAAATGAGAGTAAAAGATCTATTTTAGGGCCAAAATAGGGCTTAAATTTCGACTCGGAATACTACAAGTATACAACGAACTTTTAACAAAAATTTTTAACAATCCATTTATTATTTCCTGGAGTAAAATTCGTCCTCAACTACGTACTTAAGTTAAATCAATTAAGAACAAGCAAAAGAGTAACCTGGAGGAAACCTGTTTAACCAACTTCAAAAAAAAAGAAGGGGGTTCTCAATTTGACTGTATTTTTATGTTTGTTACCTCAGAACTTTCGATTGGGTGAACCGATTTTGATGATTCTTTATTTTTTGGAAAATTGATACCTCCCATGTGATATATTAATTTGAAGTTAAACTTTCACTTCTAAAGTGTTGAAATATAAATTTTTTACTGGCTAAGCCAATTTTGATATTTAATTTTTCTATTACGTACATTATACCTTGAAATTCACATTTCAATTTGAAGACAAAAATTCACCCTCTAAGGATGAAAATAGGGAATGAAATCGTAACGTTTAACTGAATCATCGAATTTTGATGTTTTTTTTTTTTTATTGGAAAGAGTATTCCACTACTAAGTGGAAAACTTTTATATTCATTTTAATTTAGTTCTTTCATAACATTTAAGAGAAGAATATTTCAGACCCTCAGAGCAAAAGGGGATGAAGTAGCAACTTTTTACATCTAAACGGCGCTGTTTTATATGAGCGCCGTTAGTAGTTAAGGCTACCCATATTCAAAGAAATAAAATCAGTTATCAAACTTCAGATTCATTAAAAATCGAGAAATAAATAAAAGTTATAACAAAATGAATAACCAACATCAAAATAAATAAAAAATTTTAAACAAAAAATGCACTAAAAAGTAAACAAATAATTGCCTATCCTTGTGTTGGCAACTTACAATCAATTTATCAACTACAAATCATTACCAAAATATTTATTTAGAGTTCACTTGAGCAAAATTTTTTTAATATATGTATAAACTACTCAAAGGCAATCAAATTATTCGGATGATCTAATGTACAACTATTGCTATTTTTGGAGTTGGTGTTAGCCAAAGAAATATGACAATATAGTTACCTAGTTACCTACTAGTACGAGTATATTGGATAAAAGTTCATTTGGAAAATAGATTTAATAAGGTATTTTCGATTATCACTAGGTAACTATATTGTCGTATTTCCTTGGCTAAAACCAGCTCCAAAAATAACAATAGTTGTACATTACATCATCCTAATAATTTGATTGGCTTTAAGCAATCTATAGGTACATATAATTAAAAAGTTTTGCTTAGGTGAACTCTAAATATTTTCCTAATGATTTGTAGTTGATAAATTGAATGTAAGTTGTAGACACAAGGATACACCATTATATTTTTACTTTTTAGTGCATTTTTTGGTATAAGATTTTGATATAACCTAACTATTTTTGACATGACCATGCGTCTGTCTGTCACATGAGATACGTTCTAAACTTATGTCAATGTTAACAAAATAAAAATTCCATGTAGGTTAAAATGAAGACGATGGGATATCGTTTAGGTTGAGATGAGGTACATTTTACTCTTTGTAGGTTGAAATGAGGGTGAAAGATCCATTTGAAGGCCAAAATAGGTCTAAAATTTCGACTCGGGATATTTTTTTCCTCTTTAATAATTGAGTCCTTGATACAGAATATACAATGAACTTCCTTTCTATAAAGATGCGATTTCATGTTGACGCCTGATTTTCAGCGTCCCACGATATATTTGGTCGCGTGGTACGATTGCGATTGTCAGGATACGTTCTAAACTTATGTCTTTAAATACAGTTTTTTTTTTTAGAAAATTTGCCTGATGGAGGAGGGGATGAGGATCCAAACGATGATGAGGGTGAGTTAATTTATTGTAAATACAAAGTAACAATATTTAGCTTCCCTACCTATTGGCACAGTGGTTAGAGCAATTGCTCTCTCCACTTCATGCGTCAAGTGGTACTGGGTTCGATCCCCGTTAAATCCTAGACTTAAGACTCTAGACCTAAGATAAAATTGACCAACACAAAATTTTCTCTGTTTAGACAGTCGTGTTATTGGCCTTAGATGTTAAAGCGACTTAAAACAAACAAACAAAAATACTTTGGTTTTTTCACAAAGTGTTGAATCCTTAATCTATACAACGAACTTTCATCGTATTTTAATTAATTTACTTAGCATTTATTTGAGTATAAATTTTTTTCGCGGTTCCAAAGTTAAAATCCTTTAAAAAATAGAATATCTTGATTCCTAGATTAAACACTTATAAATACAGTTTACCCGATAAAAATGCGATAGACATATTCGGGCCGACAAAATCGCAAATTTTAATTTCGACAAAATCGCGAACATCTTTGCATTTACATAATGCAATCGTGTGAAAATAAGAAGACAAAAAAAATTACCAATTTCTTTGAGGTAGCTCTATATGTTGTCAAATTAAATGAAAAGTTGCAGATTTTCCAGAAAATTCCATCCTCACTTTTCTTAAAAAGTCAACTTTAATAAGATTTATTAATGATCTGATTCATTGTTACTTGTGTTCGAAATTTTGTCGGCGCGATTTTGACGTCGCGGTTTTGTCGGTTAATGTATGTTTATCATGTTTTGGTCGAGTTGATAATTTTTTAGTGTAACTTTAAAATGTATTGCTATATTTGTCTCACGTTTGTCGCATGATATTGTGACACATGTCGGTAAAACCAGATTCTTTTATTTTTTTAGAAAACCCTTCTGACGACTCTCAGCCAGAGGACGAAGCAAATGGTTCCCTTAGGATCAATTATGAAAATGGGGTACTTGTTAGTCCACAGCTGAAAGCTGTCTATAAACTGCCGATCGTAATCAACAACATCCAGACAACGGTGGAGATCTTTCAAAGTTTGATAGACCATAGTGTGTTAATGGTTGTAGGAACCCGGGATACGGTCATAAACGTGAATTATTATCGCGCAACAAAATCCTCTTCGGCAACACGTGCTGATACTCTACATATTTATGGTGCTGACCAATTGGGTGTCAGAGTTGCAGCCCATTTATGTCTTAAACTCAATAAAGAAGTGAATCTTGTGGTTAACATGGAATTCGACGAGGAGCAAAACATCCTACGCTCAATGATAGAAGCATTGGACATGCTTATTGAAGAACATTCAACGAAATTTTAATTATTCCATCTCCTCTATCAACAATAAATAACCCAGAATTGTAATAATAAATATTTTTTCAATAAAAGCAGATTTTTCAATTTATATATTCAGATATTTAAGATTTAATTAATAATTAGATCACAGGTTGGCCAGTTTCGAAACATATCCAAAAGAAAAATTTCTTTCAAGTTTCTCAAATTGCCGCTAGTTGGTGCTGTTAAAATGACTTCATTGAGTTTATTACAGGTCTGTACCAACCAGCAACAGCGCTATGGTAACTTCAGAAACTATTCTCCTGTTTTCAACATTTAACCAGCTTTATGAACGACGCAAAAACAAAAGAGATTCTAAATTCTACATATTTATTTTTTATATTAGACTACACATTACTTATTACTAAATACTCCAATTATGGTGATTTTTTTTCAGTAGGAAGTAGTGATGTTACGAATATTCGCATATTTTTTTACATTCGCATTCGCAAGAAACGACGCGAATGTTTGGCGAATGTTTTGGCAAACCAAAAGGAAAATATATGAAATAATAATACAACTGATTAAAAAATTTTAATAATTAAATGATCAGGGAACAATTTTGAGGTAGCCCACTCTTTGCTTCGAATTGGTCGCGCATGCGCACTAGTACGGTCGAATACTATCTCTCTCGGCATTTCACATAGCCAATTAACGGTCTGTAGATGCGCTTTTCGTTTTGCATCTAAACAGTGAATTTAATTGTTACTGATACTTTTTGTGAGTTATTTTGAATTATTGACCCAAAGGCCATACAAATGTTCTGTTCTTTAGGATAAGAACTATTTTCGTGGTTTTTAAATACATTATTTGATGCGGTTGTTGATGATTTTTGTAAGAAAGAGCGTCGAATAAAGCTAATTTTAAAAAAATACTTATAACACCACGTTTATCAAATAAAAATTTTTTTTTAAAAATGTGGTTCTTATAACCCCCGCCCCACTTCTAACCGCATGCCCTGTTTCAAAAGTCACCGCACGACACTGATATATATATATATAAAGATTATATTTACTTTGACAAGTAGCTACTTACTTTATTTCGCAATTTCTTTTGAGCTTCGCTTTCATGCCATGTATGAATTGTTAACCAGAAAAATGATCCCGACAATTTTTATAAACGTCTGGCAGCTTCCTTTGGATATTATTTATTGATATAAATTAAAATATTATTCTCTAAATTTTATTTTATATTATATATATATTTATTTATATATATTATATATATATATATATATATATATTTATTATATTATATCTTTATATATATAAAGATATAATTATTAAAAATAAAATTAAAGAATAATATTTTAATTTATATCAATAAATAATATCCAAAGGAAGCTACAAGACGTTTATAAAAATTGTCAGGAGCATTTTTCTGGTTAACAATTCATACATGCCATGAAAGCGAAGCTCAATAGAAATTGCGAAATAAAGTAAGTAGCTACTTGTCAAAGTAAATGTCTTAATCTTATTTATGTCTTGTTTTGCTAAATTATTATTCTAAGATGGTTGAATCATTTCAGAATTCCAGATTTTGTGATAACCAAGAATATGTATGAAATGCAGACGTCATTTTCATAACTAACCTCAAAATAGTATAACAGATACTGCAAAATTCGAGAAAAGTAATAACTTATTTTTTAATAATATGTGTCATTTGAATATATAATTATTTTTAATTTAAATATAAAAGTAAATAAATAAGTATATAAATAAAACGCGCCAAGAAACTGAGTGGTTTTGCGGCCAACTTTATTTTGTTAATTTTTGTCTCAAGATGGCCGCCCATCTAAAAATTTCCCTCTCATCATTTTTTCATAACGCGCCTAAAGAAGTATAACTTCAAAAATCACATCTAAAATAAAATATTAAATTCCTTCTTTACGTTTACAAAAACTCCATTTTTAAATTGTTGTACATATATATAAATAGATAAACGAACTTGAAAATCCAATCAAATAAGGTAGTAATATTATTCTAGATCTAATAAGTCTTGTTCTTATCTATAATGTACGAATTGTACTTATTAAGCAGGTTATAACTAGGATTTTAATTAAATAATAAAATTTAAAATATCTTTTTACAGAAAAGAAAAAAAAATTTAACTTAAGTTAAAATTCTAGTCGGTATCCAAGTTGATCTTTCGCTTTAATTATAATATACTAGCTAATATCCGCTCGCTTCGCTGAGTGTATCTAATTTTAACTGATTGATTAAAAGAATCCCTCCCTTTATAGCGAAATCTAAAAATTAATCTATTTTGACAGAAAACGATGAAAGGTACTTTCAGACTTTACTTAGATCCAAAAAAAGTTTATCAAAATTCTAAAAAAAACTTTTCAAGAAAGAGATGTCAGCTGTCTCACATCAGCTTCTATACGATTTTAGTAAAAAAGTTCTTGTATTCCTTTAGGACTTAAAAATCTTTTATATTTAATGCCATTTATAAAAACGTTCAGCTATTTTAGGGGCATCCATTAATGATTTTTTTAAATCCCACCCCCTCCCCTCTGGTAAGATGTCATGAGATTTAGCATAACCCCCAACCCGCAATCTAATGGGATATTTTTCAAGACTTTTGTTTTCTTAAAAAATAATCCGTTCCCTTTCCCCAAAGTAAGATTAAATGCGAGATTCGGTTCGACCCCCATCGCCCCTAAACGCTTCACGTAATTAATGGATGTTCCCTTAAAAGAATAGATTAGCAGCTATCCTACAAGATCTTTAGCAAAAATTTATTAAAATTTGTCCCGTTAAGTAATTGTTAATTTTTTGAAATTTTTAGTTTATTATTTTAATACGTTTACTTATTTCTAAATTCTTATTTTCCAGTAAAAAATGCATTTTTTTATTTTAAACTTTTTAAAGAACTTCTTTTGTTACTGTGTAAAATTGATCAGCCCTTCTTCAAAAAATTCTATTTCACAAACTTTACCGAAACTTTATAAATTTACGGTTCCTGTAGGATATAATTGTTTTGCCATCCCATAGGAATCATGCATTATTCTAGTCTTAAAAGTAAGCTATTTCATTCTCCCCCAAACTACCACATTGCAAAAATCAAATCAATCTTTAACTTTGATAAACTTATGATAAACAAAAAACATATCTATCCCACGGGAATAGTACATCTCTCCTGAGTAAAAAGTAGATCAGGTCGTCTTAAAGAAAATGAGTTAAGACTCTATTTCGTGACCTTTAACGAAATTGCTTTTAAATACTCGGTTCCTATAGAATACATACTTATTTTACTATCCTATGGTAACCGTTCTTTTTTGTCATTTTTATATAATTCTCTGACCCCTAAACTACCACATTGTAAAAAAGGAAGTTAATCTTTTGCTCTGAAAAAAAAACAAAAAATATCTATCTCACGGGAACCGTACATCTTTTCTGGATATAAAGTATACACATTATTTAAAAGTCAACATTCGCATTTGCGAATGTGAAACATTGAACATTTGTTACATTACTAGTAGGAAGTATTTTAGAGTTTGACTCCATTTTAATTTGAAGTAAAACGTTCATTTCTAAAGGGTTGAAAATAAGGGATTAACTAAATAAGGGATTATTAACTTTTTATTGGAGAAATGATTTGGTTATTCTTTTCTCTTGCCCCCCTTCTAAGCCGTTTTAGGAAATCGAACAACATAAATCGCAGACAAAATTTCTCATAAGCCAAAACGCACACGAAACTTTAAATGTATTTTGGTTTTCTCAAAAAGCCCGCGAAACCAGTTAGCTTTTTCTACTCTTTTTATCTTAAGTTACTGCTTGTTAAGAATAATGTTAGATGTCGCTAGTTGTGCTAGTTGCAACCTTATAATCTAGATGGCGCGAAAAAGTTAGACAACTTTTCAAAAAGTTTTGTAACCACAAAAAATCAGGTAATTTTTACATTTTCCAAATTTTATATGCCCTCTTAGTCGTTTTCATCACTAAATTTTCTTTTGATAATTCAACAAGTGATAAAAGTCTTTTTTTTTCGTAAAATGAAAATTTCTGGTTTACCATTCAGTTGTGCCTTAAATGGCTTTCTCGATTTGACCATATTTTGATTAATAGAAAATTAATTATTTATATGAGAAATTAAAGGAAAATTAGTTGTTATTTTTAATTTTCTTTTTATCATAACTTTCCATTTCTTTTGACCTTAAGGCCACCATCTTATTTATTCAAAAAAAAATTTTTTTTTTATCATCTGACGTAGATAATTTATGAAATGATAATAAATTTGAATTTTTAACTAACCCAACTAATTTATTGCTGTTTTTTTTTTGGAAACGTGATAAATTTAAGTCGGAACAAACAGCGAAAAATGTCTTATACACTGACCAAAGTAAAGTTAAATTTTCTTTCTGGTTCTACTTGGGTTAACCTTATTTAATCGTAGATTTTAAGAAGACATTGGGTTGTCCTTAACAAAACGAAACGCGTCATTGACCGTAGCCAATGGAGACGTTATCCAGAGAGCCGGCCGATTCACACCAGTGGACATCTGGAGAAAATCGTGGCGTTTAATTTGTCGGATATCGGCGAAGGGATTCGGGAGGTTATCATTAAAGAATGGTAAAATTGTGGTACTACAACGTCACACTACGTAACAGTTAATTGTAATATTCTCCCCTTGTGTTACGTAGTGTAACGTTATGTCCTTACCGAGTATTAACATCGGAAAAATAGGTTTATTAAAGAAGGCGCCGAAGTGGCACAGTTCGATGAGATCTGTGAGGTCCAAAGTGACAAAGCCTCGGTGACCATCACCAGTCGGTACGATGGAACCATCAAAAAGATACACCACCAAGTCAACGACGTGGCTAAAGTAGGTGAACCATTGGTCGACATGGACGTTGTGGACACCGAAGAAAAATCTCAATCGGAAACGTCTTCCAGTTCCAGCGATTCCTCGTCGGATGAAGATGAAAAACCCACAACTCAAACTCCTCAAATTCTAGCGATTCCTGCAGTTCGCAAATTTGCTAAAGACAACCAAGTATAAGCCATAGACCCAAAGATAACTAGGTCTTACTGAACACGTGTTTTAGGTGGACTTATCATTGATTTCTGGTAGTGGAAGGGAAGGACGAATCGAAATGGATGACATACTGAAATATTTGGGTGAAAAATCCAAAACTACCACAACCAGTACGAAGCATACCGAAGCTAAAAAAATTGAACCGATTCGAGGTTTCACACGAGCCATGGTCAAAACCATGACCGAATCTCTGGTACAACTTTCTCATAATTTTTTTGGGACAATACCAAATAACCTGATATTTTTGACAAAGCGTTAAGAACATAGTATCATATAGCCCCCAACATGCGGTAATATTTTTAAAATTTCGTTGAATATATAGAGAGGGAGGGAGGGGTAATTTGGTATTTTTTACGTTATGTAGAGAGAAGGTTAAAAGAGCCAGATTGCATGAATACAGGTGCTGCCCTCTACTGGGATCAGGCGTTTTGATCCCCGGACAAAATATCCTCATGACAAGGTGTGATCATCGCGTTGTTTTTTTTAAACCAAATTGGATGTTGTTAGGTACTGTTGTCTGAGGATATTTTGTCCAGGGATCAAAACGCATGGAAACCCCCCCTTCTCCGAGTACAAAATTTGGAACTATTCCTTAGTCACTCGTTTGCACATTTCTCCACTGTTCTACACTCTGAAGGCATAAAGCCATAGAGAAACGGTGGAGACTTTAGACGTTCCGGGTAAGGATGTGACTAGGGATGTGAAAAAATAATTGATTATGGAAATAATCAATTAAAATCGATTTTAAAACTTATTTTTAATATTATAAATAATCGATTAATAACCGTTTTTTTTTTAAAACCAAAAATCAATCAATCGATTTTTTATCCGACATCCCCCTCCCCGACATTAAGTGTGGTCTTCTATAGTTTGGAGCGCGGATAGGAATGTGAAAAATCTAGGGATGTGACGTTCGACATAAAAAATCGATTTTTAACTAATCGATTGTATTTTTAGCAAAAAAAATCGATTAATAAACAATCGATTATTTGTAATATTAAAAAAAAAAAACGTATTAAAATCGATTTTTACTTAAAAAAAATCGATTTTAAATGCATCATATAATCTATATAAAAAAATGATTGCTGTTTTCCAATGTTCGCTTTTAACTCAAAAACTACTGGATAGATTTCGTTCAATTCTGTTTTTGTTTTACTTCTTATATACTTGGTCCTTATCTAAAAAAAGCATTATCAAGATATCTTCCTTAAAAACAAAGTAATTTAAGTTTAAAAACATGTAATTTTTACAAGCAAAACGCGTTAAGCGGTGGATTTCTCATCGCTTAGATAGAGTGGGGCGAACGGTTTAGTGCGCATGGGCTGCAGAGATAGTGTTTCTCCTTACACTGCCTACTGATTATTTTATATTTGAGCCGCTCAGTGCACACATCGATTAACTCCGTATTGTAAAACGTTGAGTAAATTGATAAAATAGACTTCTGAAACATATTGTCTCTTATGGAAAAGCTAAAAAGCAATTTGTCATTTAGAGCTGTTATTACTTATTATTAGAAAAATTTATTTCGAATATATAAAGTTAGGGATCAACCAAGTGTTTTGACATGAAAATTTGTAAAAGTTGAAAAAGTGGAATTATTCGATGTGTGCACTGACCGGCTCTTTGAGCGTAGACTTAATAGTTAATGCAGTTCAGCGAGATATTAGATTAATATAGGTTTTTAAAAATTCTTTTTTAGCATTTTTTATATTTTACTGTCAATACAAATACAAAATACATTTTTAAGTTACAACCGTTACAATAATCAAATTACATTTCAACACTCCCTTTTATTATTGCATATATTTTTTAAACCAGAAAGAGTTAAGTTGGTAAGAGTAAAGTTTTTTTTTAAAATTGCTCCTTAAATGCTCTTTCCGGATCCGCAATTGCTCCAGGTGTATAGTTAATAGTTAATGAATAATTAAATTTTTTTAAAAATTTCAATCTCAGGAATTAAAATCGTTCTAAAATCCAAAATAATTTTTAAATGATATTTTTTATTTTTCTAAGGTCTTCTATCTGCTCTTTTTACTACGCAAATAATTGATAAAATTTTTGCAATAACTTTTATATTTAATTATTTGTAACTATTTATACATGTATTGTTGTATTATGACGTCATCAACTGCCGTTGAAATGAATAGTTTAAAAATTCATTTACTAATTAATTATACACCTGAAGCAATTGCGGATCCGGAAAGAGCATTTAACACATTCACGTCGGGTGGTTTATTTGCTCATCTTACCTGTGTAGCGGGGCCAAATTCACCGAATGATGTTAAAAAAATTGTTTAAAAAAAAACCCTGAAACGTTTTAACCAATCGTTTTATTTCGAAATAATTTGAAGTCAGGTGTTAGAATACATTGCTCTACAACAATTATTTTTTTTTTTAACTTTACAGTGTTTCTAACGAACACGGAAAAATGTAGAAAAATACTGACGTTTTGAAAGAAATAAAAAGGAACATATTTCTCGGAATTTCAAAAATATGTTTGCAATTCATTTAATGGCATTCCACGAAATTTATCCAAAAGGGTAACCTTTTCATATTCTACGCGTGTACATATTATTATTTTAAAACTAAGCTAAGCTAAAAACAAAACAGGTACACTCACATATTTGTTCAATAAAAAGTTCAATCCTATAAAAATCGATTTTTTTTAAATTATACGGAAATATTTTTTTTTACTTTCTTTTACTACTATATAGATAGTAAAGGAAGTATTGTAATCGGGTCGAATTTTCGAATTCGAGCTTTCACCGGAAATACATGTTTTGAGGTCCCCTGAGTCCAAAAAAGTGGTTTTTAGAAACATGGCTGTGTGTGGGTGTGTGACAGCCATATTGTATCGAAAGCTTTATCCGAATTTCACCAAACTTGGAATCTAGCCTCCATATTATACCTAGTTGTGCCGCGAAGCTTTTGGTTGAAATCGGTTAACCGAAAGCTCTACGTTACTCTTGGCGTTTTTGAGCTTTCTCAATTTTTTTCGAAAACGGCTCCAACGATTTTCTTTAAACTTTCTATAGTTCTTTGACTCATTGATGCCTACAAGTTTTATTTGAAACTTTTTCCTGGGAAAATTCGAATAAGAGCGGTTCTGGGGTGAAGGTTCGGAATTCGTATACCTATGTATACATATGTACATATATTTAAGCTGTATAGTGTATACATATTACTTTCTTTTACTACTTAATAGTAAAGGAAGTATTGTAATCGGGTCGAATTTTCGAATTCGAGCTTTCACCGGAAATACATGCTTTGAGGTCCCCTGAGTCCAAAAAAGTGGTTTTTAGAAACATTTCTGTGTGTGTGTGTGTGACAGCCATATCGTATCGAAAGCTTTATCCGAATTTCACCAAACTTGGAAATTTGCCTTTATATTATGTCTAGTTGTGCCGCCAAGCTTTTGGTTGAAATCGGTTAACCGAAAGCTCCACTTTACTCTTGGCGTTTTTGAGCTTTTTCAAGTTTTTTCGAAAATGGCTCCAACGATTTTCTTTAAACTTTCTACAGTTTTTAGACTCATTAGTGGCTACAACTTTTATTTGAAACTTTTTCCTGGGAAAATTCGAATAAGGACGGTTCTGGGGTTAAGGTTGGAAATCCGTATACTTATATGTACATATAAGCTATATAGTGTATAAATATTACTTTCATTTACTACTTACTAGTAAAGGTAGTATTGTAATCGAATCGAATTTTCGAATTCGGGCTTTCACCGGAAATACATGTTTTGCGGTCCACTGAGTCTAAAATATCTGGTGCGAGGCGTCACACAACTTTCTTTTACTTTCATTCATGAAAATACTCGCTGTTAGTTAAAAGAAATATAAGCACTTTGTAACAATACATATAAAGAGAACTATATGCATACAACCTATAGGGCTATATGTATATACACGAATTCCCAACCTTCATCCCAGAACCGCCCTTATTCGAATTTTTTTAGGAAAAAGTTTGAAATAAAAGTTGTTGCCATTAATGAGTCTAAAAACTATAGAAAGTTTAAAGAAAATCGTTGGAGCCGTTTTCGAAAAAAATTAAAAAAGCTCAAAAACGCCTAGAGTAAAGTAGAGCTTTCGGTTAACCGATTTCAACCAAAAGCTTCGCGGCACAATTAAGTATAATATGGAGGCCAGATTCCAAGTTTGGTGAAATTCGGATAAAGTTTTCGATAAGATATGGCTGTCACACACAGACATGTTTCTAAAAACCACTATTTTGGACTCAGGGGACCTCAAAACATGTATTTCCGTTGAAAGCTCAAATTCGAAAATTCGATCCAATTACAATACTGCCTTTACTATTAAATAGTAAAAGAAAGTAATATGTATACACTATACAGCTTATATGTACATAGGTATAGGTATACAAATTCCGAACTTTCACTCCAGAACCGCCCTTATTCGAATTTTCCCAGGAAAAAGTTTCAAATAAAAGTTGTAGTCACTAATGAGTCTAAGAACTATAGAAAGTTTAAAGAAAATCGTTGGAGCCGTTTTCGAACAAAATTGAAAAAGCTCAAAAACGCCAAGAGTAAAGTAGAGCTTTCGGTTAACCGATTTCAACCAAAAGCTTCGCGGCACAACTAGGTATAATATGGAGACTAGATTCCAAGTTTGGTGAAATTCGGATAAAGCTTTCGATACGATATGGCTGTCACACACAGACACACACACAGACATGTTTCTAAAAACCACTTTTTTGGACTCAGGGGACCTCAAAACATGTATTTCCGGTGAAAGCTCGAATTCGAAAATTCGACCCGATTACAATACTTCCTTTACTATTTATATAGTAGTAAAAGAAAGTAAAAGGGGTTTTTAGAAGCATGTCTGTGTGTGACAGCCATATCGTATCAAAAACTTCATCCGAATTTCACCAAACTTGGAATCTGGTCTCCATATTATACCTAGTTGTGCCGCGAAGCTTTTGGTTGAAATTGGTTTACCGAAAGCTCTACTTTACTCTTGACGTTTTTGAGCTTTTTCAATTTTTTTCGAAAACGGCTCCAACGATTTTCTTGAAACTTTCTATAGTTCTTAGACTCATTGATGCCTACAACTTTTATTTGAAACTTTTTCCTGGGAAAATTCGAATAAGGGTGGTTCTGGGGTGAAGGTTGGGAATTCGTATATACATATAGCCCGATAGGTTGTATGCATATAGTACTGTTAATATGTATTGTTACAAAGCGCTTATATTTGTTTTAACTAACAGCGAGTATTTTCATAAATGAAAGTAAAAGAAAGTAGTGTGACGCCTCGCACCAGATATTTATATATAGTATAAATATGTAATATATATATGTATATATATAAATAAAAATATAAATATTTATATATAATATTTACGTATAAATTAAAATGTTAAGTAATGCACAAGGCAGAAGACGCACCAGTGCGGCTCCCGCGTCTACCGACCGGTCTCTGAAGACGCACCCATGCGTTCTCCGACGTCAATGTGTTAAGGAACAATTCTTTGAAAAAAAAAAAAAATAGTTAGTTATATTATAATTAAACCTATTGCTATAATCTTTTCATCACGCAAATAAATGATCAAATTTTGTAATATTTTTAAAAATTAATTATTTTTAGCTATTTATTCATGTATTGTTGTACTATGACGTATCAATGGACGTTGGGTCTTATAAACATGAATAGTTTAAAAATTGAATTAGTAATTAATTATACACCTGGAACAATTGCGGATCCAGAAAGAGCAATTAAGAAACAATTTTTTGAAAAAAAAAACAGTGATTATTTTGGATTGTATAGCAATTTTTATTTTTGAATTTAAAAATTTTTGAAAAATTAAATATTGATTAACTAATAACTATACACTTGGAGCAATAGCGGATTCTGCAGGAGCAATTTTTTTGCATATAGTTAAAAATGTTCTACGCTAAGTTCTTTCCGGTTATTTTTAATATATTTTTGCTTTCAATTTTTTAAATGTTTTTCCTCTGTAAATTAAATATGTTCTTAACATAATAACCTTATGCAGACGACGTCGCGGATATCAGCTAGCTTAAGAAAATCCCTTAACATGTCGTTTATTTGTAGAAAATTCCACATTTCGTCTACAGCGATGAAGTGAAACTATCAAAACTAGTGGCACTTCGTAACGAGATGAAAGACTTGGCGCGGGACAAGGGCTATCGAATCACGTACATGCCCTTTTTCATCAAAGCAGCATCATTAGCCCTGCAACAACTTCCGATCTTGAACAGTTCCGTAGACGACAATTGCGAAAACGTCGTATATCACGCAAGCCATAATATTGGAGTTGCAATGGACACGCCCCACGGTCTTATTGTCCCCAACATCAAAGAAGTCCAAGATAAAAGTTTGGCTGAAATAATTAAAGAGTTGATGCGACTTCAGGAGCTGGGCGCTAAAGGGGCGTTAGCCAATGAAGATTTGATTGGTGGCACGTTCTCGTTATCAAATATTGGCATTGTACGTAATCATAAGCGGTATCAAAAGGAGGTAAAGAAATAAGCTTTAAATTAGCCGAATTTCAGCTAATTGGCGCTGTCAGATAGAAGTTCAGGGCATTTGAGTAGTGCTCTGCATTACCGAGATAGTGCAAATTTGAAAGTTATTTCAAAAAATTTCGCGTCGTAAGTTATTTAAAGTTAAAGGTCATAAAAAATCGAATTTCCGCGATTATCTCGGTTTCTATAGCTTTGATGATGGTAACATTTTGATTTTTTTTTTATTTATTTAAGGTCGCTCAACTAGTATGGTCATTAGCGACCCTTGAATCCGAAAACCCAGAAAAAAACATCTTAGACTTTCATTGGGATTCGAACCCAGGACCACTGGCGTATAGGGCCACTATTTAGTCCACCACGACAATATGTGACCTTTTGAAATATTATAGGGCATAAAATCAATGATAAATTTTGACCCAATCATTTTTTCATAGGTTTGTTCGCGGATACCATACTGAACTGATAACGAATCACTTCAAGTAGATTTAGGATAATCGCCAAGCCCATACACGCTTATGAACTGATTAAGGATCATTTTTCCGTGAACGAGTTTAAAAATGTTTGGAAGTAAGACAAGGATTAACGAGACCCCACGAAAATTGTTAATTGAATTGAACGTTGACAAACGTTGATGCCTCGTTCACACGAGTCAACTTTGGTTGACCGATTTTAGTTGATCGATCAAAAGTTGAATGAAAAACCTAGTGTGATGACTCGTTCAAATTTTTTTTTTGATCCACTAAAAAGTTGATCACGGTTCTTACACGAGGTTCTTCATTCAACGTTTTTGATCAACTATAAATGGGCAACTAAAGTTGACTCGTGTGAACGCAGCGTGACAGCGAAAGTGGATTTTGAATTTTGGATTTTAGCAAACAACGCATGAGTAAGAGAATCGAACTTTTCATTGTAACAAAAATCTGAGGAACCCACTTGATGGCGCAGTGGTTAGAGCAACTGCTCTCTCTGCTACATGCGCCATTGGTTCTGGGTTCGATCCCCATCGAATCCCTAGATATAAGATTAAAAATTAAGATTCAAGACCTACAGAATATTTCTGTGTGTAAGACAGTCGTGATATGACCATAGATGTTAAAGCGACTATAAACACCCAAAAAAAAAAAAAAATCTGAGGATCGTTAGAACCAATTATGAATCGGTAACGAACGCATTTCGTGTGAACCGCGAATATCGGACCGTAACTCGGCTCATAAACTTGCATGCGCTTGACGATGATCCTAAATCGGTCTTGAACTGATTCGTTATCGGTTCAGTATGGTATCCGCGAACGAACCTCATGTGACATGTCTCAACCATTTTTGAGATAAAGAGCGGATAACGCGCAGCAGAATTACTTACGACGCAGACGCAAAATTTTATGAGACTTTTGAGACAACTTTAAGAACGCCAAAATGTCGGTGTAGACGTCAAAAATAAAGATAAATATTTGGTTCTAATTCTTATTGGAACAAGTAAAATTTTTCTCATTTAACAAGTGTTTTTTTTTTTTTTGGGGGGGGGGGTGGAAGGGGGTGTTAACTGCAAATTTTTAAGTATATAAATTGTTTTGATTGTCGAACTTTGTGACCTTAAATCGCTCCGAGTGGCATAAATCCATGCTTGTGGCTAACTTCAGATTAAAATATCTAAGCAACAGCGCCACGATATCTAATTTAGAACTTATTTCTTAGTCTCAACATTTGCTGCGATATACGCCCTTATTTATACAGTTCATACGATCTATATTATAATGATTATATTAAATGTTTGTTTAGGTTGGAGGAACTTACACAAAACCGGTGATTTTACCGCCTCAAGTCGCAATTGGAGCTATCGGTAAAACACAGGTTAGTGTAGTGCAGATCGAAAGCACTTCATAGGAAATCATTAGTTGTCAACTAGAACCAATGAATGAAATAGTTCTATACACATTGTGATGTACGAAGAGAGAGAGAGAGAGAGAGAGAGAGAGAGAGAGAGAGACGATTTTCAACAGCGTCTTTCTCTCTTCATGCATTAAAATGTGTATAGCGCCATTTCACTCATTGGTTCTAGTTGAAACCCCATGGTACTCGGGTTCGGAGTTTGATTTTCGTTTTAATTTGTAGATTTTACCGAGGTTCGATCAAAATTTCCAAGTGGTGCCCGAACATGTACTGAATGTGAGCTGGGCGGCAGATCATCGTGTGATCGATGGTGTTACGATGGCGCGATTTTCGAACATTTGGAAAAACTATCTGGAAAATCCCTTGTTTTTGTTAAGTGGTTTATAAATGTTAACTGTATATTTTTTTATGAATAAATTTTTTGAATTTTCCATATAGGATAAGTCGGTGTTGGGAAGTAAGTAAGTACCTTAGTGTTTCACTTTTTCTCATGATTCCCAACTGAAAAACTTTTTTCATACATTTAAAAAATAAAAAATAGACTAGGATATTTTTAGGACCTTAATATTTTTCAAAAAAATACTTACAGTTTTCGTCAGACATTAAACGAATCACAAAATTTGTCTTTTAATAATAGTCTAATAATAACAACAGATTTTGTTACGCTTAGTGAAGCGGGCAGGTAGAGTTAAGGTAGTGATTTTCAAAGTGAGCTATACGCGCTGAAACGATTGTGGGGGGGGGGTTGGCAGTAGACAGTAGTAGCCTCGGATGTAATTGAGGGCGTTGAATATTTGATCGACTTGAATTTTCGGAAAATTACATTAGGGATCACCGACATTTGAAATTAAAATATGATGTTTCCATGAGACTTAAAAATCCAGGAGCAAGTTAAAAATACAGTTATGAGAGGCATTACAGAGAACAATTACTGCATGAGGACATCCATTAAGATTCGTGTAACCCACAAAACTGGAGGGCCTCCGTGCACAAAGTTGAAAATATATCATTTCAATGCGTTTGTTTGTACTTTTAAAACTCAAGAATGTATCAACAGATTAAAATGATTTTTTGTATAGGAATATTTTATGTCTTTGTGGATAACATGGGCTACTTTTTATCCCGGGAAAATGTACGGTTCCTGAAGGATAGCTACAACTTAATCTATCGTAGTGACGTGCGGTGAAATTTGCGAGTAGGGGAGCTATTTTTTATTATTGTAAATTTTACTATAAAAATTCCTGGTAAATTTTTATACAAAGTAGCCATTTTTTGCTATCGTTGCAAATTTTTTTGTAACACAAGATATACTTAACGTAGGTTTCGGCCTTCTGCTTTTAATAATTATATATTTTTCTTTAAACGGTGTGGGCCAAAAATGTTATTGAAAAAAATTTTCAACTGCTAGTGCTTCCCGTGTAGTTCCAATTTAGTTTGAAGAACATCGTTCACTTCTACGGGTTTGACAACTAAGGGATGAAATATTAACTTCTTATTGGATAGCTCGATTGTGATAATTCTTTTTTTATTGGTAGAAAATAAAAAATTTTAAATTAATCTCATATCCATTTTAATAAAAAAAAAACTCCACTCAGAAGGGGTTAAAAATTAGGGATGAAATAATACATTTTTCCTGGCTTACCCGATTTCGATAATTTTGTTTCTATTATGTACATCGTACCTTTAAATTGTTCACATTTCAATTTGAAGAAAAAAATCCACCCCCTATGGATGAAAATAGGGGTTGAAATAGTGACGTTTAACTGAATCATCGGATTTTGATGATTTTTTTTTCTATCGGAAAGAGTATTTCACTTGGTTCTATCATTAAATTTAAAAGCAAAAAATTTCAACCCTTAAGGGCAAACAGAGATGATGTAGTAACTTCTAACATTTAACGGCGGCCTCATATGAGCAACACGTTTAGTAGGTTTACCCATATTCAAAGAAATAAAATCAGTTATCACACTTCAGATCACTAAAAATCGAGAAATAAATAAAATTATAACAAAATGAACACCGACTTCAAAATAAATAAAAAATCTTAAACAAAAAATACACTTAAAAGTAACAAAATAGTAATGGCGTATCCTTGCAGTGTCTACAACTTACAAATTATTAGGATGATATAATGTACAACTATTGTTATTTTTAGAGTTAGTGTCAGCCAAGGAAATAAATATTAATGTTCATTTGTAGTTGGTTATTGGTATTTTTAACCTACTTCAAAAAAAGGAGGAGGTTCTCAATTCGACTGTATTTCTTTTTTTTTTAATGTTTGTTACCTCAGTATTTCCGACTGGGCGAAGCGATTTTGATGATTCTCTTTTTATTTGAAAGCTGGTGCTTCCCGAATGGTCCCATTTTAATTTGAAGGAAATCGTTCACTTCTAAGGGGTGGAAACTGAATGAAAACGAAGGGATGAAATACTAACTTCTTATTGGATAGCTCGATTTCGATAATTCTTTTTTTATTTGAAAGCCAATGCTTCTCATGTATTCCCATTTTAATTTAAGGAAAATCGTTCACTTCTAAAGGGTTGAAAACTAAGGGATGAAATATAAACTTCTTATTGGATAGCTCGATTTTGATAAATTTGTTTCTATTACGTACAACATACCTTTAAATTGTTCACATTTCAATTTGAAGAAAAAAATCCACACCCTAAGGATGAAAATAGGGGTTGAAATAGTGACGTTTAACTGAATCATCGGATTTTGATGATTTTTTTTTCTATCGGAAAGAGTATTTCACTTGGTTCTATCATTAAATTTAAAAGCAAAAAATTTCAACCCTTAAGGGCAAACAGGGATGATGTAGTAACTTCTAACATTTAACGGCGGTCTCATATGAGCAACGCGTTTAGTAGGTTTACCCATATTCAAAGAAATAAAATCAGTTATCAAACTTCAGATCACTAAAAATCGAGAAATAAAAAAATGAAAAACCGACTTCAAAATATATAAAAATTCTTAAACAAGAAATGCACTAAAAAGTAACAAAATAATGGCGTATCCTTGCAGTATCTACAACTTACAAATTATAAGGATGATACAATGTACAACTATTGTTATTTTTGGAGTTGGTGTCAGTCAAAAAAATAAATATTAATGGTAAATTGTAAAAAGGTTTAGTTGGTAATTGGTATTTTGTAGTTTAAAAGTCGTTAAATATTGTTACAGTACGAGTATATTGTTTAAAAGTTTATTTGAAAACAAATTTTCATAAGGTATTCTCGTTTTTTGCTAAGTACCAATATAGTCGTATTTCCTTGGCTGACACCAACTCCAAAAATAACAATAGTTGTACATTATATTATCCTAATAATTTGTAAGTTGTAGACACTTCAAGGATACGTAATTATTTTTATACTTTTTAGTGCTTTTTTGCAGATTTTTTATTTATTTTGAAGTGGGCTTTTCATTTTGTTATAATTTTATTTATTTCATCATATCATTATGGTGTGTAGTGGCCACGGATTTCAAATGTTGTTGAGTCTTATATTTGATTGTTAGTATAAGTTGAACGTTTAAAAGTTTTAGATTTGTTTGAAATTTTACTATTGTTTGAAACTTAATTGGAATATTTAACCAAAACTCTAATAAATATTGGATAATTATTTACTCATACATATATTTTTGATAGAAATTAGGGAAGCGGCGCTTCCACGGATTGCACACCACTGATCTATCGCTAAAATGGTTTAACGGTTTTTTGATGAAACGTCCTATGAAGAAATAAAAAGCCTTGAAGTTACACCTAAAACGTTTATCTCCCTGAAATAAAATGTATGATTCCTGCGAGATAATTGAAAATGAAACATTTTTTCAGGATGGTTTTCGACTCCATTAAAAATGTTATTAATTATGAAAGTATATAATTTAAAAGAATTTATTTTTTTATCCGTTATCTTTGTGACCAATTATGATTTTCACTGTTTAATTTGGCTTTTTTGTACGCATCTAAATACGATTATCCTACTGACACTAGTGCGATTAATAGAAATAATTTTTGTTTTCAAAGTTAAACGGTTAAAATGTGGTTTTTATGGTATTTCGTTGTAAATGGGGGGAATTTTTAGCATTTGGCAACTATTTTCCTCTCCTTTCCCCCGATTTCTTTGGTTTTCGTCATATTTAATAAAATATGCTTTTTATTTAGATTATTAAATCCCTTAAAACAAAAAATTTAAACTTTTATTATGTCAATAGTTAATTTTTATGAACATAATAAATAATAATTTGATTTTTCCTTGTTATTTTATTTAAATTGTATAATGAAGATTTCTTCTAGAATCTATACCTTATATATTTTGAATTCCCGCGTCAGTCATCAAACCAGTGACGTCATTTTCAGAGATCAAAGAAACGCCGCCTAGCCAAGTGAGCATACCTTAAGGACCATCCATAAATAACGTCACACAAATTTCATGATTTTTGACCCCCCACCCCCCTTTCTTATCACACCTGGTCGTGCTTGTGAGACCAAGGGCGGACTAAGGCCAAGGCACGTGCCTAGGGCCCGTAATTTTCGGGGCCCGAAAATTAGGTTTTTAATTTTTAGAATTTATTTTTATTTAATAGAAAAACGTAGTATCTATATATTAATACGTGAAGCAAAAATTTTAAACTCTTTTTACCGAATATTATACGAACGGAGGAGTATGAAATTTGGCACAATTGAAGTTTATATGAGGAAGTTGCGTTTTGAGATAATATTTTTTTATAATAATGCTTCAAAATACCGAAATTAATGAAAAAAAACGTCACACACACTACCACGCGTTTGACACACGCAGACACACAATACACACAAATATGTAGATTTTTAAATCCCATGTCAGTTGTTCAGTTTGACCACAGACTTTAACCATATTCCAATTGTCATTATTTAAACAAAATATTGTGAGAGGAATTTAAATTTTGAAATTGTTATTATTGAAATTGAAGGAAACAAATTTAACCGATTATTTGATTATTGAGTAATATTATTAAAAATATATTTAAAAGATACGTATGACTTCAAATACACAACGTTTTAACCATTTTATTTGGTCTTCATCAGGTGTTTCTTGATTATTATATAACGTATAAATAATTCATACTATATTCTTTTGGCAAAATCATTCAAATAAATTACACAAAAAATTAATTTAGGTAGGTAGGTACTATTTGAAAAAAAAAGCTTAGCTTAATTCAAAGTTTTAAACAGGACTTATGCAGCCTATTTTCATTTTTTTATCTTTGGCTCTTAAATGAAAAAATCTAAACATAAAGGTACTTTTGTTTTACTTTTGAACGTAGGAAACTCACTTGAAATTACTTCTGATGTTTCATAGTCATATTTTTTTTTTGTTTGTCTAAAAAATATTTCAGAATACTGTAATTTGAATTGACATACAACATTATAAAAAGAAAAATATCTGCTGCGTGGCGTCACAGTACTTTCTTTTAATTTCATTTATGAAACTCGCTGTTGGTTAAAAGAAATATATAAGCACCTTATAACTATACATAGCAGAACTATATGCATATAAGTATACAACATATATGTATTTATGAATTCCCAACCTTCACCCCAGAACCGTCCTTAATCGAATTTTCCCAAGAAAAAGTTTCAAATAAACGTTTTAGCCATTAATAAGTCTAAAAACTATCATAAGCTTAAAGAAAATTTTTGTAGCCGTTTTCGAAAAAATTTGAAAAAGCTAAAAAACTCCGAGAATAAAGTGGAGCTTTCGGTTAACCGATTTCAACTAAAAGCTTCACGGCAAAACAAGATATAATATGAAGAAAAATTTCCAAGTTTGGTGAAATTCGGAAAAGCGTTCGATACGATATGGCTGTCACACACAGACATGTTTCTAAAAACTACTTTTTTGGACTCAGGGGACCTCAAAACATGTATGATATGAACGAATTGATATTTAGTTTTGAATTTTTTAGAGAATATTCTGAAATAATTTTGTAAAAGATTTATGGAAGAAAAAAAATAAATATATTGATACCTCTACACCTATTTCCTTCCTTAACTTAACTAAATATTTTCAATCATTATATGATGCACTTTCTTTAAATGAACCTTGAAGAAAAATTTAGTCAAGAAATTATTTTCCAAACATTCGCAGATGCAATTCATTATCTGCTGTAGTTAGCTTAGTAACTAAAGTTTTTGAGGCAGTTACAAGTGAAGTGTACCCTTAGGTATGTAAAAATTGTAACGAATTATGGTCGAATTTCGACCACTGGGCGACCTCTAGTTTATAATTATTGCTGAAACGTATTCAAATTATGCCGAATCGTTGATTGTTAAAGTCGACCATTAACAAGTTCCCAAGCTGGCGATTTACATAAAAAAAAAACTTGATACATTTGTGTATGTGCTGTTACTTAATTACTACGTGGAAAAAGATTTTAGAGAGAATAGATGCTTCAAACAAGACTCTTCAACAAACAAACGTATCCCTAAATACAGTAGTTTTAATATATGATTCACTAGCTGATACCCGCTCGCTACGCTGAGTGTATCTAAATTTAACTGATTGATTAAAAGATTCCCTACGTTCATAGCGAAACATAAAAATTAATCTATTTTGACAAAAAAAAAAAAAAATGATGGATACTTTCAGACTTTATAGAATATAGTATATAGAATATATTTTCAAGAAAGAGATGTTAGCTGTCGCACATCAATTCTATACGATTTTTAGTAAAAAAGTAACTGTATTCCTTCCTTTAGGACTTGATATATTATGTTATGTTACCGATATACTATCAACTCAAAAAACGTCGTCTCAAATTCGGTTATCGTATTGTTTGAATGAAGCAATTTTATGGATGCATATTTTGAAACCACCCCTGTAAGAAATTAATCTCTATAATAAAAAAAATATTGTAAAACAATGAAAAACCGACTTCAAAATATATACAAATTCTTAAACAAAAAATACACTAAAAAGTAACAAAATAATGGCGTATCCTTGCAGTATCTACAACTTACAAATTATTAGGATGATACAATGTACAGCTATTGTTATTTTTGGAGTTGGTGTCAGTCAAGGAAATACGACTATATTGGTACTTAGCAAAAAACGAGAATACCTTATGAAAATTATTTTTCAAATGAACTTTTAAACAATATACTCGTACTGTTACAATATCTAGCGACCTTTAAACTACTAAATACCAATACCCACTAAACCTTTTTACAATTTTTAAATTACCATTAATATTTATTTTCCTGACTGACACCAACTCCAAAAATAACAATAGTTGTACATTGTATCATCCTAATAATTTGTAAGTTGTAGATACTGCAAGCATAAGCCATTATTTTGTTACTTTTTAGTGCATTTTTTGTTTAAGAATTTTTATATATTTTGAGGTCGGTTTTTCATTTTTTTATAATTTTTTTTTTCTCGCGTTTTAGTGATCTGAAGTTTGATAACTGATATTATTTTCTTGAAAATGGTTAACCTTCCAAACGCGCTGCTCATATGAGGCAGCGCCGTTTAATATTAAAAGTTACTACATCATCCCTTTTTGCCCTTAAGGGTTGAAATTTTTTGCTTTTAAATGTAATATTAAAACTAAGTGGATTATTCTTTCCAACAGAAAAAAAATTATCAAAATTTGGTTAAATGTCACTATTTCATCCCCTATTTTCATCCCTAAGAGGTGGATTTTTTCTTCAAATTGAAATGTGAACAATTTAAAGGTACGTTGTACGTAATAGAAACAAAATTATCAAAATCGGATTAGCCAGAAAAAAATTATAATATTATTTTATCTTTAATTTTTAACCCCTTGTGAGTGGAGATTTTTTTTTTAAATGGATAGGAGATTAATTTAAGGTTGTGTTCTACAAATAAAAAAAGAATTATCAAAATCGAGCTATCCAGTAAGAAGTTAATATTTCATCCCTTAGTTTTCAACCCCTCAGAAGTGGAAGATTTCCTTCAAATTAAAATTGGACCCCACGAAAAGCACCAGCTTTCAAATAAAAAAAGAATTATCGAAATCGAGCTATCCAATAAGAAGTTAGTATTTCATCCCTTAGTTTTCAACCCCTTAGAAGTGAACGATTTTCTTCAAATTAAAATAGAACCACACGAAAAGCACTGGCTTTCAAATAAAAACATAATTTTTAAAATCGAACCATCCAATAAGAAGTTAGTATTTCATCTCTTAGTTTTCAACCCCTTAGAAGTGAACGATTTCCTTCAAATTAAAATGGGAACATTCGGGAAGCACCAGCTTTCAAATAAAAAAATAATCATCAAAATCGCTTTACCCTGTCGGAAATGCTGAGGTAACAAACATTAAAAAAAAAATACAGTCGAATTGAGAACCTCATCCTTTTTTTGAAGTCGGTTAATAAAACCAACATGTACACTGTATAGCTATAATAATGGCACCAACGGATGCAATTTTTAACTCCTATTTTTATTCGCTTCATTCCTGTGACACTTGGACACACAGGATTTCCAAATCCTTCATAGGATGTTATTAACTTCTTTATAAAATATAGTATAACAATTAAAAAAAGATATACAAAATTAAAAATCAAATTATTTATTTCTTTATATCTATTACTAGATATTTTTTTTTACAATAATAAAGTAATTTTCATTCAGTTACTTCAATGGCCTCTTTTTGGTCTTTTAACAGTATGAACCAACTTATGTTTTTTTAATAGGGACTTAGTCTTGAATGTTTTACCTGAAATGGCAAAAATTCAAAGATAATATTTCCTTATTATAATAATGTAGTTTAATAAATTTCTTTAACTATTAAGTTACTTTTTATTATACTTACTACACATATCGCAGAGGAACGATTTTTTACCAGCATGAATCCTCTTGTGACGAGTTAATACACTTTTTTTATTAAATGATTTTCCTTTAAAAAAATTAAATTATAGTTTTTATAACAAAACTGTAGCTATCAAACTAATTCTTACCACAATCATTGCATTTATATGGGTTTTCACCAGTATGTGCCTTTTTATGAGTTCTAAATGCCATTGAATAACTAAAAGTTTTACCTTTAAAAAATAAAATTATAGTTTTTATTACAAAACTGGAGCTATCAAATTAATTCTTACCACAATCCCCGCAACTATATGGTTTTTCGCCAGTATGAGTCCTCTTATGACAAATTAATGGACTTTTTTGATTAAATGATTTACCTTCACAAAATTAAATTATAGTTTTTATTACAAAACTGTAGCTGTCAAATAAATTCTTACCACAATCACCGCAACTATATGGTTTTTCACCAGTATGAATCCTCTTATGACTAATTAATGTACTTTTTTGACTAAATGATTTACCTTTAAAAAATGAAATTATAGTTTTTATTACAAAAATGTAGCAATCAAAAATAATTCTTACGACAATCATCGCAACTATATGGCTTTTCACCAGTATGAATCCTTTTATGATTTTTAAATGACGTTGAAAAACTAAACGTTTTACCTTTAAAAATAAAATTGTAGTTTTTATTACAAAAATGTAGCTATCAAATTAATTCATACCACAATCACCGCAACTATATGGTTTTTCACCAGTATGAATCCTCTTATGACCATCTAATACACTTTTTTGTATAAATGATTTACCTTTAAAATATTAAATTATAGTTTTTATAACAAAACTGTAGCTTTTAAATTAATTCTTACCACAATCATCGCAACTATATGGTTTTTCACCAGTATGAATCCTCTTATGAATAATTAATGAACTTTTGTCACTATATGATTTACCTTTAAAAAATAAAATTATAGTTTTTAGTAAAAAAATGTAGCTATCAAATTAATTCTTACCACAATCACCGCAACTATATGGTTTTTCACCAGTATGAATCCTCTTATGACTAATTAGAAAACTTTTTTGATTAAATGATTTACCTTCAAAAAATTAAATTATAGTTTTTATAACAAAACTGTAGCTATAAAATTAATTCTTACCACAATCATCGCAACAATATGGTTTTTCACCAGTATGAATCCTTTTATGACGAGTAAATGAACTTTTGTCACTAAATGATTTACCTTTAAAAAATCAAATTATAGTTTTTATTACAAAACTGTAGCTATCAAATTAATTCTTACCACAATCACCGCAACTATATGGTTTTTCACCACTATGAATCCTCTTATGACCAATTAATAAACTTTTTTGTATAAATGATTTACCTTTAAAAAATCAAATTATAGTTTTTATTACAAAACTGTAGGTAGCAAATTAATTCTTACCACAATCATCGCAACTATATGGTTTTTCACCAGTATGAATCCTCTTATGACGAATTAATGAACTTTTGCCACTAAATGATTTACCTTTAAAAAATTAAACTATAGTTTTTATTACAAAACTGGAGCTATCAAATTAATTCTTACGACAATCACCGCAACTATATGGTTTTTCACCAGTATGAATCCTCTTATGAATAATTAATGAACTTTTGTCACTATATGATTTACCTTTAAAAAATAAAATTATAGTTTTTAGTAAAAAAATGAAGCTATCAAATTAATTCTTACCACAATCATCGCAACTATATGGTTTTTCACCAGTATGAATCCTTTTATGACGAGTAAATGAACTTTTGTCACTAAATGATTTACCTTTAAAAAATCAAATTATAGTTTTTATTACAAAACTGTAGCTATCAAATTAATTCGTACCACAATCACCGCAACTATATGGTTTTTCACCAGTATGAATCCTTTTATGACCAATTAATGAACTTTTTTGATTAAATGATTTACCTTCAAAAAATTAAATTATAATTTTTATAACAAAACTGTAGCTATCAAATTATTTCTTACGACAATCATCGCAACTATATGGTTTTTCACCAGTATGAATCCTCTTATGACGAATTAAAAAACTTTTTTGATTAAATGATTTACCTTCAAAAAATTAAATTATAGTTTTTATTACAACAATGTAGCTATCAAATTAATTCTTACCACAAATATCGCACTTATGCCGTTTTTCGCCAGTATTTCTTTTATGTTTACCTAGCAAGTCTTTTCGAGGATGTGATTTACCTGGAAAAAATTGTTCAGTTATTTTTTTAAGTCAGTATAATGGCTTATTGTTATACAAAAGGTAGATACATTTTCTCCACGCATATGACAAAAAAATATTTTTCTATACTATACTATACATTATAGTTTATATTATTCATAGGACATTAAAGAGCTAGGAACTGGAGGTAAATTATTGAATTCTAAGAAAAAATATTTTTTGTTATTTTTATATCCGAATAAATAAATATTATAAAAAAATGAAAAACCGACTTCAAAATATATAAATATTCTTAAACGAGAAATGCACTAAAAAGTAACAAAATAATGGCGTATCTTTGCAGTATCTACAACTTACAAATTATTAGGATGATACAATGTACAACTATTGTAATTTTTGGAGTTGGTGTCAGGTCAGCCAAGGATATACGACTATATTGGTACTTAGCAAAAAACGAGAATACCTTATGAAAATTATTTTTCAAATGAACTTTTAAACAATATACTCGAACTGAACAATATCTAGCGACCTTTAAACTACAAAATACCAATTACCAACTAAACCTTTTTACAATTTTTACAAATTACCATTAATATTTATTTTCTTGACTGACACAAACTCCATAAATAACAATAGTTGTACATTGTATCATTCTAATAATTTGTATGTTGTAGACACTGCAAGGATACGCCATTATTTAGTTACTTTTTAGTGCATTTCTCGTTTAAGAGTTTTTATATATTTTGAAGTCGGTTTTTCATTTTATAATATTTATTTATTTCTCGCGTTTTAGTGATCTGAAGTTTGATAACTGATTTTATTTTCTTGAAAATGGTTAACCTTCCAAACGCGCTGCTCATATGAGGCAGCGTCGTTTAATATTACTTACATCATCCCTTTTTGCCCTTAAGGGTTGACATTTTTTGCTTTTAAATGTAATAACAAAACTAAGTGAATTACTCATTCCAACAGAAAAAAATTATCAAAATTCGGTAAAATGTCACTATTTCATCCCCTATTTTCATCCTATGGGGGTGGATTTTTTTCTACAAATTGAAATGTGAACAATTTAAAGGTACGTTGTACGTAATAGAAACAAAATTATTAAAATCGGGTTAGCCAGGAAAAATGTATAATATTATTTCATCTCTAATTTTTAACCCCTTATGAGTGGAGTTTTTTTTTTTATAAAAAATGGATAGGAGATTAATTTAAAATTGTGTTCTACAAATAAAAAAAGAATTATCAAAGTCGAGCTATCCAATAAGAAGTTAATATTTCATCCCATAGTTTTCAACCCTTTAGAAGTAAAAGATTTTCCTCAAATTAAAACTGTACCCCACGGAAAGCACCAGCTTTCAAATAAAAAAAAGAATTTTCAAAATCGAGCTAGCCAATAAGAAGTTAACATTTCATCCCTTAGTTTTCAACCCCTTAGAAGTGAACGATTTCCTTCAAATTAAAATGGGACCATTCGGAAAGCACCGGCTTTCAAATAAAAAAAGAATCAACAAATTCGCTTCACCCAGTCGGAAATGCTGAGGTAACAAACATTTAAAAAAAAATACAGTCGAATTGAGAACCTCTTCCTTTTTTAACCGACTTCAAAAAAAGGAGGAGGTTCTCAATTCGACTGTATTTTTTTTTTTTTTTGAAGTCGGTTAAAAAGTATTAATGAGCGACTCTCTAAAGCAGGAGTCGGCAACCTGTTGTGCACGGCGGGCCATTTTAAAAACTAAAAATTATAAGCGGGCCGTTCAATCATATTTTTTGTCAGTACGTGACGTTTTGGCGCCGCCGTTTTGGCATAGGATGTTTTCCCGCGGAGGGTTTCACTCCATTGTACCCGGGTCCTAAGTCTATACGGGGCTGTTTTTTTTTTCGTATCAACTTTCGGTTTCCCATTTAAAAAGCTTCAGTGATTTAATGGCGCCAAAACGTCCTGCTTCGATGTTTTGTTCATTTGATGTTACTAGTATTTATGTAGGATTGGGAAAGGGAGTGAAGGGTGTGTCAAGGGACAAGGGAGTTGTAGTGTAGAGTGAGTGTAGAGTTAAGTAGTGTGTGAGTAAAGACGAAAGAAGCAAGACGTATGTGAAACTTATTGTAACTGAAAGTAAAATTAATAATAAATAAAGTAGAGAGTTATTTATTAAATCTACATTTATATAGTTTCAACAGTTATTTTAAAAATCAAAATAAAATATAACTAAAAGCTACTTAATATAAACAAACAAAAATATGATACATAACATAACATTCGGTGAACCAGAAATTTTAACCAGAGCTTTATCCTATTGAAGCAATTGTTGTTTAATCTAATAGATTTTACAAAAAAAAAAAAAAAAAAAAAAAAAAACAAAGGAAAACTAGAAAAATTTTCTTTTTCTTTACGTGGATTGTTTCTTTTTGGAAATCAAAAAAAAGACATGAGACAAATTCATATGCACAGACGAGAATTAGTATATTATATCCCGACTGCTTCCGGCTTTGTGAAACTTTGAGGAAGCAACCCTAGACCATAATCAATTATCAAACTACTAGTAAAAGCCCGGTAGTCAACAAAATTGACTGCTGTTAAATGTGTATAATGTGGACTATTTGAATTCCGTGCCAACTTCACTCCATTGCTTGGTGCTGTTACGCAAGAAATCATAGCGACATTTAATTATTATTTAATACAGAGAGCACAATAATAAGATTAAAGATTTTTGCTACTACCTATATAATAAAAACGTTCCATCTCACCTGCGCGAGCGAACAAAAAACGGAATCATTTTTCCCAGCTGAGATTTTTATCTAATCTAAAAAATTTAAGGTGTTTTGTTGAATACTCTTTATTGCCTACATTTTCGTATATTTAATACAAAAAAAATAAATGCCAGTTACATTGCAATTTTCCCCACAAAAAAACAGGGTAATAACAGGGTTTGTCAAGGGTAAACTTGAAAACAGCTGAGCCGATTTCAATGGAATTTTCACAAAAAGTTATTAAATATTGTAACTTATATTATAGGCTACTTTTTATTTCGAATAGTTTTTCCTGTCTGTTTTTTTGTTCTCGGCAAACTTGAAAACGGCCGGTCCGATTTGAACGAGATTTTCACTACAAGTAGTAAATATTACCAAAAAGTGCTATAAAATACTTTTTATTCGGAAAAAATTTTAATTTTCTGAGAAAAAAAATAAAAACTATAAAACTGCGCAACGAAAAACATACATCGGCAGGCAGCTGTGATACAATGTGCATATACCATATCATATCGTAAAGACGATATTATTTTAAACTATGTAATTTGTTATTCTTATAAATTAATGTTCGCAAATTTGAAAATTATAACCATGATAAAAGTATGGCGATAGGTTAAATTCTTAGAAACCATAAATCTATTGTGAATTTACGGGTAGTTTATATATTATTAATAGTTTGGCTGAGTAAACGTTCGAATTATCGAGGGAGGAGAAGGAAATCCTCTGCAGTAAATATGATTTCATTCATAAAAATAAATATCTTTGTTCAAAAATGAGACCCGTAAGAATAAATAACAAAAACAGACAGTTCGACTTAAGTGATCCCAATTAGGAATTTGACTAAGAGAGGTGAAGCCGTTAGGCAGAGCCCCCAGAACAAAAAAAAAATACAGCCCCACTTATTTTTCAAGAGAAAATAGCAACTTAGATGTGACCATCGCATTGCGTTGTTTTTTACCAAAAAAACTATATTCTTAAAAAAATGTAAATTTCGCTGACTTTGGACTTAATTATTATATTTCACAAATACAATTCACAAAAATTCACAAAACAAGTTATGAATTTAAGCAAAAATAAATGTAAAAATTCACAAACCGAAAAATCCAAATTGTTAATTTTGTATCTCCAGATACGTATTTCAAACGCCATGCGTTCGTCATCAGTGGATCAAATTGAAGTGTCTTCGAGAACAGTTTCGTGCTGATTCACAAAATAGTCCCGAATTGACCTCAATTTATAGGTCCTTTCGATCCCTTTCTCTTTTACAATCGCTGCAGCTGGGGGTGCAATCCTTTCGTCCATTCTCTTCTTACCCTTTCCCAAAACGCCGAATAACGCCGAATCCTGAATCGGTCCTTTCTCCCAGTTTAAAACTTTCCCTTTTCTTTTATAAATTTCAATGCTTTCGATGGCATCCAATCTCTTGTTCTGTTGAACATTTTTCAGAAGTTTTACTTCGGTTAACTTGTGGCCTGTTTCAACATTATGTTCCGCTACACAAGATTTTTCCGTTCTGGAATATTTTATATTTGCCAGGTGCTCCTTGTATCTAGTTCCTATTTTTCTTCTGGTTTGTCCGATATAGCTTTTCTCGCATTCCATACACGCAATTTGATAAATACCTGATCTTTGAAGATCAGGTATTTTATCCTTGCAACTCAGGAAAATATCCTTTAGTTTAGCTGTCGTGTATCCTGCCTTTATATTGTATTGTTTCAAAATGTTTGAAATTTTATTAGATACCCCAGGGAAAAATGTCAGCCTCGCCCATTTGTTTTGTTTCTCCTCCTCAGATCCTAAGGTTGTGACGTCCATCAGTTTTTTCCTCCAAACAGCCTCCTTCAGAATAAACTCCACAACGTTGGTCGAAAATCCATTAAAGGCTGCCACTCCTTTTATGTAATTCAACTCTTTCGTGTAGAGTTCATCCGTCAATGGCACGTTCAGAAGTCTATTCACCAGCGCGTGGAAAACCGCATGTTTTTGAGTCCCATGACAAGCTGACTCGGAAGTTATGTATCGGTCCGTGTGTGTGGGTTTTCTATATATATCAAATGAGACCTTTTTCCCCGTTCTACCGATCCTTAGGTCCAAAAAGGGTAGACTTCCACCGTCCTCTTTTTCCGCCGTGAAATTTAAACCTGACTGTCGCGCATTAAGGAATCCCAAAAACCAATCTGGATCCAACTTCTCACTGTTATAAATCGCAAAAATGTCATCAACATATCTGAACCACACCCTCGGAAATTGTGGACAACTTCTTTTTGCCTCCATCTCAAAATTGTTCATAAACAAATTGGCCAGAAACGGAGATAATGGATTTCCCATTGCTGTTCCTCGCGTTTGTTTGTAGTATGAACCCCGAAATTGAAAGACGGTCTGGTT